>JAZDUA010000132.1:2210000-3475193 GCA_038098605.1 Gryllus longicercus
TAAATTTTACAGGCTATGTAGAGTATATAATAAAGAAAACTGAGAAAAAAGATTAATATTTTAAACATGGCTATATTATAAACGGCTATACAAGATGTTTGATATATAAATCCATAATTGCACCACATTTTAATTACTGTGCCACAATACTAGTTGCAGCTCAAAAAACTGAAAAAGCTCCAGATACAACAAAATAGAGCCATGAGAGTAATAATTCAAGGCAATTGATACACTGCAGTGGTAGATACGAGTATGGTGGACACTGAAAAGAGAGAATTCATTACAAAACACTAATTTTTATTTTTAAATTAATGAAAAATCATATAACAGAAGATTTAGTAAACAAAATTCTAAGATTAAAAGATAAAAACAAGGGAAGGTAACAAGCTCAACGTTTAGTAATTAATTTCAGTAAAATTGTACAGGCAAAAAACAGACTATTTGACAAAGAATTGGAATTATATAATAAATTACCGTTATAAAAAATATGAACTGGGCAATATATAAATGGATACAAGATGTTTAATATATAAATTCATAATTGCACCACATTTTAATTACTGTGCAACTATACTAGTTGCAGCCCAAAATAAGAAAAAACTTCAGATACAACAAAATATAGCCATGAGAGTAATAATTCAAGACAATTGATACACTCCACTGCAGGATATGCTAGTCACTCTGAAATTTATGTCAATAAAAGAGAGAATTCATTACAAGACACTAATTTTTATTTTGAAATTAATTAAAAATAATGTAACAGGAGATTTAGTACACAAAATCCAAAGAGTAAAAGATAAAACAACAGGGGAAACATACATGCTCAACATTTAGTAATTGATTTCAGTAAAACTGTATAGGCAAAAACAAACTATTTGACAAAGGATTTCAATTATATAATAAAATTCTGTCAGAAATAAAAAATGTGAACAAATTAATGAATGTAAAAGAAAAATTATAAAATTCATAAAAGTAGAAAAAATAATTTTGTAAATAGTTAAATAGAGTATATCTATATATGTAAACAATACATGTAAATGTATGTTTCAAATAACCGAGAAGTCTAAATAATTCACTGTATCTACGTATGTATGTATGTATGTATGTATGTATGTATGTATCTACCTATCTATCCATCTATCTACCTATCTATCCATCTATAAAGCTATCGATCTATCTATCATTTTTTCAGTGTATCATTAACTTCTTTATTGTATGCGGTGCCTGTTGACAGGCAAAATTCGTAAAAATCATTGGTTTTTATTGAATTAATTGGTTTTTATATCATGTAAATGAGCATATGTGTTTATAAAAACGGGATATTTGGACGTATCAGACAGAAACTCCCATTTTATTTACATAGAAATACATACAATTTACATATGCTTTGCTCTTCAAAAACTAATCTAGAGGTTTTAAGCGACTTAAATAACAACTAGAACAAACAATTTCATGAATAAATATTGCGACTAGAGTATCATTTTAAAAGCAAAATAGTTAAAAAAATAATTAATGGTCTGAACAGAAATTAAATTAACATAATCTAACTTTCTTATAACTTCTTTTCTTTTGTGTTATATTATTCTTATTTTCAAATTTACATGATGCTATATACAGTGCTCTTACGAAGCATTTGTGCACATGATAGTGTATTATTGAATCTTATTTTCTTACCATACTGATATTTTTAAACATACATCTCTTGTATATTTGTTTCATTGAAGCTACTCCCATGCATTATGTAAGCAGATAAGTAAAAACGCAAGTAAACACAACATACTATATAAAATAGACGTAATAACGATAATATTATCTGAAAATGTGTACAATTTTTGTGATGCTGTGTGCGTGCTAATGTATTAAAATTGTGATTTAAAGAATGCCAATATAACACGTTTTAAATGTTTGTAAATTTATGTTGCATGTAATCGTCATGTTTATGGGTACAACACTACTACTTAATAATTCCAATATTACATGGTTTCTTAATTTCAATATAAATTATTTTTAATTGTGTGCAGACAAAAGCTTGTAAAATAATTTAAAAGTCAGTAATGAACAGCGATGAAAAAGAGGAACGCTTTTAAACGAAATTTGCATTTACAGTACTTTACAACAGTGCACCACGAATAATTCTGTAAACATAACGAGAAGAGAAAAAAATTAGCTAATTCCTACACCAAACTTTCACAGTTATATTTACACACCGCTTAATGCCTGAAGTCCATTGATAATGGCAGGCAGGCTCTTCAACTCCTTTCCTCCAGAAAAAAGCAGGTCATGTTTTGTTGAAGTAACAAAGCAGGCGCTGCCTGTGTGGGCGGGAACAAAAGCCGAGCGAGGAGACGCGGAGATGTCTCAGAGAGAGGCAGAGGCGCAGGGGTGCGCCAAGGGCAGCCGATGACGTTACCGCCAAGCTGCTCCTACGTCACGCCCGTCTTACGCGATCCCCACCGAAGATGTTTTCCTTGCCTCGAGACTGCGGCGCTGGAACAATCCCCTTCAAAGTGGATTCTATTTGAGGGATAATGATTTATTTATTATCAGGAGACCGTTGAGGGAAATACTGATTCCTTCTACATCACACCAGACGTCAAATTAAGAATACGAGAAACTGCCTGATTTTTACAGCACTTATGCAACAGATTATCGTGACTCGAAAGGGAAAAGTTCCTCATTTACAGAAGTCTGACGTAATTCGCAATTAAATAAGAGTCCAAGTAGGAAACACGGAATTTCATCAGAGAGAAAAAAAATCCATTATAAAATCCACTGGGATAAGATTTATTTGTTACCCCAGGACCGTTACATGAACTGTTGGCCTCTCCTACGTCATGTCGCACGTCATATACCAAAGACGTGAGATAAATTGAGATTCGGGCTCATTTCTAGTGGTGCTTTAAAATTTTCTTACACAACGACTGAAGATTTCGTTTTTCTGAGCACGTCAACGGCTAATGTTATTCGTTCTGTAAGTGTAGTGCATGTTTTATCGTGGGAGGTGGCAGGGATATTCCGCTGGTGGTGAGATACGAAACGGACCTACATGCCATTTAGCATGGTTTTCCGCAAACCACGTATCTCCAACCAGCGGAATACCGCCCCACCTGGGAAAAGCTCTAATCTTCTGACAGATCTTCCAACATGTGTGGCAGTGTAGTGCACGCAAGCGCGCGCGCGCGCGTGTGTGTGTGTGTGTCAAGGCCCATTCACAATGCAAACAGAAACATAAGCATGGCGTTAACATAAAAGTTAGGACTCCATTCACAATGTGTTCGCATAAGCATAACACGTAAGACAACTTAAAAGCTTGCAAACTTGAAGGTTGTGTGCTTAAGCTTAAGTAAGACATAAGAAACGAACCAATCACAGAACGGTAACGCAAAATCAAAAATCGAAATTGGAGCGAAGTCGATAGAAGAACTAACGTCATATGAGCCATGCACACAGTCAATATCTTGAAATAGGTTCTCCATCCAACCAATAGTAAACCAGAATGTCTCACAAACAATAGAAACTCTTATTTTGCTTATGTTTATGTTAGACATTGTGAATACTTCAGTCTATCACTTATGTTAATGTTTATGACTATGCGCTATGTCTATGCTAGGTTTGCATTGTGAATGAGCCTTAAGGTTGAGGATAGGACAAGAATGAGGAAGGAAAGATCGCGCGCGGTCCGTGAGTCGTTTGTTGAAGTATTGCTTTGGTATTCGCCTAGTGTTCATCGGAGAAAGCATGGAAAACTACTGATCAGAGCGGTCGGTCGCGAGAAGTCTCCTCTAGAGCTTTGCTGAATTCGACCTAGCTATCGAACTACTATCGAAAATCCTGCCGCCGCGTCGCCGGGACTCGAACCCTAGAACCTTCCGGTCATAGGCACTGCAGTAACTCCAGTTGATGCCCTGAGATGCCTAAAAAAGAGTTTATTGAAATCTGACCAACTTCGGGGTGAAACGCATTGAAGGTGAAATTTCTCTGTCCACAGAATCTTTTTACAAAAAACTACAGCGATATCAATTACAATTCAAGGAGTTTGACTAAATACTCTCTTGTAGTATTTGATGAAACAATTGTAAAAAAACATAAAGGAATAAGAGGAATCGATAATTATGAAATGTTGTCTTCAATTTAATCACAAAATTAATTTATCAGAGCACGAGACAACTTCGGTTTCTGAATTGAAGAGAATACTGGATGTAATATGTTAATACGTAATGCAAACATCTTTTTACAGTGAAAAAAGATTTCTTTTAATTTTATATAAAAATAAATTTGTTCGTCTAAAAACTATTTTTGAAATAAAATTACTGTTAAAGAATCAAAATATTCGCAGCGATCCGAATAATATAAACCGAATGGTTTTATTTAATTTGCCAAAAATGTTGTTGGTTAAGCTACCCTAGTTCACTATTTTTTTATCATCTTACAAATAAAACACGAACATTAAACAGTTGTTTATGAAATTTTGGGTCTACATGTTATGCTTACTACGAAATGCTTCCTCCACTGATGTTAAACAGCGTTTTAATAATCTCTGAATAGACAAGATAACTATTGAAGCACTTAGTAACACTGAAGTAATTATAAAATAAAATTATTTTTACTCAAGAAATTTACGAATAATCCATTATTTTTTGCTATTTCATCTATAACAATTTAATAACGTGTGATATACATTGGTGGATATACCGGAATGTTTCATCAATTGAAACAAAAAATGAACAGAGTGAATTTAAAAAATTAACATTTTTTTAGATGTAAAGTAACTTTGATTTGAGTTAGAATAAGTGTAAAACATCTCTGTATAATATTACGTACTAGATAAAATGTTCTATTGTTTTCACACATTGGAATTACATTGCATTGGAATGTGCAAAGTCTATTGTTTTACATGTAATGGAATTTGTCCCTAAAAGAAATAAACAATCAACATAATAATGTCATTTTGGTTTGATGTGTTTTTAACAGCGGTTTAGATTGAAACAGTTTCCCATTTTTATCTCCCATTAATTCCGTTCAAATTATTCCCGCAAATGTGCATTTTAAAATGTAAGTAAATATAAACGACACACCATTCATTTGATGGTAAAACAAATGTACTTCGTTCGAGCTGACAATAAAGTATCGCATTTTTCACGAATTCACAAGCGACTGGATACTCAGAGAAAAATATATTAAATCTTTTTTCTCAAACAACAGGAAACTCGCCGTATTTTATCTCTATGCAAAACACTGACACAGACTGTCGTTAATTTTCGAACTGCTTAAGTCTCGCAGCGAAGAAAAAATATTAATTACAGCTCAGTTGGAGTCAGGGAAGCTCGTTACAGCTCAGACGCTATTGTCGTAGTGAGGCAGTTTAATTATGTTATTTGAAGAAGATGAAGTAATTTAATAAGTCTCAAAAGTGTCTTTTATTCTTCAATTCCTTTTGTTGCCTCGCGCGTCAGCTCCTCCAGAAAAAGAAAAGGACGTGATTTTAATAAAGCAACCAAAATGCGCGTCATTACCCTCTCTGCGCCCCGCTTCGCGGCGCTGCCTAGGGCGCGCGGGGCGGGGGGCACAGGAACTAACTCACTTAATGGAAAGCGTGCGAACATAATGGGGCGGCGAGAGGGGGACGCGCCGGCAGGTCGCTGAAGGCGGGCGGGGGAGGGGGGCGGGGGCGGGGGACGGGCAAGTTGCGGAGGCGGTGGGGAAGGCGAGAGGAGGGCGTGGAGGCTAAGGCGGCAGAGGATGGGGCGACGGTGAAGTGGCCGGGCAGCTGATGAGAGGAGGGAAGTAAACGGGGATGCTGGCGTGGATGAGGCCAGGTGGAATGAGCGGACGTGGCGGGGGAGGCGGAATGGGAGGGCGTGGTGGAAGAGGGGGGAGGCGAAGCGGCTTGCTGGGAGGATGGCGGGGCAGAGAAGTGGTGGCTTGGAGGGAGCGACAGAGGTGTCAGTGGTAACGGGGTGGTGACGGGGTGGTGATGGAGGGGGGCGAGGGTGGTGTGGTGATAGGAGAGATGATAGAGTTGTAACGGGGTGGTGACGGGGGGTGACGAGGGTGGCGTGGTGATAAGAGAGATGCCAGAGGAGTGGCAGTGATGGGGTGGTGACGAGGGTGGTGTGGTGCTAGGAGTGACCAAGTCGCGAGCAAAGGTAGGAGGATGGAACGAGCAGAGCGGAGCGGAGTGGAGAGGGTGACGGGGACGTGGCGGTGGAGGGAGGAAATGAGAAGAGAGGTAATTCCTGCCGTTGTCTGCGCGTGCCTGTACAAAGCAAAGAATGCGGGCCGCCGCCGCCCCCGCCGCCTGCTGCGGCATGCGCTGCTCCCTTTGCACGCGAACGCCTCGCAGGTATTGTGCGCGTCGCTCTTCCACAAAAGTAACTGAGCGAGTTAGTAATATGTTAGCATCATTGTCCTCGCGCGTCGCACAGGCGCCTCGCTCCTCACTGCCAGATCCTCAGATCCTCACCCGCCTCTGTGACCGAGGGAGCGCCTCACTGAAGCGCTGATTTCCCCTTTCCACCTCATTCCACTCTTCAGCTTAGAATAAAAAAGAAGTAGCTTGAATAAAAGTTACCTCTGTGTCAGAGAATCGTTTATGACAGATTCTCATTCCACCTGAAAAGGCGAGATGAAACGATAAATATGCGAGAAAATTTCATCACGAGATAGCGTAAAATGGACCACTTAGTCAGTAATCTAGGTACGATCTGAGTCTGTAGCTTGTAAGAAAGCCAGAGGACTAAAATATTAAAATACATGTCCCCAAACATTTCATGAAGTGTCAAGTCATATTTCCTGAAACGTTTGCAATAATCGTAATTAATTTCACAAGTTAAGTACCATGTACTATAGAGTTATCGAATATCATGATTCATTGGAATTCAGACGATCAATTTTGTTGGAAGTGTAGGAAACATAGGCTCAATTAAAATGGAAGTAAACAAGAATGTTAAGAGAATTGTCCGACAGCATATGGCTGTCAAATTCCCCTCAGACGCGCTTTCCACTTTTGACTACCAAAGAAGGCATAGCCCGATTGCACTCTCATCGATGGTTTGGGAGAGGAGGAAACAATTCACTTAAGTTTCCATTCATGAGTAAAGCAAATTGATGTACTCGCACCAGTCCATACAAAACCTCAGGCAAGAACTAACTATCCTATATGTTATACTTTTATCATATGTATGTCTGTATTTCCAGCAAGGCCACGCTAGCACGATTTTCAAACTTTGTATATACGTTTTGTTTGCTAGCCATTGGTCATGCCTTATTTTACGAGGCTGGAACAGCCCTTTCTCTGTGCCTCGGACGCAGTAGCAGGAAGACAAGTGACGGTCGTTGACCTCTTGCAAGAGCCACGCACCCAGGCAGGCGCCTGTTGAGCAGTTATGCGTGCACGTCTCATCTCCCAGGAATTTCCTGCTGCTCGCGTTTATTGTGGTGCCGCGTGCAAAGTCGTTCTAGAACCGTTTAGTAAAACATGCTAATCTCAATGGTCAAAGGGACTTCAAGGCATCGCCCACAGCATGCTGGGATTAATCAGAATGAGACATTTCTCCGACGTGAATTCACGCATGTTCACGTGCGAGTAAAGAAAGTACATGCCTTTATGCATTTCAACTCCTATTCTTAGGCAGATCTAAATTAGCTCTAATCAGAAGCGTAACGAAATGAGTGAGTACCCGCCCGCAAACTTTTATACGGGCCCTCTTTATAAAAATTTAAAGCAAAACACAAGCAGTGGTAATACCTTAAATAAGAAAAACAACTTTTAACAAATTCATATTCATCAGTCTAGGATTACTAAATAGACAATCGCAAAACCGTGCGATCGCAATTCGTACAATCGCAAAACCATCAGCCTAAAAATGGACCCTATTTTACCTGGGCCCGCCCGCATTGCGACCATGCGGGCCCGAACGTTACGCCGCTGGCACTAATTTGTTCATTACATTTTAACTGTGCGGTAATCGCAACAAGCTGAATTGTGATCAATTTCACTACTCTTTTATCGAGTTAGAACAATTCTAGTGCACTTGTTAACTTCAACCCGTGCCGCGAGCAATTATATTCTTTGCGCGAATCTATATCGCGCATTGGCAGATTTTCCTCATAAGTGAAAATGAACGTATTGTCTTTCTCCAGAGTATTTCGCCTGCTTTGTGCGGATGTACTCTTCTAGCCAGCGAAAAAAAATTTAAATGCCTATTTTAAACTTTTAAATGCTTATTTTATGTTCTTAAATGCCTATTTTGTCTGCCTATTTCTACAGTTTTCGCGCCTGTGGTTGAATATTCGCAGATTTCTGATAGCTTTAAAAAATTTACGTAACTTTTTAAAGAACTAATTTTTATAGAAAATTGCATTTAACAAAAAATCTACTTTCAATGCAATAGTGCTAGGAAAACGCCGAAAAAAACTTAATCTTTGCATTTTCAAAAATTTAGAAAGTTTAACGAAAATGCGACCAGCACCTCGTTCTTTACCTTCTTACCTACAGACGAAAAAAACAACTTAAAGACCAAATGTTTAAAAGTTTGCTATGTTTCAAGCAAAAGTACGCAAAAACTACTCATATTTTTGAATTACTATACATGAGCTTATTTCAAGATCTGCCTTGAAGTAAACATTTTATGTATTTTTAAAAACGTCTATATTTATTGTTTTAGTTGTACGAAAACGGCGAAAAAATGTTTTAACTTTTGCAATTTTACAAATGCAGTTTAACGAAAATGAGACACATGACATATCTTTTCGTTCTTCATGCTACCAAGTTCATGAACCAAGTTCAATCAAAACATTTTGAGCCATTTTTGAGAAAATTTTGAACATGTCGACGCTTTATGTAAAGTACCTCCAAAATCCTTTTCAAACATGCAGGGTCTTGAGCTCGTTCAGGACGACCAGGGAATATCAATTTTTGGAGAAAATCGTTTGAACGGTTTGCGCGCTAGCGTTGTCCATAGAGGACAGAGAGACATTTTTACATCAATCCATGTTTTGGTGGCAAGGAACCACAAAACTTGAATTCTGACGGCACAACGTTTTCGAGACCGTAATTTGCTATACAGAGGAAAAAGGTTTATCAAGTTTTTCGTTACCAGGGTCCGGAAATAAGAGTTTTTCGGCCGAAAAATAGCACAGAGCAAGAGTTTTTCACAGCACTACAATACTTTCTCGAGACTGCTTCTATGCAGTATGCGAGAACGTAAAATATTCATCTGCAGATGATGAGGTATTGCAGTAAAATATTACTGACCAATAAGAAGTCTTTGATATCTTGAATAAAATAAATGTTTCCTTGTGATAGAAAGAGATAGTTAATGGTTTATTAAATTTTAATACCCTAATAAATGAGATTTGTGGGGGAAATCTTATATCAATAGCTAACTAAGCAATTAATTATTTTGTACATTATTACAATACATTTAATTTGCGAATCTCTATACAATATCTAAAGTGTATCTCACAGATGAAACGTACTACATTAATTTATAATAATACCTTTTATATTAATTCAGTTAACCAGAACACCTTACAAACTCTTTTTTCTAAATATTACTTCATGAAAAAAGTATAAAAGAACTACTAAAAAGAATCTCCAATCTGCTTCAGAAAATTCGAAGGCTCTGAATGGAGCACCCTTTGAGAGTGCATCGCCGCCACCTCTGCCGGGAAGGGCCAATCTTTCTCAAGTGACCTCTCCACGAAGACAGGCGCATTTGATGAACCTGATTCTACTACACCTAACCTAACCTGCTATTCACCTCGTACCTACTATTTCTACAAAGGCACGCCACGCCGGGCGAACACACAAGAGCGTCGGGGGGCAGTAGTTCATAAAATGTGTTATCCACACATCCACATTACGCCTATTGTGAAGGGCGGCCCCTTGGAAAGTCGTCAGCGGTGCGTGAACGTAGGGTAAAAGTGATTTTTTAACACGAAAAAGACTCGTAGAATCGTCCAGAGGAACACACCTCCACAGGACGGGCAGGAGGGGCGAGCGAGGGGAGCGCCCTTTTTCTAAACGCCCTTGCCCTTTGTAGGGAGAGGGCCCTCGGCCGCGCGCCGCGAGAGGGAGAGAGAGAGGGCGAGTGCGCGGCGCCCTTGGCGCGAGGGCCCTTCACGCAGGGAGGTGGGGGCGCGCCCTTCATAGGGTTGAGCACACGGAGAGCGCAGTGGCGGGTGGGCCCGCGATCCCGCCAGAGTGCTCCACCGTCTGCCTCGGAAAGCCGCTTGCCGCGGGGGCAGCGCCACTCGCCCCGCGGGGTGGGGGTGGGGGCGGGGGTGGGAGCAGCTCACCTGCGCAGAGGACGTCACTCCGGACTTTTCGGAATCTCTAAGCTCAGTGTTATCGACTTCACCGCAAAGGGGGAAAACTGTTGCGATGAACTGATTCATCATTTCAGTCCACTGCCCTCAAAATACTTCCATCATCACCGGATGATCGGCTCCAGGGCAGCATTATCGCTGTCTTCACAGCGACTCTAAATTGACATGCCTAGGGTTCGAGTCCCCACGGTGGCGCATTTTCAACAGTAGCTAGGTCGAATTCAGACGCAGTCTGGAGGAGAATTCTACAGGCCGGCTACTCTAATCGTTACTTTTCCGTGGTTTCTCCAATCAATACCAGGTGAATACCGGAGCCCTACTCTATCAAATACACGTAGCTCATGAACCGCGTATGGCCTTTACCTCAAACACACACACACACACAAATACACTTACGTACATCACCACTCCGGAGCTTAGAGCTTGCGCCGGCTTGGGCCGTGGCCCACTGGCGAAGATACCTGGAGGGAGAGTTTTCGGGCAGGCCGACTGTAGGTCCGCGCCGGATCTCACCATTCAGTGAGAAACGGAATCACCGCCACGTCTCGATTACAACATTCGCTATACGAAAGTGAGTGAAGATCACAGCATTTGACGTTCTCGGAAACAATCAACTGCCATCATTAATTGCTTGGGGTCTCTCAAAGTCCCAAAATAAACTATTTAAAATATAAAAAATCAAACATAGGTATATTCTCTTTGTTGAAGTGTATGAGACACTAGTGATTCAGTTTGAATCTATAAAGAACACGGACCAATAATACATAAATATGTAAGTTATTTACATTTTATTATATATATATATATATATATATATATATATATATATATATATATATATTGAAACCCAGATTATGTGTTTCATTACACTAATTAAATCATTAGTGTAAGAATTCAATAGCTATTCTGGACTGCGCGGTGCGAGCGCCGGGCGCTGCGAGCAGCGGGCAGCCGACAACGGTCGCCGCCGCCACCGGTGCCCGCCGGGAGGCGAGCGTGAGAACGGCGGGTACAAGCGTGGCAGCGCGCACGTGCAAAAAGTTCGTGAGTTGGATTGAGGCGGCCGCCGCCGAAGGATGTGCCGACGTGCGGCCGGCGAACAGGAGACGTTAGCAGAGCGGCGACCAGTGCGGACGTGTAGCGAGGGCTCTCCGCTAGTGAATGGACGCATGTAATACGCGACATAGTTATGTGATTAGGAATCGCAAAGTAATGGACATGTAAACAGAACATTAGAAGTATCAGTATAGTAAAAGATTAGTGTTGGTAAAATAATTGTCGTCGCTCTCATTAGTTGGTGCGGAGGGAACATTCTTGAAAGCGTGCGGTACAGAACTGTGACCAGTATACGGAGTAGGCGGGGGTCGTGTAATTAAACCCACTAATGGACAGTGATTCGAGGAAGGTGCGCAGCCGAGGTATCAAGATCCTGTTCGGGGAAGAAGTGTTGGAGCATCAGCCGTGGATGATCACCACGCCGTCTGCTGCCGACGGCCCGCAGCAGTAGCAGAGGTCGACAACCCTGTCGGCACGAGCGGCTCGACGAACCTCATAGGTATTCAAACGGGGCCCCGAAGGTATGAAAGTTGTATTTTACTCTTAATCTTGGTACCAAGGCGGAGTATAAAAACGGTGTCTGATTATGTAAATAGTAACTTTGATTCAAAATAAATCATGTCATAATTGTATTTCTATGTATGAATAATCTTCCCAACGTTGCACCGACTTATCCTAGGACCCATTCACGTAAAAGACACCCTCTCTTAGTGTTATATTGCAGTGAAGATACCCGGCACCACCAGGTACGTCACAGCTGGCGCCCGAACAAGTGGATAACGTATAATTAAGAAATGTGGCCCTAGGGAAATTGGTGAAATGTTGGAAAACAATGTGCATGTAATTGTTGTATAGTAATGCAGGGTATAGATGAGAAGCAGGCAGTGCAAAGTGTATTATTATAGAGTACAAAAAAAAAATAACAATACATGTGTTAGCAAAAACATGCACAAGTCAAGTAAGCATAATGAAATGTTGATAATTACAAAAATGTTGTTGTGTAATTAATTGCGGGCTGACATAGGCAATTATTTGTGTGCATCCAATATATAGTTAATATTGTAGTTACTGAGGTTATGAAAACCACACATATACATATTACAGATAATATAATGTAATAGAATTTCAAATTTTGTAAGACATATTAATAATATTTGAATTGCTTGGCAACTTTTAATAACATTGAAATTAAAGAAATGGGGAAGTAGTAATAATTCTTGTGAGAGTATAAAGGTGGTTAATAGTGTTGTACAAATTGTGCACAAAATTTTTTGCTGGGAACGTTCACTCAGTAGTGCATTATTTATTGGTGATGGTAAAGTTTGGGGAATTTAATAGAAAAGATACCAGGTTGGGAAACATATAGCAGCATTGTGAATGTATATTGTGAATATTTATATGATACTATTGAGGAAAATTCAGGGAGAAGATATGACATGTAAATGTGAGTGATGATTATGTACATAATATAGCAATAAGTGCGTTGAAAAGTAATTTCAATTAATAAGGGATTTATTATAATTTGAAAGCATTGTTGTGTAATAGTATTAATGAGTCTATTAGTAGTGTATATGTGTTTCTATGGTAATAATATTATGTATTGTGAGGATTATGTTTATGCATTGGTAGGTGAGTGGAAATTTATATGGCTATTGAATTAGTGTTATTGTGTTTTTGGTGGTGAATGAGGGTTGTTCGTCATTAATCAGCAATTGAAATAGGAGTGAATTAAACCATTCACGAAGGATATACAGTGTTGTGGCGGGTATAGTTAATTCATAGGATAACTGTGGTATCGCTGGTAGGTGAGGCAAGAGGAAAATCTGTGCGGTATTGTAGTGTAGTGGGAATCGATCGGTCAGCTCAAAGCAACAGAATGGAGGCGCAAAATATAGCGCTGGACCGGGAGGAGAAGGCGGATGAAGTAAGGGAGATAGATGTAGGAATCGATAATAGCGTGTCATCGGAAAGCAGGGATAGTGGTATTGGAAGTCGGTTGGATGATACGTCAGGGGACAGCTTCAATAAAGATGTACAAGTCACATCAACCCCAATGAACCAGGCAGTAGGAAATCCAAATCGGGGGGGTGGAGAAGATAATAATTCAGGTATTATGCAGATGTTGATGAAGATGTTCGAACAACAGAGCATGAAGATAGAGGAGCAGATTGGGAAGTCAGCTGAAGAACGGGATAGGAAGGCAGACGAACAGAATAGGAAAATGCTCGAACAACTGAATGGGAAAATGGAGGAAACGGACACGAAAGCAGAAGAACGAAATAGGAGGCTAGCTAATGAATTAAATGAGAAGGTGGAAGAACTGGATGGGAAATTAAAGGAACAGATTAGGAAGTCAGCTGAGGAGCAGAAAATATTCACAGAGGAGCAGAACAGGAGGTTAGCTGAAGAACTGAATAGGAAAGTAGAGGAACAGATTGGGAAGCTGGCAGAAGAACAGAATAGGAAATTAGATGCAATAGGGGGGCGAATAGGACGCGCCGAAGAACAAATTGTGTTAACGAAGAATGAGATGGCCAAAATCGCGGAGCGGGTAGAAGAAAGTCACAAGCAATGGACTGCCGAAGAATTAGGGAAACAGAAGAAGGAGTTAAAGTCCCAAGTGCTTAATTTGGAGGGAGAATTAGAGAATAAACTATACCAGCAATTAGATGATAGAACCGCTAAGCAGGACGAGAAAATTGAAAGGATACAATTGGTAGTCAAGGAAGAAATGCTGGAGAATAAGAGGGAATGCGAGGAGAAGGTTGTGTCATTACGAACAGAGATTGAACAAATAAAAGAATGCAAGGCATCCCTAATCACAGCAAGCGGGACGGTACCATTTACCCCCCCAAGATCATTAAAATTTTCAGGAGACGGGAAAGAAAATCCATGCATATTTATGAAGGCAGCAGAACGACATCTAGATGTTATCAATACTTCGGAAAGGTGTAAAATACAATTGTTATATTTAATGTTAGAAGGCAACGCAAGGATATGGGCCGATACATTTGATAAGTTTCCCGAATCAGTAAAGGCATTTAAAGATCGATTCCTTGAGCGGTATTGGAATGAGGAAATTCAAATTAATTTTAAAATCAGTTTAATGAATAATCATTACAACCAGTCAATGGGAAGTTTGCGGGAATACGCAACAAGGCGTATTATGGAATACAAAACGCTATCCCCACCGATGAGCGATCAGGAAATAATATGTGTACTGACAAGACAGTTCCCAGTTACGGTGCAGAATCTTTTACGTAGTGTGCAGCACACCGACCTGGAAAGATTCCAGAATGTGTTAGGGGGGTACGACTTGACATTTGCAGGCGTACCAAAGAACAGAAATGAAGGGAATGTTAATATGGTTAGATTGGAACGTAACCAGGGGCAAGGGAATGATAGAAGCAACGATTACCAGAGAAACCAACGCGGAAGAGGGGGAGACGGATGGAGACCAGAGCCGGGGAACCAGAGACCGGACTGGAACAGATCTAATTCAAACCATACGGAGACGCGAGGCGGGGGCGGGAATGCACCCGACCGATTAGCACAGCCTAGCACAAGTAGTGATCAAGGACACTATTTAAACTAATAGAGTCCGCGGTGATAGGTGGCCCCATTGCGGACGCGGAAATCGATGACGTAAACGCGGTCTCCATAAACGCTATGCAGCCGGTAACCTACGATACCCAACCGTGGCGGAGATGTAAGAACTCAGCGGTCAGAATCAGGAAATGTCCCACGATATCGATAGAATGTGAAGGTATAATTAAAGAAGCTTTAGTGGATACAGGGTGCACGACTACAGTAGTATCAGAAGAAATGTATGAGGAGTTAAAAGCAACAGGAAAAGAAGTAATGTGTTTGCCTATGAATAGGGCGTATGTGATTGGGGCAACTCAGAAGAAGTCAAGCCCCATCACAAAACAAATCATGTTTCAAGCCAGGATTGGCAACCAAGTATATGAGATGGTGGCCCTGGTAGTCAAAAAATTATTGTATTCGGTAATCATAGGGACGGATTTTCTGGTCGATCACAGAGCAATTATAGATCTAGAACGGCAGGTGGTAGAACTGGGGAGCCAGGCGGTAGGATTTGACCTGGGGATGGACGAAGAACACGAAGCATGTACGGGTGTAGTGGCTGACAATTCATTAGAAAAACGAAGCAAGATAATTGACGAATGGCATAGGAAGTCGATGGAAAGACTGGATAAGCATGGGGAAGAAATGAGAAGAATTACAGAAGAACGGAATAGGAAGCTCATCGGAATATGCGAAAAACCGTATGGGAAAGCGGAGGAACTGGATAGGAAAGATGAGGTGCTAAAATTTCAATTATACCATCAAGTAGATGCTAGGGTAGCGGCAGCAGACAGAAACGAGGGGATGACGAACCAAATCCATAAAGAAGTCAAGACAGCGGAGGGCAAAACGGTGGAGGTCCAAATCGAGGCCGAGGAGGATGTTTATAAAGTGAAAGTGAAAACGGAAGAGTTGAAGTTAATAATGGATGAAGAAGTGGACATGAAAATAGAAGAAATGGAGCGTATAATAGAAGAAGAAATCGTGGAAAATACACGAGGGTGCGAAGAGAAAATAGTACACGAAGAGGTTAAACAGGAAGAAGACGAGAAAATGCCGCCAAGTGTCAAGTATGGGGTGACACCAATTATGCCTCCAAAGTCGATGAAATCTCTGGGAGATGGGACGGAAAACCCTAAGGTAGTTATGCGAGCAGAAGAACGGCACCTAGCATCAAACAACATATTGGAAGGATATAAGGTCCAGTTATTACACTCAATTTTAGAAGAGAACGCCAGGACGTGGGCAGAGAATTTTGGTATATTTCCGGAATTTTTAAAGGTATTTGAAGACAAGATTTCCGTACGAAAACGGAGCGAAGAAACTCAAATAAACATCAAGAGCGACCAGAGGAATAGCCATTACAACTACATCACGGGAAATAGTAGTGGATACAGAATGAAGAGCATTATGGAACCAACAACATTAGTTGCTCCTATAAAATATCAAGGAATTAGTTGCATGTTAACGCAACAGTATCCTGTCACCGTGCAGAGCGTACTGGGCAGAGCAGATCACACCGATTTAGGAAGGGGTTTGAAGATATTGGAGAGGTACGAAGTCACCTTTGCAGACGCCCCAAAGCATGGGAATGAAGGAGATGTAGGCAGGTCCAAAATGGAGCGAAGTCAGGGGCGAGGGAAGAATGATGGTATAGTCAACCATTGGTACAAACGTAGAAGAGGTCGTAGCTGGAAATGGGACGACACTTACCAAGATGTGCCCAACACGCTGGAAGCTATGTCCTACAACTGTGATTTAGGAAATCAATGTCAGCAAAATGGGGATGAACCGTCATACAAGAAACAAAACATAGTAGGACACCACAAGCTTCAAATCGGAAACCTGGTCAACATGTATGGAAAATAGTGAAGTGTAAATAGTGTAATATTAGTGTTAATACAAGTAATCACATGTTAATTCGATTCTAAGTTATAAGTGTATATAGGGCGTCGAGGAATATGCAAAAGAGTGCAACCATCGGCAGTGACGATGTTACTAGTGTGAATTTTGTCCAGAAGCGGGAAAAATTCAAAAAAAGAAAGGGGGGGGTGATGAAACCCAGATTATGTGTTTCATTACACTAATTAAATCATTAGTGTAAGAATTCAATAGCTATTCTGGACTGCGCGGTGCGAGCGCCGGGCGCTGCGAGCAGCGGGCAGCCGACAACGGTCGCCGCCGCCACCGGTGCCCGCCGGGAGGCGAGCGTGAGAACGGCGGGTACAAGCGTGGCAGCGCGCACGTGCAAAAAGTTCGTGAGTTGGATTGAGGCGGCCGCCGCCGAAGGATGTGCCGACGTGCGGCCGGCGAACAGGAGACGTTAGCAGAGCGGCGACCAGTGCGGACGTGTAGCGAGGGCTCTCCGCTAGTGAATGGACGCATGTAATACGCGACATAGTTATGTGATTAGGAATCGCAAAGTAATGGACATGTAAACAGAACATTAGAAGTATCAGTATAGTAAAAGATTAGTGTTGGTAAAATAATTGTCGTCGCTCTCATTAGTTGGTGCGGAGGGAACATTCTTGAAAGCGTGCGGTACAGAACTGTGACCAGTATACGGAGTAGGCGGGGGTCGTGTAATTAAACCCACTAATGGACAGTGATTCGAGGAAGGTGCGCAGCCGAGGTATCAAGATCCTGTTCGGGGAAGAAGTGTTGGAGCATCAGCCGTGGATGATCACCACGCCGTCTGCTGCCGACGGCCCGCAGCAGTAGCAGAGGTCGACAACCCTGTCGGCACGAGCGGCTCGACGAACCTCATAGGTATTCAAACGGGGCCCCGAAGGTATGAAAGTTGTATTTTACTCTTAATCTTGGTACCAAGGCGGAGTATAAAAACGGTGTCTGATTATGTAAATAGTAACTTTGATTCAAAATAAATCTTGTCATAATTGTATTTCTATGTATGAATAATCTTCCCAACGTTGCACCGACTTATCCTAGGACCCATTCACGTAAAAGACACCCTCTCTTAGTGTTATATTGCAGTGAAGATACCCGGCACCACCAGGTACGTCACAATATATATACTATAATATTACTACGTAAATACTATAATATTCTAGATATACTACATATAATATTCATTTTTATTTAACGTTAAAAAACAGTTAAATATGTGTGTGACTTCCTGTGGGGGAGAAGTGCAATCTCTACTCGGTTTCTTGAGCGCTAGAAACTCTGCCCACATATTATGAAAATGGTTAACAGTGAGTGGCTTTGCGAAGAAATTGTATTAAAATATTATCTCCCATGTAATGAATACTATTCTTAAAGCAAATATGATTTTGGCTACTATCGCTTAGCATGCCCTTCATGACAGAATCGACCTATTGCCGCGAGAACATGTACTTCATAAATCCACGGAATTTGGATTGTTCCAATAATTTCATTCTCCTTTGAGCACAAGCAAACGTGAACAGACTGTGAGGTGACGTTGTTCCTCCGAAGCAAAACAAATGGCCACGCCAGTACTCCCTCGAACGATCAGGGAAATTGGATGAAAAACTTGATTGACATGGGGTCAGTGACCCACAAATTGAGATATAATACTTGCTACATGCATATTTAGTCTTCTAGAATTGTCCACAGTCCAAATGGTAACTAATACATTATGTGTTATTAAATCACTACTTTTTTTCCTTTTCGAGACTCATCAAAGTGTTTAATTACATTGAAAGTTTTGAAGCAGAAAGGTATATTATGCAAGTACTTTTTAATGTTAAGCTTTATTGCATGAGGATGATGTTTTAAAAACGAGCGAAGATAGGAGAGAGTTTTTTAATGAGATTTTTAATGCAATAAAACATTATAAACGATCTGCATACTTATTAACGTGTAGAGGAAACGGTGGTCGGCTGTTGGGTTTGACGCCACCACCCCACGATACTAACACCGAAATTAACTAAATGAATGATGACTCAAGTATTCGTCCTGTTAGGTCATCATCTCTGCCGAAAGAGGCCATTTTATGAAAGATTTCTTGTAATTGAAATTTCGTTTATAATGGAAGAAAAAAATCGCGCACGATTACATAACTTTCTCTTCTTACGAATAATTCGCAAGGCAAGAAAGGTTAAAAAGGTAAAAAAGGTTTTACATTATACCCTTTGTATAGATTTTAATGTCATCTGGCAATATAATGTAAAAATAATGTTCGTGTATTTTGATTTTTCAAGTACTAATGCTGTGAGTGCATCGAAAAGGAGGGGTACCAGAGAAAGAAAGTAGAAATTTATACATTTGGACATAATGCAATTGGTTGAAAGATATTGCTGTTGTCCAACACACCGACCAGCACGCTGGAGAGAACTAAAGAACGAATGAATTTAAATAATGCAAATAGTTGAAAGAAACATGAGCTGAAATAGGATGAAAACATGAAATAATAGAATCGTAATGACAAAATGAAAAACAATAATTCTGAATGATTTTTAAAACAGTGTGAATGCATAGGTGGGCTTGGAGTAACCAATATTTAAAAAAAGTTATGATTTAGAAAGTTGAATTTTGTCTTAATTAGGTTTTAATTGTGTTCCTTTAAAAGGAAGAGGCTGGGGCGAAGATGAGGAAGGAAATATCTCGTGCCCCATTGCTCTTTGTTAGGGTACTGCTATGGAATTCTCCTTGTGTTGATCAGAGAAACCACAGGAAACTACGGATCAATGCAGTCGGTCATATGAATTCTCCTCCAGACAGATATATTGACCCAGCTATTGAGATAGGGTTGAAATGAAACGTTTGATGTTAGAAACTAGTATCAAACTAATTCTATTTTTAAATCAATGATCTTCAAAATGAGGAATGTTCAGACGTGCCTACTTTATTAATATTTAATTTATGAAAAATGTGACATTTTTTCGCAGTAGATTTTAATGTCAAAAAAGATTTCTAATACGTAGATGTTTAACATTCGTATACTATCGTTATGCCGTATTTTTCAACAAACTCATTTTCACGCTAGATATAGACCAACTGGTTCCATCAACTCCCCAAATACTTGAAAACTGCGAAGTGGGTTCAGAAATATGATTCATTGTCAAAAAAGACAAATAACATTTAAAATTATATAAACAAAAAAATAATATTAAATGGTTGTAGTTGCGCTGGTGTTTAAAGTATGTTTCTAACATATTTAATCTGCACAACTAAGGAACGTTACTACATGTTAACAAATTGCCTCATTACAGATGCATCTCAGAGTTGAAACCACACAACGAAGGTAAGGAAACCGAATTGCACCGAAATAGTTACAAGAAAGAAGCTCTTATAAATCAGCGTAGTAAGAAAGTGCCATTAGGAAGATCTCTGATAAGCCATATGACAAGCATGCGCCGTTGGCCTTAAATGCTACCATGTGGACGTTGGTAATCATTGGGCGTTATCTGTGCGTTTATGTGAACATATTCCAACTGACGTATTAGCAGACGAGCTAATCTACTTCTGATGACATTTGACATGTATCGGAGAAAATTGAAGATTTCACTCTATGAAACTGTACATATTCATGTTATTATTTGAAAACACATGTGAGCAAAGAGTTGTCAGTTAATTATCTGTTATAAAACAGTTATCATCACAATAAGAACGAGAAACTTAGTTCAGTATTTTGGAGGGGATTAAGATCATTAATAATAATGATTTTCAAGGTGGTATTTTTCATATTTTTGTTTTCAAGATACCGCTTAAAGATTTAACTGTATTATTACTTAAAATGACCGGTCTGATAGTTCGTTTGTGTTAACGAACTCTGTAGAAAATACTGAGCATGAAACGTATCCAACAACAAACATTAATGTGAAGCGTTCAAACAAAAAACTAGCAATATTTGTTATTTATAAATAGTAATACTATTTATTATTTATTTCATGTATTATTTATTATTGAAACACTAATTGGTTAAACCAACTGGTTAACCAAACATCTTGCAGAAACTTCCAGCTACCAGTGCAAAAACGTATACCCCCCACACCCAATGCACATATTTTCACATGATTTACATTTTGGTTTTCATAGATTTCTAAATAAAAATTGATTACCCAAGAGAAAATTTGTAAGTAAATTTTAGATTTTTTGGAAATTAAGCCTTTCGAAACTTATTTTCAATATACAAAACACTTACGCATAGTTTTTTTTAAAAATAATCCTCATTTGTACGATATATCTGTATACGGAAGTAGATCAAAATATTTTTACGGGAGCTGGCAAATGGAGGGACAGGACGTGGTGAGGCCAGAGTGAGCGAGAGACGATGGTGAGGGTGTGGAAGCAAGAAACATGTTGATGTTATCGTGGCAGATACGCCTGTACATCGGTAAATACTCTTCTCCAACTGTTGTCCAGTGAACGTGCCAACGGCAAATAGGAGTTTCTCGAAGGTGTCATTTCCTGTAGGAGATATGGCGCAATCGAATTCCCGTGGGGTATGTAAGCGCTTCCTAAATGCAGAACGTATTTCCCTGTCGGGTTTACAAATTGTGTTGGTGCGGTTCAATGCGTTTTCTTTACTCGTGATTAAAGTGAGGGGGATGTATGAGTAGTATGATATATTCTGTGATTAGAAAGTACGTTATTGTTACTTGTATTAGTCATCAATTAATTTATGATATAACATTCGTTTTTGTGAAATGATCTTTTATTTTCTGTTATGATGGTAATTCAATTGTGAATGTACAAACAATTTACTGTACAATAGTAATTCTATTCATACACGAAAACGGAGATCCCAAAAAGTTCATAGTTCTAGATTTTCATCTTTTTTCTATTAAAAAATATATATATATATATATATATATATATATATATATATATATATATATATATTATTTTTTCTATTAAAAAAGAATACATAAATATATATTATGATTAAGAATTATAAAATAAAACTTTAAAGAATAATGCCTAAGTGATCTTTTTTAAATTTTGTTTTATGTTAAAATTGCTCATTTACATGTGTTTTTGTCACGTGTAACACAAATGTTTGAAGTGACCTATCGGCCACACCAGCGGAGATCACCTATCATATTGAAATCAGCGGCACAAACTTACCGACTGAACTTCCCCTGGCTTATAACACCACTGATATTGGTATTTTGATCAAGTACTAGAGACATATCAATTAAATTTAAAAATCATTTTATTAATTTTTAATTATGTTTATACACAATTTGAAAATACCATTCACTGAAAGGTTACATCTAATTCCATGATGGCCCAAATCGTCAATGAACGAACGCACAAAATTGGAGAAACAAATTCGATTCTCCTTGAGCCCGTGGAGGGCCCTCGGCGCGAAGGAGTTGAAAGACGGGGCCACTCATTCGAAGCTCGCGGAGAGTAAAATCGGTAAGTGGGTCGAGGGTGTTCCGATCTGGTTGCATTCACGGGCGAAGAAGTGGCAGCGCGAACCCTCTACACTCGCCAACGATTTTTCCCCCGCGCCGCACCGCCCGCTCCGGCAATTTTCTCTACCCTTACAAATCACGGCCGCCTCCATTCATTTGTATTTTATATTTCGTGACAGAGGGGATGATTGGGCCTCTTTGAAACGGCGAGAAAGGGATGTGTTCAGAAAGGTTCGTCGAAAAACTCGACACCCAACCAGGGAGTAAAAGCGCTCGTTGCCGCCAACTTTATTCACAAAAGGCTACTGTTTCCGAGGCAATTTGCTCGCCAAATTGCAGGTAAGTCCCCATATGGGCGCGGAGTTATCAGCGGAACGGCGCTGTCTCGAAGCAACTGCTGCTGCAGTTTGCGCGCAGGAAAAATTGTTGCTGTCCAGCGTCGAAAGAGGACGCTACTTTTTCGGCACAGTCAATCTGTGTAATAAAAGGGATATATTGTAATATTTTTGTTAGGCGTACTAGAAAATTCGATGGGATTCTTAATGAAAGACAATTTTTGACAAAGGTAAAATTTAAAATAATTAAAACGTAGCGACTTAAAAGGTAAATAATTAAACATGAGTTTATAATTGAAACATAGTCAGTAAAATACATTGGTATGAGTAATTTCAAAATAACAAGATTCTTACGACTTATCTTGGCGGAGAATATGTAAAAATGACTGGTGGATAATAATTATAATTATGAATGATTATTGTAATGTGATGATGGTAACGTGTTCATTTAGGGTGATAATCGTTTAAATTATTTGCTGCTCAAATAATTTTTCTGGAACAAACAGTATATTATTCCGACATTCCAATAACGATGCATTTCCGAGAGAATATACTTTTGTAGACTTCTTTTGAAAACAAATTTGGATTTATTTGTACATATCGACTTCCCGATCTTTTTTCCATACATAAAAGAACTACCTGATAAGCTAACATATAAATATTTAAATTATTAAGTACTGTGATTATTTTATTCCAGAAATTGACAACAAGAAGGCAATTTTAAACTGATTCTTTGATTGGGGACATTTTTTACATTTCATCCAAAGAGCATGTAGGCACAGGTAATAAGGGTTTTCTTCGGTTGTCATGGTAGAAAACTACACTAAAAAACAGGGTCTCTACAGTATATACATATTATAATTCGTCGGTACTCAAGTGGATCTCACTATGCGCATTGTTCTGAATTTTTTACATTGCTAAGTCACATTTCATCTAATCTTTGTCTGAGTGGAATCAACGAATTCTTGGAGTCTGAGTGTACTAAATTATCGATAATTTCTTTTTTATTTAAGTCATAAACGAGGGAAAGGTGCAAGAGAAATAAACCATTAGACCTTCATTATTTTTTTTTCTTATAAGCAAATACTTCATATTAATGTGTGTTTGCTCTCCGCTACGCCAATGTCACACTGTCAACATCGATTGACTGATGTGTCCGGCCACGTCAACTAATACGGTAATTAGTCCGGTGAGTTAGTGCATGTTTTATCCCAGAAAGTGGTGGTGATTCTTTTCCCCGCTGAATAGTCGTCTAACATGTCGGCGGAGCCGAAAGTTCCCCTGGTATATCCCTCAGCGGGGCGACGCCTTAGCCGGAACCTCTCGACATGTGTAGAAGTGTAGTGGACATAAGTGGAAGTATGTATCTTTGAAGTAGAAGTCGGGACAAGAAATAAGAAGTAAAGATCGCGCGCGATTCATGGTGCGCTTGTAAATGTACTTCTTAGGCTTTTGCCTGGTTTCAGTCGGAGACTCCACGTTAAACACATAAGAGCAGCCGCCTACTAGACACCTTCTGCAGACAGCGGCTAAATTCGACCTAGCGGTACAGTTAGTGCTTCAAATGCGTCACCGTCGGGACTCGAAACCTATGGCTTTCCGTCCAGAGCCGCTGCAGAGACAACAGCAATGCTGCCTCTAAAGCACTTTCGTCCGAAACGCCTCCACCTGCCCCTCGCGCCTGCTGTAATTGCGGCCTGCTGCACGAAGTAGATCATGCGCCCGGCGCGGTGCGGCGGGGACGTGGATTGATGGGGAGGGAAGCGGGGCGCGGCCTGGGCTTCGTACCTGCGGCGGCGGCGACTGGGGCGGTGGCAGTAGAGATAGCGGCGGCGGCGGTGGCGGCGCCGGGGGCGGGGCGGTGGCGGCGGCGCAGGTAGCAGTGACGGTGGCAGCAATGGCGGTGGCGGCGGAACGGGGCGGCGCAGGAGGTGGCGTCATAGGCGCGAGCGTGAGCTGTGCGGTGGCGGTGGCTACGACGGTGACGTGGTGGTGGGGGCGGTAATAGCGGTGGGACTGGTAGTGACGGCTGGCTGTGACGGGGAGTGTAGCGCTGACGGTGACGGTGGCGATGGCGGCTTCAGCTGTAGCGGTGGCGGCGGCGGGGGCGGTGGTGGTGGCGTATCTCGGTGAAATCGGGGCGTGACACGCGCCGCTGCGATAGAACGCGGTGACGAAACTTAAGGCCGTCCGGCGAACAGTTGCCACACGGGACAATTAGTGCTTCGCGCCTCGCCCCTCGATTGTCGTCTGTGACTCAATACGTAGCGGAGACAAACACAGAGTGAATCATTTCATGTAAAAAAAACACACACAGTAGCGTTCTCCTTGTAATATTAGCAATAGAAAACATAACAATCCTTTAGCATTCTGCCTTGGAAGATGTATTTCCGTAGAAACGGTTTTTTGTGATTTTCCATCATATGTATATCACCAGAACACAGTACGCTTTTCCAAAATTTGAACGCTTATTGTAGAGTAAGGAGGTCATGAGGGTCATTTGCGAACAGCGAGTGCATTGCATTTCATACAGCTGGCTGGCGGACTATTGTTCTGACAACATAAAAGAGGTCGCGATCGCGGTGCTGCGCGCTGTACATAATATGCACCCAAACTCCGACAAACCACTTGTGGTCGATGTGTCCGAAAATGGTTTTTTTATGACAGTTCTTATAAATATCCTCAGAGAGTCGACTTTCTTCAAGCAGAAACGTCTGGACATTATAAAAGAAGAGAAATGGCCAAAAATATGTTGTGCAGTAACCATGTGTTTATCAAAAAATGTACTTTGGTTACATAAAGTACACTTTACGAAACTGAAATCAGTTTTGTATCAATAATTATTAGTACACAAGTTTTATAGTTTTATAATAATTCATGGACTCTTAAGTACTATCAACATCAGATAGTCACCTTTACTAAGATTTTTAAAAAATTCAAGCTTTCTCGTTCGGCTGCAAAGCCTTTCTAGTTGTACAATGTTTACAAAATAAATTTGACACAGTCATCCGAAAACATGTTGAGGTCATTTACTCGCCCCTCAGCAAAATTAAAAATATAATGCATTATTATTTAAAAAAATTATATTTACAATTAGGCATACTTCAATGTCAATACAATTCTCAAAGAGAAAGTTTGGTATCGAAAACAAAATTTAATGCCTCAAGCAATTAATAAAGCATATTTAAATTGAAAATTCTTGATGTTAGTATATTTTACAATCGTAATTGCAATGTTGACACAGTACTATAGCACTCAAAGATTGACAATATATTTTCAATTTTAAAGTAAAATATAATTTAATTTTCGTGACTATTTACAATATACTGCCTTGAACAATTAGTGACTGTTATAAATAATGTTCTTGGATTTACATTTTTACCTATCACAATTGAAATATTACAACGCTCATTACGATACATTATCAAGTTATAAAGTTGAACTTGTAAGAATATAAAACAAGAGACAAACATATTAGAGTTTTAAAATATCACAAAAACTATGTTGCAAGAAATAATGTTAAATGCAAGACATAACACCTTACCAGAAACGATGCTATACTCGAACAACATATTAAAATTAAACCTGTAGTACAGAAATTCTGTTATGATTTACATGGCTAAATATATTATGACAATCCATACTGTCGCAATTTATGTTTAGTTGCATTGCAACTAAATCCAACAAATGCAATATAATTTGTATTACGAGCGTGTTGCACATCCTCTCTCTAGTGATATGCGCACGAAGTGGGCGAGATCCCGCCTCTTTCTGTTGTACTTCGATTTTTATATAGTGGCTGATGGCATTAGGTCATCGTTACACACCTCCTGCCTTATAAAATGAATCTTTTTAACAGTGGTGAGCACATTTCCGAGGCCACCAACCCCGTTGAGAAGAACGTTAAAAATATTCATCTTATAAGGCAGGAGGTGTGTAACAATGACCTAATGCCATTAGCCACTTAAAAAACATCAAAGTGTAGTTGAGTTGACGCGCCAGATTTCCAGAAATTGATAAAAGAGATATAAATACAATATAAAAATGAACATCAATTGATCATGAATTAATATAGGTAATTTAATGGCAAATTGTATCTCGTAGTTTAACTCGGAGGGACCGAATACAAATTTAATACAAGTTTGGTGAATAATATTATAATTTTAGAATTCTGATTAGCTGCTACTGTGCTTGTGTGCTGCTCTCTGACTGTGAGTGATGGCACGTCTTGCGATTGTAGGTATTTCTAAGAGTCGTGGTAGGATGACGCAACAATTAGGCCGCTCTTATATTACGATACTGTGAACCTTAACAGAGCGTATAAACACTTGATTTTAATGTCAGAGATTTGTAAGCGTGATATTATTTTATATTTAAATACCGTGAAATACTTCACAAATTTTGTCATGGAACATGACCTGATTATCCTGGAAAAGCTAGGAAAATTTGACCAAGAATAGGAGTGGTCATCCTGTTATTCTTGAAAGTTTTCAATGAAATGCAAACGTCTTGATCAAAGTTTTTGTTAGATTTAGATTTATTCAGTCAAAAAAACAGTAAAAACTGTATGTGAAGGGGGGGGGGAGATTATCTGCGCACGTTTTCTTGAGTTCCAGAATCCCTTCCCGTCATTTTAATTATAAATAGTTGAAAAATGAGTATAAGTTTAACATAAATAAATAAAAATAAATTTGAAAAATCACAAGATTAGCAATATTTGAAAAATAGTCATTTTCGTGTCTGAGTTATAGAAAACTTATTTGCATCGGTACACGAATTGCAAGTATGATTTTTTGCTATGTCTTGATCAGAGTTTATTTGATATACGATATACTTGACTTACTATTTAATTATAAAAAATAAAAAATTGCTCTAAAATATACTTCGAAAGTTCTCAGTTCTATTGTTATCCTTATGGTAACCTTATGAGTGACAAACATTCCCTGCTCTTCCTACCCACCGCGTGTCAATCCTTTGGACACAATCCTCAAAGGAAGCGAACAATCGCCGCACACTATAGATGTGCGGGATTGGGTGAGCAGTAGCTCGCTGTTCAGTGAATGCCGAATGTGTGAAGCTGCCTTAATATTGTACAGTTTGGTATGCGTTTTACTAGTGATGACAGGTGTGTTAATATAGACAGAAATTGCTGTATTATAATATTACTAAGTGCAAGAAAGTACATGCTATTCACCGCTAGTTTAAAGAAGTATGGAGGCGAATTTCGAATAGAATTTTAGAATCTAAGATCCTTTTCTTTTATTATTAAAATAACGATGTGAACTTTAGTGAATTGAATGTGTCTGTTAGACCTATTCATAACAGTTTACAAAAATTATGACTACTATATTCCTTTCTCTCTTGCATCTTTCATGAAATTTTCTATCCATGTATTTTTCGTTTCTACTCCGTCATACACTGTATGTATATATTTTAACTCTCGCCACTTAACCATTATCAACTGTTTTCACTCCCTTCGTCGAATATCGCAACGCGCATACAACCGCCGCCCCCCGTACATCTATCGACTCTGCCCCCACCCCACCGCCATCGGAACCGCCCCCGCCACCCTCACCGCCGCCTCCGTCGCCACGCTGCTTCCCTCTTCCCTTTCCTGACCCTTCAAATGTTATCTGCTCGATACATCTTCTCCCCATACACACGTCACAGTGCGTTGTCATTTTATAACTGACTTTACTAAACCTATTACGTTTCGATTTCGGACTCAAACAACACTTGTTTTCGTGACTCAGGCACTGACTTTGCCTTTAATAGAGGATGAATATCAACTGCGATGGCGCTTTCCCCTCCCTAAATAGCTCTGTAATGTCGAATAATTCACCTGCCTTGTCAAGGGCCGTACATAAAAGATACGCAAATTTGATTTTAATACAGAGAATGTGTAATTCATCTCACGTGCAGGACAAGTCATGAGGAGACATACACGCTTTGTTTCCGATCTATTTTTCTCATACAACGATTTTTACAATAAAGTAGCTCAATTTTTACCAGAATAAGCATTTCTTAATAAATGTATTTCAATATTTTAATTGCAATTTTTTTCATTGAGTGCACTAAGTAACTACTTTCAAAATATACTAGCTTGAAAAAGAATGGAGGTGTACTGTTATTTGAAAACTTGTTTTAGTATTTTTACCTATCACTAAGCTGAATCAAATAAGTGGATCATTTGCTACAATGACATTACTGAACGAAAGTACACTCAAGACCATAGCTTTACACTCTCATAGATATACCCGACGAGTAAGTTTAATTAATTGTAAGAAAAATGTATTTGAATGTGGCAAAATTTGCCAGATTTCATCATTATCTAGATTTTAAATGACAAATAACACATCACAGAACATAAAGGATGGTATGAAATAGTTCTCCTTACAAAGAAACGTACTAATCGGCCAAAGTATGATGAAAAATTAAGTAAAAATAAAACGTTTCTCCTAGCCATTTAGCAACAAGCAGGCAGGCATGGAAATTTTATTTAACAGAATGAATATGTGGAAATAAGAATTAAATCATTGTGATTCCCTGAATGGTACTTTGAAGATTTTTTTTATAAACAGAAATAATTGAGATTTTGTTACCTCACTACTTCGTTAAAAATGAAGTAGATTTCATAAGCAAAATTTATTTACATGCTGGTGACGTACGATTACTGTAGAAACCTTCAGACACGAATACATCTATGTAATATTTTTCTATACAACATCGTTTCAAGGAAATTCACAATAATGAAGAATAAATTACCACAAGTATTTAGATTAAAGCATTTATTGTCAAGTAATATTTTAAAGAAAAATTAAGGAGCCGGGGAAACGGATGCATAAGCCATAACTCGCAAGAACCTTATGAACTCACAACCATAATATTCTAAATAATTTAGAATCGTAAACAAATAAGACATTGGAAGTTGCTTAATACACTAAATATGATATGATTAAATTTAAACAAAATAAATTACCCTAAGAGAACGGACCTTGGATCATATGTAATTCTGTCGTCTCCACTTACTTTTCCTTTCTAAGATACAAAAACTATCAGAGGAGAACAAACGATTAATTTTTTTTTTTACATTTCAAGTGAATGGAACTGATTGTCGAAAGAATTAAGTTTGCGTTCTTTAACAAGGAAAGAGGGAGAAAGGAGTCAGTGTGGAAATGGAGAGGAGAATGACTACATCTGTGGAAGAGATGTGGAAGTCTGAGTAAGAAGGAAGGAGTGATTTACGGTTATTGCGATGTTGATTAAAGAAGAGAATGAATAGACGGGTTTATGGCATAAAGGAGAGAATAAAATTAAACATTCCTGAGTGGAACGAAGAAAGGAACAGCGGGACAAGTAGTTATGGAGTAATTCATGAAGTTGAGTGAGATGATAAGGTTTACATGGGTGACGAATCATATCGTGAGAATGTTAGAGCTTTCAAAAGAAAGGCAGAACGGTATTAACAAAAAATGCAGGGATCTAAGCGGAATGTAAACTATGTAACATTTTATAACTTAGTTGAAAACGATTACATGAATTTATTAGTATAATAACGTACCATATTTTATGATTAAACTTTCAATAAAGTAAAGAATACGCAGCACCATGAAAGGAAATTTGACTTCATATGATGAAAACAGACATTTTCGTTCCCATTTTCAAACTGTAAATACCCCGAAAGAGATTGAGTGTAGAAGTCCTAATGATACATTATCAAGTGAATAACCAACATTGCAAAATGTAATTTGAATTGGAATATGTAATTGTAAAAGTAAAATTAATTTTTCCAAAACCCATACGAAAAAATTCAAATCTCTAAATGGGATTATACATTTGTCGTTTTATTCCTCTTCAAACATTACAGAGAAAATGAATCACTTTTAAGAAAACAAACAGAAAGGTGAAGGGGCGCACATGAATCGACCCTCTTCATAAATCGAATGTTAAAAATTCCTAACGGAAGGAAACAAAGAATCGGACAGAACACGACGCTAAATTCAAGTGCCCAAAGAAATCCTTGCAGTAATACTAGGTGTGAACAGGCAATCATTCAATCATCCAGTTCGTCGCTCACACATCGACGGGCAAACGAACGCACAAACGTACATCACACATAGGCTGATGAGATGGATCAAATTTCATAAACATTTTTTTTAATTATGCGATTCCAAAAATGATTTCATTCGTAAAATTAAGAAGTTGGAATATTTTTTCCCCTTATTGTGATGCGCTTAAACGGGAAAATAAAACTTTTACATTGAAATGGTATTTACGCATTGGCACATTGTCATCTAAATGTATGAAACCGTTCATATGAAATTTAATATGAGATTGGCCCACGATATTCCTATTAGAGAATCTTTTTCATAGTTTCCAGCGTCCCAGAGATTGTAAGCAAAGTTTGAGTAACTTGAGCAAGACAAATGTTTTTCGTTTGCATTTTAATACACTTAGTTTAAGGATATGCTGCCAGAAAATATTTCTCCGATAGAACGTTCCCGTAGGTAATAAAAAATAAAAAACGATGGGATCGCTATAAAATGAGATATTATTAGAACATCTGGCGGTACATTTACGTAGTTTTCGCGAAGGGCAATTTGGTTTTGGATTGGAAATGGGGTAGCACCTCAAAAAGCGCTTCCAAAAAATTAAAATTAATATATACATTTTGAAGGAGATTTCATCTACCTTAATTTTGCCAATAAGAATTGTTTTGATAAAACGCTTAAGTTTGAAGATATAAGAAAAAAACCAGAAACATTTAAAGTGTTTTTCTTCTTTTTTCCAATATGGTCTGTCTCTTTTTGAGAAGGCAAACTCCAAATTCGAATTCAGAACTCTCAAAATGTATAGAACCGTCGAAAAAAGAACTTTGAATTTTTTTGTGGGTCAGGTACCTTTTGACTTAACTATACTCCCATGGCAGAGAAGTGAGCGGGTTTCTCGCATGGTCTTGCGATTTCTGGGAACGCAGTGGACCTAATCTTTAATACACGCGCGGTAGGATCCCGAGAACTCAGTGTGTCTAAACAACTTTAACAAATGAAGGGCTCAGAAGAACTAATCCACTTTTTTGTGAAATTGAGTTATATAAAACTTCAAATATTATTATTTTAGTGTAATATATTATTTAAATGTAGTATGGGTTCATATGCAAGTGTACTGTGTTTAAAAATGTACTGAGTTATATTAAGGAAGATCAGCTAAAGCCCTCAGAATCTCAGAATTATGTCGATGTGAGATAGCCCCTTGCTCTACTGAGCTCTTTAAATATGAGTAACAAAATTTAATTCCTTCATGGGACGTGGAAACCAGTGGCATCAATAGCCAACAGTCCAAAATTTCGCCCGGCGGCCCCTCTGTCTGTACTTGGCGCGACAGCGCGCGCACGCGTCTGGGCCTACCAGCAGAGTGCCGGCCTCTCGGGTATGTGTTAAGGGGGTACGTGTGGTTAGCACAAAGACTTCCCTACGACGTATTCTGGTATTCTCAATGTGAGTTTTCTCGAAGCCACACAGCAACATCTACCGGGACATTGCAAGAAAAACGTACACAATAATATTGCCCGACCGGGAAACGAACCAAGGGTCGCTTCATGGAAAGCGAGCTGACCACTGCGAGACACAGCGAGAGCCGGCGGCTCCATCAATTTCCTTAAACTCGCTTTGCGGGCCCCTCCTAGAGGACCGCACGCTTCAATTTGGGAACTTAACTGATAATAATAAGCGAAATTTTCAAATAAAAAAAACAACAGCTTTACATTAAATATAAGAAAAGAAAACTTGTGTTATAGTATGTCTTATTAACGTGCAAGTCAGCTTTCATGCAGTCATTTTTCGCGGGTTACTTCTAGTCTACAACATAATTTCCAGCGTTCCCAAGATTGTATTGAAAAATTTGTTCTATTGAGGCAGGAGAGTTGAATTATTTTCCAGATTGTTACTTAGGGTTTAAGGATTAGTTAAAAACGATTTTTCAGATGAGATGTACCCATGAGTAATACAAAATTAAACTACAGAATGGCACTAATATTCTCAAACTAGTTAGTTTTCTAATTTCTTTGGTCTCAAACAACTTTATAATCTTGCCCCATCCTCTTGCCATCTGTCATACAACGCCGTCCAAAGTACATTTTTTCAATTCTTTTTCAATTTTTCGTTTCCTAATGGTAGAACCGAAATATTACTTTAAGAAATTTGAAGAAGAGAAAAACTTCGTCCTATATGGAAATGTCGTTTAACTGTTACTCTAAAGTCGAAATTTAAAACTCTTTTTTGCAGAAATCTTTTGAGTTTCCGAAAAACTTTATAAGAAGTAATTTGAAACATTACTACTCACAAATGCAAGAATGTACACAAATTGCTGGAATGGTGCATATTAAAGGCGTAGTATATTTCAAAAAATTACATTTGTGTATTTTTTTACGACAAAAATAATACACCAAATTACATTTAGGACATCTTAAACAATGCAATTAGCATTATCCGTACGAATAGTTTGAAGAAAAAATTTGAAGTCGTTTTTGAGAAAATGGCGTTTGAGCGTTTCTGAAAATGTGGAATTTTGAGATCGTTTTCATCGAAAACTTTTGAGTTGTAGAAAAATATCATATGACATAATTTAAAGCACATGCATTTATAAGTGCAATAATGTAAACAAATCGCCGCTAATCCAAATATCAATGAGAAACAAGTAAAACATTTTTTTTGTAATTTAAAAAAAAATGTAGCAACATGGTGCTTATGCCATCTCATAAACTTAATTTAGAACTATTTCTACTAAATCGGCAATGAAACAATTTGTAGCCGTTTTTGAGAAAATTTTGTTTTTGTTCTTTTTAAAAAATTGCTCATATTGCATGCAATATTGAACGAAAACGACTAAAATTTTCAAAAAAATGTACCCAGATGACTTTAATGAAAGAACTAATTATAGACTACAAATTTTAACTTTTGCAATATTCGAAAATTCAGAAGTAACAGTAAAAATCCACCTTTATATGTGTATTTCACAATATTCTTACAAGAAATTCAAAGAAAAAAAATTGGAGCAATTTTCGAGAAAATTTTGAAAATGTTCCGAGAGTTCATGTAAAGTACTCCCAAAATTTAGTAAATGTTTTTCAAAATCGCAGAGCTTTGTCTTGCCAGATCGTGAGGGGTTTCTTAAATTTCAAAAACGTCTACGCACGTAGTGTTGTTTACATACACCAGACGGACTGCCGTCAATTGATTTCTTGGTATGAAGGACCCACAAAATATGGATACTGGCTACATCACGTGTTCGAGGATTTTTTTCTTAATTTAGACACTGGATTTATCTACTTTTTCGTTATCAAGGTCTGGCAATAGGACTTTTTCTGTCGAAAATTTGCCGTTTTTTCGCGCAGCATTACATAACTTTCTCTCTACTGCGTAAGTGGTAGCGAGAAAGTAAAATGAACTGGGTCTCTTTTAAATGTGGTGGAATTATTGATTATTGATTACTGATTCCGGGCGAATTGACTGCTAAGGACATTATTCCGTGCAGTGCATGTTTTTTAATCACGGGAGATGGCTGTGATCTTTTCCGGTTGGATGATGAGATGCAGCGTCGGTCTACAGGTCGGCTAGTTGTAGTGTAGTGCATGGAAGTGTGTGTGTATGTAAAGGGTGAGGAACAACAAGGAAGGGGAAGGGATAATCGCATCGGTCCGTGTCCCATTTCTTTGGGAACATCTCCAGCTTTCGCCTGGTGTTGATTGGAGAAAGCTTGGGAAACTGCAATTCTTTATTTTTTTTGCACAGATATATCAAAATGTAATCTAATAAATATATAACACTTTCGGCTTTCATTAAAACCATCGAAAAGTAGAAAGATTCAAAGTAGTATTTCAGGAAATGACTGAAGAATTAATAGAATAGTGCATGCTGTAATATTATAATCATATATCATTATTACAAGTAATGTGAGAAAGTATGTGCTGTTGAAGCACCACTAGTTCTAAAATTCATTGCTTGAGAAGTCCATTTGTACTCAGTATCGTGCGCATGGCGAATACTTCGCTAGAAGGAAACTAAGCCAGCAGTGGTGCAATAACTAGCAGTTAATAGGATGTCGAAAACGGAGAGGCAGCCGAGCAAGTAGTTCCTCTAAAGCTTTCTTTTCCCCTCTAACGAGGTTAACCCATATCACGCTATTTTCGGTAGGCTTAGTCTCTAAAGGGTTCTGGATAGTGCGAGGAGTGGTCCTTAAACAAGTTCCACTGACGAAATGAATCATAGCAGGTTATTCCGCATTCTTTCCTAGAAGAGCAAGGCAGGTAGAGATCTTTCGCGCCCTCCCTCCACGGCAAGGATGCCCGAGGAAGATAAGACGGAAAAGTGCAGGACGGCAAATGAGAGGCTTAACGCTGGGCCGACGAGCAGCAGGAGGGGCTGATGCGGTGGCCCGCGCTAGTCATGGTGCCGACCGGTGGCGGTGGTAACGGTGATGCTGATGGGGGTGATGGACACGTGATAATGTCTGAAGTGAAAAATTCTCACCTGAGAATGTTAGTGGTGGTGGAAATGAGGAAATGAGGCGTGGAAGTGAGCTGTGGGTATAGATGGGATGGTAGTTGTAGTGGTGGTAGTAGTAGTGGTGGAGGTGGTGAAGTTAAAGTGACAATGTTAAAGATTTTGCAATGGTATGTTGCTAGGGGCGGTGATGGGAGTAGTTTTGATGTAGATGATGGAGGCGATGGTGATGGTGGTGACTCATGAAAGAGCCCCAGTGATGTTTGTAATAATGGGAGAGGTGATAATGCTCCACGTGTTGCAAATGACAGTAGTGTTTACGGTGGCAATGATGAAGGCATTTTTGAGGGTGATTCTAAAGGTAATCGAGGGATGGCGGCGCCGACGCCCATCGTGGCATTTGGTTGATGATGCCGGGCACGTCAACTGCTAAGGCCGCTTGCCCACGCCGCCACAGAAGCGCGCGAACGTCAATCATCAGGGCTCTTCGCCGACGACGGACAAAGGGACCGAAGCAGGTACCTGCTGCGGTCCCTTTGTCCGTCGTCGCCGGAGGGTCGGCGAAGAGCCCTGATGATTGACGTTCGCGCGCTTCTGTGGCGGCGTGGGCAAGCGGCCTAAGGCCTTTGCTTCCGTAAGCATTGAATTGAATTGAATTAATGCCTTATTTTACGTGGCGAGACTCAGGCCTGCTCTTAGGCCATTAGGCCTGCTCTTCCGTCTGACCACGTAAATTTCGCTACGCTCCTTTCACCAACTAGCAGAGAAAGGAGGTATTTCTTAGGCGAGAAACAGGCGATTTGAATTTAGCTCAGAGGCGTCATTTAGGCTTGAGGATCTTTTACATGCAAGTAAATCTACTAACATGGGACAGCCGGCTTTACTTCCTCTCCGAAGGAAGGCGTACGAAGGATTTTTTCGCCCTGAAAAATCCACGGCTTCGATCGGGTTTGAACCCGCCAATTTGGGTACAACAGTCCGAAACGCTAACCGTTACACCATCGCCGCCGCCGCATTTTGCTCTCGTTTGGCGGCGGTGTTTCCCTCCCACGAAAACATAAGATCCGCCACCCGCACCGCCCCAGCTGGCACAAGCTCTTAGTTACCCACACGTAGTGTAGTGTGCGTGTATGTAAGAGGATAGGAGGGCGCGGTCCGTGTCCCGTGGGTTAAGGTACTGCACTGATATTCGCGTGGTTAAGTCGCGTTGGCGGTGATTTTGGCAGAGGTGGCGCAGATGGCGGTGGCGGTTGGTGGTAGTGATGGTGGTGTTGTGGTGGTGGAGGTTGCGGTGGTGACGGGGCAGTCCTAAATGAGAGAGAAGGCGGGGCGGAGGCGGTGCCGGGATGGGAGGCGGAGCAGCGGTTTTGCCTGTAGGCGGGCGGCGGGGGGGGGGAGGAGGGGGCTGGGTTTTAGAGCAGGGAGCGGCGGGGCTGGCGGTGGCGCGGGCGAGGGCGGAGGCGAAGGCGGAGGCGGGGGCTGGGGCGGTGGGGGTGGCTGTGGCCGTGCAGTGTGGCGCAAGAAACAGGCCGCCGCACGGTGGGGCCAAATGCCAAAAAGCTGGTCAAAAGTCGAAAGCGTTGTACGATTTGACTGAAACTTTGTATTCAGAGGTTTATGATCATTCTAATTAATAATCTGTAATAAAAATTCCGAAAAACAAAATGGCGGACCAATATGACGGATAAAATTATCAAAATTTTGTATTTTTAACACAAAATGATCATACTTATAAGTAAAAATGAGTTCATTCGGGTTTTTAAGGATGCTGATTAATAATCTTGAATGAAAATGCCAAAAAAACAAAATGGCGGACCAATATGGCAGACAAAATCATCATTTTCTTCATTTTTAACACAAAATGATCGTGTTTAAAATTAAAAATGAGTTCATTCGGGTTTATAAGCATGCTGATTAATAATATTAAATAAAAATGCATAAAAAAACAAAATGGCGGACCAATATGGCGGACAAAATTACCATAAGTTTGTATTTTTAACACAACATTATTATGTTTATAAGTAAAGAAGAGTTAGTTTGAATTTTTAAGGATGCTAATTAATAACCTTGAATGAAAATGCCAAAAAACAAAATGGCGGACTAATATGGCGGACCAAATAATCAATTTTTTCCATTTTTAACACGAAATGATCGTGTTTATAATTAAAAATGAGTTAATTTGGGTTTATAAGCATGCTGATTAATAAATATTGAATAAAAATGCTAAAAAAACAAAATGGCGGACCAATATGGCGAACAAAATCATCAAAAGTTTGTATTTCTACATGTTGCACGCGCTACGAAAATTTGTCACAGGCACTAAAACGGCAGCTACGGTCAGCTGTCTTTTTGTGATTCTCACAGAGAATAACATTTCGAATAATGTCATGTTACGTTTTTAGCCCCGCACGACGGTGCACATAGTTATTTTTCATTTTAAACACAAATTTTTGATTATAGCATTTTCATTTTTCGCCAACAATCAACGTTAATTATTACATTAACAAATTATTTTTTAAAAAAATTAAGTATACATATTATGTTTCTACTTACTCTCAGGAATAGATTCCATTTTGTTTTATTGAATTCGGCCGACTGCACGCTTCTCTATCCTTCGAAACACAAAGGTTCTGAAAACACGTTTCACAGCTGACCGATATCGATCGCTCGAGGCCCAACTTTGAACTGATCTCTTACCTCAAGTATAAGAGAGAAACCGTTACTAATTGCGGAATTCAACGGCCCAAATACCAACCTATTGAAGTAGCAACGACAAAATCCCTATCTAGTAACTTTTTTTTTGGACTTTTGGCCAGTCTTTGGCATTTGGCCCCACCGTGCGCCGCCCCTTTCCTCGCGCCTCGTGACGAGCTACCTGCGAGAGGCCAATTAGTCATCTGGGGCGCACGTGCGCCGGCGCCCTCACGCCTTACGAAACAGGCGACTCCTCCGACCTTCCACTTCCCTGCCACAAGGGACCCTTACGACCAGTGGGAAAACAAAGCAAAACATAACATAAAAAAATCTTTCAAACAATTTAATGGTTTCAGTCAAAATTTTCTTCAATTCTAATTATAATGATAAGGTATATAGTCTAAAATATTTTCATTGTGGAGGATTAAATTTAATTTTCATAATCTTATACATTTGAAAGCTCACATTAATACGTAGCAAACACTTTAAATTAACAACCAACGATTAAATGATTTTTAGCCATCATTGAAATGACACAAGAGAAAAATTTTGCGGAGAACGATGCCAATAAAAATAAAATGTGCTCATGAATCAATTTTTTAATATCAATTTTAAATTACAATTCAATAAAAATTATATTTGACGAACCAGTAAGTACTATAATAACTAGTAAATTAGCTATTAAAATTAAATTACGTTTCATAAATAAAATTATATATATTTGATTAACAACTATTAACGAGCTGCGCTGTGGTAGAGAGATCATTACCTATTTTAAAAATCACAGAATGTTCGCAATATTTTTTTCATTACCTTCAAAAGTACTTCGAAGTATCTTTAACTGGTGGTGTGGCAGTGATAAAAACAAATTCTTTAAATTTTCAATAATTAAATTACCTGAAGTTTTCGTGTGTGAAATCGTAACTCTGAAAACCAGCAATTCTCGCTACAATTTGTCCTAAATGTATCTTAAAAACAAATTGGTTGTGGAAACTAATACTTTTAAATAGTGAATGCTTCAGTTAATTATATGGTACTCTTGAATAAAGCATGAAACATAAAGTGCATTTCGGTCGATATCAATCCAATGAATGCGGTGTACAGTATATAAATCTTGTATTGGCAACGCGAGAGTGGGTTTGTAACCGCAATTCCCCTCTTTTGTGACCACTGCGTTGCAGCGCATGAAATGGCGCCGATATTTGCTTGATTAACTGCACCATGGGTCTTCCCGTGGTTTTCGTTCCAATCATTCCTTCCATTTTAAATTAATACCAAAATACCCTCGTTGCTAAATGTGACGTATCAATTGAACAATTTTCTTTATTACTTTGATGATACGTTAACTAGAATCTGATTTTTGCCGATTCGAGACCACACTCCAGCCAATTTTGTGAATCAAATCGGTTATGGAATGAGTTCATATATGACAGTCTATCGAATTTCTAAAAGCATTGCGATTTTGCCTGAACACAAAGCACTGTTTAATAATACTATTTGGTCTATTTATTATTAGCAAGCTTCTCGTATTCATCGTGCTAGCAGTATGTATCCATTACTTCGAAAATAACGAAGAATTTCTGGATTCCTGAATACGAAAGACATTGTTATTTTACCTCCAATTCTTTCAGATTTATCCTTTGACCGTGAAGCGGAAAAAATTAGCAGTTTCCCCTCTCAAACCAATAATGGCTCAGTCAAAACTTTTTGACAATACGGAGAGTTCTTTTAACTAAAGGGACGCATTCAGAGCACTAGTGCAGAACAGTCCTTCACGTTCCCTTTTCCCCTTCAAATCTTTTCGCAGTACCAAATCTTGGAAGCGCTGTGTTGTTTGCTCTGCTAAAAAGATTGATTGCTCAAGTACAAAATCCTTTTTGTATCTTTAACAACAAAATGTTGTTATACTTAATTCCATTTGTGATTGACGTGATTGGCACATTTAACAAACAAATGTTTCTTCAATTAAACGATGCCATTGAAATGTGAAATGACGTAACCAGCAAATCAATTTAATAACGCAACCGGCACAAAGTATTGAGTAATATGAAGTAATTCCATTGGCTATATTACTATTGTCAGAAAAACATAATATTTAATTTCTTCACCAAATTCTGATTTTTGAAGAAGATATTTACTATTGACCCTACAAAAGGACACAAACTTTCTTGTCACACAGCATTATTAGAATTATTACATTTCAATACTTGTGAATTCCTAAATAAAAAATAACAACAAATTACGTTTTTGGTTAATTAATAATGCAGGATGTTACAACAATGTTTGTTGCAATGTTGTCGTTTTCCCAATTTTATTTCTTTTAATTTTTTGCGGTAGTTTATTATCATCAGCCTAGAAAGTGAGTTCAGTAATACTGATTATAAAAATTTCATTGTTGGTACACTTGAAAATAAGAACGAAATATTTCAGTATTACTATCTCTGTATAAAAACTGTGCATCAGGCTGATTCTTAGTAGGAACTCGCACGAGTAAGTGCGTTAGTACTCTGTTCTGCATGTTGAATTTAGAATCTAGAATTTCAATTTTAAAAAGACAGAAAATAGTCTAAGAAGTGGGATAATAACCTAACATAATTGAGTTTATTTTTTCTTTTTTTGGAAAAATTGTAATACATCTCCATTGAAGAATACAAATAAGATCAGAATGAAACAATAAAACTAACTTCACAGAGGAGTCAAACCTTAGTTATCTGAAACAAGGTCTCATCTACTTTCATCTTCGTTTTTAAATGCATTTTTGTAGTTGGGTTATCATTATTAGAATATATTATTTTTTCAAATTTATCTTGTGTTGAAAGAATAAGACATTGCTGATTAATAAAAATTCATAAAAAATATATAACTGAGTGTACGAAAATAATGGAACTTTGGTATGGGAACTTTCCTTATTAGTAACACACGTCTTTCTAAAAAAATGTATTATTTATGACAAAAAAATGTTTACAAGTATGATTAAGGGGTTGTTATTACACAAATGTGAATGTATAATATATTATATAATATGGATTAATAATAATAGATATATGAAGTACATTTAAATATTGCAACAATTTCCTAATTACGAGAAGAAAAATATTTGTATCTACGGGCTTGAGCAGCAGAGAGTGTAGCTGTTACGAAATGAAAATATAAATTTGTTCGAATTTTATGAATCCGTGGAAAAGGGTCAATTGCGGAAGGTAGCGTCGGTTACCATGGACGCACGTTTGTAAAGGGAAACTGGACGGAGTTCCCTAGAGAATGAATGCCTGAATGTATACCATAAATATTAACGTGGTATTCTGGTTTTAATTTCCAATTAGCAGCGACTTCAGAATGTTAGAAGGTTGGCGAAACTTTGGGCAACAACTTCAGCAAATAAATCGGTAGTTCTCAAATCAGAAACAACATATCTGCGGAAGTGGACAAGGTAACATTTGCCGATTGATTCTGGTTATAAGACTTCCCGAACACTACTTGCTTTGAGTTTGATTTAAAGTGATATTTAAATTATCTCAAGAGAGAGGACAAGTGGTGAGAGGTAGCTGAATTAGTAATGACGATACTATCAACTATCGCGGGCACTCGTGTTCATATGCCGTTCTGGGGGTATTGGAGTCAGTAGATTCGTAACAGTGACCCTCAAAGTTGTTCAATCAACTAAGAATTGATCTTGCTCTTCTGTCTCTGCAATCTTTTGCGGCAGGTCACCAAAATTATGCAACACTGCTCCAAGCCAAAACAAGCGGCTGCCCCAAACCAAAACAAACAAAAAAACAATTTTTAAAAGAAAATTTTAATTTTTTTCTTTGAATTTAGATGTGTAAATACTGTATTTTATCATTAAAAATAGAGAAATCATAAAAACAGTATTTGCTATATTGCATACTACGCATTTTTGAAAAACTTTGGTTACGACCAATAATGGCTCTAATGCGAATTTTGGAACCCTTGTAATATAAATTCATTTTTTGTGAGAACCCACATTTATGCGATCATTTTGTCAGTTAAACCATTATAATGAAATATTTTATAACACCGTCTAGCTCTTTTGATACAATTTGAGTATTAATTTGAATTTGATTCATTTTTAGAGAATGTAGCATCCAAAAGATCGTAGAAAAGAGAAGACCACATAGAAAAATTGACTATAAAAAAACAAAACAAAAAAAAACATATCTACTAAAAATGAGTTGCAATTATTGAAGGTAACCAGATTTCGAAGAAGCAATCGGGTTAAGGAACTGTGATCATGATAATGATGTGTAAATAGTATTTAAGAACGAAATTGCTTTCACATTCAACAAAACTCACTAATTCACAGAATTGGCAAAAATTAAAATAATTTGAAAACTTCAACAAGCACGTGTTCATCCTTTGGTGATCTCAACAATATGAAGTGTTCCTCATAATTAATTACTGCAATTGAAATTACTCAACATACGGTAAAATATTGCAATAACCCAAAAATCTATCAATTACGCTCATGTAATGAAGTAAGATGATGTATTTTCTCACCACAAATGCTACTGTTCATTCAAATGAATACTTAATTCAGTGTACTGTACCTTACGTGCCTGAAGAATCTGAAATAGAAACAGAACACAATAATATTATTATAATAATAATAATAATAATAATAATAATAATAATAATAATAATAATAATAATAATAATAATAATAATAATAATAATAATAATAATAATAATATTAACAGTAAAAGAATTAATAACAATATGATGATTATTAACTACGTTTTCCGTCTATGGTCATTTTTAAATTAGTCAGACTGTATTTGGCCTTTAATTTAAAGAAAGAAAATTATATAACTGCTTTACATCAATGGTATCGCAGTCTGACTAATAATAACAATAACGTATTTTGGTTACAAGCTCCATGGAGAAGAAAGTCCATTAACATTTGTATGGATTTGATTTAAAACTGTACGTTAGGCGTAGAGTGATTATCTCTGAAACGTTTCCTAGATAATTTCAGCAATGACATCTGCATGATATAAGGTCAAAAGTCGATGTAGTAACGTAAAAGTATTCAAGTGTATATCAACTCTGTGATTCAAGAACTTGCGCCAGGAAAAACCTACTAATCCTTAGTGGGGGTGATAGTTGTGCTGGTGGTGGATGTAGTGGTGGTGATGGAAAGGGAATAGGAAGGAAATATGGCACCTGTTTTCTAGGGTTCTACTTCGGAATTGATCAGGGAATACACACGAATTCCCCACAGTCCCCCTTCAAATTCGATTCCGACAGGTGCCACAGACTCACTGATGAAGTAAATTTCCGGTACCTCGCCGGGATGGAACCCGCAGCCTCCCAATCACTGGTGCGTGAGCGGTAAGGCGTTGTCTTCACGCCCGCCGCCATACGTGCTGGTAAATACCGAGTAACTTGGAACGCTCTTCCGCATTTCCTCGATCAGAATCGGGCGAGGGCGGGGTGCGGGCAGGCGAAGGGGCTCTACGAGGGTGGTGGGGAGCGGGTGCTAATAGACTGCGTCCCCAGCACCAGGAAACGAGCTAACGAGCTCTCCACCGCGCCACCTGGCGGCGCTGCGGTCGGCCACGCCGCGCGGTAATTACCCACCCACGCCCACGCCCCCCCTCGCGGTATTAATTACTCCCCTCCTCCTCCTTCTCTGCCCCGCGCACCGGCAGGTAGCGGCCCGCTGACTTCTCACGTCGTTGCCGGTGTCGAGACCGTGTAGAGGTTTAGCAAAAGTGAAACGGTGACAGGTTGACAACGCACAGGATGATACGGCCAAACACGAACCTGTGCCCACGAAAAAAAAGCAGCAAAGCGGTTTCGTTCGTGAACGATTTATCCGCGAGGGCGTGATTACAGCCACTTGTGTTTACCCGGACGGTTATAGATATTAATGGCATTGTGGTCAATAGAGAGCAAATACCGGTTGGGGTCCGATAAGATTTAATCAGACTGCCGTCCTTTAAGAGAAATATTAAAACAAATTAGTGTTACCTAAAAGTGGCGTATGTGTATTTCTAGTCAAAGGAAAGGTATTTCTTATTTATAAGGATATATCTTATATAAAAATATTCTATTACGAAATGTATTGAACTACACGTTATCACTTCGTTATCGCCTCGGTTTACAAGAGCTTCGAGAGAAATATGAAATACTTTTTCTTTTTCTAGAAATACACATACGCCACTTTTCGGTAACACTAATTTGTTTTAATATTGCTCTTAAAGGACGGCAGTCTGTTTAAATCTTATCGGACGCCTGTAGATTACGGTATGATAAGCGTTTCTTTGAAGCCTTTGGCCTCAAAAGTTTAGTTATTAAGGCCTTAAAACGCTTTGTTTTGACATTATTTAACGATATAGCTGACTGAGTGCAGCGGGTTGCATTTCACATGAATATTTACATGCGCGTTTTTAAACAAATCCTTCATATCTTCTAAATCAAAGTGAAATTCGTCACCCTCCGTAAAATTATCTTTCTTTAGAGATCTAATGTATAAAGATCGGTTGCGTGTGAGAGCAAAAGGTATGCATACTACTGAAATAATATAGGAGAAGATAGATAGGGGCCCCATTTCGATTTTCTGCGCCCGATTCCCAGAGTACCTAGCTAAGCCACTCTAGCTAAGTACGATATACCAACCAGAAGAAGTAGAAACATAGGTGATGCGATGTAAGAATTATAAGAAAGAAGAAGATATGGAAAAGAACAGAATGTGTAACGTTTATTTACAAGAGGTCTAACAAGATAATCCAGAGAATATTCAATTTCAAAATATTCAGCCAATATGAGTCGAGAAGTTCGGAAAATCTACCATAACGTGTTAAAATTAATGGAAAAGATGAGAAGTAACAGTAAAAAAGCATGGCATGAGACAGTTTAGATCCATTGAAGAATGAGGAGGTAATCGATAATAAAAATGATACTAGAAAAAAGGAAATGGATCATAAGATAAATACCAGAGGAGGGTAATTTACCAACAGTTACATGAATTGTCAAAATTAGGAAAATATTCGTGTGAGTAATTAGTTCCTATTATCGTGAATAAAGAAACGAAAGCTGATCCACGTGTTTTTGCTGACAAGAAATGAAAGAAATTGTTAGCTGAAGAATTGTATCATCGAAGGAAAAAGTTATAGACAGGCTGATGTGTTACAAGAGTTGTGATTTCAAGAGTTGTATAAATCTCGTAATTCGTAGATTACTGTATGAACTGATGACTGATGACTGTATGACTCTATGAAATGATACTAGTAATCTATTAAGTATTATTTTATTGTCTGAAAACAATATGGAACCGTGGAAAATATGGTTTATTTATATATGTTGTGGAAGTGTACATATTGCATATTTTGATAGGCTTGGCCGAGAGTTATAACTTTAAAGCAAATTTCAACTAATAGGGAAACTGAAAGAGCTTTTGAGGTAAGATTGAGTGGAATTTTACTGGTGTCAATCTGAAATGTCGACAAACGTAAGGTATTCTGCGTACTTTTTTCCCATATAAAGATTTTCTTAGTCGAAAATTGCAACCCACTTATTGAACCAACAATACTAAAGTTGTATACGGTTCATTCCTTTCAAGTGTGTCAGGAATTAGCATAAAGAAGATAGAAGATTCTTGTCTTAGTTTTGCATAATTAATCAGGGAACTAGTGGTGTTCAAATGAGCACGTACTTTATCACCCGTACTTTCACGGCAAATTATGCGAAAAGTACTCAAATTTTCGAAAATTTGTTCATGACTATTGCAAAATCTATCTCTAAAAACAATTTTGGCATTACGAGAAAAATCTTCATCTTTATAATTGTAGTTGTAGGACAACACTTAAAACATTCTGAATTTTTGGAATTTTCGGAAAATCAGAGTTTTCAACGAAAATGAGACCTAAACCATTCTCTTAAGCGGATTTTTCCACTATCCAACCACGACATTTAATAAAAAACAATGGGGCCATGGTGGAGTTAGTATAAATCGCAAGTGTCGTCCTTTATATATATATATATATATATATATATATATATATATATATATATATATATATATATATATATATATTGATCTTAAATGTTGTAACAACCAGTAATCCATTGTTTCATTTAAATTTTGCAGTGAATCGTATTCTCGTTTATCGTTAGTTACTCGCTCATCTTCTCAACTGTCAATCCTTAATCCTAGAAATGCTACATGATAATCTATATTTTCATACACAGCATCTTCATTTCATAATAAAATACCTGATTATATTAAAAACTCATCGCCAAGGTGCTTTACGGATTTTTCTATTCAATTTTGTAAAACCTGTTAATTGCTCAACATAGAGGAGCGGGTCTGTATGTATTTGATAGTTAGTAATGATGCCATTACACGGGTATGTGGAAGTATAATTTTTATTAGATGACAGTGTGGAAAGTGAAATGTGAACACTTGACAGGTAACACTGATATCTGGCGAACATGTCGCTAACTCTAAAAGGGTAGTTTCGTCGGATCGCGTAAACTTACTTAGTACCTCTCAGAGGCCGATAGAGCGCTACAAAGAAAACTGAGGCCCGTGCTTGTAACTTCGGGGGACTAAGATTTCGCGCCTTCCTTTTGAATTTTCATTTTGATGTTAACTGGAGTGTTGAGTGCGAGTTATAACTTAATGCCGCGAAAATGTCTTTACATTTTTGTAGTATATATTTATAACGCTAAAGTTAAATTTCTTATTAGTTGGAGTTCAGCAGAGGTATGTAAAATATTTTTTTAAAAGATGTTCAATTATCGTTTTGTTCAACAAACACATATTACAAATGGTAGTATAAATCGCAAACGTTAATTTAAAACTTTTTATCGTCTTAATTATTGATTTTTATGAATTATTAATAGAAGATTGAAAGTAAATTTGTCTTTTTCACACGTCAGTTGTCATCCTTACACATTTCCAACGCGAGTTGCATCGCTTTTCGCAACCGAGAATAAGGACAAAAACTGCAAAACCTGATAAACAAAAACTGAGAAATAGACAAGACCTACAGAAAACAACTCGGACGGGCAGACTCAAGGTTGGACGGAAACAGACGGACGGAAATACGGACCGACATAAAGGCGGACAGACAGACGGACAGGAAGAAAGACAGACGGACAGAAAGAAGACACAGGGGCAGTCGATTAAAAAAAAAAAGAAAAAACAACAACAAAACAACAACAACACATTTTTACAGTATCAGAGTCCACCCGTGTTTTTCTGTTAAAATACTGATTTTAATCCCATTTTTTGCAGAATCACAGTATCTTCTCTCCACTACATAGATGAGAAAGTAAACCGGAGGAGAAACGTGAAACTGAAAGAGATCCCTGCTTTTGGAATGAAACCTATAAATATTACGAAAGGCAAGAAAGGATAAAATGTGAACGGTCCCATAAATGTAAGTGTAAATATAAAGTGATAAATACATTAAAACCTAACCAATCAGTAGAGAAATTAATTAAAATTATTAAATCGTAATATCGTAAAATAATTAAAATTATTAAACGATTTCATCAAAACAATCTTGGCTCATAACGATATTCTGAGAGCGTTATTTATTAATATAATAAAATATTTTGTATAATTTATTTATACAGTATTGAAACTTGTCTTACCTCTTGAATGAACTTTCCTTTCGATATTACCTCACATTTAATATTTCTTATTAACATTTTCCCAAAGATGAAGGAACTCGACTTTTATAACATTATGCGAAAATATAAATCATGTATTGAAGTATAATCACGATTTACAATTTATAACATGCGTGCATATTCTGATCATGAATGAGTAGATCATTATTCAAATTTTTATTCATCGACCCAAATTTTACGTCGTTATGCAATGTTAAGTATTTTGTTAAGGTTGAGCTCCTCTATTCATTACTTTTATAAGCGAAATGATTTGGAAACTTTTAGATCGAATATTCTCATTGTACTTCGTATAGCCTTTAGAATAAAAAATAGCATCTACACACACGTTTATGATGAATACAATTCAATGTAAATGTCCACCAATGTAATTCCATTTTTGGCGAATAATGAATACAAAAGAACTGCGGTCAATGGCCGTTAATAAAACTCTATAGAACTGTATTTTGGAATACTGTTAATTCTCATTGCTTCTCTAAATAAAGCAGGCATGTACGATAAATATTGAATGAAGATTGGAATTAAGGGCAAATTTATTTTGTATCTAAAAGGGTAGTTAAGTTCTAATAATTTGATCATTTGCTTTACATTCGGGGCTGATAAAAAAAGTGATTTGTTTTGAACTTAAAGATTCACATGCGATGGAATATTACACATTTTTTTTTCAAACACGCATAAGCAAGCAATGCAGTGATATAGAGAATAAGCAGAGCAATGCTATAACCTTACATAATTACAAAATAAACAATCGTTATTATAATTTTGTAAATTGGGGAGATATACTTGTGCTTAAGGTTACTATTTAAATCCACAATGTTATCGTTCATTAGTGTCAATTTTTACATTAATTTCACTTTCTTACAGCTACATTCATCAGAGGCATTTTTTGCAAATTAAAGTACCTCTCAATCACATTTTAGAACAAACTTGTCAGTCCTACATACTCCTTTTTTCTGAAATATGCGTAACGTTTGTGATAACATACGCTCTCAGGACATTAGTATAATAGCTAGAGGGGGGAACACTCGTAGAGTTGTAACTTTCTACAAGCACTCCGTTCATTTGGTTGCGAAGAGAGGCTCGAAGCGTCAAGAAAGAAAGCCCGAAAAGCAGCACCAAAAGACACGCGCCGACAACAAGAGAGCGCCCCTCATTAGAGGAGCAGTAGGTTTGGAAAGTTGCGAAGCAAGAAGGCAGGGTGTTCTTTGACTAATTTTTGTTACTTCCAAAATTGAATTCACATAATTTCTGCCTCTTAAATAAAGCCATGAACGCTATTTAGAATTAAAATATTACGGAATATAATTAAATATATCCCAATATAAGAACTGAGTGGCGAATAACTTGGTAACTCTCCCCCCACAAATAAGAGAAAAGCACAGAATACGACAAAATAAAGCGCCCTAATTAAATAATTAAAGGTCAAATATTCGTTCAAAAAAAAAAAAGCAAAACCAGGAGAACTTTCGGAGGCCATGGAGAAAAATTCGCCGCCACTCACAGCTCAGCTGTCTACTTTTTAAAAACCACAGATTTTGTTAATCACTTTATTGGACACACAATTGAGATTAATTTAATTCACGCTACATTTTTTAAATGATACACATTTGTTTATATTTTATAGTGTGTATCATCTAGATGGGGCCAAGCTTATTGCATTTGCTTTATCGTGAATATCCTTTCTCGAACTTCATTTTTATTTTCATACTCTATTTTTTTTTAAATAACTTTTTTCTCACATAGCTACCATTGTTATTCAAAATGAACCAACGATCATTCGTCTCTTCGATAAAACAAAATCAATGATGCGAATGAAAGACCGCGAGTGGGAAAACAATGTAATTGGTGACATTTGAGTTTGTAGTGGTCTTTGTCTGCTTCGAAGTCTTGACTGACATTTCTGTTTGAAATCCTTTAAGAGATGAAACCACAACTAAACTCGAACTCCATCAAATCGCTTGACTACCTTCACTAAGAACTTTCCATTCAACGAGAACTTAATTTTCTCGTAATACATAATTCGTAGTACGTGTGGCATTTCCCTAACTGGTTATTGCTTGAGTCAACGGGTTCTCGGAAATACCTTATTGGCAAACTCATTATACATACCATTTCGTGTCTACGAGTTTTGATTGTTTATGTAAAATATAAATTTTATGAATATTGAAACAAGCATTTAAGCAGCATTTATTTATTTACAAGTTGCTAAAAGTAACATCATGAAGGTATATTGAAAAAAACGTTTCTAACATTAAGTTTTTGAGTTCAAGTCAATTTTCAATACGAGTAGTGAGTTCTGCAAATAATTTCATAATTTGTACTGAACGTTGGGTGAAAATATTGTCTACAGAAATATTTTCTGATCTTTTTACTACCCTTTTCTCATTCTCTAAAATTAGGGGATTTCTATCTAAAGTGTATCTTATTGTAAGTTATATCTTGTGATACAATGTTGGGTATTTTTCTTAAATTGGCTATCTAAAGTTTATGTATGTTCTTGTTCTGTCACGACTGTCGAATAAAAGTACTGGTTAAATGTACCAAATTAACTCTACAAATGAACAATTCGCTACATCGTAGAGAGTGACTGTTAAGCAATGAATTTCAAACAGCGCCCGCTCACCTGTCACTCCTACCCTTTCCTGCCACTTGCTCGGGAGTAGCCTATTAATTCAGAGGAAATTCCGAGACGAAATTAACTTAACCAGTGGAGAGAAAGTGCTGCAGAGGAATCTCGTCAGCACCATAAATAATATTGGGAACTAGTTCTAACCGTGTTGTGTTAAATTCACCCCTGAAGATAGAGAAATAAAACTTCGGCAAACTAATACAGTTGTTTGATTTCGTGAAACACAGAAAATTAGCAAAGTCATTCATAAGTGAATTTTCGGAATTTTTACAAAACGGGTTTATGGCAGCTCCAAGGGTGACCTCAAAATCAATATAATCGAGTTCTGTCATCGAAATTACATTCATTTTCAAACTTTCGAAAACCTAAATTAGAAGGGCCGTATTTTTACTTTCTCGCTACGGAGTACACAAAAGTTACGTAATACTGCGCGAAAAAACGGCGCATTTTCGGCAGAAAAACTCTTATTACAGGGCCCTAGTAATGAAAAAGTGGATAAATCCAGTTGTTAAATTAAAAAAAAATCCTCTAGCACGAGGTATAGTTGTGGGCTCTTGATACCGAAAAATCGAATGAAAGCAAAAAGAATTTAAAAAGTCTGTCCGTTCGTCAGTGAACATCGCTAGCGGCTAAACCGTTCAGCCGATTTTCTCCAAACTTAATATTCCCCAAACCATCTGGCTGATGTCGCGGCCCCTTGCTTTTAAAACCGATATTTTGATATTGGGGGGTACTTTACATGAAGCCTCTGGGACATTTACCAATTTTCATTTTCAAAAAATGGCTCCATCGTTTTTAATTCAATTTTGTTGTTGGATAGTGAGAAGGACGTTTAAGAGTGTGGTGCATGTCTCATGTTTATTAAAAACCCTCATTTTTCGAAAATTGCAAAAATTCAAAAGCTTTTTGAAGTCATCATACAGCTAAAATATTAAAGATATAGATTTTCTCTTAATAAAAATTGTTCCTTAAAGATAGATTTTAAAATAAGGTCATTTACAATGTTTCGAAAATTTGAGTACTTTTCGCGTAATTTTGATTGAAAAGGCGGGCTAGAAAGTACGTGCTGTTTTAGCACCACTAGCTTTAAATTGTTACATACGTGTGTGTTACATTTAGTTGAGTAATGCGACGGTGACATCGCCCTACACGAGATAATGTATTGCTATCTAAGGCCCTTTTGTTTTGTTTCTAGACATACGTTTCATTTCTCTCTGCGTCTTGTTGAGAGCTCTCTCGTTACTAATTGCGGGAGGAGTATGGTTGGAGGAGGGTTGTTATTTTATCAGCAAAATTATAAAAGTATATCAACGGTTTGTTTGGACAAACAAATACTTTTTCTAATACTCGGAAACAATTGTCTTTAGTATTTACATGTTGGCAACGTTTAATCATAATTCAACTAGACATGACAAAAAACTGGGGTAGGGACCCTAAAGCTCAAGAAAACTTCGCAGAATATACTTCTCTCCCATACGTCACAGATAGTTGTTTTTGTTTTTGACAATAAATAAATAATTAAATTTAAAAAATCTATGAACAAATAAGTTATATTCTTCTCGAAGATTTTATGACCTGCTATGACCTGAAGTTTAACTTGTTAGGTAGGAATAGAACAATTTAATACTACAAGATAGAACCGTACACAGGAGGAATGCATGAGTACACATAGCCAAGCTTGAGGTGGGACCCAGTATATTTCAAACCGAGATAGATGACACTTAAGATTCTTGAGTGCCTCAGATCCGCGCTCTTGTTTTTTTTTTTTTTTTTTTTTTCAGTTAACCTTCTAACATGTCGCCAGCGCGCCCACGTACTCAACGTAATCCAATGTGTGACTGTGGCGAGGCGCCGCAGTTGAATTCGAAAAGCCCGCTCCTCTACTTTCTTTCATATCCTTCTTTTAGTTCCTTTTTCTTCTGTTTGTCTTTCGTTCACCTTCTCCTTCTCTTTCGATCTTCTCTTTGATTCATCTTCACCTTTTTCGTTCTCCTTCATCCCTTCTTTCGTTCATCATCTCCTTCTCTTTCGTTCATCTCTTTCTTTACTTTCTTCCGCAACCACTTCAGCATCTTGTCTATCGCGCCCACGCACCGAACGTAATCCAATGTGTGTGTGCGTGTGCGGCGAGGCACCGCGCCGCGGTGGGATCTGAGCCGCTCGCACCTGCCGCCGCCGCCTCCTCCTCCTCCTCTTCCTCTTTCTCCTCTTGCGCGTCTGCGACGGCGGCGGCGGCGGCGGCGGACGCGCGAAACGCGCGGGGTCCCGCAGCCAATGGACGCGGCGCGGCGCCTGCTGGCTGGCCGCGCTCCCACCCCGATTAGCCGCCAGCCAGAGGGGGCGGCCGGCGAAGCGCCGCCGTAACGCGCGCCGCCATTGGCCCGCCGCGCCGTGCGGGCCGCCGCCATTGGCTGCGCGCGCACGAGAGCCCGCTCTTTGATATCGAAATTAAAGAGAGACGAAGAGCGCGCCGCGGGGAGGGGGGCGTGTTGTCGGAGTGAATGATAGGGGAGTTTAGGCTTCATTATCTAAGTGAGTGTTTGAGCGGGCGGCGGCGGCGGCGGAGCGGCGGCGGGGCGGAGGGGAGGGGAGGGCCAGGCGGGTAATTGTGTCGCGCGCGCCGGGGGGGTGCGGGTGTGTGGGAGGGGGTTGCGGCGCAGAGGAGCACGGCGGCGGCGGACCCTCAGTCCGGGACCGCCACGAGCGTAGACGGGCCGCCCCGAGGGACGTCCCGGAGAGAAGATGATGGACAGAGCGCGGCAGCAGCAGCAGCCCCAGCAGCAGCAGCGGCAGGCGTCGCCTGTGCCTGGGCCCCCGCCGCCGCTGACACCTCCGTCGCTGGCCACGGAGGAGCCGGCGCGGCCGCGCGGCGTGTACAGCATCGACCAGATCCTGGGCACCGTGTCGCGCGCCGACGACGCCAAGGAGGGAGCGGGTGAGTCACAGGGCGCGACGCCCGCCGCCCGCGCCGTGCGTGGGCCGTGACGTACCCCGAGATCGCGCGTCAGTGTCTAGGCCAAGCGCGGCACGGTGTGGATTTCTGTTGACGGGATGACACCGCTACCTGCATGCCAGAACCGGATCGGGCAGGCGCTAAAATGAAGACTGTTGGTTAAGTGCATCCGTTTCCGATGATTTACGTTCTACGAGGACCAGAACCTTGCGTCTTTCTACCTGGTGAATGATAGCGTCATGTTGTCTCACTAGATACGATTCAATAGTGAATGTCACACTTTCGGGATTGTGTAGCTGCATGGTTATGGCATACAGGTGACAGTTATCTGCGTTTTTGACAGAAATCTTACATTTTGAAAGACGTATGTAATTGGAAATTTACCGTTTACATATTTAAAGACTGTCAACACTACATATCCTTCGAGAAAGGTTAAAATTTAAAAATATATGACTATAAGTTGGATACCAATTAATTAATTACAATTAATTTCACGAGAACATGTAGAACATTTTATTTCACTTAGATGTTCGTAAATAAGCATTAAATTACTGGAACTGACATTCAAACAGCGTAAGGACATTTATGTTTACGTATGTGTAACACGGTTTGAAAATTCAAAATTTAATGTGTTTTGTGCGGTTGAGATAACGACTTACTGTCCGTTTTCGTAAATTACATGTGACAGTCCGTTTTCGTAAATCAGTAACCGAGAAAGAAAGAGTGGACCGTTTTACACGTGATCTTTTCAGAGTTGTTAATATTCACTGCAAACATTTGCGTGAATACGATAATATTGTGAACTTTTCTGCAACATTATGATGAAACATTCGGTTAAAGTGCTAGTTTATCTTTTTAGTTATTTTAATCAGTTTTTGAATTGTGATAACCATTTTATGTTTGCAGTTTGCAAATACAGTGTAAGTGTGTAAAATTCTTCAAATTCAATAGACAAAATGTGGAACTTTCGAGTTATGATCAGAGGCAACTACTGTAAAATAATTATTTTTACTGGTTTATATCACGCGGTCGGATGCTGTTGTTTATTCTAAAAGAATAATAAAATGTAGGCAATATTACTTTTTGTAACTTGGATTTCATCATCAATTGTTCAGAGATTTCTTCTATATCATTCTTGACTTTTCTTCTTTGTGATTTAATCGACTTTCTTAGTTCATTAAACTAGTGTTAACTAATTGGCTTTTTCTTTTAAGCCTAGAAGCTGTTCTGCTCGATTCGCCACGTTTTTAACGACTCGAAACCATAAAATCGTGAAGAAAACAATGTCAAAGGAAGATACAAGAACAAAAAATTATCATGTCGCATATATCCATCTGTGTTTCAGTCTGTTTCTGAATGAGATGGATAATGAAAGACGTTTGTACTCGGTGAAAGAATCATTCCATGCATATTTGTATTCTAATTCCTTCTTGTAAAGAAAAATACATTGTATGTTGTCTCCATTAAACTCATTTGCCTAAAATTAAACTCACAAACTCGAGCCTTTAATACACTCATTATGCGAGGAATTCGTACTAAAATGTGTTACCTATCTTGTTTCTACTACTCGCACGTTTAATTTCTGCTCTAGTGAATGTTGTGAATTGCTTTAATAGGGTAGAATACAATTGAATTTAGTAAGCATTCGTATTCTGAGTGAACGTGTCTCTGGAATGGTCTGATTTACTGGCAAATCACTGCATCAAAGTTACTATTTACTTAAAAATAAAACAACTGTCTCATTAAAGTTTGAGTATTGCATCTATGAATAATCAGTGAAGATAGGAATAATTATAATAATAATTTAAGGACCTTCAAAAAATTACAATTCGTTTAGTAACTAAAGCATTTTATTCAACAGCTAAAAGAGTTATAGATCAATTAGTTAAATTTAGTCAATTTTGAGTTACTTTATTCCTTGAATTTGTATTGCTAATGTGATGACTTTACCATGCAATGGCGCTAACTAATAGAATTTTTTTCTTCAAGTCCTTTTATATTCTTCAGGAATATAATTTCATAATATTTTTCACTGGCACAAAAACAAGGAAGGGTCCTCACATTATGTAAATATGGGAGGCACAAGTGTCACAATATAGTTCCTTATGATACGAGTGGTAAAAGGGACATTTTATATTGCGAGTAGGAAATGTGACACGACTCCGAGTGGCGCAATCCTACGAGCGAAATAAAACCTTTTTTACCACGTGTGTCATACACTATTTTTAGACAGCCTTAATGACTTTCACGTTATTTTAATTCAAGTATATAAATCATTTCATGATACATTAAGGTCAATAGTAGCCGATGCGGTCAGATGATAATATTTTGTTGTCATTGTTGCATTTTGAGATTAATCTGTGCACTTGAATATCGTGATACTTTTAGCACGGTATGCATGCCCTGAAAGAATCCCTTTTACTAGTGGCTGTTTAAAAGTATATTTTTCAGACAGGCACTCGAAAAGAAGTTGCTTTTAGGGCAAGCAAAGCTTGATAAACATTCAATTTCTAACACTAAAGATGAAAGTGAGGCGGTGATTGAATGTTCAGACAAAATAATGTGAGTTTAATGTAACATAAAATAATTAAGTAATTTGTATATTTAAAATAAAATAAAAAGAAAGTCAGTAAGGCTGTCTAAATGTAATGTATGATACACGTCGTAAAAGCCTTTTTTGTTTTTGCTCATAACATTGCACCATCGGCCTCGGGTTGCAACTTTGCCTGCCCGCAAAATACAATTGTAAGTTTGGATAAAAAATAGGATTGTGTAATGGCAATTACATTTAATTTATTATCCACACTTCGTAGCAATCGAATCCTTAAAGACAGTCTTCAGTCAGGGCTGAATTAATGTCTTGAACCCTAGTGTGACCAAACATCTTAATTAAAATATTGAGCATGTATAATAAAAATTAATATGAAAATAAATTATAATCTTTGTCATTTAATATCATTTCAATATTCAATGTGTATGAAGAAATATCGAGTTTTTTTAACATCTTTATTGGGGGCATTTACCCAGTGGGGACCCAGTGGACAACTTGGTGGCCTTAACATATTAACCTACCCTTGATTATAAGACAAGATCATTTATATAAACGAGAATTCACCAATTCGTATATCTGATAGTGTTATAATAACAAAACGCATTTCAAGGATATGCACGTACATGTGTTTGCCCGGCCCGTGGTGCAAACTCCGGTACTTGTGCAAGTAATGAACTTATCTACTACACCAACTGGATGTTCCCCCATGCAACAAAAACAGAGGAAAAATGGACTATTGCAATTTTCCACAATTCAGAGGCTTTAATGCAAATCACACCTACGGCATAAGTACATGCCTGCCAATACCATAAGCATTCAGTAAACCTTGCTTTGTTTCAGCAAAAATGTGAAGAACAAAAGTGGATACGTTGAGAAAGTTTTGAAAATGTCTTAGGAGTTTCAGTACTCTCAAAAATTAAATGATTCGTTTAAAATTTAGAAGGCCGCGACATCAGTCAGACTGACCTGAGAATATACATTTTGGCGAAAATCCATTATTTTCCGGACAGGGAATAGGAATATATTGTCTACAGGTGCCAGACTACTTCACTTTTCCGGTCTCAGGGACTCATGAAACGAGTTTTTCTGTGAAAAATCAACACTTTTTTTCTATACTATTACAAATTATTTATATATCTTTTGGCAAATTCACAACCTTAAACGAATTTAGTATACTCTAAATACTATTTGCAATAAGAAAATCACAAATAACATTAAAAATCTATTAAAGACATTCTTCAAAGACACGAAACAGAGATATTCACTTTTGTAATCCATTGCAGTTGACGCTTAATGCGCAAAGTTTGACTTATAAGCTGAAGAGAAGCTGACGAGTTAGACCACGAGGAAGCGAACCCACGCTCGTCCAAGGCGGGAACGTCCGTCTTGGAGGACGCCGCGCAGGCAGGTCCGGCGGCGCGACGGGGCCGCCGAGTTCGCGTGCCACGCGGTCCCCAGTCGGAACAGCTGATTGCGGCTCTCGCGTGCGCCCGTCGCGCCGGGGGAAACGCCAGCAAAGGGAAGGGCGGGTGGGCGGGGAGGGGGCACGTCGAGCGCACGCGGCCCTCTGCCCTTCCCCGCCCCCGCCGCACCCCGGCCAACTTTCCCACGACGCGCTCCAAATTACAGGGTCCGGCCGGAGAGACCGATGGCAGAAATTGCTTGAAGGCGTCACGGCGTTGAAGGAGGGGTGAAAATGTACAACTTTTTACTAATTGAAAATTATTTATGTATGTTGTCACTTTTTTAATTGTGTACTTTTTTTTCTGTTTGGATGGAACCTCAAAAAAGCACAATAATTAATTATTATATAAAATTGAAATTGTATCTTCTGGCTTTCTTTTAATTGAAATAAAGTTTTAAAATTTTAATGTAGCTTAGTGAATGTTCAAGTGCCCAGAATTTCTGTCAGCGTTTGGAGACTTTCTTAATTCTTTGTTTGATAATGGAAATTATCCCTCAATTAGTAGCGTGGCGACGTCGATACCCCAAGCTCTTTGCATTTCTAGTTTTTTCGAGCTGTTACTGCAATTGGGATTGGATTTCTTTCTATAGCTTCCTAGGTTGATTTATTATTTCACCTTTCCGGACTGGTCAAGATCTATACTAGTCATTAATCCCGTAAGAGGCGTGCATGCTATAAAGATGGAGATGGTGGTGTTCCTCTTACGCTTGAACATTTTACGCCTCCGCTTGAGAGGTTTTCCCCTCTCCAGGTATCTCATCTAGAAGGGCACCACTCTATCAGGGACAAGCTGTAAGCTCCCGACTTATCTCCGATATGTGTGTAGTGCTTGTGTGTGTGTGAGTGTGTGAGTGTGTGAGTGTGTGTGTGTGTGTGTGTGTGTGTAAGACGATAGAAGCAGATGAGGAAACTAGCGGTCCTTGGCTCGTTTTTTCGAGGACTGCTCTAGCATTCGACAGGTATTGATCGGAGTAAACTAGAAACTCTACAGATCAGAGCATGTTGTCACTAGAATTGTCCTCCAGAGAAAACGATATCTTTACCTAGATATGTAGCGCATGCTCTTTTATGTTTTCTGTTTTCGTGAAACCAGAAACCCCATGCGTCTGTGTGTACATACCATTGCCACTAGTACTTGAAGGTTAATTAATGAACCAATTATGAAAATATATGACAAGTTCAATTTGATTGAATTAAAGACATCTTCATTTGAATGAACTTGATTCTATTTTATTGGTTCATATTAGATTCTGATCCGAACTATTTATAATATTATATCATTTTTTAATGGAAAACCGTGAACATATAATTCTATTGAAACATTCTAGAGTCAAAGACTGTTAATTTCTTCGCGATTTCTTCGACGATTACATTTTATTTTATACAGGCCACCCTAGTTTTCATGCTGAAGAATTCACGCCCTGGAATTCCTTGATTACATTTCTTTTCTTCCCGAGCAGTCTTAATCGTGGAGAAGAGTGACGTAGATTGAATGAAACGTTAAAGCGTCAATAAATGTATGTACATACATTTAATATAATTGCAAGTACCGACGTTAACATAATTAATGAAATTAACTAGCTGTCACTTCAAATACGTTCACATTGTGTGACGATCATGGATATTTATTGAAGGGTTATTGTGAGAGTATTCATGAGTCTATAACGAGAGGACATTTAATGATTCACACGTTTGCTTGCTATTGTCCAGAGGACAAATGAATACGTCCCCTCGTCCGTATACTCTTCTCACTGCGATTTGGAAGCTTCAACAATAGACATACAGCATTTCTTTTCATTCTAATGATAAAACACGCCACTTGCATTCTGATGAATAATGTAATGAGTTTTCTTTCTCTCAAAATATAAATTAAACAAGCAATTTACTCTCATTCCTCGTATATGCGTATTTTCGGAAACAAGATTTTGTGCTTGGAAATACTATAAAAATGGATGAAATGTAAAATCTGAAAAATGTTAGAGGAAGTCATTAATGCGCGAAAAGCAACTTCAAAAAAGAATGTGTGAATGTATTACTACACTTTAGGATTGAAACAAATTGTAAAAATTTAGTGCAAGTCACCTGTGAATTTGTGCAAGACAACGCACATCTACATGCGAATGGAACATTATCTTCTCACAAAAGAAAATGACGAGTACTTAACGAAGATTCTTATTCATTAAATGCTAATACATATTTAAGGGGGTAGATATTAGTAATGAGAAAACCCAAATATTTGTTAACTTGTTTGATACTACTAGTTATTTCCAATGACTGCAGAACTTGAAAGAAAACTACTCAGCCCCCGGCCGTGTGAGAAATGTGTAGTAGTGCATAGATGTGTAGTAAATGTGTATAGATGTAAGTGTATATAAGGGGAGAATACTCGTAGGTCAAGAAAGAGGAAGGGAAGATCGCACGCGGTCCGGTACCCTTTTGTTATGATTCTGGAGAATTTGTAGAAACCTGTCGATCGGAGCAGCCGGTTGCGAGAATTCTTCTCCAGGTCGGTTGCTGAATTCGGCCAGCTTTCTATCAAGGGTCGAAAATCCACCAGTGTTGGGACTCGAACTCCAGGACTTTCTGTTCAGAGTAGCTGCAGAGAATGCTAATGCTGGCTCAGAGTTAACTCATTCTGGAGGAATTAGGATGAAACACGTTAACACAATTAATATTTGCCGCATTCACGGGGGTGCGTAGGACAGAATTTCATTCGTGAAATCGTCTTATTAAATAGCTCTTGTGGTACACCTAGTGTTACGTGCGGAAAACGTCGAGCAACTGCGTGCCAGACGCCTTGGCGAGCGATACCCTTTCCCCAGCCACCTCTCCGCAGAGCAGCTCCCTCCAGCAAATCCTCGGCTGCGCCTCCGTCGAACATGTGCCAAGCCCAGCGCTTTTCGAGCCCGATGATTCCGTAATGGGGGTCGCGCGGCCCCCCTCCGACTCGAAATACTTGTGATCCTTTTGTAGCGACATAATGAGCCGCATTACGCCTGCGATGACAAGTATCGGCTTTTGTCCTAGCGCCGGTAATTGTTTTGGAGGGGCGCGGGGATGTCGGAGGCTGCACATGAAACGTCTCCATTGAGGGGGCGGCCCGCGGGGGAGCACGGTGGGGCGGGGCGCGGCGAGGCGCGGCGGGGTGCGCCGCCGTCTCCCCACGGGTGGTCGGGCGGGGAGCCCTACCCCAGGGCTGCCACCCCTCCCGAGCGTAAATATCGCGTTAATCATCCGTGGGCCGGCTTTCACTTTCTCTAGGTCGGATTAGGGCCGGCTCTAGCTTGGAAAAGAGCTGTTGTGTATAAAAAGATTTCAAGAGTGTGCCATTGTGGTTGCGTGTACCTAGTGCTGGTTGGAAAACGTACGGTCGGATATCGGCCACTCAGGAGTCTTTCGGAGTTCGTGTGTCGTGGAGTTACAACGCAAAAGCATGAATTTCGAAACTCGGGTAATTTTAGAAATTTAATGTATATTCTTTATTGAAGCCCAACATCACAAACTACATACGGTAATATGAGTCCTTGACTTTGCATTCTTAACTATTTCTCTCCAGTACTCCTTGTTTATGATTTTTTTGCCCAATAATTTGGCGATTAACACCCATCATGTAGCTCTTTTGGATACATTTACATTATATTTTCCGAAATATTTTTGGGAAACATATTGCAAATGTATACAACAGAAACTCTAAAATAACAATGTGATGTGTAGTATGTTAATATATATTTACATTTTCGAATCATATTGTTGATATTATAAAACAACATACAGGGAAACATGCTCAAACTGCCACAAAATTAAGCGGTCACCTCCATTAACGGCCATTTTCCGTTGAACTGTTTGATTTTTGCATACGACACATATATAAAATCTTCACACAATTAATTTGTATCACGATTTCCACCAAAATCCAAACCAAATCCAAAAAATTGAATAAGTACGTTCCCAAAAATCTTAACTTTTAGATATTTTACAGTACAAATATGTCGAACATAAACTTGCAGAGGGGTACTTTAATCCCTAGTCAGTTAACGGAGGTGAAAGTCGATTTTTTTTTAAATTTTCGTCACCTAAAACGAAGGCAAACTTCAAACGCACCAGTATTTCCTGCCCTTGGTATTTCTAGGTTCTAAAAACCCAATTCTCGCATACCTGTGAAAGGTATTGTATTCCTTTGTTTTAAATCGAATATACCCAAAAATTGTTAGAATTAATCCTGGGAACAGAGGCTAAATTCAGTTACAAGTACTTATATGTTGGAATATAATTAAAATATGAAACATGTATTGCGGCGAAAATTAACCAAATGCTTGAAAGTCTTTAGAGGAGTTGCCCCGTAAAGTACTTATTCGTGTTAATCCTTAGGAACCTTTCACATTTCCCTGATTTTGAAACCTTTCACTGTTTCAATAGAGCGGAGATTGTGCGTACTAAATAACCTGACTCGTCTGGACCACCTTCCCAATGTTACTGAAATGTGCCACGTATATTACAATTACTGTGGAACATCTCAATAACGGAATAAAAAAAGGAATATTCTGATCTTCGTCATCGCAAATCTAACACTTAATGGTAAATCCTCTTTGAGAGTATGTAACAAATTCAAGTTCTAACAGTTCTGTGTTATCTATTATCCTTGCAACCCAAATTTATTTTTATCTTCGTACCGTTATTATTTCATATCTTTCAAACTTCATTAGTCAAATGTCCTTAACTGTAATTTGTATTTTCCGTGCAGTCATCAACAGGATATCTACGTTTCTTCTGTTCGTCTTATGAAATTGTCGTCATTAGTTCAAATCAAAACCAGGAATCTACTACGTCAAACTTTAATTAATTGTGGTGACCTCACTCTCCGACTTTCAAAATAGGTTTCGTCAGAGAGAGCATTCATGTAGTGCAAATGCATGCTCTTAAAAATATATATTTTTAGCCTACAAATGATGGTAATAAGAGTAATGAAATCAAGGCGAGGAAAAAATTATATATAGGTAGTCTATAAACTTATTTTATCACAATCATGATTCTTGTAACAAAAATTAAGGTTTCCGAGTAAATGAACACTTATTTATTTACCGCCAAGAATAGTTATACTATACTATGGGGAGAAGTGTATTTTGTGCACGTTTTCTTAATTCTGGGATCCCTACCCTTAGCCATTTACAAGATGAATTCTCACACTCAATGTGAGCAAAACGGATTAAACAAAATTCGTTAAAAAATACATGACATTCCAACAATATATACAACAGGTATGTTATTATTTCTAACAATCTCGTTTCACATTCAAAACTGCACGACTATTGAGTTATGGTTTGAGTGCAGCTTAATTGAGGTCGATTCAATCGTAGTTGAGTAATAAATAAAATAATTGACACTATGAATCAAGAATCACCAACAGAGCAATGGGTCGGAGAGAAACATGACAACGAACAAGCAAATAAAGTTTTTTGATATTTCTCACCAATCATTCCAAGAAATCAAATTGCTTTTGAAATTTTTGAAAATTTGTGAATACAATAAAAATAACGTAAAAGTTACGACCAAGTTACAACGCTTCATGGCTCAAAAAAACTTTCGGACGCGAGAATAAAGACGGCAATCTTCGAATACAGAAAGTAATAATAATAATAATAATAATAATAATAATAATAATAATAATAACAATAATAATAAAACACAATGGGAAAGATAAATTTCGTTGATATCTCATGAAAATGGCGTAGATAAACTGAACAATTTTTTTTTAAAAATAGATTTGAAACATATTCATTCTACAAATCTTACTTATTAAACGTATTTGCTTTAATAGCAAAATACGGTACGATACCGTGTAAAGATAAAGTATATTAAAAAACGGCGACGTGATATGACGTTTTTATTGTGATATTTGTAAGCTACGTATAAAATTGAGTACGTTGCGCACTCTACATTCCTGGAGGTAAAATCGTGTCCCCTAGTGTTATTTATCGCACTGTAATTAGTGATATTATCTGTTTATTTTCCAAGACTGTTCGTCGCTCGACAATGTAATCTTATTGTTATTATTAAAAATGAAAATAGTGCTGTAACGGAATGGCACATACTTTCTCATACTAGTTAGTTTCCTAATCTCGTTGGTCTGGATTGGCTTTTCAGTTTTGCCCCACCCTTTCCCAGCTGCTTCCTATCGGAGTTCTAAACACATTTTTTAACATTTTCTAATTTTTTGTTCTCCTAATTGTAGATTCATAATGCAGTACAAATTGTGACTGGACTCTTATTTTTAAAAATTACTCAGATGAACATTAGGTTTACACTGGGTCCCTTTCTTATAATTAAAATTAACTTCATTTATTTGTAAAAAGCAGCCGTCGTATGTAAATAAATAACTCAGATTTAAATTGACATCGAAAATTTATCAATCCCATTTTCAGTCATGATTCGTCGTTGTGACACGTCTTATGCCGTCATGAACCAAACGCATTTGCAAGCAAACTAGTGAGACTGGAAGAACACTTGATGTAACGCATTTTAAGTAACTTTTGCAATTTTTCAAAATTCAAAGAGTTCAACGTAAATGAGACCTCCACCAAAATTTTAAGGAATTTTTCCTCTACTCGGAGAAAAAAATTAAAACATTCGAAGCTATTTTTGAGAAAATGTTGAAAATGTTTTTCAGGCTACATGTAAAGCTCTACCCAAAATCAAAATATGTTTTAAATTGCAGGACCTTGAGTTCGGTCAGATTAACCGTGAATATCAATTTTGGAGACATTCATGTGAACAGTTTCGGCGAAGGCCTTTGTCACAGACCAAAGAGAGAGGAGTCGTTTTACCGTAAAACATATTTTTCGGTTTTCAGAACCCACAGAAAGTGAGTTCTGATTATATAAGGTGCTAGAGGAAGTAATTTACTTCGTACAGGAATAAGATTTAACCACATTTTTATATCAGGATGCCTCAATACGAGTTTTTATTATGAAAACTCTCCAGTTTGCGTTGCAGTATTACAATATTTTCTCTATAATACATAAGCACCTAGTAAGGCGAGAGAGTAGAAATGAAATGAGTTACAAACTTAATCAGTTACATGATTTTCTAAATAAAAATAGGAAACGATCGAATTGGTCTGAGAACCGAAATCGGAAACGCAGTCGAATTCGCAACGTTGATTCACCAAAACCAGCATCGATGCGGAAACGTTGATTAACCAAAACCAGCATCGATGCGGAAACGTTGATTTACCAAAACCAGCATCGATGCGGAAACGTTGATTAACCAAAACCAGCATCGATGCGGAAACGTTGATTAACCAAAACCAGCATCGATGCGAAAATATTGATTAACCAAAACCAGCATCGATGCAAAATTATAAATATTAGCTTAACCCAAAGCGAAACGCAATTTGAGACTGTTTGAGGCGACGAGGACGTCCTCAGATGAGCCCCAACGGCTCGCAGCCGTCCAGAAGGGCCATTGGGCCGCGGGCGATCTCTCCGCCCCCTGCCCCGCTTCTTCCTCCTCTTCAGCATGCATTGCGGTTTCATCGCCCTAACAAGGTGTCCGCGCATTCTCATGCAGATCCAGCCGCGGATTATCCGCTGAAAAGCGCGAGGGAACCCCCCCCCCCTCCCCCCCCCGCGCCGCCGGAGGGGGCAGCGCTCTGGCGAGTGGAAAAGGAACCGGCGCGCCTGCCCTTATGGGCGATTGACTGACTACTACTCCCTTTCCAGAGGGGTAGGGGAGGCTAGTGGAGGGATTAGGGAGCGTGTAAAATTTGTCTCGGTGGATGTCAAAAGAAAGGATGAAGGGTGAAGCAATTTGCTGTCGGCAGCAATTACAATTTTGATATGATGGATGAGGAAATGAAACGTCAGAGTGCGATTTACAACCTTCGCCACTCCTGAATTAAAAAAAAAAAAGAATCGAAAAATAATATTTTGCTATTCGCAAACATCTTATAAAAAATATAAGCTCATGTAAATATTTTGGGGTAAGAGTCAGATTTGGGAACATTTATAATCTTTAGTACTGGTAGAGAATATTTTATAGTTTTGCGGTGAGGATGAACATTAATTAATGTATTCATTTGCGTAATTTCCTTCTACTGAGGGACATTAATTTGAGTATGTAGAATGAATTTGAATTAAATATTTGACTCTTTTATAGTTTTATTTACTTATTATAAAAATCGCGTTAGAGGACAGTTCAATTTAAATGATTTCTAGTTGGTTAAATATTTTCCAAAATGTAGAATATGCGGCATATGTATCAGTCATATGTAACATGCGACATGCGTAGGGCATGCAGTATATGCGGCTATTTATTTCTTCTATACAAGCCTGTGAAATTCGACGAACTACTTTCCCATTGTTAGCACATGATGAATTCCTTTTCACTTTAATCACCCTTCTCAACTACCACTCTTTTCTATTCCCACAACAATTACAACTATTTCCATGGCCTTAGCGCATCCTTAAAAACCGTTCTTCGCCCCCTGAGGCACGCCTAGCGCAGCGGGTGTTCCTTTCGTCGGCCTATTTGACAGGAGCCTCGGGGCAGACTGCGACCGAACCCTTTTCCCAGCTGTCTGAGGGCACACAACACATGTGTAATCCCTTACAAAGGTTGATCCCGGAAGAGGGGATTGCGGGTGGATGTTGGGCTCCCACCAAAAAAAGCTGTGCGAAACTAAAGAAAATATGCGTAATGCAAAATAAATTTTATTTAAATTATTTCTTAAAAACAAAATAATAATAATAATAATAATAATAATAATAATAATAATACAGTGGTGACACAACGGTGCAATAGAAAATGGAATAACCAAAATGATGTCCTTTTCGTGACATTATTTTTGAACAATATTAATGTTAATGTTTAGTTCTAAATTAAGTTATTAAATTCTGAATTAAGTGTTAATGTTTAATTTTAAATTCGTGATGCTACATTCGGATAAATGGAAATCATTGATTCGAAAGAAATTATCGGTCAATTATCTCCTTATATTCAAAGGAAAATATAATTTTAAGAGATGTATATTTTCCTTTCACATATTTTAAGCGTGAGTTATTTAGGCCTTTAATGACGGCTAAAACAGTTGGTTACAACGGAAAGTAACATTGTTCTCTAAACAGTTGGATAAAAGTACGTTAAGACATTTTTTTAGCACAAATGGTCTATGTTGATTAATTTCAATCCAAGATAACACATAGAGTTTAAAAAAAAAGAATCGAGTGCAGACATTTTAAATTAACTATAAACATAAATAAATATAGTTGACGATATTTCAATTTTCTTTCAGTGAATTCTCTCTGAATTCAGCTAAAATGAAAGTCATCTTGTCTCCTTTTCTTTTAGTATTCACTTTTCCCTTACTATTCTTTTTTCCCTTCTTTCTTTCTCTCTTTCGTTTTTTCTTTCTTTCTCCAAAGGTTGTTTTCTTAAATTTGTCCAGTATATGGAGTTTTCTATAACTTTCGCGGGTTCCCTCTTCTTGTTTTCCAGTTTTATTTGTTGTATTTTAATAGTTTTATTAATGTCGTCTTTGTTCTGGATATTATTGTACCTTTCGTGGTCTAGTATTCAATATTTTACACTTAACCTTTTTGTTCGTGTTTCGATTTCCTCCAGTCTCTCGAACTCCACTCCGAATTATAACGAGGGTAAGTCGGTCACCTCAATACCCCCCTCCTCCTCACAATTCGATGAGCTCCACTCTGCGTTAACACAAGGGCGTCGGCAGCGCAGTGCCCCCTGCCCTCGGGCGCAATGAAAAGCTCCCGGATTTAACGTCGTTATTGCCGCAGGTACACCGGTCTCGCGGAGGGCGCTGGCCGGGGGATGGGGGGAGGGGGGAGACGGAGCCACGTGCGCGGTGTTTGAACCGCTGCTCGCCCATTGTTAGCGAGGCAGCCGCCATTGCCTGTGCGCGCGCGGGCGGGCGCACGTGGGTTACGAAACGATGCGCCCGCGCCCTTTGAGCGGCAATTGCGGCCCATTCAAACCCTTGTTGGGAGAAGTGACACAGGTCGCAGTGCGATCGCTGAAGGGCAGGGGGCGCTCTCACGGCCAAGAATTTGAATTCGATGGCGATTCGAAATTAGAGGATCGTGATCGAAATTCGATTATTATAATTTTGTGGCGTTACCCAGGGCCTTTCGTCCCATGTAGTTTTTTTCACGTTAATTAATAAAGATAGATCCGATGTGACTTCCTAACAGATATTAATGAAGTAGACTTGAATTTTACTATCTTCTTCTTCTTCTTCTTCTTCTTCTTCTTCTTCTTCTTCTTCTTCTTCTTCTTCTTCTTCTTCTCCTTATCTTACTCTTCTAAATCGGCTAGAAATTGCGAATTTCCTATCGTAACCTGCGTTAAAAAGTTAACCATTAAATTCTCGTCCACCAGTAAATAGCACACAATCTGAAAAATCTCTGAGTAAGCACATCATTTTTTTTTAGAAATTAATTTCACAAGTAGGTAAAATGTGTCTTAAAAACGAGTAAACACATATTCTACATTTTATGTTGAGAAGAATGAAAGACTCTCCTGTGTTTCCGCCAGTGCTTTTGCTCCTACAATTATTTTTGTTCTCCAATTTAAATGTAAGTATTACGCCAAGTATTTCTTCAATCAATCAGAAAAATATAAATAACGAGTAGATAGTAGTGATCTTTTAAAATGGTTTGTAATGAATGAAAACGCAACTTTCAGAAAGAAGATTATACAGTTTGATGGTCGAGAAATTTTAGATAACGAAATAAGAACGCGGTAACTTGTTGCCGTGTCTCCGAAAACATATTTTCTGAACTGGAACCTTCATCCAAGATTTGTTCCAAATTTTCATACTTGGGAGAAATTGCAAGAAAATGATAAGAATGGTTTGGCCAGTTACGGTTGGTGAGAAAGATAAATTTATGAAATATTTTGTTCTAATCTATTGCCCAGAAGCAAAATATTTCTTTCAGATACGATTCTACTATGTGAAAGCAAACAATTGACAGGGGTCGTAAATTTACGTTAAAATCTGGAAATTGATTTTCTGTAGCATAACATAAATTTCTTTATACTACTCCGGGAATGCGTACGTATGTGATAAAGTAGAAATGTCATAACATTTTTCTATCTGTAAAATAATGTTAATTAAATGGTTTTGTGCACTAAAATGTATGTAGGTAAACATTAAAAAGTTCCCAACGCAATTAATAAAAACTATAGAAACAGTAGTGAACTTGGCTCCATATTATTAACACACTTTTTCGTAAGTTCACTCAAGATCTTTTATAACATTAGAATTAAGAACCTCATCTGAAAACCCCATCGTCTAAATTTAGGTCAAGGAAGTCGTTAGGACCCGTCAGTTTATCAAGTTTGACAAAGTTGATACAAAGGGAAATCTTAATGGCTCTAACATAGTGAATTAATGAATCAGAATACAAATGAGCACGGAAACGCACCTACCGTGTTAATGGCAGGGATATAATCAGATGATAACGAGATAGTTCGGCAGCTTGGCTCATGCAGTCTCACAAGCTTCATAAGCAACTTGGAACATCGCTGCCTGTACGTTGTAACATTTAAAACTATAATAATAAAAACCTAACCTACTGTTAAAATTTCAACATTTTGACATACTCAGAACTCGTATACTTTCTCATTTAAAACCGAAACATTCCCATCTAGTACTAATGAAGAAAATGCAATTTATTGTTGATTTGCTGCTTAAAATCTAAATTTTTCTTCGGAGCAACTACTTTCTCTAAGAATACAGTTCGGATAACAATATTGTTAAAAATCTTAAAAATCTTTTTTACCGTCATTACACGGGAAGAAAATTTAAAGAAAAAAAATTGAGCTTTTTTGATAAAATAATTCTTTAAAAATGGCCTTTACTTCACGCAAAACTAAACCAAATCTATTCATATTTTCGAAAAATTTAACATAATCTTATTTGAAGATGTGTTTCTGAAATAAAATATCATTGAGAAAAAAATGTCCATCTTAATTATAGCAGTTGTAGGAAGACGCGAAAAAAACAACACTTCTGTAATTTATGTGTTTCAAATTTAAAGGGCCGCAACGACAATTATAACTATCGTGGAACATCAATTTCCGTAAAAATTCTACTTTCGATTTAGCTGCTAGCATTGTTCACAGACGGAGAGACGGACATACATTTTGTCATCAATCAAGTTTTTGATATGAAGGACCAACCAAATGTGGATTCTGACTTCTCAACGTTTTAGAGGAAATAATTTATTACATACAGAAACAAGACACTTTTCGTTACTAGGGTCGGTAATAAAAGTTTTCCTAACGAAAATTCGAGGCATTACAATACTGCATTTTTCGCCGCTGCATTACAATACTTTGTCTACACTGCGTAAGAAGTAGGCGAGAAAGTAAACTAGTGATGCTACAGAATGGCTCTCGTACTAGTTAGTTTTCTCATTTCTTTGGACTGGGCTAGCTTTTCGGTTTTGCCCCACCTCTTCTCAGCTACCATTTAGCGCCGTCCAAAGTAAATTTTTAAATTTTTAAATTTTTTTGTCCCGTAATGGTAGAACTGAAATAAGATTTTAAGAATATAATGGAACAGTAAAACCTCGACTTATGTGGAAATTTTCATTAAAATATTCAGTCCCGTATTTGAGAAAATGTGCAAACTCGCCTCGCCAGTGGCGCTTAATTGAGTTATATACGAGCGAGAGCGGATTGAGTCGCTTACTACGTAGGGTTTGGGTCACTTTTTGAAGGGATACAGACGCGAAGATTTCAGAGCTAGGGTTTTGCACCGGTGATTTGTTGCTGTCATAGTGTCCAAACAACCTTCTCCGTTGAGGGAACCAAAAAGTGGCGAGAGATTTATTGCATCCGCGGCAAGCCTGGATTCCGTGCGATGGTGACGGTGTTTGGGTCGCGTATGGATGGAATAGAGAAGTGAGTGAGGCTTGAGAGCTACGGTTGCGCAGGTAGTTGATTAGTTACTGTCATTTTGTCCAAACAACCTGTTCCGTTAGGGAAACAATGCGGCGGCGACAGATTTATTACATCCGGTGCAAGCCTGGATCCCAAGAGGCGCTTGATGGTGTTGATGTTGCTTACAGAAGAAAACAAATGCGAGTGAGGCTTGAGTGCTAAGGTAGTTAATTTGTCGCTGTCAAAATGTCCAAACGACCTGCTCCTTTGAGGAAAAAATGCGGGAGTGACAGATTTAGATCAGGTGTAAGCTCGGCTCGCAAGCGCTCTCTTGCGACGGACGACGACCGCTTTAGTCGAAAAAAAAGTTCTCGAAAGCTACCAGGAGCGAAAACCCGGAAAAGCAGAAGCGACTTCCTGACAAAAGATCTCGAGGAGCGTGCGCGTGGTGCTGGACATCCCTGCTGCGCCTGTGCCTGTCTCCAGACCCTGATAATCCTGCGGGAGCGGTCGCGTCCCGACACGCCCCCTATTTCGGGAGGGCGACAATGCTAGCACGCCGCCCTGTGCCGAACTGGCGGCGCGAAATTATAGCATTAGCCAGCGAGCCGACGCGCTGTGTTGTAGGGTGGCGTGGCGAGGCGAGGCCAGGCAAGGCGGGGCGGGTGCCAGCCTTCGAAGAGAAGGGAAAGGAAGGGAACATTCCGTTCTGCGAGATTGCGTCGCTGGGACGCTTTTGCTTGGGTCGGTACGCTGAAGGTTCCGCTGATTGCAAGGGCGTTAGAGGTGGAAGTAGTTTGGAGGCGGCGCGGCCACAGGATGTGAAATACCCATTGTGGAAACGAAGTCGATGCAAGGTGTTTCTACAATGAATTAATTCAAATGGTGCGGTGTGTAGAAATATTATAAAATATAGAGCACTCTTGCATCTCGTTAAACTCCATCTTCTATGTCAATGTTAAGGTGGAAAGTTGTTAATGAAACGTCTTTACTTGTTTGAAAAGTGTATAAAGGTAACTTTCAATGTTCTTAGAAAATATAAAATAAAACTAAAACACAATTTGATATTTCGAACAAATTATCAATGAAAGTTGATTCAGTATTAAAGACAAATACTCTTGGAACAATTAATAATAATAATAATAATAATAATAATAATAATAATAATAATAATAATAATAATAATAATAATAATAATAATAATAATAATAATAATAATAATAATAATAATAATAATAATAATAATAATGTCTTTATTTCTGGCTAAGCTTAGACAATAACGTCTGCTCTTCCGCCTAACCTCTTAAATTATTACATTTACATAATTACAATTGAGGCGTTCTGGCGTACAATAGTAACTGACATTTCACGTTACTTCCGAAAGCGCAATTACCTTATTAGCTAACGGAAATGTGTTGTACATAAGTAATGAAACATAAAGTATGAATGTGTTATCATTGTCAATTTTCTGGACTCTAAAGCTAACATTATATAAAGAGAACCCATATTTCATATTTACAAGAATGGCGTGGTTAGTCAACTTACTTTGTCAAAATGTCAGAAATTATCTTCTATACCAGAATGCTTCAATTGTGAACAAATTGCAAGAAAGTGAAGGCGGATTATATACATTATTCTCTCTTGAGATAACTAGGTAAAGTTGTCCATGCAGAAATACAGGATTGGTCAAATACAACACCACGCTTTACAAAATTTGAAATTGCAACATAGTGAAGTATTGAGAAGAGCCAAACCAGCAAAAAAGTAGTAGAATGTCCGAGACGATCTCATCCTGTAGATTACAACGTGAAAAACGTTTCTTTGAGGCATTTGGCCACAAAATTCCAGATTTGAGGGCTCTAGAACGCTTCGTTTTGGAGTTATTTAACTATATAGATTTCAACAATGCTGCCCAAGTGTGGTAGGTTGCTTTTGTCATGATTATTTAGATGAGTTTTATTCAACAGATACTTAATATTTTTAAAGCTAAGAACAATTCTTGAAGTCTTCGTTAAATCTTCATTCTTTAGGCACATAATTTATACATGTTAGTTGCATGTGAGGGCTACACAACACATCATTATTACTGAAATAATATAGGAGAGGATATTTTGATGACGACATTCAATTGCTGATGAAATACTGTATCATCTGGTGTACTCCAAATAAGAAAAGAAGTAATGTCATAATTATTAAAATTCATAAGTGAAATTGACTGTCAAATTGATCGCGTTGGTTTTCAAACTTCACTCGCGTCTCCTATTTACTCTTAATAAGTACAACGGACACTCTCGAGCTGCTATACTAAGGGCAATAATATTAGTCATTGTGTGAATTGGGTCATCATATAGTGTCACTAATATGACATTGGGTCATCATATTAGTGAAGATCATTTTCGAAATGTCAGCGTCACCCGTCCTGTCCTCTTTCCTGCACACTCGCAGCATCCGGCCAACGCTCGTCGGCCTATTGGATAGGGGGGGGGGGGTGCGGCCATGCCCACAGATGCGGCACTGAGGGGGAGCAATCTGCCTAAATAGCGTTTATTAAAATAAAAAAAACAAACCTAGGGATTCCGCCAGTATTCACTGTGGTTCTATTTTCCCTTTCCAGACCTTCGGACATGTAAACACTGTTGCTGGCCTTGCCTGGCCGTAACGCGAAGAAAGGAAAACAAAGTCCCGTTAGCCCCCAGCGATTCCATCGAAGAGAAATAAGTAACTTATTCTGTCTGATGAAATTCACTATCGTCGAAACTGGATCGACGACAAATTTCCAATGAGGAAAACTCAAGAAAGCAAGGTCTCTGGTTTTCATTGGAATATTTCGATCTTATCGTACAATGGTTGGTTGTTAAAAGTGACTGTTTAATGTTTCGAGGTACAACCTCCACTCACGCCATTAGTCTTGTAAGTGCAATGCTTGTTATACCTCGGGAGGTGGTGGTCCGCTGCCATTCGTTTGTCCTGCTGGAATGCGCGATCAGACGCCGAACTAAACTTCGAGTAGCGGACTTGCCTTCTATTTTATTATATCCGTCAGTAAAACACCGTCCCAGTCAGAACAAGCTCTAAGCTCCTGACATACGTGGTAGTGTAGTGCGTGTAAGATGGTGAGGTGAGGAAAAGGATAAGAAAGTAAAGATCGCGTCCGTTACTTCAGGTACTGCTCTGGCATTCACCTTGTATTAATCGGATAAATCAAAATCGATCAGAGCAGCCGGCCTCTAGAACCCTCCTCCAGTCGGCCAGTTAATTCAACCTACCTATCTAACGGGCACTCTCGGGACTCGAACCCTAGAACCTCCAGGTGAGAGACGTTGCAAGAGTTGTTACTCTATACTAACCAGTTCAGTTGTTAAAATTTATTGAAATGTGTTATAGAATTAGTCTATGAGTATATGTGCGAAGCGTACTCATATACGAAGTTGAGCGAACAAATCAATATCTCTCTTGAGCATCTTCTATGAAGCACAAAATCATTTTAAGATGATTTGATTCCACATTCGTAATCGACCTCGTCACTACCGATTTATAGAATAAGGAAATTTTACTGGGAACTCATTGAAACAAAACATGAAAGCAATTTCGCAATATTTGTTTTACACACCTAAAATCAAATTTATATTTGAATTCGATTATAATTTTGTTTCTTATTTTGAAGGTCACGAACGTTTTGGAATATTCAATCACATTCAATATATCGTCGAAAATTTTGCAATTGTCTACTTTCAGAGAAACTAGCTCTCCATTAATACATAGTTTAAAAGCTTGAAGATAAATGAACTTGAAATTGCATTGTAGAAACATCTGTGTTAACTATTAACTTCTGGGGTTTTAATTCTTCCTTAAGTTGACATTTCGGTATCACAAACAATGTCGAATGGGTAAAAATTCCGCAATCTTCCATCTTCCATTATTGCAAAGAAATTTAGAATAGACGAATGAAAAACACAAAAATAACTCAGGGAATGTGCAAATACAATGGCTTTCAACTCCAAACGGGAGAAACAATAGAGGCAATGTCTGAAGAAGATTGGGTTTCACTCAATCCAATCGTATTGAAAACCGAGTGATTAGAGAAACGCTCGTGAGAACTTATTTGAACAGATTGACCAAACTTCTGAATAGTCAACTCAGTGGTAAAAACAAAAGCAATCAATATGTTTGCAGTACCATGTCATTCACTGGACCAAAACCGATCTGGAAAACATCGGAAGGAAAACAAGAACAGCTTTAAATAAGCACAGAATGCACCACTCTGACTCAACAGAAAGACTTACTCTATGACGTAAGGAAGGAGGACGCAGTATAGTAGACATAACAAATCTACACAACAAAATAATTCATGTCATTCAAGAATATTTTTTCACGTAGAAAAACGACTCGCTCATACATAAAGCAATAGTACTAGAAGATAGCAAACTCACGCCACTAAACTTGCGCCACTATGATAATGATTCATTTAGTTTTGCAACTGATCCACCTGACAAATGCCAGTCCTGGAACAAAACATATTCCACGGGAGACATCGCCACGATGTGGAACAGCTCTATGTCTATTTGGAAGCGTCGAAACGTCTGGCTTTCCCGTTTGCCGAAACGGAGGGATTCATAATATAAATCCAGGATCAGATCCTCCACACAAGAAATTATCGTAAATACATTCTTAAAGATTCAACTCTGAAAACATGATTTATGTAGAACGTGTCATCTGTCCAGCGAGACAATTCAGCATATAACATTCAGCTGCAAAACCATATCCCAAACTGATTACAAACAGAGACATGACCAGGTACCCAAAATTCTTCACCAAAGCATTGCAGTAAGCTTCTGGAAAACAAGCAGCCATATTACAAGTACACACCAATAACAGTGATGGAAAATCTTACTTCGAAGCTATATTGGGACAACCATAATTACAGACAAGGCGATAGCACACAACAGACCAGACATTACGCTAATTGATAAAATCAAAAAAAATGCCAAGTATACTGATTTAGCAATGAAAATAAAAGAACAGTGGAAAAAGGAGAAAGTTAAAAATGGCGAATACATTGTACACGGAATTACATACAGTTGTTATTCTCAACACACGCGCATTAGTCAGTAAGTTCCTCAAAAATAGTATTACTCGTGCCTAATACATTTAATCCTACCTCGACACCGAAAAGAGCCGTTACTTGGCAAATCCGGTACAGTTACTTCCATCCTGAGATTTTATCCAGAGAAAGAATCACATAACAACAACAACAATAATAATAATAATAATATAATAAAGACAATTTCATTATTATTATTATTATTATTATTTAGTGACGAGGCCCAGGCCATGAGGCCTGCTCTTCCGCCTAACCACGTTAACCATGTTTGTGTTATTTAATAAATATTTTTTCCACATAATTTTATCATTCTCAGGATGGTATAATATACTCTAATATACTTTACGAATACATTATATCCAATCCTTTTCCAATTACTTGCTTAATTTTTTGTACTCGAAATATATATAGACTGTTAAACAATAATACAAGCAAAGGAAAGCAGAATGGAGATGAAACCTGCGAGAGAAACGGCACGTACCCGGCAGATATTCCTCCGCCATTTCCGATTTCCTGCTCTGACGAGGGCACAATCGCGGCATTTTTCCACGGCTTACACTCGATGGAGCTGCACGCCAAGTCAAGTACGTTATTAACTTGACGTTCGATTTTTAATTCGCTGCCTGAATGGGAAATACTGCGCACACACAAACACAAATTGCGTCGCTTAAAAGAATTAATCTTTATTATATAATTTACCGAGCACAGAATGTCAGACGCTTATTCTTGAATATTCATATCATGGAAACGGACTCTTTGTTGTTAAAACATTCCTGAAAAAAATCCGCGCGCACTAGCAGTGAGAAGGTGCTTCGGGCCAATTCAAATATCTCTCCCTCTTTCTGCGTGTATATATATGTACACAGGCACATAAAAAGGCGCTTTGGATCCAAGTTGGCATTCACATTAATGAATAAGCACAAGCTTTCGAGCCAATGGATTTACATGTAGTGTAATACGACCTTTATTGTATTCAATATAAAACGCGCCCTACCTTGCGCGGCCAGGCTCGCCGCTGCCCCGGTTCTTTTACGCGTCCCCGCCACTTCCTCGCTCCCGCTCCCTGCCCTGCCGCCTGCATCATGGAGCTCTCCTCTCTCTTCAAGCTGCCTTTTTAGTTGGGGGAGGGGGGGGAGGGAAGGGTAGGCTTCCGTTTAATGCCCCACGAAGAGGCAGAGAGGTCATTTGCAGAGAGGAAAAAGAGCTTAAATCAGATTCTCGGGACGCGCGGCCGACAATAGGTGTGCCCGGGCAACCAGATTAGTACTCGATTCATTAGCATCCTCGCCCCAGCGCTATCTGGGCACGGAGAAGCATTAAAATGGGCCCCGCCCCCTTGCCGCGTCTCTCATTCCCCGTCCCCTCCCCCCTCCCCCTGAGCGCAGCGCGCACCAGGTAACGCTGCCGGGTGATGACGTCAATAAAAGGTCCTCGCATGCAGTATAATTACCGCCATATTAGACTATTACAGTTGCATTATGCAGTCTGTGTGCTATTGGAGCGGGAGAATTCAGGCAGGAGCGTTTATCCATCATTAAGTACGAATTGCGTCCTGTCCAGCCCCACTCACGCGTCCTCCCTCTGTGTATGATTCAATGCGAATTGATCAAGCGATTGTTCGGCCAATGTATCATCTACTTGTACAATTTGTTGGATAACGCCTTTGTTTGGAATGCATTTCGCATTCAGAGCATGTTATTACTGTCCGCAGCGTGTGCGGACATGCGGGAGCGCGCGGTGGCGGTGGCCGGGGGCGGGGGCGGGGGCGGGGCCGACAGGGCGTGTGAGGACCCCCCTCCCTCCGCCCTTTTGCAATCGTCTCTCCCCCCCGCTCGACCCCCGCGTATTGGTCTGTGCGCGCATTTTCAAACTTGATTTGTGTGCTGATGACAGCTCCCTCTTGCGTGTAAACAGAGAACCGTCGGTGTTCTCTCAGTCTGGTTGCACTTTTTCCCCCCCAATCGCTGCTGCAGCGGCGGTGGGGGCGGTGGGACCGGAGGAAGGCCACCCCATGCGGTTGCGGCCGCCCCCAAAATGCACTGCGTTTTACTCTCGACCGCCAGTACACCGCTGGTTTATGGAGTCGAGAATAAAAACACCGACCAGAACGCAATTAGATCGCTGCGCTGATAGTCTCAAGCTCATTACCTTTGTTACGGCATCACGATCTTTTATCTGGGTCTTCGCGGAAATTGAAATAGTAGTACCATTAGACCGAAGAAGAAAAAAACTGCCGGAAAAATTAACATTTTAAAATCAATTATCAGAGTCACGATATTCTGTTTGTGTGGTGACACCTGCGACTTCGCAATTGCTTTCCAAGGCTCGTGCTCAATAAGTTCTTATTGTCGATGTAAACTACTCAGCGGAGCCCCAAACCTTTTCAAACTCGGAATTGTGGAAGCATCCTTTGCAAATATAAGATTTATGGGCTTGTTATGCGGAGTAATCTGGAAATTCATTGGGTTTGAAGTAGTGCCGAAAAGTTTGCAGACATTGAGCGGACAACGTTGAAAGAATCTCGAAGAGAGAATGCAATATTCCTTAACGTTTGTTCTGGCGAACGAAAATTCTATTCTTGTGCGGGAATATTACGGTCTGAGAAAACACAACCAACACAGCAGAAGCGGTTAATGAGAAAGTCTGCGAGCTCTTAAAAGTTTTCGGTCCGAGAGGTTTCTTGTGTATGCGAATTCAGAGTCGAAGAGAAGCTCGAGTCGATTTTTTCATCAAACAAACAAGTTACGAAAGATTTTTGCTTGGTTTGTTTCAAATTCGGAATAACAAAGTAACTATGAAATTGGGAATAATTCTCGAGAGAACTTTTAACTGAAGAACTTTGATGGAAGAATCTACTACTTAGTACGCTTGTTTATTGATGTTTGGGAGAAATATTTAAATAAATGCCGTTGATTTTCCAGTTCACTCAGTGCAAAGTTTCCTTGCTTGTTAAAAATCTCAAGCTTTATTTACAAATAGAAATTCTTCGAATTAAAAATAGCCGATCTATATTTTTCACTTTATTTTATATGTAAAAACGAATGAGGCGTACATTTTCAGAACGATTAAAAATTGCACCACTAAACCATGCATTTACGATTTTTAGAGTTCTATCTGTAGTGCATATACTAAATAAATATTGCACAGACAATTATTTTTATCCAAGTTAAAAAAAGAGTACATTAAACTACGCGTACATTTGGGAACTTTTTCTGTATAAAAATATTTTTGAACAAAAAAGTTCTGTCAAAATTAAGACAAACGGCGTTGATAGAACACTGCGTACGTTGTACGGATATTTGTGTATTTTTTTAATGTAGAATGTAGTTATGTGCCAATACAGATTGTAAGGAAGTGAAACCCTACAAATGACTCCTAATGCAATATTTTGATTCCCATGTATGGAGTATATTTTGCTTTCCTTTTCCTTTGCAAAATGTCGATTACTTCAACAAAGGTTTGACAGGCGGGCGTCATTACGCATCTGTCCTCATTTGTCTCGGCCAGATAGAGACCTCATATCGAAGCGACTTGTCAATCTCCGCATTGTTCAGGAGTATCTCAAACTTCTTTCTACATAAAAAAAGGGTTATACAAATTAGGAGAGAGAGAGAGAGAGAGAGAGAGAGAGAGAGAGAGAGAGAGAGAGAGAGAGAGGATGGAGAAGGGGGTGGAGGAGAGAGAACGGAGGATGGAGGAGGAAGAGAATAACCTTAATAACATCTCTTATCGAGTAAGTCCTGCCTCACTAATACAACCCGCTACACTCGACTGAGGAGGATGGCAGATCTTGCAGGAGTTAACGTCACATCTCACGCATATCGCAATATCTTGATTATTAAGATACCCGACCCTACGTGTTATGGGATACCTAGATATGGGTGAATGATTCTGATGTATACGTGATAACGATGATGTGATGATTGAGCGAAAGTGGAAAGAAAGAAGGGGGGAGACACGAGAACACCAAACCTCTGCCGCGAGCCCGCTTCGTCCAGCGTAAACTGCACACGGATCGAACATGCCGGGGTTCGAACGCCGCTCCCAGCGGCGGAGGGCGAGAGAGACCCCGCAGGCCTCCCCAGAGAGCCGTGCCGAGTGCCGAGAGTGCCTTCGTACCGGGCAGCCAGCGCGTCGCTTGTCCTTCTGCCCAATCAATCGCCAGCGCTCGCGCCTCCCGCGAGGCGCGCTGCTGGGAACGCAAAGGGGCGCAAGCGGCCGCGTGGCCCCGGCGAGGCGTGGGAGCGTGCACGTGCGTGGGGAGGCGACACGCGTAGCTTCGCCAGACCGCGCACGCGCGCGGGGCCGGCACGTTCGTGGGACGCGCGTGTTGCGTTGGGCCAGGAACTCTTTGCTACTCTTTGTTGGGATGCCGCTTCCTAAGCTTTAGGGACGTGTTTGGAAAGGTGCAAGGATTTGATGGAGGGATGATTATGATATGGTAGGAATGATGGTGTAGAAATGGTAGAGAGTCACCCAGAAACCCAAAAAAGTTTTGGTCACAAATTCAACTGATTTAGGTAGCTCAGGGAATCAGTGCAGTGCCTCTGACCGCGAGGTTCTAAGGTTCGAGTTTCGACGGTGGTGGCAGGATTTTCGATACTAGCTACAAAGCTAGGTCCAGTTCAGCCGTGGTCTGGAGCAGAATTCTAACGGCCGGCTGCTCTGATCGGTAGTTTTCGGTGGTTTCTCCGATCAACACCAGGCGAATGCCGGAGCAGTACCCTAACAAACGGGCCACGGACCGCTGCGATCTTTCCTTCCCCTTGTCTTATCCTCATCCCTGGCTTAAACACACACACATTTACATGCACTTCACTATCACACATGTCGGGTGACCAGTCAGGAGGTTACAGCCTGTCCCTGCTGGTGGGGTGCCTTGCTGCCGGAAGATAATTGGTGGGAGAATAACCTCGCAAGGGCTAGGATGGCGGCGGATCAAGCAATCCAACGGGAAGGTTCCCAGCACCTCGCGAGATAAAAAATTCACTACACTTACGGGAATAATGACCTTAGCTGTTGATGCTCCTGGAAACACTAATCAACCTATTATTCAAACAATCCGAAACAGTCGAAGCGCCAACTTGGGAATGGGGGCACACACGCACAAGCGGCGCATCCTGTGGCTGTTGCGTAATTGTCGCCGCCGCGGAGCATTTTTCCGTTTTGTGAACAATGAGGCAGGCAGCAGCGGCGACCGGATTTACAACCGTCATGAGGCAGGCATGTCAAGCGATATCCTCCACAGCGCGAGTGGCATTACTCTATCACCACCCAGACGGACTTTCAACAGCTTTCCTTTAGCCACCTTTAGCCTTTAGCCAGAGGATGCGAATGTTTTGAGGAAGCTACAAATTGCTCATTCCGCCATCGCGGTCGAATTACGCCTAGAAAGGGATCATGCTGGCTAAAAGAACTACTTCGTGTACAATACACGCACTAGGGACTACTTCGTGAACAATATAGAAGAGTACCGCATATTACAGTTCAGGACAGTATATGGCAGACAATACATAACTGCAGAGTACATAAAATATACTGCTCTTGTACATGGGATTCTCACATCGATCATTGTTCCCGTCCAGTATTCCATTTACTAAGATCGAATGTCGATTCGCCTACTGCTATAATCAATACATTTCTTTATTCTCCTCCAATCTACGATGCAGTGTAGATTACCTGTAGAATCAGCGTTTCTAACGTTCTAGTAGTTTATACTGCACATAATGTAACAAACAAGAACTAAATATTTTGTGCACGAATGAAGTTTTATTGAACACTTCAGTAACGTGATGTACGTGATCTCTCAAGAAATATTTTTGTTACCCACTGATACTTTCAGACTGATTCTTCTGAGAGCGTTGTAGAGATGAATACACGGAAATTGCTGAAGAAATATTCAAATAAAAGTAAGAATTACTGTGCTGTCAAACCGAAGCTTTTCTCGTAATAAACACTCGAAATAGTTCTTTTGGTTAATTCGGGAATCAAAATTTTTTTGGTTTGAAAGTTCTAAAAATCATTTGATAAAATCAGTCTTCAGAAGAGTTGAGCCGCCTCCTTTCACGTTTTTTTCTATTGATTTTACTACAGGGATTATTAGATTTTACTATTTAAAATATTAATTTTCTTCCAGTTATCGCTCACGCCTGACAGAGAATTAAGATTGAAAACGATGTGGGTCTGGCAAATCACATAACGAAGAAACACATTCGGTTGTTGGCCTTCAGTGGTCGTTGCCACCACATTCGGTGAAAGCAGCGCCCATTGACCACACTTGATCACCACCACCGCCTTTTCCACCCTGGCGTGACGTGGAGGCATTACACGCCTAATTTAAACAAGACACACGATAAATGACGCTGATTAATTGTCGGGAAACGGAGAACTTGTCGGTCTTTATTGCTTTTAATACACGGAAAAACACAAGGAACGTTGCAGGAGGTCGACCCCGCGATACAGTAGCAGCTGAGAATGTTCTTTGAGATTTACTTAGTCGTTTGTTTCTGACATCAGAATTAGAGTTCTGTGAAGAGATTTAATAATTTATGACATAGACTGAAGGTGGTGTAACTTAGGAGTGTTTATTTAAATCTAAAATATATCTCTATAACAAAAACAAAATAATAAACAATTTTCATACAAGGAGGACGAAGAAAAAATAAATATTCTTATATTCAAAGAACACTAATTGTAAATATAGATCTTACTTACAATTCGATGTTTTGGCAATTAATTATAACTCTAAATAGTTCTATATTGTAGACTTGTTTTAAGTGAATATTAATGTGCAGCCACGTCTCTAGTTAGTTGTAAGAAAGATTGGATGAAATCAAAAGCCTATCCTTTAACTTGTAAATCATGGGTTCATGAATTTGAAAATATAAAATCTGGTAGGCAGGTACTTTATTTTCAGAAGGAAAACAAATCCATTTTGCAATTACATTTTGCCAGGTTAGTGCATTGACCATCTTAAATTGTAATGTATCTTCTTTATTGTCGTAATCCTCATATTCAATGGTATAGTTCCATGGAACTACAGTATATGTTACGGATCAAGTCCAAATCTGGATACTTCGGGGAAAAACAAACCTAGACTATTGGTAAATAAGGAATTGAATTTTGTTTTTAAAAACGCATTTCCTAAATATTTTCATGCATGTCCAAGACGATTGGTTTGATGGATAGGGGATGAAAGAGCCGTGGAGTAATTATATGGGAGAGAATACCCAGAAAACCTTCCACGATTCTCCTTTATCCACCGTAAATTCCAAATGGACCAACCTGAGTTTGAACCGCGCCCTTCGAAGCGGAAGGTGAGCCGTCTTATCAGTGCCCGAGGGCTCACCCTGGTAAATAACGAATTAACACAAGAGAACTCGCCAACCTAGGAGTGCCCTGGAAGGACAGGCACCTGCAGCAGCGACGCGAAGTCGGAGCCGACGTTGCCGCTGCGGAGACGCTTTCATAGCGGGAGCGCCGCGGCGGCGGCGGCGGCGGCGGCCGGGACTTCTAGACGCCGCTAACAAGCCGCCCCGTCGCTGCGCACCCCACAACCCCTCCCCCTCCCCCTCCCCCACCTTTCCGTGCCGCCGTCGAGGGCTTTGTGGTCGCCGCCGCGCAGGTCCCGCTTAATTTTATTTCCTGCCGCTAATAAGCAGACGGCAGAACGTGGTGGCGGCGGCGCCCAGGTTTGCGGCCGTGCGGGGGTGGAGGGGGGAGGGCACGGGAAGGAGAGGGGAGGCGAACTTCGCAGGCGCTGTCTTTGCGAACGACCTCGCTGCCTCTCCTTGTTCGCTGCGCGGTTGTTCTCAATGGCGGAAAGACCCTGCGGTCCATCTGTCACTTTCCGAGTGAACACTGCAGTATAGAAATTCGAATAATAATAATAATAATAATATAAAAAATAATTTTGTACGTCTAGAAACAATGTGTATTGCCTACAAAATTTGGGAGGGATGGAATACATTTTTGGTGCTAAGCATAGAAGGTACACAAGCCTTCGTTCCAGGGCTCTGCGTCTTAAGACAATTACGAGTACTTAACGTATTCACAATGACACTGAAACAATATGATAGATTTACGTACGTATTAAGATAGAATTACGCATTCATGAAACACAATAATTTTGGAGATATAAGCTTGTAATCTAATCTTAGTTGGATGGAAAATGGCAATTAACTGTTAACAAAATGGGAAGGAAAATTATTGGCCAGTATTTTCTTTTGACTAGTTGGTGAGATTATTGATATTTATCATTAAGTGCATTATCTTAAGTTAAAGATTTTCCTATGAATGAAAGACAGGATGAAAACTGATTTTTCTAATAGCTGTCTAAAAATAATGTACTTATTTTGTTCGAAAGTGTCTTCAATAATTTATTTAAAATGCCATCATCCTTTCTTTCGCAAAGATTAAACTCTCACTTTCTGTAGCAGGTACGTAAATAACTTTTTCGTTTTCGCTCAATAAAGAAATCTGAATGAGAGCGTTATTGACACACACACACACAAGCCAATGCTATACAAGCCTTGAACGTTGCTGAACAAGTCTACAGGAGAGTTACTATTTAATTTTTGTACTTTCAAGATACCAGTAATTTCTAGGAACAAGAGGGATATATTGATCGTTCATTAATTTGTTTCTTGCGAACATTACGTTATGTGCAGGTTTATTTTCATGCTGGAAAATAGCGACCATTTTTCTGCAATTATTGAGTTATAGCTAATAATCCTAATTTACGAGAAGATAAAACGACAGCAATATTCTGATATATTCGCTAATAATCACATTCGAAAATGTTGAAATAAAAATGTTAGCAGACAATAAAGAGCAATAATTAGGATGTATTGATTGAATGACGGTTTCACAATAAAAATGAAGACTATTGTAATGAATGCATATTGCATGTAAATACAATTGATATCTTCGATCCGTACGAGATGATAAACACCCTACAATAATGTTTGATTACTGGAATTCAAATGCTATCATTTGAGGCAAAATGTACGATGCGGCTATCCATCCGCATGTGTTTCTTTGAACTTTTCTGCCGATTTTCTGTCTCACATCATTTATCCATCGAGATTCCAAGACGAATGTTTATCTCATTATCATTCAACCAATATCTTTTTGGGCAATGCTTATACCCGGTTCAGAGAAATATTGCCATCATCGTCGTAAACTTCGAAGTTTATACACTGTCTGGTTCGAATATTTTTTTGTCTTCCAACTTCTGAAGTTGTTTAGGTTTGAATTTAAATTCGAATTTTATTGACGACCACATGAAACATGACTGACTTCCTCTGGATCGGTGGTGGCCGTCTTATACCTGTTATATAAGACACACACAAGTATGGTCACTTGAAGCACTCTAACACATTATATTTTCCTTGATGGACAGGCTGTACACCTCTACTCTCAAGGTAGGGGTTCTCGGCTACTTTAAAGTACACGCAGCGAAGAGTTTATAACCACAGTCGTCGTGAACGGCTGAGTTAACTGACGAAGCCATATTGTGTTGATAACCTGGTTTCATAGGACCATTCCGCTTCAGTTTTAGTGAAACACTCCTGATTAAGTTTCTGAATCAGCAACTTTTGAAGTTTCAAGCCGCCTCTGTAAACGGTGTGGCTCCTAGAGGTCACAGAGTTGGCACATATTCGAAATTAGCACTGGCTTAGTTAACGCAGAGCCTCCGCACTAGCGTTGCCTCGGTAGCGACTTTGACCGGGAGATCCTAGGGTTCGTGTCCCGACTGTGATGGATTTATTGCTAGGTCGTATTTAGCCCTTGTGCAATATTCATAAGAAATCTAGAGTGTCTGATATATCAGTAATTTTCCGTGGTCTCTTCCGTGGACCCTTACAAATGAGTCGCGGTCTGTGCACTTTTTCTGTTTTATCTGTGTCTTTTTTATCTCTTCTACGATCTAGCGTCTTCCCAAATTCGAAAATTCTCTTACGCTTACATGGAATCTCACAGATGACGGGAGATCTGACGGGAGCTTAGAGCTTCTCCTGATTGGAGCGGTGACCCGCTTGAGGAGATACCTAAAACTTGAAATTCCTCGCACAGTAACGGGTACCTACACGCGCCAGCACAGGATCTCACCGTCTAGCGGAGGGAGAATACTGCCATCTACCGGGATACAATATTCTTACCCTAATGGGTCTAATATCGTAGCATATATAATCGTAGAAGGTACCTTAAAATGTCAATCAATCGAAATTAGTAATGTCGGTAGTGCACAGCTGATGGGTGTCTGGTTTGTCAACGCCTGTTTTGTGTGTGGCCACAGAGGCGGAGGCGGTGCGCGTGGGCGGCGGAGGCGGTGGCGACGGCGGTTCCACCACCTCCGGGGAGCTGGACGCCGGCGACGCCGACGCCCTGCTCGAGGACGGCGGAGGCGGCGGCGGTGGCGGCGGCGCGTGCCGTGACGGCAGCGGCGGCGGCGGCTGCGGGGGCGGCGGCGCGGGCGGCGGGGACGAGTCGAAGCCACGCAAGATCCGCCGCTCGCGGACCACCTTCACCACGTTCCAGCTGCACCAGCTGGAGCGCGCCTTCGAGAAGACGCAGTACCCGGACGTGTTCACGCGCGAGGAGCTCGCCCTGCGCCTGGATCTGAGCGAGGCGCGCGTGCAGGTGGGTGCGTTTGCTGGAAATCACGCTCAGCGGGTGGCATTTGTTGTTTGCTGAGCGGGTTGGGGACTTTTTGTCCTTAAATAAACATTTGTGTCACCGATTTCTATTCTGGACGAGCCTAAGATTCATTCAGCCTCTTTTCAAAATGAGTACCAATATTTAATAGATTCATTAACAGTAAATATTGGATAAAACACGCACATGAAGCATGGCGCTTGCCACACCATCTTCTTCCACTTTCAGAAATCAAATCTGTGGCTCATTAATTTACAGAGGGCCTTGGAAGTGAAAAAACAAATGCCAGAATGGCTGATAGAAGTTCTAATCTCCTGTAAGCAGGTATTCCTGCAGTACAAAATGTTTAAAAAACCACCAATTTTCTAATAACTTTACAAATCGTTACTAAACAAGTAAAACTCGCCAAGTCTGCAGCTGCATTTTGGCAAATCTCGTTCAATGGGTGAGATTTGTTATTTGCTGAGCTATTTTGGAAGTTTTGGGAGTTTTTAGGGAGGGTTTGGTGAGTTTTGTTCTTAAATGAACAATCATATTACCAATTTCCTAATAACTTTGCAAAGTGTTGTCAAAGAATAGAAAATCACCAAGTCAGCAACGTCATTTTGGCAAATCAAATGTACTAAATTCACCATGAGAAATATCTTGCAGGAATAAAATTCATTCATAGAGTGTAATTAAAATTAGATGTTTGAATAAAAATCTAAATTCAGAATTTTTGGGAAGGATTCTTTATTAAAAAATGTTTGCTGATCAGAATTATTTGTTATCATTTCTCACGGTAATTCACATTGTACAATAATTATGTGGGCACATAGTAAACGTCTACTACTTAAGAACTTTCACCATGTGACTAGAGAATTGTAGAATACTGAAAAGTTCCCAGTGAAGCAAAATGGTGTTTAGAGACTGAATAAAAAAGAAAAAGAAATATAAAAACAATCTGAAAAAAATTTCTTACTTTATTTTGCTACTTAACCAGAAACAAAATGAAAATACGTTTAAACATTCAATACCGTCATTTGTGCAATTAAATAGTTCATAATAACATTAATGCAAACTTTATCACTGTCCGTTTCTGTCACAAATGTGCAAATGATACCCATAAGGTGGAATTACGATATACTTAAAATCATTTCATTTCGAAATCTCATATTCTTTCGTAAACGACTATTTCCTTGCTCGCATTACGTTACGTTCTCTTTTGCAATCATTTCAAATAATTGCATGTGATGTATCTGCTCTGAAACTTTAGAAATCTATTTACGAGAAAGCTTATTGTGATTGCGAGACATCATCAACCGTTCCCTTGTGTCTTCCTTATTGACCATTTTTGTTTTCAAAGCAACGCGAAGTGTTTAGACGTCTCTGCAGAGACTAAAACTTAGTGAATAGATATAAAATCGTGCATTACGACAGAGATGAACTTAATTCCTTGCGTTTCTCCTTACAACACAAAGCTTCTACTCACGCCCCATCCATTATATCAGGCACTCACGAGGACCCATGGGGGGAAGCAGGGGTTGCGACAGTTCCTCAGCCCTTCTATGGTCTTTCGTAAACCACATCTATACTCCACGCAAATTGTATTTACCGATATCATTCGTAATTCTCGACGAACACGTGACGAAAGACGCCCATTAGTGGTAAAACGCTCATAACGGAGCTTTGCGTAAGAGAGCGCCCGCCCTCACACTCCCCCACTTACAGTTTTACGGCACGGAATGCACATGCGAAACGTTTCCCAACGGCCACGATTGCACCGATTCATTCTCGCCCACACCAATTCTGTCGATAAGGTATTGCCGTATTTGTTTTGTATTCCCAGCCACAGTATCGATACTATTGAATCGATAATAGCGTGGCCAAAACTATCGTAATAATTGTCACTCAGCCCGAAGATATATGACTTTGCCCCAAACGAAACTAGTGGGAATGCGCAGCATACCGCAATATTCCCTCAATTTAGTGTTACTACTACGAAAAGGATTCTTATGTCCCCAAAAATCTTCAAATATTTTTAAAAAATATGCATTTATGACCTAAAAATTCTGAAATATGCCCCTTAATATGCAATTAAAATTAACGATATTTCATTCCCTCTATAAACCTTTCTTGATAATATTCAGGAATTTCATGCTCGGAATGAAAAGATATATTTTTGAGCAAACATAACATAATCTACCCTACTTCGCGAGAGAAATAACAAGTAAATCTTCACCTTAGTGAAGTACACTATATGTCTTCTCGTATTGCTCCTGACTGATTAAAAAATATGTTAAGAAGAAATTGTATTACATTTGTACAAATATTTTATCATATATAGAAAAAAACGCAAACTGTGACAAGCTCTTTTGAATCAATGAAGGCTCACAAATAAATAGATTCATGAAAAGAAATGTTTTAGAGATAAGTCTCTTTTTTAACTAAAAATACAAAACATGCTCCTTACACAACTCTGCACTAACAGGAATAATCGGCAAAATATGCACAAATATGCACTAACACATTCATCTATATAGCGTTACAAGTAAACCAAATGTCAAGAAATTTCTCGTAGCTATACACTGAAGCAACGGAAAAAAATATGCTAATCATAGAAACCCGCTCCCGACTCGTATTTAAAAAAAAGCACATGACTTCATTTAAAGATTTAAAAGTGAGAGATGAATTGCATTGAGAAATATCCCAATGCATTAGGATTCCAGGACAGATTCGAAATATATTTGAATTTTTTCGATTTTTAAGATTTCAGAGGTTTTAGGGAAAACCAGAATTGTTCTAGTTTTGTAAATGCACTCTTCTCTATTTGCGAAAAAAATTATAATTTGCCGCCATTTTTCAGAAAATTTAGAAAATGTCATAGGAGCTTCATGGAAAGTACCCCCAAAAATTAGAATATCTTGGTGAATGCTGTAACAATCTTACTCCTCAAGGATTACAAAGTATGAGTTGAACAGCTTCTCGTCTAATCGAGTTATTCGTAACATAACCTTCCTTTCACGCAAACATTCCATTTTCGCATAAAAGTGTGTGTGTCGCCCCTCCGCCTACACGAATCTTAATAATCGTTGGTAGAGCACTGATACACATTAATCCTGACGAGTGTGCCAAAAAATTAGAGAATATTTTATTGAGGCGTTTCCTGTGACTTTCCTCCCTAATCTTGTAAATGAAAGAAAAGAAAACATGCAAACATTTTGCGTTCCAAAATCTGAATGTTGAAAATTAGTAAAGATTTGTATAGAAGTAGTGATTCCACGCTTTATCACTATTCAAGCAAGCCTACCTTCAATATCGTTACAATAATTTCTCATAAGTTTAGGACAAACCCTTAAATGAACAAAAGTAACCCATTTTTAGACAAAAATAGGAAGATACTAGTTGCAAATACTGAATCTATTTTTTCAGGTTATCGGGTTAACATTATAAGCGCCTTGTTTCCATTTTGGCACTTTATGTGACCCTTGGGTCGAGGCAGGGTAGGAGAAACGTTTGCTAACCTGAGAAACCAGAGTTCAAACTCCAATGAGGCTGATGATTTTTACCTGTTCACGTAATACACAGGGTTATCTTGAGGTCCACTCAGTCTCGTTTGCAAATGAGCTCAAATATTTACTGACTTTATTCACAATAAATATAGCGGTTGAAGCACGCTAGCGACGCCATCTCCTCCCCGGGGTGGAAGTCGTAAGACCTTTTTTGACGCGTCACGAAACCTACTCAGAGGGCCCTACAAGTGGGAAGTAAAATGCTCGAAACAAGTGATATAGACAGTCCTAACCTGCTCTGCCCCTAAACACGTCAACAAACAATATTGTTTTCTACTTTGTGAGTAAAATACTAGAAATGTTGGAAAAATAAATAATGACAATTTATAATTTATTAAGAATCTAAAGTAACTGTTCCAATCTAAAGAAAGTATTTTCAATTAAAATTGGTATAATTTCTTTTTCTGGTGTTTTATATTTTTAATAATTGCTATTGATACCATCGACGAATATTTGAAAATCGGCGTATGGCAAGTATCGTTTCGATTCAAGTATGGCACCATCCAGAGTTGAGACCATTTTCCATCCTTCTCGCTTCCCCTTCCTTCTTCTTTTTCTACTCCCGCTGCGGATGGTAGCCCCAGGGATTTGATCATGTGTGCGGGGTCACGTCACACGGCAGCATGGAATCGATGTGTTAAAAAAAAGGCCGTTTCCAAGGAGACGAAATAAACACCCCGGGACTTTCAGGGAGGCCGTGCTTGGTAATTACCGCGTCGCGATAAGGTGTGCCGTGACTGGACACACGCCGGCCCCTCGTAAGGGACAATTAAAAGTAGCCCCTAATAATGGAGGCGGAGGGGAAAATTGAAGGTACGTGGGGTGGTCGTTCGGAGGCGGGCTTCTTGATTCGGCAGCTGAAATCTAGCATCGCGCACACAATCATTTCCATATATTAGGCGAGTTGTTGTTGGGAATAAAAAAAAGGAAAATTGAGATTTTGTAATGGAACACAGCAACTGAGAGAAACGAGGTTCCCCTGTTGTGGAGAGTTATCAGTTAATAACGCTTCTTATAAGTTTGTCGTTGCGCGAGATATTATTTTACGAAAAATGTGTTGGTTTTAATGGCAGACAGTGAAGGTAAAAGTATATAACAAACAAATGGCAGGTTTATCTCAAAGAAGAATTTTGTGATAAAATGTTGATTAGCAATTTTATACTAAAGAGTGTTTGACAAAAAAATCAATGTAAATGATTTCACGTCTCTAATGTAGATACTACCGACATCGATACATCTTGCTGAGGTAGCAAACATTTGCCATGAAAACTTTAAACATAAAATAACAATGTGTTGTTTCCTTCTCTATTCTTAATTTCAATAATTCCGTTGGTCGTGTAGGGTGGCATTACACTCAAATCGTAATTCCTTTCTTATAATGTGATTCGTGAAGATTTTCTTCGACAACTCATTCTCATTTTCTCGACAACAGTCATACACAACGCATCTTTTCTCTAATCATTGTACAAAAGTTACCGCAATTATGATATTTCTATTACTATAATTTCATAAAAAAAATACTGTTAATAACTACTACATAAATGTAAATTTAGATTCACTATGTGCGCAAATATGTTGATGAAATCTCATTTTGCTGGTTGTGATAGGAGTAGGGAAGGGGTATGTGACTTGCTTTTTTGTAAGCAATACTATAAAAGAAAATTCGTAGTTTGTTTACATAAAAAAGTAATTCATTTGTTTCGACTAACACGTTTTCTGTTACTCTAAAGTACCTTAAGTTTTCTTTACTTCTGATGGAAAATGTCTAATTTTTAAATGTGGCTTGTCATTTATTTTGGTACCTTTATTCGTCATTAAACTATGTTTAAAAAAATAATAGGGAACAAATTGTGGTGACCAACAAATCGTCCGCAGATTAGACTACTCCGAATGCGCGACAAGCATGTTTTTGAAGTTCCAGAAAGTATCAATTTAAATAATATATATTGAAACACAGAATGTGTTCCCTTACACTAATTAAAACATTAGTGTAAGTAATCAATATATATTTTGGACTGCGCGGTACGTACGCCAAGCGCTGCGAACAACGACGGGAGCGAGCAACGGTCGCTACCGCCACCGGTGCCACCGCCGGGAGGCCAGCGTGAGAATGTCAGTTACAAACTGGGCAGCGAGCACGTGCAGGCAGTCGTTAGGAGAATTGCGAAGAGGACAGACGTTAGCGGAGCGGCGAAGAGTTCGGACGTGTGGCGAAAAGCTCGCCGTTAGCGCATGGACAAAAGGGAACATGCGATGTATTCGTAAAGCAATAGTAATTGTGAAGCAGTAAATAAGTGAAGTAGACAATGAGATTATCATTAGAATAAAAGATTCGTGTTGATAGAACAATCGATCGCGCTTGTAGTAATTAGTGTAGTGGAAACTTTACCGAAACTGTGTGGTACGGAACTGGGACCAGCACGCGTGATAGGCGCGGGTTGAGTAATTGAATCTATCGACGGAAGGTGATTCGTGAGAGGTGCAACGCCGTGGTATCAAGATCCGAGTCGGGGAGGAGTCACAAGGTCACCAGCCCAGGACGATCGCCACGCCATCAGCCGCCGACGGCCCACAGCTGCTGTAGAGGTCGGCAACCCTGTCGGTACGAGCTGTTCTACGAACATCGAAGGTATTTGGTCGGGGCCCCGAAGGTATGATAAATGCATACTACACCTAATCTTGGTACCAAGGCAGAGTGTATAAACGTTGTCAGATCATATAATTAACCTATTTGATTTGCAAATAAATCTTGTTCATGACTGTATTTCCATTTCTAATTAACTTTCCCAGTGTTATACCAACTTATCCAGGGACCCATTCACGGAAAAGATACCCTCCTTTAGTGTTATATTGCAGTGAAATACCCGGCATCGCCAGGTACGTCACAATATATATATATATATATATATATATATATATATATATATATATATATATAATAAATCATTATATCGCGATCATCATAATCGACTTTACTTCTTAATATTCGTTGAGGGTATTTTTGAGTGCCGAAGACGCACATCTTGTGTTATGAAACGGAGTCTTGGAAGAAGCTCAGCCCAGCAAGGGTTAGCTTCCAGCCGAGAGGGAAGAGCGAAGAAACCTCGTGGAAATTAAATCAGAACCGCGACAGCCACGCGACTCGGCGGGCGTCGCAGGCTCTGCACGTAACAAGGGCCATTATCCAATCCCTCCGCCCCCTCCCGGGAGCGGTCGCCGCCCTGACGCGATCTTCCCCAATTACGTCTCGCCGCCCCCGTCCCCGCCCTGCCTCGCCCCCTCCGCGTTCAGCACCCCGTCGCGCCCGATCCCCCTCACCGCCCACCCGTCCTCCCCGACTCCTCCGCCCTCTCGCCTGCCCTCCCCGCCCACACGTCCTTACCATCCTCTCCAACTCCTCTGCCCTCTCGCCTCACCGCCTCACCGCCACCCACCGTCATCTCTGCCCCACCGCCCCCAAGGACGTCTTCTCCAGACTCCCCGCCCTTTCCGTCGTCACCGCTCACTAAGCCCTTCCCACTCTTACCACCCCACCGCCCTATCCTTCCTCTCCACCTTCTCTTTCTTACCACACCGCCTTCTACTGCACTCTCCGCCCCCACCGCTCTCTTGGGCCACTCCGTTCTTCTCCGCTTTCTATTCCCTCTGCGCCCTTGTCACTCTCACCACCCCATTGCCTTCACCACCCTCTAATCCGCGCCTCTCTCTACTCCCCGCCACTTCTTCCGCTTGTAGCACCCCGTTTCGCTTCACTCCGTGACCTTACCCGCCTCCCACCAGTTCTGGCGCATTTTGCAGCCCCGCCCTCCCACCCTGCCAACCAGTCCCACCGTCTCCTTTTACAGCAGCTGTCTACTCCCTCGCCGCAACGCCTCTTGCCACCTCTGAGTCCGCCGCCCCCTACCGTCCCCACTACTTCTGCCCGACATCCTTGCTGTCCCTTCCACCTCCTTCGTCTCCGACCCCCGGACCCCTGCCGCGCCTCCGCCGTCCCTGGCTGCTCCTTCGCCTCGACGTCGCCGCCGCCGCTGCTGTTGCTGCTCCCGCGCCAGGCCGAATCCAGCTCCGCATTCACCGTAATTTGCAAGGACTGCGGCAGCGAATTAGCAGGGCATTAGTGCAATTTTAATCCTCTTGGGTGCGCCCCACGCGGGCGTGCATCCTCCACCGCCGTCGCCGCCGCCGTCCTCGCGGCCTCGTCGAACGGGGCGCAAACATCGAGCTGAGTTGGAAGTTCAGTCGTCCCCAACTTGAGACTTGCCGGAATACAAAAATCGAGTGGAAGGAAAATAACTGTTTAGAACTGTTTCAATGTTTCACGTTATATTTAAAATTGTTTGAAAAATTTTTTTGTAATTTTTGTAGTGAGTTTGACAGTTAAAAATTAATGATAAATTCGCGAGAAGTTGATTTTAAGTAATTGTAAAATAGGTTTATGAAAATATTGCTTTCCGGTAGCTTATGTTTAAATACTCATATTCGAATCGAATAGTGATACTAAAGTAAATGAATTTATTTGTCGAAAAAGAAGACACCTTACATACATGTCTTGGGTGCAACTTGTCTCAAAGTCGCTAGAAGAATTTTAAATATTGTTCTCTTTTGGATAGAATGATTTATAAATTAACGAATAATGAAGTTAAATTTTCCCCCCGGAACAATTTTCAAACTATTGAAAAGTTGAATGTAGTCTTTTGATATTTCTTAAGAATGTGTAGCAGATTACTTTGCAGTGAGGAGTTCAGTGTTAACCGTCATCTGCAGAACAATCGAATGAAACTATCACTAGCGGAGGAAAGGTCCGAAAATATTTAATTCATATTCATACAAGGATCTCAAACCCGTCGAATCTCACATCAACAGTATCAATGAATATATATATATAAAAAAAAGTAAAATAAAATAAACCACATTGTGAGATTCCAAACTTATGAGATAATATTATTCATGCGATTATTCTGTCCCATGTCTAAATTTTCAACTCTGGTAAAAGAATTTCAATATTTCCATTTATGCTCAGGGGAAAAACGAATTTGAAATGTCCACGCCAGATACGGTTGCATGCATTCTTCATATGGGGTTACAAATCACTAGCCCCCTCCCCGTCTGAGAAACTGACTCGAGATGCACAGCACTTTGAGTATTCCATATCCTCTAATGCATTTTTACGTCAAAGAAATGCAAAGGAAGTTTTGAAATAAATTTAAAGGCGGCAATGTTTGGAATAACGAAACTCCTAGTCTTCTCAAATGCAAAATTTGGATATGACATTTTTGGTACTAATTATTTCAGAGATTTCACAAATGTCAACAACGTGGTTGGTTCCACAGTCCATGTTGCCGTAGGTCAAATAAAAGAGTTTGGTACATTTTATTTACACTGTTTCATTTGCCCTCTTATTGCAGCCAAATTAATTATATGAATATGTCATGTAAATGCGAATGGAGCGGGTGTAGTGGGACCTACCTAACGATGGATGACACCCTCCCCTCTACCATAGGTTAGATAAAGGAGTATTAAAATGTATGGTACTTTCCTTTTAAAATGTAACTTTAACTTTCTCGCCAATTGTCATATGTGTGTCGTGGATTAGAAAATGCGTGTGGTAGGGACCTATGGCAAATCCAAATACTCCTATTTTCCCAGCCCTCCTACTTAGGGAAATTTTTACGATTTCACTGCTTTTTTTGTTCGAAACCGGTTGGATTTCCTTGTCGACTGCCCCAATCGCAACGGCAGTGACAGGCCGTAGCCTGATATGTGCCCTAAATTAGAGCCTAAAAGCTTGTAATCTCCCGCGTTTATACGTCACACACCCACACAAATCCATACAAATATCATGGTCAAAAACGCTTTTCGTCTCAGGCACCCACAAAACTGATTTTATCGCCGAAATCTCGTTCTTGATTTTTTGTACCGGTTTATTTTTTTTTCTTTCTATAATATTACACGGTAACGAAGGAAACGCAAAAATATCGGTTGCAAGGATTGTTCCTGAGAGGGTTCAAACGCGCCAACAGCGACTTTTCAAGTGCCCACGCGCTGCTCCCTCTCGCCGTTTGACTCTCCCTTGCTGCCAAGTTGGGAGCAGCGCGGTCCGCGTGGCCGGCCGGGGGAGGGGTGCGCGGGGCCGCCTGTTGCGGGCGCCGTGGATCAGGGGGTGTCGGCAGCCATTGGACATCCGATTACCCCGCATTGTGCAGCGCCAACAATAGCCCCAATTGCCCCGAACAAAACACTAAATGATCCTTTAGCCCGGGTTGGGGCGTGGCGTGGTGCAGCGGGGCGCGGCGCGGCGCGGCGCGGCGCGGAGTACGGGGGAGGCGGGGACGAACGAAGCGCCCCCGCACGGTTTCGCAGAACAATTTTTCCATTTGTGCGGATTAATTAGCGAAATTGTTTCCAATTAAGAAGCGATTCAGAGTGTTGTTGCGTGGAGGAGCCGGCCGTCTCCGCGGGCGGCGGGGGCGGGGGCGGGGGCGAGGCGAGTGAGGGAGAAACCGCCGCCCCCGAGCCGCCTCAAAGAGTGGTAATGAATGGTAATGATCCCGGCAACGACGGCTCGGCTGCGGCCGACTCCGGGCCGTCGCCGAGCCTCAATGCGGGTCGTTTACCGTTTTCTCTGGAGCTGCGCTGCGCTGAGCTGCGCTGCCGCGGCGCCGCCGCCGCCGCGCCGCCTACTGGCTGACTGGCTGACGCGACGGCCGGAGGATGTGGACCCCAAGGGCGGAGGGCGAGGGTGGCAACGCGGAATGAGGAGGACAACCAAGGGAACGGGAACTATTTGGGAAAGAACTATTTCATACAATTGAATTGATTCCATTTGTAATAATAATTGCAAGCTTTCATTCATTCATTCGAATTTCTATAATTAATTTATGAGCAATATTCTATTTACAATCTTAATATTTAAAAAAAATTATTAACTAAATAAAGAAATCAGAATGAATGTTCAATAAGAAATCAAAGAAAATGAACAAGTGTGTAATGTCTGTTAGTTAAACAAAGCAAAAGAAATTTAACCGTTTAATGTTTAAGGAGAAACATTTTAAATTGTAACATTAAAGCATTAAACAGCACTTTGAATGTAATTTTAATTATATTTTTGATATACTTTAATTGTCAGCAGTACTCTTATTTATTACACAAGGCAATAACAGGATTCATTATTTACGACAGAGAGGAATTGTTCATGAGGGAATAAACTATTTTCAACGTCGTGTGGACTATATTTTATTTCATGCCATTTTTTGGTTTAAGTAAAATAAAAAGTAATACAATCTTATTTCGAGTTAAATTGTTCCATATACCGCCGCCGGGTGCGGTCATAAAATCAGATACAACATTTTATTGTGAGCTGATGAAGAGATACTATAGCGACTTATTTATTATTAACCATTAGGAAATGTTTTAACATCCTGAACAAAATAAATAAAGTAATTTCACAAAATACAGACAATTTCAAGTTTATTTACTTTTTAAAAAAGTCCTTTGTATTTTAAAACGCCCTCTTTCATGACATTCATCTTTAACCGGAGTCAAAGCAGGAAAAGGGCAATAGAAACAAATAGCCTACGGCCTTAGTCTTATTTTTTATATGGTTGATTCACCACATTGCACACAAGCAGGAGCAATCATTGAGTAGTAACCAATGGTGATAACTATATTTTTAACGAAAGAACATAGTACAGATTGTAGGAATGTAATACATTGCAATGTAGGACAAATGTTTGAGACGGATAACATTCTCCAGTCCTTTGAAATTTCATGTTTATGTCACAGTTTCTAGTTCTCAAGTGATTGAAAATAATTTCAGTATTTGCTTCTTTTGTTTCACGAAAATTTAAATTTCGATAGATAATGTGTTAAAAGGATGGACATAGCAAATGGAATTAACGGATAGATATGCTTGTTCCGGATATCTGGACCAAAGTAGAGCGGTTGAAGGCTGAAAAGATTAAAGTAAGAAAACGAGAAAGCGAGTGAATAGCGAATTTGCAATATAAAAACTTCTTTGTTAAAAAAATTCACGATATTGAAAATAGTTCAAATATTACTCTCGTATTTTGTTACTGCACGATTTTGACGTATGTGACAAATATGGGTGGGGGAAAAAAGACGAACGTTTGACCAAACTATTTTCGAACATACACGCCATTTGATAGCAAATTGAAGGCAACCATAATGAAATAACAACAATTTTAGAATAATTCCTATTGTGGAGAGAGACTATCGAATTTGCTTTTTACGGTAGTAACGCTACGCACCAAGTCAGGAATCTGTTGTATCACACACTCTCTATTATATTCATATGGAAATTGTCCATTCGTTAATTTCCTTTACTAATCGTCAAAGGAAATATTATTGATGAGGCACTTTTCACCACGCGGCAAAGGAATCTAATTACCACTCATTTACATAAAATGTATTCATACATGGGGCATTGTCCTTTTGAATACATGTAATATGAGAGGCAGCACATTTACGTCATTTTCTACTTGCATCTCTCCGCTTCATTTGTTCCGGACCGCCTTGTACACAATACCCACAGACCCTGAACGATGCTCTGCCGTGGACGTCATATATATTAATTATAGTCCCTCGCAAATTGAAAAGTTGCCAATGCCGTTTCTTGCCACGCACAAACAACCTTTAGTGTTGTTGTACTCGTTTCGCAGTCCACGGGCTTACGTATCGCCCTCATTGTGCCCGAGGACAATGTCCGCTTCCGAGTTTTTCTTCTAATCAACGTCAACAAACACGCAAATTTGCGCTATCTCTACAAATTGTCCTCCAAGCGGCGCAAAAGTCCCTCTCCCTTTTCTCTCCTCGCTTCATCTTTTCCTTTGCAGAAGTCGCAGCGCGCCACATTCTGACGTTAAAGAATAACAAGTGGGCGGGGCAGAAGAACGGGCGGTTTATTCGCGTCGGACGGACGGCGACTGTCCACACAATAGCTGGCATCTCTCTCGCGACCTGTGACGTCTTTCTCCCAAAGAACAGAAATGCTTCTCGTCCCCTCCGGTCGTTGGAGTTGATATCGTTTCATAGTTATACGAGGACAATGCGGGGGTAATAATATACTTTGCTGCGGGGGCGGTGCGACGGCGTTCGAGTGCTGGGGGAGGGGCGGGGGGGAGGGGGAAGCGCGTCGCTGCGGTGCGAGCGCCGACATCTTGCCGTGACAGTGACGCGCTTTGTGGGCCGCGCTCCCGCCCCCGCCCCCGCCCCTGCCCCCGCCCCGCCCCCGCGCGGCGCGGCTGCTCCAGGGCGAGGACATTGTGCAGCATCGTCGCGGCGTCGTTAGCAGCGCCGGCATGGGGCACGGGGCGGGGCTGGGTGGGGTGGGCAGGGAGAAGCGAGGGCGGGGAATGGGCGGGGCGGGCGGGATGGGAGAACGGAGCGGAGCGGAGCGGAGCGGAGCGGGCGGGAGATGTCAAAGGGGGCGCTTATTAAATGATTGCGATAAATCTGTAAACGCAGTGAATAAGTCGTTAAGTTAAATTTGCCTAGTTTTCAGGGCGCGACTTTTAAAGTTTGTACAGTTGTTTCAAATTAGGGGTTTGTTATATTTCGACGAAATTTGGATAGATGTTTGCCAATGTTAGTGATTTCTCACTATTACATAGCAGATTTGATTCTGACATCAGAAATGAGATGAATTAAGTCGTGCCATGGAATGTAAAGATAACTACTAATTAGACTAAAATCACTTATTCACCGCGCATAGAAATACCCGAGCAAAGCCGGTGATGGAATTGTGTTAATAAAAGAAATATAAGGAAAGCAGTTCACGGGATTTAGTTGGAGTGAGTAGAAAACACCCCGTAAACCATTGGTTTACCGAAGTTTCAATTTGAATTCCATCCTCAGATCTTCTTAAAGAATCATGGGTATTTACAATCACTCAGCAACATTATGTCCAGATTCCAACCCAACTCCACATAGGGTTGTTACAGCGCGAAGGTCCATCCCACGCCATGTCCGACTCAGGCCAAAGCACCAAAGTAAAACCATTTCAATTCCCTCCGACGAAATCCCGTGACTGTTAACCTAATTACATCATGGTCATGAATTCTACAATGGTAAAATATATAAATATACTTTTTATTCCCAAACAATCATTTCTACTCATTGAAGCTGTTAACTGGAATATATTTTCAACTCTACTGTACAAATTACGAGTACTAATAAACATTTTTGGCGCGTTTTCGATAATACAGGCACACAAATGTGAATGAGTGTTTCAAAGAAAACTTCTCCCATGTTTCTGTTCCCGGAAAACTGTCTCGAGGATCATTAGTACCCTGTGACTCGCGCACCCCAAACAGATCCACTCATCCGAAGTTTTGGTGGCGATTGTACCGAAACAGCGCGGTCCCTCGGCTGAGACGCTCGATTCGTTCTCGGAAGCGCGTGAATGCAGGTGCAGCGGGGGCTCGACTGCAGCACAGGCGCCGGCGCGCGGCCGGCGCAGCGGGCGAATAATGGACTTAGCTAATCAGGTTAGCGCGCTCGTTAGTTGCGGCGCGGCGCGGCGTGGCAGGGGTGGTGAGGGGAAGAAGGGGGGGGGGAAGACGCGAGCGAGCGAGCGAGCTCAACCCGCCATTGACCAGCAGGCTCGTCTAGTAAGCCGCTTAGGTGCCCACTCGTCCACCCGCACCGACCTGCCATTCCCGCGCCCGCGCCCGCCTCAGGTAGACAGTGCTATCTCGCGCACACTGGACTTGGCAAGAATGACGACAACAATGAAGACATTCTACAACGTTTGTCTTTAACTTGTTTCTGCGTTTTAAAACAGAGCGTTATGTTGGTTGAAGAGATTTCAAGAATGGACGGATATCTGGAAATTTTTTCGCCTTCGTTTTCCTTATCCAAATTTGCGAGTTATTATTACGTGAAGAATTAAAGAGATCCGACCTAATAGAGATCTAAATGATTTGAGAACCTTTCAGGATTTTGGTTTTGATTTGAGAAATTGTAGGTTTGCCCCCAAATTTATGCTGTTAGACACCTTGATGTCTGCTCTGTTACACGAAGAATTGAAGAGTAATTTTAGGGACCAATAACATCAGCATCAAGCATCCAAAAACTATGCCAGATGTATCTTCCACACTTATTTAAAATCTAGTAGGTCAAATTTGTACCTTTCTTATCTCGGTTTGCCGTAGGATACTGTGTGAAGAACACGATATCAATGAAGGGCGCTTATTGTTTTTGGGAAAGCGCAAACAAACTTCATTATTTCATTTCATTCTTTATAAGTGATCTAGCAATCACTGAAAACGATGATAACAAAATTGATGTCACAATTACGTTGCCTTCATATTACTACGTATAAATGAAATACTAAATTCGAGAGTAATGAAATAAAGAATGGCCAAAATTATTAGCAGTCTATCTTTTTGAACGTTTAAGTAGCATAAACCAGCTTTGCACAATTTTAAACTCATCGATAATAACTTTAGAATAATAGTCAATATCTTTCTGTTTATACACGCACACTTTGTGCCTGAAGATGGACATAAACGAGCAAGCGCAGCTTAGAATCATGTCTCGCATTAGCTGCAAATCTTTCGCCTCCGCGCTCTGCTTCCTTATTGTCACAGTGGAGCTCGAACTGATGTACAACCGGCGCGACGAGAGCCAGGCTCGCTTATGTATGGCTTCTCTTTAACAGCTCCTCAAGCACCGCTCTCGAGCCTGTTGTGAGCTTGCAGCCGTTGAATTGTTTCCAGAACATGGAGCTTTACGGTAGTAATAGCTGCGGCAGATTTCCTATCGGTGAAGCTAGGCTTGCAAGCCCTGCTTGCTCATGTATGCCTTTGGATGTAGGATTAGATATTAACGGCATTCTGCCGATAAACAGAAAATAACTGACCGACTCTCTTATTTGTGATAACGGTCGTATGTCCTTCAAAACTTTTTGTAAACAGAAAAAACAAAATAGCATTTGTTATGATGAGTGTACTCGCACGCTATCTTCGGCTACAACTCATATGTTTTGATTGTCCGTAACTGACTGCGGACTGTTAAATCCTTAACCGTTAATAGCGACAATCTAACGGAACGGTATAACGGGCCTGCTTCGCCTCCGCGCTTGCGACAGCCACTGAGAGCCCGCTGCGCGCTGTGTTGCAGGTGTGGTTCCAGAACCGTCGGGCCAAGTGGCGCAAGCGGGAGAAAGCCATGGGCCGGGAGACGGCCGCCTTCATGCACGCCGACGCCGGAGGTGAGTACCCTACCACTTCAGGGCCATTCCAATCCTAACTAGAGAGAGTGTTCCGGTAACGAACAAATACTTTCATGTCTCGAGCTCGCTCCCCATATTGTTCATAAACCGGTTAGTAAGTTTCCATTGATTTGACGCGAATATGATTGACTTATTCTTGAGACGAAAACATACATTAACGAAAGATGATGGTTTTCTTCGATTTACAAGTCGCCATCGACCCGAAACCCTGCTGCTGCTGCTTGATTGGGAATTATCCCGACGAGACGGATCAAAACATTTTAAGACGTAAAATGATGTCTTTTGTTGAGTATGCTGGAAAGAAATTGGCAAGCTTAAAACAACAGACGCTATTATCTTAAAAGTATAAACTTGAAAACGATGTGTCCTAGGCTTTTATAACTCTGTTTGACCCAAGGTACTTCCTACGAATTATAAAATGAGTCAGTTTTGGAACTTGATAACATTATTGGAACTTTTGTTCTTCTGGTGCTCCCAGACACTACGAAACAACCATTACTGCCTACACACTACATCGTTGATCTCCAATGCATGAACAAATTAATTGCGCTCACTTAACTATTCGTTGCATGATCACTCCAACAACATTTAATACCATATTAGAGTCGGGAAAAGGTTGGAAGCAACACACAGCATTTCAATATTTTCAATTTTTTCAGTGATAATTTCACAGCATCAAATATTGTACATTCCCGCTGCTTTTATTAATCTATTCCACGCTTTAGGATGTCATGTAAGTGCGGGAAGACGATGCAAATTGCTGCTGAATCTTCACAGGGCTTCCAAGAAATGTTCTGTACACAAAATGACCAATCAATAAATATAGTTTAATTGCTAATCGGTTACCATTAACATTGTACTAGAACTCGGAAAAAAATCTTAATGTTTCTATCATGATTCTTTTTCTACTCCCCAACGTTTCTTATACCCATCGATTCTTCCCGTATAACTGTCCAAATCGTATACAAGAAACCGTTCATTAATGATAGAAAAATACAGTTTTACAAATTTACAAAGTTATGTAACATTTTTGTGTCTGCTCGTTACATAAAAGTTATGATTTTCCGTTATTGGTTAGAAACAATAGAATGGTCCACAAAAGTGTTCGTACCCACTTTGTTTCCAGACGAACCTGTACGTTAACCGACCCCCTCATTCTCTAACACCTGTTTGTGTTAGTAGAAGTAAAGCTAGACACATTTTTATGCCAATAAAATTTTGAGAAAAAACTATTTGTGCGATCTTTCTGATGCCAACAAATGAATTGATACTTAACCGACATTTCCCATATTTTCTGTACATTTCAGTCCCTCTGACCGGGAGGTCCTAGGTACGAGTCCCGATGGTGGTAGGGTTTTCGACGCAAGCTTGTCAGCTAGATCGAATTCAGTCGCTGTCTAGAGGGGAATTCTAGCGACCGGCTGCTTTGATCAGTAGTTTTACGTGGTCTCTCCGATCAACACCAGGCGAATGCCGGAGCAGTACCCTAACACACAGGCCACGGACCGCGCTCGAACTTTCCTACCTCTTCCTTGTCCTATCCTCACCCCTTACACACACTTACACTAGCGTGCACTACACTTGTTGTTCTACATGCCAGGAGACCGGCTGGGAGCTTAGAGCGTGTCCCGGTTGAGTCGGTGCCTCGCTGGTGGGAGACACGTGGTTGGGGAACCCCCGCTAGCCGACGGTAGGTCGGCTGCCGGATCTCGCAATACAGTGGGGAAAGATCACCGTTACCTCCCGAGCAAAAACAGGCACTACACTTACGGAACAAATAACCTGAGTAGTTGACGCGCCCGGAATCTCTAAAAATCAATCAATCAATCAATCTGTACATTTAGTAATGTCTATTATTATTATTATTATTACTGTTTATATCAACTAACATACACAACACCTTTGGGAACGATGGAATTCTAAAGGGGGTCAATATTTACCAAGGGTCGATTTTTAAAATTGCCTAATTTCACGCAAAATTACGCAAACATTTCTCATATTTTTGAAACATCGTACTTGATTCCTTGAGTCATGAAACATATTCATTTAAGAAACAAATTGTAATTTAGGAAGACATAAAAAAATTGATCTTTTGCAATATTACAAAATTAAGAGTTTCATAAAAATGGGACCTGTGTAAGAAAAAAAATCAAGGTATTGTTGAAAAAATTGTGAAAATGTCGTTGAATGTTCATGTAAAGTACTCCCGAAAATCAAAATGTCTATTTAAATTTCGGAGGACCTCGGGTTTGGCCAGAGCAGTAGTGGAATTTAAAATTTCAAGAACATCGTCCGAAAAAATTGGAAAAATTTAGTTTGGAAAAAATCTGTCGAAGTACTGGTGTCGACCTCAGATGAACGGACAGACAGACAAGGAGACAGACATTTGTCGCAAACCAATTTTTCGGTATCAAGGGCCAATAAAGTATGGATTCTGACTACACATGTGTTAGAGGAAGTAATTTACTACGCTGAGAAAGGGGAATTATTCCATTTTTTATTGCATGGATCCACAAAATGAGTTTACCTCTCGAAAATTTGCATTTTTGCTGCAGCATTACAATACTTTCTTTATATAGTAGTAAACGAGAAAGTTCAAAGTAAAGAGAATAAGATATTTTCTTTTATCAATTCTGAGAATTCATAACTGTCGTTGTAGCATCTCCTGTTTACAAAACAAGCTTTATTTTTTACCGGATCACTTCTCTCCGAAAATGCGATGAAATGGGAGAAGTTTCACCGTGGGCAGAATATCCACACACGATGAAAGCCACTTTCACATCTACCTATATGCGACTCCCGTCCTCCGACTTTCGCATCAATCTCGACCGCCCCGCAGGAGTCTGGACGGATTTGCAAGCAATCATTTTCGCCTTTAATTCCCAAAATTCACATCCTCCGCCCATACACATCTGTGTGACCCGGCGCTCTTTGAATGCCCCTCCGCGCTCGCCTCTTTGGCGAGTTGCTTTCCGAAGCCGACTTTAAGTACCTTGCGCCGAGGCATTCATACCTGGGGCGAGCGCTCAAAGACGCGACGACGTCCTGGGGAGGATCGCGAAGAGCTGTCGCCGGATAATTTCACGGCGTCCAATCTAACCGGCATCAGCGAGATGAGAGGGGAGATTCGAGGGTTGGCGATAAAAAAAAGGCACGGTAGCTGGGACGTTGAGGGTGGAGTGCGATGTGGAGGAGTTGGGGAGAAGAAGGCTGGAATTGGAGGACGCTCACACGCAGAGGGGCGGTGAAGGGTGGCAAGAGGTAGTGGAGAGTAACAGGAATGATGAAGTATGCTAAAAGTTGGTGGGGTAAAATGTAGTGAAAGAGGGTGATGTGTAACTGGAAGTGAAAAGCGGTAAGGGCTATGTGGGGTAGCGAATAAGTAATGTCTGGTGAGGGGTGGTGAATGGAAGAGAGGGATGGTGAAAGGTAGAGAAAATTGCAGAAGGTCTGGGTTGTGGGTCTGTGTTGAGGGGATGACCAGGGAATGACGACAAAATAGAATGGCTTGTGGTGAGGAGAGATAGGGATAGGGATTAGGGATAAAGAAAATAAGGATGGCTACTGGTGGTGAGAATGACTTGTGGGGATGAGGAGGGAGAGTGGGGGATAAAGCATAGTGGTAGAGAGGATGCATAGAGGAGACGAGGATGGAGAGTGGTGGTGAGAATGACTAGAAGTGGTGAGTAGGAATAAGGTAGCGAGGATGTAGGGGTATAGGGAGTATAGGGCATAGGGGTACTGAGGATAGATGGAGGTAGTGAGGATAGCGAGGCGGGAGGGGCGGGGGGCAGGGGACCCTGGAGTCGCGTCGTCAGCAGCACCGAGTGCCACCAGCGCGGGCCGCACCCGCCCGCAGTTAGCCACCCGCTCCTTACGTGGAACCTCGCCGTTGCCAGTCTGAGCTGAGTCCCGCATATTAAATTCCAGATCCGCTCTCTATATACGTGCTTCATCCCTTTACCAAACACCGCGTAAGTTGCTTGTCCGCACATGCGGCCCTCGCCTCGCCTCCCTCCCCCTGAGCCGGGGAAGGGGGAGGCAGGCGGAGACTAGGGAAGGAAGGAGAGGTAGAGAGGCAAAAAGAGGACGGGAAAGAATCGGCGGGCGAGCGGAGCGAGGATCTCGCGAAGCGCGTTCGAAATAAGATATAGAACCGCCGACGTCGTAAGCTGCTCCATTACCGAGGGGAAGCTCCTTTTTGAAACGTTGGTATTACTGACCCGCGGCCATTCATCGGGGATTCCCCCAGGTGACGATATTAAAACATCGGCGCTGCCGTTGGTTGCGACCGCCGCCGCCGCCAGCGCCGCCGCCGGCGAAGCAGGCCGCTCCGCCCCCATCCCACCCCTCGCCCCCGCGCCCGCTCGCTCGTTCTCTGCCAGCGGTGGAATTAAGAAGTTAATTACAGATGAGGGCGGAGCCGGGGACGGCTTGCGGAAAGGGGAGGGCAATTAGCGGATGAATGCTGAAACACGTGAAGAGCGAGCCGCGTAATTGCTGAGATCCGCCATCCCGCGGTTCTGGCGGCGGCGGCCTTCTCGTGCCCCGGCTTTTGGCAGACCGCTGGCTCCCGCGACGTTTCTTTGAAGTCGTTTTTGAAATGAAATATACATTACTTTTCTAATTAAATAGCATCAAATCGCCCGGACCGCCGCCATTCACGTGCTGGGCTGCGGCGGGCAAAGTTTCGGCCGCGGGCGGGCGAGAGCGCGGCTCTTTTCAGCGCGAGGAGAGGGCGACCGCGACCGCGTCCGCGCGTAATCCCCCGACTGACTTACGGCCGGCCGCGCGTCGCCGCCGCCGCCGCGGCAGGTCGCCCGCCGCGCGTTGCCGTGGAAACGAAGCGAGCGCGAGCCAACGCCACGGCGCATCACCGCGGTCGCTGACAGAGAGAGAGAGAGAAAAGGGTTCGGGGGATTACGAGCCCGGGCAAAAACTTTCAAATTGAGTTACGGCCGTCGTATTATGAGCATCTGCAACGATCACTTGCGGGGGTAGTGCGCGATGCTTGTTTGTGGTGCTACTGAAGCTCGCGGCTACAAGTCGTTCCTTACCGTCCGTTCCGTTCCTCGGTCTTCACAATTCCTTCTTCGTCTCTTGCCGTCCGTTTCCGTCAACTCTGGACGTCTCTCACCGTCCCACGCCCACACCGTCCCACACCGTCTCCCGGTGTCCCTTTCGCCATGATAAAAAGTCATGGGTAAGCTATTGCGCAGCTTGTGTCAGCCAATGTCCTTTATTTGCTTCAATGTTAGCAGCAATATTAGTGGGAATTTTAAATGCAGCCAGATACCAAAATTATCACCTTGTCAATAAAACAAATATATAATGCACTTTTTAAAATACTGAGTCTTCAATTACACCTTTATCGTGTTATTTTTAGTTAATTACCGTTGAAAATTGTTACTTTACTTTGCGCGTCACGAATTCAGTTGGAATCCACGTCTGTAAATACGTGGCAATATTTTTTTTAAAATAAAAAAATGGTATGCGAGTTCTATTTCCTTTATTCTTTTGTTTTATTTTTAAAATACTATCCTTAGTATTATCTTGATATTTTTCTTGTTTGGCGCTAATTAAATCAGCAACAAAGCTGAAATTTATAAAAAGTCTAGCTAAGAAACTAGTTACCAAGGAATTAGCAAGGAAATTGTCCATCACACGTCTTCGACAAGACACCAGAATTTCAATTACGAAATACTTGGTAAAGAAGAGAAGGAAACAACAAACGAGGAAGGAAACCACCAACAAGAAATTACTGCTCTATTTGTCCCAAGAAACTGAAGATGAAAACAATTATTTGTTGCTCTTGCAAACACGCATTGTGTGGACAATGTTCGTCAACAATATGTGCCAATCGTAAAAGGAATAAAACATGAAAATAATTTAATAAAATATAGTTAAATGTGTTCAGTTGTTATATTCGTGCCGTGACATATAATTATGTAAAATTTAACTAACAGGCGACAAAGTCATTCTAAGAAACGTTCTGTGTGTTATTTCATTATCTTGAATTACATCATTCTTTTAATTCTCACATATAATTTACAAACTACATCCTTCATTTCTCAATATTCCTGATGTAGATTTATGACAAAGTTGAGATGTTATATGAAGTTTATCTGGTACCTCATAGTACTACCCGATCCTTATTCACAATTTTAATCCCATTTCTATAACGTAAAGTACTTCGGCGTTAAAATTTACTGACGTGGTGCACGCATAACGTTCAGATAATGTACTAAAATTAAATTATCGGCATTGATTATATGCTTCAATTAATAGAAATAAATAGCAATCAAAACGAATAATTTAAATATATATCAATAAAAGTCCAGGAATAACCACGTGAATATTCATTTTAATCAGAAAATAACGATGCAATAAATGTGATTCGTAATGAGAGAAAAAATCATACACGATTATTGCACTTATATTTTAATGCCGTTTATTTTAATGCCAATTGTAATTAAATTCCTCAGACTATATAGCATCTCAAAGCTAAAATGGATTTTAGAAGCTTTTCGTCAATCGTTATTTAAAGGACGTACAAGTTTTGAACTCATAAAGTAGCGCACGTTTCAAATTCACTAACTCATTGTTTCAGAAGAAGAATATTATCAAAAGAAGAAAATAGTTATTGATATCTAGTAATTAGAAATAAAAACAAAAGAATGTTGTATTTTATAACTTTCTCTATATATGATATAATTATATGATTAAATAACAAAACAACTATATGATTAAATAACAAATAACAAAATAACTACATAACTATATGATTAAATAACAAAAATGTAGATGATCCAGTACGTGGTTATGGAAATTCTTCTTTTGAAAAGGATTAATCAGGTAAAAGTGAAGATACTTATCAATAATTAAACCAATTTAAAACTATTTTTTTATGAGAAATTAACTTTTTTGTCCTCAGACGTGAAATGGAAAGGCAAAATATGAATTATATTGCAGCAAAGATAAATATTTCAATTCTACCCCGAATAAACGAAAGGAGCGAAACCTGATACTTTTGTATCGCGAGATTTTTTACCTGTGTGACAGGAAGGTCGCACATCTCCTCCATTATTGAACTCACAGGAAGCTTTTAAGCTCCATTGTAACTATTAGCATCGTCTACGGGCGGCCCATTCATGCAACAACTATTGAACATTTCCTGCGAGCAGATCACGACGGGACGCACCTCACACGTGATCCGAAGTTAACTTTTTGCGTGGGGCGCTCACACAAAGGGCATCTCACGCACGTGCGCGCCATTAAAATGAAGCGAATCGAACGCACGTGACTCGGGCCGGCCCAAAAGCACGTTATTTTCCCTGTATCTCCGCGAAACTCCCAGCCCGTCGCCGTTAAAGTTTCATAATACACTCGCGCATGCATTACATTAAACTGATGTCTCTTTCATGACCGAGTCACAATGGGAAAACGAGCGTTACAAACAGTCGAAGATCACTCGGGGGCGCGGCGGCAAAATGCGTTGTTTACGAATGACACGAAATGGCGGGCGGCCGGCTCCGCTGGAGGCGCGCTCTTTTGTTACGCGCCGCGCCGCGATCAGCCGACACAATGGGCCCCGCGCAACAATGGGTGGCAGCGGCGGCGGTTGCAGCGAGGAGGCGAAACCGATGGCAGATACGCATCTAGGAGGCCCTGAGAGTTGTGATCGCTCGCTCTGCCACGCCCACTTCCGTAGGACCGGGCGAGGCTCAAGCGCGTCCTTTGAGGGTGCGGGAGGGGGGTTGATAAGCACGTAAATAAAACTCCACCTCGGCACTGTCGCTCAAATTCTGTTGAGCGAGAACCGGTCATTGGATCATAATAGAAAACTGAGAGTGATTGTTGAGAGATGCAGTTGCCTAGTCTTTCCTATGGCTACCGTGATGTGCCGAACAAGGCATTGCGAAAAGATGGATATTCAAAACGTAAAGGACACAATGAGATAGCTAAATGAAAATTGACATCAGATGTACCTACATTTAATCTCTAGAAAAATATAATAATTTGTGTAGAGTATGATTTGCGAAAAGTGTAATTTGTGGTACATAATTTGCGTCACGTAAATTATTGAAAGTCTCATCGACAAAAAGACCAAAACTTTTTTTACAATAACCAGGAAAATGTTCCACAAGAACATTCCATTAAAACTTTATAGTTCGCAAAATTACGAAAATTGCGTCATAACTCCTAAAATCAATGTCATGTTTTGGTAAAGTACTTTCGTATGTTACATTCTGTATGATTCATATGATATTTTCGATATGATTTTAGCAAATTTGTTATGTACTATAGTGCGTTATTCAAAACTAGTAATTTACGGAAAGAAAATGTAGTGTAAAAAGAAATACAATTGCCGACACCAAATGGTATTCTTGCTCCTAAATTGTTCACAATGTCTTCAAGATTAGAGAGCTTATGCATTTCAATGAAGCTGGTCGTAGAAATGTGATACGATTCTCTAAAGCTAGAAATATTTATAGTCTGCTATTACCTTAACCGAGAGCAAATTTCATGCAGAATTTTTTCCATTTTAGGCTTCACAAAATCGATTTACAAATTCTTTTGTGCGTCAGACATACAGCAATCCATCAAATTCGTAATTACAGAATTCACTCAGATGTGGGAGTTAGCTAAACGTGATTTTTCAGCACTTTTTGAAAATAAAACATTACTGAGAGAAATTACGAACTCGTTTATGTTTGTCAATAAACATAAATGACGGTTATTACAGTAACGCAGTAGGCGAGTCTCATTTTTCCATCAGAGCGTTCTGTTTATGGAAATGTATTTTCAAGAAAAACGTGTCAGAAAGTTCATTAATTTCCTGATGAATTCTCTCCGGCAGAAAATATCCTATTCCGTAGCAAATAACTAACAATCGATAAAATAAAATATTACGTCGTCCAAAAATGCATATTTTCTTGCAATGTGAACATGTGTACCTGTTTATTTACTTAATATGTCATCCTCAAAATGCTTTCTAATTGCGGGGAGACTTAGGCAATCTGATGTTGCCATACCACTATCAAAATAAATACCAAATACCGATATGACTGTACACAAACTGTAACTGTATACAAATATACCAAATAAGGAAGTTCGTTCTATAATGTAGTGATAATTAATAGTGTGATTGTGTCAATGGCAGTATCACAAGAAAAAGAGTTAAAAAGAGAAAAAATCTTGGAGAGGGCGAAAAACTTGTGAAACACATGAAACCATCGATTACATCATTTTAGCCAAGACAAAATTCTTATTTCATAAACATAAACCAGAGTAGAGAAACAAATATAACCATCGTGGCGATTATAATATTTCTGAAATCCGTGTCTCATGTACTACTTTGGTGTCAGGTAATCCAGAACATTTATTTCACGTAATTTCTTTTTCAGCACAGTCTCTACTTTTTCCAAAGTACTTAAATCCAGAACGAAAGATAGCATCGACCTTTGTTGACAACACTTGGTAACAAGAAATGTTCACCATGTGTAATCTATATTACCAATTTCCGATGCGCACAGGAGTTGAAAGAAAACAGTGCAGGTTCTGACTCTCTTAAAAGAGTGTATGGTTTCGTTAGATACCCAACAACTCGAAAAAAATATTCAAAAACAGTGAAACGTTTGGATTTTGACTGAAAAATATAAATATTAAATTGTGTTGTTTTACCAATTCTGTGTCACTGCTTACGACACTGCTGACCTCATGCGACAGAAGGGCTCCAAGGAAGTTTGTACTGTATATCCGTATACTTATACTTAACTATGTTATTATAGTACTATTTGTCAAAATATGTAGTTTATTGTGGGGTTCTACGAGAGTATTTTGTACATTGTTCTTGATCAGTGGGCGTGCTTCTTTTTGAAAAAACAAAAAACAAAAAACAAAAAAAAAAACACACACTTTGAGTGGTTTTATTCAGGTGCACATTTTCTGCTGCTTCAGACCACTGGTCTATTTTACTTATGATCAAAGTGTACTGAAATTGAAAAGATACAAGCAGCCTCCTGCGGCGTGAGAAGTATCAATGATTTCGTTAGATATCTCAGGAAAAATGGAAGAAAAAAAAAAGTTGATGTTGAGTGAAAAAATCAAATATTTGATTGTATTATTCCGCGTATTCCGCTACTGCGCGTATTGACTGCATTCTTAGTCAGTACGACCCAACTGGTGCATACTGTAGCAAGGATCCAGGAAACGATCGCGCACTATTAAGTATTTTGTTTTCACAACGTTTTTTATATTGTTGGTATCTCAAGAACTGCTATACTGAATTCTGTACTTTATTATTACAGTATTCATGAAAATTGTTGTTAAAACATTTCATTTATTGTAATGTTACACCAGAGTATGATTTAGGTATTTGTTTTTCTTGAGCTGTGTGTGTGTTACGTTCTGGACAACATATTGTGTGGTTTTGTTCAGCGGCAATTTTGCTGTTGCAGGCCACTATTAGCTAATATCCGCATCGAAAAATAAGCTAAAGATTTGATTTGGATACTATCACGAAATAAGCAAACATCTGATTCATTCGCATAGAGTGAAAAGATCTGAAGAAAAGTTGCGTAGATCAAAACAATATCACAATTTTAATAATTAGTCTAATGTCCCTCTGTACAACTGACATTCAACTCGTATAGCAAATTATACAAAGAAACTTATGTACACACATTTTAGTAGAAAGCGGGACTTAGATTCACTTTTCTCCTTCCCCCGCAATAAAACTGACACGAACATTAAAAAATAATTTATTCAAAACAATATTGTAATTCACATACAGCTATTTTCTAGCAATTTAAGTATTTTTTTGCTTCTAAAAAAATAAATAAAAAAACAGCCAATGCGCACACCTGTTATCGTAGATCTGTAAAATAAATGAATTCTCCATTACTCTTACTAGTCTTTCATTTTTCTACTCCGATCACAGTTCCATTACGCTCTCATCGTCGCTCTTTGTCCAGAAGCGAATCCGCATTCACGGCAATGCCGCAACCATTATACCGAGCGCCGCGTGGGCACCGCCGCCGCTGCTCCTCTGTTTTCTCTGGGCGTTATCGTGACTCCAGGAGGCCGAGCCTTCCGTGCGACTGCTGGATCGACTGCTGGACGCAAGGGTGTGTTTACAAACCAGACCTGGTTACCGTTCGGTTACGGACTTCGACGCGAGGGGGTTTCCGAGGGGGGTGACTGGTTATCGAGCTACCCCCACCACCGCCCCCGCCCCTGCCGCTGCTGCTGCCGGCGTCGTGCTATCGCCTCATCTGCTAATGAAAGGGAATTAGAACTATTAAAAGCGAGCGTGACTCGCGCTATCTTATCGCATGATGGTTAATTCGTCGCTGACGGAGTGCGCGATCGCCGTCAGCCGCCGCCGTCTGCGCGCGACCTACAAGCGCGCCGCGCGGCTCGGCGAGATTTGCTGCGAATTCGGGATTTACATGTCGGAACTTGATACTTTTATTTTATATTTGTTAGTTCTACAATGACCTTCAATACATGTATTCATACGTTATCCGCATTGTATAATTGCACCGCGCAAGCCGAGTTCTCCATCTCCCCTGATTGAACAACGCTGATATCTTTCTCACTCCACAAGATAAAGAACATAATTGATAATATCAATAATAATAATAATAATAATAATAATAATAATAATAATAATAATACAACTGCTACTTTATTAACATAAGTAATAGTTATTTGAACAATAATGGCAATAAAAATAATATTCTGTGGCGTGATACATACACTGCTACGAAACTACTTTATTGTTAAATTTTTTATAGCTTCGAGGAAAAGTTCCAAATACTGTAGCAGACAAAGTGTTCCAGTCTCGAATAATTCGGTTCTCGAATGAAAGTTTTCCGTTTACATTTACGTTGTCTAGATCTGGTGCCGTAGTACTTGTAAGTAGAATTTCCTAATCTTCAATGAGTTTCTTTCTAAGCTGGATATGCTAGTGCACATTTTACACATGTCATGGAACAACGACTTTATCTGCTTTTTGACCGATTGTAGGCCACTTCATAATTCATATTATGCTGAGCCACTTTGAGGGTTGCTACATTTTAATCATCGTTTTACAATTTAACAAATTGTCAGGTTAAAAATGTGAAAATTAGCAAGTGAACATATTTACGAAAATAAAATGATTTAATACGAAAGGCAATTGTGCTCCTTTCAACATTTTTAAAAGGTCAATGAGTCTCTGACGTTCGGGCCCCGTGGCTATGCCCGAGGATGGATTACGAGCTACTGAAACTTGCATTTTTAAGATAATTCACATTAGAATTTATATTATCGTTAATTGTGAAGTAGAAGCTCCCGTATTGCTCATGGGCAACGTTATCGCATTCTATTTGTTAGGCTCTGGAATTCCAGAGCCTCCAGAGGTGTCATTTTCAGAGGAGTGAAAAGAGAATTGTAGCTTTAACGAAAATGTCGCAGTACTAGAGCTGGGGCAAGTGGAAAGAGTTGGGAATAAGGATGATAAAGAATGAAATTCGTTCTATATTCTTTGTACTCGTAGAAGGCTGTTGATAGGGATATTTTTCAGTCGGATGAAAAAAAAGCCATTGCACACTATTATTATTCCTCCGAACTGCCACGTATGCATATTCTCTGGACCTAACAACTTTCGTGTTAGAGATTTATTGGGTTAGTGCTTTATTCCTTTGCAATAAAGGAAGATTTTGTGAATATACTAGCGATTCATATTCACACTGAGACAGAAGATATATGAGAAGCAAAATATCAAAATGAATAACACTATGATATGATATAATAACTTTTGAAATAGTTTCGTCACTGAAATTAACATTTTCTGGCTATTTTATTCATTTTAAAAATGAATTTCATATTATTTTATACGACATACCCTTGGTGGAGCTTCAGAAAATTTAAAGATTAAGAACTCCCTTCCAATTAAATGAATTAAGAAGTTCATTTTCTTGTCGTTTTGCTCTTCTCATTTATTGCACTCGTTCAATTTGCCAAAAATACTTTCCTCAAAGATGTTCCTCCCTCAGAAAACTCCGAAAGCGAAACGAACTTGTCGACCAGCGCACTTCGCACCCTCAGCCGGGAATTAAATTCCCGAAGCCGCCGGGAGCGCGCAAGACGGAGGGAAATCACCAGGACAAAGGTGCTCTCCGCAACATCCTCGACAGAACTCCGCAGCCACCGGCGAGACCTCGAAACCGCCAATAAACCGCCCCAAGGCGAGGCGAGGGGGCTGTGACAACGACGGCGGCGGCGATGCCGGCGACGGAGTGTCGGTGGGGGCAGTGGGAGCGGCGGCGGAGAGGCGGCCGAGGCGGCCGGGGCGGCGGGGGCGATCGTGGGCGGTGCCGCCCCGCCCCCGCGCCGGGCGACGGAGGTGGTGAGCCGTCCAGGCCTCGCGGGGCGTCATCCATATTCATAGAGGGTAACGGAAAGTAAACGGCTGCTTAAGGCAATTACCGCTTCGGCTGCGGTGGCGGCGGCGGCGGCGGCGGCGGAGACCGAGGAGGAGGCGGTGGCGGCGGCACGTCGTTAGAGGGAACTTTGCTAATAAACTCGATCCCCGGCTTGAGACGCGTCTGATTCGGGGTGGGGCAGCGGGGGCGGCGGCAGTGATGGCGGTGGCTGCTGTTGTTGGCAGCAGTGATGGCACCGCAGGCGGGCAGGAGGGAGGGAGGGAGGGAGGGAGGGAGGAGGAGCGGAGGTTGAAGATCGCGGTAGGGTCGGAGACAGGCGGCGGAAGTAACTGTACGTGCGCGGGTGAAGAGCTGTAGCCGTCTGGGGAAAACAGTGACACGGGAGTCGGGGAGGGACGGAGCGGGCCAATGGAGGCGGTGGGAAGAAGGGGATGGCGACTGGTGAGATGCGACAAGGGAGTAGGGGCGGGGTCGCAGGGAGCGGGGGAGGGGACGAGAACGTTGCGGGTGAGACAGGAGAAGGGAGAGGCGACGGGTGATGGGTGCAGGAGGACGGGTGGGTTCTTCCCAAGGGAGCTCTCTTTAGCTCACCGGCGCGCCGCCGCCGCCGCCCCGCTGCTCCGCCGCCCCGCCGCCCCGCCGCTCCAGCGTCTCCGCCCGCCCGCCTCTTCTTCCGTGGCAGCCCCGTCGCCTCCTCTCTGAGCGACGCCACCCGCGGTATATTAAAACGTAAGCGTGTTTGCTTATCAGCTCCCTGCGCCGCAGCAGGGGGTGGGCGTGGCCGGGCGGAAGCCCTTTGGAAACACTTGCCATCGCTGTGCTTCCTAATTTGCCCCGAGGCGAGGGTAAAGGGATGCTCGGACGCCCAGATTCATGGCGGTTTCTCTCGCAATTATTTTTAAACCCAAGGTTTAAATTCGGGTTAAAAATAAATATCGAGTAGTTATGATCTCATTCGGGCAATTAAACTCTTATTACGCGATTACACGACGTAAAACAGGGGTGGTCATTATTGATACTGTGGATGGTAAAATACTCGAAGCATTTGGACGTCTGAACACAATGGGCGAGGTAAGACGACTTCAAAAGCTCTGAAAGTGGTGTCCAACTCTGTTCAAGAAACGAAGAAATAGGGAGAAAGGTCTCGAGAAGGCACTACTAAGAAGCCCAGCCGATGATTACAGAAATACTTTGCAATGGAAACTAGCTGACCATGGGGAAAAACTAAAAGTACAGCGATTTTTTCAAAAAATTTGCGTCAGGCCCGCCAGTCATGCCCATCCCGTTGTGTCCTAAGAAGCTGATAACACCCAAAACTCTTTCTAGGCGCAGGTCGAAATCTCCTTGATGTAGAATGATGGCGGCTCCAGAATATATTATTACTGCATGTCAGTGAAAGGAGCAGTGGCGAAAACACATTAAGTGTACAAAGTCATGGAGAAATGCGAGAGAGGGGAAAGAAAGTGGTAAATGAACAGCAGGAACAAGAGGCAAGAGATCTGAGAAAATAGAATTACGTTGGCCGAAATAAATAAATCTTTAATGACAGTCAAAGTAGTTATTTACGCAATAATTACTTTTAAGGCGTCTTACGGGGAAACCAACCTTTACTATAAAAGTAAATGAAATAAAAGTAAGCAGCATTCAAAGGAGAGCAATGAAACGTGCTGTTTGATGCCTGTTGATAAATCATATGCCCTCGTCTGACTTCTGTTCTTCGAGTTCTGTTAGCAGAATTCTTCGAGTTCTGCTAATGTAGATGTGAAAAAAGGATAAAAGTAGTTTTTAGAATTGAGGAAAATTAAAATATAAGAATAATGTTAATTATAAACTATATTTAATTATACCAACATAAAAATGAAAGAATGCTGCAATAGCAAGTGGCTTTTAAGAAATATGGTACCCAACAAAACCTTGCATAAAACAGGAAAAATCGTGTCAACAAGAACCTTTATGAGTAGAAGTGATTTTGCATTGTTTACAATGGTGAATTTTCAGCGGAAAACCAAATTGCAAACGGCATTGCAAAGTTTGCATTAATCCAGAGTTGTATGTAGCATAGCGAATCATGTCCGAACATCCCAGTGCACTAAACTATGTGGAAATGGACAAAGACAATAAAACGAGAATGAGATTTCTTGCTAGTTAGTAGGTAGGCAGGCAGAAAATATAGTGTGTTTGATGTGTTTTGCTAGGGTTACATCGAGTCTCTTTCCACTATTTCCTTCTCGTCCCTTCATATTCACTCAACCTAAATATAAATACCTCGAGAACGAACAGAGAAGAACAAACAGTGTATGCGTCAAAAATCTCTTTGCAGTAAGGTCTCTCGAATGAACATCATTATACTGATTTCTATACTTACAGTTTCATAGTTATTACGAGATTGCAGAATTATCAAACGAAATTGTTAGGGTGATTTTGATCGTTAAGACAGGACTGTAATAAGATGTTGGGCAATGAATATCGTATTACGTACTCTCTCTAAACATTACCTTTTAATCTAGTATAATTTTTATTTAAATCTATGCATCCTGTGAAAGCTGACACTGATGTTGATGGTAGTTGACAGGAGACCGTAAATTATTACATCTATTGAGTTCTAACAACTATTATTACGAAATATATTTTATTTATTAGATAATGTCAATCTCTTGAAAACTTTAACTATATACAATTAAGTTGATAAAGGAAATTTGTATGAACGTGTGATTTAAAAAGACACCGTACGCCTATCCTCTCCTATATGATTTTAGTAATATTTAGAGTTTTATGGCTCGCACATTCAACCAACCTTCATAAATAAAATTTCTAAAGAAAGTCATGTAGACGCGGCGAATTTCACTTGAACTTTAAAAAATATGAACGATTTGTTAAAAAAACAGTATCTAAAATATTCGAAACGAACGCAACCCGCAATACTCATGAGTTTTAAAAAAACTGTTTCTTACACTGTAATCTATTGGATGAGATATTCTTTGACATTCTATTGTATTGTTTTTAGCTTCTTGATTTTACTCCACCTGTTCAGAGAGGTGAAGAATCTGGAACTGAATACGATATTAAACTAATTACTCAGTAGCCGTTTGGCTGTCCGGGAGACACCGCGTCCTGTGCACAAGGGCGAATTATCTACCGACTCCATCCGCGTAAGCCCATGCTCTCTAATTACTCAATATTATATGCGACTCTATTGCATTTAATATTGAGTTGAACGACGGAGGTACCTCTCTGTTCGGTAACAAAGTTAAATAAGAATTGTTTGTATTGACAAGATTGCATTGTACTGTTATGTTAAAATGTGTTCAGTTGGTACAATTACAAGGAGACGTAGGATAAATGGAGCGACGGAGGATCATAGGGTCGTGAAGAAAAATTTATATTACCCCATTTTTTTAAATGAAAAAAATAATTTTTTTTGGTTCGTAAAACTGCACGGGCGAGCCCTCCCCCCTCGAGCGCAGAGGAAGCCCGAGTTTCTCCGCCTCAGGCGGCAGAGCGCGTGCGACCGCATCGCATGTCGCGTCGCAATCAACTGGCCGCCGTCCATTGTCCCCTGTTTGCGCGCGGGGCGCGGACCCCGCGCACGCGTAACGCCCCCCAAAATATTTAACTAGACGTGTCGTGCGGCGCTACGGAGCCCGGGGGCAAACACGGGATTTCCTCCGAGCCTACGCCGCTGCCGTGGCTCTCATTTTCCACTCTTCGTTCGCCCTTGATCGATATTAGAAGGCAATCGAAAGTGAAGAGAGATAATTTTTCATTTGTTAGTTCGATTTTAAATCTGCTAGGGTTTTCAGACAACATAATCCAACCTTCTTCCCCCCAAAAAATATATTTATAACAAGAAAAAATTGAAGTGTGAATATTTTTATTTTTAAACATTTGAACAGTATTGAACTAAACGTATTAGTGCTGGTTTTCCAACGTTAAAATGGCTCTTGTCTGACAGGAAACTGTACTTAACAGCAACTTCGATTCCCAAGGAAGTTAAAATTTTAACTTCTAGAAACGTTAAATTAAAAGAGAATGTCTAAATTCATCATACGGATATCGACTGCATAAAGAGTGTCAATTGTGTTACTAAAATTAGGAATAATAAGGGAAAAAAGTATTGTATTAAACAGAAGATTAAGTTCTCGTGAATGCGCGTGATACTTAACATTATCCATCGTAGAAACAACTTTATTTCAACCCTTTCTTTGTGAAAATAATTATTTCGAACGAAATATTCTGTTGTAGCTCTGCATGGTTTTCCATTATGCAATTTACAGAGTGAATCTGAATTCTGTAGACAAACGTTAAGAGGAGGGCTCTAGGTAGAAATTGAACTAATGCTTCTCTCAGGACATACGTCGAAACATCACTTTTCGTCAATCTCAGTTCCTACAGTTTATTATATTTCATTCTCTTTCACTTGATATATTGGTTATATATATTTTCTGTTTGGATAGGAGAGTTGCTTTCTATTTCAGCCACATAAAAGAAGTCTAGCAGCTGGTAGGGAGAGAATATACAAGTATGAAAGAAAAGCAAACTCCAACATAAGAGAGAAACTTAAAACAGATGCCGCCAATATTATAATAGAAGAGTTTAGAGAGAAACGGATTATGCCTTAGTGTGTCAAGTGTTCTATGAGCTGTGACACCTTCCCGGAAGAAGAGACCACCAGAAACTTGGAAAGATCAAAGATGAAACAGGCAACACTGACTACGCATCGCAAAGATGATTTTCCACTTTATGTGTTACATTCACATCGCGATCGAAATAAAAAAGAACCGTGCCGAAGATAAAGAGAGAGAGTGTACAAGATGACCTCTAATATTTCAAGATAAACAAATAATAATAGAGCTATTGATACAGGAGAACAATTTATTATTTCAGTGGAAGTTTCTGCTGTGGAAGAATAAAGCACGTTTTCCCAATGTTCGATTGCTTGTGACACGCAAGGTATACGGCTACAGTTCCACTGTGTGAGCAGGAAATAAAAAAAATCTTGGAGAATAAAAAGTAATGCCTTAAATTTAAAAAAGTTTAAACTACGATGTATTTGATGAAAATTGCCTTCGAATTATTTTTTTCACACCCATCTAAACACATAAAACAATGAGGATTTTTTATACGTATGGGTAGCTATTTTTGTTTTACACTACACAAATTTCAGAATTTCTGTTTCACGCCTGGCACTCACGGCAGAGATGACTCACCTTAATGTGCAACGATGCTGCACCATTCATCTTGCGTTCTTTCCTTAAATTATTTTTGTTGTACTGACTTAATTTATGTAAAAGTTTCACTTTGCCGATATCATTTGTTGGTCTAACTTGAAGCCAACGAGGATCGTAAGCTGCATCTGCCTGCCAGACACTCGCGTACGTCGTTATGCATATAATCTTCCTTGCCTGTCACTGGAGTTAGTCTGACCGGAAGGTCATAGGGTTCAATACCCGACGGTGGTAGGGTTTATATTTCGAGCTAAAAATACTTACGAAAACTATAAGAGAAATTTAACTTTTGTTATGTGTGTAATGTACAATCTCGTTTGAACGAAGTTCATTGTCATCAGGATAGGCACTACCTATCTTGGCTGCCACAAGAAACCGCCAGTGGTTTCAATTCAAGGATGATCGGTGTTTAGTGTTAAAAAGAAAGAGTGACGTATGTATTTCTTTTCCCGATAAACTAGTAAATAAGCAAACTCATTTAACTTCTAATTCAAAATGTGTGACGAATTGAAATTGTCACCTCCCTCTTATCCTAGGCCTCGGTTCTGATGTCAATCTGTCGCAGTTGCTACATGCTTTATTTTTTTAAATACGAAAGGGAGAAACATGGCGGCGACAAATTTACAATTTTTACTTGCAAGGATTGCATGCCTGCCTAGGATGTAGAGAAAGTTCTTTAAGCTTGGTTCCCCCAGACAAACATACTTGTCGAGGATGCCCTCGGGACGGTTGTAAATCTGTCGCCGTTGCAATGTGGCGACAACAGATTTACAACCGTCACACGTCAGGATGGCAAGTGCGGCTTGTTCGTGTATACTAGAGCCCTTCATAGACCTTCAAGCTTTGACGTCTACATTCTTAATTTCGAATCTCTTGCTTTTTGGTATTCTCGAATTCGCAACGAAGTCATAGCACCAGAATTAATGCTTGAATGAAGCGAAAACGTCGAATAGGATAAAGAGTCGGAAATGGAAAGGAAACAACGGACTTTTTTCAAAATTACGAACAATTTTTTGAACTTGATTTTGATTCAATGTTCCTGGAGAAGAATTATTTACATTCAGAAGTCATTATATATATTCTTTTAATATGAGAGAAAGCAAGCTGCCTTCCAGTTTTCAAACCTGTTGTTCATACTGACGACTGCTTGTTTACAATAATAGTGTATTCATAAGTAAGATTCATTTCGGAATGAAACTTTATAGCAACTTAGGAGTCCGTGTGTAAATAATTTTCAGAACGTCACGCACTGAAGTACTGGATGTCCTTTCTCGTTGTTGTATACGATTGCGTGTATCCAATGACAAACCGCACGAACATACAGGAGCACGAAACACCCGTTTCCCACTCCATCCATGTTTCAAGCGTTTCCCCGCACCCTCTTTACGTCCTCTGCACACACTGAGGTGTAACTGAAAAATAAGGCAACAGAAAATTGTTCTTGACGGGAAGGAACTCAGAAATTTGCCTTTAAAAATGTGTCCTCCCTTTCTTCCCTACGACCTTTCGAATCGCTCACTGGTTAGAAAGATTATTTTGAATGCGTTAGAATAAAATAGATAAGTTACATTAATTACATTATTTAGATAAATTACTTTAATAAAATTAGATAAATTGGATTGAATTTATAATTAGACACTTTTCTTACTTATTTAAGGTCACTTTTCAATTACTATAGCGACCACAGTAGGTAACTTAGGGACTAGTGGTAACAGTCACAAACATCCATGCCCCTTAGGGACTAGCGGTCAAACACAAACATCCATGCCCGAGCGGGATTCGGACCCACCGACTTTCAGACACGAGGCAGCTAGCGTTCTTCAGCCCTAGTGACATCGGCCATCCAGGCCGGCAATTAGATACACAGCGTAATGCAGATAATTCAATCGAATCAGACAAGTTAGAAACAAAAAATTAAATCGATCTCTAATGGATAATAAAGAAGAGATCGATTAGATATCGACGATATAGACAACATAGACGATACCAGGCAGATAAATATACAGATCTATTCACTCATACACAAGCACACCTGCTCCCATGCTTTCATATTCGCGGTATACGTATAGAATATTTTGATCTTTATTATTAATTTCATATGCAATTTCACATGCAAGCGTAAATTGAAGGAAACTCTGTCGAAACTTTGACGTTTTCTTGTGTATGATTACAATATAAATAAGGGCGATAAAATAAAAGCAATGAAACAGTTTCGATTTTGACTGCAAAAATCCAAATATATAATTATCTTTATCTCATATCTGATTTACAACTGTATTCGCTCGTACTCAGCACACCACTTCTTATGACGCAGTTTAATCTTCGTAAGACCTCCATTCTCAATTGTGTTTCATTAACAAAAATGTTTCAATGTTTGTCTCATCCATTTCTTTAATTTTCTCTCGAATTACACTGACAAAATGTATACGAGAACACGTGCGGGAAGGAGAGAGAGAGAATGTGACCTTTATTCGGAGATATTTCAAATATACATAATAAATACATAACGTCGTATGTCTACAAAGTGTGTTATTGAGTTCAGTATCTGTATCTTTCTCTTCGGTATCTTTCTCTCTTTCCAGTTATATCCCTGCATGCTTTTTTTTCATGTTGACTTGCGTGCCTATTGCCATTGGATTTTAATGTACAAGAGGCCTGCAACAGAAAACAGGCTCATTTCCGCATTCTCACAAGCAGCATTTTTGCTTCTGCAGGGTCGTCTCAGCCCACATACTCTAGAGCAGCATTTTGGCTGCTGCAGGACCCCATTTTCCACGTACTGGTCAAAAGTAGTTTTGCCTCTGCATGCCACTAGTTTATATCTTATTACTGCTGAATGTACTCTGGGCAAATTCTGTGCACTTGGGTACTGGTGCGAGACTAACAGATGAAGTGTCCCAAGAGATGAGACGCCAACCGTTGTGGTTTCGGTTCTACAACGAAAGCGATAACGATATAGCGAAATTATAACAGTTAGCATATTGGGCTGTTACACCCAAGTTTGTGTGTTGAAACCTGAGCGAAGCCATGTATTTTTAAGAGTTATCCCATGAAGTAAATTTACTGGATGTACAAGATCTTCAGCCTAAAATAAGCTTCTGGAGTAAATTCAAATCGCCTTTTTTGTGAATACTTTCTTTCTTCCCTAGATAGTGAAAGGCGCGGAGCGAAATTTGCATGCCCAAAGGGAGGAGTAAACCTGATGGTCTGAGTCTGGCCGCGGTGTATAAGGGATCATTGAACTGAACTGAATTGAATTGAATTGAATTGAATTGAACGGTCGCTCGTTTGTTGCAGGCGTGCCGGACTTCGCGGGCGTGCACCTGCCGCCGCTGCCACCCGACCCCTTCTGGCCAGGGGCGGCGCTAGGCTTCGCGCCCATGTTCGGGCTGCCCCCGGGGGCGGCGGCGGCGGCGCTGGGACTGCCGTGGGGCGCGAAGGGCGGGCCCGGGGGCGGGCCTCCGCCGCCGTCCCCGGCGCACCCGCCCCCGCCGCTCTCCGCGCCCTCCTTCCACACGCTGCTGTCGCAGTACGTGCTGGCGGGCGGGGGCTTCCCGCTGCCGCCCGGGCTGGGCGCACTGGGCGGCTTCTCGCTGCCGCCGCCCGTGCCCGCCCCCGTCGCGCCCCCGCCGCCCCCGCCGCCGCCCCCGCCGCAGCAGGCCCAGCAGCCGCAGCAGCCGCAGGCGGGCAGCCCGCCGCCCGCCGACGCCGAGCCGCCGTCGCCCGCCAGCCCGGGCTCCCCCGGCGAGTCGCGCCGCTCCAGCATCGAGGCGCTGCGCCTGCGCGCCAAGGAGCACCAGGCGCTGCTGCACCAGCGGCTGCTCGCCGCCGCCGCGGCCGCCTCCGCCGCCAAGCCCGCGCAGCCCGTGCACGCCAAGTCCTAAGCTCCAGCCACGCCCACTTCAACACGCGCTCACCGCACTTCGTCTCGCCACCTACGGAGACACCAACTCCTCTTCGATATCTTCTGACATTGCTGAGAGTTTTGTATTTCGCTCGAGCCACTCCAACATGCGGTCACCAGAGAACTTCGTCTGGCCACCAACGGCCTCGCCGAGCTACAACTCCTCTTCGATACTTTGGGTCATGGCCGAGAGTTTTGAGTTGCGCTCGAGCCAGTCCAACACGCGGTCACCAGAGAACTTCCTCTTGCCACCAACGGCCACGCCGAGCTACCAATCCTCTGCGATACTTTGGAATATTACTGAGAGTTTTAAATTTCGCTCGAGGCACTTCAACAAGCGGCACCACAGAACATCTGGCCACCACAAGAGACACCACGCTACCTCTCCGCTTCGATACCTTGGGACATTACCCAGAGTTTTGAGTTTCACTCGAGCCACTTCAGAAATCGGCCACCACAGTACTTCGTCAGTTAAATCGGATAATAGGATGAAATTCATCTTTCATCCCAAAAGAAACACCTCCACGTATTTGCAATGAAACGGAAGTAAAATACAAAAACAACCATTAGTAGTAAATATTACATTATTTCGATGAGAGCATTAACATGAGTTAGTAATATTAGTCATACAGTAAAATTACGTTTTATTTAAAGAGATTGGAACATCCCAATAAGAAAATATAATATGTTGATTCCCATTGAAGATGTCTTTCTCCAGAAGCATATTTCATGCATTATATTGTGGTACATGGAATACACAAATTCAAAACATTGCAAAATACGCAACTTGTAAAATTGTTAAATTGGTGGTTGTGTCCATGTTATAACTTCCACACTAAGTGTGGGTGTTTATGCTTGAAAAGCTCAGATATATTGTTAGGGACATGCGGAGGGCATTATTTCGCATATTCATTACAAGGCTCTTGGGACATTTTACTGGTGTTTGTACCAATCTCCGTCTGTGACAGCACCAACTTGAACAAGTGTTTCGTATACAGTATTATTCTTATGCAATTGGACAGTTCGTTGATTGGTGACTGAAGTGTGTCTATTCAAGTGCACGAGCACAAGACACTTCAAAGTATATTTGTGAAGTGATGCATGAGAAGTATTCGGCACGAGTGTCTTCACTTACTTCGTCATTGCTGGACATCACATACTGTGGTATTCAATTGTTGGTTTCAGTATCACATCAATTTCAAAGAATTTTAGTTTCAGTTTATGTTAAAATTTGTAATGAAATTACAGTAATGTGACTATGTTATATATTGGCAAATTTTATATTAAATTTATAGTTTTTTTAACTCTTTCTAATTTATTTCTATACATTTATAATTGGTTAGCAAACTGAATGCCACAAAACCAGTGTTCCTATGTCTCACAAGTGAATGTTTGTGTATATTTGTTATAAAGAAAGGGAAAAAATATATTTGAATTTGGTTAAAAAACCTGAAATGTGAGAATCAGAAATGTTACGCCCATCTACGTGAAAATTGGTTTTTTCATTGCAGCAGATGAAGAAGCGGTTTATGACCTGGCAGTCTTTAGGAAAGACGTATATTTTAGAAAATTATAAATAAAAAAATCATTATTCTATTTTGTTTCATTTTGCAACGTTTACTGTTCAGTAATATTTGCAGTCTATATATCACTAAATTTGTGAAATGTACTGTGAGTTATGACCAATAATAACACTAAGTTACTAATTGTAATTTACGTTCAGTAAACATTGTTGAAATGTTGAAGTTAAAATAGTTGTGTTATAGTAATGAAAATGTCCCGATATAACCTTGAAATTTTTAAACGATCCCTTTCTTTTTTTGTAAATTTATTGTACTTATTATGTTAATTCTATTTTATTATTTCCAATTACAAAACATTTTCTGTTGAATTTGCTGGAGTTGAATGAATTATTTTCAGAGACTTGAATCTCTGTGCCCTCGATTTTCGTGGAGGGTGTGTACATTGTATGTAGTGTAAAATGCGTGTATGTAGAATATGTTGCCTAGTTGTATATACTGTTGTACCCTGCTGTTGTCTGTGTACTATAACGTGTAATATATTGTGACGTTTTGTAATATTCTAAGAACAATCAAAACATTACTTCATATTAGGAAATAAAAGAGACAGTTAAGAAACCTAGAGAGTTTTTCCATTATCACCCATAACTTTTCTGCGCTGAAGCGAAAAGGACCAATACATCCAAGTATAATATAAAATAAATTAAGCTATTCCTAGTAACTTTTACCACTTTCAATACGAAGTTTACGATTGTATTAAACCTGTAATATGTGTCACATACAGATAACATGATTTGGAAATTATTTAGTTGCATGGTAGGTGGTGTTTTATGAAGATACGATTGGTCCGCTGCTTTGCTGATGACGCTATTTAATCCTATTCCACATCCCTATGTCCAACGCAATTCCCCAGGAGAGGCGCAAGTTGGGAAGCGAGTCTGCCAGTGCAGCTCCCGGCCGCTGCTCCTCCGCATCCTGCCAACCCCACCCTCCCGGGCCTCTCCAGTCCCGGGCGAGGAGGCAGCCGGGGCGGACGGACGAGCGAGCGAGCCACGGAGCACTGCGTCATTGTCTGCCACCTAATTACCGCGTAATCCGCGGGAGGCGCCGCCGCCGCGCCAAACCGCGCGAGGACAATGCGAGAGGACCTCCAGCCATTACGGACGTCACTGATGGCGGCAGGAGTCGGGAGGGCGGAGACGCGGAGGCGGTGGAGGAGGAGGGGGGCGGAGGGAATTGTTCAAAAAACGCGATATCCGGCGCTAAGTGTGTCGCTCGAAAGGAGCGGCGGTGGCGCGGGCGGGGGCGGGGGCCGGGGCGGTGTCGAGGGAGGAAAATTGTAGGGGGGCTTCGCACAGGCCCTGAAGGCGGAGTGTCGTAGCATTGTCGCCGCGAACATTAAGCGGCTTTGGGCCGAGGCGGGGAGGGGCGGGGCGGGGAGGGTGAGGCGGGGCGGGGCAGGGTGGCTGAGCTTGGAGGGCGCTCAAGACCACGTCCATTATGTTCGACAGCTCGCAGTAATGGATTCCAATGGTGACGAAAACGTGTTTGCCGCGAGGTTCGCGAGCAATGGAATTATGCCGGCACCGTGGATGGCGCGTCGGGGAAGGGAGGGGGTGAGTTCTTCTTAAAGTGGGGCCACCGTGGAGGAGGTGGGGGCTGCGAGGTGCGGCGAGTTGAGAGGAGAGAGGGGGAGGGGAAAATTGTCTCGAAATTGTAAGTGTCGCGGGAAATCAATATGGCGTTATTCGCGGAGCGACGAGCGTCGCCTCGCTGCGTTCTAGCAAGCCCCCGCCCCCGCCCCCGCCCCCTCAATGACGCCGCAACTGAGCAGCAAGAGAGAAAAGAAGGGAAAAGTATCTGGCATTTTTCACGATGCACACATTTTTGGATTATTCAAAGTAAACCTTCTGAACGACCATAATGAAATCTTGATTTGATTCGATGTTCTTTAAAATCAATTTTATTTTGATAGAAGCGATTTATAAAATCTATACAGGGTAGTTATCAAGAGAATCCATGTCATTTCCAAAAATATATATTTTGATGAAACTTTAATCGCATTATAGTTTCTGAATGCAATATTCAATCAAGAAGCAATTCTTGGCAATAAATTCAATATACCTTTGATCAAACACATCCAATGAAAATAGTGTTTAATACAAAGACGCAATTTAAGTTCTCGAACTTATTAACATACGAATTACCATTTACACGTCTCATTCATGGAAAACACACACGCTCAAAATTAAATACTGGTTCAAAAGAAAGTACTTCCCAAAATTCATGCGATGCCTTTTTGGGTCATGAGAACCTGGCGCAATAAGCGCACTTTGAGGTGCAGGTTTGAGAGAATGCTGCCTCTTCTTGGAAACATTTAAACATGATAATGTGCTCACCATGGTGACGAAAGCGTATTTGAATTACTACGTTGTTCGCTTTTTAACAGGTACCTCCAAAATGAGCATTTGAGGGACACAAGCACGCGCGCGCACACACACACGTACTTACCTTTTTGAGAAACGGGATGAAACTAACAGACACCGTAAAGAGCTGGAGCGTATCACATTTCGCCCTCATTAAGGGCCGGCCTCTTCTTTGCACGCGTGTACGCGAAGCCCAGCGCGCCTCCTGGAAACGGGATATGCACGCGCGTGTGAGGGCGAACGCCAAGGCAACGCAGGAGAGGAATGGGAGGGGGGAGGGGAGGGGGGCAGACACGAATAAAACCGCCCTTCAGAGCAGGTATGCCCGTTAACAGGGCCGCATTAGCATAACTCAATACGCGGCCTAAAAACGGGGCCATGCTGGCCAGGGGGGGGGGACGGACAGACGAGTGGGCGGGTGGGTGACGGGGTGAACGAGCAGCGAGCGTATCGGCGAAGGGCGGGCGTATGTGTGACGGGCGGGCGCAAGAGCGGGTGGGTGGGCGAGTGAGTGGATGAACGTGTGGGTGAGCGGGCGGGCGTATGGGGGCGTGTGGGCGAATGGGCGAGTGGGTGGGCGGACAAAGAGAAGGCGTCACCTAATCCGCGCGCGCTTATCGAATTCAACGCTTCGTCCGCGCGCCCTCTTTGAAGTGGAAATGCTAAGTTTTGTGTAAGTGATGACTCTTGTGATTAAACGGTCGTGGGGCACTTAATTAAAGCGCGTGTGTGCGTGCGATTTTCGAGGAGGGGCAGGGGGCGGGGCGCGTTATTATGAAGGGCGGAGGAGAGAGGACGAGGTAAAGGCGGCGGAGGTCGGCGACGGAGGCGGCGAAGGGGGGGGGGGAGTTTTAGAAGCGGAGGTCAGAGTCGCCTGTGTATTTACGACTACGCGTCGACTCGCATACGTGTCGCCCGAGCCCTTCCCCCTGTCCGGGCGCCGGGGCTTAGCGTCTTGCCGCCACGCCGCCGCCGCCGCTGTCTCTTTGCCCGTCGCCGCCCGCCAGTCACATAATGTGTGTTATTAAAACTGCGCCAGTGCCAACCTCATCATGCATGAAAATGGGCGTAGGTTTTATTCAATAAGTAAGGGCTCCGCTCTTTTCCAACTTTAATATAAAGCGCTCCTCATTGTGACCCTCCCCTTCCCGGCGGGGGCGGGGGTGGGGCGCGATGGCGCGCCGGTCAGAGGGGGCGGCGGGGGGCAGGGGGGGCGACGGGGGCCGTCGGCACTGCGAACGCGCGCTCGCCCGCCCGCTTTCACAGAGGCTCTTTGACAGGCGATAGAGATTTAATGATGAATAGCCTCGTGGAGGGTAAAGTCTCTTCAAAACGACTTGGCGCGCGGAGCGACGCGGCCGCTCGGGCACGCGGGTATTACGAACGGGGCTCACGCGTACTCAGCACGCATCACCGGCGCTACGTCCCGCATTTTTTTTTTTTTTACATCCGCCCCGCCGCCCACCGATCGGCGCGCTCTCTGTATTCATAATACGGGGCCTCGCTGGTAATCCCAGAATTGCAGGCTTTGGGGCGTGCTCGAAACCTCCGTGGACTGGCTACTTGCGGGTGCGGAAGCACGTCTGCCACCCCCTCCCCTCGCGCCTCTTCCGTGCGCCGAGATCGACGCGCGAGGTTCGATCCCCACCCTCCGCCGTGACCCGCCCGCCCTCGCGCCACGCGCGCGCGCTTTCTGGAAAAAAAGCTTAATTTACATTTTAATCCCGAAGCTGCAATACAAAAACCAATCTTTTTCCTTGTTGCAAAAGGAAAACACTCGTTTAATACGTGTATTTTAAAAATCCAATACTTCAGCAATATACATTATGTATTTGCGTATGTATGAATTTGTTTCAGTGATATTTTGTTTCAAATCCCGATAAATTTATTACAAATTTGAGGGAATGGGAAATAAACGGTGATGTTTCTATCAATGTTGAAATTACCTACTATAGAGTGCCATTCGTTTCATTTGCGCAACGCAATTTCTACTTTGGGTTATCATTCCGGTTGCCACGAGCTCCAAGCTCGCCTCCCAGACGCGAGAGGGATATTTGACTTCCCTTTGCCACAATCTCCAGCGCTCGATAATCAAGTCCCGAAGGGTCGTGGGCGGGGCGGAGCGGGGGCGGAGCGGGGGCGCGGCGAGGGCGAGAGAGGCCCGGCTCCATTTTAAGTTAGCGGAATCAACCTCGCGACACCGATGGATCTCCGGCGTCGCAAAGCAATCGCCGGCGCCTCCATTAGAAGAGTAATTGCGGCCGAAGCGGGTGCGTTTGAGGGGCGGCCGGGCAACTGGATTTGCCGGCGGCGGACGCGAAGGTCGCTTCGCCGGCGCTGGCGCGGGGGCGGAGCAAAGGGGGGGAGGGGGCGCAAGGCGGCGAAAGCGCTGCGATGGGGCGAGTGAGAGCGACGGGCAGAGGCGCGCAAGTGGGTGGAACACACTGGCCAGGGAGCGTGTGCATGAGGATGGGTATAAGTAAGACGTGGTCAGGCCATAGGAGTGGGTACGAGCGTGCATGAAAATGAGTACATTGAAGCATGAAATGAGCATTGAAATGAAAACTGGCGTGGGCGTGGAATGGAAATGGGCATGGAATCGTGCATGGGCAAAGAAATGGGCAAGGGCGTGGGCGTGGGCAGAGCAGGAAGGGGAAGCCGGAAGGCCACGAGGGTGGCGTGGGCGCGGAGAGGCAGCTAAGGGAAAGGTGGGCGTGGCGGTGGAGACGGACGTGCGTGGGCGGAGGGGGCCGTCGGCCAAACGCTGTGTCGCCGCGTCGCGCCGTTTGAGAGCGCTGATGACACCGCAAGATCGCGCCGCGCGCGCTGCTCGCTTGTTTCTTCGCCGCGCCGCGCTTTGTGGGGGCCCAAATTGAGGGATAATGACCGGGCCCCGCACAAAAGGGAACAAAGCCCCCCTCGCCCGCGCCGGCGCCCCCTCGACGCGCTGCGCGCCCAAGAGCCTTCCAGCCGCTGCGCGGGCGAGGCGGGCGGTCCGATTGGGATGTCAACTCCGCTCATTACCCGCTAGACCGGCCGGGGCTCCCATCGCCCGCGCGTTCGCCCAATCGCCCGCCCCTCGCCGCGGGGGCGGCGCGGGCGGCGCCTGGTTCCCCGCGCGCCGGTATTTGCGCTTGCGATCGCCGCCATTAATCCCTCGTAAACCACTTGATTAAAATGAGCGCACAATGGACGCGGCCGGGGAGGGCGCGCGGGCTGGCGAGGCGACGGCGGAGGGGGCGGAGCGAGGCGGGGCGGGGCGGGGATGCAGCGAGGGAGGCTGGCGGCAGGCGCCGCGCGGGGCGGAGATCGGAGGATCGGCGTCGGTTCGTCCAGCGGCGAGAAGGAAGGAAATTTGATGGGAACGTGAAAGGATTCTTGGTAGTCGTTGGACAAACGGTAGTGAAGAGAAGGCAATTGCACATGCATACAAAGGTAGTAAGCTGGCAAACGAATAGAATTGGCAATCTCCTGCTGGGGCACTGCTCTCGACGGAAACTCGATAAATCGAAAACCAATGGAAACAGTAAATACAACGTTTAAACACATTTGTATTCACCGCAAATTCATAATTAGAAAATCTTAATTTTAAGAAATATCATGTTTTTCTTCTCTTTAATCGTAAACAAATACTTGCAACTTTTCATATTGTTACAAATATGCACCTTGGATGCGCCAAGTACGTTCTTCAATAGACCTATTCCTGTGTCAGTCATTTGTTGAATTTTTAAAACATCCAGTCATTAGAATTTTCATCATGACCCGTAAAATGTTGTAGTATTAATTTTTAAGAACGAACAACTCTCCTGAATTGCATTATAGAGAACTCTTTTAAACTATTTATAATAATCAAAGACGATAATTACACTGAATACATGACATTATTTTAGTTCTTCAAAAATTACAAAAAAATAATTGATTTGAATTATCTCATATCGTTAATATTTACATTACGTCTTAAAATGTCATTTTAAAATGTTACTACTCTGTATGTATGAAAATACAGTGATTAGGCGGAAGAGCAGGCCCTATGGCCTGAGCCTCGCCAATAATAAAGGCATTATTATTATTATTATTATTATTATTATTATTATTATTATTATTATTATTATTATTGTGAGCGTTTATAAAAATCCAAGTGCTTCAAATATATTATGACGTTTCGCTAAAACTCAAATATTTTTTGTAAAAAAGAGCTAAAAAATTGTTCATTTTTAGAAATACTCATGCGACATTGTTTTAAAAACGGTTCAAAAATTTCAATAGCAGCAAAATTTACTTCAAGAACGAGAATTGACTCTTCTGTTACATTCTTAAAGTTACGTTTAAATTTTACAGGAGACTGAAAATTTGAGAAACTGAAAAAATATACGTGAATTAAAACTCTTTCTCCAGCATAAATATTACATGAAAGTAAACTAAACCATTGTCTTATAAAAAACGTTGTAGACTATTTTGTAGAGTTTACAGTTGTAAATATCATTCTTTCTTAAGTATCAGGGATTCACAATACGAGCTTTTTTGGTCGATATGTCGCTGGTTTCCGCTAGACCGAAAAAATACTCTTTCTATAGTATTCTTTATTAACTTATTAAGTAGTCTTTCTTGTACTAGTTACATTCCCATTCTCATCGGAGTCTCAAGATTATAAGGCCTCTCGCGGATCTACCGCTCCCTTAACCTGGCTTTACACTTGCAAGAAAATGGCGAGCAATATTATTTCGCAAGAAAAGTTGCCAATGTAAACATTGCGGCAATAAATATTTCTGATGTTGGCAATATTTCTTGCTAGATATTCGGGTTGTAATGTAAATTCGTGTGTTTGCATCCTCGGAAAGATATTGCCGGCTGTTGCTGGGACTAGAATTGAAGTATGAGCAAGATATTGCTGGAAGAAGCCAATGATGACCACGGTCACTTGCACAGGAAATACGTACGGTAGTACAGAGATATAATATTTCCATTTTAATATACATTTTTTCGTAAAATGGGCGTGTAAAAAGGTTTACTACAAGAAAAGTAGTAATAAATATTCCTTCTATGATTGATTATCAAATGTTGTAATTTTGATTCAGCCATAGATACCCCTAATTATTGATTTTTTTACGTCATACATTATTAAGATATTAATCTAATCTAAATAAATTTTAAGATTGCTCTATAATACATCAGTTGTAGGAAATAGATATTTAAAAACTTTTTGCCGAATTAGTAATTGCACTTTTTATTACAAGAAAATTACTTTGCTACCACGGGAATCGAAATCCACGAAATCATTTTGTTTTATGAAAAATATTCAGACACTTCTACCTAATTCGCACAAGCCCCCTTTTCCTTTCTTATTAAAATTCAGTCACACGTCCTCACAAATCGTCGGTGTTACTTCATCTACTCATTTAGCACAATAAGTGCGACCGCAACTCGTATCTTCTGCCTTCCACTAGTTATGTCGGGAAGTGAGTGAGGTATAACCTTACTTAATTTCATGCGTCATTTTCCTCGCGCCGTCAAGAAACGCGGCAACAAAAAGTCCTAATGTAAAGCGATCGGCAATATCTTGCCGGAAAGATTTTGCTGAGATCTTTCTGGCAATATATTGCCCCTCCTTGCTCTTGCTAGTGTAAAGATGATCGCAAGAAACAGAAACAAATTGCTCAAAGATATTGCGGAAACGTATTGCTAATGTAAGGCCAGCTTTAGAGTGTGGTGAAGAGCACCTTCGCGCACTCCCAACACCACATAGGCCCATCTCGCTCCGGTACCTTTACACGTTTTCCGATGATATTGCTTGGTCCCACCTCGGTACATATTGCTCGTACCATTGTTATGGGTGTAGATATCCAGTTCCTCTGTTAAACACACAGATAGTATACAGTTGCTCGTCAGACTAAGATATTACTAAAGGATTGTGGGGTAGACGAAATACAAAGGAATTCATAATGCTCCTCCCCCGTAACCTCAACCACAACTGAAAACATGCATGTCTTTCTTGGCTTTCAAACTCACAGACTCAATGTACACGTACTTTAGCTTACCTGCCACAAGACCCTGCCTCACGAGGGTGAATCACTTGAACGTACCAATTGTAAACGTGTTACGGTTTGGTAGCCCATTAATTTGATAAAACCAATAATATAACTAAAGCTGACCTATTCATGTATTTGCGATCTTTAATGTGTTTCGTACCATTGAATCTATGAATAAGAATAACTTTGTCATTATTCGTTTTCATGGCAACAATGCAAACAAAGTTGCTCTCGCAACAAAATGTTTCGACGTCGTATTCGGTTCTGCATAATTTCTCAAAATTAACTAACTCTATAGAAATTGTTGTAGATCGTATTTCCAGCACATCCACAGATTATATAAAGGGCGAAGTGTCCGGGACGGTGTCTCTGGTGAAGTGTCCACCGTCGTCAGTTGCCAGTCAGCCACCCGTTCCGGACTCTTCGCGGGCGAAACGTTTGGCAGTTCAAAGCGAGGGACCACGGCCCATCAGTCCAGAAGACATGAATAATAAATTTACTTTAGCATCGAATTCTATCAACGACGCTCTCAGTAATGAAATATTTTCTAATTATTAATTAATTCTACCAAAAAATTTTGAAGAACAAAATATTTACAGGTAACTCTATTATTTTACTTTCTCAACCAGATGAGTTGACTCAATCAGCCCTACTAATAAAAACCTTGGTGTAACTTCGTTAAAACACGTTTATTCCGGGAATAGTTACTTCCAGCGTAAGTTCGGAATAAGGATGGATTAAATTTTTAACAATAATGGCTGCTAAAGCGTAGCTTAACTAATCATTGTTAAATACGGAATCAATGCTTGGCAACGTTGCTTCATACACCGTCGTTGGCGTATTTACTTTATTCTTTGGTGCCTCTGTAAAAACGTACCGGGAACTTCGCGTTTTGTTTGAACAGAATATTTCCAACTTTATCCCGAATTATGTGGTTGCATTGGTAGTTAATGGACTCATATTGATGAACGAAACGTTTTCGAATTACGATTGTATTGAATGCTGGTAACCATTTAAAAAAATTTAAATTAATGACCAAAATCACGTGTGCAAGTTAAGGATAGATAAATGATTGCCGAAAGAACACAGATTAAAAGTGAAATAGGACGAGTATCATGAGAAAAAGATGTGAATTCGGTGAAAAAAAAAACTTTCAGAAATGCATTTTTAGCCCCTTTTTTCTCTTTTTCAATGACAACCAATTATGAACATTTTAAAAATATGATTGTAAATCCGAATAATAATGTAAGAATTCCATAAAACACATTCTAGAGAACTTAAAATTGATTCTTTTAAATCCTTTGTTTATCTCACCAACAACTTTTATAATTTATTTATATCACTGCATCTAAAAATTATTTTCCAAATCCTCATATGTGTTTCATTAAGAACTTAATTTTCCATCCTTCTTAATTTAAATAATTATTTTTTCCTTTTCAGTTCACTTCTTTTTAACCAGAATGGTATTTATTAATATATAGTTAATAAGTTATTCTTTTTATTCTGTGGGTAATATTATTTTCCTTTAAATTATCTGCTGTACTCTTGACACATATAATTATTGTAAACAAAGTTAAAATGCCTGGAAAATTTTATATAATAGGAAAATAAATATAAAAAAAGAAGTATATCCTAACTTGATTGAAGAATATTAATATGATTATTGAACTATAATTATTAGAGAACAAGAAATCTTCCATTCAACTTTATTACTAATTAAAACTGCAGTTTGTATTCATTTCACTCATATGCCATTAGGAACACTTCATTCTGATATAAGAATAGAACATTTTTCAATTTTATAATTGAACAATGTTACTGTTTGTGAACTAATTTATACTGAACTTATTACCATTTGATTTAATCCCACTTATATGAATTATTAAAAGTTAAATTCTTCAAAGCAAGCCAATGCCAAGTTGAATTTTCCCTTGCTCACAAAAATTAATTCTTTTTCATTTTTGTTGACATATAACTATTTGAAAATGTGTGTGAATAATAGTGAGTGAATGAAATTAGTTTCTGACCCATACTAGAAGATTTATCATCTCAAGAATATCTATTTTTTTTAAAATTCAATTTCTGAACCTTTACCCCCCGAAACTTAATATAAAAAATGTATCACTGAAATTCTTTCAAGTATACTTTCACTTGAAAGAATATTATAAAATAGTTTTGCCTTTTCTTACTGCAGTATATTGTAGCGGTACAGAATTCTTAAGACAAATTAAATTAAGTAAACCATACCTAAGGAATTTTTACTGAGAAGAAAACATACGGCGTCACGCGCGCAGCCCTCTTCTAATAACAGCCACGACCCCCCGGCCCATTTCGGATTTTTATGACACCCCACCCAACTGCCGGTTAGGTGGGGTAAGGGTTAATAAGTTTAGTAAGGGTTAATTGAAAACCGCCCAGACGCAGCCACATCTGGAAAATCTTTGGAACGCCTGTAGTCGTGAACGGGGAAACCCAAAACGATAATTCTGTATCCAGGGGGCCCCTTCAGACATGGCCTATTTTCGAGACGGAACAAAGGGACACTGTATTCCGACAGAAACAGAGAGTGGAAAATTCCTTTTACTCCCCCGTCGCTATTGGCCGAATATAGTGTACAACGCCATCACCTTTAGCCAATAGCGACGCGATCGTTGTAGGGAGCCAGAGCACATGAGGAGAAAGGGTGGGGGTAAAAGTTAACTTCAGGCATTTTTGAAAAACAAAATTTCAGTGGGCTAAGAGCAGGGGGCTGAGAACAGTCAGAGAGAAACTTCTCTGGGGGTGGGAGCCAGTCGCGGGGAGCGGCGAGTGCGCCTCTGAAGGCACTTGTAAAATTACAGTTAGAGAGAAACTTCTCTAGGGGTGGGAGCCAGTCGCGGGGAGAGGCGAGTGCGCCTCTGAAGGATTTTGCAACTTTTTGAATTTGTGCCTGAGAACATTCTGAGATCGGAGGAACACATTGTTGTGTGCTCCGCACCTGCGATCGTGAGCGATATCCCCGGCTACCTACAAGCTCCGCCGAAGACGCCGCCAGACGCCAGCCGCCCCCTGCTGACGTCACCAGACGCCGCCAGACTCTGCCGCAGACGCTGCGAGCCGCTGCAAGCCGTCCAGCTGTCGAGAGGGTGCAGGCCATCCCACATTCCAGGGAAGGTCGTTCCGCCCCCCCCCCCCCCCACAAGCTTCGCCGCGCCCGCCCGCGGGCACATTGAACTTTTGACACAGGAGCTCTCAGGCAATGTAACTGGGGGCTATTAACCTCTAAATTTTTGTCAACGCGGTGCCGCGCCAAGGCACATCGAATGGTCATTTTCTTTTATTGTAATTCTAGTTATAAAATAATCGTGTACTCTTCTCTAGTTGTAAGCTTTCCTGTTAATTTTAATCTTTATTTTCTTTTTTTTCCATTCAATCTCTTCTTTCTTTTATTTTATAAATGTAACTTCCCTGGTACAACTTTGTCCATGAATAAAAGTATTTTTTCACCAGTAATCAAATTGTTTATTTTGAATGTCCACGAGAATCTCATTAACAATTCCTTCCATCACCGACTGAGCTACAACCGGGCCGCTAACCGCGCGTTGTTTAGATGCGCGGAGGTGTTACAATATCTGAAAGGTAGGCATCAACTTAAAGCAGCATGCTAAAATACCCCAATTTGAAGATTATTTATTCTATTTTAAGACAGTAGTTTACGAATTCAAATACTCATATACATGAATATTGTTTATTAACGACTAACTTTGATAATGACATGATCATAACTATTGCCTATCAAATTCACATTATGACAATAATTGTTTTTATTACTCATGTATTGTCCTAAAAGATTTGTTAGAACTTCAAATCTATTAATTTGAGTTCATAATGAACCAATCTTTTAGTCCAATATCTGCTGAAGACTATTTTTGTAACACTTTTTCACTGTTTTTATGCGAATTTGGTGAGTAACTTTTAGTTATCAAATGTTGGTTAAAAAATAATATTATATACATGTAGTTGGATACAATTAATCCTTAATGTGAAGTTGAAGAGAAGGTTCTGCAGAATTACATTTGGCATAACATTTTTTATTTATATTGAAAACCAATCCACTCCTTTCTTATATTTTTACTAAAGGTAATTCCTTTTACTGTGCTTTCCTAGAGATTATTGATGTTGCAGAGAGGGATGATCTCTTATAGCCAATAAAAAGGGACAATTTCTTGTAATTTTTGTAGAAAAACAAGTTAATTCAGATTTAAAACATACAAGAAACTAGTATTATGGAAATTAATTTTAAAATAGAAAGTTTTTTAGAACACTCAATGAAAATAAATTTTTTGTACTCTTGAACATAAAGAAGCATTTATTACCAATAGATTTAAATGTTCAGTAGTTGCAACACTGGAGCATATTTTTAAAATAAAAATAAATCTATTATCAGACACATAATACAGTATAATTTTTATTTGAAATTAGTACATTCACAAAATGTTAAGTCAATTATATATCATATATTTTATTTTAATTGTTTTCTCTAAGTGATCTCCAAACTGCTGCTTCTCTTTGAACACCTGCTATTATTGGTAGTATAAATAGTCGATCACTTCTTCCTCCACATAAAATTCTGACTTTTGAAAGCAACGGCTCTGCAGAATTTCTGAAGTCTGTTCTGGGCATTGAAAGCAGCTTTTCGATACAACAAACATCTCTAAACAGTATTTTTTCTTGTTTTTCACATTTTTTACGGGGGCGGATAAATTACTCAAAGAGGTAGAAGTAGATTCCACCAAAAATCTGATATGAAATTTATCTTCAGTTTTTGTTTTAATGTTGAATCATTGAATATGAGAACGATGTGTCATGTCATTTTATTTATTTAATTGTTCGACACACTTGGTTAATTCTTGCGTTCCGACCAACGAAAACACATTTTTTATTTCGAAATTCAGCTGAATACCCTTCAAAAATATTCACACGTGCCCGGTTACTTTTTTTCCTCGGCTATTCGTAAATTTCATAAATGCTGTTTACACTTCTATTTCTAGTAAGAAACGTCAACAAAATCACTTCGCAGTTTCCAATGCCAAAAATCCAAGAAAACACGAACAAATTAATGATTAACGAAATAAAATAGGTTGCCAAATATTCGAGAAATCACGGGAAAAGAAAGTACAGTCGAATTGAAAATGACAACGATACAATGAAGCGAAACGCTCAAACAGTTCGTTCTTTTTCTCCTCTGTTTTCGCATTTCTAGGTTATTCCACGCTTAAACTACGTATTTCCGAGATTTAGTGGTTGAAATGGAAACTACACCTCACTTATTCCGTGCTCGAGTTAGTCCATGTTTATTGGTAGGAGTTTTCGCTATTCTCCTGCTATTCCGGACTTCCGCACAGAATAAATTTTACATGACGATTATTGGAAGAGCTGAATAAGTTTACTCGGTGGTTTAGTTAACTTGCATTCAATACTTATTACTACGATAAAAATTGTCTTTTATCGAAAAAACCGAACATTTGTTTCACATTTTCTCTACATTGGGACCCCGTAATAGTAGATTAGGCTAATGGTCACCGGCGGCCCCGGGTTGGATTCCCGGTCGAGCCAGGGCTATAGTGTGATTTTTCCTTGCAGTATCCCAGTGTATGTTGCTGTGTGAAAATGAAAAAAATTCCTTCTCAGGTTGAGTAGACCGGAATACGGCGTGGGGATGTCTACGTGACAACCACACGCAACCCCTTAACCCATGGCCGCGAGGCAGGAACGTTGCCGATAGGCCTGAGCCCGTTCACGGGCTGTCGCGCCAAGTACATACGAGTACAATAGTAGATTGGAAATATTAACTTAATATCAAGGAAGAGTATATGGTTCTATATGCAACTTTTCGTTGAAAAATTTCCAATCATTTTTGAAGAATTGTCGTTTGAACGTTTCTAAAAATGTAAAATTTGGGATTCATTTTCACTGATGTTTTCGAGAAATTTCATTAGAAATCATTCAAAGCACTTGTACTCGTACATTAATGTATAAAAATATTGTAATATTAACGACATGAGATATATAAAATGTATTTATGTAATCTTTTTTAAAAATCAAAAGAATAACCCACAATAGCATTGATGTCATATTATTCAGAGCATTCATAGCGCTATCTATTAAAAAAGTTAAAGAAAAAATGTAGTACAGTTTTTGACAAAATTATATCTTTTATATGCCCATATTTCACCCAAACTTACGCAAAATATTGTTTTAAGAATATTGTTTTTTTTCAAAACAATGTACATAGCATTAATTAAAGAACTATTTGACGAGAATCAATTTCAATTGAAGAAAATTATGTACTTCCGATAATGTAGTTTTACGAGGCCCAAAGTATCAAATTTTTGCTCTTTTCAAAAATTGAGAGTTAACAGTGGAAATCAGTCCTAAGCCACCTCTTTGAATGTATTTCACTTTAATCTCGCAAGACATTTGAAGAAACAAATTGGAGCCATTTTTGAAAAAAATTAAACATGTTTGAGAAAAAAATATTTTTAGAATCACAGAGTTCTCAGTTGTGTCGGAAATAGAAGTATTTGCGTGTGCATCTTGCTATACGTGTAAAATAGGGGCAGTTGATTCAATATTTATTTTCTGGCACTAACGTAAGAAGAGAAAGTATTGTAATCGTGTGCCGAAAAACCGCGAATTTTGGACACAATAAACTGTTATTGCCGGGCCCTGGTGAGGAAAAAAGGGATAAATTTAGTTGCTAAATTTAGAAAAAAAGTTCCTGTAACACCTGGTGTAGCTATAATCCATATTTTGTGCGTCCTTCATACCGAAAACTCGATTGACGGCAAAACTTCTGTTTGCCGTTTGTCGATTGTGTAAACCGTTTAGTCGATTTTCTACAAAATGTATATTTCCCAATCGACTGAAGTCGCGGCCCCTGGTATTTGAAACCAATATTTTAAATTATGGGGGGGGGTACTTCACATGAAAACCTTAGGACATTTTCAAAATTTTCAAAAAATTGGCTCCAAAATTTTCTTATGAAATAATGCAAAGGACGTTTAAGAGAATGGCGCAGGTTGACACTGTGAACACGAAGTACGGCATCTTGATCAAAACAATAGATACAAAACCACTAAAATATAGGCGATGAAAGGAAAAGAAAATGAGTTTCCTGAAGGCAGACTACGGATGGACTGTGGTGAGAGATTATCAAAACTCAATTCTTCTGAATGTGCTCAGAAATAGTTTAAGTTCAGTGAGAGATCCATGGTGAAAAATTATTTCTTTTGTATCTTATTTTGTCTTCCTCACTTTCTGAGACGTATTAGAGGAACTCCCGTGGCGTTCCTTGTCAACAGCTGTCATTCTGACTGCTGATGGATATGACCGCTGTCGAGAGGATTTCCCGTTTTTTTGACTCAGGTGAGCGGGATCTACGGGGGCTGGAGGTTCACTCAAAATGAGTCCCGGATGTAGAAGGGAGTGTATGGGCCTTCGAAGAGGAGTTTTTGTTTGAAGGCGATACCTGACTGGCGTCAACTTCCATAGAGGGCTCAGTAGATCTTATCGATAGCTGGTGAAGTTTTTACAAAAATGTCTTCTACTTTGAAGGTACTATCACATTCCACCTTCAATGCAGGACATATCTTCAGGGAAGTACGTATATAAGTCAACTTAAGAGGGCTACTATAACGGAAGCACGTTGTGTTTGGAAACTTGCTGTTGTTCTCGAGGACTTAGTTTTAGGGCAGTGGAGAAGAATCGTGTCGGGACTCCTGGTTCTTTTTACTTGGTGTCGACGTCTGGCTTTTTGGAAGGAAACCTTTTCGATGAGTAATCTGAATCTCTCTCCCTGAGAAAAGTAGGGTACTGGTTGAAGTTTGACGGATGGTCACATACACAGTTGACACTGTGGTGGTGCAACGCAGGGTTGTGGTTAGAGGATTGATGTACCGCATTTTCCGCACACTGGTCTCTCTGACATACATCGTTGTTGGGTGTTCGCAAACCATTGGCACTTGAAAACAGAGCGAAAGGTTTGGCACTCAGTGTCGCACTCAGAGGTTGTAAAAAAAAACAATTGATCCTCTCCCGGAGAAACGGGCGATCAAACGCAAGGATCAAGCCATACGGAGGAAACGCGGCTCTTCCGTTTTGTCTTCCTCTGAGACAAAAAACTGTTCAGGATTTTTTTTGTCACTGAAGTTTCTTCTGGACATCTCAATTTCTTTGCGCAAAAGGGCGGAGGGATAGTTTATGGTTCTTTATGCGGGACCGTGATTCGTCTCCGAGCTCCCCACCCACCATGGAGCCCAACAGGGGACACCCCACTGGGGTTCCAGGGTTGACACGGATATATTGTGGATATAGTGGGGAGATGGCACAGCGCTGCCCCGCCATGAAGTTCAGTACAAGACCTAGTCCGTGCCGGTTGATAGATAGTGGGTTAGCTCCCGACTGCCCGACTAGAAAAGTTCAAGGACAAAGAAAGGATGTTGCGACCTACAAGGTGGAGGGTCTCTCAGTTGCCAGGACTCACGGCTGTTTGCACAGAGATCTTAACCACAAGGATCCAGTGTCAAGGGCGCAGTCGGGATCGCATACACAAACCCCTCGACTCTCAGGTTATTTATTCCCTTCGACACGGGTCGCCATGCACGGCAAACGCATAGATGGGCGTTCAGCGTACATAGATAGTCTGTGAGGAAGAAAAGGAGGAGTGATAAAATACTGTAGGTTACATATAAAATGAAAAGCAAGAAGACGACAGACGGAGAAAGGAACACATGGGAGTCTTCTCTGCATACCCCCGTCACGACGTGGACCGACTCACCCCGATGATCCCAAGCTTCGAAATGAGCTTTCAACCGCCTTTGAAGGTAATATGGGGACTCCAGCATTGGCACCAAATACTAGGCGCTTAGCTATTTATAGAATATTATATAGGTACATCAATATACAATATACATACAAGTATTGTTAGTCAAAACAATAAAATATAATATAATTATGTCAACGGCGTATATTACGGTCTAGCTAGGCTATCTGAGAAGCACAAAGACTGCAAGAGAAGAAAAAGTAGATAAAAACAACTTAAAATTTGTTTCTTAACTTTGTGAATTTCATGATTACTTTTAATGAACAATTATAATCCAGAAATATTAACAAAGAGAATAGTGCTCAATCTTTTAGTATAATAGATCTTGGATACATAGCCTAGTCCTTAAACTCAGGATATGTTACTATCATATCGCTCGTAGGATGCAATAGTGGCGCAACTCAAAAAATAAGAATTTCGAGTTAAAACAATCTCCTGATTGGTCTACCTTCCTGCAATCACAACAGAATATCTTGCACAATATTCCACCAGCAAAGGACCGAAGTGTGAATGCAAGATTGATGCAGTTCAATACAATGTGAAATTTTAAAACTCACTTATCTCAACACTTGATTTTTTCCGTTGTGTCACTATTGCAGCTCATGAACAATATGTTCAACATGTCTGACTAAAGGACTCGCAAATTTCTGATCGCATTCTTAATGTGACGAGTGACCTACGCGTTTGACGAGTAGTGTGAGGGAGAAGAGAGGGACGAGACGGGGTAGTAAGGCGACTGCGCTTGAGCCGATGTACAAATACCCTCCCCTCCTCCTCCCTCCCCTTCGCACGGCGCACCGTAATTGTTCCGTGCGTGCACTGCCAGAGGGGTCCCGGCCCACGTGCGCGGCCCACAAAAACAGCTGAGCCCCGAGCTCTGACTCAGATGGAGCGGCGTGGCTCGGCCAGCGGGGCTGGCCGCTTGTCATCGACACTTGCAGGAAAAGAGAATTATTGCATTTGCTTTAGATGTGTTTGCGCTATCCGATACTGCTAAAACAAACATTTTTCTACTGCCATTGTGATTTGATGGCTGTAACCCGTTGCATAATGATACTCATTATTAAGGTGCGGATTTTAATGAAATGTCATTTTTTTCTTTTCTCTTTATAACAATGTCGTTTAGCATAAAAATTCATTTTATGTTAAGAAAAGATGAAAAGAGCCATTTTATGTCATTTTTTGCCTTTTTCGTCGATCTCCACTAGTTAGTCATTTTTTACCTTTTTACGTCTTTTTTTGCTGTTTTAATCGATTTTAATATCATTTTAATGGTACTTTCTTCAAACAATATTTACGAAGTGCAACAAATGTTCAACACAGAATTCCTAAGAACCATATTTCGACAAACGATTTCTTCGCTCAGATATTGTAATGTCAGCCTTTGTGAGTTGATCTACGGGTACTGTGGCGCCTGTCGGCGCCATTGTCAGTTTGGCCTATTTCATGATAAATAAAGGCAGTGATTTTCTTTGAAAGAACAGTCCAAACCAAAAGTTTGCAAGCTGAGTTTACTTATCCAAAAATATGGGAAAACATTTTTAAACATTACCCTGGCAAGTACAATACGAAATGAAGACATAAGAAATGCAACACAACTCTATGACGTTGAAACCTCTGTTCGACACTTGAAATGGAGTTGGGCAGATCACATCATGCGACTACCTCATACCCACTGGACTTCCCGAATTACCGCTTAGGATCCAAGACGGAAAGAGAAACGTCGGCAGGCAGAAGAAGAGGTGGTCGGACAAACTGAAGATGCTGTTTGGCAGCCAATGGTTTGCCTTGGCAAAGGATCGTCAGACGTGGAAGACCATGTCTAAATCCAACACAATGAACGTACTACACTAGATTTTCAATTTCTCACCAAGTTAATAAGTGCCAATGGAGAAAGTTGTAAGATGAATAATTAGCAAATTAGATTTAAGTAGTAAAATTTATATATATATATATATATATATATATATATATATATATATATATATATATATATATATATATAAAGGAGGACTCAAGATTTGGAGGACACGTAGATGCCGGGAGAGGTGGAGTGAGAAAGCGAGGAGGCGAAGGAGGCGAGAAGTTGAGGCAGGATGGAAGGAGAAGTGAAACACAAATGATGGAGGAAGCGGGGGAGGCAAAACTGGTGAAGGGGGGGGGGGGGGCGAGCGTTGGAAGCGGAGCAGCACAGTAGGGGGAGCGGAGCTGGTGAAGGACGGAGAAGGTGTAAAGCGAGGCAGGGAATGCGAAACGTGGAGGTGAAAGAAGAGAGGAAGCGGTCTGGGCGGAGAAAAGGGGGAAGTGAAGAGGTCGGAGGAGGCGGGGCACAGTTGAAGGCGGAGACTGTGGTGGCGATGGAGACTGTATCTTTGGCCGAGGCGTCGTTAAAGCCCAGCGCACATAAACCGCCATCACGACCTCTCTTCATCATACACTTCGGAAGCACTGCCTCAACTGCCTCAAAACACCTGAAATTACGATAAGGAAGCGCAGTATTTTCAGAGCGCGCGACTAACTTTGACACCCAATTACTTCAAAAAATATTCATATTTTATATTCATATTTTTGAAAAATTCAATATGACCTTACTTGAAAATCTGTTTTTAATTTGACATTTCATTTTTTAAAAAAATGTATCTTCATAATTGTAGCAGTAGGAAGACGCCGAAAAAATATAATTTTTTTCAATTTTCGAAAGTCAGAGTTTTTAACCAACATGAGTTGTCCACCATTTTCTTAAACTTCCTTCAGACTGTCCACCAACAAAATTTTATTAAAAACAATGGAGATGTTTTTGAAAAAGAGGTTGTTTAAGCAAAAATTAAAAATTGTCTATATTTCACGCAAAATAACGCGAAAGATACTCAAATTTTTGACAAATTGACATGACCTTGTTTCAAAATCTATCTACAAGGAACAAATTTTATTAACGGACAAAATCTTTATTTTTTTTAGTTTTAGGAAGACGCCGATAAAAATTTTGATTTTTTTCAATTTTCAAAAAATCAGAGTTTTTAATCAACATAAGATCTGTACCATTCTTTTAAAAGTCCTTCACACTATTCCACAACAAAATTTAATCAAACGATGGCGCCATTTTTAAAATTTTTGAAAATGCCCAAGGGACTTCTTGTAAAGTACCCCTCAAAATTGAAATATCAATTTCAAATTCAAGGGGCCGCGACATCAGCCAGATCAATTGGGGAATATCAATTTTGGAGAAAACCGGCCGTTAAAGCGAAAGCGTTGTTCACAGACAGAAAGACGTGCGTCAATCGACTTTTCGGTATCAAGTATCCACAAAACATGGATTCTGGCTACACGATTTTAGAGGACTTTTTTCTAAATTTAGCAAATGAATTCATCCACTAATTCGTTACCAGGGTCCTGTAGTAAGAGTGTTTCTGGCGAAAATTTGCCGTTTTTCGTACAGCATTGCATAACGTTCTCTTAAGCAATTCCTTCTTAGGTGCGAGAAATTAAAAATCTGCTGAACAAAACCACACAAAATGATTTTTCAAAATTCAGTAACATCACTGCTCCAGAACTACAAATAAACTTATCTTGTATAACACTCCAATAAATTTATTTACCAAAAACACTCTTCAGAAACATTCGAATATAAGTTGCAGTTCCATAACACATCACGTGAAAGGCAAATATTTAATGGCGAGTTCCAGCTCTCCTAGAGCACAGAGGTCTGATTACGTCAGCTGTGTCAGCATGACGTCATCTGCAATGACGCGCTGAGTATGACCACGCAGTCGGTACGCGCAATATGGGAATAGGCGGAAAAACAAAGAAATGTAATATCGCATTTTCAAGTCAAAATCTAAACCGTTTCCTTGTTTTTGGATTTCCCTCCAGTTTCTGGATAGCTAACGAAACCATATAGATCTCTCACTCGGCCGGAGGCTGCACAGTTTTGTTTCATTTCTCCACCATTAAAAATTATTAAATCACAGGTTTCTGTATTTTTCTAGATATCCTGCATTACCTAACAAAACCACAAACACCTCTCACAAGGCTGGAGGCTGCATAGTTGTTTTTAAATTTCTGCACGCTTTGGAATTTAGTAATATGATATAAATACTAGTAGCTTTATATATATATTTACATACACAATCATTCACGTATGGGCTACTACTGACCACGCAACACATTTGTCTCTCCAGTACCCAGTTGTATTCTATTCTAGAGAAATCAACATGTGGAATTATGGGGATCAGCCTTTCGGCTGCATTCTTTGTTTAAGACAAGGTTGTTAGCCTTCACTATTAATTAGGGGGGATAGGATGATGCTGATATTATTATTATTATTATTATTATTATTATTATTATTATTATTATTATTGGGTGATTATGAGGGGTGAAAGGACTAAGATGATGGTAGGAGGTGTTAGGTGGGGTGGTGAGAGGTGGGAGATGTTCCTGGGATTTTTTAACCATCCCAGCATCCACCTTGTGACCGAGGGAAACCACGAAATCCCCGGTCAGGGTGGCCAACTTGGGGATCGAATCCGGACCTCCCGATTGCGAATCCAGCGCGTTACGCACAGAGGCACGTTGCTCGGTATGTATAATTATCATTTGAATCAACAAATAAAAAAAGCCTTCGGCGCAGAGGAGCGGAGCTGCGCGGCCGCCGGTGTGCACCGCTGGGCGCGCGCTCCGCCGCGTCGCGTGGGAGCGAGCGGGCACCACCCCCACCCCACCCCTCTGCGCCGCCAAAGGGTTCACCAGGGTGTGAGCACGCCGCCTCCGCCGCCGCCGCCGCCGCTGCTATGTGAGAAGGGCCAGGCCGGACACCTTGGCTTCGGCCAAGGGCGCAGCCCTTTGGAACGCGGAACGCGGCTGTCTCTGGCTATAGGCTCGCAACCATCAAGTGCTTGCCTCTAATGAGCGGTGGTTTGTGAATTACCGGAGGGGGTTGCTCCAGGGTGTTCATGCATACACTGTCTGTTTAGATAGTCCTATTTCATTTTGACGAGTTGGAGAGTCAAGGGGAGTATTTTCCAAAATTATCCCTGATTTTATGCATGAAAATTGTACGAATTATGTAGCATCTATGAAACATTAATTTTCTTTCCATACGACCTAAGTTATTAGTACGTTAAAGAAAAGTTGCATTTGAAGCGACCTCTTAATCTCAATCAGTCGGCTTCTTAATCTTCCTTGACCTCTAGCTAATTCCTCTTAATAACCCTCCCCTATTTATTAACCCCGCTTTTAACCCGCTCTTTAACTCTACATCACCCCCAAGTGGCAGATGCAATTTAAATAAATTCCAAAATAGTATGCATTACAAATTTTTTGAACTACCACCATCTTTAGCGCCTTTTCGTTTTTCAGCTAATATTGTAACACCCTCTTCTGGATACGGAACTCAAAACAACATTTTCAACAAAGTTGGTTTATAAATTAGTACAACGACTCGCAAAATTAATTTCAAACCATTTTATTACTGACACAAAAATAATCAATTAAAATCAGGAACATGAAACTTAATTATTTTATAATTGCTTCTAAAATGTATATGTAATATATATTAAAATAAATTTTATAGTGTCACGAATAAAGAACAAAATGTGGCTAATTTTAAGATTTTAAATCATATTGCAGGCAGACAGACGGCGTGAAAAAAATCTGTAAAAATGACGAACAGATTTCGGACTTCAGCCGGCAAATATTTGTATGAGCCACAGTGCGCCCTAAAATGAAGCTATTATTTAAATGCGAGAAATCTTACATGTTCTCACGAATTATCTTGACCTAAAAATGCGTTGTAAATTATTCGTGGCACACACTCAATTAAGTGTTATTTAAATAGCTAAGGGCGAAGGGGTAACGAAGTGTAAAAGTCTAGTGAGGTTAGGTTTGGAGGTGTCGTATAAATATAAATAAAATCTAAGGCTGATACATTGAAACTAGAATACTTAGCCGGTCTCCCAATAGCCTTAGAAACACCGGAAGAACAGTCTGATTCCTGTTGATCATATCTACTGTTCTATGTTGCCGCAATATACTTCACCTATTATACCCCAGCTAACTCGTGCTGACTAATGATTCGAACCTCCTAATCGGAACTTAATCGACATATTTAATAATTTGTGGACATAATTAAGATAATTTGGAAATAGCCAGATTCGCACTTTATCCGTGAAATATACATTTCCTTTATTTTCGTATGATAAACACTAATTCAGTTACTTAGCAACAAGGTGACTTCAAAACAATTGATGTGCATGGTAGGTATAAGTGATAACTATGCTATTTCAAAATAAGTAAAGTTATTACTCGTGTTTAAATTTCAGAAATTGTTGAATAGATGTCTCGTTTTTATGAAGCAGATCAACTGTCCTGTTAAAAATATTAGAACATTATTTATCGCTTATTTCACGTATTTATAGTAATAAAGACAAAAGGATTATAGTTTACACAATAAAATTGGCATCAACAACAAAAATAAATAATTATTATTTCCCTTCACAATAGAAGTTATAAGCTTTGTCGTTTGATTTTGAAGATTTACTCGGAATATATCTTGATGTAGCTCACAAGCCTTCACAACCTCAAAAGCATCTTTTATAATGTTTACATCCACTTTTCCATTCATTTCGAACGAATTGCACCATAAATAATCTTCAATGATATCTGATTGTTTAGCACATACTAGCAACCATGAAATGTGACGGGCTAAAGTTCTTTAAAACGTTTGTGTAAGATATCATTTTACATCCTTGCAAACTTCTTTCATAGTATAGGGAAAGTATTGTAATGCGACGGGAAAAGTAATGATTTGGGAAAACATCTAATTTTATGTATTATTCTTTTCTTCTATGTACATCCTCTAACGCGTAGTGCAGTCAGACTCAGAATCCACATTCTGTGGGTTCGTGATACCGTAAAATTGGTTTACAGCAAGGTGTTTGTTTTCTTGTGTATCCGTCCGTCTGTTTAATGATTGCAGCCTGGAAATTGAATAAAAGATTGTAGTATTCACGGCATCAGAGTGCTTTTAATCGTTTTGCTGGTAATTGGACTTGGCTAATCGTCGATTTATTTACTTGCCTCACAATTAAAAGCTCAGTTAAGTAAATTTCTTGAATAAAATTATTATTTATTCCTTGTGCTCCAAATTTTTAAATAACTGGAAGATTATAGATTCATTATCCAATTGATTTTAATTAGGTTTGTTCAATATTTCGAGATAATGAGAAGCCTGTAGCGTCGCAATCGTCAGAAACGCCAAGCATGGGTCAGCTGACTTCTTCAGAAATTAATTTATTTCTTAACAGCAACATCATTAACAACAACAACAACAACGATTATTATTTCGGTTCTAATACATCCAGTACGTATGGATATATTCAGAAACTATCCATAGCTTATCTTCTACAGCTATTGTAGATCTGAGAAGCAGGTCTACTCTCTTCGATCTTCTAAAGCATTCTGCTTATTTATTTTTACTTCACCAATAGCTTCTGTTGCTAGCCAGAACATACGACTAACAAACAAGTACGTTACAAACCGCATATTTTGGCCACGCATTCAGCCCACTTTACACGGTCATTTTTTCATTATTTTTCATCTGTACACAAAAGGGACGGACCTGACGGGATGTCACTTGGAAGGAAAAATGACACATGCTTAATTTTTCGGTACATATTTCACCCAATTTGATTACCGCGCTCCTGGCGTTACCTTTTGGAACTTTCTCTAGTTTGCTGTGCGTCTGGTGTAATTTATTACTTTTGGACAATTTTGAAAGTGTTCTAGTATGTTGAATTGTAATGTGAAATTATAATGTTATTTTATTTATTTTCAGCCTCTCGTATACCCCTTGAGAGGTAGGCCTCCCAACTCTCGGTACAGTCGGTTATATAGTGAAAGTGATTCGGACGTGACTAGAAAAATAAAACATATACAGTGATCTAATGTATCGTTCCGTGCTCAGTGCCAATGTAACATAACTTACCATAGATGTTATGTTCAACTCTTTGATTTTCAGAGCTCTTTGCTGCCTATAGAGGAAATATTTTCATCACGATTAGTGAGAGAAAATGAAATGACCGTGTAAAACGCTAGATATCGTTCATCCAGTTTCGATACCGAAACAAAATCGCGTATAACGAACATTAGTGCATTTTACAATGTAAATTCGTTTTCTGTACACAATCGTGATGAACACATTTCCTCAGTACGCCGCAAAAAGCGCTGAAGATATACTTCGATTTATATGGAGCTGCACCAGGCAGATTGTCAGCTGTACCGGTGTCATGCGGTCGGCAGCTTACACGTCACTACAGTGACGGCACTATGGGGATTTGACATCGTAACCGCCGATTGACTTCAAATGCAGTAACGTTTAAATACAACACAATTGAACACAGCTATGGTAACAGATTAAGTGAGGTTATATTAGCGTTGAGCACGGAAAGAGACATTAGCACACAGTATGTTTTATTTCTCACTACATAATTACTTCATATTACAATTCAAACACATTTGTATGCTCTTAAACTGTACGATAGGAACAAATCGCACCACACGTGTAGCACACTCCTCCGAAAAGCACATGTTCCCACCATGTGCTTGTGGCATGGTTCTCTTCTCGTTCCATGGCCTTGAGAAAGATCCAAAAGTGACGCCAGGAGTGCGGTAGTCAAATTGGATGAACTCCGTACCGGAAAACGAAGCATGCGTCATTTTTTCGTACAAATTAAATCAGTCCCGTCATTTTTCTGTACCAACGAAAAGTGGTGAAAACAAACCGACCGTATAAAACGAGCTTAAGACATGATGCCTCTTTCGAGCCGATCGGCGGCCCGGACGCGCGGGGTATCGCGCTGCGGGAGTCGCACCGCGCCAAAGCCACGGGCTCCGAGGCTCCCGCGGGCGGCGCAGGGCGGCGCAGGGCGGCGCAGGGCGGCGCAGGGCGGCGCAGGGCGGCGCAGGGCGGCGCAGGGCGGCGCAGGGCGGCGCAGGGCGGCGCAGGGCGGCGCAGGGCGGCGCAGGGCGGCGCAGGGCGGCGCAGGGCGGCGCAGCGCGCGCGGGGCATTGGCGTCCACGACGCGGAAGAGCGAGCGACGAAGGCAGGCGAGCGGGCGGGCGGGCGGCGGTGAGCACAGGCCGAGGGGCGTTGTGTTTCCGTACACGCTGCGAAATCAGACGCGGATCACTGGGCTACATAATGTGCCAGGGAATTTTTGAGCCCGGCGAAGAAAGACAAAGAGCGCGAGTGGGAAAGTCGTCGAGTTCTCTTGAGAAAATTAAGAGTCAAACCGAGCTACCGGTTCTAATTGAAAGGTGCGCAGACTCCTCTGGAGAGCATTTGTAAATCGAGAAGAGACCTCTTCGTGAGAAATATTAGAAGTAGTAATGACGGAGAGGGGGGAGAGACCGGGGGAGGGGGAACACGCAATTATAAATGCAGGAAGTTCCGTAACGGAACTCTCACACTATATAATACAAAATATTCTGCTTTAATAGTCTATAGAAGTAGCTACAATGGCCCTAATTTGGGAGCTCTTTCATTAATACATCTTCACAAAAGTATAGCCTCAACAGAAATAATAATTTAAACTGATCAATTACGTGCGGATAAGTTGATAATATAACGTATAGTTATTTGTGCTCCACCTGCGTTATGAAAGTTCTAACGATCGAACTGCAACAAAAACCCCCGAGGGCCTTTGTCCAAGGCCTTTTTGTTGCCTGAGAACATTAGAACCAGTTAACGCCTGTGGTACATACAAGAGTTCATTTTTTCCCCTAATTTTAATGATTCAGATTTACTTATTTACTATTTAACTACATGCTAAAGTGACTCAGTTTGTATTTTAATATTTCCCTTCCATAATTCCCTCTCATAATTCACTCTATAAGCGAATACGTAACATCGATTGTTTTTATATTTCCCTCGTATCCACGATCTCTCGATCCAGGTACATTATGTGTTCTATAGCGAGCTTCGTATGGAAGGCAGTACCGAGCAATAACGTTTCAGTAAAAAATACAATATTTAACAATAAGAATGCCAAAAAAAACTATGAACTGTTAAATGTGAAATATCTGTGCTCACCAATCCTGTTTATTTATTCATATTTTGGGAGGATAAGAAATAAAATAATTAAATATATTAAAAAATTGTCATCCCGACCAGAATTCAAACCCGGGTCTCCTGGTTTACGACCAGTTGCTCTAACCACTGAGCTACGTTTGAATCCCGGTCGCGGTGACAATTCTTTGTACAAATTAAATTATTAAAATACGTTTATTACGCAGGAAGAAGGTCACAACTTGGTGTTCTTTACGTCTGCGGAACTTATTTCTGAGCGTAAACGCTTCCAAAAAGGTGTGACACTTATATAAGAAATAAACTATAGTTATATAATTCTCTCTTCTCGCTGTCGTTAATTGCTTAACTACGCTCCGTGAAGTTACGGAATTTAAGCCATTCGAGACACAACAGCGCCGAGCTCCTGGCCGAAGGGATAAAAGGCAATGACTGACTGCGACGTAACGAGATAAGACAATTTAACGGAGGATTACTACATGTATGTATGATCGATGTCCAAAAGGGAAGTCATTGTGAAAAATTCGCAACATAATTTTTATAAAAAATGTAACATCCACGTAAATAAAGACAATATTTTATTATTTACATACAAAAATGCAATATTTTGATACGATATAAATTGCAAATCGCAGCAGCAATTTCAGATATTCCTATTTTTTTAGTGAGTACACTAAAGCTATACAAAGTCGCATGTAATTCAACATCGAGATGTCAAAACTATCACTTTCCTTGCTTCCTTTCTCACCTAATCCTTTATTCCGTCCTACGCTTTTTGCGGATGTGGTGTTTCTTCCATTTACATGTGCCTGATCTGTCACTCTACCGTCTGTTCTATTAGCCACCTTTGGACCCCGATACTATTAGGTGTCGAGGGCTAAAGAGTTATTCATTTTTCATCTTCCATTTTTCTTTCTTTCTGATTTCTTCTCTTTCCTTTATAACGGGGAGGAAGCCTTCGAAGCCAAGTAAAGGCAACCCTCCTGTGTCCGAGAAAGCCAGATGGAAAATCCCTTGGTCCTCATTCACAGTGAGTGATGAGCCTGCATCATCTGGATCTGCAAACTTTCATAGAAAATCATCGGAACCTGGTAGACATAATACCCGACGATTTTCGGCAATGAAAATTGACAATGAAAATTGGAACTTGGAATATTTAAATGCTGTACACCAAAGATAAAGATACAGAAGTATTAAAAGAAATTGGCTAGTACAGTACGGATATTATTAAATTTTCAGAAACAAAAAAGGAAAGGTTCAGAACGGAGGGTTACACATTTTACTCGAGGGTACCAAAATATGAGAGGGTTCGTAGTGGTGTGACCTTGTAAATAAAACAAAAGTCGAGGAATAACAAAACCCTGGGAGAAGATAACTGATTGATTGTAAAAAGTTGAAATGAAACTTTACAATTTACAATTATACAATTATAATAATTTCCGTGAACCCCCTAATGACGATGCCGTTGTAAGTGTAAAATAAGAGTTTTTAATGGGTTGTTGATGTAACTGGCGTTAAGTTTGTTACGTTTACTGGCAACAATCAACAAACGCAAAGAAATAATCTTACTGGGGGACTTAAATGGCAGAAGTGACTGACAAGTCAGTAGTCCGGTAGTGCTACATACGGTGAAAATATAATACATGATGTCAGCGAGCGATTAATTAAGCTGCTTCAACAAAAAGCCTTGAAAATAAAAAAAGGGAGGTTTAAACATAAAGAAGACATACAGCGCTCCACATGAATTCAGCGTACTCGGAAATTGAGGTCCATATTATTGTGAAACTGAACTAAAATAAAAGTCGACGTGCGAGTCAAGAGGGAATGAGAGTGCTTTTTAGATCTGTTTTGCTATCTAAAGTGCAACTAAAGCAATCTCAAGTTCCACTAAAAAAGAGTCCTCGAGAGCCATATAATCAAACCCAAGTCGATGAAAGAGCGATGTCAACAAAATATGTTATCTTAGAAGCCTGGATGATAAATCTACACATATTTTGCCCTGACGATATTCTACACTACGTTTTCTGACGAGTACCGCTTCAATTTGTGCTACAGCGATGGCGTGAGCCGCGTAATTGCAGCGTGGCCCGATTGAAGCGTACGTGATCGACGCTTCAATGGTGATTGTTCCGCACCATGGCGGACAAACGCAAAATGTGATGGTTTGGGGTGCCATTGGGTACAATGGGCGATATCTTCTCATACGTATTGAGGGAAATCTGAACAGCAACCGCTATATCAGGGAGGTTTTAGAGCCTGCGCTTCTGCTCCTCCTGAAAGCAGCTCCACGTGCCATATTTCAGCAGAGAAATGCCCGATCGCATGTGGCGAGGAATGTGCTAGCTTTCTGCCAAGGATGATCGGTACCACTGCTTCACTGGCCTGCACGTTTTTGGGAAATGATCGGTCCGCAATTTGTTCGTTCTGGTCCTCCTGTAGCCACTGCCGATGCTTTGTGGTCACGCATAGAAACAGCGTTGCAGTGTGTTCCCCAGCAGCATATCCAGACTCTCTTTGAATCCATGCCCCGACGTCTAGAGGCTCAAAAGGTAGCGCGTGGCGGTTTCACACCGTGGTAAATATTCAAGGTCGAAATGGAGGTACAGTTATGTAATTTTAATCATTTGTATATAATGACATTCCTAATCTGTGGAATAATTTTCATTGTAATAGTATGACTCCTTCTTGGTGTTATAATTTTCACATACACCACTGTATATCAAGTTTGGTTGGCGAACAAAATGTGATATGTACAGGAAGGAATCCCAGATGTAATGTATGATAACTTTGAAGCCTTGGGCGAAAAGGATAATTATCAGAAAAATAAGAAATGTTTACTGTGGTCAAATAAAATCACTGAGGATTTTGTAAAAAAGAAAAAAGTTCAGGAAGTGTATTTGCATATGCAAAGATAGTTCAGAATATCAAAGGATGAAAAAAGAGACTTAGAGGAAAATAGTAAAGCCAAGAATGAATACTGGCAACAGATATTTAAGGAAGTCGAGTGTTTAGAGAACTTGAGTCAAAGAGATCCTGGAAAATAATATGAGGAATAGAAATGGGAAAAATAATCCCAATTACTACGCGGCAATAGAGTAATTCTAATATCTTTTTACTGAAGAGACGCTATAGTAAAGTGAGGTCTAGTAACAAGAGACACAAAACAGAAACACCTATAGTCTCTATTGTTACAGACGAAATAAGAGCAGCTTTGGCTCTCGTGAATAATAGGAAGACTCCTGGGTCAGGAAACATTGGTGTAGAACTTCTAAGAGCAGTACCTAATAGTGTAGTGAAAAAACTTTCAAACATTTTTACTTTCTCGCACTTACTTCGTAAGGAAATGTTATAAAATCGTGCTCCGGAAAACGTCGAATTTTCGGCAGAAAATCTCATTGCCGGGACCTTGTGTCGAAAATGTGAATAAATCCTGTCACCATATATAGTAAATTACTACCTCTAACACGTGGTTTAGCCAGTATTTATGTGTTGTGGGTCCTTGATACCGAAAATTCGATTAACGCCAAAACGTCTGCCTGTCCGTCCGTCCGTCTATGGTTAACGCTAGCACCAAAACCGTTCAGCCGATTTTCACCAAAAATGATATTCCCAGATCGATCCGAAGGAATTCGATGATTTGGGAGTTTCAATAGGATATTTCGACTTTTGAGGGTACATTTCATGAAGCCTCAAAAAATTTAATTTTTTTTTCAAAAATGGCATCAAATTTTTTGATGAAATGTTGTCCTCGAATAGCGTAAACGACGCTTAATGCAAATGAATAATAATGTTCATTGGAATTCTAGATTTTTCAAAAATTGTAGACGGTAATTTTTTGGGGGCGTCTTCCTGCAACTCGTATGATATTAAAGATAGAGATTTTTTTACCTTAATGAAATATGTTCTGAATTGACATTTTGAAATAAGGTGATTTACAACTTTTCAAAAATATGAGTACTTTCCTACTAACTTTGCTCAAAACATAGGCAATTTTTAATTTTTTAAAACAATTGTTTCTGTAAAAACAGCAACTTTTTTTTACATTTTCTCTTGTTATGCATCATGGAACGGAAAAAATATATTACAAGTCCCATTTTCGGCAAACTGCCCTTATTTTCGAAAATTGCAAAAAAAAAAAAACATTTCAAAATTACAAAAGTTGATTAAAAAACGAATAGTTTTTGCGTGATTTTGGGTTGAAATTAATGAAATTTCTATAAAAAACAGTTTATCAAAATACGATTAAACTTTTTTCGTCAATTTTTTTTCACGGATAGAAGGCACACTTCAAAGAATGGAAATCTCACTTTTGTTGAACTTTCTGAATTTTCGAAAATTGAAAATTTAGAAGTAATGAGGGAAAGCATGTTCTATCGTAGTTAATAAATAGAAATAAAAAGTCTTCCCCAAAGTGATCCATCAAGTGAGTGCAAAAAGGTTTTCATTACTCCAATCTATAATAAAGGAAGCGGGTCAGCGTCAACTGTCGAGGGATAAGTAGCAAGGTTTACGAAAGGGTCCTAAAACGGAGAATTAAATATGAATACACACAAAGGCTTCTAGTCAGGGTGGTTTATTAACATTTTTTTACCAGAGCTCTACAGTAAGAGTTTTTCTGTGGAAATCATCGATTTCCATCGCAGTTTTACAATATTTCCTTGTTAGTACGTAGTAAAGCGAGAAAGTAAAAAGAAACGAGAAAGAAAAAAAAGACGTGGAAGAACGACTGGTGGAAATGTCCCTTAGGGGAGGAGACCTGGTGTGGAAGACACCTGAAGGGAAGTGATGTGAGGGGGCATTGCAGAGGGAGGGGCAAGGGGGGGGAAGCTGCTCGTGGGAACGGGCGTGCACCCCTGGGGCCGCCGCCGCCCCTTGCGCGCCCTGCGCATGCCTAATTAAGCCCTTTAGGCCGCTTCGTGCTTGTTTTCACAGCGTGAATGGGCCTCCGCGGAAGGAAGCGGCTCGCGGGGCCGGAAGCGATCGAGCTAATTGAGGAGCCGCCCCTCCCCCTCCCCCCCCCCCGCCGCCCGGACAGACGACAGTCGCGTGCGTGAGGACGAGCAAGGGGGTGGACAATGCTCCCTGACACAGAGTCAGCGTTCCTCCCAGTCTTCTTGATTGCATCTTTGTTGCCTTTGAATTGAATTACGCCCGGTGCCGATTTCGGTCAAAGGAGTGCCAATCGGTTTTACTTTTTTATGCTTTTCATGCGTAACATGCAAGCAATTTATTGCTTTCTGAAATCTTTCTCAATAAATTAGGAAATAAGAGGGCACTTACACGTTTTTCGATAATGTGTTCAGCAGTTTTGCTTGTGTTGAAAAATGTTAATTACTTTGCAGTAAAAAACGAAAAAAATCATTATTTTAATAAATAGCACGTAATTCCTAGAGTACCGCACGTACTTTAATTTGACATTTAACAACACTTCTGTCTCTCAACTGGGGAAGAACTTTCTTCTTGTTCAATATTCCCTTAACCGTTTCATTTCCATTATTTTTTCATAGAAACGGCTTCTGTTTCGTGCAATATTGAGACATTCCCCGAGTGTTATAACAGTTTGTTTCAGAAAATGTATTTTAGTTTTATGTTCATCTGCTACTTCAAAGTAAAAAAAACGTAATAATGTTTTTAAACTTCAGGTAAGTATTGCAAGATATAAACACAGATTATCGTAAAAACATATATACTAATTTACATTGCATAATCGTTTCAATTTTTTCACTATTTACAATATACCATACATTTAGATAGTTATTGTAAAAATAGATCGTCTATAAATATGTAATTATACCCCCCTTAACATTTTAAAAGTTTAAACAAATAATCTACTTTTCTTACTACAGGTTAACATTTTTTCGTACATTTTTGACAAATATGGTGACCCTTGTTGCCAAGTTGTTTGCCATTTAGAGAATTTTGACCCAGCAGTTTCACTTAAGTTTTTTTATCTAACTCAAAACATGAACTTTATCTAGAATTTCAGGAGTAGAGTATCGTACAGCTACTGACTTTATTAGAAAAAAGGAAGCCAATAAAGAAATAAGTGGCCCTAACGGATTCAGATTTAAGGTTTTATTAGCGCAAATAAAATGGTGATATTCTCAATGAAATGACGTAAAACTTTACTACGTAGCACTGACGACTTATGCTAACTTTCCTTCAACGCGATATTCGTAGTGAGGTGATCAATTAGTAAATATTGGATAATATGTTGAAATATCGTGAGAAAGTGCAAAGAATTTATTACAACTTAAGAGTCGCTTATTGCATCTTAACATCTGCATGACTGCATCTCGACATGTGCCTGCATGACTTTGGCATTATTCCTTTCCATAGCAACGATGCAAAGTTACTTTGCATTAAAACCTATGAGCATCGCGCTCATTAATTAACTGTTTTTAAATTGTGTTTGTGACGAGCGGTTTTGAGAGTCTCTCTTGTATTTTATTTACATCCTACCCATTCGTAATCTCTTGGCCTAGCGGCAATTATGACTGAGTTGAGAAACTGGAACTCTACATCTAGAACAATGGTCCAAGCACAGAGAAGGGTCCATGGGCTACCATGTGAAACTATATGAAGGTACAAGGGCCAGATAGTCCTATGTGATGTACGGGGAGCGCGAATGTGCTCTTCATTGGAAATATCCTCAAAAGAAGCGTATGTACCGCGAGAAGCCCTAGTAGGTAGCAGCTGAATAGTGGGTGAGGCAAAACCGATAAGGTAGCCCAGACTCAAGGTCACTAACTACCACGAGAAAGTCTGTGCCATTCTACAGCACATCTGGTCTCTTTTATCAAGATTTGTATACTTTGCTTATATTAAATTAATCATAGCAAATGAGATTTCATAACAACGATAACTATCTGGTTTTTCACAAATATATATTATACTCGTATTACCTATACAGTCTTTAATTGCTCAATTCTATCCGTTTGTTAGAGCTTATAAACATAACACATTATCACACACTGTATCTCACAATATAGTCACCACCGACTTCGGTGACTCAAGGCAACTGTTGTCAGTGCAGTGTTTCTGACCGGGCGCGATCTTTCCTTCCTTAACAAACGGACCACGGGCCACGTGCGGTCTCTTTTCGCTTTCTTGTTCTATCCTCACCACATACGTACATACATACTTAAATGCGCTACACTACGAGACGCCGGGAGACCTGTCGGGATAACAGAGTTTGTCCCGTCTGGGGCGGTGCTCCTCTAGTGAGAGATACCTGGTTGGGGAAAACCGTGCAAGTGTACTGGTATGTCGGTGCCGGATCTCGACATCCAGATCGGGGGAGATTTCATAGGTTCGGGTCCCGAAGATGGCACGATTTTCGACACTCGTTAGATAGCTAGGTCGAATCCAGTCGCAGTCTGGAGGAGAATTCTAGCGACCGGCTGCTCTGATCGGTAGTTTTCCGTGGTTTCTCCGATCAACACCAGGCGAATGACAGAGCAGTGCCCTAAGAAACGGGCGACGCACCGCGCGTGATCTCACCTTCCTCTTCCTTGTCCTATCCTCACCCCTTACACACACACGCACGCACACACACACACACACACACACTACACTACCACACATGCCGGGAGACCCGCCGGGAGCTAAGAGCTTGTCCCGGCTGTGGCAGTGCCCCACTGGTGAGATATACCTGGTTGTAGAAAACTCCGTTAGCCGACGGTAGGTCGGCGCCGGGTCTCGCCATACTGCGGGGTGAAGATCACCGCCACCTCCTGATCAAAAACATGCACTACACTTACGGGAATAATGACCCTGTTAGTTGACGTGCCCGGAATCTCTAAACAATCAATCGACTTCCAGCAGGGAAAGACCACCGCAACTTCCACGGATAAAAACACGACACTTATGGGACCTTAACAGTTGACGTTTCCGGAATAACCAATCAATCAATCAATCATGATTCTTGACTGGTCAAAGACAGTCGATCTAGCGCCCTGGCTTCTCTAGAGCGGTGGCGCTGGATGCGAGGGCGTCGCGTAGCTGCGCGGGGGGCTGCTGGCGCTGTCCCACCTGCCGCCCGGCGCGCCGCGGTGTCCGCTTAACGACATTAGTCTGGATAACGGCAATTACGGCGCATTATCCGCGGATCGGGGCGACGAGGACCGCTTCAATTAGCGCAGCGCGCGGCGGTGGCGGTCGCGGGTGCGGGCGCCCGCCGCCGCCACAGAGCCGAAACGGGGAGGGGGCGCCCAGGGGAACGAGCGGAGCCCGGGGAGCGGAGCAGGGGGCGCGCGGGGGCTTGGGGGACGTAGGTGGACGCGCAGGAGTCGCAGGGAGGCCGTGGGGGTCGCGGAGGAATCCGGGGTGACGCGGGGGGACAGGTGGGACACGTAAGAACTGTGAGGACTTTGACGATGTGTGGGTAACATTGGGGACCGCAGAGGGATGTGGGGGACATGTTGTGGGTGTGTACTTGGCCTATGATGTCGACTCCCTCCGACCGAGACTCGTCCCAGTGTATCAGGCTATGAGACTGGGCTAAGAGTCCACACGTATCTCCCCACAAGACAACGCTTCCATCACCCTTACGCCATGTCCCTCCTCACTAGCCAGCCCTCGGTCTCGCTGCTGCCTTGTCCGGCACCTCGTGCCTCCCTCACACCGGTGCGTCCGTCCATCTCCCCTCACACGTCCCCGCCAACGCCCTGCCCTCCTCCCTGCTCCTCTCACCGCCCTGCCGTACTTCTTCTACTGCCCACCACTCCGGGATCCTCTACCGACCCGCCTCTATCTCTTGCCTGGCCCGCCGGACTGGCTGTTTGCCTCTAACACTACACTTCTCATATCTCACCTCACATCTCTCCACCCAACTGTTATCTAGTCCTCATGCAGTTCGGTCTCTGCCGCCATGTCGTGCGACCCCCCTGATCACTTCCCTGCCGAATGACATGACTCGTCTGCCGTCTCATCCTCATTTAGGACGCAGGATCATCAAACACAGCTCCCACCCTTCACGTGCTCAGTTCACCTTCAACTTCCAACCAACCCTCAGGCTAACGCCGTCTCCTCCTCTCCACATACCCCCATCCCTCACATCACAGGCCCTGCAGGCCGCCTTTCCCTCTGTGTCCTCTGGTATTACTGTTGCCCCAACACTCACTCCGTGGAGTCACACTCGCGTTTTCACACAGCCAAAAGCGATTCCATTCCCCTGATCACGGAGGCCTACGACTTCACTTCTGCCAACCAGTCGTCTTTGCTTTGCTATGCATATCATGACACGACAGAAATCTTCGGTCACCCTGACGCACTCTCCTTTTTCATCACCCAGCCCTCGATCTCGCTGGCTCCAACTAGCCCGTCTGGGTATCGCCCAACAGCATCACACGGTGACTTTTTCCTCAGGCTTGCTTCGCAGTTAATCTCCTTTCACTTTTCGTTACCCTGGAAAGCATAGCCCGACACCATTCCGTTTGTTCTTCTACTGTTTCGGAAGGAGCAAACATTTTAGTTAAGTTTGAATTCATAAGTAACACATGAATATGTCCTCGCACCAGACCATGGAAAACTTCAAACGTAGGTAAACGTGGCAGAATAGTGTGTGTTTAGTCAGGAAGATGCTCGTGATAGCTGATTAATGTTTTGTTTCTACAAACTTCTAAGCGGTGGTTTTCAACGTTGTCAGTGTTCTAAAAGGGCTTGATCATATTCTTGAAAACAGAAATCGATAAATTATAATCAATCAGCGTGATTCTAAGCAAACCACGGGAAACGTAGAAAACAACCCTCATACTAAGGAGGAAAACAAAACGGGAAGGAGTCGCGCTATGCCTTTTTGGAGAGGTATGTAAATGGCTTACGAAAAGTTGACCGCGGAATGCAGTCGGCATACATCCAGCCCTCGTTCCTCGTATTGTGGCGCCGTCTCACCTTTCGGGTCGATCGACACCCTCGTCACGGGCCTCGCGACAGCCTACCTCCCTTCTCGAAACTCGGCAGCGGCGATTCACCCCTTCACCCAGATTGATTGATTATTTGTTTCAGGACACGTGAACTATTATGACCGTGAGCCCCGTAGGTGTATTCTTGGAGGTGACAGACCAGCTCAGGTGGCTCACAGCATCAATTCGTGTAGTGCCTCTGACCGGCAGGTTCTAGGTTCTACTCCCGACGGTTGCAGGATTTTTAACACTAGCAAGATAGTGAGGTCGAATTCAACCGCTGTCTGGAGAAGAATTCTAGCTGCTGACTGCTCTGAGGGAAAGTTATCTCTGTTTTTTTCGATCAATACCAGGCGAATGCCGGAGTAGTACCCAGACAAACGGGCCACCTACCGGGCACGATCTCTCCTTTCTGTTCTCCGGTTCCTTGCCCTTTCCTCTCTTACACACTGGTGGCCCGCTGGGAGCCGATTTCTGGCTGGGGAAAAAACTCCGCCAGCTGACATGTACTTCGGCTACCACGCTTTTCGGCGGGGCAAGAGCACCGTCGCCTTAAGAGATTTAAAAATCGTGCTAATGACCTTAGTAGTTGATGTGATCGGACTTACTAATCAATTAATTACACTAGGGAACAAATATATTCTTTTTTCATACCTGCAGGATGAAAGTAGGTAGTTTCAAAGGAAACAATCACACTGAATTCGCAAATCATTATAAAAACTTTATATTATGCAAGACTCAAAAGATGCGACCATATTTAATATTTTAAATAAACAAAATCCTATACTAATTTCCTCATTGTCACTCTGGTTATATTACTACAAAAGTTTATGAGCAAGCTTCATATAAATTAACAAGTTAAAAATGGAATACACATATACGTTCAATAATATGCAGCCATTAAAATAGTTCGTTGGCATTCTATACAACATTGGTAGTGCAAATGATAATGGTTTGAGTTTTCCCTACAAAAAAACCTAAGCTTCATTGTACACTGGTGAGCAGCCCATAGTTTGTCCTGATCACAAGGGCGACAGCCAAAATATAAAAAATTCGCAAGTTTTGTAACTTCATATATTTTTTCCTTTGACGTTTGAGTGTAAATAGTTTACAATCGTAACAGAAGTTATCGGATTGATTCGCACACTTTCGTTGTAAAATGATGATTTGCGTTTTATCGAAACGATTCAATTCAACAGATCATTTGATGAATTTGAAGGGGCGCCGCGTCAGCTACCCAGACGCGAGTGTATTTTGACATACAGTAATGACAATCAGTGGAACACGTATGTAGTTAGCGTGATTAATTAAGAAAAACAAGAGTACCCCAAGGATATGTGTTAATATAATTCGTATCTTCTCTTTAGTGTAAAATGCATTGAAAACCTGGCGTTTGCTGAGCTTGTGGATGTTTCATATTCATCGCCGAGGCATAAGGCCGGAGACTTGCCATCGACTGAGAAAAGCGCGAACATTTCAAGTTAGTTTGATCCTACAAAATTGGTAATTGGTTGTAAGCGAATCTTATCCGAACTACCTTTACACATACACTTTTTTTAATCACCACACATTATACAGTGTATTCGACGCATGTTCCGTTTATATATTTATATATACGCTTGAAGTGTTTACCAAGACATACTCGCGGCCTGAATAGTCAGACGGTTGTCTACTTCTTCACGTCTTTCAACCTGCCGCCATCACTGTCAGGTCACTGCCTTTGCTTTGCATATCACTGTACACAATAGTAGATTTGAAAAACATTTTAAGCACTTTTCTCAATGATCCGTAGGGCAAGGAAGGCAAGAAGCCTCATATAACGCAGGAGCTACGAAAGAAATCTACACTTTCTTTACGAGCTGAAGAAATAAGAAAATCTGGTTGTTACGAGCCAAGTTGTTGTGATCCTTAGTTGCATATATTAGGCTTTTGCAACGCCATCATCTACTCACATCATTTGTAGTAAACACACCTTGATCGTATTCAGGTATCACAAGAGGGGACTCAAAATCACGTACGCACATAGTTTGGGTTTGGTTTTGTTGCTAGATATCTCCGGAGCGATTGGAGATGTCAGGAAGTCCATGCGTTACAAAAAGTAAATTATTACTTTCAACATACATTGCCAGGTGGGCAAATGCTCATATCACCAGCTTTATGTTTCGCAATACATGAGCACACTTTTTTTTTTAATTTCTCAACATCTATCTCTATCTTCTTTCTTATCTATACAATGTAATTACCAACTGTCACCTTTTAAATCCTTCAGTATATATATATATATATATATATATATATATATATATATATATATATATATATATATACTCTGAGGGACGTATTTAATGTAAGATAGGCATGTTCAATGACAGGTGACGCAGACGAAGTGCTAGCGCTAAGGTGGAAGATCCATAAGCTCCGCGAGGGCTCGGACCGGCGGGCGGCCGGTTCGCGGGCGGCGCACCTGTCAAGCAGTGCCTCGAGCCTCAAGACCCAAAATTCTACAGGATACTCCTCAGATGCACGACTCGTACGGTCGTCCGCTGCGGTCGGGGTACTGCTATATTCGAGGCATCGATAACGCATCTAATTGAATCCTTTCGATTTAGGTTTCCGGAAGGATTCAACTAGATCTTATTTCTGACGTATTTACCAAGTTACAACTCAAAAGACTTTAATTTCAGAAATATGCGTGACGTGTACAGTCACCCATCCATCCAAATATCTATCCATCCATCCAACCGTACCGAGATCCGTAATTTCGGGTATAAAATTGCATGCGTCCTCCCCACCTGCATCAACCATCATTTTCGGAACAGCACTGACGTGCAAAATAACAGATCAAAAGAATATTAAAAATAGGTTTTACTTTCAAAGCTTCGGGATAGAATGAGCTCTCTAATTTTTTTCTTCAATTTTCATCTCAATAATAACTGAAGTGATTCCAATTCTTTCCCTTCCTGTTTAGGGAGGAAAAAACAAAGTGGCAACATTTACGCACGGTTACTCGTTTTATTAAGTCACTTTAACTTGTCTATCTTTTTAGTCAATCCACTTTTTTTATATTAGTGGTTAACATTTTATTTTTTAAACGAAACATCTAAGCAACAACCGGAAATATTGTTTCTTTTCAAATTTGTTGCTTTCACAGCACCTGCACATCCTAGTGTGGGTTGAACAGTAATTTTTTTACTGCCATTTACAGAATCCAAAATCTATGATGAAAATCGGACTGTGTTCAGCTGGGAACCGACTGCGAGGAAGTGACCTTTTGACACAAGTTCAGAGAGGAAGGAGGAATTCGACTGCCCTCGACCTATCGGATCGTAAGCAATATCAGTCTTGACCCCACTGGCCGTTAAAATATAAATCGCATCACAAGTTTAGTGGTTTATATGGCTGATCCCACTCACATACATTCTCCTATTAAACGTCGACTACCACTTGAACATACACAATACGTCCGCCATTTTCCTCGCCAATTAGTGAGAAGAGGATATTGATTAGTGGAGAAGTGAGAATTTATAGAACTTCCTAGTAGTTTTTTAATTCTATTTTTAAATATGATTTTGTTTCCATTATTGTTTAAATAGTTCAACAATCTTACCATTGGACACTACAGAATTTTACATAAAATTAACGACTGCTTAAAATGCAAAATAATAATGGAAAAGGAGTACTTGGAATGAAATAATTGGTTATAAGTGGTGCAACTTATATAAATCTCCCACGATGCTGATTAAGAATCAAATTACAGAAGTTCTACTGTTATGTGAGAAATGTATGTCATAGGTGCAATGTTATGAGTTTATTATACGTTTTGACACAAAATATCTTCTCAGATTACTAAACAGCATTCATTTAAGAAAACCGTAGATGCATAGAATTAGAGAATGTAGTAAGTTGAATTGGGATATAATGGAAACCAACAGCACATTCTTTTTCGCTATTGCAATGGTTTCGTAATATTTTAATAACAAAATTTTTGAACACATCTCTGCCATCACCTGTAAAAACCCTTTACCAATAGTAACACTTTAGATGCGAAAACGTATTCTCTTAAAGATAATACAGCAACACAAATTCAACATTCCCAAACTACGTTCCGTAAAGTGAGAATCATTATCGCCCATCAATGGGCAGTAATTACATGAATTTCAAACTGCCCTACCACAGCGTTGCTATTGTATTGCCATCCAATCTTATAAATGACCTACAAAAGAAACCAAAAGAAGTGTGATTAAAAAAAAGAATTTCCGAATGTTTAAAATATGCAAAAATTACACGCCATTATTAATAAAATGCCAATTGAAAGAGTTTGTACTTGCGTCTGCAGCATTAAAACTTTCCAGAATAAATATTCCTAATAAGAATAGTGCCAAAAAGCAAACATTAAATGGTAAAGGACCAACGTCTGAAAAAGTCTTTAAAAAATCAATTACAATATGCCAAATCACAAATGAAACACCATGGTTTTGTGCAGTGTTAAAGGATGAGGATACCAGTTGTGCAAACTAGAACATTTAAATATAAATTAAAGGTGCTTCCAGGATACAAAGATTTGAAATCTTTACTTTAAAAAAAACATAAAAAATCCACTCAATTCACGGTACGGTTTCCCCTTTCGGAGACAATTCATTAGATCGAAGAGGTCGAAAGCAAGAAATTGACCGATGATCCCGCGCGACTGTGTGCCTCACGTGAAGGGGGATTGTGAACAGACCACCTGGCGATGTAATGAGCCCAAGCTCCACGCGACCACGAGTGTGCTGCGTCCTGTGTGGTGCAAATGCTGCCAGCCTCACACTCTTCTACTACGTGGACTAAATTAATAAGTTCTCGATTGCTAGATGGAATAACAGTAAAGTTTTCTCCATTAACTTGCATATTTTGACTTTTTTTGGAACCGGCCATCTAATTTTTATTTCGAATTATCAAATTTCGATGTATCAAATCATCAGATTTCATACTAGCTCTACTGTACTGATGAGTGGCGTATTTCTTGTTGCCAGTGATCGGGTTCAGACATGGATGTTATGAGTAACCTTTCATCTTAATTTCATGGGTGTGTGTCTGTTGTATGAAGGATTCCGTAACCTTCATGCCATTGTAACCGCTTTAATGAACAATCTTAGGGTTTCAGTAGTATGTACGAAATTACCATCCCATACAGTTCATTCTTTCAATATCCATCGCACTTCTCTGAGAGCTTCTCATTTCAGAAAACCCGAAGAAAAGAGCTGTTCAGTTATGCCTCGAGAGGCTTTCCGTCCTCATGGTAGTTTTCTACGTGATCCTGCTATTATAGTTTTCATCTCGAAGTTTAGGTAAATTTGGACCATTATTTGGCTTGTGGTACAGAGAGGAATCAGTTGCAATAGCTCAGAGGCAAACCGTTGCGTTTGCAACATCACTGATCGGAAGGTTCTTCGCTTCCAATTTCGCCAGCGGCGGGTTTTCAATATCACAATGGTAGCTATCTTCAATTCAGCCGCTTCCTGGAGGAGAGTTATTCTAGCGGCCGGTTGCTCTGGTCGGCAGTTTTACGTGGTTTCTCCGATCAATAGCCGACTAATGCCAAAGCAGTACCTTAACAAGAGGACCACCCGAAATCTTTCGTTCGTGATTCTTGCCTCTCTTCTCGCCTCACAACCACGCACACACGCGCGCGCGCGTACACACACACACACACACACACACACACACACACACAAACAAACACACTTACTGCACCACAGTAGCACGAACGTCAAAAATCCAGTGGGGAGCTTAGAGCTCGTAACTATTCGAACAGTGCCTCATCTGGGGCGCTTCCTGGAGAACAGTACCGCTCACTGATAGGTGAGTTCGGCACCGAACCGCACGTTCTAGCGGTGGAGGGTCGCCGCCACCCCATGGACACAACACGCACCACACCACCGGCACTAAGTGGCTGACGCGCCCGGTGTCATTACTCGCCCACGCACCAACAGCGCAGGGGGCGGGGCGGGGGAGGGGGAGGGGGAGGGGGAGGGGGAGGGGGGAGTGGCGCGTGGCGCACGTGGGAGGGGCGGGCGGGTGCTCGCGTGCCGCGCGCCTCTCTCGGCCAATAATGCAGAGCTCCGTTGCGCAACGGCTCTCGGCCTAAGTGGCACTCCCCGCGCAGACCGCTTCATCCGCTCAATTAATTCGGAGCCGACGACTGAGGGGCGGCGCAAGGAGCCCTCCGTCCCCCACCCCCCACCCCCACTCGACGCGGGGCGCGGCAGGTGGCTGTGCGTGGCCGAGCCGAGTGCTCCGCATCGGCCCGACCGATATCATAACCGCCGTCGTGGAACAGGTTGAACGAGAGGATGAAAGTTTAAAGGCAGACTCCGATTTAAACGGAGTGTACCTGCAAGGTCACGTGCTAGGGTGATTGATTGATTGATTAGTGATTTTGGCGCGTCAACGCTTAAGGTCATAAGTCCTGTCAGTGGTGTGGATACTTTTGTCCTTGGGAGGTGGCTTCCCCCCTCTAAATGACAAGATCCGGTGCCTCCTTACCATCGGCTAGGGGGTGTTTCCCCAACAAGGTGTCTCCCACCAGTGGGTTACCGCTCCAGCGCGGACAAGCTCTGAGCCCCCAACCGGTCTTCCGGCATGTGTGGTAGTGTAGTGCATGATAGTGTAAGTGGGTGTAAGTAAGGGGTGAGGAAAAGACAAGAAAGTTGAAGGAAAGATTGCGCGCGGTGAGCGTCCCGTTCGTTAGGGCTTTGCTCCGGCATTCGCCTGGTGTTGATCAGGGAAAGAACAGAAAACTACCGATCAGAGCAGCCGGCAGCTAGAATTCTCCTCCAGACTGAATTCGGCCTACCTGACAAACTAGTGTCGAAAATGCACTGCAGTGACATCAGTTGATACCCTGAGCTACCTCTCCCGGTTGCGAGCTAGGACAAGTAAATATCACCCAAACGGGAGCTTCGTTATGACTGACTATTTTTTGGTATTGACGCTCTCGATTAGATGAGTGTCCCCTCCTCCTCCCAGCTCGTGACTTCGGAGGGACAGGACTTTTAAATCGGAATATAGACAGATTTTGTTTCACTTTCTTACATTTTACACACTAACGTACTAATGAGCGGAGCGGAGCGGTGCGGGGCGGGAAAGAGCGGGGGAGGGGCGGGGCGGGGCGGGGCGGGGCGGGCAGGGTGAGTGGGCGAGAGGAACGAAACGGGTCGAAGGGGAATTGAGCGAGTGTGACGGGGCGGGGCAATGCGGGGCGAAAACTTAAGATTAAACAAAATTACTTCTATTTTACACTGTTGATAAAGTTCATTCAATACACGAGACAGTTCGACGAGTCATTTCAGTCAGTTTGTTAGGTACTGAATGAAAGCGAAGGATACAATCTAAAATCAGTGGAAATAAACCAGTGTAAAAAATCAGTGTAATTATACATTGTTTGTATCTGACGATTATGACTAACATATTAAATGACAATATGAGAAATGGGATAGTACAGATCAGTACAGATATATCGAATGCCATAGATGTAAAATAATAAGATGGTATCGGCACAAACAGAGAAGGACGGAAGACTTTTGGAACGAAGATATTACGAGTTTGAGTACGAGTAACTGTGATGATAGTACAACCAACTGCAGTAGCTGCACAAACACTCGTCAGTGGGTAGATTGATGCAGCAATTGAATATGAACAGTCAATCGTAATGTTTCCCACAAGTGGAATTTGATTGTAATTTAAATTTGAGTAAACATTGTTTTCTAATTTTCACTATTATTGTATTATGTGTTGATTTTGACATATATCTAAATAGAACCTTTACGGTTTTTTCCGGAAAGTATAGTTGAAAAATAATGACTTTTTGTATTAAACAATAAAATCACCTCTTTACATCCATGTTCGAATCATTGGTATGTACTTAATAGAGATTCGCAAGACGTGATTTGTTGCTAAATTCTAGAAATAGTACTGAAGTATTAATATTCACATAAACAATGTCCTCAACGTCAGTGAGTGTATGAACTTGCATGGGTGCAGTTGACCCAAATATATGGAACAATGGGGCCTTGCTTCTGAAGTCAAAGCTACATAAACGTACAAAGAGGCAGGATACAACGCTTGATGTGATTGATTAATTGATTGATATTTTCTCGGTCGTCAACTGAAATAGGTCCGCCCTGCTATGCCCTTAAAAGTAATGTATGTCCTTAGTCCCTTAAAAGTAATGTATGTCCCGTAAGTGTAGTCCCAGGAGATGGTGGAATTTCTCCTCCGTTAGAACCTGAAATCCGGCCGACATACACGTCAGTTTTCGGGGTTTACCTCTTCAGCTATCGCCCTCGACAGGGACAACCTTTGCCACTGGGCCATATAGGATAAAGGCCGAAATTCTTATGAGATTTCTAGACAGAATCCTACCGCTCTTGGCTGGTGTATTTGATGACTGCTTTCGTCGAGGGCTCTTTCCAAAAAGACGGTATCTGGAGTTAAAATTATAGAAAAAGGGGAAATATGACAGAAACCGACACGGAAGCTTGCAGGCCGATATCCTTATTGACCATATTGGGAAATGTATTTGAGCAGGTTATCAATGTCAAGCTTATCCAAGCAACTGAGGAAATGCACCTCCCACAATAGTGAATGCTGAACGCTCTTAACTTTCTAAAAGAAAGACTTACGATAAACGAAGACAAGCAGGTATCTTCCTAGATTTCGCTGATGCCTTCGAAAACCTATAGTTGCCAAATAATCTGCCTATCCTCTTCAAAGATGAACGTTTTTGCAGGGTGTTCTAGGTGACGGTCTTGGGAGCTCTGTGGGGAGGAGAGACTGGTGCGGTCATCGGGGTGGGGGGTGGGGGAAGTCGCTAGCTACCCCTCCCTAACTTCGCCGCCCCAAGAACTGCGGAGGTCCTCTGCACTCTAGAACACGGAGATGTGCAGAATTCAGTTCGTCATGGATAACCCTTAAGATCTTCAGCTACGTGATCCATGCTTCAAGGAATAGATACCATAGATGTAAAAGCCCTGCTATTAATATGCAATTTCTAGACATCATGTCTTTCCCGGCACTTGGGGGTGCAAGAAGAGCCGAAAATAACCGACTGAGTACGAGCTCACTACACGGCATAGATTCTTCCGAAGGCCTTAGTGGATATGATAACCCCAGATTTGACTCCTTGGCATTGGGAAGGGATGATGGTATAAGGAATACTTATAATCTATTAGATATAGGTCAAGTTCAAGAGCCTAAGCGATTATATTCCTCGAAGGTCCAGCCCCTTAATATACTTGATCCTAAAACAAATATAAGCAACATAGTAGGTAAAAATACGTACGGAGGGGAGAGCTACGTTTTGTAAGTATTCTCCAAGTTATGTCCATTATCTTTAAGTACCCAGACAGTAATGGTTCCGTCGGTACGCTTGTTATGTTTCTGCTCATAGTTATAAATATTTTTGATCAGGCAGCGCCTCGTCACGCCCCTTCTGTTTTTTCCCAAAGTGTCTCGTGAATATTTAGTTGCTACAGCTAAAAAGATAGTGCCGATTTTCAGTCACTGCCAGCCAACAGTGTTGTAAACCGTACAGCTTGTTAAACCATTGTTGTCTTGTCAGAATAATCACTTTTTCGGCCTTCTTACTTCTTCTTTATTGTCATTCCTCCGTGTATATCATAGTATTCTTGGGCAACATGTACATGTTTATTTTCTGAAGGTGTTGTGACGAGTTCTGTTTACAAAGTTTTAGCTTGTACTTATATTACTAATCTGAATTGTTATTTTCTCGCGTACTACTTACTTATTATGGGGAAAGTACTGTGTCGGAAAACGGAAAGTTTTGAGAGAAAAATAGTGCCAAATAAATGGATATTTATTGTTTCTATATATAGTATATAACTTACTATTACACATTGTGTCATTATCCATCAGAATACATGTTTTGTTGGTCCTTGATACAGAAAAAATGTCTTACGACAAAACCTCTGTTCTTCTGTCTGTCGTCCGTCCGTCCGTCCGCCTCTAAACAACGCGCGCCAAAGACAGGATTTCCATCAACGTGGTTATTCATCGATCGATATGGTTGGCGTCGCGGCGCCTTGCGTTATGGATGTGTGGTGTGGTTTTGAACTTGTCGCGCGCGGCAGTGCACCCCGCTTATGGGGATCCGCGGAATCAGCCACCACGACCGGAGCTGCGAGGCGAGTCGCTGGTCCAACATCGCCGCCGTCACAGAGAACGGGGCTACGAGTACTGGAGGAGCAGTCGCATATGCTGCAGTAGGTAACGCCGAAACAGCAAAGCGAGCTAAACACCAATACAAACAAAACTAGTGATGCTACAAGGCACTTACTTTCTCGGATTGATTCTAAATGCTCCGCAATATTATACTACTAAATAAACCAGCAAAAGTCTTTTCAAGCAGCAAATCATTTTTCCACTCCAAGGCTCGAACTCAGTGCCTCAGAGTTAACGTGCTGGCAATCACACCACTACGACACAGAAGCACCGCAAGGGTCAAACTCGGGCAGAGGCATAAAAAAGTACATGCCGAATTCTTGTAAAAAACCTTCAATAGTGAAAATATCCATTCGAAACTCTTGAAGCCACCAGGCTGTTCAGATCAATAAGAAGTTATCAATTTTGAAGAAAATCGAAAATCAGAAAAGTAAAAGCGCTAGCGTTGACCACAGACGGACGGAGATGCGGACAAACCCATATTTTTTCGTCTATCGATTTTTCGGTATCAAGAACCAACAAAACATGAATTTGGCTACACCACGATTTAGAGGATTTTTTTAAAATTTAGCAACAGGATTTATCCACTTTTTCGTTACCAGAACCCGGAAATAAGGTATTTTTGACGGAATTTCGGCGTTTTCTGGCATACGATTAAATAACTATCTCTTCTTAGGGAGAATTCGTAAGGCGAGAAAGCAAGAATTGCTGTCAAGAACGCCAAAAGCACCAGAACGGCTGACCTTGTTTCTTTTCTGTTACAGATCACCCAAAGCTGTCCGAAAGGATAGGGATAGCTACAACGCAGGGAAGTGTGACAGTATTGCAACTTGCGGCCACACGGATCTATGCTGCTCAGCGAAGGGAGTGGTGGAGAGGAGAGCCGCAGGTGTGCGGAGACTTGGTGATCAGGGGAGTCTCCGTCGGACTTGGCAGTGAGCGCCGCGTGGAGACTGCACTGGGACAGGCCGACGGCGCCCGCGCCGGCCGAGCACCGGAAGCGACTGAGAGGGGCGACCCGGATGTAGTAGTTGTGTCTTGTGCAGCACTTGTGTCTCGCGAGAGCAAAATGCGGGTCACGAATGCAAATAAAGATAACCGAGCAGACCAGCTAGCGAATGTATACACGACAAATGATTTTTAAGGTGAGTGTTCGCATAAAATGCGTTGGCTATTGAGACTTGGACAGACTGAAGTTTGTTTTATGTCCGAAGACCCGAGCCTCGTCTTCAACTCGGACACGCGTAGCGAAGCGTCACAATTCCACATGTAACGTATACGAAGACTGTCAAGGGGAGTCGAGCGACTGGACAGCTCTCCCACGACACAAGCAAGCAATTTTGTATTGGTTTGGAGTTAGAATCAGAAGTTCCTGTCTTGAATCAGAGGTTTTCCCGAGGAATTGTGACGCTTCGCTTCACGTGTCCAAGTTTAGGACGAGCAACTGGCCTTCAGTTCTCGCCTTATCATAAAACATCATTGAGACTGTCCAACGCATAATTACCGACGCTTTTTGTGCGAACTCACCTCAAAAATAATTTGGTGTGCATAGGTTTGCTCGTTGGTCAGCTCGGCTATGTTCGTATACTTCCGTGGCTCCGCATTTTGCTCTCCCGAGACAAGTGTGGGCAAGCTAGGTCGAATTCAGTCGCCGTCTGGAGGAGAATTCTCGCGGCCGGCTGCTCTGATCGGTAGTTTTCCGTGGTTTCTTTTCTGATAAACACCAGGCCGATGCCAGGGCAGTACCCTATCAAACGGGCCACGGACCGCGCGTGATCTATCCTATCTCTTCCTTGTCCTATACTTCCCCCTTACACATACCCACTTATACTAACTCGCACTACACAAGCGCACATGCCGAGAGACCGGTGGGGATCTTAGAGCTTGTCCCGGATGGGGCGGTGCCACGCTGGTGGGAGATATCTCGTAGGGGAAAACCGCGCTAGCCCGACGGTAGGTCGGCGCCGTATCTCGTCACACAGTAAGGGAAAGATCACCGCCACCTCCCGAGCAAAAACATGTACTACACTTACAGAACTAATGAACCTGTTAGTTGACGTGCCCAGAATCAAAAAATCTAAAACAATCAAATCTATTAAGTGCGCTGGCTGCTCGCACCATGGGCGGCCTAACCTAGGGCCAAGGGAATTGGAAAGCACAGGAGCGCGGCGAAGAGGTGTCTGCGCTGCGTCACAAGCTTTGGCAACGACACTGGTAAGGGGAGTCGCTTCATCATCGCAGACACATGTTAGTGAAGTTGACTGAGTGTATTTTCTTGGGTTGTGCAAGTTGATTAAATAAATTGTTGTTGAGTTGTATCTTACGGATATTTATAGAATATAACACCTTGAATTTGATACTGATATATGTATTTTGGACACAGCTTTTTCCAAATTTTCTCAACTACTGAAATTGTTTCCTTGTACCTTCCCTGTTGTTGTTGTTGTTGTTGTTGTTGTTGTTGTTGTTGCTTCACTACTTTTGAACAAAATATTCCGTTTTTCTCATCTATTTCACTATGTGAAATTTCATAAAAACATTTCACATAGCTTTAATGCTTAGTGTTTGTACAAATCAATGTAAATGACGTAGTGTCAGAATAAATATAAAACAGGTACACGAAGCGAGAATTACACTGAGAAGAAATTTTTATATTTTATTCCTGATACCTGGTATTGTTTAAAGATTGAATCAATAATTTGTTGCTATTGTACCCCACGATTCTCGAGAGAACTAGTTACTGCAAAGAATCAAATATCAGACATAATTAATAAAATAATTAAAAACATACCCCACCAGGAACGTATTGCTCGCCAGTAAAGATTGTTTTTTAATAAACGTTTTAAGAGTGAAGTGTATGTTTTAAAAATGTATCATAGGAAGAAACTGACAATTGATAGTTCAAATAAAAGTTTATATGATCAAATATATACCAAATTAGTTTCAATGAAAAATCTACAATAATGTTTTTATCGGTGATTACTCATTTTTCCGCACGGTAAGTCACAAATTATTTAAACATTAAGAGACTTTTGAGACAATAAATAGTAGGGGAGAAAGACAACCCTTGTTGCTGCATTGTTTCCTTTCTTATAGCCAGATAAATTCATTTGACTAGCAGTTTAATTTGTATTTCTAAGTAATCTTTACCGCTTTCTGGTTTACACTTACGAGCAAATAAAAAACCTTCTTCCACCCTTCCCTTCCGAAACAATACTTCCACACAAAAGACGAGCGATTTGCGTCTCTTAGGCCCACCCAGCGGGAATATTGGCCTTGCTCCGAAACTGGCGATTAAGGGACCGTTCCAGCAAGCGTACCGTAACGATTTTTCACTTCTGACGAATAAACGGTCACATTTTCGAAATAAGTAAATTTCTCCCTCGAAAGAACTTTCCCGCTGAAAGGGCCCGTCCGATACGCAATTACCGCAGCCGCCCCCTTGCGTCGTCCCGCAAGCCGGTAGCCGTCCCCTCGTCCAAAGCATTCACGGGCCACGCACGCGAAAGGTCGCCGTCACTTCACCGCCCCCGCCCCCGCCCTCGCCCCCCGCGCCGCCCCGCTCCGGCGCGGCGGTCGTCGCTTCCAGAGAAAAAAATCAATACTTACATATTAGGGAGCGAGTAATTAATATGAAAAATGGGGCTAATAATAATGTTCTAATTAACCGTTCTGCTCCCGTGTGTTAAATGAAATTGCTTTCAAACGGCGAGCGGAGAGAGGGTTGGCTGGACTTCACAAACAGCGGAGATTGGACGCAGCGCCAGGGTCCGGCGGAGGTGGGCGGTGGCGGCGGAGGTACCGCTGGCTGCTACGAGGAAGAGATGTTGCCGAGGCGACATTGACGGTGGTGACGAGGGAGCGGACCGAGGGTGACGAGGTAACTACAAGACCTGAGCGAACAACGGTTTTGTCGGTGACAGCGACCGCAGCCGCGTATTGACGAGAGCTGTGACGACGGACGGCGCCGACTGAAGTCCAAGGGCGCCTCTCGCTGGCCCGCTCCATTTGCTCTTCGGCGAATGAATAAAGGAAACGCATTTAGTCGAACGTCAAACTCACGACTGCTGTTTTTCAAAGTGTGACTCAGTATTGTAATGAAAGGGTCGCTCGCCTCGAAACATACATTTTCGACGAATATTTTCAGTCTTGCAGTCCTTTCCACGTTCAACTTTGTCTTCTCGTTCAGCTTTTGTTTCCGGATTGCGCTCACTGTTTTCTGAATATGACACACGCTCAAGTAATAATCTGAATTTATTACTAAGAACGTTTATCTATTTTTCAACTATATGTTCCTAGTTGAACCCCTACCATCATGCCTTTGGAAGGCCATGCTCTGAACTGTGCACTGTATCATAATTAATTTGATTTATTTTGTCTGTGTGTGTTGGGCTGTGTGTACCGTATGGGGGAGAAGTACCCTCTGCGAACGTTTTCTTGAGCTCTACAGTCTCTTTCCAACATTTCAACGATAAATAGTTGAAAGATGAATAAAATTTACAAATAAAAAAACCAATAATAATAGTAATAATTGATAATTTTGAAATCGAACTCGATTTAGTACATTTTGTTGTACATGTTGAGAAGACCTGACTGCGTCCACAGACAATTAAAATTGACAGGACTTCTCAAAATGTGCAACAAAATTTACTAAATCGAGACCGATTTCAAAATGGTCATGATTTCCATTATGGTGTTTCTCAGAAGGTGAAAGAGCCCACCCCTCATTCACCATCTAATCCTTCATATTAAAATCCGAATATGCCCATCAGTCCAAACAATAATGATATTAATGATATTTTATATCCACACTTTCTCAGAGGTCAGGCGCTTCAATTGCCCAGTCACAACGACCCTACCTCCTCTTTTCTCGGTTAAACTTTTATCGTTCGTTTGTCAAATTTATGTAAACTAATATAATTAATTATTTATAGGCCGTTTAATCTGATGGTGGTTGGTAAACTCATCACATAACTATAATACTAATTTGTAATAAATATATTGTATTCATGACAGCTTAATGTAAGTTTCTTGTGATTTATTCCATTGTAATAATTTTATTTATTTAATATCATATTTCTGATTATTTCACGTCAAGATGTTTTATCTATAATATAAAAATGAATCGCAAAATGTGTTGGTAAGCGCATAACTCAACAACGCCTGGACCAATTTTGCCAATTCTTTTTTTTAAATGTTCGTTAAAGTTTAAGGATGGTTTTTACGTCGAGAATAATTGCCGGAAATTCGAATAATTGCCGGAAAAAACCCTAAAAACAGGCCTTTTCTTTTTCCCATACAAACGTTTTCTAACGACAAGGTCGAGTCAATTTGAGCTTTATAGCTACTGTATAAAGCTCTCATTGTTGTTTAAACAATGTAGGTATGTTCCTAACGTCAAAGAGTCAATTTGCTCTTTCTTACCGTTATACGAAGTTCAAATTCCATCATATCTATCAAAAAAGTGTGCGTGTGTGCGTTGGAGCACAGAATACATCGTTGGAGGATTTAATGTCACGTCCCGAAACTATTAATATAGATATGCCTCCTATTAGTCGAAGCAATTTAGATAGAAGAACCCGAAATGCCACAAACCAAGCTAATTACCGATCTAATCATGCTGCACAAGAACGTGACGACCGAAATGAATGTGAAAGAAGTCGGGTATCACAAACGCGTGAAGCGCGAGCGCTGCATTCAACTAATAGTCGCGCACGTTTGATCGAGCTGCTTTCAGTTACGATGTGTCAATTGGCTACAGTAACTACCAATGTGTTGATATTGGTTCTATGAACTCGGTTTGCTCATATTGTAAGGCATTGAAATATAAAAACGAAGCTAATGAATTTTGTTGCGCAAATGGTAAAGTGAAATTGATACCATTGGAACCACCACCAGAACCATTGTACTCATTGGTTTCAGGAATAGGAACAGATTCCATTCACTTTTTGACAAATATCCAACAATATAACAATTGCTTTCAAATGACTTCATTTGGGTCAACAAATGTAGTTCGGGAAAATTTTATGCCAACTTTCAAGGTATTGTAGCAGTTAATCGTAATTATTTTATGTTCTGTCACCTAAGTTAAGATGTGTCACTAATCTTCAATTTCTTAATCATTAAGATCATAATCATCACTTAGTCATCATTATTTGGTGATTCAGTTTTAGCGACACTTTTAATATAACCCAATATAATTATTTGATGATAGATATTAGTTACAACTAATTAGGAGACAGATCTAATTGTTAAGAACAAATATTATTTAATTTTGATCACTGACAATCCATAAATGAATACCCCACATTGCTTATTTATTTTATTTTATTTTATAGTGTTTGGTACAAACATAATATTTTTTTTTAATTTAGAGATACAAGGCCAAATATATCACAGAGCAGGTTCACTGTTACCAGTGTCAGATAGCAACTACAAATTCCTGCAAATTAATTTTATGGGCAATTCACCACAAGAAAATTATCTGCGTTGTGCACCTAACAATTTAGTAGAGGTCTATTGTAGAACAATTACGAACTTTATTTCATGAACACAATCAATTGATTATATTGTTTAAAACTGCCCTGGATCTGATGCCATCAGATAATCACAAAATTGTAATCAGAGCTGATAAAACACCTGCGGGTCAACATGCAAGACGTTTTAATGCACCAACTATTGATGAGGTTGCTATCGTTGTAGTTGGAGAAAACTTGGAATCCCATGATATTGTTTTACATCGTCGGAATGATCAATTACAACGTATAAAGGAAACACACCGCTCATATGATGCACTGCAATATCCCATTATATTTTGGCAAGGTGAAGATGGCTATGATTTCTCAATAAAAATGATAAATCCCATTACAGATAATTAAAATATTAGTTTAGCTGTGGCGTTAATATCTCAGTCACTATATTATGTATTTTAATTTTATATTTCAATGTTATTAAAACAAAATCTATATACAGGTTCTGAAACTAACAAAAAAGTCAGTTCAATGAACTATTATTCATACCGTCTAATGATTCGGGAAAATGAAGACAATCACATATTGAAATGTCGGCGATTATATCACAAATATATTGTTGAAAAGTATGTTTAAAATAGAAACGGAGAGATTAACATTCATCAGGTTGAATCAGACCAAACTCCGATCTGAAGAGTATATTCACCTTCGAGATGCGATTAATACTGATGGAAATGCACAGAATGTTGGTCGGATGACTATTATTCCAGCAACATACATCGGAAGCCCTCAACATATGCACGAATATGCTCAAGATACCATGTCGTATGTTCGTCATTATGGTACAGCAGATTTGTTCATCACCTTTACATGCAATCCGCACTGGATAGAAATCACGCAGGAGTTAGTCCCTGGGCAATCACCCATTGATCGTCATGATATTACAGCCAGAGTCTTTAGACAAAAATTGAAATCTTTAATGGATTTCATCGTAAAACATTATGTGTTTGGTGAGACACGCTGCTGGATTCATTCTGTGGAGTGGCAGAAACGAGGATTGCCACATGCACACATTTTGATTTGGTTTGTTGAAAAGATAAGGCCAAATGAAGTTGATGCAGTGATATCAGCCGAAATCCCTAATGTACAAGTAGATCCTGGATTGCATGAGGTAGTTATCAAAAATATGATACGTGGTCCCTGTGGAACTCTTAATCAAAATTCACCATGTATGATGGATGGTAAATGATCAAAACGATATACACGGACATTAATATCGGAAACAATTACTGGTAATGACGGTTATCCACTGTATTGTCGACGATCGACAGCAGACAATGGAAGATCAACAATTGTCAAATTAAATCAACAAGATATTGAAATAGATAATCGTTGGATTGTTCCATATTCACCCATTTTATCAAAGACCTTCAAAGCACACATCAACGTTGAATCTTGTCATTCAGTGAAATCTATTAAATACATTTGCAAATATGTAACCAAAGGGATATGTGATTGGAATTGGTGCAGAGAATTCCAATGATGAAGTTACCCAATACCAAATGGACCACTATGTTAGTAGTAATGAAGCTGTATGGCGAATATTTTCTTTTCTTATTCATGAGAGACACCCTTCTGTTGTTCAGTTAGCTGTGCATTTCGAAAATGGACAAAGAGTGTATTTTACAGCACAGAACGCAGTACAAAGAGCTGCTCAGCCACCATCTACTACATTAACCAGTTTTTTTGAGACATGTCAAAACGATGATTTTGCACAAATATTGCTATATTCTGAAATGTCAAAATATTATACTTGCAATCAATCCTCAAGGAGATTTATACGTCGGAAACAAGGAAAACAAGTTCCAGGATACCCAGATGTGTATTCCACCGATGCCATTGGTCGAATTTATTCAGTACATCCAAGCAATGATGAATGTTTTTATTTACGACTGCTATTAGTCAATGTACGTGGCCCGACATCATTCCAACATTTACGAATTGTTGATGGTGAATTGTGTGGATCTTACAGAGAAGCCTGTCAACGTTTGCAATTGCTAGAAAATGATGCTCATTGGGATCAAACTCTCAATGATGCTGTAATATCATCAAACGCTCATCAAATACGAACATTGTTTTCTATAATCATATCTACATGCTTTCCATCAAACCCAATTGATATGTGGATCAAGTACAAATATTATATGAGTGATGATATTTTGTATCAAATACGAAATAGAATGGGAAATCCAAATATACAAATCAGTGAAGAAATTTACAACGAAGCATTGATTTCAATTGAGGACATGTGCTTGATGATGTCAAACAAACTATTAATTCAATTAGGCCTGGCCGTGCCCAATCGTCCAATGCATGATGCTTTTAACCAAGAGTTGAATCGAGAAAAACTGTATGATCTCAACACTTTGAAAGAATTAATTCAAACAAATCTTCCACTGTTGAATGAACAACAGAAGTATGCATTTGATACTCTTATGAAAGTAACAAATGATGAAAGTGGAGGGACTTACTTCTTAGATGCACCTGGTGGTACAGGAAAACCTTTTTTAATTTCATTAATATTAGCAACGATTCGCTCACAAAATAAAATTGCACTTGCACTCGCTTCGTCGGGAATCGCAGAAACTTTGTTTGAAGGTGGTCGAACAGCCCAATCAGCATTAAAATTGTCATTAAATATGCAAAGCAATGAAACTCCGACCTGCAACATTTCGAAGAACTCCGCAATGGCAAAGGTCTAGCAGCAATGTAAATTAATTATTTGGGATGAATGCACGAAGGCACATAAACAATATTTTGAGGCTTTAGACACAACCTTAAAAGATCTACGGAGCAATCATAATCAATTTGGTGGTGCAATGATTTTATTAGCAGGAGATTTTCGTCAAACATTGCCAGTGATTCCACGATCAACACCAGCTGATGAACTCAATGCATGTCTAAAGTCCTCCAATTTGTGGAAACATGTCAAAGTACTTCATTTAAGCAAGAATATGCGTGTCGAGTTGCAAAATGACTAATCTGGAAACATATTCTCTAAACAACTCATTGACATTGGTAATGGCAAATTTCCTATAGACATGTTGACTGGCTGCATTAACTTTCCTCAAAGTTTTTGTCAGTTAACTCGATCAAAAGATGAACTTATTCAGAAGGTGTTTCCAGATGCTTCTCAAAATTACAGAAACCATGATTGGTTGAGCGAACGAGCTATATTGGTTGCAAAAAACATAGATGTAAATGAATTAAATTTAAAAATTCAAAAACAAATTACAGGCGAATCGAGGATATATAAATCAGTTGATTTGGCTACTAACCAAGATGATGTAGTGTACTATCCACCAGAATTTTTAAACTCGCTGGATTTGCCAGGATTGCCACCTCACAATCTTCAATTAAAGGTTCAATCAACCACATCTTTGCAACGGCACACGGTTAGCGATAAAAAAAATTACAAAACAACGTGATAGAAGCAACTATACTGAAAGGAAAGTATAAAGGAGAAGACGTTCTCATACCGCGCATCCCAATGATTCCGACTGATGTGCCGTTTGACTTGGCAATCCTGGCAAATCCAGCGAGTTCATGTTAATGTAAATTATGGTGGCAGTAAATAAAATTCTAGGTAATAATTTCTATAAGTCCCATAGACATAACAAATGTGACTGTGAAATAATATGCCTCAACTGATTTATATGTCAAAAATACATTTTTAACGTGTTTTAATAAACAAAAAAAGCTTTATCAACAGAAATAGTCATTTCGCTTGTGTCATATCTTACTCATTTCTTATAAATGCTATCTAAATGATACCAATAGGTTATAATTAACATTTTAGATGTTGATATTAATTTTCATCAATTGAAGTAAAAAGTAGTATTTTCGGCTACATTTCAAAAAAAAAAAATTAATTTATAAATTTATTTTCGTCATAAACAATTACATTTACATGTAACTTTCCTGTACGGCAACATTTCAATACCATGTTTGTTTTATTAGTATCTCAACAACTATTATGATTCATTATATTTACCGCACATTTTGAAATAACTATAAATGAAAAATAACACAGATGATTTTTTATTTAATTTTTTTTAACAAATACAGTTCTAGAAATATTTCATTAGATCTCTGTCATTGGATGTTGGAAAATTCCTTCGATATTATTCAACATCGTGTATAGTAATGTAATGCTGTTGCTCTGCATCAAGAATTAGTAAACTGTTTTATTCTTTGGAGAGCTTTATATATATATATATATATATATATATATATATATATATATATATATATATATATATTATACATACATACATATATACACAGCATGGATACCTTAAATAACTATTTTTAGAAACAATGTAATTATCATTAGAATCCCAATTCCAGGATCTATTAGCAGCATCTCAGTATTCAAAGCGAACTGTTCAAAACGTTTCATTAAAATACATTCAAAAAACTAATATGTTGACATAATTTGTTTAATCGCTAGAAGTACATTATTTCCACAATAACAAAGGCATTCCAATGTTGTTTTTTTATGCAAGGGACCTTTGAAAATTATTAATCTAGAAAAAATGGCCACCCTAATTAATGTAAGAAATTTTGCAAAATATATTTCTAATATTGTTCGGTTTTTTAAGCGAAAACTCACTTGTTTTCCTTTTTAAATTCTTCACGCAATTTAATGCAGTTTCCACCACTGAAATAACACGACTCAATTTATTAAATACAAGTCTCAGTGAGTATCCAAAATGTCCCAAAAGTAGCAAAACAAAAAATACAAAGGTGACCATTAAAGCATTCTAAAAAAATGAAGTGTAATGGATACTTGATTGTGTACAAAATGCCGCGAGAGTACAATGTCTATTGTGTACATATAGGTCAACAAACCGCTCTTACCACATTTTCTGACGTCGAAAAAGTACATTTGTACATTTAAGTCGTCATTCTTCTGATGAGACGTTTTTACGTCTTGGGTAGTATCATGACTATCGGGACTTTCATCGCAACCAATATCCTTTTTCTGCCCCCACCTAAGCGCCTTCTCGATTTGTAGCCGAAATCTTTCGAACAAATCGCTCGGATAATGTCACAAAGCTCATAATTACGACATCGAACTGTGCTGTTTGCCCAGCGACCGCCATGGCGCCGCAAACGGCTAGGAACTTCATTGTTTTTCTTCGCTCTCCCCCTCTTCCTCTGCCCCTCCGTCTCACCACCCCCCTCCACCATCGCCCGCGTGTGCACGATCGTCCTTTCATGTACGCACCTAATGCGATGCGCCGCCAGTGTGGACACAAATGACTAATTCGAAACAAACGAGTAACGGATAGCGTTCGGAGAGAGGGGGCCGGCGGCGGCGGGCGGGCGGCTCTGCGTCAATCTACTGTTTCTGCTGCGGACAAAAGACGAACATTAGAAGATTCGCAATGAAGCAGATAGGTTGTTATGCTTGGTTTTGTATTTTCGAATGCATGCGTACATGCTTTTTCTTTCATCACAGAGATATGATTTTTTGATCTCCAGATATTATTTATGAAAACAATTTGGTCTAAAATGTATTGAAAATGTATTTACTAAACACTCTAATATCTAATGTTGCAATAGTATAGTATGGAGTAATATTATTTCAACTTTATTTACATAATTTTCTTAACCATTTACTATCAGTATATATATATTTCATTCTGTGTTGTGAGGTAGTGCAAAAGATTGTACGCAAATGATGATTGAATTGTATGTATCGACGTTGGTACCCACAAGCTTAATTAATAGTCTTTATGAAACCATAAGACTCTTGTAACCGTCTTTGTGAAACCGTAAGACAATTAGTCACACTCGTAATAAACGTAAGAAATTTATTATAGTGTTAAATATTTATTAAAGTAATAAACAAGAAATTGTGTATAGATAACATAGGATCAAGTACGTACCGCACGTCAAGAGCTTTAACTGCTTTAGCATTTTTTCCCGTTTTTCCAGTGCTCGAAAACAAACTGTGGAAATTCTCGGGAGAAAGAATTACAGAGCCAACTGTTGAACTGTCACAAAGACATGCAATTACGGGTTTGTTGAAAACACAATTTTGTTAAAAATATTTCTCATTCAATGAACGTATGGCAGGAGCTTCGACATTTATTTTGTTTGTTATTTTGTTTGTATTTTGACGTCTGTAATTTCGTTTCATAATACACTCACCAGTTTCGTTTAATAAGAATTTGCCCACTATCAGTGCGTATTAAACTCAACAAAAATCAAAACTCAAAAAACAGTGCACAACAAAAATTATAGTATATGAAGAATATGTACAGACTGATCAAAACATGACAATGATGATGACAAATCAAAACATTAATAAATGGAATTTTAGAGAAAACTTCGCAGATCCTGGACAAATTTTCCATTTTGTCAGTATTTGCATTTCAGACTTATTATTTCATTTACTATAAAGCACAAAAATAAAATCGACAAAGTAAAATGTTGAAAATTAACATTTGCATGAATGCATGAATGTCTAATAGAATATTTATTGTTCAAGTATACATTCAAACTAATTTCAGCACTTAAGACATGACAACCCCATATAAAAAAGATTGTAGAGTAATCTTTCAAAATTCACGAGCGTTAGGTTCCAAAAACGCATTAAGACAGTTTAAAACAGAAAGAAAAAATATCTTCTCTCCCCTAGATATCACCCCCAGCGGGGCACCGCATCAGATTAATCTCTCGACTGATCTCCTGAGTTCCTGACATGCGTGATAGTGGAGCCCATCTCAGTGTAAAGAGAGTGTAAGTTTGCCAGTAAGGGAGATATGGGGACAATGCGTGAGAAGGAAAAAATCGGGTGATTCGTGGCCCGTTTGTTAGGGAACTGCTCCCGCATTCGCCTTGTATTGACCAGAGAAAACGCGGAAAAACTATCCATCAGGGCAGCCGATCGATATAAGTCTCGTCCAGACAGTGATTGCATTCGACCTACCTATGTAACTAATATCTAAAATCCGTCGATTCTCGCACGTTAGGACCTCTTGATGAACGACGCTGTAGCAGGTCGTCGCTGTGATAGCGCAGCCTGCCCACAGTATGAATGGTAGGGTATTCATTGGGGGCGAAGGATGATGATAGCAGATGAGGGTGGGATGATGAGTTTAAAAAAAATATATGAGACTTACAAAAATACATGATGGAAAGACAAGCCTCATTACGCGTTTCGCGATATTTCGAGTCTTTGCAAGCTGGAAGCGGAACATCGCGCAGCTGGTGGATGCTGGAGGACCCTATGCCAACGAATTCGTCGCCAACGCACATTCACGAGCACAAGCACACACGCTAAAATATTTCTGCTTCAACCGCATAGAGTTGTAGAATTCTCATCATTTACTTACAAAATATCATTTTTGTAATAATGTAATTTTGTGCATTTTGTTTCTAAGTTGGAAGTGAAACTTCACCCACTTGGTTGATGCTGGTCCAACGCCAACGAGTCGTCGCAAACACCGCCGTGCAGCACACGCACACACGCTTCAATATGTCTGCTTCAACCCCATATGGTTGCAATCCTCCCCCCCCCCGTTTACTTAGCGAATATCATTTAACTTCGGTGAATTGTTTTGTGTCTTTGTAAGTTAGAAGCGGGGCGCCGCGTTGAAAGACGTCGCAATTGGCTTTAGTAACTCAATTTCGGGGGAGCCGCGCGGCGCGGGGTGGCGCGGGGCGGGGCGGGGCGAGGCGGCGTGGGGCGGCCGCGTCGGATCATTTGCGCGCGCGTGGCCGCGTTATCTGGCGCGGGAATCAGTCGGCGGCGGAGGCGTGGGGCGCGAGGGGGGGGGGGGGGAGAGCAGGGAATTAGCCGCCCTCGGGCGCAAGGCCCCTGGGCGGGCGCGCGGCGAGTGTGGGAGACTGTCACCGAGCGTGTTTACGCAGGGGGCGCATTGTCGGCCGGCGACAATGCCCACGCGACCGCCGCCGGCGCGGGCGGGGGGCAGAGTGGGGGGGACAGGAGGGGCCGGGGGTGGGGGTGGAGGTGGAAATGGAGAGGGTCATTGATGGAGGTGGCGATGGAAATTGGACATGGTGGTGGTGATGGAAGCGGTTGTGATAACAGTGGTTATGATGTTGGTGAAGGCTGTGACAGAAGTGACGGTGATAACGGTGGCCCCAGGAGATTCCATACGTTTCCTGCCTGACCAAGATATTGCTCATCAATCTTCCGATCAGCCTTATCTTTAATTCTTGTAATATTGTAAGTTTGAAGCCGACATCTCATTCAGTTTTGTGGAGAAAGGTATTTGAGTTGGATGCAGTGCGTGATATCTCATGGTGTATAGCTGCTTCATGACAACGCACCGATGCTTACTGCTCAGATTGCAAAAAATATTGTCAAGGAATATGGCTTTAAGAATTTTGACCATTCATGTTACAGTTCAGATCGGGCACCCAGCAACGTCCACCACTTATGAAAACGTTAAAAACCTTCGAGGAAGAAGAGTTTCAGATGACTGAGAAGGGAAAGAAGCACTTTTTGACAGTTTGGTGGTGGTGGTGGTGGTGGTGGTGGTGGTGGTGGTGGTGGTGGTGGTGGTGGAGGTGGTGGTGGAGGTGAAGTTGGTGGTGGCAATGGGGAGTGAGGGTGGCCGGAGAGGGGGAGGTGGCTTGAACGATGGCGGTAGCGGGGACAATGCCGGGGGGCGCCCCGATTAGGGCAGCGGAGGCGGAGAGGTGGCCTGCGGCATAGGGAATAACGAACCTGGAGAGGGGTGTGAATAAAGGTAGTGGACGAGGGGGAAACAACCACCATGGTGCTTGAAGGAAAGGGAGAGAAAAAAATAGGATGTGAAGTAAGTGGTAATAATGCCAGGAGGGTAACGTGCGAGCACGACAATTGTAGTGATGTTGGTTTGTAACGTTAGGGAGACATGAGTAATGCCTCGCAGCCCGTTATGGAAATACATATTCATTATCAATATTATGAACTGAGTCACAATCACATTGACAGATGTGGAGTATATTTCTATAAGTCGGCATTTGACATTTTATTTAAAATTAAGCGAGAAGCATTTTCATCTTTTGGGGTGTGAATTAATTAAAACTCATTATTTTTTTAGAGAAATAATTATAAAGTCGCCAAGATAATTTCCAAAACCCTACGTATTTTCCGGCGGCTTCATTTCAGAATTCAACTTGACTATTTCTTTCCAGATGGCGATATAACAACTCTTAATTTTCCTGAATAGTTTCCCATTTATTTCCAAACTTCTACATATCTGATGAAGAATTTTACAAGTTGTTCACATTTCAAATTTACTGTGCAATTGTAGTAACTACGGCAATGTAAGTAAACTTAAAAGTGAATGCTCCATTATACCTGCAAGACTGGTGCTCAATCTATACAAGCATGTGACATTTAAGAATGAAATTCTAGAAAACACTCATAGTTAAGAGGATCCAACGTCAATTCAAATAAGGAGGGACAACATCATAGAAGTCAAGAAGCAAATTGAATGGTTCTCAAAGAAGAGGCAAAAAAGTTGTTTTTTCTCAAAAATAGAGTAGTTAGTATGAGAGACAATAAAGAAAGAAAAACCCAGTGATGTATATTATGTATGTACTAAAGAAGCACTTTGGGCAATAACGGTTAATCAACAATCAATCCTATTATGCCATATTAGAATCGTAACAATGAATCGAATTGAATCTATATAAGGCATCAATTCAATTCAATTCCATTGTATCATAGTTTCCTGTTTTCCGAATAGTGAATTGTCAAGTTTGAGCAACTGGAACAATATCGTGCAGATTTGCATATTATTATGATTTACGGATATGCGGATTTACGGATTTACGGATTTACCAAAAAAAGATTTTTCGGATAGCGTGTATCCATCAACAATACAAAAATGACAAAGTCGCTCTGAAATCACTGGGAGATTTTGGGCCGTTGAAACGACATCCGGCGGAGCACTTTCGGAACTTACGAATTGCTGTTACTGCGATGCAATCCATCATTCAAAAACACAAAAAGCGCCTTCGTTCTCATCTTCAAGTTGCAAATCACAAAAGTGCATACGGTTTTAGAACTCTACTTTGTCCCCAGACAGCATGTTGTAGCTTTGCAGATAAAAAAGGGTTTTTCTTATACATAAGTTATACTCTAAGAAGGAACCAGTTTCACACGTGAGAAAACTAATGAAAGTCACGTTGGTCGCTGGTATTACGGGAGGTAGTGTCGAAGCCATTAGCAAGTGAGCCATCTGCAAACGAACGCACTGACGAATTGAAAACTTCGACATTATCTACAGTAATGTTGTCAGCAGTAGCTAAGGAGTTACCTTCTTAGTGTTAGAGTTATCTCCCTATATCAAGAGTTCCCTGAAGAATTGGTTGGAAACATTTATAATAAACGATATTTTAAAATAAAAAAAAATAACTCGCAATGCATTTTGTTTCTAAAAAAATATGCGTTTTTTATAAATTTGTTAATGTCATTTTTGACCTGGTAAAATGATAACGGTGGAGTGTGGCGCGTCCGGCGACGCGTGGGCGGGGGAGGGGTGGGCGGTCAGGGGGTGCCGGCAGCCCGCCCTGGGCGACCGCCCGCGGTGAGGGCGGCGGTGGTGCAGCTGCGTTCTGACACAATATATCGGTGTCCGCGCTCTCCGGAAGGAGAACTGGGCCGGCGGCGGCGGCGGGGCCACGGCCGGCTGCGCTTTCATCGCCACCAGCGCAGGAGGCTTTGGAGCCGCCGCGGGTGCGGACGCGGCTACTTAAGAAGGCCGCCGCCTCTCGGCCTCGTTGCTTTCAAATTAGGTGGTGCCGGGGGGGAGGGGGAGGGGAGGGGAGGGGGACTTTCATCACCACATAGCCCGGACCCTGGGGTCAGATGGCAACGCAGTTCGTCTCCAGAACAAGACGGCAGTTGCGGGGTTATCCGCCGCGGAGAGTTAAATGAGAGCAGGCTGTAGACGTATGGAAAAGAAACGGTAGCAAACAAGTATAGGGAAGGTACAGTAAGTAACAGTAGGAAGGGACCACTTTGACAGGTCGGGAAACGATGACAGGTCGGGCCGATGGTATGGCAAGAGATAGTGATGAAGCCATTTACAAGTGAGATTAACTGTAAACGAACGCACTGACAAGATGAGTGCATGGACCCGGTGGTCAAGCAGTAGCTGTCAAAGCGGTCCCGTCTTCTCTCGAAATCAACCAAGCGGCTTTTCAATGTGGGTACGATAGCTAATCATACGGATAATTCATGATAAAAGGTACCATAAAATAGTACCTATTATAAATATTTTATTCTTTTAAGTATAAGAGGCTTTTAAAATAAATACATTTATTACAAATAAGAATTTTGATTTTATTTCTCAATAAAGGGGAACGTACCCTGAAATTATGACATATCTGTAACAGATTAGGATGTATCTCAATCGTATATTAAAGTAAACTTTTACAAACCATACTTCCTTGTTTCCATTATTACCATGTTCTTCCTAAGTCAGAACATTGTTGATAAAATATTTTTTTAAAGATTTAACTTTTCAGAGAGGTTTTAAAATCGGGCATGCACTATAAAGACCTGGAAGTGTACATTTGGAAAATAATTTAGACTTACAACTTTCATTATCGGTAGATATTAAATCTGTTAATGATTACTGAAATAAGATCTTTACAATTTAAATTGGAACCCAACTTGAGATGTAACACGAAATCACATTGCTAAGACTTATGATGTGTGGGAATATTGTTTACGAGACTTCCCGAACCATGTAATGAAACCCAGCACGATCAACGAACTGACGGACGCGGGAGAAAGATGAGCCAAACATTTGAAGGTGGAGATCCGGGCGTGAAAGGGCCAACAAACCGCACTTTGAGTGTCAAACCGCCGCACTTCCAAAGGCAGGCTTCTTTCCGAGAGACATCCTATCGTGTTACTTTCCCAGGCGCTGCTGCTCCGCTGACAGACGCGAAGACGCCTCCGTGTTTTGACCGCCCATAGCGTCGGGGGGCGGGGTGTCTCACGGGGATCCGCGGAGGCGTGCATCCGGGGCAGCTGCTGCTCTGGGGGCGGGGGCGGGGGCGGGGGCGGGGCGGTGGGGCGTCAAACCGAACCGACCGCAGGCGTCTAAAGCCGCCACGCGGCTACTCCTCGCGGTTTAGAGTAGCGGTAGGTAGCGACCGGCAGCCACCGTGACGGACGCAGGGGGGGGGGGGGAGGTGAGGCGTGTGTGAAGGTGAAGGTGATGACGAATGATCCACAGTGGAAGAGGTGGTGACAGAGTAGTGACTGATATATCTGTGGCCATACACACATTGAACCTTTTGCAACGGCACCTTTTGCAGTAGGAGCAACCATAATACAATTCGATTTCGGTTATGGCAATGATCCTTGTGATAGTAATAGTTATGGCGATGTTGCTATGGAAATTTCGGTGATGTAATTTTGATGATCTTGACGGCGCCACATAGAGAGATGTGATTAATAGTAACGAAAGCAATTGCGATGTAGTGTGGCATGGTGTAACACGGTCTGCTGTATCATGGCGTGGTGTATCATGGTACGATGTGCTACGGTATGATATGCCAGGTTATGGTGCACTACGGTGTGGTGTACGACAGTGTGGTGCGCCACGGTGTGGTGTGCCGCAGAAACGTGAGCGACGGTGTGCTGTGCCACAGTGTGATGTACCACGGTGAAGTGTGCCATGCGTGGTGTACCGTGGTGTGCTGTGGCATGGGTGGGGTGTGCTATGTGCGATGCACCACGGTGTGATGTACCACGGTGCGGTGTGCAGTGCCACTGTGCGATGTGCCACTGTGTGAAGTGATGTGCTTTGGTGTGTAGCAAGGTGTGATGTGCCATGGTAATGTATGCCATGGCGTGGTGTGTAACGTAGCGGTGTGCCATGGTCCCGTACGCGGTGTAGAGGTATCTGGCGCTGGCTAGGGCCTCTGGTGGCAAAGGCGGCGACGGAGGCTGCAGGGAGCCGGCACCGCGTGAAAGGCGCCGCGCCCTCTGTGGAAGACCGCCGCTCCCGACGCAGCCATCAACACCCATTCACGCCGCCCCCCCCCCCCCCCCCCGGCCCGCGCCCAGACCCTTGACGGAGCACCCCGCGCCCCACTGTTGCTGTTGAGCCTTTTACTAAATAGAATTTCCACATTGAACGCAGTTCTGTCATGATCAGTGTCCAATTTCTGGGATTTTGTCTATTGTAATGAAATTGTGCACACCCCCAGGGTACTCTAAGCTAAATAACGCGAGGGAGGGGCGGACGAGAAACGTGAGAGGGGAGGGGGTCAGGAGGGGGAGGGAAGGGGCGGACCCCGCGCCGTCGCCTTGTCGCCTGGCGCGGCGGCAGGAGGGAGGGGGGGGTGAGATCGCCAAGGCGGAGGGTGCCGGGGGGTGGAGGGTGGATGGGGTGGACAGGGGCGTCCGGGTTCGCCGCACTCGTTCCGCCCCCCATGTTTCCGTTTGTGTGGCTGTAAACACGGCGGCGGCGGCAGCGGCCTGCTGACTATCCGGGATAAAGCAAGCGGAGCGGGTGGACGCGGGGCGCGCCACTGTGGGCCGAACGCCAATTCGCGAAAAAACACGCGCTCGTCCTTGCACACAAGTTCATTATATTTCTTTTCTCTTTTCCTCCTCTCTTCAGTTTCCTTTCCTCCAATTCTGTTATCGCATTCATTAACAATCGCTAATGTATCATCAAAAGGCCGGCGTCGATAGCCGAATTGCTTAATGACGATCCGTGAAGTAGCAAAGGTGAAGCTATTCGAGACATCGCGGGTTCCTAGATGGGAACCACGGGGACGGAGTGAGACCCTGGTCGAAGATATAGAGAGCAATGCCTGTCTAGGACTATTATAAGGGAGGATTACTGTACGTTCTCTACCCCCAAGTTACCAGATTCTGCGTCCGACGCCAGTAAATGGTTAAGAGTCCGTCATTGGGAAAACGAAAACATAGTCAAGGTCATCGCCCTCTCTTTTCCTTGTTATTTCTTTCGTTCTCCTCCCATTTTCCTCCGTAGCTTTCTTACCCTTTAATTCTTTTCTATTTTCTCCTAATCTCCCTCTTTATCATCTTTTCTTTTCCTTTATCTTCCCCTGTTTATTTTTCGTTCTTTTTGATACTCCTTTATGTTCTTCACGTTTCATGTTATTATGTTTCGCTCTGCGTTTTTCTTTGGGTTGTTATTCTCACCTTCCTTCCCCGTCTCTTCTCTTTAGTTTCTCGTCCTACTTCCTAATAAGGAAAAGTATTGTAATGCTGCACCGGAAAACGACACGAATCTTATTGCCGGGCCATGGTAGTGAAAATGGAGATATCTTGTTCCTATATGCATAAATTACTTCCTCTAATACGTCGTCTAATCAATCAGATTTCATGTTTAGTGAGTCCTTGATTGCGAAATATAAATTGACAGCAAAACTGTCTGTCCATCTACCTTTCCATCCGTCCGTCCGACCCTCAGTTCATGATCAACGTTAGGGCTAAAGACGTTTAGACGATTTTCTTCAAAATTGATATTCTCCCTTCGATTTAAAGAGACTCAAGGTCCTGAGAGTTTGAAGTGGTGTGAGGGTACTTTACCTGTCTCAATTACATTTTCAAAGTTTTCTCAAAAATGGGTTCAAATTTTTTGATTAAATTTCGATCTCGAATAGTGGAAAAGCCGCTTAAGAGAATGGCGCACATCTCATTTTCTTTGAAATTCCTGATTTTGGAAAATGGCAAAAGTTAATTATTTTTTTGGTGTCTTCTTACTATTATAATAACGGAGATAAAGATTCTTTCTGTAATAAAATGTTTTTCTATACCTTACTTCAATGTATTTAGTAACGTATTTAACGTTACTTCAATGTTCTTGAAGTAATGTTATGCGCAGTTTTTAAAAATAGGATTAGTTTTTCTTTATTAAAGAATATCTCAAACTCAAAAAGGACAAGTACAATATTTTTAAAAGAAAGAGTAGCTTTTACATAATTTCTGCTTGAAGTTAATGCAAATAATAAAAGGCATTTTCTTAAAAACGCTCTTTTTTTAATGGAGAACAAGAGACTGTTTAAGGAGTATAACATTTCTTATTTCCGTTGAACTCTCTGAATTTTCGAAAATTGCAACAATTTGAAATAATGCAAGAAAGAATTAGTTGTAGTAGCACCACTAGATATTTTCCTTGTTCTTCTTGTACGGCGCGAAAACATACTAAAGAATCTCTCTCCAGACTTTTCTGTTCAAAATCAAACAATATAACGTCATTCAATCCGTTATCTTCAGGCATTCATTTGGTGTGATTTCTTCGTTAATTAATATCGGACGGACTTTCCCAAGATAACATTTACGTATCTTTTGTACCGTTTACAAGATATTGTGACATTTAACTCCGCAAAAATAAACATCTTTCAAAGATCCCTTAATGGAATAATAATGACAGTTGAAGTGGACGTCTTATTAACACGTATTCAAACACGAGGGATTCCCTCTGCATTGCGTTAATCTTTGTCTGTGAACGTTTGGGTGCCGTTTGATAGCCGTTGGCACGAATCAGGAGAGGAAACCACATAAATAAATTTCAGTATTAAGGTGAGACAAGAATTGATTGAAATAATGCAGATATTTGGATGAAAAACAACGAAAATATACATTTTAACTAAGCTCTTATTCTTTTCTGAATAATTGAGAAGACAGTCCTAATTCAAATGATCCTACTGAGCAACATAATGTAGAAAGTTTTGAACATGACAAGGATGTTACATTAAAAGTATTATTATTATTATTATTATTATTATTATTGTTATTAATATATTATATTATTATTATTATTATTATTATTATTATTATTTGCGTATCGGCTATCACTGAACATGCTACACTTTCTCTTACGAGGCTCAGTCGTATCCTATTCTGGAGAGATTAACGTGTGTTGTTAAGGGGATCAGCATTTTTTCGTTTGTATACCAAGTAGTCAGGTTATTTTAGATTTTGATTTATTTAGTCACAAAAAACAGTAAAAACTGTATGTGAAGTATGGGAGAGAAAATCATCTGCGCACGTTTTATTGAGTTCCAGAATCCTTTTCCATAATTTTAACTGTAAATAATTGTAAGATGAGTAAAAGTTAAAGGTAAATAAATAAAAATAAAATTTAAAAAAGCGCGAGTTTACCCACATTTGAAAAACTAGACATTTTCATTCCCGAGTTATAGAAAACTTGCAACGGTAGAACGAACTGCAGATTTGATTTTTCTACATTGCAAACAAAATAGTAACTCGCCCTTACGCCTCTACTCCTACCACAAGCAAAAGGAGAGTTCAACAAAACGTGCGCATAGTGCATCTCATTTACGTCCGAAGCAAAACAAGGGGCCATCCCAGTATTTGCACAAAGTATCAGGGAAAAAGTGGAAGATTTCTTTGAAATCTCTCCTCCTATGTTTCAATGGACCGTAAAAGGTAAGGTGCTGGTTGCATTATCCACGAACTCTCCGTGATTTCGAAAATTGAAAAAGTTAACATTTCATAACCACAGAATTGAAGACAGATTTTTGCCTTATACAAATTCTACGGTAAAAATTAAGCTGTTTAAAAAAGGTCATGTACATTATTTTTGAAAAAAGAGAATAGATTTTGCATGATTGATGTCAGAAATTTATGTAAATAAAAAAAAATGTTATCTTACAAATCTGTCCAATTTTTTCTATACATTTTCTTCGAGTAGGTAACAAAGGACGGTAAAAATTTGGTACTAGTCTCACTCTCCGTATTTTTGAAAACATGCAAAAAGTGAATGTTTTAGAAATCCAAACTTGAATATAACGATTTTTACTTTAAAGTCCGTTCTAAAAAGTCAACTTTTTAAAAATGGTCACATACAAGTTTGCGAAATAAACAGTATTGAGACAATTACATTTTTTGCATTGGCCCGAGTTCGAAGGTTTCTTTGGCACAGAGATTGTCCATAAATTACGTAACGCGGAAGAGGGGGGGAAGGGTTTGAGACAGCGCTGCTCTGCGGTACATAAGGGTAGAGGGGTCATAGTTTAGTGTTACAGAATGCTGATATTTGTTTCTATCATCTTTCAATATTTGCTGAAATACTTCCTTTTATTCACTCTTATACATTGCCATATTAACAAATTAAATCAAAAATATGTTAAATTACAGAAGTTTAAATTGTTATAATAAATGAAAATAGTTTTCATTACTGAATCTATTCGATTTTGAAGAAAATATTCAAAAGTGTTCTGTATTATTTTCTAGAATCCCATTAAGTTGGCTAAGTGGACTGTGAGCCCATGCGTTATCTGTGTGTGAACGGCTTGTTAGAAATATTCTCGCCTACACATTCTTCTTTAATTAAAGAAAATGGTCGCCAATCTAATTGTTATGAGCAGTCCGCGCCACTAATTCTTACGTTATCATAAAGTTCAATATATAACACAAGTACAATATTAGTTACAATTACAATTAGTACAATACAAGTTTAATATATAACACAAGCCCCTTAGAAATAATGCGAGAAAGTATGTGCTGTTGTTCCACCACTACTTAAGTTTTGGAATCCAACAAAAGATCCAAAGGAAGAGTCATGGATGACGATGATGATGTTGATGATGATAATTATGCATGTGAATGGTACACAATTTTAATAAGAAATGACCGGGAGAAACCGGGAAATGACTCAGGGCAGCAACTGATGTCACTGCAGTGCCTTTGACTGAGCGGTCCTAGGTTCGACTCCCGACGGTGGCAGAGTTTTCGACACTAACTAGGTCGAATTTCAGTCGCTATCTGGAGAAGAATTCTAGTGGTTGGCTGCTCTTATTGGAAGTTTTCTGTGGTTTCTCCGATCAATGCCGGGTGAATGCCGGGGCAGTACCCTAACAAACGGGCCGCGCGCGATCTTTCCTCCCTTGTGCTATACTCATCCCTTACTTGCACACACTGACACTGACTCTTACACTCACTCTTACACTTACATGCACTACACTACCACTTCTAGGCGAGCGGTCGGCAGGTTAGAGCATGTCGTGGCTTCGACGGTTCACAACAGGTGGTAGATAACGACGGTTCACAGCAGGTGGGGGAAACCCGCTCGTTGACTGTAGGTCAGGGGTGGGGAGAAGATCACTGGAGAAAAAATGTACTATATTTACGGAACTTACGTCTTTAGCAGTTTACTTGCACGGAATCATTAATCAATCAATAAAATCAAAACAAAATCTCTTTCTCTCTCTCTCTCTGTCTGTCTCCATCCCTGTGCATCTCTTCGTCGCTCACCCCCCATCTCTCTCCGTTTCTCTCTGTCTCTGTCACGCGCGCCGTCCGGTTCTCCTGGGCCACGCCCAGCATCACATGGCAACGCAACAGTGAAGCTCGTGTGGGTCGCAGTTTGAATAGAAACTGAATTAAAATGAAGCGCAATTTTGTTCTGCAACGCCATTTATTAGAGTTACAAAATAAACAGCACATATACCTTCTCGGTGAAAAAACACGTAATGTGCCAATTTTCATGGCGATCGGTCACACTGTTTCGGGGTTTACCGCTTTTAAAAATTCCTATATATACATTCGAAAAATGTAAAAGTTGTATTTTTTTTCGGCGTCTTCTACAATATTGAAAATGTCGACTTTTTCAATGAATTAAATCGATTCTTTAACGACATATCCTGTAATAAGGACATGTACAATTTTCGAAAATATGAGTAGTTTCGCGTAACTTTATGAGAAGCATAGGCTAGTTTAAAAAGGTCTTAAAGAATTATTTTCTCAAAAATTGCTCCAATTTTTTTTTACAATTTTATCTTCGCGTGTTTCAAAGGACAGTAACAAAATTGGTGCTAGTCTCATTTCCAATAAATTCTGTGTATTTTCGAAAATTGTAAAAAGTTAACGATTTAAAACTACAAAGTTATATATAGCGATTTTGCCTGAAAATCTGTTATGAAAAATAGATCTTTAAAATAGGCGAAGAACAATTTATTGAAAGAAAAAAAGTATTTTGCCCGTAATTTCATATTAAAATCAATGCAATTTTTTTCCAGAAATCGCTTTCAATTCTTTTTATTTTATTTTAATTTGTGCGTGTAAAGAATAGCGCAGGTCACATTTTCGTTGAACTCACTGAATTTTCGAACATTGCAAATTTAGAAACAGTGCGAGGAAGTATGTGCTACTGTAGCGTCACTAGTTTCAAAACTCCTTTCCCCCACGAGCGCCTTCCGCTGGTTGCTCCTCGGCTTCGCAACCCACTGCGCATGCGCGGCCCCCCGCAGCGGCGCCGCCGCCGGGGGCGGCCACAAAGCGCCGCGGGGGGCGCGCGGAGCGCCCTCTCGCCCTCTCGCCCCGCCGCCGGCACAAAGCGCGACGCGACGCTAGGCGACGCCTCGGGACGCGAACGGCCGCCGCCGCCGCCGCTCAAGAGCTCTCCCGCACCTCCACCCCCCGGCTGTCGCGGCGCGCGCGCCCAAAGGATGGAGCCCCTTCACACTCGCCGCGAGATAAAATAGGTATCGAGTTTTTAGTAATACTGAACCGTTATATTGACTTAACGCAACCGGAGGAAGAAAAAGCCGCTTAACAGTCAGCGTCCGTTAATGATTTAACACTCCGCCGTCCGTTAAGGACAATCGAAACAAATGTGTTTTGGGTAAAAGACAGCATGTGAACACACCTATTCCAAGATGTGGTGTTTCTTGTTTACGTGAGTCCTTTCCAGAAAGAACATGGTTTTATGATAAGTATTGAAAGCCACTCAGTTGATTATGCGAAGAACAGACTAGTGGAACACACAGTTGGTTGGTGATAAAACTCGGTTAACACGTCGGTTTACAAATTTGAACGGCGTATCTTAAAGGCCGCTTATCAACCTAATGACGTTAATACGAAAAGGAGCGGAGGCACGTTTGCTTATGAGTAAACAACACGACTGCGACGGACTCCTAGAGACCGAGTCATTTCACGTAGGTTTTTTAATTGATTGATTTATCGGTGATTCCAGGTCCCTCACTGCTAAGGTCGTTGGTCCCGCAAGTGTAGAGCATGTTTTTATCGCGGGAAGTGGCGCTGTTCTTCCCCCGGCGCTGGACGGTAATATCCTGCGTCAGACCAGTCGGCATTCTGTTTTCCCCAATCAGGCATCTCCCAATAGCGAGCAACGCCCCATCCCGGGACAAGCTCTAAGTACTCGACTGGTATCCCGACATGCGGGGTAGAGCATGTAAGGTGTGTGTAGGGAGATAGGACAAGGAAGGAAATATCACGCGCTGCCCACGGATTGTTTATTGTGTGCTGTTCCGGCATTCGCCTGGTATTGATCGGAGAAACTACGGAAAACTTTCGAACAGAGCAGCCAGTCGCTAGAATTCTCCTCCAGACAGCGACTGATCTAGATCTACCTGTGTAATTAGTGTCGAAAATACTGCTTCCGTCGAGACTAGAATGCTAGGATACTCAATTAATGCTCTGAGCCAACTAACCCGGTCATTTCATGTGGGAAAACGTATCAGAGCGTGCTTCGTGGTGCTATTGTAGACACGGGAGGCAATAGCGAACAGCGAGTGGACTCATTTTCTGACGGCCGGCTGATGAGTTCGAGTGAGATCGCAATGCCACATGCAGTAAAGACCTGTCGTAATGTTCATCTCAATTCCATCAATTCATGAAGATGCGTGTTTCGTCCCTTGTAATCGAAAAAAACATTACGTAGCAAGTGCGCAAAACCTCTCATTTGCATAAGTGTTACGTGTGCAATTTTTAACATCCCTGTGTGAAATATATTTCTCACGCGCTCTGCGAATGTTTCGTGCACACTCAGTAATGTTTCACATATTTTTAGTTAGAATGAAAACAATTAACTGTTTCGCTCACAAAAAATAGCAGGAGATGCTGTGTTTCGCGCTCGGCGTATTAATTTAGAATTTTTTTTCTTAGATCTCTTAGAAATACGTCTAAACTCAAGGTAATACTTCTCAGCACTTTGACACATATTAAACTCAACTTTCTGGAGTTGGCAGAAGAAGATATATTGTCAAAAAGCTATTCGTCAGGATCGAAACGTTTCTCAGCAAAATTACATTCGACACATTTGTCCATCTAATTCAAGGGAAGACTGGCGGCCAGCTTTCTTCCGCATGAAATATGTAGTAACGATAAAAGAAAATTGAACGAAGGAACCGTCATTTGAGGACGATCACTGTTCGGGCAGTAAAGTGAGGCTGGTGATCGACAAGTTTCATAATACAACAGGCAGAGCGATATCAAAAAGAAATTGACATACGAGACAAATTTTTAATTAATGTTGATGACAGGACAAGCAAAACGTTTGTAGAATGAAAATTCAATTCTTCTGAGCCATACAAAATACTCGGTCAACATCAAGCAATTATCATGACTACAGGTTCTACAAACCACCAGAGAACACTGAGTAATCTAAAATTATATTGCGCAATCAAAAAAATAAATTTCAAGAAATAAGCATATAATTAAAACTTGAAGATTTGAAAATCAAATAATTTTAAGGCAAGTATCTCATGATGTTAAATATAATTATAACTTTTTTAATGCGCTTTTTACGAAAATAATTTATATAAAAAATACATATGATTACAATGCAAAGAAATATTTACCGATTTATTCAGAATTATTACTTATTAGTGGCAATTACCTATTAGCGGGTTTCATCCTGTTGCAATGTAATTAACAGACATTTTGGAAGCAAACTGTCTTAAATCCAATATCGTTAAAATTTGGCAAGTGATTTAGTACAAGTTTTATGTTGCAAATGATGCTCTTATCATCATCACAATCATCATCACTATCGTCATACAACAACATCAATTTCACCAATGCATTCTGAAAAAAAAAATGAATCATTTGTGGGGAGTGTGTCATAGTGCTTTTTACAATCAAGGAACGTCTCACACTCGCTTGCCCGCCAATATGACATCTTCCATTCCATCTTCCAACCTTTGGAACTTCAATAAACATATTTTTGTATTTTTGTGCTAATTGCTGAAGGCGTTCTGGATGTAAGTTCCCACATTCATTTTATCGTTGACCCATACAATTTCAATTAGTAAAATTGTAATTGTTCTAATCTAAAATGCTTATATTTCATGATTACTAATTTCATACAATTAATAGAAATACAATATTCAAATTTTCTTCAAAGTTAATAATTTTATTTATAAAGAATAATTACAAAATAGCATGAAATTAAGAATTCTTAGTTTGGTGTAAAATGTTGTCAATGTTCCTAAACGGGATTATCTGTGCGTAAACCAGACCATAATTCCTAATATAGTTCGGAATTCTTAACCCCAATAGATTTATGTTATCAAGTTGCTGCATTGTGTGAGCTTACAAGATAATATTGCATATTGAAGATAAAGACGAGTTTTCACATAGTGATAAGTAAAATTAATATTGGCTGGCAATTACAGAGCACAGTAATTAAAATCAGAAAAACGCAATGTCAGAGGAGAATGTTATGACCTACATAAAGTCTTATCAGCTTAGATGTGGAACTTTTATTATCCAGTCGTATCAGATGAACAATCACGAAGTAGAATTACTCAAATACAGCTCACGTCTTTAAAGCAAATATATTGATTAACTCACCAGAATATTCTTCCACATGTGTGTGTGTGTTGTTTGTGAGATTTACTTTTCATGTTTCATTCTTTATATTTAACTTTCACTCCACTTCTTCTTACTTCACGATTCGTGCCACAGTTCTCCTTTTATATCATACTTTTGAAAATGTTAGTACTCTTCATTTACTTCCTCATTCCTTTAAGGCAAGGCACGATAAAACTCTCTGCGTCTGTTAATTTCCACTCTTTGAGGAGATCAAACCCACTATTACGAACAATTTAGAATATTTATTGTTTTTTGGGACTACTTTTGGGTGTGTTTAGTGTTGGAAATTTCATGTTAACCTTTCCATATTGTTTGACATACCAAATCGCAAAGTCAATAATATTAGACCCAGTGGTACTACAGAATGGCTCAGACATTCAGTGCTAGTTATTACTCTAATCTCTGTAATCGGGGGAAGATGATTGGGTTTGCCCCACCCTCTTCCCAGCTGCTATCTATCAGCGCCTAAAGAGGTTTTTTTTTACATTTACTGAATTTTTCGGTCCCCTAAAAGACGAATGAAAATATGAATTAAAAAAAATATATAAAAACTATATCCTGGCAAATTTGAATTGAAAAAATTGAGATCGTTTTAGAGTAAATAAGGATTGGGATTTTTTGAAAATGCGCAATTTTCAGTTCATTTTCACGAAAAACTTTCTAGTTTTCGAGAAACTTCATTAGACATAATTTCGAGCACTTGTACTCTCAAATGCAATAATGAATAAAAAGGCCTCTCATGTACATATTAACGACATGAGATATATTTAAAAAAAATGAATATGTGTAATTTTTGTAAAATCAAAAGGACGTGACAAAATGACGTATTTGCCATCATTCAGTGCATTTAGCACTATCAGTTCCAAGTGTTTGAAAAAACGACGATTTCCAAAAAATTATGTTCGAGCGTTTCCTAAAATGCAAAATTTTGGGCTCATTTTCACAGAAAACATTTGACATTTCGAAAAGGTTCTAAAGAAAATCATTTGAAGCATTTGAACTTATGCAATATTGTATACAACATGCCCGTAATGTAAATATTAACGGCACGAGAAATATTTCAATAAAATGACATTGGTGTAGTTTTTGAAAAATGAAAATAATTTATTAAAATAGCGTTTATGTCATGTTATTTAGTGCATATGTACAAAAAACAAAGTCAACATTTTGAACCTTTTTTGAGAAAATTGTTTTTAATCTCGATTTAAAAAAATTCACCTAATGTTACGCGAAAACTACAAATATATTCAAAGAATGTTCATAAATTAAAGATCTAATTATGAACAAATTTTACTTGAAAAAAATGTATTCTTAAATAATATGGTACGAGAGGGTCCCAAAATTTCCAACTTTGCATTGCAGTTTTTGAAAATTCGGAGTTATCACCCAAAATCGGCAATATGCAGTCTTTGGGTGTCACAACATTCTAACAACATAGTTATAGAAAAAAAATTACCATTTTAAAAATAATTTCGAAAATAAACGAGGAATTTAATGCAAATTACCTCTAACATTTAAACAAATATTTTCAAAATCGCATTGGTTTTTAGTCGGATCAACTCATTCGGGGAAATAATGATTTTGGAAAACTTTCCTTCGAATAGGTGCCAATGGACGGAGGGGCGGGCGGACGGGCGGACGGGTGGACGGGTGGACGGACGTTGCACGTGTCGTTACACGCGTTAGAGGAAGTAATGTACTACATATATCATCAAGATTTATCCAATTTTTCCTTACCAGGGTCGCACATTTTATTTTGAACAACCGCAGCATTACAATGCTTTTTTCTTTATAATGTTCGCAGTAAGGCAAGAAAATAAAAATGTTACCGGGCTTTGTAATCTTCCGCCATGCTGCAGTGAAATTTTATGTGCAAATAATGCATTGTAATGGGTATACACTAATATGTATTCAGCCATGAAGGAAATCGTAGCTGAATACATATCTCAACAAATGAAGGGGAAGCGAGGGGGGGGGGGCAGGGACACGCTTGCGGTGAAGGGGCGAGGAAGAGTTCTCTAGGAGCGGAAGAGTGGTTGAGGAGATTGGGAGAGTGAAGACACGGTGAAGAGAGGGTGAAAGGACAGAGAGAGTGAGAGTGAGAGAGTGAGAGAGAGTGAGTGAGAGTGAGAGTGAGAGTGGGAGAGAGAGAATGAGAAGTATTGTAGAATGAGAAGTATTGTGGAATGAGAATGGGAAGAGTGAGGGAAGAGAGAGAATGTTCAAGGAGAAATGAGGAAAGGACGTAGCGTGAATAAGGAGGATTGAGAATGGGAAAAGAGGTAGAAGGGGTGGGAAGGGAGTAGAATAGAGAGGGAAGGGGCGAAAAGAAAGGGAAGGAAGAAACGGGGGAAGAGAGTTTGCTGAGGGGGTGAGAGAGATGGAAGGGACAAGGAAATAAAGAGAAGTGACGGGGGAGAGAGAGGAAGGGGCGGGGATGAACCCTTTTTGGTATCAGGATACCTCCAATATTTATTTCGTTAAAATCTATAAATCGATTTTCTTCAGAATTAACTTTCTCTCTCGTACATACACGTATATGAGAAAGTACCCTAGTGGCGCTACATAATGGCACAGATTTTTCCCTCCAAGTAAGTTTCAATCACATTTGTGTAATGGGTGAAAACACAATAGAAAACATCAAAATGGCGTTTATATTCAATGGAAAAGTTCACAAAATTCCAAATTTTAGAATTTTCGAAATTTCAAACTTGACAGAGAAAATAGGAATAAAGTCACTGCCTAAGTGCATTTCGCTCTATTCTTGTAGTAGTTTAATCTACAAATTTGAAAACATTTTGAAAAAATATACGGCAATACCGTCGAGATTCATGTAAAAATTCTCACAGAACCAAAATAGCCTGTTTAAATTTAAGGGGCTTTGACATTCCTCAGATGGATGTAGAAATGTCAAGTTTGGTGAAAATTTTGCTTGTAGTAATGTCGCTAGTGGCGTTCACAGACGTACATACGTTTTGCCCTAAACACGTTTTTTCTCTCTTAAGCACGCGCTTGGGGTTTCTCACTACACAACGTAATAGAAGAAATTATTTCCTACATATAGGAACAATAATTATCCACTGCATAAACCTGCAAAACTACTTGTGGAGTTTTCCCCAACCAGGTATCTCCCACCCACGGGGCACCGCCCCAAACGGGCGAGCTCTAAGCCACCGAATGGTCTCCTGATAGTGTGGTGTTGTATGGTGCGATAGTGCAATACTTGTAAGTGGGCATGTGCGATAGTGCAATATGTGTAAGTGGGCTTAGGATAGATCAAGGAAGAGGCAGGAATGATCGCGAGCGGTCCGTGTACCGTTTGTTAGGGGACTCCTCTGACATTCGCCTGATGTTGACAGAGAAACCACGGAAAGTTGATCAGAACGGCCGGCCGCTCGACTTCTCAGCCCGGTCTCTCGATAGCCCAGTTCGAGGCACTACGATGACACCAGTTGATGCATATTTATGGGCAAATGCAAATGAAGAAAAATACGTCTTTGATGAAGTATAAGACACACTTTCTTCCTTCAGTAACTCGACATGAAACAGGATGAATGTATACAAAGGACGGGAGTTTTTGTAGCTGTTTTAATGTTTAGCTTTTCAAAAACAAGATGTTTGTACTCTTACTGTCATAATAATCAACTGTATAAATGTTTGTTGTAGACAATTGTTAGAATATTTTAATTCAGTATCAGAGGACGTGGTTTCAGCTGACAATGAGGTTTTTTGTTCGTTTTTTAATTTTCTTCCCGTTCGACTTTTGTCTTTCGGGGGTTTTGACGGGTACAATGTTACATACAATGATTTTACTTGGTCATCCTCAGGCAAATGCGGGTCTCGGAATAACCCTTCACTATATTTTTTTAATTTCGTATTTGGATATCTTCACTAAGCGAAGTTTGCATTTGTGGTTTAGAGGAGGGGGGGAGAGTGTCTGTGGGAAAAGCGGGTAACTAATTTTGTGAATTAGGGTGGGCGAAAGAGATCTTTGGGGAATCTGGATCTAATGCGTGATGGATAACGTGCGTTTTGGTCGAGATTGAATATTGGAGTGTTGGGGCATACTGGGAGGAGACAATGAGTCAACAATCAATTACAGTATCCGTTGCGTCTGCGATAAGTGATTCTCTATTTCGGCACGAGTTGCGGAAATGCATTGCGTGGCATAGTGCGTAGGTATCGAATTTCTTTCTATCGCAAATTCGTGTTCTTCTGTGGCTGTTCACACTGAGTGAGAAACGAATGACTTACACGGCTGCTTACTAGTTTCAAGTTATTAAATATGAAATACAACTTGGTAATCGTGCAGCAGAACGGAAGTTTGGCTCACCGCCCACTGAGAAAACTATACGAGACTGGCTGAGGAGAAAAAGCTCACTCTTTCTTCGAAAAATTAACGCATCTTTCGTGGCAAGAAACCTCAGTGGCTGAATGTTGAAAATATCTGTTAGATTAGATTTTGAAAAGCAGTAATTTGTATTTCTACAAAATTGATTATTACACAAGCTAAAAGTATTGCAAGAATAAATAAGCCGTAAAAATATCGTTGGGTCATGGTATAGATGATTTATGAAAAGGCACGGTCTTTCCATGCGTACTAGAAGTAGAATATCACATAGAATCCCGGCGGAATAAGAAGAAAAGATCATTGGTTTTCATAGGAACGTTATTCAAGCAAAAACAAAAACCTGTGAAATACAGCAGATTGTAAACATGGAAGTCGCACTCACGTTTGATGTTCCAGGAAATAGAACTATCAATCAAAAATGTGTACAAACTGTTAAACTTAAAACTACTGGACATGAAAAAACATACTACTCTGTTATTCTGGCCTACTGTGCAGATGGTACAAAACCTACGATTTTTTATTTTCGAAAGAAAAACAGTGCTCAAGGAAAAGCTTCCAACGGGTGCACCAAAAGAGCTGGATGGATGAAGGAGGTTTGAAGTTATGACTTAATAAAATGTGGAGAAAAACACAAGGAGTTCTTAAAAAACAGCTTTTTTAGTTTGGGATCAATCGTGCATTTTTGGCTCATTTCACCAAACAAATATTGACAGAATGAAAATTGAAATTGCAGTTATTTCGGCTAGACTCACGTGCCACTCGACATATCTATAAACAAACATTTCAAAGCAAATATGCGCGAGGAATGGAATAAATGGATGATGTCACCAGGACAAGAAATGACACCAGGGCAAAAACTGAATCGTCCGTCCATAACTCAGGTCTGTGAATGGGTCAAAAAGTCTTTGAACAATGTTGTTCAATTTGTTGTAGATTCTTTCAAGAAGTGCTGCATCAGCAATTTCTTGGAGCTGAAGATAATTTATTTTTTGAAAACAGCTTAAATTCTTCAAGTTACAGTGACTCCGACCAGAACTGATATTGTTTAAGAAGGAAGATCCTAACACTGTGTAAGCAAGAATTTACTATTGCAGTTAAGCCTACGTGTAATATTGGTGTAGTAATAAGTAGTAGCTACTATTATATACCGGTAGTATTGTTTTTTTTTGCAATCTTTATATATTCACCTTTTTAAATCACTGATTTAACTCTAAAAATAAAAGTTTATTGTATTTAAAAAAATAATTTCTTATGAAAATAAAATTCCCATTCCTTTCATAAAAATAAAAATCAATAAAATCCTTCTTGAAAACAGGATCTTTCGGGTAAGTAAGTAAACAGGTAAGTCTAATACACCGGCAAATACGGTAAATAGATACATTTATCAAATTTGATCAGAAAATAATATTAAGATCTTGATTTTATATTCGTGACCGAATTTGTGATAAGCATATGCACCATGGATAGTTCATTTAATAAATATAGTTGTGAGAAAAATTGTTAAAAGACACAGAACACGTGTGTATTATGACGCAAATTCGGGTAATACGTAACAGTTTTTTTAGGGACATTTCCGGTAAAGAAAACCAAATATAATGAGGCTCCGTTCTGTTGGGTGGTATCAAAGTAGTTTTAAATAGACTAGTTCAGAGTTTATTACACGTGTCACTTGGAGTGTCAAATCCTTATTTTGCGCCTCCCCCCCCCCAGTCGCGAGTATTGAATCGTTTCGAAGGGTAGGCCCTTTCTAGCCGCCGGGCCGCGCCGCGCCGCGCCGCTCTGAATGGGGCCCAAAGGGTAGAAGGGGTCGGCGGCGGAGTATTATGTACCTCCGCTCCATAGGCCGGGATCAAATAGACCCACCCGCTTAGTCGAACCGCGGGGCGCGGGCGCTCCGGGAACGCGTTTGAAGTCCCCAAGTTGGTTATGAACTAAACACATCAGCCCCGACGCTTGCGCTGGCTGAAGGGAAGTTCGAGAACTGCGACCCGCCGCCTCCGCTGCCCGCCGCCGCATTTCTTTCGCGGGCTGTTGTCCTAGGCAATTGGAAACAATTTCGGCGGCAAGTTCCGGGCGCAGACGCCGCGAGCGCCGCGGGCGCCGGGAGACGCGGGCGGGCAAAGCCTGCTGCGTCTGATGCGGTCGCCGGCGCTGAAGATCAACACAGCGCAACGCCCGCGGCGGCCGACAGGGGCGCCTCGGTCGACCCGATCCTCGCTGTGCGGCTGCCCCGCCGTCGGTTCCTCCGTCTCCCAAGGGCCCGCCGCAGGTCTCCTCGGGCGGAGGGCGCCTGCGTGCTCTACCTGCCATGGGAGAATACCCATCGAGTGATGGCTAGGGAGGGCTAGCGAAACTCAAGCAGACGTTCTGGAGAAGTTTAGCAGGGTTAAGCAGGATTTCACAGGAAATGATGATTCAGACCTGAGAAATTTCAGTGTTCAATTCAGAGTCAGCCGTTTCAGATGGGGAAAAAACACCAGCGTGTCCCTCACAGAATAAGCAATAAATAGTTCCTTTACAGTTTTTTTGTAATTTCCCAATTTTCACGTTAATGGTTTCACATTTTCTCCGGTTTTGTTTTATCTAATAGCAGAACAGAAATCAGGCTTAGACTTGAAGTAAAATTTAATTCTATATGCAAATTTTCATTGAAAACTTTGGAAATATTTTTGAGAAAATATTGTTATCCAAAATGAAATTTCTTTTTTGAAAAGGTGTAATTATGAGCTTATTTTCCCAAACTTCTGAGTTTTTAAGAAACTTCATCAGACATCATTTGATTCACTGGTACTTGCGAATGCAATAATGTGTAAAGCACGCCATTATTGTAAAAATTAACGAATTGGAAGATGGATAACATACAATTCTATAGTTTTTGAAAAATCAAAGAATTTATCAAAATGACGGATAAACCATGCTATTCCATGTATTTAACACTATCCACACAAAAGGTAAACAAATAAAAAACAATCAAAAAATTAGTCGTTTTTGAGAAATTCTTGTTCTTAATTTTTTTAAATATTACTCACATTCACACCCAATTGCAAAAAAAACTACCAATATTTAAAAAAAATACATGACATCAATTAAAAAAACTACATGTGGAAAACAAATTTCATTTGAAAAAAACAAAAAACAAAACAATATTCAATAATGTAGTTGTAGGAAGACGCCAAAAAATTTTAAAGTTCCGTAATTTGTAATTCGTCTTTATAAGTGCACTTTATTATTTAATTTAAAGTAATTAAAAACAATTAGAACCGTTTTTGAGAACATTTTTGAAAATATCCTAGGGAGTTTTATGAAATTTCCCCACAAAATTTAAAGAAATATTTTCAAAATCGCAGAACTTTCAGACGGGGCCAGATTGATACTCATTTTGGGGAAAAATACTGGGAATAGGTAAGGTACTAGTGTTGTTCTCAGATGGATGGACGGACAGAAGGACGAATAGACGGTATTTATATGTATCTGGGGACCCCAAAACGTGTATTTCCGTTTGTATCTCGAAATCGATTTTCTGCATTATTACGTAACTTCCTATGTATATAACACGTATATTACACCGTATATACGTGTATAATACATAAGTGTACGAGAAAGTAAACAATGTTTCCTTAGAGGCACGGTAGTCAGATTGGGCGGAATTCTACTTTTTGGGGTCGACAACGGCTCTCTCTCGCGGGACAAAAATTAATTTTGTGGCACACCGCCCAACGGGCAGAAATGCTTCAAAACATGTGCGATTTTGGGTGGATGAGGAAATTTTCAAAAAACAACCACAACGATTTTGTGGCGTGTTTGATTACAGTGAGTTTGATTTTTTTTTTTTAGCGTTTTACATTACACATGATTTTTCATTAATCATTTGTTAATTCGTTCAAATTTACTTTTTTTTATTTAAGGTCGCATCAACATCGAGGCCATTAGCATCCAGTTATTCATTTAACGGTATTGTAACTGTGAAGAAGACATGATATAGTAATGATAGGGGAGAAAGGACAATCACAAATACAACCATGCCCGAAACGGAACTCAAACCCGCGATTCTTCGGGCGGAGATCGCTACGGCACTACTACCTTAACGATCTTGGCATCCGAACTGACCAAATTTACCTTGAATACTGAGTGATGATAGTTTTTAGACCCCTATTATACGGTGTGTGTTAAACGTCATTGCGTTTGTGTCATTCACAACATCAGTATTTAATATATCACATTGGCAGTACTTGGAGTTAATTTTAGAACACGCCATTTACAATTAGTCATCTTTTGTAAGTATAGTTTCACGGTCAGCATTTTTCGTTATGCCATGGGGAATAAGCATTCATATGTAAACATTTATGTGGTAATGTTTCTAATTGCGTATATTTAAGAGCAAGGAGAGTGAAAATAAGAAAGTGGGGAAATTATTTTATCTCTTAAAGTATCTGCTGCAGTGATAAGAATTGCCATAATACATTTTTAAATATTAAGATATAACTCATTATTACAAAAGTATGTTTTTATATAAATATTATTATTAATTACAATGTTCACAAACAAAAAATAAAACTATTAAAGCACATCATAGGGTCAATATAAAAAAAAGATTTCTAATACCATTATTTTATTCAAATTTTCAATTTCCCGCTTGGAATGTTGAATTTTTCTTATTGGGCGAAATTGGGAAGATTTACATTCACCTAACGGCGGATGTTCATAAGAAGCATCTGGCAACCCTACTTAGAGGAGGGAAAAGTTTGGTTTGCTACTCATTCCAACAATTGTTTTCTTTGAACCATCTGTAAAAATAGAGAAAAAACACTGAATCCAATAGCTAACAGCCACATCTACCAATTCCTTTAATCTGTTGAAATTCAAAAACCTAAAGATATGAAATTTTTTAAAACTGGACGCTCAGTTTCTTTAGCAGGTTTTAAAATTATGATTGAATAGATAGTTTTATAAGTTACTTTATTATTTTTTGATATATATATATATATATATATATATATATATATATATATATATTACAAAACAATTACAAATAAAAGAAAGTATGAGTTGCTTTAGCAGCAGTACTTGTACTGAAAGATCAGCAGTTTTCCTACACTATTACAATACTTTCTGCTTTCTAGCTAAGACAAAATCAGTTATTATCTGGAGGAGATTTCTACCTGCCGGCTGCAGTGATCGGTAGTTTTCCATGGCCATTGATGTTTCGTTCCCCTTCTTGTCCTACACAGACATTCACACTACCACACACGGGAGGTGTCGCGGATGGTGCGGTACCTTGCTGTGGGAGATATCCACAGGAGTTCTTTATACATTAGTTGCCTAATATAGTAAACTATTACACATTCGTAATATAACAATTATTCAATTTGTTTCAGTCACATCACCTCATACATTGCATGATACAAGAATTATTCACGAGTGTTCATTTACAGATATAATCATCCTTAGTTTCAGACATACTAATGTTATGGTTTTCATAATATAAGCAATATCCATATTCTATGAACGAAGAATATTCTTCATCACAAATATCAAGCATGCAGATGTTTAGGTAAATGTTTGACCCCACCCCAAGGAAGGGACATCGTCACCTCGCAAAATAAAACATTCACTACACTGTTGGGGTTGAAGACCATAGAAGGTGAGGTGTTTGGAAACAATCAATCAATACATACATAAATCAAAAAAGAATACTTTCCCTTGAACTACGTAGTAGTATAAGAGAGAGTGAACTTGGAATGCACAGAGATATGGCTGGGTGCACGCCGAAGGGACAAAAAGAGGGATGTGAGAAGCAGGTGGAGAGAACTCCCACTTGAAGTGGCTGGGTAGAGCGCGCGGCGTGAGGAGGGCGGGGCGAGAGGGCGGAGTGTGTTCCGCAGCTGCGCCCTTCAGGGCTCTCCGTCGAGCACACACGTGTCTGAGAGGGTTTTCGTGGCCATTGGAGTCCGAATCACTGACTCTGGGCAATGACACAGCGCGTGCGTTTAAGAGTAGATTCGTTCTTCACATACAGCTACCGCACATTGGCCCTGCAACATCGTCCCTTACGCGAATAGCTAGCTGTCCGGTGACACGTCCGTTAGTTCATTGAAGGGTGCGTAACAAAGGAGAACACACTTCATATACAAAGGAACCTTGTAATAAAAGATGGTTGAGACATTCTTTGTAATTTTGTATTGCAACCAATACAACTTTTTTTTTAAAGATAAATAGGGAATGGATGCTAATAGGAATGACACTCTGAACGTTATCCAAGGGCCGAGCTTTACTTTTGTAAAATGCTCCAAAGACACCGAAATTTAATACTTTACACCTAAAATTAAATTACCAACGGAATTGGCCTTCAGCGTAAATTCTTAAGTCAATATGTACAGTGAGAAAGCAGAGTTGTTTCTTGGTATTGATTTTGTACTTAATACACAAGGGAAGTAGTGAAACATATTGTTAATGTCAAAACGAATATCCGACGTTCAAGGCGCCTGCTCAGCGAGCTGTCACAATTCCATTTTGCGAGCGTCCCGCGGCGTCACACGGCGTTTTGTGTTTCGATGCGGGAAGTGTCCTTTGTGTGTTCCCGAACACAAACGGAAAGAGTTTTTTTTTTTTAAATCCCGCTAACAAAAAGTAAAAAAAAAATAGAAAGTTTTTGTTGACCAGGAAATGTTATCTTCTCAGGTTGTGTGGTGGTACATGGAGCTTTTGGCACCTGTGTCCAAATACGAGACACGTATGGGTCCGAAACTTCTATGAGACGAAGATATGTTCATTTGTACTGTTGAGGATGTATTCTGTACTGATATGTTAAGTACTGTAGAGATGTTCGATGCAATGGAATTCTACGGATCAATATTTATTCTACAACAATAATTAATACTTATTGCCATGTAAAGGAATAAAATGTTTCTTCGTTAAAGATGTGTCAGACCTCCAAAAGGACGTTTTATCCTGATCTGAGCTGGGAAAACACTATAAATTTAGTAGCAGCAAAGATACAGCATATTTATAATACCGTTGATACTGTTACATCATTAAAAGAATTAATACAACGTAGAAGTTCTTGAGTTTTGGTTGAAGTTAAGACAAGACAAAAGCACTTCATTTCAGCTATCACCCCTGAACCCGAATCTTTTTTACTAATTCCTTTCTTTTCTTCGGTAACATCCAGAGAGTGAATTCCTGTTGTGAGCGACGCAGCGATCAGCGCCATCTGGGCGTCGTACGTCCTCTCTCCTCCTCCTCCTCCTCCACCACCACTCAACGGGAGCACGCGTCTCTGGAGGACGCTGTTCCGTTGACAGTTGGCAGTGTGCGGTTGCGCGCTCAGAGCAACAGTGGGCGAGGGAGGGGCAACCAGGATGGTTGGCTTCGGAGGAAACAGACGGAGGAGTGTGTTAAGTGTACGAAAATAGGGAAAGGAAATAGTAATCAGCAAGACACAGTCTTTCGAGAACTGAGCTTCTAGAAATGCTTGAAGTCGCTTTTATTGACAGTCACAAAACACTAGACAGTCACATTACAAAAGGTTTTTACTCTTGAGAAAGTCAAGTAAGGTTTTCCATGCGAAAATATAGGATCGGGCAAGTACAACCCTACTCTTTGGAGGGGTGGTTTTGGAGGGGCAGAACGCCAGCTTACTGGTGTGCGAAAATTGAAAAATTATATGTATACTAAAAAGTATTAGTTATGCGTTCATACGTACCTCAAGAAAACAATCTCTAGCCAAAAAATGATAAAGCTAATATTTTCACCTTGAGTAATAAATACCATATGGTACCTTTAGAAACAATTCAGTAGGTTTAGACTTCAGTTCGGTACATGCGAATGTTACTCAAATGATATTTACGTTTTGAATACCTCAGCAAACTGTCTCAGTAAGTTTAATATCAAAAGATGTATTATTTACAAGAGTTTACAGCTGAACATTGATGTAGAGACTTCAAAATACCGTCATGACGGAAGTAGTCGATTTAAGCGTAACGACTTTTCAACGTTTTGCAGCAATTTAGCGGATGATCAGTTTGTAAAATATTCGTCGAACACCACAGTCGGTGAATATACTGATAGCCGAACACAGGTGAATCAAGAGAATGCAACATTATGGGAAATTTAGCGCACACTCTTCCCCCACTGTTCGGAATTACTTCCATTTCTATCAAAACGTGCAAAACCTTTTTCTCGACTTTCCAGGCTATTGGTTTCAAGGTAGTTTAACTCTTCGCCACATTAGTCTTTTACTCTATGCTACTCCCCACAGCTTGCGAAGCAAATATAGCGACGTTTGCCCGTTTCAAGATAAATGTTTTCAAGTTCAAAGATTAGTGAGTTTATATAAATGCAATATCCAGCAGTTGTCTGTTAGAAGTTTCTTTTACCAAATATTTCCAATGACAATAATTATTTGGGATTCATCACGTTTGTGAGTAAAGGTGCATATCAGGATTTCTCGCTATGGTCCAGTACATGTACAAATCTTAGTAAATAAAAAATATTTCAATTACATTTTCAGAACCATGTTTAAGCCTGTTTGAATAGTGAGTGTATTGTTCCCAAATTTGTAATCCTCCCTTATTTCATTAGTCCTTGGGAAAATATACTGAAGCGCATGAAAAAATGATATGGGGTTTTTCATTTTCCTTTTACTATTTAAGACGAACTTTTTTGTTGTAACATTGATTGCAATTATATTGCACGTTACGATTATATAACAAGTTGAGATCAAATGCACACTTCCCTTCGTAAGATATAATCGCAAGGGTTAGTGTTAGTTTCAAAATCCTTTCCTGTTCTTTATCTTAAAAATAGAAAAGGCCAAAATATTCATAAATAGTTTGTGGAGAAGATCTCGCTTCATTACCCTTAAAACCCTTCCATCTTATTTCTCTTAAAAATAAAAATAAAGCAAATTCTTAGAATAGTTTGTCGAGGAGATCCCACTTCGTTACTCTCGGAACCCCTTCTTCTTATTTCTCTCAAAAAATCAGTTTCGCTTTCGCTCGAGTCGCCCTCCTCGCCCCGCCTCCTTTGTGCTTGCGGTTCACAGGTCGATGCTCGCGCGCCGCACCGGCGCAACCAAAGGGCGGAGCGCCCCGCAAGGCACGTGTTCCTCCAAGGGCGTCGCCATTCGCGCCGCCGAGGGCCCTTCTGGGCCTCCTGGCCCTTTCGGCGCCCTTGGGTTCTTCACACCCCCGACGGCGATCACCGGGGATTTTACCGCACGGTTGCCAACTCACAACGCCGCGCCGCCGAAATGTTTTATTCATAACCCTTCGCGGTCGAGGATGCTCGCGAACAGAGGCCGAGTCTAAATATTTGCTTCGATTGGAGGGGAGGAGGAGGGGGAGGAGGAGGAGAAGGAGGGGCTGAGGAGCAGCGACATTCGCTGCCTGGCGCGCGGAACAGTTCGGGCGGTAAGCAGCTGCGCTGCGAGGCGGTCAACTGTGGCGGAGATCGCCCACATCCACCGCTTGTGAGGAGATGCGATGAAGCAAGCACGCAACTGGAATAATCCTGTACCTATCGGCCTGTGATTATATATATTACCTCCTTGACTGGCTAAGTAAGCTAGTTAGACCGTGCATTACCGTTCTCTTTGCAGCGACTGGCATGTTGGTTCTCGAGTTCGAGTGAGGACGTTGGCGGAGTTTCATCTGTAGCTAGATAAGTATCTAGGACGAATTCAACCGTGGCCTTGAGAATTCTAGCAACCGACTGCTTTGACCGGTAGTTTTCTGTGTTTTTTCTGACCAATATCAAACTAATATCGGACCGTATCAAACGGATCATGAACCGGGCGCCAACTTTCCTTCCTCACGTGTAGCATTACTTCTTCCCTTCAACACGCACACTTTACACTTACATGCACTACACTACCATACATGTCGGGAGACCAGTCGAGCCCTTAAAGCCAGTCCTGGTTGGGGCGGTGACCTGTTGAGGGATGTACCTGGGTAGCCACATATAGGTCGGCGTTGGATGTCTCTCGTTCCAGTGGGGAACTAAGGACCATAGCAACTGATGTGCCCGAAAACTTCATCCATCATTAACACTTCTGTGTCATTTTGATATTTTATATGTCACTTTGGCAAATAAAATGTCATCCTTAAGGGGCCACTTGTTGTATGAAAATGATACAAGTTTTCAAACGTCAAGCATGCATTCAAGTTCTCTAATAGTTTTGAAATTGGTAATTTATTATTTACGTCGAACGTGTGGGAACACAAGGCCGTCATGATTCCTTGGAAACAAAAATGTGACTGAGCGAAAATATTGATTTTATTTTACATTATCAATTTCTATTGCAGTCATTTGAATTATTTAATGTCATAGTTAATTTTAAAGTGAGAGAGGAGAATCGGTTCGAGAAGGATAATGAATGAACGTTACGATTGTTGGTGTTTAAAAACTTTGAATCCATACTTATTACTTGCACCTCATATATACATACACTGTATATAGTTGAGAAAGTGGCCGGTGAAGGTGGAGAGAGAGCGAGGGAGGGAGTCATAGCGAGTGAGAGAGCCAAATCGACAGAGATAGAAAGGTACACAGGTGTGAAAATGAGAAAGATAACGAGAGACAGAGAGAGAAAGAGAAAGAGAGAGAGAAAGAGAAAGAAAGAGAGAAAGAGAAAGAGAGAGAAAGAAAGAGAGAAAGAAAGAGAGAGAAAGAGAAAGAGAGAAAGAAAGAGAGAGAAAGAGAAAGAGAAAGAGAGAGAGAGAGAGAGAGAGAGAGAGAGAGAGAGAGAGAGAGAGAGAGAGAGAGAGAGAGAGAGAGAGAAATAGAGAAAAAGAGAGAAAAGCTAGGACCAGAAGTAAGAGTCAAGTGGTTATGCTGTGTTATGACTTCGAATTCAATAAGTTCAGCAATAAAGAATAGTGGACTACAACCTGCAAAACCCTGTCGCCCAAGAAAATTAGCTCGAGCAACACCATTTTGGAAATGCGTCTAGAAAAATACTCATTTTTCGAATTCTGAACTTTAAAGAGTCACGTTTTCATAGCATATTTTTGAGAAGAGATTATTAGAGATTTATCCCCCCCCCCGTTTTCGTTTCTGAACATTTCCGAAAGTATGCCTTCTAATTATTGTTTTTTAAGTATATAGATTTGCTTTGGACAAAAATGAAAGTAACTTTACCTAAATTACGAGAAAAATTACGCAACGCTAGCAAAATATTAACACGAAAAATATTAAAACGAATAGTGCAAAAAATTAAAGCTAGAATGATTTTAAAAATAATATCTGGAAACTAGTTTCTGACTAAATTCCTAGATTTAAATTAATTTCTTACTATAAAATAAATTCTGTTGTTTATATAGTTTAAAATTTAATTTTTATTTCAAAATTTTCACGTTTTGTTCATGGGCTGCGAGTGGATCACTTATTCCGGTTATGAGCATTTTGTTGTGACAGTCTACTCACACTTAGTACATGTTACTATTGAAGTCAGAATGTATAAAAAAGACGTTATGGAAAATAATTCTATTAACAAAAATTCTGAATCATCATTATACACACCACTGCTACCGACATCTTGCTTTTCTCGTACCTCAACGATCTCCCTATCCGAGCAATCGTAGTGGTTGTCGTATTTCACGCACGCGCCAAAGAACACATTGCTTATTGCTGTAATAAAGGGATTCGATGAGCTTACATAGCATTAGCCAATGTAAACAAACACGCCATTCATAAGCAGACGCGCGCAAAAATCGCGTTCAGTTTACCCGCCCTGCGTGTAATGATCCAGGAGGAACTATTTCCCAGGCCATCATCGCCGAGGCCCGCAGTGTCAGCACCAGACCAAAATGATCCAATCACCGCACGCTCTCCGGAACCATCGCACGTCTCGGCACGCGCACGGGTACGTGCACGCGCGCCCGCGCGCGACCCGAGCTAATGAACGCGCGCGAAAAACACACACACGCCCCACGCACGCGTGCGCGCCTGCTCCGGAGCGGCTCCGGGTATGAATATACATATGGGGTTTGCCTATTATAACGCGTGCTATTGAAAAACCGTGCCACAAAAGACTGGCAAATTAATTTATGCTAACCGCCGAGCGGTCGGGGAGGGGAGGGGGCCAGGGGGTAGCGTGGTCCGACCGCCCCTCAGTCCCGCCCACCTCCGCCGCCGCCGCCGCCCGCCCGCGCCGTCTCCCTTTGTAACGTCCGTGTAACCAACGTGTGATACACGCCTGGGGCTACAGCGCGCAATCACGAATCTCGTTAAATACGATTTTTCCCATCCCACTGAGCGTTCGCGCCCCCGCACTGTCCGTTCCCATCTCCCCCACCCTCTCTTTCTCCTCCACACCCACCCCTGGCCGTGTGCTATCCTCAACGGTGCCCGCTGCCGTAGCGCACATCGTGTCCTCCCTCTCCGGTGTCCCCAGTCCGCTGGCGGGCGGCGCGATGCCACGGCTCAAATGAAACTCAGGCACAAATCACACTGTTATTGATGAAAACGCAGCGCTTTGAAATCTCTGTGTATTACCGAAGTTGTCTGCTGCAATTATTCCGCGCTCCTCGCGCGTGGGAAACTTCTGCGCGCGGGAATTGCCGCTGCGGGCGCTGGCGTCGGCTGCTCTCAAACATGGCCGCGTGCGCAACGGCAGCCGGCGAGGGCGCGCATGGTTGGACGGGGCCGCCAGGTTTGGGGAATTGTTGTTGCAAACGAGAGTCAGAATCCCAGTGCTTTCTGTTGTTCTTTTGTGGGTTTGGAGATCCTCGTGAAGGCTCACTTTTGGTAGTACGTATAAAACATTTCCCCAGCTCATTGTTATGACCCCCCAGCCAGTGCTGGATCCAGAGGGAGCGCATGGAGGACAAATAAATTATATTTGAAAGCACTTTATTTATTTATTTATTTATTTATTTATTTATTTATTTATTTATTAAAGAAATAAAATCTTCACGCTAACTTTTGTCCAAAGTAAGCCACATGATAATTTAAATTGAGGATACTATGTCACAACGATGTTGTGTACATAACGTAATTTTTTACACATATGATTTGATTTTAAAATGTTAACTGTTACTTTTCTTTGCAAATTCTCAATAATTAGGGACAGACAATTAACAAAACAAAGTTTCCTATATGGTGTACTTAGAACTGTGTATCTTGTGAAAGAAGTTGATGACGATCTTGAAATAAAGTTCGGAAAGACGTTACTCAGTAGTATTCTGGCTATTGATTTGCTGTCAATTGCGGCGCTGATTGCAATGTATAAATTATACAAAGAGTGCTTGTCGCGAAGTGGTGCTTTCATAATTCATCAATTTTTACCATATTCTCTTTGTATTAAGCACCTCAAACCACGACCAGATAATTTCGGGACATGCAAACACATTTTGACAATTGTACATTTATAGTATTTATGGTGCGTCCGAGGTTTATTTTGTAGTATCATGTTGACCTTAACTGCTCCAATGATACAAATGTGTTTCTTTTCCATCACTTAAATAATGGCGATCACAAAACACGAAAAAATATCACAATATCCGGAAGAAGTTATCAGGTGAACGATTACAGCATAAAATCCATCCGCAACAAGTACTTTGGACACAGCGCCTACTATTCGCTCCTGAGCACGTGGCAACAAAGTTGTGGCGTTTTTACTAACATCAATTAATTCTTATAGTAGAATCAATAGTTTGTTGAAATCTAATATTTGTATCTCATGCTAAGCGCAAGTAAAAATAAAGTTAACAATTACTTTAAATAGTTTTAAATCTTAAAAATGATGTTATGTTTCTTCGGAAGAAACGAATTATTTACTGCAAACTAAACCTCGGATGAACCATAGTTTTTATGGCGCATCTGTAATAAAACATTCATTTTGCCAATATATAGTCATTACTCGTTTTACGAACTCGAGTTATGTGTAAAGTCGGCAGACATGCAAGTTGACAACGTTTGTTTGCATTTTCCATGCAATCAACATACGATGAGCATCGGAGTTAACGTTTTCCCCGAGAGTTTATATTGTTTTTATGCGAATTCCAAAAACGGCAACATTTCTATGTTTGTTCGTTAAATGATCATGACGCGACTGCTTTCATTGAATTTCAACAGAGTTTAGTTACGCGCAAAAACGAACGGAATGTGATGAATGTGAAAAACCTAACAAACAATCCCCGATAGAAAATTAAAAAGAACCGGGTTATAAAACTGTGCACTTCATACTTATTACTCGAGCTCATATTTAGTTACAGCGGTCAGAAGTACAAAATCCGAATGCATATGATATTTGCATAAAAATTCCCTTCTGCAGCAGCACTATGACAAGAGCTAAACTGATTAAAATTCGCGCAAAGGCTATTTATGGCAACTGCAGTGGCGTTGTATGAGGATGACGTAGTTTTGCTACTTAGTATTCAAATTAACTAGTAGATTTATTCCTTTATGTCAAGAGCGAACTTTTCAATTTTAAATACAAAACTTCATTTGGCCACGATTCGCATTTCGAAATTTCGAAAACTGGATGAACTTTTTACATGTTTGATCTGATAATTAGCATTATCCGATCGTATATGTCATTGTACGTTCTGACTTCGTTAGCCGGGACGAAAAAGCAATTATTGCCGGTTGTAAAATGTTTCAATAACGGCACCTGTTTTTACAAAGGTCCGCGGGTTCGCATCGCAGTAACTCGTTATTACTGCGTGTAAATGCGCGGGTCGGGCCGTTTGCATCGATAAAACTGAAGCGGTGTTGTGTGACAAAATAATGCGTAAAAACACGTGCGGCGTTGAAAATGTTTTACTCTCATACAGTCGGTAAAATATACGCCTTTGCTTAGCAACATGAGGTGCAAAGCATTTTAAAATAACTGATCCATCGTTATATAAAGCTTCTGTAGAATGAGCTATTCACATTCGTTTGTTGTTTTTTCCCCCATAGGTTTCATAACAAACTCGATCAAGACAATAATTTAGAAAAGTAAAAAAAATATACTTATGAAATATATTTAAATGTCCTTTGAAATAACGCCGTCGCCAGCACAAATCACTTACTTTGTGCAAAAAACTAGAAAAACTTATAATTCTTAAATACATTTGTAGAGTTTATTTGTTTTATTATTCATAACCCATAGTTGTATAATATATTTTCATAGCAAATATAAACACGCGGTACGGCAGAATGACACAGATTTCTTCGCACTACTTAGTAAAATCTTCAGTCACAGTGAATTTTTCACGTTATCTCAAGTTTTCATATCAATAAATCAAATGTAACCAAGAATAGCAGAGAGAAACATGGCTCTATTTGCAAATTTTCATTGCAAAACTTGAAGACATTCATGAGAAAATGTAGTTCAATCGTTTCCAAAAATGTTCGATTTTGAGCGCGAGATAAAATAAAGACCTCATATATATATATATATATATATATATATATATATATATATATATATATATATATATATATATATTTACTACTTATAAATATTAACAGGAAATAATGAGTTCTAATAACCAGTTAATATTAAATTATAACAGGTGTGTGTAGTGGAACTTCTCTAAATGACCACCCATTTAAAACGACCAACCCTCTCAAAAACAATTTTTCTTGGAATGGACACAAACTCATGCATTGTGTGCAAATAATACCGCTGTTAACAGACCACCCTCTCCTCAACTAGCAACTACCAACTAACCCCAAAATTGCTATTTTCTTAATTTACTCCTTTTAATAGTCCACTTTCAGAAAAAAAATAAGCATACAGTACATCAAATTTTCTATGTTGCATAAATGAAAGCTATCGACGTTATAAAAAGCATTGGCGCGACTTACGTGTCAGCTTCATTTTCGAGGAAATCGGTAGACGGTGAGATTTCGGGAATCTATTAATGATACACTGTAGCCACTTCTATATTATGGTATCACGGTTGCACGCTCCATTTCAATTTCATTTCTTTTGAGTCGGCGGATATGAAAGTAACCAGTCGTACAATTCTTTGAATTAACAGTTTTCCTTACCTTGCCTTTCTGGAATAACATTGAGTGAGTAGGATATCAATGTCGGTTATCGACTAGCCCCGTAACACGTGAGTGGAGGGTCGGGGTTCCTTACCGAAAGACCACACTACTGAGAGTACTAAAACTGAAAATGATTTATTTGTATTGAAGAGAAGAAGTTACAGAAATATTAAAATGCATTTAAAATGATAGTAAAAAATTATAAAAAGGCATTTACATAAATAAGGACGAAATTAACCTTAGTCAAAATGTTTCATTTTCCATATTTCGTGTTTATATTCCAAAAAAATTTCATAAACATTCTGTATTTTAGGCATTTTCTAAAACATCCAATGTCTAGTAATTTTAATAAAATGTATTTTTTTCTTTTCACTTTAGAACAATGCAGTTTAGTATAGAAATTCATTTTATCTTATGACGAAACGAAAACACACATTTATAAAATATGTCTTTTCTTTGCATTTTTCGGCGATTTCGACTTATAAGTCTTTTTTAACTTTCTATGTCATTTTAACTGCATTTTTCGCTTATTTAATCGATTTTACTATCATTGTAATGGTAATTGCTTCAAAAAATATTTTTATGAGGTGCAACAAATGTTCACTACAGAATTCCTGAGTAGTCTAATCGATTTCTTCTCTCATATACTCGTATTGTAAGCCGTTGTGGGTACTATGTATTCTACGGTTCCTGTGACGCCTCTCAGCCATTCTCAGTTTGGCCGATTTCGCGGTAAATAATGGTAGAGATTTTCTTTTAAAGAACAGTCCAAACAAAAAGTTTGCTGGCTGAGTTCATTTGAACAAAAGGAAGAAGCCTCGATTAAATAAGTAACATATCCAACAGCTTGATTTATTTTTCTGAAGTGATTTTGATCAAATTTTTAACGTATTTTGTCTTTGTTTTTCTGCAATATGCTTCGACATCGTGAAGCGTTTGGAAGTTTTAGGTGCGGCTCTTAGTTGGTGTGAAACTTGTATATTTATATATAAAGTAAACGTTATCTTCTACTATGACGAATTAATAAAATTTGATTTTGGAATTAGGTTAATTGCTGATTTCTAAATTTGCAATCAACTACGTACGTAGAATGTTTGAAGCATTTCAAATGATGAAAGGAATGAATATACTTGTACCTCCAAATGGAAATCATTCCACCTCATCTCCCTTACCCTTAGTTGCCTTGTACCAACTTGTCCACCACTCTCCAAGCAACCACACCAAGAAGGGCCTGCCTTTAGCTCTCCTCCGCCGTAAGCTGATTGTCTCCGAGAGCTAATTAAACATAAAATTACATCGGCACACACGCACGACGGCGACAGAGCGTCGGAATTAACTTTTTCTTGGTGGTCAGGGGGAGGGGGGGGGACGTCGATGGCGGTGCGACAAAGGGTCTGCCCAGGGAGCGTCCAGCCGCGCTTTGTCAGCAAACGAATTATGACGCGGATGCGGCAACGCGATTACAGGATTTGCATGTCCCTCGCCGCCCTTTGAGGTAGGCCCTGATGGCCGAGGGGCCGCGGCTGGGGGGGGGGGATCCTTTCCTTGCAGGAGGCGACGACAACACCGGACTTGCGGAGGATGGGAACTTCGGACAGAGGGAAGAGAGGCGAAGGCGGAGTCAATGTGAAACAGAACCGCGCTTTCTTTCTCGATGGGCTACGTGAGCGTTGTGCCATAAGACAGTGCGCAGTTTATCAGGCACTGTAATACATTGATTAGTGATTTCAGGTGCGTTAACTGATAAGGTCATTAGTGCCGTAAGTGTAGTGCATGCTTCTATCGCCGGAGGTGACAGTGATCTTGATGGGCAGAGATCTCGCTGGGTCTCGTGCTGGGTCGCGAGATCCGGCGTCAACCTATGTCGGCTTGATGGAGATTTTCAAGATTAGTAATTACTTTTCTCTCTATGGCCTTTTCAAATTAGTCAGCCTGTATTTGGCCCTTAATTTAAAGGTAGAAAAATATTATAACAACTTTATATCAATGTTACATGTGATACATAATAACAGCAACGTTTCGGAAATCTATTATTTCCATCTTCAGGCATAATCAAAAACAAATAATTAATATAATATTTAACCATCTGTCCATTGTTTAAAATAATATATTATAATTTGTTTTTGACATTTCTTTCAAACATACTTTTTATTCATTTCATTTTGACATACTTTCAAAATGATTTTCCTATGGAATACCGTCATATCTATAAATGTATTAACTTTTAGGAGAATCAATAATTAATAACATTAACGAATAATTCATTATCTGTGTGTATTTATGTATTATTATTATTATTATTATTATTAATGAACTTGTATATTGATATTTGTGTCAAAAATAGGTTTTTTAGTTCAGATACAGTAATCAAATGCAATCTCTTAACTACAAAATTTCCTGTAATATTTATGAAATATTGTCATAAATAAAAGGTATTAGCTAAATATTTATTTTCTATGCAGAAAGCAAAATGCAGCGACACGTTAGATATAGTAGAACTAAATAAACGTGCACAGCGATTATTGGCTGTAAGGCGAATCGGCAGGAAGTTCACAAAATAGGAAACGTTATCAATAGCCTCACTAAGCACGACGAACGCTTGCATTTTTGTTCGTTTCCAGCAGCGACCATTTACCGCAACGGGGCGCATTTGGATCGTACGCAGAAGTCCCACTTCACTGCCACAACAGGGCAACCCTGGATACCACTCCTCCACATCTCGCTCCTTGTGTACCGATACAGCCGCCACACTCTCGACTCTGCCATCGACAGTTCGTAGACCCCGTGCGAACTAGTGATTGCGGCGACAAGGGCGTCGAGTGCGGCCGGGGCGGGGCGGGGGCGACGGGCGCCACCACCTGCGTCGCCGACACCACTTATCGCCCTCCGGTGGTGTGTATGCGCAGCCCGAGAGACCCAGCGTCCCGCGACGACTATCTCGTAAATTTATCGCTGCTCTCTGCGGCAAACAATTTACCCGCAGTTAAAATTAGTTCCTCTTTATTGAGAGAAAAATTTTTCATTAAGACCTCGAACCCCATAAATTACCTCACCCCCGATAAGATACAGGCGCCACTGACTCGCCGCTCTAAATCACCTGGCCGGCTGCGAGTGTTCACACGCTCCTACGGGGATCGTTTCTCCGCCCCCTCTCCGCCCTCCGACACCCCGCTCAACATCTCCTCCCCGCCGCAGCCCCTCCGTCCCCATCCCGCCCTCCATCAACACCGCCGTCCCGTGTACCTCTCCGCTTTCCGCCCCTCCCCGTCCCCCGTTTGCTCGCTGCGCGCGCTAACCTCACCCTCTTCGCCCTCACTCCCCCTTCCCCACCCCGTCCACATCTCGCCCTCTGTCCCCTCTCCGCTACCATCCGTCCTCACGCCTCCCCCGTTCCCACCCTTCCATCCGTACCCTTCGCCCCCTCAGTCTCCTCAATTTCCGTCCCCAACCCTCTCCCATTCCTTCCCTGTCTTCTGCCTCAGCCCCCGTTATCCGTTCCCTTCCGCCCTCCGTCCCCAACCCTCTTGCCAATACCCCCCCTCACTCCCGCCCTTCGTCCACTCCTTGCTTTCTGCACTCTTCCCGCCCTCACCCTCCGTGCCCGCCCCTTCTCCTTCCCCATCCCCGCCCTGCAAATCCCCATTACCTCTTCGCCCTTCGTCCACATCGCTCTACATCCCCTGCCCACCATCCGCAGTTTTCTCGCCCCCCGTTCCCTCCCCCCTCTCTCTCCATCTCCTCTCCGCCCTCCGGACCCTTCCCCCGGTTTCCGGCTCCTTCTCGCTCCACGTCCCCATCCTCTGTCCACAGCCCTCCCACGTTCTCTCCACGGTTTCTGTAGTACGTATCATTAGCTCTGAAGTTAACATCTTTTTATCTCACTTCCAAGATTTTTACTTTTTCAGCATGTTTTTTTTTGTTCTAGAGTTTCTCTCCGGCTACCGCTACGAGTATCTCTTGATATTATAACCTCACCTAATATCTCTCTCAGGTTTTCATAAATCAGACAAATGTTTTCATTTATAATTTCATTTGCTCTCTGAGTGATTTAAAACAATTTGGACATGTGTAAAGTTTTAATCAACTATCAATCCATAAGACAGGTTAAATCATTTATTCTAATAGTATTTATTAAAAACCCATTAATTACCTAAGGTAATTCTTAAAGAACATTTCTGCATTTTTGTCAACTTTTCTGCGCAGATTTCTGATTATTCTCGTGGAATATAATTTCTCTTCCCCAAAGGCGTAGTGGTAATGAAGACCAGACTGAAGAAAACAATATGAAATTTGCTTTCAGAAATAAATTTATTATCGCAAAACGCTTTGTAATTTCTGCATATCTTTATTGCAACGTACTATACTTCACTTTTACAGTTTCTAAGAAAAAAATTAGGTTAAAATAATTTATTTAAGTACGTAGAGTATTGTAAGGTTTTCATATTTTATTGCTTCCAAATTTGTGCTCTGCTTGCTCCACTAATACAATTTACGCGGGTTCGATTCGTAATTTTACTTACACCGCCACCACTGCAATTGGTTGACGTGCCATTCGTACGAAAGAAAAAAGATTTTCTGGAAATTCCCTTTTTTGTTTTCCTACTATTAATGAATTGCACGTAACTATTAATAATCCGCATTTCAATCAACATTTGGTATTTTATTTCAATTAATCTATGTAACTCAATTGACCTCGTATTTTTTTAAATCAGTCATAATTTTTATTTAATATTTTCTAAAATTATTGAAAGTAGTTTTTTTATTTAATAAGCGTCACCGACCTCCGCGCGCTCTTCATCTTCTCGGGTGGAAGTCGCCACGAAGATCTTCTTTCTTTGTATTTTGCCTTCTCCGATGTCCTAATATCACTATCGCACGTCCAACGCCGGCAATATGGGACCTTGCTCCTCACTATTCCGCATAGCTAGTAACCATCTTACTTGATTCACAGATAAATATTCCACCATCAATAATCATTCTATTCTTTTAGACCCGACCGACGTTATCTGCCACGCATATCCATCAGCCTTCCTCTTCGACCCTCTTCAACCCTGACGTCATCTTATTAATTTTACCTCGCCGGCGTCCTCATATTACAAAAGGGTTCATCTATATATTGTCTCTTCCCAATACAATAAGAGCCTCCAAATATTGCGATTATTTTCAGCACGTCACAATATAACTTAGTAAAATGAGTTTTCTCTCTTGAAATTCAGATAAAACGCGCCAACAAATTCGCGATTGAAAGCTGATAAACCTATTTATGAAGAGACAATGTAGGGGATACCATAATGAAAAAAAGCTTATTAACACAAAAAAACTACAGTAAATGATTTAACTTATAGTATCACGAATCTTTTGATAAAACTGTCACACTCCTGCGACATATTCCCATAAGACAAAGCATTATCAATTATGTTCATTACACTCGTTCTACAAAATATTTCGACATCCTTCTTGTATAAAAGTCGCACTACAGTAATAGCAAGTATAGTAAATACTTATCGTACTAACAAACCAGAAAAAAAGTATTGGTATAAGACAACTAATACTGCACAACTATGTTTAATGAAAGAACGTAAACGTTGAATAATTTCGCGACAGGAAGCAGAGGGAGAGAAAGAGAAGGAGAGAGGGGAAGAGAGAGAGAGAGAGAGAGAGAGAGGGGGAGGGAGAAAGAGAGGGGAGACAAAAGGAGAGGGGAAGGAATGGAGGGGAAGGGAGATAGGGAGCAAGAGAGGGAGAGGGAGAAAGCGAGGGAGAAGTAGAGATACAAAAAAGACTACAAGACAGAAAACAAGGGTTTTAAATCTCAATCGCCCGTTCAAAGTATCTGTACATTGGAGGCTTGCTGGATTTGTTCCCACAGCTTCACGACTGACCAAGCCCCTGAGCCACCAATATAATTAATAATATTAATAAACGTGGCTAATTAATAACCGTGAACGCCAAGTGCTTGTGGAGATGTGGGAGGGGCGCCTGGGCTGCGGCGGGGCTGCAAGGGCAGGAGGGCGCGAGGAGGGGGGGGGGGCGCCGGAGCGGGGGTCGATGGCGAGGAGGAGGAGGCCGGACAAAGGGCGCGCCACGTGCGAGGCGCCGCCCTCCGCAGAGGGGGCGGGGGCAATTTGGGCCGTTGTCCGCGCGCCAATATTTGATCATCTCGTCTAATTGGTGTTAACGGGGCGAGAGGGACCGACGTCGGCGGCGGTGTAGGAGGCAGCGATGGAGGCAACTCAGGCAGTGGAGGCGGTGAGGGCGGCGGGGGCGGTAAGGTGGCAGGGGGAGTGTGCAAACGGGGCGGGGTAGAGGGGGACGCATGTGGCGAAAGCAGTCGTGCAGAACGCTCCGACCACAGCATACGAAGTGCTCCCATCCTTTCTATACGAAATGCGTTTCACAGGGATAATTGTAATAGATAACTACATGAGATATAAGTGTTATTGGCACGAGTGACAACAGAAATCTTGTTCTAAAGCTTTCGTTTAGACTCCGTGATAACAGTGGCCGTAGCCATTTTGAGACACGTTATCGCTACCTAAAATTTAAAATGATACATGTTCGGGATTCTTCATAATTTCAACAGAAAGGATTTATGGATCTAATACAAAAATTATGTACCTAATAAAATAAGTGTCTTACTTGAATGTTAAGAACACTTATCTAAAATATATGTTCAGAAGAGATTGGTAATTGTTTCGTTAATAATATCGTAATACGTAATACGAATATTGTTCGTAATACGAACTCATTATTTCAGTTATCGATCTTAAAAATAATATTATCAATTATTCATTTGCCCTACAATTTGGGCTGAAAATATTCTGAAAATTTAGAATCTTCTATCTAAGTAAACAAATTAATCGCTTTTATGACTTCATATCTACGTACTTAAAGTACGAAGTTTTTTCTTTATAAAGAAGGCTAAGCCATTTATACAACAAGATGTCGAAACATATACTTTAAATGAAAGGTACAGGGCTCTAGATGTATTGTCACTTGCTCTTATTAATAGGTTGTATAGTGTTTGAGTAAACTCTACAATTTTATAGTCTGAAAATCAATGAACGGTAATCTGGTGTCATTTGTCATTGCGCCATTTTCAAGACCAATTACAATGAGTAACTGGAATGTAGTTAGTCTTGATCGTTTTGTTGTGCGAGTTTCAATTCACCATTCAAAAGGAGTCGACGTTTGTAAAGATATTGATAAAGATATAAAGAGAAAATAGAGCTTTTTCAGTTCGAATATTAAAGGTTTGAAATGCAAATATGAGTGGGTATAGAGAGTAGTGTAGAGAGCAACATATAACACATGTGTCCCTAAAAAAATATCTCACAATTATATGTATTTACTTTTTCAAGTAAAGGTAGAAAGCAGAATTCTCTGCTGTAATGCACTATACCTTACATATACAGATATTGGTAAATATAAAACATTTCAAGTATTTGTAAACCTCCCTTATTTCTTTTGTCTTGGAGAACAAGTACCGTGTGCCATGACATTTTATGTTGTATTTTTCTGTAGTAAATGTTCTATCTTCTTCCTTTTGTGAGATTTAATCGCACGGTAGTATCAGTTTGTAATAGAAGAAGTAAGAATCTCACACTCCGCTAATATTCTCCCCATACGTCATATACAGTTTGTACTGTTTTTTGACTAAATAAATCAAATGAAATCACGTGAAATACCTTCGATTCGATTTCCGGTGCATAGATGCGAAAGTAAATCGCCCTGTCCGTTTCGTCACTTTTTCCAACGAAATAGTAGTTGGAATTTTCTGTTTAATTATTTTACCCTCTAGCATGTCCTTTGTATTGTCCATAAAGTTCTGCGTGGCGTTAGCTGCTTCTTATGACAGCAATCAATCGAGTGCTGTCATGAGAATGTCTCTCTCTCTCTCTCTTCTGCAAAGCCAGAGAATCCGATCCCGGAATAAGTCCTACTGGCATGATTTGTTATTATTGATTAAACTGTCCTTTCCTATGTCTTGACAGCCCGCTACGGGCCTTGGCCGGCCAGCGGTGACCCAGCCTCTCGGCCATGGGATAAGGGCACGAAGACATCCTTTCACCGTATATTCTGGTCTTCATAACCTTAGGGTGAGCTTTCTCATCATCACAAGCAATAGATACTGGGACATTTTCAACGAAAGCTCACAGTTATTATTTTGTCCCGGTCGAGAATTGAACCCGGGGTGGCGCCGTGGAAAGCGATCACCCTAACCAACGAGCCACCGAGGGCCACATTAGTTAAACAATTTTACAAAAATATCTACTTCTACATTGCAAAAGGAATTTTTGGTGTAGCTAAAAGGCGCCTTAATTTTAAGATGTTAAAGGCTGACCGATGCTACCCTTCTCGGAAAACATCTTCCCTTTGATATGTCACAAATATCCATAGTGGCACATGTCTCCAAAGCATTTTCCTCTTCAATTTCATTTGAGTTTTCATTAAACAAAAGGTAATGTTAATTTTGAAGTTTTTATGTTATATAAAAGTATTTTGCTCTAATATAACCTATTCTGGTTTGAAGAACAATGGTTCCTTTCCTATCCAATAAACAACACAGAACATAGCAGCTAATGATTATAAAGTCTTATCTAGTTGCAAAGCATACATTTCTTCACGAAAAATTATACTCCTCACAACCACAAAAGGGCAAACACAGAACTCGTTTTTTTAACGAGACAATATCCACAATCATGTCCGACATTAGTTGCCTTCATCGTTCTACCAAGTTGAACCACCTCGGGCCAATCATGTTCACAATCTCAGTTCACCTCTTTTATTTCCTTTGTGTGTCCTTTACAATATTCGTTACCCCGCCTTTGTCATCTAACCTTTTTGCGAAGAATTCCTTCAGGGTCTTCTCCATACTCCCATGTTCTGCCAAAGCCATTCAACGGAAATTTCCACTTCCGAAGCAGTATCCACTTCATTACCGTCTCTCGTGTATACATTGTAGATTCATGGGCGCATCTCAACACATTAGAAATCTACATCAAAACCGATTTTCACAAACTTTGTAATGGGCTTCTTTGATCTCTGGAAATATCTCGATAAACAGGATAAACCTTACGTATTTCTCCTTGATCAGTCGGTTGGGAAGCGATTGCAGCCACTGTTGTATGAAAATAGTTTACGTTTATTTTTTAACGTAACATTTGACAAGATTGAAAATACATTTAAAAGATGCAATTCCTTCTACTTGCTTTGTTTTGCTACCACTCATCAGCGCAAACTATTGCGTCATTTACTTATTGATCTACCCCTCCTATCTACCCCAATCCCTTTGTCCCATATTTATTATTATGTTCGCTGACTCCACATTTTGCCTTCACTGTAACGGCCAGCGACTCTACTACCGCACTACATATTGCACCTTGCACATTAATTGTCACCTCCACTTCTGTCTCCAACATTGCTCCCTCCATTTCCATTAGCCCTTACTCCTTCATTTTCATTTCCGGCATTTCCTCTACCGCACAATTCTCACTGATATTTCCATCACGACCTCCAACTTCACCTGTATTTCTTCCTCCCCTCACCCATCTCCTTCATATCCATCTTCTCCGTCTTCTCCCTCTCCTCCACTTCCTTGAACTCCTTCCCCACCCCCTCACATCCATTTCCACCTCATCTCGCAAATCCTCCACCAAATTCACCGTCTTATCTGCCTCCTCCATTTCCTTGCCTCTTCAATCTCGTCCTCTCAAACCCCTGAAGCGTTTGTTTTGATTGATTGGTCAGTGATTTCGGGCGCGACAATGGCTAAGGTCATTTATCCCGTAAGTGTAGTGAATGTTTGTCTCAGGAGGTTGCAGAGACCTTCCCCCACTGGATAGTGAGATCCGGCGCTGATATACTGGCGCCTACGGGGTTGTCCCCAACCAGGTTCCTCCCACCGGCGGGGCAGCGCCCCGGCAGGGACAAGCTCTCAGTCCCAGACCGATCTTCCGGCATGTGTAGTAGTGTCGTAGTACATGTTAGTGTGTGTGTAAGGGGGTGAGGACAGGACAAGGAAGAGTTATGAAAGATCGCGCAAGGTCCGGACCCCGTTTGTTAGGGTACTTCTCCGGCATTCGTCTGGTATTGATTGGAGAAATCACGGAAAACTACCGATAAGAGCAGCCGATCGCTAAAATTCTGCTCCAGACAGCAACTGAATTTGACCTAGCTGACAAGCTAGTGTCTGAAATTCTGTTACTGTTGGGAGTGAAAGCCTAGGACCTCCCGGGCAGAGGCACTGTAGTGACATCAATTGATGCCCTGAGCCACATCATCAGTCCCTTTCATCGTTACCGCCATCTTTTCCCACCCTCATCATCTCCTTGCCCCTTCCATCACAACCTCCGTTCCATGGACTCCGCTCCCTCCCCCTAGCTGTCGCAGCCTTGGCCGCGCCTCGGCATTGTGTCGAGTCGTGTCGTGTCGTGTCGTGACGTGTCGTGTCGTGTCGTGTCGTGTCGAGTCGTGTCGAGTCGTGTCGAGTCGTGTCGAGTCCTGTCGAGTCCTGTCGTGTCGGGTCGTGTCGTGTCGTGTCCTGTCGTGTCCTGTCGTGTCCTGTCGTGTCCTGTCGTGTCCTGTCGTGTCCTGTCGTGTCCTGTCGTGTCCTGTCGTGTCGCGTCGCGTCGCGTCGCGTCGCGCACTTGGCCGCCGCAGAGACCTCTTGGCATTGTGCGCGGCGCGGGGACAGATATTGCAGCGGATAAAGAAGTGGCTGGCCGGCGCGCGGGCGTCGGAACACAACTCGCCGCGCCCTCGTGCCGTCAAGAGGGCATAACTAACTCACACTTGATGAGCTCATACACGGAGGACAGGGGGAACGCCCGCGGAGCGGCAGCGAAGGCGGCAGGAGGGGAGGAGGCGTCCTTCTTTTGTTCTTTCGCGGCCAGCGATTTCGTGCATTCTACTTTGCAATCCGGTCGCGAGACTTGGCACTCGTTGTGGGCTGAGCGATTGCTTTTGTCTTCGTGGAAGAAGAGAGCTCAGTGACGTTCAATTGTTCTTGTTTTGTGGGAATCGACATGCTTCTGCAATGACAAATCTCTGTCAAAATTCAAGTACTATTTGATATAAATTTTATTTATAAACAAGACTTTGAGACAACTTAACTGCTGCCGCATACAGCCAACGGAAATAGTCCTACTTAACATTCGATTAAATGTGACTAAACGCAAAATACATAGATAAGTGTCAAGAAGCTTCCTTTTTAGTCCGTCTCTGTTATAATGAAGTCACTTTAAAAGTAAAGATTCGAGATTTTTGTTATTTGCATCTTATTTTTAAGATATAATACACATTTGGCAATTTTTGAGATTATTGGTTTTGCTATCGTTTTACCAATATATTGTTATCAAGCGAATATTGAATGTATAAGATGTAATAATGTACTAATTCGAATGGGGTGCAACCGATTATAACTTCATCCATAACTTGACGCAATGAAATGTCACTTTGAGTTTCCACTCATGGTCCTCAGCAATTAGAATGAAACATTCATTGGTTCGTCAGAGTTTCCAGTTGTAGTCCATGCATTTTCTAGTAAAATACCGCTTATTTCCTGGAATATTTGCTTCTAAACTACTCATCATTTCAACTTTTCTTCCATCTTTATTGACACCATGAACATTCCCCCTTTCTCATATGAGGAGCCCGGTATTTTAGCAAAATGCCTTTTAATAATATAGCTGATGATGTAGATACCTTCTAATAAATAAATAAATACAAGGTGTTGTCTGGTAACAGATATATATTTTAACTTAATATCTTTCCGATCCCATAGCGATCATCATCAGAGCAATCTTGCAGCGTCTGGGCTGAAAACGAAGTTCTGCAGAACTGCTATTTGATTTGCACGTGTAAAATCTTGATTGCATTGCATTGCATTGATTGATTGAATAAGCTTAATGTATTGTGCTCCTTGCAGTAAACTATCTAAAAGCATCAAATATTTCCCACCTTTCGAAATAAAACTATTACGTTTTACCAGTCGATAGTGTAACTTTTGTCAAGAAGCAGGAACCAACAAGGCCCCATGCGCTTGACTAACAAGTGCAGGAAGAAATAGTGAAGTGGTGACTCTATTAATAGTGCTCATTGGAAACTACGGCCTGCAGACCAATCACGTTCAGGGAATTTTAGGAATTCACGTGCATACTTACATGCTCTTTGCAATTTGCGCTTCTTTGGAACAGCGGTAAACAAGTGAAAAATTTTGTGGTTTTATCTGCACATAGCTTCAATTTCTAATTACATTTCCCACTTTTCATTTGTTATAAAATTAATCTTGAGCGCAACTATATATGGATTGTCAGATGTATCTCGATAGTGAGAACCTTGTATAGTGAGAATGGTTGATCGGAAGTTTATGGTGTTACGGTTACTACAGTATTAGCAACGTATAAGTGACTCTGACAATTCTCTCGCCACGTACGTCATGTGACCTGCTCTGAAGCAATCACCTTGCAAGGATTTGTTTACTTTCTTACAGCCAGCGTTCCGCGTTGCCGCTCATCTGCTTCACACGAAGTCACGGATGCAATACGATTCGGCTTTGGAGAAAGTTTTGAACATGATATCAAGACGTGTCATAGCCCGTCAGTAAGTGTTAATGTTTTGAGATTTCATTTTTCTGTGATGTAGGTGGTGCCATGTGCGTAGTAGTAATATGTGGCACCATCGCAATGAACTGCCAGAGTCGCTTATAAACTGCCGGAACTGTAAGGAAGAGATTATTTGTATTTGAAATTGTTCAAGGTGACTTGTGGTGCAAGTAAAGCACATTTATTGTAGTAACTGTGTGGTGGAAGTGCAAATAAATACAACATTCTTCCCTTTAAACGTGAGGGAGGTGTATTGGACAACCAGAGCGCCGGGGAATGTTTAGAGGCGGGAACCATCACCCTCTGGAATTAGCAGCCTTTGTGACGAAGCAAGGGCAGGCCCACGAACTGATTCGTTCGATATGTTCTTTGGCGTTGTCCTTTGCATTTTTAGTAAGAGAAAACACATTCAAAGGCCCCTTGGTTACTCTAAATGAATACAATTTATTTATGAGACGTGATTTACACAGTATACAGATGATAAACTAGTGGCGCACGTATTTTCTCTTATCAGTAACGATTACTTAAAACTATAATACCGCAATTTCTGTCCATATTAACACAGCAAATGTATCTTTAAGAATCTTCTCGAAGACAGTATTGCAGACGATTTTTTTTTCATCTTTTTTTGCTTATTTTGCTACATTTCACGATTACTGCACATTTCAGCATATTCAGTGTAACTTTTAGAAAAGTCATAGAAAAAATTAATTTAGTACTTTTAATGATAATACTTTATTAAATTCAAACTTCTTAAAATTGGTGAATTATAATTTTTAGGCATTCGGGGTTCATAGAACAGCTCACCAGTCTCGATAAAGAAATGATTATGCTTTTAACCTCAAAACTGTTGCGAACAGATGTATAATATAAACCCAATAATGGAAATTTTGCTGTAGTACCAGGTGATCGCCCTGAAAGGTAACCTAACTGAAAATTTGTCACCCACTGGTCTTCATGTAATAAGAAAAAATAATCTCGTTTTACAGGGAGAATAATCAACTGTGGAAATGTAGTACATTGGCCCAACTCGTATTGTTTAGCGTTCAAATATTTCAATTTATAAAAATATCTTAATAGACAGATGAACTAATTTTTTAGAAACAAATTTAGAAATGTATCCTGTCAAATTTAAATGAATATTGACCTAAAAAAAAATAGTCTATGTTCAATAAATTCTTGACCTTAAATGTGCCTTCCACCATTCCAAAATATTAAAACACATGACAGAATTCCAATGCTTGGTTAATGAAATGAAATTTAAAAAAAGAAGAAATTTCAAAACATTTTTCTACCGAAGATTCTTTTCATGTTTCTAAGAGGCAATAGCGTCGTAACACTTTCACATTTTTCTCCAAGTATTTTGCATTGAATTTTGTAATGAACATTTATTTCCATTTGGATTTGATAGTGTATATTTTAAAGATTTATCGTGCACATTATGCGACATATTTTAGGAGTTTTTACTGCGTAGAAATCCCCGCTCTACTCGTTACCAAACGAAGCACATTAGACGACAAAATGTGAAGCTAAAATATCAACACAAATTCGACAATATGAAACTGCTCCATTAACCTAGAAATACAGCACAACAATGAGAAGTTTGTTTTTTTACATTTTTATTTGCAGTTTGCTTGCGAACAAACATTTGGCAAAATGCACAAACTAGTGCTTATTAGTAAATGAGAGGAGAAAAGAGCTTTGACCGTACTACACTAATATCACTACATTAACAGCAGTTAACAATGGATAGATACAATAATAAATACATAGAACAATACATTTACAGTGGATATGTAATGTCGAAAGTAAGATGCCGTTGAAGTCTGGTGGTGTCACTATTGTCAAGTTGATGGCTAGAATATTGGGATGGTTATGTAGTCGTTGTAAGTATTTTGCACTGGTATTGTTGATTTCTTATTTTACAATGAGAAGTTAGAATGAAATATTCAAAATATCGTGTCGCGACTTTACCATTATTGTATTTCAATCTGATAACTCCTGAAAGCTCATAGCAAAGGTAATGCGGGAAATTCGAATCTGCAATTTGGAAAATGCAATTATTACGCGAAGGCAGAAGCGTGGACACGTTAAACCGTTTGAGTAAATTTGTCCTCAAAATGGAGATTTTTTTCGTTGTGTGGAAAATAAACAGATAAGAAAATGTTTGGGGATTTTTGGGGGAAATTATTTTCATCAAGCGTCGAGATAGAAATATTATTTTCTGAATTATTGTGAATAAAAAAGAAACAATATAAGTTATTCTCTCTCATTTTATGTACCAAAAGAAACAAGTAAATAACAGGCATCGAGAAAGAAAAATATAAAAATGAAGATGTAGAGTTTCGAGCAACTCAAAAGACGACGATTGGTTGATTTGAATTGAAGGGGACAGCCAATGGAATCGGCAGGGACAACTCATGTCGTTGGTCCATAATTTGGGGATTATTTTTCGTTTCAATGTGGGGAATTTTGTTTCTTTGGAGAGGTTATTTGAGAAAATTCCATTCTAGCTTTTAAAAATAATTTATTTATCCTTGTTCGATAGAACTTTCTCTTCTTTCTGAATAAGGGTTAGCTGATTTGCCAAGATGGAAAATGTTGTAAATAAGTCAAGAATAGAGTATATCTATATAAATTACATATAGTAAAGGAGAGTAGTAGTGGTGGAGATACAGCTTACAACACATCTGGCTACCCTGCGTTAAACGATAGACGAGTGAGGCTTCTAACATTGTTGCAGGTAAACTGTCGCAGTATAAAACTACAAAAAATTGGAAAGAACAAAAAAGTCAAATTTTGGAAGTAAGCTGACGCTTGTGTTTCAGACCTAATAAGAACTGACTCATGGTTAGATTTTAAGTTTTCCGCACGAATCACTTGTCACTTAGAAGTACTTATGCGTTTACACTGATAAACATCCTCTTCCCTACGTAGTGATTTGAATATTTGAGGCGCAAACTGGAAACGCGCTGTGAGTGAAGGGAGAAGACAACGTTTAAAAACTGACGCATCTGAGAAGGAGGATTAGCACAGGTAGTAGATAAACCTTTGCGGCAGGGCCCACATAATTAGGGAGAAACCACGTTTTCCTTATTTAGGATGTAAGAGTATTTCTTTTCATGCAACATTACCCAGAGAAGAAGAGAACAGAAAGGTGAGTTATTGGATTTATACCTTAAACAAAAGTATTTCAGGTATCGCAAACTGGTATAAGGGCTAGGTGATCACTTCACAGATTAAGATCGACTTCGGAAGAACGCAAACGAGAATGAAGCGGTGTGCCATCCTGCCTCTCAACTTCGCAGCCAACGACGCTACCTCAGCTGGAGCGCTCTGTACATCCAGCCTGGAACATCATCTGCCAGATCTACTGGACAACACACGTAAAATGTGTATTTTCTCTTTCAGCACTAGATGGTCATTTCATGTAAATTCCACACAGTATACTCATGTAATTGTATTTACTATTACTCACATGCTTATTAATCATGGCACTCATTGCCAATCTTTATCTGGTTGTTTCATTATTAAATTCCTTGAAATTTGATTCTATGCAACATATTGAACTCATTTTTTTAAATTTGTAACTTTTCAATCAGTTTAATTATACATGTTAATGCACATTTATTGCGTTTAATTCTGTGTGTTTTCCATTCAATTACCTTTGCAGCTAGAAACAGGTTCCATGGGCCTTATTCTATGGTGGTCCTTCAGAGTTATGTAAGGAGTGACCGAGAATTGGTATGTATTTAAATTAATCACCTCTCAATCTACGTACCACCTTCGACAATTCCATTGCCGCTTATACCACCTCCGACAATTCCATTTAGTCAGAATATATTTGGTCTTTATTTTATAGACAGGCATTTGTTTTTGGATAGCAGTTTTACATAAAAAATAAACATGTTTGCAATATACCTAAACAATGTTTCGGAAATGATTTTTTTAATGTAAAACTGCTATCCAAAAACAATTTCTATCTATAAAATAAATACCAAACACATTCTCAAAAAGTTGTTAAATCTACAGACGACAAAAGAAAATAATAATTTCAATTGCATTAGCTCAATTCATTCAAAAGGTTTAAAGAAAAATCTAAGCAATTGTTGAGAAAATGATTAATTTCTTGCATACTACATTCATAATATAGAGAAAGTCACATAACGCTGCACTGAAAAACTTTTTAGGTTCTCTGTACGGAAACAGGATAATTTTTCGTTTCTGTATGTAGTAAATTACTACTAAACAGTGAAGCGTAGTTCCTCGATTTTTTTTCTATTTTTTTTTTTATTTCGAAAGATCAATAAAGCATACAATACTAGAGACCACTACACTATTGCTCAAAACATCTTTGTATTCATAATGTAATGTATCAATAGTAATTGAACTCGTTAATTTTTACCTAATAAACAAATTGAAACAGTGTCTTGGTGGCATTAAAATATATCCTCGATTTCAGGGATGCAAGGGGTTGAAAACTATCAAAAAGAGGGAAAAGGGAGTTTTGAAAATGAAACATCGTTACAAAACGTTTTGTATTCATGTTGTGTGACAAATGAAAATAAAATTATATTGCAATAAAGAAACATTGAGTTTTGTAATATTTAACATAGTATTAATATGAAACTACGCATAAATGAATTATAATGTTCAAATTAATGTAAAATTTATCTCTTTTAATTTAGAAATCTCAAATGTTCAGATGGATCTCCAGCAGCAAAGGTAAAAGTGATACTGATGTGGTTTGCGCGTTACATGAACGATGTATAGTTGGGGTTTTGTCATGTTATGGACAAATGAATTGATAGAAGGAAAATTAATCTTGCGTGTGAAAATACGAGTAGTGAAGAGTAGAGATTTTGTAACTGAAAATCAGAAATATTAAAAAAACAGTTAAAGAATAGGCTTTTATGGATAATTGGAGGGCACACGATGACACAATGCTGAAAGTCGATTCGTACGAGAGGTAAGAAAATATTACCAACAATCTGTATAATAAAGTGAAAATCATCTATTAGCTGGAATTGGGACATTTTGAAAAATCAAAGCAGAGGTCTTCTCGATAAAAATGAAATATTTTTAAACTATATTGTTGCCATCGATTTCGTGAGGGACGATCTAATGCTGTTTGCAGGAATGAGTAAAAGTAGTATATTTCTCTTGGAGTGGTAAAATATCTGTGTCTATTATTTCAAGGTTTTCTATTTGCTTGTTTATTTATTTATTTATTTATTTATTTATTTATTTATTTATTTATTTATTTATATTTAAATTTCCACCATATATTTAATGCCGTTAACTAAATATAAAAAAAAAATAGATTCTCATCCCAATAACATGGCAGTACGACTTTTAGACAACGGTGATTTTTGCTACAGGTTAACAAGACATGACATCCTAAATTTACCCTTTCGTTTCACTATTAACGAAGGTCAAAAATATATATATTCCACGTTTAGTAATGCGTAACTCGTGTATGCATTGCAATTATGCATGTTCATGTTATATCAGATTTTGAATCATGTTATGCAATGAAATGCCACGTAATAAATTAATTAAATGTTCTTCTGGAAGAGCTTGAAAATACACATCCAATCAATAAAAAGCGATTTTGAATGTTTATATATCACAGGGAAGGATGATTCAAAACGAAAGGACCATCTCAAGTGAGTTGAAGCAGTCGTTGCAGAGGAGAGGAGAGTGCTTTTAAACAGCGTGTCCCCGCCTCTGCGATTCCTCCGGCAGCCGCCCTGATGCCGGTCGCGCATGGCGCCAGCGATCGACCTCCTGGCGCGGGTGTGGAGAGGAGAGGGAGGGGAGGCTAGGCGACGCGAGAGCCCCCAGTGGCGCCCTGGGTCCAACGCGGCGCGGCGCAGACGCTCGCGGCATCCGCCGGCGGCACCACGAACTACGCGCAGCAGGGCACACAGGGGGGCGCCTCGCGGCCACAGCCCGCCCCGCCCCGCCCCTTTCCGCGGCGCTTCCCGCGCGCCCTCCACGTTGCCCCACTCACCACCCCGCGCCCGCCAGCGGACTCCCCACTCAGCCCCACCTCGCCCCCCGCGCGCCTGCCCGCACAGCCCCCGCCCCCGCTCCAGCCCCACTTCGCTCCCGCCCCGCTTCTTTCCCGCCCCGCTTCACTCCCTCTCTGCTCCCGCCCCACTCCCGCCCCGCTCCGCCCCGCTCCGCCCCGCTCCGCCCCGCTCCGCCCCGCTCCGCCCCCGCTCCGCCCCGCTCCGCCCCGCTCCGCCCCGCTCCGCCCCGCTCCGCCCCGCTCCGCCCCGCTCCGCCCCGCTCCGCCCCTGCTCCTACCCCGTTCCCGCCCGCTACTACCCCGTTCCCGCCCGCTACTACCCTGCTCCCGCCCCTCTCCGCTCCTGCCCTGCTAGACTCCCGCCCCGCTCCCGCCCCGGTCCCGCCCCGGTCCCGCCCCGGTCCCGCCCCGGTCCCGCCCTGGTCCCGTCCCACTCTCGCCCCGTTCCCGCATGTTCCCGTACCCCGTTCCCGTTCCTAACATATAAGTACAATAATTATTTCCCCTATTTACACGAATGTAATACGTTTCGCTTTCAAATAAGCTTTATTGCTGAATATCTTGTCCGGTAATTCTCAATCTTAGGAGTTTTCGTTCCTTCTGCATTAATAAACATTGAAATTCTTCTTGAGTTTTACGCTACAACTTACTTCAAGTAGAAAATTTACAACAATGAAATAAAATAATTTATCATAATAACACACAATAAAACACATTAAGCTTTTCTTTTGATCTTTTTCATCAAACACCAAATAAATTTAAGGCTACAACGATTACTGTAAGTGATTACAAGCGTACAAAAAATAATTTATAATGCTAGACGTCTTCAGTACTACCATTCCGAGATAAAAGGGCACAACTTTAAAGAAATAGTAATCACAGAGATTATTATCAATTAATTAATTTTGGTCAAAAATTAGTGTCGATCGTATCTTTCAATTGTTCAACGATACTACGTCAATAGCATACAAGTGTTGAAATATTAAAAAGGCATGCATTTCTGACATCTCAGCTTTGCAATGAGTAGTTAATTCACTATCTTGTTGAAAACTTTGCGTCAAAGCTGATAAAACATATAAATGCTGGAGTTACTGACAAATAAAGATATACCTGTTTGCATATGAATCTGTAAAGTTATCAGCGATTATACAAACAAAAACTGTTATGAGATATCACTGGCCCCTTCACTTTTAATTCATGTACATCACTTCATGTAAAAAATAATCACATCATTGGAACTTGCTTTCTCACGCACTTCCTTTACAAACCCATTCAAAGTTTCTTTCCTTCAGTTCTAACGATGGAGACCTTTGAAATAGGTCTTAATTATTCACCGCAACTATAAAAAGTGGAAAATTGGAACGTCCGCTTGCAAGAAGGGGAGCGGTATCGTCGCATAATAAACATGACCTACACGAATGGTCATGTAATGGCGTAATTTCTGCGTCGGGGAGATGCTATCGCACTGGAGGGCGCGTTCACCCTCGCTAGTACTCCATCGCGCCCCCTGGACACCCCACCCCGTCCCCTACGCCTTCCCTCGCCTCTTCCGTCTTCATAGACTCTCCTTCGCCTTCCTCTCTGTCCTTATCCCTTCCCCCTCTCTCCCTGTCCCATTTTCTTTTTTCATTCTTTCTCCATGCGCCTTCCCTCTCTCTTCCGTAAACTTATCTTTCTCTTCTCATTCTCTCTCTCTCCCTCCCGACCATTCCCTCTCCCTCTTCCCACTCTCTCCTTTCAGTTCTCCCTCTTTCTCCGGTCCCTTTCTCTCCCTAGCCTTCCTGCTCTCCCCTTTTCCTTTTTTTTACTTTCTCTTCCCTCTCTCCTCATTTCTCTGCATCCCCGCCCCCTCACTCCTCCCGTCCCAACCCTTCTGTTCGATCCCCCTTCCCTCTATCTTCGTCCCGTCCATCTCCCTCTCCCCTCTCTTCTTTTTCTTACCCATCCCTCTCCCTGCCCCTTCCCTTCTCCCTCATTCCGTTCTCTTTCATTTTTTCGCCCTTTCCCTTTCACTCCGTCCCTTTCCTCTATCTCCCCATCCCTTCCGTCTCTCCTCCTTTCCTTCCCATTACTCCTGGTCGTTTCCCTCTCCATCCCGTTCCTTCACTATTTCTCCTCGGACCATCCCTCATCTCTCTCTCTCTCTCTCTCTCTCTCTCTTCGACCCTTTCCCCTCTCCGTTCGTTCAACTCGCCCGTCCGCCCCCCAGGGCGCTGCTGTTCCCCGCCCGATCACAAGCCGCGCCGCGCCGCGTCGCCCTTCCCTGAAGGCCGTGTGTACCGTTCAGCGGGGTGTATATGATCTGAGTATAGCCATTAAAATGCACTATCTTGCACATAACATTGCATGGACAGCACGGCTCACGCTGGCGATGCACGGACATATTTACATTTTCGCACACTAAGAGTACTTACGTCATAAAAAAAATAGTAATGCTGCTGTAAAAAACGCAATTTTTCGACAGAAAAACTCGTATTGAAAACCCGGATAACAAAAAAGTGAATAATTATTGTTAGTATACGCAGTAAATTACTTTTTCTAACACGTTGTGAAAGCCACATTTTGTAGGGGCTTGATACCAACGAATTTGTTTGGTCGCAAAATTGTTTGTTGGATCTGTCTATCCGTCCATTTACGGACCATAGTGTCCAAACCGTTCATACTATTTCCTCCAAAATTGTTATACTTCGATTGATTAAGACGAACTCTAGGCTCTGATAATTTGATACGGATATTTTCATTTTTGGAAGAACTTCACATGGCGACTTAACATTTTCAAAATTTTCTAAAAAATTGCATTGTAAGTTAAGTTCAAGTTATGCATTTAAAATAAAAAACAACAAGTAGTTTGGCATAATATTTGCTTTAAGTAAAGAATTTAAAAAGTATTCAATAACACACAATTTTTTCTTTGTTTTTCCCATATAGTGTAAACTACATACGTAGAAAACTCGCTGGGCTATTTTTCGGCTTATTCTGTATTTTCGAAAGTAGAAAAGTAACATTGCAAAACTACAATACTGATATGGAAATTGTTCTGTTAATGAAATCTGTTCTTCAAAATTAGATATTTAAACAAAATTACTACATTAAAAAAATCGAATGTTTTCGCATGATTTTTGCTTTGGAATTGCAAATTTGAATTTCCTGCTGTTCTCTTGAAGAGAGAGTTTCCAGAAATATCAGGTCACAATACGACAAAGGTAACGACACGCCAGTTTCAAATTCATGGAATAACTTCTCGTTTTTAGAGATAATTCTCGATATATGGAAAGGATTATTGATTTGTCGGATTTGTGGTGACGTATTACCTATCAAAGAATAAGTTTTCACACCTGATGCACTACAACGAATAATGAATTACGCAAGTGATGGCTGAAATGTTTTAATAAAGACAGGAACTGCTGTATATGTAACAGTTACTAATGCGGAAAGTACGTGGTGTTTTAGCACCACTAGATTCTCATTAGAAGCCAATTCTTTATGCTTTAGGAAACACGCTGACAATTAGAGGAAAATATCTCACTTATATCCTCTACTACCTTTTGCTGCCAAAGTATACAGATTTCAAGCGATTCACATAATATCTCCCTGAAATCACATAATTCGCTTTGAAATCTATGATTCGATTCTGGTTTTTCTGCAATTGGGTATTTAACAGCAAACTTTGTGCTAAACTCCTTTTCTTTGAACAGGAAAATTCCTAATCTGATAGTCAGAAATACTTTTTTAACAATAATTGTAAACGAGTTGAAAGCATTTCATTGTTATTCTTGACGTTAACTCGTTTGGTTTTATTGCTCTTTCTTTTTCTCTGTGCGAAAACAAAGTATTAGCAGTTTAAAATCAAAGGACCACTATCATATCTCATGCAGAAGAAATGGAGAGTGTCATTCATGCATTTGTCAATACATGATCTTCTGTATGAAGATTATGTATTTTAGCCGTATCTTGGACATGCATTTCTTGGAACTGAATGTATCACACATTTTATATATATATATATATATATATATATATATATATATAATGTGTGATACATTATATATATATATATATATATATATATATATATATATATATAAAATGTGTGATATATACACACACACACACACACACACATATATATATATATATATATATATATATATGTGTGTGTGTGTGTGTGTGTGTGTGTGTGATCGTTATACATAATGTATATTATAATACGAGTGTGTTATATATATTTGTTTGAAAATTATTGTTTTATGTCACTTTTCCCCGCCAACTTCGTAGGAATGAGAAGAGTATAACGATGATATCTCTCATTTTCTTGATACTCTGAGCTCATAAATAACCCTTTCCAACTCCGCCCTTGCTCGCATACTATACTTCATGCTGTTCTTACCGCAATCCGTACCACAGAAGAGCAAGCTGGCCCCAGCTCAGTTTCACCCTCGGCCAGTGCCAGCAATGTTCCGCCCCCGCCCCCAACCCCTCTAACGCTGCAATGGCTACCCGGCATGCAAGCGCGGTATCGCAAAGTCGCTAATTAACATTGCATTTACTTTCCCTCGTTTGTACTCGTTCCACGCAGGCAGATCTCGTAGCTTAAGGACACACGATAGCAAATAATAATTACTTTACCCCCTCTCGATTGTGGAAAGAAAGTAACATACACCTAACCGTGCTATAATCAATCACCAAAATTAAGTGAGTTATTCTTAAGGACGTCAGCAAGCGAACCATCATCAGTTATATTTCCACGTTTCATTTTACCAGCTGTTCCCCATAGATTAGATCACACAAACGGAAGTGCTACAGAAAAGAACTCTACACTCAGTATTAAGAAAATTGAAAATATCCAAAATATCGTTTCACGTCGTTCAAGTCTTTCTCCAAGACGTATGAGACGAGAGTTTCACAAATTCTGAAACAATGTGATCATTAGTCACTGTAAATATCACCGAGATATGTAAATGGATGTTGTAATCTACAGCAGTAAAAACTACCATCCTTCTCAACTTAAACAATTATTGTGACTTACCATAAACGTCACACGAGTGTAATACAATGTAATTGATTCATGTTGAATGTTAAAATCCAAGAAACAATAGTAGCATAGCAACGAACTATAAACATTTAGGCGTCATGCTGGATGCTAGACGAGAATTGTATTGTGGAGGTATGGCACGACCTGGTGTCATTAACATCGAATTGATTAGGGGAAGGCGTTGATAATTTAGCTTTAACAAAAATAAGCGAATTCTCAGTCTCACGGATGCGGCCAAGCAGTTCACATGGTATGCACATTATGAAATTGTAATTGTGGGATAATAGATTTATGTTGTGAGTAAATGTTTGTTTGGTTCATCCATAATACTGTAGGCTAAGCAGTATTGTTTACTTGAGTTTTAAGTGGATAAATGTTTGCATTATTTTAATAATAGTTATGTTTATTGTCGTGTATGAATTTTGCATTTAAACATATTTAGACTTCATGCTCGTGGGTTTATATGAGATTAGTTCCATAGTGGGATTTATAAATTATTAAGTTTAAGGAAATAGTAGTCGTGAATACAGGTTTCACCCAAAGCCTACTGAGAGAAAGTCGTGACGCGATAGTATTAGAGCAGATGTAGGAATTTTCCGAATAGTGGACAGTATAATTAGTAACAATCGGGTGCCATTCAAAGTTAACACGCACATAAATTACACCAGAAAAGGAACCAGGACATCTCCTTTTGGAAAAGATGACGGCATCATGTCATCTGAAAAGAACTGGCATGCTCAACACGGGGCAGGTTAATATTTAGTTACAGTATGCGTCACTTAATTACTTTTTTTAAAATGAGACGTAGGTGTGAGACGATGATTTCTCGACATCGTATTTATTTTCACTCATTACCTTCGCATGAAAAAAAAACACTCACTGATATTCAAACTTTAAAATTCCCGCTGTATTCACTTGATAACTATAATCTCTCACTCACACTTTTGCTTTCGACACATCCGCTCACGGAAGAGGACAAAATGACGATCACTTTCAATAGATGGATTAAAACTCGCGCCTCAAAACGAAGCAAGACCATTTATTGTTGTTCGTCATGAAAGAAGTAATCAATAAATCATTCCAAACAATACTTGAATCTAATAATTTAAAGATATTATTAATATTTAGTATTTGAATTGTAAAACTAAAAATAGGAAGTAAAACATATCTACAGCTAACCACATATAATGTAAAGAAAAAAGTCACAAAATGTGTTTGAGTAGAAAGCTCAAACGTGTTTCAAAACGAAAACGTATTTAAAATGCACTGATAAGTTGTATATTAATTTTAACTTTCAACTACTGCCAGCACGCCTTATTTTAGTATCGTGTAGAGTAATGAAGTCATTACTCGATCACGTGCGATGCCGAGTGTAGAAAAGTCATGAACACGCAACGCAAGATACATTCATTTCTCCTCGGGCGAGGCGCTCACAAAGGCGTAACTAGGTAATGAGTCAGTTGATCCGGATGATCAATTCAGTATTTACAGTTTTCGGTTGCCTAAACTGCTATGTTAATTTGTCTCAGAAAAGGAGTGCATTTTGCATGCCGGGAGGAGGCTGTGTTCCTCACACCTCAGGAACGAGATTTTGGGGTCCGATCAAAACATCTGCTTGCGGCGTTTCCCCCTCTAGCTCTCTCCTTCACTGAGGACAACCTCAGCGAAACCAGCTCCCAGTTTCCGTGTGGTATCGCGAGCTGTGTCTCAGTGTAAATCATGCAAGTGTGATCGATCAGAATAGATGGCCTCTAGAATCCTCGTCCATTTAGTGGTTGAATTAGACCTAGCTCTTAATGTGGTGTGGAAAATGCGCCACATACGGGAGTAGAAACGCAGTTTTGCAGCTGAGACAACGAAAATGTTGTCTCTGAACCATCTCTGCGGATTTTTGGGCAAGATAAAAGAGTGGTAGAGTTCGAGTGTGAAAGACTAGACAAATGTTTCAATAGATCAATACACTTGTGCACATACACACTGTGCAGTACGTGCATGACATTCTCACAACTTTACTGCTAACGCGACCCCGAAACATTCTACTCTACTCGTATTTTGCATTTCGTTGTATGCTAAAATAATCACATGTGCACTGAAACAGAAAATTGGGTACGTTAATTAATATTTTCAATGACGATTTTTCTGAATGCGTATCACAGCACGATATTAATAAACTCGGCGTATTTTATCAGTTGCCTATATCCCTCTTGTGTAAGTTATGAAAAATTAATATTGGTTTTTCAATCCGGACGTTACTCAATTTATTTACCTATATTTTATCCATAAACATACTTCGATCATCGCGGAAACTATTTATTTGAGTAAAATATATTAAAAAATAATTTATATAACGTCATACATTTCAATTTCCACAGTGGATCTAGTCAAATTCCATTTCAACACAAACGTTCAGAACCACCATTATCCTTTCACAAAATCTTGGTGGAAAACATTTGCCGCAAAACCGACACGCGCACACAGCCGATCAACCCGCGAGAACTGTGTTCATGTGCTAGGGCGGTCACAGGTCAATCGAAGTCATTTCCAGATTGACAAACTCATCGACGCGGACAGACAGAGGGGTGGGGACAGAGGGGCGGGGACAGAGGGGCGGGGTCAGAGGGGCGGGGACAGAGGGGCGGGGACAGAGGGGCGGGGACAGAGGGGCGGGGACAGACGGGCGGGGACAGAGGGGCGGGGACAGAGGGGCGGGGACAGAGGGGCGGGGACAGAGGGGCGGGGACAGACGGGCGGGGACAGAGGGGCGGGGACAGAGGGGCGGGGACAGAGGGGCGGGGACAGAGGGGCGGGGACAGAGGGGCGGGGAAAGAGGGGCGGGGACAGAGGGGCGGGGACAGAGGAGCGGGGACAGAGGGGCGGGGACAGAGGGGCGGGGACAGACGGGCGGGGACAGACGGGCGGGGACAGACGGGCGGGGACAGAGGGGCGGGGACAGAGGGGCGGGGGCAGAGGGGCGGGGACAGAGGGGCGGGGACAGAGGGGCGGGGACAGACGGGCGGGGACAGACGGGCGGGGACAGACGGGCGGGGACAGAGGGGCGGGGACAGACGGGCGGGGACAGACGGGCGGGGATAGACGAGCGGGCACAGACTGGTAGAGACGGACTGGCGGGAACAGACTGGCGGAAACAGACTGGCGGGGACAGACGGGCGGGCACAGACAGGCGGGCGCAGACGGGCGGGGGACAAACGTCGGATACAGAGGGGCGGGGACAGAAGGGCCTTCACAGACGAGCGGTCACAGACTTGCGGTATACAAAATAGAATCATCAGATTCAGGCGGAGAAGGCGTGGTGATGCGGAGCAGAAGAGTGAACGGTGGGAAGGGTGGACGGAGGACTTGCAGCAGCGAGGATTGGATGGATTGAGTGGTGGGGAAGGGATCGGGTGGGGAGGGTTTCAGAGGGTAGATTAGTGCGGGGTGGGGCGGGGCGGACAAGAGGAGAGGGAGGATGGGGTGGGGTGACGGGAGAGGTAATGGAGACAAGAGATGCAGCGATGGTGCGGCCTTCGGAGGAATCGATGACAGCAGCGCCCCTCGCGGGCTGCAGCTCGCATTCGCCCCGCGCCCTCCATTTCATTCGAAGCCAGGTCGGATTCGAGCCACCAACAAGGTACACGTAGAGGTTTTACAGATCGAATTCTAAAAGAATTATACATAGAAACTCAAAAAACTTGGATTCTTAAACTTTCTTCTCATTTCTGCTCATTTCTTTCATCTTGCTCAGCCACTCGTTTGTACACTTTAAATAAATCAGTCAATCGATTTTCGCAAATCAAATTAAGATATTCTAAACACCTACATCCGCCTCAATTACAAGAGCTATAAAATACTTTCAAACATCCCTAAATTCAAATTGTATTTTGTTCTTCAAATATTTTATGTATTTTTCTGAAGGACTCTTCCTGGGTATCCTTAGCAGTTAGTTATTAATATTATTGTTTTCAAACAATTGTATTTGTACGACGAAATGTAGTTCAGAAACCGATTATGTATACTATGAAATCTAAAAACCCTAAAAATACACAATTTTGTTATCGAACAAGGATAATAAAACAATTAAAAAATAAGATGCATGCGGCCAAGAACCGAACACGGGCGATTGCTCAGACCGCTAGTCACACTAATTCTTTAGTGTATGAAGTTAGTTATCTCATATATCTCGTTCGTTTGATTTTAATTTCGTTGCTACGATGTTATTGTGAGAAGCGGACAAAATGCATCAGAAATTCTAACTCCGGGATATAATACATCTAACAGCATTTCATGTCGGTGACATTTTCAAAGAACTATTTGTAACAAATGTATAAATAAATGAATGAATTAAAGGCATATGAATGAAGAATGAATAAATGAATGGATATAAGGAATTGCTCGAAGAATATATCGACTGTAAGTGTAATAAAACGCTCGAATAAAGTCAAAAATAGTGACAACGGGCACAATTACCTCGATTCCAGGAGAAATTCCACACGCGCTAGTATGAATAGGAAGGAATGGCGCAACCGAGCCGCCGAGCAATTGAATGCGATTGGCCGCAGCATGCGCTGTAGACCTCCACCGCCGCCGCCCCGCTGCGGCCGGGCCGGGCCGGGCCGCGCCGGGCCGGGCAGCGAGGCCGCCGCCGAGCCTTGGGCGACCGCAGCGGTGGCGACGGGGGCGGGGGCGGAAGGGCGACCGCAGCGGGCGCCGCCGGCGCAAGGACAGCTCGGCCGCGCCTCGCGCCCTTAATTATTTAATTTCTGCCGCGGCACAATATTTGTCGCGCGCGGGCCTACAAAGGGCTTGGTTCGTAATTAAACCGCCTGCGACGCGGCGGCGGCGGCTGCCGGGGGTGGGGCGCAAGGGTTGGGTTGGGTTGGGGGCTTAGTGGAGTGCACGGGTGTGGAGGTGGCGGCGAGGGTGAACGGATGGGAGGCGAGGGCGTGAGTGGAGGTTGCCTGGATAAAGCGGCTGGGGAGAGGCTGAATGAAGACACCGTATCGACGGTAGTGGGTGAGCGAAGCCATGGAACTGGAAATGAATGGCGGGTGTAGATAACAATGTGAAAGTGATAGGTGAGTGTGAGTGTGAATGCGTTTATGAGTGTTGGCGCGCGCGAGTGAGTGTGCGAGAGAGGGAGGGAGAGAGAGGGAGGGAGAGAGAGGGAGGGGGAGAGAGGGAGGGAGAGAGAGGGAGGGAGAGAGAGAGGGAGAGAGAGGGAGAGAGAGAAGGGGAGAGAGAGGGGGAGAGAGAGGGAGAGAGAGGGAGAGAGAGGGGGAGAGAGAGGGAGAGAGAGGGGGGAGAGAGAGGGAGAGAGAGGGGGAGAGGGGGGAGAGAGGGAGGGAGAGGGAGAGGGAGAGAGAGGGAGAGGGAGAGAGAGGGGGGAGAGAGGGAGAGAGAGGGAGAGGGAGAGAGAGGGAGAGAGAGGGAGAGAGAGGGAGGGAGAGAGAGGGAGAGAGAGGGAGGGAGAGAGAGGGAGGGAGAGAGGGAGGGAGAGAGGGAGGGAGAGAGAGGGAGAGAGAGGGGGAGAGAGGGAGAGAGAGGGAGAGAGGGGGGGAGGGAGAGAGGGAGGGAGAGAGAGAGGGAGGGAGAGAGAGAGGGAGAGAGAGAGAGGGAGGGAGAGAGAGGGGGAGAGAGAGAGGGAGAGAGAGAGGGAGAGAGAGAGAGGGAGGGAGAGAGAGGGGGAGAGAGAGAGGGAGAGAGAGAGGGAGAGAGAGAGGGAGAGAGAGAGGGAGAGAGAGAGGGAGAGAGAGAGAGAGGGAGAGAGAGAGGGAGAGAGAGAGGGAGAGAAGATATGGAAAAGAAATGCGAAATCAGGGAATAAAATTAAGTACGGGAGGCATAAATCGTGAGAAGAAGAATGCAGAGAAAGGGAGAGAGAGGGAGAGAGTGATAGAGAGCGAGAGACAGAGAGGGATGGAAATGGTCAGAGGGAGAGGGAGAGTGAGGGACTGCAAGAGAGAAAGGAAATGATATCACGATATTACAGTATAGTAAATAATCGATGGAAGGGGACTTAGTGACAAATTCAGTTCCACAAGCCTAGCATGACGTAAATGGTTGATAAATGGCGAGGGAGATTGAATTCACAAGGAAACTTAGAATGGCAGAAATGCAGGTGCAAAACACGAAGACGAAAGCAGACAAGGACGCCAAGAAGGACAGCCAACGTGAGATTAACGTGTGCGACGCGGCCAAAAACAAATTAGAAGTTCGCGGAGAGGAGCGCGGTGCGACGGAGGGCGGGGAGACCAGGACGTGCGGATGGGGCGTAGTGGAGCAGGGTAAACCGCTGGCGTCGGCAGGGATGGTGTTAGACAGGGTGATAAGGGGGAAGAGAAGATGCAGGCGCGGCGTCAGGAAGCGCCTTCTGGGCCATGGGCGCCGGTGACAGCCACGTAGTTAGATAACACGGTGACGGGGGAAAGTGGGGCGGCAACGGGTATGGCAACGGGGCACTGACGATGGCGATGACGAGAGCAAGGGCGAAGGCGAGGGCGAGGGCGGGGGCGGGGGCGGGGGCGGGGGCGAGGGCGAGGGCGAGGGCGAGGGCAAGGGCGAGGGCGAGGGCGAGGGCGAGGGCGAGAGCGAGAGCGAGAGCGAGGGCGAGGGCAAGGGCGAGGGCGGGGGCGGGGGCGGGGGCGGGGGCGGCGCCCAGGCCAATTGGCCGCCCAGATGGGAGGAGAGCGGCGCCCACCGGTTCGCGCGACCGCGCCGCGGAGCCCCGGCCGCCACTTTGATTAAATTCTCGTCGCCGCCGCCACTCGCGGTCAAGGTGCTCCGTCCAGCAGGAAATGCAGGCCCGCACTGGGCGCTCGGACGCGCCGCAGCCTCGCAGGCAGAGACTGTTCCCTTTCGGTCCACGTGGAGGCAGCGATCAACTGGTTAATGCATTTCAAGACGTGGACTGACTGATTACTTCATGTTTCCGGTCGCGTCAACGGCTAAGATCATTAATCTCGTAAGTGTTTTGCAAAATTTTGCTCGGGAGATGGTGGTCATCCTCTCCCGCTGACTGCTGTGAACCGGCGGCGACCTACACGACGTCTCGCGGAGTTTCTCCCTAATGAGGTATCATATACCAGCGGGGCACCAATCTTTTCCGAACGATCTCTATGCTCCCGACTTGTCTCCCGACATGTGTGGTAGTGTCGTGCATGTAAAAGTAGGCGTGTGTGTATATGTGTGTGTAAGTAACAGGTGAGGAGTGAAAAAGGAAAGGAAAAAATATTGTGGAAGGCGGCTCAAGACATGGACCCGATAAACAAAAAATTTATGGAGAAAAAAACTCGACTCTTCAAAAGGTGATCAACGATTATGCAACGAATTCGATTACCTCGCATAATGCTAAATACGTTCTATTGTGGAATGTGTTTTAATACATTGCAGGTAAACATAGTTTCTTTTCTTTAAGTATTAGAAAGGTTGTTTCATCCATGAAGTGTTGTTGATGTCCCGAGCATTTCATTTAATGTTTAACAATTTAAATTACCTTTATTACCTTTACTAATATGAATATATACGTGTTCGTGCTAATACACGAGTTTCGGAATAAATGTTACCATCTAATCTTTGTAGAGTGGTCACTTTTTGTTAAAGAATAAGTACTAAGAAATTTCATAGTATGAGTTACACTTTTAAATTTACTGTTATTCTACTCGTACTCACAAATTTCCACATGCACAAGATATTTTCGGCTTGGCATCGATCTGCGGGTGATTTATGAAGCATCATGCATAAGACGTTTCCTGAAAATTAGAAGAAAATTCACATGTTAACTGCCTTATATGCAAATTTCAAATACATGCTCATTGAAAAAAATGATAATTTTCGACCCCTCTTCATGCTCTAACCGTTTGTAATATTTATTCTGAGACATCCTGTACAGAAGTGTTACTCAACTTATTGTCGTTTACTATGCCTAACGGAAATTGATGAACGGAATTGAGAAACAAAAATAAATGGTAGTAAATACGGATTCTGACAAAAGAATTTGTTGCTGAAGTTTCGCATTCAGGTAATAAAAAAATAGTATTAAATTAAGGGAACAACGTTTGGCCTTTGAATACTTTGTCTTGTCTGTAACATTGATTTATAAGTTATCTGTATAATAATTTCCATTGTGGTGGACAACCTACAGAAGCGATGTTATCTTCAGCTAATACAGTTAACGTTCTCGTCAAAATTCTACGCTTTATTCATTCATAATATCAGTTTAACTGAAGAAGTTTCATCAGTATTTCTCCTAAAGAAACACTTATGTCTAGTGTTTCTAATTAACAGAAAATGAGAACATCTCAATTTACTCACAATTTCTAGTGAGTTGCATTTGTCGGAAACTTTGGGTTGCAAACACAGGGAAAGGAGAAAAGTGGTTGTATTAGATTTCCTGCCCTACAGTAGTGTATGGCAATTTGCCTATTCAACAACTTTACTGTTGAGAAAATGCCACACACTGAGTTACGTTTCCCACAATTGTAAGACTAAATTGTTCAAATTTCAGAACTAGTTAATCCTAAAAGTATTTTGTTTGAATTATTAGACTGTTTAAATTTTCTAGTTGGATAGCAAGTGTATTTCAATAGAGATGGTTTAGAAATATATTTAATCATTTCTAATGAAGCTTTAGAAAGGAGTCTTGGAATGATGATTAGAAAATTCAAATTTCCATTTATTATCGAGTAATTTCTAGAAGCTGATTTTGAGAAAAATATATTACGAAAAGCTTAAGCACATTGTGTGAAATATTGCAAATTAAACCTTACAAAACAAAAACACACCTAAAGATTACACAACAGCGGGTAGCTCGCAGAAATATAGAAGTTGCTGCAGATTTAGAATTAGAAATGTTAATTTTAAAAGCAGTGGAGATATAAATTACTCTCATCGTGTTATCTCGACTGATGTTTTGTTAGTTTTATTCGTTTTGTAATCGACTTGAAATAAATGAGTTTAGAGACACTCATCTAAAGAGATATGAATTGCTTTTATAAATTAAAAATTCCAGGAACACAGCACATTATTTTATAATTTAAATGGAAATCACTCAATTTTGTTTTGCAATTTATCAAAATTGTAATAGGTAAAATAGCAATGAACACTTAATTTAAAAAATGAAAATATAAGATACAGAATATGAACTCAAACACTCGATTACCATGAAAGAGTTTATTTACTTCACCGTTCTTATGTTTCAACGTACAGATATTTTAAATGTTTTTTCAGTGGGTAACATACTTTCGTGTGTTCTTTACATTTATTTCCCAACACAAAAGAGAGAAACAATACTTCTTTACCAGAGTGGAGAGAAGATAGTATTGTAAAGAAACATGATACTGTTTCGTACATACTGTTAAATGGCATGAGGAATGCGTTACACTACTATGGACGGTAAGCGCCCGATAAACCAGATTAAATTATGAAATAGTGATTATTAGGAGAGGTGTCTCAAGGGATCAACTGATGTCACTGAAGTGTCTCAGACCGGGTTTGAGTTTCGACGGTGGCAGATTTTCGACACTATCAGTTAGGTCGAATTCAATTGCTGACTGGAAAGAATTGTAGCGGCCGGCTGCACTGATTGGTAGTTATCCGTGGCTTCTCCGATCAACACCAGGCGAATGCCGGAGCAGTACCCTAACAAACGGGTCACGGACCGCGCGCGATCTTTCCTTCCAATTCCTCGTCCCCTCCGTACACGCACACACACACATACATACACACACTAACGTGCACTAGTCTTCCCCATATGCCAGGAGTTCAGTTTGGAGCGAAGAGATTGTCCCGACTTGGGCAATTCCCTGCTGATGGGAGATACCTGGTTGGTTGGGAGATACCAACTAGAGCCTGGTTGTTTGGGAGATACCCCGCTACCCGACGGCAGGTTGCCCCGGATCTCGCCATTCAGCTGAGGAAGATCACTGTCACCTCCCGGGGAAAACATGTACTACACTTACAGGATTAACGACCTTAGCAGTTGACGCGCCCGGAATCACAAACAATCAATGAAAAATCATGAAACAGTGATTGTTACTCAATGTCAACCCACTGACACGCGGACTGACGCTTCAGGGGCGGCAGAGCCGCTCTGCGCATGCTCGGTATCACGATTTACCGATTGATTACTTATTCCGGGCGCGTCAACTGCTAAGGTCATTAATCACGTAGTGTAGTGAATGTTTTATTGCGGGAGGTAGTGTTTCTCCCCGTAGGATGGCGAGATCCGACGCTGACCGACAAGTTGACTCGCGGGGTTTTCACAAACCGGGTGTCTCTCAACGGGGATCCATGTCATCCAGGACAATCTGTAAGCTCCCGACTAGTATCCTGTCATGTGTGGTAGTGTAGGGCATGCGAGTGTAGGTGTGTGTAAGTAAGGGGTGACTATAAAACAAGAAAGAGGAAGGAAAAATCGCGCGCGGTCCGTGGCCCGTTTGTCAGGGAAATGCTCCGGCATTTGCTTGGTGTTGATCGGGGAAACCACTGAAAACTACCGATTGAAACAGAATTCCCAGACATAAGTTGAATTCGAATTCGCTATGTAGCTAGCGCTGAAAGCCCTGCCACCGTCGGGACACGAAGCCTATGTTCGATAAGAAGAACAGCAGTGACACCAATTGAGGCCCTGAACCAACCAAGACGGTAGGGTTCGAGAAAAATCCTAGAATCGTGCGTCCAAACGAAGCGTGTAAACTCGAAACTCTCGAGTAGTCTTCCAGCATGTGGGGTAGTGTAGTGAATGTAAGTGTGAGTTTAAGTAAAGGAATGAGGTTAGGGTAAGGAAGAACAAGGCAGAGGTTTCGTGGCCGGCTGTTAAGGCACTGTTCCAGCATTCACATAGCGTTAATCGAGGAAACCACGGAAAAGCCTCCATCAGAGCAGCTGGCTGCTAGAATTCTCCTCCAGACTGAATTTGACCTAACTATGTATCTAATGTCGAAAATTCTTCCACCGTCGGTAGTGGAACCCTATTACCTCCCGCTCAGAGGCTCTGCAGTGACATCAGTAGCTGCCCTTAGCCACCCAATCCGATAGGATTAGAGAAAACTGAAATCGTTCGTCAAGCGGTAGCGCGTAAATCGGGTCTTTTGGTAGTAAAACATTTCCCCATGCATTCGTCGTGTTCATTATCCTTTGAGCCTGAAACCTGCTAGCCGCTCCGCCGCAGACTTCCACCTAGGAGGCGAGCCGAGGCGAGGTGAGGCGAGGCGAGACGGGAGGAATGAAGACAACGCCATCAAGCGTGTGGGAAAGCGGCGGGCGGGCGTGCACGTGCGTGTCGCCGCGAGAGGGCGCTCGTCCGATAATTACCCGGCGAGCGTGCGCGCTCGCCGTCGCCTCCGGATCTCGCCCTGCGCGAGGCGCGAGCGTTCTCTCAGAGTCGTTCGCGTCCCTTCCCCCTCCCCTCCCCTCCCCCCCACCCCACCCCGCCGGCGCTCGCCGCGAGATGGCGGATAAGGGCGGATGGATTTATAAACACATTAGGGCTGTCACAGCGCGGCGGGTGAACGTGACACCGTAATTCGCTGCGATGCTATCTGTCGGTGGAATCGGGAAGTGCGCAGGTAGCAAGGAATAATGGCCGCGCGGTGCGGGGTGGTGCGAGAGGGGGAGGGGGAAGCGCGGGGAAACGAGACGGGGAGGGGAGGGTGTGTGAATCAGCACCGGAAGTGAGGGAGGGCGCCGCGCCGTCGTGCCTCGAGCCTCCGCCTCCCCTGACGGCGATTGCTGCGCATCTGTTTGCTGGCTCTGCACTGAGGGGGCCTGGAACCGTGATTGTATTAAATGAACGTTATCACGAAACTGAATTGTGCATGACAGTTTAACAATGAGCTGTTAAACTTGAATGAATAGGAAATGATTGTATGAAGGGCGTCAGGATAAAGCATGAAAATGCCACACAAATAAGAAAATCCACCTAAACTAGTGACCTGCAGCAGCAAAAATGCTGTACACAACCAAAACAAATGGTGTTCAAAAACGTTTGTCAAGAATAACAAATATATTCTTGTTTAATACTGCAAGTAAATTAATATTTTAAAAAATAATCATGAATACTGCCAAATCATACCATATTTTTTTTACAGTTCAACAGTTCTTTACGTACGAAGAATATCAAATAATTGATGTTCCAACGCAACATGGAATAGCAAATATTTAATGGCGGGCGGTCTCTTCCGTGAAACCTTGCTATCTGATGACATCTGTGTCAGCAGTGTGTAAGCAGTGAGAATGAGAGTTCAGTCGGCACGCTCCTGATGAGAATGGCAAATATCACAATATGATATTTGGTCAAAATCAAAACTATTTTATTGTTTTTACAATGTTTGGAGTTCTTGGGTACCTAACGAGACCATTAACACGTCTCAAATTGCCGGGATCTGCAGAATCAATTTGTGGCTCTATTAGAAATTGGTAATATTGATATTCTCTCTAGAAATGTAAAAAAATCCTATTTTGTTGAGTCAATAGAAGTATACCAATGTTCTATTAATTGCACTTTTTCCCGCGTTTAAGTTTCATCCACAATGAATGAGAATGCAATTCAAAATTTCAGACATCACTACCTAATCGCCCATAAGTGGAATGTGAGTTGATAAAATAAGAGAGAGAGGGTGTTATTGTTTAATATCTGACGTCTATCAACTCTGGGCGCGTATGAAATGTCGTTTGTATATCTTGCTGGTAACGAGAATAAATAGGACAAGTATTTGTGTTAACACTGTCAGAATGTAATACGTTTGTGAATAGCAAGTCTTATCGCACGTACCATCTCCTTGAACGCTGATTAACTTGTATTATCCAAAAGAAAACGCGTAACTGTGCTTTATTTGAGCAGAAGACACCCCAGTGTTCCCCAGTTACTTCACTTTATTCTGGTAATAATGATAGTAATCTGAACGTAAATTTCGCAGAGCGACTTGAATATAGCATTTACGTCATTCTACTGAACGTCTTCCTCCAGACATGTCTCTTGCATGTTGCCCAATGCCCAGAGTGACACAAACGCGAGTGGAAAACTCGCCCGGTTGTGCCTCGCTCGCAGTCGTGAATCAATTACCATCAGGAAGGGAAAATTCAAGATGCTTATCGGCTGGAGGCGGCGGCGGCGGCGGCGGCGGCGGCAGCAGCGGTGGCGGTGGCGGTGGCGGTGGCGGCGCACGCCAGGGAGGTAGACGAACGGGCGGCGGGCACGGGACCGGGGCAGGGGCGGGGGCAGAGACGGGGCGAGGTGAGGTGAGGCGGTGTAGGGCATTGTGGGATGTTGTGGGGCGGCACGAGGCGGGGAGGAATAGGGGTGGGGAAGAACTGGGAGGGGCAGGAGGGACGGGGTTGGGACGGAGAGAGGCGGAGATGGGCAGGAAGGCGGGTGGGGGCGGGGCGGGCTGTGAAGGGGTAGGGCAGGGTGGAGAGTGGTGGGGTATGGCAGGGGTGGACTGCGGTGGGGCAGGTGGAGTGGAGTGGGGTGGGGTGGAATGGGGCTAGGACGGGGGCTGAGACAGTGGGGTGGGCGGAGACAGTGGCGGTGTGAGGGACACTGCCACACTCAAACCAAAGGGAAGAGCACAGAACAAAATTGATAATCCAATGCAAAAAGTAGCACAAAACCACCGCTTTTGTTTATTGTGGGAATCCTGATGAGGTGTGGTTGCTATTATTCAAGGATGAAATAACTGAAGTCAACTCATTTCTGTTATTTCAAGTTTATTTACTAAACGACTCTCTTTATCACTTCATTTTAAGCTACGTGTTGTTAGATCAAAAAACAGATCTCGATTTATACCACAAAATATATTTATCTCGATCTTGTTCTCTACTGGGAATTGAATGCTCTGAAACACTTAAATAAGAAATCATATAAGTTTGATTAAAAAATTAAGAAAATGTTTGCAGATTTGAGAAAATCATGTTTACGTAATATTAAACAATTGTCACTGTTTCACTCAAAATTGCACAAAAAATACTCATATTTTCAAACAAATTTTAGTCAATATTTCAAGCTATAATTTTGAAGAACAGTGTTCATGAAGGAGTTTTTGCACGCTCTACCGGGCAACAATCGACTGCAATCTCATCTTCTGCGCATGCGCAGATGCACGAAAGTGATGCGAAACATGAACTGCGCATGCCCAGAATATCGATAGTGCTTTCGATTGTTTTAAAGTTCGAGTGTGCCAAAAATCCCTATTAAGAAAAAATGTCTATATCCAAATTTGTACTCGTAGAAAGGCGCTGAACACTGTTTAAAATTTTGAAATTTACGAAAATCAAACCTGCGTCATTTTTATAAGCGTGCTTTGCTCTATCCAAAATAATATAATCCCAAAATTTGGAACAATTGTTCGTAAATTTAAGGGCGAAATAATACTTCATACGCCTTCCTTCGGATGGGAAGTAAAGCCGGCTGTCCCATGTTAACAGATTTACTGCATGTAAAAGATCCTTAAGCCTAAATAAAGCCTCTGAGCTTAATTCAAATCACCTATTTCGTCCCCGTCCCCCTTTCTCTCCGCTGGTGAAGAAAGCAAAATGAAATTTGCGTGGATAGACGGATGAGTAGGGCTCATGGCCTGAGTCTCGCCACTCGAAATAGGGCATCAATTTAATTCAAATTTGAAGCAATTGGGTCAAATTCGCAGGGCGTCGAGTGCAGCCACATTTATTGGGGAATACCAATTTGAAGAAAATTCAATGAATGATGAGGCGTTTGCGACCATTGACGGATTTATAAACAGATAGGCAGTTTTGCCGAGACTTACTTTTTTCCCTATCAAGGCCTACAAAATGTGAAGTGAACACAACGTATTAGAGAAATGATTATTCATTTTTTTGGAATCAAGGACAAATTTTTCTGTTGAAAAAAAAGCACTTTTTAATGCAACAATACAATATTTTTTCTATATTAAGCAAGTAGTATATGAGAAATTAAAACAGAAAAATGAAAATCTTCTAAAATAATTACAGAAGCATAGTTGAGTTATTCTATAGTAGCTCAACTATATAAAAAGTCATAAAATTATTATAATAATAATAATAATAATAATAATAATAATAGTAATAATAATAGTAATAATAATACTTTTGCCAACCTTCCTGGATCTAGTTAAGATAGTGTTGTCGTTTATTAGTCGTTTTATATATTACATTCTAAAAGCATAGTATACCCTGTAGGTTTTTGACACCGAATAGTTAATATAATAATGCTTCCATTGTTCGCCATCGTTTGCGAAATGGCTGTAATGAAGAACAACAACTGCAGAAAAGACAGTAAATAAAGTAAATTAGAGAAATTACGGGAGAATTGCATCAATTTAAAAACTGAAAGACAAAAAGAGAGAGATTCGAAATCTTGAAATACGTTATTATCATTTAGAAATTAACAAAAACAGGTCGATTGCTGCAGCACCATGGTACATCTCAAACACAACGCTACACAGACGCGTTAAAGTACAGCTAGTCTTCTCTGCACGAAAGAATCGAAACAAGAAGCTCAAGCTACCTTCAACGTCTGGAAACCCACCCAAATCCTCCATCCATCAAACTTCTAGGTAATAGTGAGGAAACCTACCGATTACCCGGAATTCAACCCACCATCACCCTCCCTTAAACAACTCCATTATAGATTTTCAAATAAGTCACAATATAATCATATATATTCCTCAACTTTGACTCCTAACCAAAAGTAATGAAAAGACTCATTTTGTTCTAGACGCACGAAGACCGTGAAGTATCTCACTGGGAACTTCCACCCACAAATTGCCATTGTCTCTGTCAACTGTCAAATATTAACATATTTGTCAATTATTTTAATGCAAAATTAATTGTAAATATACTTTGTTCAGAATAAATTTAAAAAAATACAGGAACATTTACTTCTTGTTCGCTCAAGCAGTATTCAGAAAAAATAAACGAAATGCTTAAAAATGGGGGAGTGGGGGTCGAATGCCTCCGTTTTCTAGAATTACATGATTTAAACAAATTAAAATATAATTCATTGGAGCAGAAAATTCAATAAATTGTAGTACAGAACTAGTTAAATTGAATTAACTATAAATAATAATAATAATAATAATAATAATAATAATAATAAATGTTATTACAATGATACCGGATATCATTGTGTCGGTGTGATACGAAGTAATTTATTACATTAGTGATATGCTTATGAGTGATTTTTTTTTAAATCTATCAAACACTGAAATACTGGGTTCATACTAACGTTTGATAATCACTTCCAATACGATGCAAAACAGTTGTTGAGTACAGATACAATTTCCATAAGCGTACAAACAAATTCTGGAATGTTAGTGCAGGAAAATAACAGATATTCGTTCCACATCAGGCGAGAGTGGCGATCCAAGCACATGTGCGGGGCGCGTTGCCAATCAGTATGTATATCGGCGCCCAATTTTTCTATGCAAATTCCTTCAACTGCCCATCGCGGGAAAGGGCGTTTACCGATTACGTTCGCGAGGGGAGGGGGCGCTGGTGATATAGTTAAAAATTCGTTTAGGTCTTACTTCGATTTCATCGCAACGACTGAAGGGGAGCGAACTCTGTGTACGACTCGACCAATCGCGTTCTCTGTTGCTCTTGTCGCCATTGGGCGGCTTCAGAGCAAATCACTGAAGAAGCACGGAATATGCAAGTGAAAAATGCGAAGAGATTTATTAACAGTTAAAAATTCTGCTACTCGTTGTCAGTTTCGTATTATTTTTTTTGTCTGGTTGACTTGATTCAATGTATTTTTGGTGAAATGGAGTTAACGATTATTACTTCAGGCTGCAGCCATAGCTCATTTTTCATCGATGTGTTTCTTAATCTCTGTTTCAGTACTTAATTTTGTAGAAAGGAAGTTTATTAATATTATCTTCTTTTGAGGGACATCTCATACTTGGAAGAAACTTCATGACTGGACTGGAGGTAAATATTGCACTGTAGTATGAGGGTCCAGTTCTTACTTCCTCATAACAATGATGACATTAAAGTTTTCAATGAAATAGTGAATTTTTATGAATGGATATTTGCTTTTTAGTAACTACGAAGTATATGCAACTTTTACTCTTTTATGTGACCTCCATAACAATGGTCTAATACAGATTCTATTAATTTGTTAACAGTAATTCTTCACTGACTTAACGTGCTTCACCATAAAATGATTCAATTACCTCTCTCCGTTTTCCTCTCGTTTATCGGTCACTGTTTCTCCTCATATCTTCTTACAAAATCTCTTTCTCGCTCGTTCTTCATTTTTGTACATCGATCTTTCTCACCCATTGACTCACTATCTCTTAGTATTCTCACCTTTTTTGTGCATCTGTCCGTAGGTGTATCCGCCTTTCTCTTTCTTCCCTGTCTCTCTTTCTCCGTCTGTCTCATGCACACACATGTACACACACACTCACACACACTCACACACACTCACATACACACCATGTACCATGCGATATTACACACTTCATGTATTCCTCTTCGTATTTACTTATTCTGCCTTCACTGTTCTCTTACCCTATCCATCTTTTTTCTCCGTCAATTTCTTCCTCTTCTACCTCTCTTCATTCTTTTTGTATCTGTCTTTTTTCGTTCTCTCAGTCTCTACATCTCTCTTCGTTCTCTCAGTCTCTACATCTCTCTTCGTTCTCTTAGTCTCTACATCTCTCTTCGTTCTCTCAGTCTCTACATCTCTCTTCGTTCTCTCAGTCTCTACATCTCTCTTCGTTCTCTCAGTCTCTACATCTCTCTTCGTTCTCTCAGTCTCTACATCTCTCTTCGTTCTCTCAGTCTCTACATCTCTCTTCGTTCTCTCAGTCTCTACATCTCTCTTCGTTCTCTCAGTCTCTACATCTCTCTTCGTTCTCTCAGTCTCTACCTCTCTCTTCTTTCTCTCAGTCTCTACCTCTCTCTTCGTTCTCTCAGTCTCTACATCTCTCTTTGTTCTCTCAGTCTCTACCTCTCTCTTCGTTCTCTCAGTCTCTACCTCTCTCTTCGTTCTCTCAGTCTCTACCTCTCTCTTCGTTCTCTCAGTCTCTACCTCTCTCTTCGTTCTCTCAGTCTCTACCTCTCTCTTCGTTCTCTCAGTCTCTACCTCTCTCTTCGTTCTCTCAGTCTCTACATCTCTCTTCGTTCTATCTCCACCGCTCTCTTTGTTCTTTTTCTCTACCTTTCTTTTCTTTCTCTGTATCTACATCTTATTCCGTTCTCTCCCTCCCTATTCCTTTCTTCTCTCTGCCTTCTCAGTATCTTTCTGCGCCAGGGGTCGTGTGAGTTGCGGGGGGCTGGCCGTCCGCCCCCGCGCCCTGTGCACTCCCTGCCCTGAGCCGCCGCCGCCTCCACAAAGACTTCGCTCTAATTTCCCGCCGTAACTCGATTCCGCTGCCGAGCCGCTTAGATGCGCCGCCGCCTCCGCACCGTCCTTCAATGGCTGACGCCGGTCGCCCCGCCCCGGCCCCGCCCCCGCCTCTGCTAAGGCCCTGCGGAATGCGAGGCGGCGCGAGGCGCAGCGCTGGGTGCGGCCCACAGGCGCCTCTTGGACGCGATACGAAGACAAAAGGGCCTCCGAAAGGTTGGAGTGAGGGGGGGGGGGGCGGATGACTTCATGTCTGACACATACGCCTTCCGCCGCTGAGGTCCTCGGTCGATCCCCGGCAAATTCTTAACAAATTAGTGGTTGATGAAGCGAGCTCTCATCAGGTTTGCTTAGAGATTTCACTTTTCTCTTGCCTTTTTTCCCACCATCCCCATTTCATCTAATCATTCATTAGATCATCACTCATGGTTCTCAATGACATCTGTAGTTGAAAGACGACTATCCTTCAATGATGACTGACTGACTGAGTGAGTTAATGAATGAATGAATGAATGAAGTAAAAAAGGATTAAATGCATACGGGTACCCACTTTCATTCTGTGCCTCAGGTAGAACAAGTTACATCATAATCATTAATATTGCATGTTGATATAACCAACCCAAGCATCAAATCAGAGAAGTAGGTTACACCATATTGATTTTTTTCTGGTACCTAATTCCTTCTCAAAAATGTAGAAGATAGCGTTGAAATGGAGTTTGACGATAAAAAGAAAAAATAAACATACTTTTCTGTTGTACAAATGTGTTTAATAGTTTATCGCTACATTGAAATTTACTATAAACTTTCAGGAGATTAACATTGGCATATATGAGTTGCGATGTTTTGGGCATTTAAAACTATGGTCAACAATTATAATTTTTCAATGACTTTGGAAATCTCCGTCCAAACGTAAATTACTGCAATGATTTAAAATCCATGGTTCGCAGATTTGGATTCAGCTCCTGTTCCTCATGGCTCACTTGTGGTTCACAGGCCAAACATCTTGAAATGTTTAGACATAGACGTAGATTTTTTTTGCAAATTATGATCAGTGTTATTTATCTGTTGTGTTGAAGAGTTGCTGTTGTGACAGATGCAAGAAGCGATATGACTCTCAGACGTATTGGATTATTTCGACAATTTTTCACTTTATTGAACACTAGATAACGGAAGTCGATGAGATATGACTAACAATTTGGAGACGACCGAAGGAATGTTAGTTACAGAGGATAAACTTTCAACACTTAAAACATTATTGCTTACTAGTAATACATGATTTAATACGTAATATGGTTCGTTTGCCAAAAAGTATTTACCTAATATCTATGTATGCATATGTATTTCTTCGAATTTATGGATGGAAAAATATAAATAAAATATCCTAATAATACGATAAACAAAAAATTGGTCTGTAGTTTCTTTATACTATACTACTACACAGTAAACTAATTTTTGATGCGTTTTAATCCTATCATTATTACACTACTTCACGATAAACCTTAAACGTAAATGAGCGATGTACGGATCTGAAGATGATACTCAATCTGGACTGAACTGAAGATGATCAATGGTTTCGTAATCTTGAAAGCCGAATTCAATTTTAAAACGCCACGAGATATTTAATAGCACAAAAAACGTGAACCCGATTAAATAAATAACATCTTGTGAAACTAGTCTTCTCGGGCATACTTTGTATCAACAAAGGCGTTCCAGGACACGTCAAGGCGAGTTGAAGAAAGCCGGCTTCATCGGAGAGTATTAAGTTGCCGCGCGGCTCGACAGAGCGCGTTGGGGCGGCTGCTGAGATGTCGCGCGCAGACGGCCGTGTAATCCGGAGGCCCTGAGCCCATTGTTAACGCCCGCCATCTTGTGTGCAGAGGCGACAAAGCAACGGCGAGGTGGGGCGGGTGGAGCGGAGCGGGGCTAGCCGGGCAGGTAGGCGGTTGCGGTTAGCTGGGTAATGAAGGCGGATAAGGCAATTAGGCGTCCAAGCCATGAGGAAGAGCGGGATGCGGCAACAAGGGAAGGATTAGCGCGACCGCTGAGGTTGGATTTACAAAAATTATTTTGATACGGACCCCGGCGCACCGGGAGGCCGGAACAAAACGTCCATTAAGGCTGCATAAAGGGGTTTTCTTCGAGGAACCGTCGCCTCTCCACGCTGGCGCAAGAAGGGGTTTTGTGCTCCAGTGAAAGGACGAGAGATAAACCTTTTCCGCAGGTGCTCTTCAGATTATAACAGACTGTTTTTACAATAGACATTACTCTTCTTTTAACACAATACTCATCATATGCGTAGCAACACATCAAAGTGTATTCACTCCTAGACAAAATATACAATTGACTCAGGTTGAGTAGTTAATTCAGGTATACTGAACTTCCAATTTTAGTGAACCTATGACACTGGTTCAGATCCTCCAATATATCAAATCAACACTGGATGTTCCTGTTATAGTTAACTCTCATCATCAGATATATTGACCATAGAAAATAGTAAAACTTACATGAAAAATTACTTCCCCTTAGGTCCGCGAAATTCGAAAAACCGAAAGGTTGGCTGGCAGAGGATCTCGTGAATATTTTTTATGGAAAATGAAAGAATTCAAGTAACGTACATATCACTGAGAAAATTTTTTCAGCTGACCTATGTTAATTCTGCTTATCCTCAAGAATAATTATTCGATGAATTATTCATCCAAACGAAGTGCGACGATAAAAAAAATGAAATCCTTTCTCCGCTAGACATTATAAAAGGGGTAGTCTAGGACAGAACAAAACAAGCGTGATGACAAAGAAGGTTATCGTTAATAAAGAGAGTGGTGTGCCAGTGCAAGAGTGAATCAAGGGTATGAAGATTGCATTTAAATGTACTGAGACAGACAGGAAGGCTGTGTTGATACAACCTAGGAGAAAATATTGTTTATGGAGATGGATGTGAAAAAAATTATTAATAAAATCTGTACACAGCGTATAGAAATAAATATATTGTTCTAAGGATAAATGAAGATTTAGAAATTTTGAAGTCGAAGTTTTTGAATATTTCAATGACCCTCTGAAGTAATAAAAACAATCATTGTCAAAGAAATATTTTCCTTTGGCAGATATTGAACCTGTGATATAGTAAACCAAACGTTTTTAAAGGCTGGAATAACACTGTAATTAATATTCTCGCCTGTGATGTTTTCTCTATTTTTCAGTGAACTAGATATTCACGTTTTGTCCAGAAAGGTAAAAAAATCGCTTCAAATTGGAATCAACTTCATTTAATAGTGAATATCGTTATGTTGCTCCACCAATTACAATTTTCTGTGAAAAAAGAATGTTGTTTGGACGAAATATACATTTTTTGCTGGAATATAATATGGAAAAGTAAATTCAGAATAGTTATTTAGGGAGTACAATATCAATGTTACTAGGGCCGAGCTCAAAGACGCTCAGTTCCGATCGTTTTTGACAACGAGACCAGCTCAGTCAGCGATGTGCGAGAATGCTACTTCCGGCACGGCCGTTAGCGAGCTCGAACGTTTCCGACACTAGGTGTTATGGGGGGTGCGTAGGTGAACGAAAAGGCAACGACGGACGGCAAAAGCAAGTGGCGTCACCGCACCTCACAACACAGTGTATTTTTCAAGCGTTTGCAATATATATTTTTGAACGCATTATTGACAACACTTTCAATAGGCGCGAACTGAACTATGTCTACCAACAAGTATGGCATGCACTAAAATGAAATCTGAATTAAAATTCAATTGAACAAGAAACATTGCAAACTTCTGCATAGTTATACAATTGATATTACGTTGGCACGAAAGTGATACCATTTAAAAAAAAAATTCGAATAGTTTTTTTCAACGTCACTTAGCGAAGCTTATTCCAAAAGTGACATCAGGGTAATGAATCAACGGGTAAAAATATCACCATATGTTTAGCACGGAATGTGATTATAAAAAACTTATTTTTGGCATATATATATATATATATATATATATATATATATATATATATATATACATACACGAAGAAACTTCAATCGAATTCCTGCAACTGGATAAATATTTACTACTAATCTCTAAATTAGTTAATCCCCTGCAGAGTATGATATTGATATAAACCCAGACAATAATGGTTTAATAAATTTCAGAGAGAATACATACGAGAACATTCTCGTTCAATTTACATACAGAAGAGAGAAGAGCTGTATGGAGATAGCAATTTCTGTTATACAGCACGAGTATTTTCTCCATTGATCCGAACGCGAAAACTCAAATAGAATCTAAACAAAGAATTTATTTAATACTTCTGAAATAAAACGAAGCGGTCCGCACTGTGCGCTACGATCCATCCAAACAGCACGCCGCGCTCGCTCGCATCCGGATCAAACCTGCCCCGCCCCCTCCGCCCTCAACCGCATCGCCCCGCCCCACCCCCCGCGCACGGTGTGTTTGTATGCACCGGCACACAAAATGGATTCGACACGATTGAAAAACGAATTGAAAATATTAAAACGCAGGAAATGTGCAGCGAATGGGCACTGCATAAAAACCTCGTTTTGCAGCTGCGCCCCACAACGCATTAATCCGCTCCCTGCCGCCCCGGCCACCCCGGCAGCCCGTCGACGCCCCGACCGCCGTTGCGCATTGTTTAAAACAAGTACGTCCGTAATGCATTAATTACAATAATTATTAAAAATGGTCAATATGTATTTATGTTGGAAACGGCCATTAAAATTCAAATGTAATTAAAACAGTGGAGCACGTACGCATATTGAGTTAAATATTGGTTTTAAATGTCGCAGACAGATCCCTGCGGGGGTAGAAAGAGCAGGCGTGGGGAGGGAGACGCGAGTTCTGTCCCGGAGTTACACAATGTCATGTGCCACTCTATTCGGATTTTCGCATGTTGCTCAATTTTATAAGCGCCCTTGCTGTTAATAATTCTCTTAGCCTCTGTTTGCATTTCGAGAAATGATGATTTGATCTTAAGCTTGGTTTGAAAGAAAGCTAATAGGATTGCTGACAGAAAGTAGAATTAGCATTAGTAAATAATGCAACTGTATGGAGACACAAAAAACATTTTTTACTTTCATGAAAAGTCGAAGTAAAATAACTTTTATGAAAGATGGAAATAAAATACTTTTATGAAATATCTTTACACACTAGTAATCGTGGTAGTGCATTTTGATTTTTTTGAAGTTCGTAAATTATTTAACTGAAGTTCTGGTATCTACACAATGGCTCTTCATGTACAGAAGTATCAAAAGAAGATTGTCAGAAACAAAACTGCTTTCAAAAATGATTACATTCGTCGGTATGCACCCACTGGACTGACACGCTTATGAATATATTTTACATGGTTACTTCAAATAAATTATCGGTAAAAGATTTACAACTAATTCTCTTGTTAGACAACAAAAACTGTTTAAACTTTGTAGTTTTTGAAATTATTCATCCTAATATTTGACGATTTTAAGAGTTATTGAATGACTTGAAGAGGAGGAAAACATTATTTGGTTCTTAAGTTATCAAAATTATTTTATTGTTCAAAGAAAATGAGGACAGAAGCTAACAAATTTCAAGGCGAAAAACTTAATCCTTCCTTCGCACATTACATCACACTGATTTCCTCAACAGTAGAACGTTCACGATAACCATCATTCTAATCCAAAAGCAGTCAAGGCAGGCCTTCCCCAAGGTTTATTTATTTATTCAGTCAAAAAATAGTAAAAACTGTATGTGACGTAGGGGGGGGGAGATTATCTGTGCACGTTTTCTTGAGTTCCAGAATTCCTTCCCGTCATTTTAACTGTAAATAGTTGAAAGATGAGTAAAAGTTTAACATAAATACATAGAAATAAATTTTAAAAATCACAAGATGAACAATATTTGAAAAATAGTCATTTTCGTTTCTGAGTTATAGAAAACTAATTTGCATCGGTACACGAATTGCAAGTATGATTTTTCTGCATTGCTAACAAAATAGCAGCTCGCCCTTACCTCTACTCTTACCACTACAAGCAAAAGGAGAGTTGAACAAAACGTGCACATAGTGAAGCTTCATTTACGTCCAGAAGCAAAACAAGGGATCATCTCAGCATTTGCTCAATGGATCAGGGAAATTATACAAAAACCTTATCGAGATGGAGGTCATTGACCCGGAAGCTGAAGTACATTATTTGTTACAGATATATTAAGTCTTTTAAAAAATATACAATACAAATGTAAAGTAATTCATTATATATCACTGTTTTGTTAAAATAAACATTCCCCGATATCTCCCGCTCTTTATAACTTGTACGTAGCCGCGCGACCTAGCAAAACATAGCAATATAAAAACCGCCCAATTTGCAGATAACACCGCTATATATTCTTCAGGTCCCTCCATAAACACAATAAAAATCAATCTGCAGTTATACCTACACCAAATCGACAGCTGATAAAAAAATAAAAAAAAATAAAAAATCAAAAAAAAATCAACCCGTCAAAAACTGCAGCCAAAATATTTTTCTTAAGACTTTACATCCCCCTCCCTTGCAATTGAACAAAGAACCCATACAATGGCACCCAATAACAAACCTATAAAATACCTGGGGCTTTTCTTAGATACCCGACTCAGTTGGAAAAATCACATAGACAATTAAGTTAGACAAGCAAAAATTAAATTACACCAACTAATAGATTAAACCAATTATAAATAGATCTGCTATATTACCGTACAATACCGCCTTATTGATTTACAAAACTATAATTCGACCACTACTTTTATATGCATGCCCAGTATGGATCAGCGCAGCCAAATCGAATATCAAAAAAACTCCAAATAGTCCAAAATCAATTCCTCCGCTCCATCACGATTGCAACATGGTTCATCTCCAATTCACTATTTCATAATGAATCCCAGTTAGAATCGATAACAAACCACATTGTTTTTTATCCATCCACTTCTTCCACAACATTCCAAATATACTCAATCTAAGACTCTGCCAAAACTCAATCCACGGAATCCGCATCAAGAACAAATTTCCCTTTCATACATTTCTCAATAAAGTTTCAGATCTCGATCTAATGTAGAGTTGTCATATACAGATACCTCTACCACTCTTGTAGTAGTATAAGTTGTATTTTAAGAATAGTAGTAAGTTTATTGAAAATTGATTATAAGTAAATTTAAGCAACCATAACAAATGTAGATTGTTTTGATTGAATTGAATTAATGCCTTATTTTACGTGGCGAGACTCGGGCCATCGGGCCTGCTCTTGACCACGCAAATTTCGCTACGCTCCTTTCACCAACTAGCAGAGGAAAGAGGTATTTCTAGAGAAACAGGCGATTTTTGAATTTAGCTCAGAGGCGTCATTTAGGCTTGAGGATCTATTACATGCAAGTAAATCTACTAACATGGGATAGCCGGCTTTACTTCCCCTCCGAAGAAAGGCGTACAAAGGATATTTTCGCCCTTAAAAATCCACGGCTTCGATCGGGTTTGAACCCGCCAACTTGGGTATTCCATACGCCTACCGGTCCGCATACGCAGTCCGATACGCCTACCGTTACACCATCGCCGCGCAGTGTTTTGATGACACTGATCTTTGTATTACTCAATCCAAAATAAAAAAATTAAAGAAAACAACATAATACTGATGACAGTCGAGTGTCTACAGAAAGTTACTTTCACCGTTCCAATATCTGTACTGACAGGGAAGTTGCCTCTATCCTCCACGGTGACGGAGGCAAGCAGCTCAATTTAAACCTGCCTTGTGGAACCTGGCACCTCTTGTCCAGAGACGAGACGATTAGTGTAGCTTGTCCACTGAATCAAACATGATAATCACACGATGAGATATTTCAATTGTAAGGTGAATTATTCATAAAGCAAGGTCCTCACTAACACACATTTGTCAATATGTTAAAGAATAAGATATTACTATTGAGCTGCATGTATTAATGCATATTATTTTTCCCAATAAATTCTTCACATTTACACATCATATTAAACTAAAATGCATTTGAGCAAAAAAAATTGGGAATATTTTTATTAAATTATTTTTTCTTTAAATACATGAAATATTGACAAATATTGATAAATTTATTAAGTAATGTTATTGATTGGGGATACATTTTCCGGGGTGTCGGGAATAAATTATCAGAAATGTGGGAAAGTTTAAAAAAACTCTCAGAAATGTTTTAGATTCGTTTTAAAGCTTATTTACCTTCAAGAGCAATGCAATAATCAATGCATATATATATAAAATGCTCAAACTTAAAACATTAATGTGAGATATATTTTTTAAAAAATACTTTAATTTTTGAAAATAAAAAGCAACTAAAAATGGCGTTGATGTCACGTAATTCAGTGCATTTAGCACTAAGAGTACCAAGAGTTTCGAAGAAAAATTTGGAGCCGATCTTGAGAAAATGTAATTGGAGTCTTTTTGAAAATGCATAATTTTGAGCTCATTCTCACAGATAACTTTTAAGCTTTTGAGAAACTTCTTAAGAAATCACTTGAAGTACTTTGACTCACAAATGCAATAATGTATAAAAACGCCCTTAGCGTATACATTAAGGACGTAAGTGATATAAATTTCTTACACTTGTAAAATTCATGAAATATCAAAAGAATACATGAAAATAGCATTGATGACATGTTTATTCTGTAGATATCTGTAGAACTATCAGTTCCAAAGTAAGTTTAAAGAAAAAAATTAAGCATTTTTTCAGAAAGTATTCTTTTTAAAGTTGCCTTTACGTAAAAACTACTCATATTTTGAAAAAAAAAATACATGATATCATTTAAACGTCGAATTTTTAAGAACAGATGCCTTTCAGAAGAAAAATGTATCTTGAATATTATAGTTGTAGGAAGACGCTAAAAAATTTAACTTTGGCAATTTTTGAAATTTCAGAGAATTCAACAAAAATCAGATCATCTTTTTGTAAAGACGACTTGGCTCCATTCGATAAAAATAATAATTCAAAAATTTGGAGCAGTTTTTGAGAAAAAACGTAAAATGTGAAAAAAATATGAAAATGTCCTTGTGGCTTTACGCAAATTACTTACCGAAGTTAAAATATCTGGTTCAGCTTCAAGGGACCGCGACATCAGTCATATCGATCGGAAAATTTCAATTTGCGGGAAAATTCTGCTTGAGTTTGAGGCGCTTTCATTGTTCACAGACGAACGGACGGAAGGGCAGTAAGACAAACGTTTTGCCATAAATCAATTTTTCGCTATCAGGTACCTACAAAACCTGAATTCTGACGTGCTAAAGGTAGTAATTTACTTCACATGGGAACAAGAATTCACCACTTTTTCGGTATCGGGGATCTAAAATATGAATTTTTCTGCCGAATCGTCGTTTTTCGCTGCATCATTGTGAACTTTCTGTTTACAACGTATGTAGTGAATGAGAAGAATTATAATTCATAGTCCGGATTTGTTTTGTGACTGGATATTGTTGGCGAGCTAACCAGGTTATATGGTAACACGAACATGAAATACGATAAGAGATAAGTGTTTTGGTTGTTATTTTTAATACCCTAGGATTTCGTAAAACCACTCAGTAATGTATATTGATAGTAGTATATAAGATCAACAAGTTCAAATCACTATTTAATACCGTGAATAAAGCTTTGTTGTAACTAGTCTTTGAAATGCCATTACGTAATATTGTAAAATTTAAGATCTAAAACAATAGCCATTAATTCATCTTTAGGATTTTGAGAGATTTCAAAGAAGTGTTTAGCCCTTGAACATTAAGGTTTTTTTCTACGTCTTATTCTAAATGTATTAAATCTCATTTTTATGGTCTTGGCGTCGTAATACCACTTCGAAAATTAAAACAAATTGATGTATTGAATTGACAAGTACGTACTCTTTTACAATACCAATTGCAGAATATACATCAAAATTGATAAATGTACTCGATAATAAACAAAAACACATTACGGCAAATTTGTGAGATATTGGTATGCTTCTACTCTTTTAAATTAAAATAATTTACCAAAGAATTGTCATAGATTCTTGACATTTTTTACAAATTTTGGTATTTTAAAGAATTTTTTAAAAATTCTGTGTTTTTAATGTGTAGAACATTTGGCCGTAACAGAAAGCATCCTACTATTCGTAAATATTAATATCTCAATTTTGGTCGAAGTGTGTAATATTTTTACTGCCCAAACCTGTTTATAAATATCAACAGAATTGGCCACACTTATTATTAATTAATATTAATTTTATTTATTGCATTTGGTAATCACATTAATTTAAATCCAATTGGATTATTTCATTTCAGTAACATACACTACGTGATCAAATGTATCCGGACACTTTCAAAATGGTGTTATGGTGTGGTCGTGTTTTTCATGGAGAGGCCCTTGGAGGATTCACCCCTTGTTGTTTTGCACAATTACGGCACAGGCGTACGTTGGTGTTTTAAACACCATTTTGCTTCCCACTGTTGAAGAGCAATATGAGGATGGCGATTTCATCTTGCATCTTTCAACACTTTCGAGCACCTGGTCATACTGCACGGCCTGTGGTGGAGTGGTTTCACGAGAATACCATCCCTGTAATGGACCGGCCTGTACAGAGTCCTGACTTGAATCCTATCGAACACCTTCGGGATGTTTTGGAACGCCGAATTCGTGCCAAGCCTCACCGACCTACATCGATACCTCTCGTCAATGCAGCACTCGTGAACAATGGGCTGCCGTTCCCCAAGAACACCTCCAGCACCTGATTGAAAGTATGCCTGCGAGAGTAGATGCTGTCATCAAGGCTAACAGTGGACCAACACTCTATTGAATTCCAGCATTACCGATGGAGGGCGCCACAAACTGGTAAGTCATTTTCAGCCACGTGTCCGGATACATTTGATCACATAGTGCCTATAATTGCATTTATATTTTAATATTTACTAAATGAATAATTGCCAATAATCGAAAGGTGGGATGTATTGAAATTCAATATCAACACGATGATAAAAATAAGAAAGACATTTTGATTCTTCAGAAGTTTCTGGGGAAATAATTTTCTTACAACATTTTTAGACGTATGAACAACTTAAGATGAATAATTTCTAAAGAGGTACGGCTGAGATGACACGCACGCGTAATCTAAGCCTTGTAAGTCATTTGACAATTTAAACGAAATTCATTTCAGATAACCTGTGCCTAATATTATGTAAGTGAACAGTCTCCAATAGTACGATAGGATTGACGTAAATTAACACTTTTGGTGTAAAATGATTCAATTCTGTTTTTGGGTGTCAATACTGTAACACTAACGATTACCTGTGGAATCGATTAGCGACCCTGCCACTAGCTCAGATCGGTGATGGAAGGAACTGTTACACAGTACAAGAGAAACACAACAAAAAATAAACACTTGTTCACTGGTAAAATGATTCACTTTATTCCTGAGCAAAAAAAATTAAACAAAGTTGCACCAGGGAGATTACCATTCTTACACTAACAATGGAAAAGGAAAAATTATAGAGAAAAGAAAATTAGGCATGTTAGTAATTATAGAAAAAGACTTATAACTAGGAAGAAGGTCAACTTATTACAAATAATATTTACAAGCGTTACAGAATGATAATTTGACGTGCCCAAACACATTACTGCGTTACATAAGTTTTGAAGATGAATACCCGGCAGGTCATCAACCTCGTAGGGTCCTTTATGTGCCCAGGCAGGCACTCGGCCGGCAACTGGGAAGGAGGGCGGCGGCCTTGGGCGAGGGGGGGGCGGCGGCGGCCGTCCCTCACCCCTCTTGGCGCGTGGCGTCAGCTGAGCGGTCCTCCGCTCATTCAACCAGGGGAGGCGGTGTCCCGGGCGGTCTGCCCGCGATGTCTAGGCGACTAGAAGTTCTTGGAGACCGTCGGGATTTTTCTCCCGACCTCAGGCGCGGAGTCGACAACAATGCGTCTCTCTAATTCTCATGACAGTCATTCGCATAGTCCGGTTTCAGAAAATCAAGAAATCCGTCACGAATTATTCACATTCCGGAAAAGTTCCTCTATTCACCACAGTCTGCTCAATACTCGAGCTGATACTGTAAAAAATTCTAAGTTCGATAGAGGTGAACTTGCCTCTAAACGAAGAATATTCCCCCCAAGAGAAACTTCTGCCCCGACTGTCCTGTCTAAACTCCAAATCCCTTCTGCCTGATGGATGAAAAATTTTACAAGTCCGGCGAGGGCGAATTTTGCCTCTGACCGACGACTGTTCCCCCCACCGTCCAATGATCTGGCCCCGCCTGACGCCCCAGCTCTTCTCCCGACTGATGCCCCAGCTATTCTGAAATTCTCTCCGTCGAAATCGCACCAGGTTAGCTCTCCTCCCCACCCCAATTTCTTACGTGTCCAAGTTCCCTTTGATAGCAGTGTCGCTATTGGTCAGAAGTTGTGTCGCAGTGAAATATTCTAACCCAATCGCAGCGTGAGAAGCAAAGGAAACTTCTACCCTTTGTGTGGGCTGCGAGCATGCGGGCTGTTCTCGAACCTTCTAGAAATCTAGCCCTCGCTTGCGTAGGGGGGCGCGTTTGATGACGGAAGTATTGCTCTGGGCTCCCCCGAAACTGGGTGGTCTTGAAATCTGCAGCTGTGCGCGCGCACGTGCACAGTATCTGTCACCAGCAGTCCTCAAAACGGCCGGCTTAATGGGAAGGAGGCGATAATGGCCCCCGCGATAAGTGAGACTACGCGTGCATTGCAATCAGTTTAAGCTTCCGGTAGAATTCTGGGTGGTCCGAGTTTGTTATATTTAATTTTTCCAGCATGAATTTCGTTTTCGAAAAGTATGACGAAATCGGTTTCGCTACAATACCTTTAAATTGAACAGTTTTTAGGAAATCGCTCATATTCCTCCAAATCGACATGCAGTAGCCGTTTTTGCGGCTGATTCTTCTACACCTTGCTATATCAACAGAAATGTTACTGACACCATGTCATCGACTGCACTGTGTAAGCGCACATTCATGAAATAGGCAAACCTGCACGGGACCACATGACAAACTATTTATAATTAGGAGAAAAATGCAAACATATTCACTTAATTTTTCCATACTAAATCTTTATATATAATAATATTTTAAAATAATATTAGTTATATTTTAATTTATATTCATTTAATTTATTATTTACTTATCTCCGGATTCTAAGAATTCACTTGAACCGATAATTTCCCCAGGGACGTTAAGGGCATCTTCAAGAAAATACCTCTCAGCGTGAAAGACGATAAAGATGATTAATCTCCTTCCTCGTCCTCACAACAAGCCTCTTTCCTGAAAAGTTTCGTGCTTCACTCAATCATTAATAAACGGCGCGTGATAAATCAATCACGCAGACGACAAGCCCTCGAAGTATCGCGTCCAATCTGCCTCATTAACCATCTACCATCCAACTCAACGCTCTGTAATGACATGCACTAAATCGCAGCGTGACGATAACGCCGCTGGAGGCAGGGGCTGGATGCAATCACGGAGCGTCAAGCACGAACTCGCATTGGAACCACGGCAACTGTGACTTGTTACCGGGTACGCGAATACCCTTAAACGTTCTCACACACTAGTATACGGAACGTTTTTCTGCTACGGGAAATCTACGGATTTTCAACAGAAAAGTACGATTTTAGACATCCACTAGTAAAATCGGCTCTTTCAGAGCATACATAGCGGTTCTTCAGAGCATACAAAGTTCACTTTATAGCACTAGTGCGAAAAGTAAGACGATGCTCTAGTGTTGAGATAAATCTGTGAAGACAGCAAAGAAAACAAAACACTTCCGTGTGATCACACCAGCTACTACTGATCTTAAGTGATTTGTAATCTTAAATAAAGTTAAATAAAAAACAATAGGGCAGTCTAAAAATTAACGTATGCCACATGTGGTAGAAGTGATTTTTTTTCCTCGTAGGATTGTGCTGCTCGGTCTATCAGTCTCGTGTCTGAACATTTCCTACTCGCAAAATAAAAGTTCACTTTTACCACTCGTTTCATAAATAAATATTTTCTGGGTCCCTGATACCAAAAAAGTGGACTTCTTGTATCTCTAATAGTAAAAGTGGTTTATGATATTCTTATAAAAGCTGTGTAGTCAGAGACCTTGTTTGGGGGATCCTTAGTATTAGAAAAGGGATTTTTTTTCAAAGTGTGGTACTGATCTTCCACCAGCCTGTGAACACTATTGTCTAACATAAACCGTACCCAGGGTTTTACCAAAATAAAAATGCACAAACCCCTGTGAGGCAAAACTGCAGAGTGGAAGGAAAATATTTTAAAAAAAGTAGAGTCAAAAAATAAATTAACTCCGATCGATCTGGCTGATGTTGGGCACCTCTAATTTGAAACTATATTTTTATTTGTTCGGGATACTTTATATGCAGCGTCTAGGAAAAATTCAAAATTTTCGCAAAAATTGCTTCAAGTGTTTTCTTGTCAAGTTTTGCTAGATCGGAAAAAATTATCTTAAGGTATAAAATTATGACAGTTTTTTGTTAAAACCTCTGGAGGGGAAGGGAGGGGAAATTAGTGTCTCTCTTCCCCTCCTTTCCCTTTTTCCTTGACAAAAGCCCTAAATCTGTCCGTTTAGATAAGGGATTTCCAACCTTTTTTCATTCATCGAACTTTTAAAGGAATTGTTTGTTTCATTGGACCTCTTCCATTATTTTCTACTCAATACATCATACAGAATCACAAAACAAATGATTGTATATAAATGTTTTAAAGATAATTTGGTCTCCCATTATTTTGATTGGGATCTAGATTTTCATTAATCGAACACGCTTCCGCTTCTGAGTAGCTGAGTTTCTAAACTTCATATCTGTGTAATGGGTGCAAAACATTTTAAATGACCATGACATTTCTGCAGTGCGTATTGCAGGGAGTACTCTCTGCGATTGAGAATTTTTGTTTATATATAGTTATATATTGTTGAGTTTTCTAAACATCCTAAGCAGTTGAGTAGCTAAATACTCGGGTTCCCCCAGGGCAGAAAGCCGAAATCGGTCCCCTATTTGCAAACAATGTGAAATTTGGAGTTCTACATATAACTGGTACAAGAATGTAGGCCCATGTAATGGAGCAAATAACTATGAAGTTAGATTTGTTTTTTTCTTATTTTATCCTTCAGAAACGCGAGTTAGAAAATCATTACATGCTGTGTTACTTTAGACCAGAAAACAATTATCAAGATTAATACTATTTTAATTTGAGTAATTATGGGGATTCTGACTGTATCAATCATGGATTCATTTTCGTTAAGGACTCCCTAATTGATACCTTGATCTTCATCGACCTCCTTAAACATTTCATCGACCCCAAGGGGGTATTATTAGGAACCTTTGAACCACCCGAAAATCGATACAATTTTGTAGTAGCGTAATAAAAACGCATCCATTTTACTTTCTCGCTACCGCTTCCACGACATTAAAATATGCCGCGAAAAAACGGCGAATTTTCGGCAGAAAAACTATTATTACACGTCCCTGGTAACGAAAAGGTGGATAAATCCAGTTGCTAAATTTAGAACCGAGTCTCAGCGATTGCGGTAGCAATTTACAGCCTCGCTATTTTGCAGTGTAAATAAAAGGGTCTATATTTATTGTTAATTTTTGGTCCATGGCACGCATAATGAGGTGTTCAATCCAATCATCATCCGTCATGTTACAATAATAAATAGGATGCAGCTGATTAAACTAGAACAACAAAATTTTCGATGTACCTGGCTGAACATGAGAAATATTCTAGAATCTTCCAAGTGCTCGATGGTCCACTTAATATGGCATTCTGACCTTATTAGGAACCTTTGAACCACCCGAAAATCGATACAATTTTGTAGTAGCCTACTAAAAATTCATCCATTTTACTTTCTCGCTACCGCAATGTTAGTGTAATTTATCTGAAACTATGTTTTTCTATTTTTCCTTTAATATTTAAGGAGGGTGTCCAGGAATTTAAAACTTGCCAAATACTCGAAATATATTTCGCTCCATTGCAACTTGGTTAGAATGCGTAATGTTAATCAAACTGTGTTAGCCAACCTCTGATAGAACTGCGTTTCCCTTCTTTGCGCAAGTTAAGGACAGAGTCGCGTTTTTCTTGGGCCGGCACGCGCTCCGCGGATTCCGTTTCTCAGTGGAGGGAAGGCAAAAGCACACACGGAGTAGCTCAATTAACGCAGTGACGTTTTAAATGAAAAACAATGTTAGTACATTAAGGAGGTAACGGCGAGCCCCACGCGAGCGCTGCGCTATCACGCCATATCACGAGAGGGCGCGGGCGTCACGGCACACAGCGCGAAGAACGCTGGCCCAAAGACACGCATTGTGAACACAAACCAAAAATAAATGAAAGCAAAAGTAAATGAAAAATGAAAGCGAGTAGAATAGAGGTAAACATTACAAAAGATACATAATAGAATAGGAAACAGGAACGAAAAAAACTAAAAAGGAATAAAAAAGTATAATAGATTAGAAAAAATACAGAAAATAATAAATATGAAAAACATGGCAATTGCAATTTTCGGCCTGTGAAATTGTTTGCAAAACCACAACAACAAAAACACGGAATTAATAATGTCGGTGATGGTAACTAATAAGATGGTGTTGCTAACAAGAAGGGAAAAGTGTGGAGTTTTCAACTATAGTTTTCAGTAACAAGAATGGTATAAGGACAACGGGATGTGCATAAAAAGAACTTTTGTATACTTTCATGAAAGTACATTCTAGAAGCTGATAGTTAGGTGCCTGAAAAGTATTCCTATCTTTGATGTGTGCTTGTCAATGAATGTATTGTTACGAATTACATGAAAACAAATATTGCATAAATACCAACTTTGGAAAATTAATAATAGATTGTTTATATAATGCATATTTTAAACTCGCTAAAGATGTTTTTGTTGGGAAATGTTTCTATTCTGATGTAAGTCGGGCAGAGAGCTGCAGCCAGAACTGCTCTTTACAAACTTTGTGGAAAGAGAAGAATGGAACGAGGAGTAAGAGGTAGAAGAACAAGAAAGGAAAGGAAAATACGAGGAATAAGGAGAGGAGAGGGAGGGAGGAAAAGAGAAAGAAAGAAAAGAATAAGGATAATTGCGAAACATACTCTAAGAAACCAAATAAAATTGGATACAAGATTGTGTGATTGTACGCTGTGGCACGTAGTGGCTCTGGTACTCAACGTGTTTCCCCTTACAGACCTCCTTTTTCCATTATCTCTAAACATGCTTTTCTCTCAAACCGGCAAAACGTAACTTGGGGATTGTGGGCCCCACCCCGGAAAAAAAAATCGAAAGTTGAGAGGTAATGAAAAATTGGAGAAGCACTCGAAGCCTCGTTATCTCTAGGGTGGTTGAATGCCGGGATTACTGTTGCTTGAGGCAGAAAGCCTATACAATCTACACCTTAATCTAAAAACAAAATGGACATAAGAAAAAAAAATTGAGAAGAGAAAGAGGATTAGCAGGAAGAAGAACAGGAACAAGAGGGAGAAGAATAAGGTGGAGAAGGACAAGAAGGAGAAGGACGAGAAGGAGATGGAGAAGGACAAGAATGAGAAGGAGAAAAGAAGAGGAAGAAAAGGAAAAGTGGATTAAAAGATCAGAGAAAAAAGAGGAATAAGAGCCGGAGAAAAGGAGGAAGAAGAATTTTGTTCTCGTAGTCCAAAGAAAGTTTCTTTCGAAGTGCTTTGGAGCCACTGCGAGCCGCGTCGAGTCGCTGCGTCCATTGATCTGCCCTTCCACGCAGCAAGCGGCGTGTAGCCTCGTTTAATGCTCAGCGACGCTTAGTGGAAGTTTTATTTATCAGGGAAAGACCACTGAATGTCAAACCAATCTAAGTGACGTAAAGTATTTCTGTTTCCGCTGCATTTTATTTAATTCAAACTTCATCTAGAAGTTATGCTTGATTTTAAACTAGTTTTAGCACGTCAGTTTCCACTTCGCTATATTTAACTGAATTATTGCAACCCTTGACTGTGCTGTTCATTCTTCAATTACTTTTAATAAACCGTTAGAATCAGCATGAAAACATTTGAAAATATATTCGTTCGTGGTAGTCGTAACTTTGGCCCATAACCAAATATCTGGGAAAGAAAAATAAGTTCAGGTGTGTGTGTGTGTGCGTGTGTGTATGACGGAGGGTCAGAGAGAGAGGGCGTGAGAAAGAGGGTGTGAGAGAGAGAGGGTGTGAGAGAGGACGTGAGAGAGAGAGGGTGTGAGAGAGAGGGCGTGAGAGAGGACGTGCGAGAGAGAGGGTGTGAGAGAGAGGGCGTGCGAGAGAGAGGGAGTGAGAGAGAGAGGATGTGAGGGAGAGGGCAAGCGAGAGCGAGAGAGAGAACGAGAGTGAGTGAGTGAGTGAGTGAGTGGGTGGGTGGGTGGGTGGGTTGGTTGTTGGGTGGGTGGGTGGGTGGGTGGGTTGGTTGTTGGTTGGGTTGGTGGGTGGTTGGGTTGGTGGGTGGTTGGGTGGTTGGGTTAGCGAGTGGGTGGGTGGGTGAGGGGGTGGGTGGGTGGGTAGGTGGGTGAGGGAGTGGGTGTGGGAATATACGTATGTGTTGGAATAAGTGTGAGAAGAAACTAGTTTTTCTTATTGCTTTAACCCAGTAAAGTTATAAAAACAATAACCGTTGTTATCGATAGTATTAACACATCGTTTTTAGTTCACATTCGAGAGTAAAGAATTATCAAATTATTTTCTATGCATTTACAATAACTATGATTTTTATTTGCAAATATTAATGTTAAACCTATTAAATCGAAAACGATAATGAATGATCAATTTAAAAAGGTTTTTAAGTTGATCATTTACCCGCAGTAGATGAAATAGAATTATTATCTTGGTCAGTTTTACTATGTCCAATCACCTCTTTTCCATCGCTTTGCGAAAAATTCTCTCCCGCTGCGGCAAGACAAAAAGGAACTATAAATCTTGGTTAAAATAATTTTCGAATACATGTTGTACATTCTGGAACGTCATTATTTTTATGGCTTAGTCCGAGGATAATTATAATGGCAGATACAATCTTAACGACTAGCAGCGATCACGCGACTCGCTTTTCGCGACGCAGCGCGAGACAGAGGCACGTTTGTGTATTATTTTGAATGAGCCGCATGTAAATTATCGTTCTAAATTTTGTTATCGCCGAAACGTGTTTCACGAATGTGGTAAAGGGCACGGAAAAACGAGATATAACTTCATTTTCTAAGAAATATTGGGTGTGTTCCTTCCCTTGTTTTCTTGAGATTTAAGAAAAATATGCGGGAGGGGGGGTTATAAACTAGAAACTTGTAAGTGAAAGAAAAAACGCTTTATTGTGAACTGTTGATATCGACAAAAAGTTTCAGGTTATTGATAAATCCAAAACCACTACTGATTAACACCACAAACTGCGAAGAGTGCTATCTGCTTATTGTTTAGCAAAGTCCAATCGTTTTTGAAACTATCTGTTAAAATACTTAAAATAACGAAAGGTGGAACAAGAAGATAATACAAAAGTATTGATATTGTTTATATTATTTTTAAAGGTTAGTAGATAAATCTCTTGTTCATAATTCAAAAAGTAAGAATGAAATACACCTTGTGTTTTAGATGTGCTAAGATGATACGTACATGATAATACATTTGATCCGTTTAATTATTCAATGTTATTTGTCCCTGGTCCACGGTCATTAGTCCTAGAAGAAATGTTGCATGTTGTATTCCAAGGGGGATGGGGTCCTCCGCGAAATGTGAGGTCCGGGGCCGGCCTACACGTGCAGGATTTTGCTCCTCCAGGTATCTGCACTAGCGTGGCCTCAGGGATAAGCTCTAAGCTTACCGACTGACCGTTGAATGCCGTAGTTTCGTGCATTTAAGTGTGAGTGTTCAAAGGAAGACGATGGGGCAAGGAAGGAATGATCGGGCGCGGTCCGGGGCCCACTTTTGTTAGGGTTCTACCTGTTATTCATAAAAAACAACAACAAAAAACACAAAAAACAATAAACAAAAAACGGAAAACTGCCAATCAGATAATTATTCTCCAGAGACTGGTTGAATTGGAGCTCAAAATAAATTGGATTTAACGTCTGCAATATTTGCGACTGCTAGGGCTACAAGATACATAAACGATCTTAAGATATGTTCTTTGGTGGCAGAAATAATTATTTTACTTTGGTGAAGGAAGTAATCAGTTGATGCAGTTAATCAGATAAAAATTCAACATGAAAAATATAAAGATAAATGATACATAATTTTAATATTACGTATTTTTAAAATAGATAATATTTCTTTTAAATAAATTATCACTACATGACATTCTATATTCCGAACCTCAGTTTCCGGATTTACTTTATTTTGTGCTTTAAAGTAAATGCCAAATCTGATGGCATATTTATTACATGCCGCGATACAAGATTCTTGACCCTCTAGATATACGTGTGTTGTAAATCACTGATGCAGGTCTCCTAAGAGTTCAAACTCTACCTACAATTTCGCTTTCTCTAATCGTATGATGAAAAAACAAAAGTGGAGAAAAACGAAAATTAAGAACTGATGGAAACTAACGAGGATATGATACCGATTTCGTATCCAACTCCCAACTTCCAGTTTTAGTGCTACCATTAGGGCTTTTAATTCGCCCTATTTACGCGGCCGCCGGCTGGGGCCGTTATCAGAAGGGGTCACTGTGTGTCGCGGGACTCGCGTCCTGCGCGCGAGTTTGGTTGAAATTGGTTTCGTGCTCGCATGTCGCCGTAATTTGAGGCAGCGCCCGACACATTAAACGCAAAGGCCACCATTACTGGAGTTTCATATCGACGCGCAACAGCAGTTTGTGTGCCAGCGACAACGACAAAAGCCATTTAACAAAATAAAGTTACAAAATAATGGAACGATTTGAGACGCTATCGGCGAGCCTCATCTCGCGTCCTCTTCGTCGGGGATATTTTCCTCATAGGAGGCATCCACGTAAGCTAACGGTGTTACCGCACAATTTGTCGAGACTGAGAACCACTTCGAATGAGCCATAGGTTTCCAGATTGTTTAACATTCGACCATTTTGTTACGACGTGAAAACTGATAACACCGCAACTGATTTCAAAAGTATGTCAGAAATTGGCCGCAACTTTCACTGATTTCTTATCTGCATTGTTTTCTCCCTATTTTTTTTACGATATTGATCATCAAACCCTTTTTAATAGTGGCATTATAATTTTACAACATATTTTCATTGTGATTGTAGATTGGAGAACCTCGATGTTCCACAACTGTAATTCTAAATCAAAGTTCAAAAGTATGGACGGACAGGCTTCGCAAAGTTGACATTGATAGTAATCAAAATGTATTCAAGCATTCCCTTGAACCCCAAATCTATAGTTCTTCAGTACACGCAAAGATCTCGATTTCTCGAGCAAATAAAAACCTCAGAAATTGGAGTTGCAGCTTCGAAACAGAACTCCAGAACAAACACGACAAATTGTTCGACAAATATGTCTTTCTGAAATTACGCCTATGGGAAAACAATACGTGATTCACGCAAGTGAATTGCCGAAGTATGAATGATGTATATCACCATAAATCTACTTTCTGATCTTTGAAAAAAAATTCTCTGAATTCTATTAAGGTAAATATTAAGAGATATCAAATGTACAGCTGTGCACGAAAAGATCTCATTATATATTTGGAAACAGACAATATGATTTATCTCAATATTTTAGTGAATGCTGATTAACTTTGAGTTACATTCTCTTTACATTAGGTGTTAATAAAATAACATACATGTTTTAGATAAAGCGTTATTTGTTGTTTTATGTTATTTTGTTATTACCATGTCTATAGATGCTGCAACATACTAAGAATCCAATATAAATTTTGAATTAATCCATTTCGAGTATTATTGTTCTTGTTCACAGTCATTGTAAGCCGGATTTGCATCTAAATGATTTAATAAATCGGTTTGATATGAATGGGTTATAATCTCGACCCCACCCAATAAGTGGTGGGGTTGAACTGAATTCGAACGGGAATATTGTTTCGTGAGATTACAAAATTTAAAAAAAAATTAAAAAAGTTTTTTTCTTACGAAATTTCGACGTTTTCTGGCGCACATTACATAACTTTCTTTTTTACGAAAAATTGGTAAGGTGAGAAAATAAGAAGTAAATTTTGGTAATTACAAGATTGAATTGAATAAGCAACGGTTCAAATACAAATGACATTCCGCATCTAGTTTTATCTTCCATACGGTATATTATTTTCATATGTGTATGAACTAACCTTGAGTTAACAAACACACGTTCTAAGTAACATTGTAACACATACCACATTAGAGTTACTCTTAGTGGCACTCTACCCGTTGCCAAGTCGGTGGATGAATGCGTAATGATTTGATGTGAACTGATCAGGAGGAGCCACAATATTTTTCAAAGCTACACTGTATTATACAAAGGCCAGTCGACAGCTAGTCGCCGCCCCGCACACTGCGACCGCGACCCTGCCGCCACTGAGGATGACCACCGCAGACGTGGACGAAACGTTTGGCCCTTCAATGACAACTGGACCACGGCCTACCAGCCAGGAAAATGTATCTACTATACACTGTATTACGTTCGTAAACTGGAGGTCATTAAATAAGGAATGAAACAATGTTTTGAGCATATATTGCATGTTAGCTTGTTTTTGAACATAGATTGCAATCTCAAGTGACAAACTTCCAATACTCAGATAAGAAATCATCAACGAACAGATTAAACAATTCGGTTTTTGTCTACTAGCTGACGTTTATCATGATCCAATTCAACTTTACATCTTTAGCACTATCAAATGGCGTTAAGAAATTGAACTTACAAATGGTGTTAAGAAAATGAATGATTATTTTGGATTGAGCATTATAATTCACAATATCAGCAATATTCTTTCAGTTGCACAGTATGATACATTTATATTTTGAAATAGATATCTATATTTTCTCAAAGTTAAATACTGAAATTCAACAAATCAAAACTTAAAATGCAAAGATATCAATATTTTAATCAGTTTGCACTTTTTTTCTTATCCTTTTAACCCATCCGCTCCTGTACATTCTTCTCAAACGTTTTCTTCCGTTTCCTTCCTCCCTTGCACGTTCGCTGTCCAAGCTGTCTCCGACCTCCCTCCGCGCACCAGCGCCGGGCGTTCGCGGGGGAGCCCAGGCAGAGGGCAGAGGGATACGGCGGGGCCGATAAGTTTTTCGATAATCTCCGCGCGGACCAGAGCCATTAATAAATGTATTCTAATAACAAGGCTGCTGCCGCCGCCATTCGCAGTGCACGCGACGCCTTCATTAATTCCCGCCGCACGCATTAAGATGGCCGCTGCGCGTGCGTGAGCCTGCGTGACACGCGTCGTTCGTTAGCAGTAACCGCCGATAAGAGTGGTGGCGTCCCCCAAGGATTGGCTATCGGTCACGGCACTTTTACGCAACAATATCGTCTCGATTTGAATAACTGCAGGAGGAAACTTTGTGTTTAGGTCAACTGACCCTTGTTTCGCTGCGTATTCAATTTAGATCTCGAAAATTGCGCGAACTAAGTTAAGGTTTCTATGAAGAAATACAAAAATCTCTGAAGATTTGTATGGGAGCATTCGGTCATTCGGCGGCAAAGCAGATACTTATACATACTAGTAAGGCCTTAGTGTTTAACAGGTTTGTGAAATAAGATTTTTTTTCTACATGAGGGCCTCATCACCTTGCATTCAAAAATTAAGCTTATTCTGGTTGCACCCGATATTGCCATATTATAGGATGATATTGTCGATCTACAACACAAGATGAACTCTTTGTAGAAGTTCTGCTAAATTAATGATTTGAAGGTTAACACCAAGAAATTACAGATCAAGGTTTTCTAAAGATACGGAAAAGAGAGTATAGAACGGTGAAATATAATAATGAGACAATCGAAATGATGGGCAGTTATACCTATTTGGGGATAAAATTTTAATAAAATTCTGAGCTTTTTAACACGACAGTGAGGACTCTGTATGAATGAGCACTTAATGCCGTGAGTGGTATATGAGATATAATGATGAGAACGAAAAGGAGTTGGGAATCTATTAGAATATCTCAAGCGATAGTGATCTCTATAACGCTGTATGGTTGAGGGGGCTGGTTCCGCAACCCCTTGGATGAGATATGAAAAATAAAGACAAAGTTTTTTAAATCTTTACCAGGTTGGCATAACAAATTATTTGATAAATTTAGAGACTGGCAGAGCAAGGTTCTGCATAATGGCGGTCAAAAGAGTGTTGTCTTTTTGTATCAGAATACTCATGAGTGAAGAAAAATATTTTATACAGATATTTGAAGATGGCCATTTAATGGAAAATACATTCACAAGTTTTTAACTACGAAGAATTTAAAATGGAAAATGCCAAATGTGGGTTTTATAGTATCTGTATAGATTTATCATTCACTGTGAAGTTGTCACGATATACATTTCTCAACCACTTACCACTTAGCGGTTTATCTTTACGAAATGCAAATGCGGAGGCAGGTATTAGGCACATTGCACTGTTTTTTTTTGGCAACAGAAAACACCACATGAACTTATTTCAGTTACAAAACTATTCCTTCGTGTGCATCTGAAATACATTCACTTCATAAGTAGTATACTAAGAGGACAAATATACTACAATATTCTTTCAATATTCCACACATGAACAACTTTATTCACTACAATTAATTTCTGAAACTAGATCTTCAACGTCCGCCTTATTTATATTCATCTTCTACATGATCTCTCAAATCTCCTAAAACATTGTTTACCCAAAAGTCAAGCAATTGTAACCCATTTCTAGGCATTCCACCTGCCAACTCATAAGCGCGTAAAGACACGAAAATGTACATTTTTCAAAATATTAACAAACGTTTCACAAATATATTTATAAAACAATAGAGAGACAACATTTGAATTAACGCAATGATTTATTTTTCGTTTCTGTGCAATGAATATTTTTGTATTGTATTTGATTAACACACCTACATTTTTCATTATTTTTTTATTTTTGAGGATCCTCAATATCTTGATCGAAATCAAGCTTTCGAAATACTGTAGAGAAATAAAATTTTCACAATAAGGAAATTCCTCAGAAAAAGGCAGCCATTTTTGAGAAAATATTGTTTGAACGTTTTTTAATATATGGCATTTTTATTTCCCGGATAAAAAATTTAAGAGTTTTTGAAAACACTATTATTAAAGGTGCTTAGAAGCTTCATCGTTAGGAAATGCATTTAAGTATGAAAATATCAATAATGTACATGTTTACAGCGGGAGAGACATTTAAAAGAATACGTATGGAAACGTTTTTCACGTCAGTACAGTATATAGCATTGGTGGCAGCCCAGAAGAAGGTCGAGCAAAATGAAAAAAAACAAAAAACATCCGACTGAAAAGATAGGGAACTAACTAGGCCTATTTGTAACTGAACTCTACTTTTACCAAGTTATGCTTATATACCAAAATATGATTATATACAATTTCATAACATTATTGTTCTGGATATGTTCGAAAGCAACAGATATCATTCCAATTCCTTATGATGTTCCAAATCCTATAATGACCCTACTATGAGAACAGATTACAGACACGGCATCTCTCGATACCATCATTATCGACAGGAAACAATTTCACGCAATTCAATTTCTGAACGTTAAGATTTCAGATAATAAATCAAAAACTATGTTTACCATAATACTATTGATCGCAATAATGTGGAGGCACTATTTGTGTTTTGTTCACGTATTGTACCAGAATCATATATTTGGCTTAAAGAAGGCCAACGAAAGCAACTCCAAGAATACACGTTTATCATCTTACACCAAACGGTATTATTTTGTACAATATTGAGTCTCCAGCCTGTGGCATCTGGCATTAGCTACCAAGCCAAATATAATTTTCTTTCTCGGAGTGCGAAATTGGAGTTATCGTTCCGGAAACGCATCCCCTTTGAGCATCCAAAGAAATTGTGTTTACACGCCTGCCCCGCCGCAGCCGTCGGCGCACGCAATAAACTCCCGAGCAAGGAGAAAAGAGACTCCCCGCTCAGAGCATACAAGTGAAACAGACTCCTCCCTCTCGGGCCGCCGGCGCGTGGCGGGCCTGGATTAGCGCATGCGCCCGAGGGGCGACAATCCGACGGCCTCGCTGGGCGGGCCGGGTTTCGGGAATAAGCCTTTAGGCAAAGAATGGAAATATACTGACAAATTGAGCACCTTTTGTGAAACAACGGCGGTGAAAATCGGCGTATGTAAATTGGGGACCAGAAGGGAGGGGAGTCTAACCCATATGTAAATTGGGGACCAATCCAGAAAGGGCATACGGAAATTGGGGACCAACTAGCTCTTCCCAATTCCAGGTAAAAGTGGAAGATAACACTGTAGTTTCAAAGAACATTTTCACAGCCGTTGTTTTTAAAAGACAACTTCCTTCCTAATTTTCCAGACTGAGGGCTGGCATTTTTCTTTCGAAATGTGGTTTGTTTGAAGTAGGTTTTCATTCAATTGAATCATTCGTTGTTTAAATGAATTCTGTTTATCTTTCTATTATTATATTCTTCCTTTTCTATAACGGCAAACATGAAATTTGGAGACTCTTCTAGTGTTTTCTTTTGCTTTTCATTTTGATATGGGCACGAATCTGGAAGATTTTCAATAAGACACAAGGAAAAACTGGACAGTATCGTCGTGGCGACCCCCTTAAAGTGCTTATCTGCTCAATCAGTCCTTTTCCTTGAATTGGTTTGGTCCTCAGTTTACAAGTAGAATTAGAAACTAAGTTTCGCAAGACTAAGGTTAACGAAATTTGGTTCCAAATTTACATGTGGCCGGAAAAATTGGTTTGTACGGTTGTGTGAAATAGACCTTAACACTGAAGAAAATCATCCTCATCATCAATATCATTCACTTATTTATTCAGCTTTATTTACAGATTCAGCTGATACAAAAATTTACACACAGCATTAGTAACTACCACTCCTCACTGAAAACTCCCAGACACTCTCCCTCAAACTCCACCCTCATACATTTTTCTCCCATTATTTCCTCGGCGTTCCTTTCTCATTTTCACAACTCTTCACCTCTTCCTATTAAACATATACATCAATATACTCACTAAACTTCCTCTTCTTCTTCTTCTTCTTCTTCTTCTTCTTCTTCTTCTAGTAGGCACATGTGCCTGTTCCGTCTTCACAATATTCGGTTTCATCATTGTCATTATCGTCACTATTATTGCCACCTTTTCTTAAGCCTTCCTACATCTCTTTTACCAGTGGGTCGATAGAGCATTGCCAAATGGCGGATTCTATTGGCGTCCATTCTTTGTATGTGTTGTCTCCAAGAATCTTTACAATTTTCTAGTTCTTCATTTATGTTTTATATGCCCATATCTTTTCGGATATAGTGATTTCTTAGGGGATAATATTTGGTGCAGACTTTAACTTCCCTGAAGAATCACATTTCAGAGGCGTGGATTTTGCTTTTATCTCTTTATTTATCCATGATTCACTGCCACACAAAATGACATGAATTGCCACTGTCCTGTAAAATTTGATTTTCTATCTTTTTATGTTTTATAATGGAGGGGTCTATTTATTACCCCACTTATTGATTGAAATCTATTGGTTTTATTTTCAATGTCCCTTTCGGCGTCATAACTTATTGCACATCTACGATAGTTAAAATGTTTAACTTAGGCTACGAGCATGTTTTTTACTCGTTTGACGTGTACGAAATTAACGTATAACGCCGACTGTTGTGCGAGGGGCATCGTCCAAGAGGCAGGCTCGTGCCACCGCAAGAGATGCGCTTTCACATAGCTCGTGGCCCATCCATACTCACGTATCACTCTCCCCTCGTGATCGCCTAACCATTCTTTCAACAGAGGACGGAAAAGCAAGCCACTTAGCTTCTTACTTGTACCAAAATCGGTTCCTGGTACAGCTATCTAAAGACGGCAGGCAGTAACGCGCAAATGGGGTCGAGTGAAACGGCGTCAGGAAGGACCTTCGGAAAACAGTTCAAATTGATATAATTGATCTACTTAGGGTTTAAAACTTGGTGCTACAATTTTAAGAAGTAGTATAATCTAAAAAAGATTTTTGTTACATTAAGACACATTAACGTCAAAAGAACCATACAACACAAGGCGCGCAACATAAAACATTACATCTACATGTTAAACACCAGTTTTTTTTTTCTAAATATATTTACACTTTCACGGTCACTGTCAAATGCTTCAGCGAGTAAATTGCTCCACTAGTTCATTGTTCCATTTACAAACGAGTATTTCTGCTTATAGTATGGCTGCCTTTCTGCCCGGCATTTGAAATTATGATCCGCTCTGCCTAAATACGTCGCTTCCAGAAGCCTGCTCCGAATTTCTTTCACGCAGGGAAACCTACATATGCCTGATAAACCATTAACCCTAACCACAGATCTGCGATTTGAAAACGGTATTCATTCATTTTGAGCGAGTCGATTTCCAAAGATTTAGCATCCATTTTCTGAATTTGTGAGATAAGACGATGTTAACACAATCAAATGGATAGAGGCTGCCATGTATCCCACGTGTGTATGGACCCCGCAGTAGCCCAACGTCTAGCTGCCAGCCGCCTGGTCGGAGGCCAAGGTGAATGTTGCGAGCGCTTTCCACACCCCTACTTTGGAAGTTCCCCCCTCAATCTCTCCAATCAAACAAAATTTCCCAACTTTGAAAAGAAACATTCTCTTAATTATGGACAAATGACATGAGCTGTCCCTGACGATTCCATTGGCTGTCCCCTTAAATGCAAATAATTCAAATCAACCTGTCATCGTCGTTTGAGCTGCTTGAAACCCGACAATTTCTTCGTTTTTTCTCGTTTCTGTTTCTTTAAGCCAGTCATTTATTTTTCCCTTTTTGATACATGAAAATGAGAGATAGTATCGTCTTTTGTTTTTTTTTATTCGTAATAATTGAGAGAATATTACTATCTCGACTGACGAAAGAAACTAATTTTCCCCAAAATTCTCAAAACATTTCTCCGTCTATTTACTGTATGTTTCACATTTTCCCCCGTAACGAAAAAAATCCCTATTTCGGGGACAAAATTCCCCAATCTGGCAACCCTGTCGGAGGCTGAGCGGGGGGCGGGGGTGGAGGCGAAGGCGGCAGCCGGGAAGGGGCAAGAGGGGATCGCGGCACGCGACTGCGCGCACGGCCGTGCGCACGCGTGATGCCGCACGCGCGCCGCCAGCAGTGATTACGTGTGTGACACGCGCTAATCGCGAGCCCCTTCAATCGCGCGCTTCCCTCTCTCCCTTCCTCCCACCCTCGGTCGCAGGCGGCGCGCGCGGCGGGATCTGGCGGCGGAGCGCTGAACCACGGTCGACGCGCCTCCCCGCCGCGCCGCGCTGCGCCGCGCATATTGAACTGGGAGAGGGGGTAGTCGCGGATAGGAAACTGTCAACACTGTGCAGTCTCCCTGCCGCACGTTTCCTTTTTAGTGACAATGAGAATATCACTAAAATAATAATAGCCGGCCCCGTGGCGCAGACGGAGGCTGCAGGTTCGAGTCCTGCGTAGGTATGGTCGTATTTGTGATTGTTCCTTCATCCCTCATTATAATCATAACATCTATTTATTCATAATTCAAGGCGTAACCACCTTATAAATAAGTGGTAAAATTTGTAAATAAAAGTAGAAAAAATTGACAATTAAAAATTAAACTATTATCTAATAATGTGATTTAATTTATAAGTTTTGTTACATAGGAGGAAAGAACAATTTGACAGTCTACCAGATCTAGTGAATGAAACCACCGCGTTTTGTTGTCTGGATGTCCCATGCATTTCGAAAGTTGATTTAGTGTTGTTGGAGCGTTTACGAACTCGATTCGTTCGTATTATAGTGTAGAGTTTTCCAGCGGAACATGGTTGCCCCAATGTTAGTCCACGGCGCGCGCGGCCGGTATCCTTCCCGGCGGACGAGGATTCTAGGAGGCGAATGCAAATTGCAGGGAGCGGGGCGGTAACTGCTCCTCCCACTCGTGAGATCGCCCAAGTGTCCGGATATTCGGACGGACGGGCCCTGTTGAATATTAATTGTCTAACAAATCGCTTTATTCATTATGTATGTGAGGGATAGCGGAGGCGGATGCATTTGTCAGGGTCAGTCGAGGTGAACTTCCCCCCTTTCCCGCACCCATCGCATCCTCGTTTAGATCTTTCCCCCGCACACGCACACACACACACACACACACACACACACACACACACACACACACGCTAAAGAAACTGTTCAATTCAAATAGTCTGTAATAATATAAAATTTAATTTATTACGCAAACAAAGTGTTTTATTCATCGATATCTTCTTGCAGGTTTGTACCAACATTTAACCATAAATGATAGTACGAGGTGATTCTGCGAATTATATCAATGCTATATCAATGACATCTGATTCACGCGCCTGTTTATTGATTTTATTTTTCGTTACGGAGGTGTAAGTAATATCACTAATCGTTATCATTAGAAAATTTCATTTTTGTCTTTCAACGTATCTCAAATGTTGTTTTCTTCCACTTATATTCCTTCTATAATATTGAAACATGTAACCCTATTCGAGCAAAAAAAAAAAGTTTTGTTTCTTCAGATGTTATGACTAGAGTCATATTTCACTATAGATACTTGAAGTTATTCCCTTGATTTCCTTTAATATTAATAATTTTTTTCTTTCTCTCTCTTTCTCCCTCCCCCCCTCTCTCTCTCCCTTTCTCTCTGTTATTCCTGGAATTTAGAATGAGTGTTAGAAGCAAATTGTTTTATTATTTTACAATCTTTTGAACTGCACGTCTTGCACCGACCTTCCTCATGTGGAATCTCCTCTGGATGTGCATCAGTGCGGAGCTACTGAAGACGCCTCCGGAACTGGTTTTGAAGTGCACTGTGTTCGATTGGAACTCTTAAGAACCTAATCTACTATTATGACACACGCTGTTAATAGGCTATAAATGTAGTCAATCATTTTGTTATATGTATAATATAAAATTCATTCTTACGTTTTTTATACCGCAATTGAGGATTGTTTTAAAATCAGTTACCAATAAGCACATTATCAAATCCCGATTATTATTATTATTATTATTATTATTATTATTATTATTATTATTATTATTATTATTATTATTATTATTATTATTATTATTATTATTATTATTATTATTGTTATTATTATTATCATTATTATCATCATCATTATTATTCTTATTGTTTTATTATTATTGTTATTAATAGAAAATATATAGTTACGTAATATTTATAGCGTAAGGAAATAATGTGTTTCTTTTCCATTTTTGGTAAAGATATCGCAAAGGTTTTTGAAATTTACAATCTGGATCTGTTTATGATTTTTCATCGCACATCACAACGATAAGCTTTGTATTTTTTACTTTTTGCCTGTAATTTTTCAAATCATGAGATAATTCAATTTTAAGGTGAATGCTTTCAATAAATACTTAACAAACAAAACAAAACACACTTATTATGAACAATCCTATTAACTTCTGTTATCGTGTGAGAATGCCTGACAACCGCCTGTGGACTGTGTTGGGTTGGCTTATACGTTGTTTAACACGTGTCCTGCCAGAACAGTCACTGGATGCCCATGAATGTGTAGAATGGAGGTAAGTCAGTTGTTAATGACAGTATGCCGAATCATTGTTCTCTGGATAAATAATTTTGTGATAATTTTTTTTCATAAGATGTATTAAGAAACGTAAAAAGCAAGTTATTTCATTATAAACTAGAAAATAATAAGTCGCCCAGAGTTTATTTACGCCATCAAAATAATATAATTCTCTTAAAATGTTCAAAGTAATGAAAGGAGTTTCGAAGTTGAAAGAATGCAGTAATCTCATAGCCCTTGATTTTCCAAATTTAATCAAAGTCATTAAACCGAAAGTCTTAGAGGCCACATTTAATTACGCCAGGAAACGCACAGCCAGCGCGACGCACCTCCGAGCAGGTCGTAACGCGTCCAACTCAAGTTCGTTCGCTTCCTTTCGCATTTTATGCAATTAATTAGCCAACTAAGGAGAGGGCGGCGCTCAGGGCGGCGCGGCACGCTTTAAGTGAGAGAACCGCGCGGCTGAGGCGGGCGAGAGCGCCGAAATTACGCCACGTGATGAAGCCACCCCTCCCCCACCACCTCCGCAACCACCAACCCCTTCCTCCCTCGTGCCCCGGTGCCCCTCCTCCGGCGGTTTTCTGCTCAGTCCACGAAGCCAGTGAAGAGACTCACCTCCTGTGGAGGTGTTTAAAACTAAAAAACAATTATTTTACGTCAAAAACAGCTAGAAACTGCATGTGGCGTACTACGGGGAGAAGTGTTTTATGTACACGTTTTCTTCATTTTGGACTCCCTACCCTAAACCATATACACGTTGAATTCTTAATCCAGAAAGAAATTAGCATTTTTGGTAAGAATTGTTAACATACAATTCACTCCGATGTAATAAAATCTATTTTTAATGGTAAATCAGCTAAAGATTTGAGTTCTTATCCTTCATCTCCTTCGTCAAGAAATATACTTCTGTCACGTTAACATGGAGAACAATAATTTGAGTAACTATATTTCCCACTGAAATCTAGAAGTGCACAGATAACATATATACATTAAGGTGGGAGTATGTATGAAATAGGACTCGCTTAGCTCCAGCGACATCTCGCCTAAAATACGAGAATCTTTTTAAGACATTTTCGGCAAATATGCAGCAAGCGCGTGTGACAAGTCAATGCCCTCTACACTTACTGAAACATACCTGTGTAGATGGCGTTGTTAAAATACGTATGCATGCGCCGTTTTGGCCGAAAAAATCGAATTAAGTTCTTCATTCACCGCGTGACGTTGCTGACGCTACTCGAGTCCAATTTCCGATGGTTTTCGTATTTCCCTTCCCTACCCGTTGCCTCCAACACAGGTGTTCAGTCTCCTCCTTAAAGACTTCGTGGTTCAGTCATATGAACGAGTTTTTGACACTCGTTGCTGCCAAATCAATTTGGGGCGTGGTCGGTGATTATCACGTAGAAATTATTCAAATTTAAATCATAAACTTTGACTCAACTGTACTTGAACGATTTTAATTCCTATTATTTTTGTCATTCAGCCAACTGAAGAATATTCATTTGGTATCAACATATTATGTTGCTAGAAAAGTAAACTGAAAAACTTCTTCCTTAAGAAACATTTATATGCATAATTCAGTGACTTAAATACAATATATTTCGATTTTAATTAAAAGCGTAATGAAAGTAAACTAGCTTTATGAAATTCGGTGTTTATAGCCAGTCCTTTTGCATCAGTTTGATGATTTAATTGACACGCCACATACTGGCATGTGCCATTCGGCATGATTTGTATCAATTCTCACAACATTACTTTAGTGACGATGTCGGAAGAACGTAAATCACTATTGAAAACTTGCCCTAGCCTCCAACTTCGCGCATTGAATTGACGCTGAGGCATCAACAGCTGGCTCTCCAGCCTATGCAGCCGGCGGCAGAATACAATTCGACGAGCGTTGCAGTCTTCGGCGCTGCTCAACTGTTGCACCACCGATAACCGGTACCATCCGCCCGCAACCCGCTGTGCCCTACACCACCAATCCCATTCTATTAATACACCTCATTACCACTTCATCCCTTTTATCCCACCAATCGCAATGTGCTCCCCTACCTCCAGTTATCCCCGGTTAATCTTCAATACTTTCTCCCACGATTTCTGATTTACTGTCCAGATGTCCCCGTCCTCTTCGGTACCTTGCCATGAACCACGCCTCCCTCCCAATTCTGGGGCTCCTTGAACCTCGCTGGGCGACCCAATCCCGGTACCTCCACTCTCCAGTACCCAGCCATTTCCGGTAAAATTACACTCCCTATACCCCTCCATCTGAGTACTCAGCTCTCAGTGCTGCGTGCCGCCGCCACTCCCAGTGCTTCGTTACCTTCGGTGATCCGCCACCCGCCTGTACCGCTGCTGCTTCCTGTATCCGTATTACTCGCGCAAGTTTTCTTGATACACGAGCTCCCTAGTCCTCACCCAGAGCTGAATAGCACGGCGCGTTGAGATACTTAGGTTTGACTCGAAACAGCACCTACCAGTTTACAATGCTGCCAACAACCACCTCGTACTTTCAATACAATCGTAGCATTTCTCGTGACTCACTTTGGTGAGTTAGTTCATTCTCACAGTTGGTACGCCCTTTTAAGCCGTGGCGTAGTCAGAGCCCTCCTCTCCCCGAAGCCCCTCGCTGTGGAATATCAAACGCGTATAGTACGTGCGCTCCCAGTTACTCCCGATACCACGCCAGTCACAGTGACATGATCCGATGCCACGCCATCGCCCAAGTCCTTGGGCTTCTCTTCCGACGATTACTTCGTCTGCGTCTATAACCCCTCCTTGAGCAGAGCTTTACGCGTCCGTACGCACCCAGGGACTACGACAGAGGGACATCTCATAGTCACTTTACACATGCTAACCCACATGCGCTTGTCAGGCGACGATCTTCGACTCCGCTTGCTTGTCTCCCCGCTGCCAGTTCTTTCGGGTCCCCACGCTCATGGGCTGTCTCGGCTCTCAGATTTACCTGTATCCTCCCCCTACTCGGAATCAACATTTACGTTGCCCCCGCGATTAATTTTTAGAACAGTTTCGCCTTCCACACATTTATCCGTCTGCTGCTTTGCTCCGACAACGGTCGTACTCTTTGAGTTTCTTATTTCCTTTCCTTTTTTGTTTTTCGTTGTTTCTTTCTGTTAGTTATTCCTGTCGCCGTAATACCATCTCTTATTTGATCATACTCGCACATTAATATTGTTTTTCTAACACAATTCATTCTCCTTTAGTACCTCTCACGTCCTCCTCTTCCTCCACAAAGACTACTCTCCTTTATTCTCTTCTCTTCCACATTCAGATTGCTTCTTATATATGTTAGCGGATTCCTGGTTTTATCACCATATACACTCTTATCTGAATGCGTATCTACCCTTTTATTACCGTCTTGTACTAGTTTCTGTTGTCTCAATCACTGCTCATTTTCCTCTTCGCCTTCACATCACTTTCACTCTCCATCGTCTTTTATCCTCGTTCTCTTTTGATATTTCAACTCCACATTTTCATTGTTTTCTTCCTCAAGCATCTTTAACCTTTTGTACTTTATCCAAACTACCTCATCAACTATTACATATTATTTCGTAGTTTCCAGCACCATTGAGTTTCCCCGTTTCCCCTTTTAACAACATTTTCTCTTTGTTTATTTTCCATGACGTTTACTTTCTCTTTCTCCTACTCCTAACTGTTCTGTGGCTCACCGTTCTCTCCCTCGCACCCCACCCCACCCCACCGCACCGCACCGCACCGCACCGCACCGCACCGCACCGCACCTCACCTTGTCTCCCTTCGCCGCGCCACTCTCCGTGGCAGAAATTAATACGATTTCCGGGCGAGTGTCGAGGTAAGAGAGCGATAAGTCAGGCGCCGCGCCGAGCAGGGGCGGGGAAGGGCCGGGAGGATGAGGGGGAGGGGCAAGGGAGGGGGCGCTCGCGTGACTCGGCTTGTTTGCCCCCCAATCCAGAGCCCCCCCGCGGAGCTTCCGCCCCGAAATTGGCGCTGTTCATATCGCAATAACAAGTGACGGCCGATGATGGATCAGGCGGGGCGCGCGGGGCGAGCGTGGGCGGCGCGGGCGGGGCGGGGGAGAGGCGGGGGGCGGAGCGGTGGCGGGGTGGAGGGCGGGGCGGGGCCGCGTGGGGGCGGGCGGAGGGCAGTCCCGCATAATGGAATCGGGACAGGAGCGGAAATTTTGCATTTACGACGTGAACCAGACACACAACGCAACAATTAATATCTCTGGATGGATATATAAATACCGCCTCACTGCATTCGGTTGCCCCCGGCTTCTCCATCCGCATTTGCATAGGCCGCGTCCAGTTTCGCTGGTTTCGGATAAAGGCTGACAGGTACTTCATCTCCGCGGGGGTGTTAATTAATTCCTAAGCCGCATGCCACGCTGTCGCGACGCGACGCATAAAATTGTAAGTGCTTCCACAAATGCATATTCATGGTCTTCGTGATTAGAAGGAGGGCGCCTTCCGACCGGAGTGAACGTTCAATACTTGTGTTACGCTCGAAAGACGCCGTCGGGGAGATAAAAATGGGTCGATGCAAAAGTTAACACTCACAAATGTCAAGGGGAAGTTTTCTGCGTCTTCATTACAATATCTGCCGCAGAATGTGTGCCGAAGTATACAAGAAACTGACCTTCATTTTAGTGCCAATTGTGAAAAGAATAATAATCATTTAGACTTTGTAGGGGGGAAATTTAAGGGTTGGCCTTTGGCAGCTCTCTCAAAACGGAGCACATTTCAACGTCTTAGGCAGGATACCAAAAAAAAACACACACGCAGAAATATTGCTATTCCCAGCCGTCTCAGTTCCGTATCTTTATACTTCACAGAATAGCAGAATAATTGAAAGAAAGATGAAAGCTTCAAGCTGTTTGTGGCTGACGCATGGACACCTGCGTTCCCACTTCTACAAAAGCCAAAACTACGAACGGCCAAGTTGCTCGCACGCTTCGAGAACTGTTCTGAAAACTTCGTCCAAGTGATGTATGAGGAACATACATTTTTTGTTATTATAGTTGTTACGATTATATAAAATGACATTATAAATTATTAGTCAATAGCGAAAAAGAGGCCGGTTAAACGAGAATGCATCGAGAAAACCTGCCACAAACCATCTTTGTCCCTTGCAAATTCCACATGAATTGATCGGGATTTCTACGCTCTCAACCTTCTAAAAAACTTGCGTAATTCACAGTGTTTATAAACTCAAGTGCCAATGTTTTCTATTACATTATATTTCAGTTGACAGAATTAGCAGTGTTTTTGTCCACTATGTGTGCGAGTATAATTCTATGCCCCAGTATATTCCGGTGATACTGTGTGTTATCAACATTTTACACTTTTTTTTATGCGACAAGGAAATTAATTAACTGTAACCTGTATTGTGAGTTTAAATTGAAGTAATGAAAGATTACCTCTAATGAACAATTGATATTTTCGTTTGTTCGAAAATGCAGTCTTGATAATGTGCAAAAACGATATTTGCATGCTTTCATAACACCCGAAGATCTTTCTGTTATAACCACTAAAAATATTTACTAATATACCTAAATACATCCATTATAATAACCTCAAATATTTTCAGAGTGTATAAAATAACAATTTATTGAGGTTTTTTGCCTAGGTGGAAATTTCTTGTTAATGCTCTTCTCGCTATTAAAGAAAATTAAACTATTTCAGAGCCACAATACTGATCTATGTCACGGATCACTTGGGATAATTTTTTTAAATTGTTTTGTACCAAAAAAGGGAGACTACGTCGGTAACTTCTATTAAAGAGATTATTAAGACAGTATTAAAGAGATACTTGGACAATAGATTTTTTTTCTAACATATATTCTGACCGGTAGGACCAAGTTTTCCAGTGTCGACGGGGGCAAGATATTCGACACAAACTATAAAGCTAGGTCGAATTGAGTTGATGTCTGGAGGTGAATTCTAGTGGCCGGTTGCTCTGATCGGTAGTTTTCTGTGGTTTCTCTGAATACAGGCTAATGCCGGAACAGTACCTTAACAAATGAGCCACGGATCGCGGGCCATCTTCCTTTCCTCTTCCTTAGTTACACACACTTTCACTTACATGCATTACACTACCACACATGTTGGAACTTAGAGCTTGTCGCGGCTGAGGCGGTGCCCCGCCGGTAGAGAAAACCCCTCGAAGTATAGGTCGGCACTGGATCTCAGATCGCGGCAGGACTAATGACCATATCAGCTGACGCGCTCGCAATAATCAATCAATCAAATCACACATACATAATATTTTTTATTAAAGAACCACTGTCGAAACTAGAGCTGTGCAATGCTGTATTGTTGCTCAAAAAGTGGGTCGTGCTTCTGGTTGTTTATCAGACAATTCGAACGCGTGTGTTTAATGAAGAATTTTACTTATTAGAGAGAAAGGGTTCAATAGTAGTCCAAAAATTCCAATGTAGGTCTAAGGTTTTTTCATACACATGTTCACGATTGACTTTGTTTCTATAAACAGAAGAAAAGAAACCCAACAAATGTACTCATTGCTCGGTGGCACAGATAAATATCGTGTAATCTCTCAGAAAATGTATTTGGTGCCACTTTGTTTATATTTGAAATATAAAAAAATGGGTAAATCTGTTTATGTTCGATTCTGAATAACTTTTTAACCCCTCGATCATTCACAAAACTTTTGAGAAGCCAAAGAAAAGGAGTTTCACGACTCCTTAAATTGTGATATCAACTTTGACAACCCCAGAACTTTACGATGCTGGAAACCAGCAGTGTGCGGTATTGTTTCCCGGCAAGGCCGGATACTCTAGCTAATTGCAAATAAAATTTGGCATAGATGACATTCAGACCATTTGAAAATAATTACTCCCTAAAACCATAAAATGCAATGTTGTAGGTATATTCTGCATTGAAAAATATCAAATACAGTGGCTCACTTTAATATTAGGACACCCAGATATACTCCAGAAATCGTAAATTCTGCGACATTTTGACGGTTGTAGGAAAAAAATATATGCAAGAAACGGAAACAGAATTGTTCCTTTGTTAACAACAGTTTAAACAAAACAAAAATGCAGAATGTAGTTGACGTATTCGATAAAAATTAAAATAAAATAAAACTGTCTGGATTCATTAGCCACAGTAATATTCGGACATGTGAAATGAAATATAATATAAATGAATAAATAAATAAACGAAAAAGATATTAATACTTCGTAACATAACCATAGTAGCCAATGACTTGCTGCAATCGCTTTGGCATTGAACCTATAATCCTCTTCAGGTACTATTGTCCAATTTGTGCCCATTATTCCTGGATTCTCGCATGCAGATGACACTTTGACGTAATTGGGATTACCCTATCTGTACATTCCAATTCATGCCATTAATTCTCAATTGGATTGAGGTGAGGAGGCTAAGGCGGCGTTTCCAGTACTATTGGAAAATTGTAAAACAATCATTCGCACACTAAATATTATTTGTGTTTCAGGTCCTTGTCTTGATAAAATTTAAACGAGTTCCTAATACCTAGTGTGTCAGCAGAATTTTGTGAATTCTCTTTCAGTATGTTGAGATACTGATGTTTGTCCATTGAGTCTTTAATACACACCATCTCCCCCTCGCCAGCAGCTGATATGTAGCTCCACACCAACGCATCCACCTACGTGTTTCACAGTTGACACTACGTTTTTAGGATGCAATTTTGTATTTCGTTTTCGCCATATCATTTCCGTATCGTCACTGCCAAAAATATTACACTTTTTCTATTCTACAAAAAGTACCTCAAGCCACCACTCCTCTGATTTCGTCACGCATTCCTTTGCAAACTGAAGTCGTTTAACTCTATTCCCAGCGCCGATAAAGGGTTTCTTCCTGGCCGCTCTGCCATGATATCCGGCCTTCCTAATTACTCTGCGCACTGTTTCGGGGTGCACAGATGTCCCTGGCGCATCGCGCAGTTCTGCTGCCAGCTGGACGGCACTCACCTTCAGATTTTCTCGTACTTCCCTCAAAATTTCACGCTGCTCTCGTTCGCATATCTTACGTTCTCCTTGTTGCGTTTTTGGTTCGATTCTGTCTTCTTTCTCAAATCTCTTAATGATATCGTGCACTGTGCTCTTGCTCTTGAGTAAAAGATTTGTGATCTCCCTGCAGGAACGTACCTTTGCGTGGTGGAAAACCACAAGTTGCCTTAGCTCGAAGGTAGAGTTCTTTCCCTTGTGCCTCATTGCAAAAGGTGTTTTCAGGCGGAAATATTTACAGCGACTGGCTGCATAATTTCGTTTGTCCTGGGTACAGGATGATGCGCTTACGCGCTATCTAGGAGAATGGCGGGGGGGTAAGAAAACATTTTCCATTCCGTATCCGAATATTAATGTGACTTCGTATTTTTGCATATTCTCACATAAATCCATGTTTATGAAATGTATGTCGTGCATCAGAAATATTTTCTTTGTATTATTTTGTTTCCTAGTAATAAAATCACAGCTTCTTTGCATTTCCTCACATTTAACTTCCGTGCACGTGCGAAAAATTACATTAAAACAAGAAACGCCTTCAGTATTTGTGGCTGTCCGAATATTAATGTGAGCCACTGTAAATCACCGAAGCGCCGGTATGCAGTGTCCAATTCACAACCTACATCTCAGAATAATTGAAGCGGTTTAGATAGTCCTATGCCACATTGGGCTCATTTTGAGTCATAAGAAAATAAATGATTCCGACACTCCTCGGCAGAGAGTAAAGCAGAAAATATTTTAGTTCAGCGTCATTTGCTACATCGCACCGCAATACTCGCACGAAATGTAATACTCGGTACGGCGAGTGTCTTATTTCAGAATCAACTGTTACAAATGACGATCTAGATCCGAAAATATCCTCCTCGCGGCGCCGCCCGCCAACACGCGTCAGTCGCAGGTGCGGGCGTCAAACGCCACCGCCGCCCATTGCACCCGCGCGCCGCCGCCGCCACCCGCGGCGGCCAGCCCAACTTCTTAATAAACCGCTCCGAAGCATGGCCGTGCACGCAGCTCGCGGCTGCCTTTGAGGGCGACTCCGCCGCGCCTCCTCTTTCACCGAACAACAAATGAAAACCGCGCTCCAAGGCCCCCTCTCCGGTAATGGGAGTTTAGCTTAATATACTCTGCTGATTGCGAGACCGGCGAGCGACGTTCCCGCACCGTGCTCGCTCTCTTACCGCTCCTCCGCCCCGCTCCGCTCCGCTGCCGCCACCACCGCCACCGCCGCCCGGCCTCCGCTGCAATCCTCGATATTATAACATCAAAGGGCCTCCTGTTTTAATTCCACTTTGTCTGCAAGGCAGACAGTACACGCGCAAGTGCTTGGCTAAGGCAATAAAATGGTAATTCGTGTTTGTCGTCGCTAATCAACTGAGAGGAACTGCCTCGGAGAACATGTTCCAATAAAATTTTCCGTGCCATTGGACGACAACGCGGGGCCCCGCTGTCGGAGTATATTAGGAATCCATTACGGTGTCGCTGGCGCGAGGAGACGGCGACGGGAGGGGCGGGCGGAGGGGGGTCGAAAGGAGATCGAGGCGGCGAAGGGGAGCGGTCGAGAGCGAAAGTGAGGAAGGAACGAGAAGGGAAGATCGTAATACTGTGATGAAATTTGTTAATACAGTCGGCGCGGAGACGGGCGAGTCGAAATTGAAAATAAAGTCTTTTGGTCCGCGTCGAAGGTGCGTCCACATGAAAGCAGCCTAGTAATGAAAGGGGCGCGGCCCGAGCGAGAGAAAACAATCCGAACAGAAGGAGAAAATGGAAGGACAAAGAGAACGCGAAAGGACGAGGAGCCGGTGCGCGGCACGGGGAGGGGGCGCGTGGAGGGAGGTACGGCCGGCTCGGGCCGCAGCGGGGAGAGCGGGGCAGAACAGGCCAAAGCGGGGCATAGGAGGCGGAGAGAGCGGAGCGGGGAGAGTGGGGCGGGGCGTGCAGAGCGGAGCGGGGCGGGGCGGTGCAGAGCGGAGCGGGGTGGAGAGATCGGAGCGGGGAGAATGGGGTGGGGCGGGGCGGTGCGGGGCGCGGCGGAGCGAGGCAGAGCAGGGAGGGCGGAGCGGGGTGGGTTGGGGAGGAGTGGAGCGGGACGAGGCGAGTCTGGGATGAGCGGAGCAGACAGTAGGAGGAGGGCCGGGGCGGGGCGGGGCGGGCTGGAGACGAGAGGGGTGAGCCGGAGCACGAGAGTGCGGGGGCGGGGTGGGGTAGGGGTAGGGCGCCGCAGCCGGCGCGTGGCGGGGGTGACCGTGTCACCGCGCGCCCACCCGGTTCGCTCACCCGCGCGCGCGCTCGGCTGGCTCGTTCATTACGCGCCCGACGCTGAAGGGGAAGGGGAAGGGGAGGGGAAGGCGGAGGTCGGGGAGGAGGAGGGTCTGCGGAGAGGCGGCGGGGAGGGAAGACTCGCTCCCAGAATTACTCGCACACCGCGCCCTGGCCGCCGCCCCGCCCCACACGAGAAGCCGTCTTCCCCAGCGTTTCTTTCGGCGCCCCCGGCGCGCTAGCTAGTCTCTCAAGCACCGGCCGAAAGGCATCGACAATTAGTCGTCACAATAAATTGAAGAGAGTGCTAGTAATAAAATACTGAAATATACGTTTTAGGATATCTCCCATAAAAATACATTCGCGTGATAATCTAAAATTTACGTTACGCCCATTCCAAACGATCTCCACGTCTACACATGTAAAGGAAATTGTACTCAATCAGATACCTCTAGAAATATTACAGAATAGTTCTGTGTAATATTATGCAGATAATACGTAATTACAGGGTTACCTTACCCATAATACAGGGTTACCTTACTCACGTAATTTAAATATATTAATTTTTTATACTTTTCTGTATTTAATATATTTAGTATAACAATTTAGTATTATATTTTACATGCTGTTTTGACGGCGTGAGACACGAGAGGGAGATCCGTCGGGAACTTACAGCATGTGCCGGCTGGAACGTGGGCCGCTTGTGGGAGACACTCTGTTGGGGAAACCCCCACTAGCCGATGTGAAGATCAGCGCCAAATCTCTTTATCCAGCGAGGGTAGATCACTGCCACCTCGCGAGTAGTAACATGCACTATACTTAGGGAGGCCAATGACCATAGCTCTTGACGCGCCCGGAAGTAATCAATTTTTTTAAATTTATGGTCGCATCAACTTCTAGGTCATTAGCGACCACTATTGCTTGTAACGGTATGGAAACGCGATATGATGATGATAGGGAGTGAAAGGATGAACATCTTACAACCATGACCGAGGTGGCACTCGAACCCGCGATCCTTCGGTCCGAGATCGCTACGGCACTACTGCCATAGCGATCTCGGTCATCCGGACCGACTCGAAATAATCTATCTTTTGATTAATTACTCGGAAATAGAATGAAAGGCGTTTCCTGCTTTAAGTTTCCCAATAAAATTCCATATAAGTTCTAAATTTTCCCAATAAATAAATCTTCAAATTGTTTGAAACATCAGCAGTGCAAAATGTTTAAAATACGTTCAGTTGTAGTATATCTTAACTGTTTTCATATCAATTTAAATGAGTTATGAGAGTTCCTTTTTGTTCAAACAGGAATTTGGTTTTTTATACTTAACATCCTTAACATCGTTTATATGGATAAAGAACTTTTAATCAATTTTATTCGCGTTTTCATTGTTTTTTTAAAGGATGCTTTTTTAAATTCATAACTTGTTATTTATTACTATATTATTATTAGCTTCTTATTATTATTACTTTTATTTAATTCATGCTTTTACATTTTTCATATTTTATGAAGACAATGATGGTTTATGTGATTAGACAATAAAAAAGAAAAAATCTCAATTTATTCTTCACATGCTCACAAAAATACTCTATTGAAAATTGATTAAACATTTTTCTCAAGATACGTTATGAAATAAAAAGGCCTTAGAATATTTGTGGACATTAACATGGACAGACTTAACATGGTGTGCTATACTTCAAGGCTTTTGATGAAGGTTTGCCAGATATATAGGTCTAGCGGTATGGTATTTTTAAATAATTATAAATTATTACATAATTAAAAAATTATAATAGGATAGATTCGTGGATGTGGATGGTATTACTCGCGCAACGTTTCTTGAACGATGACCTTGCTTCCCCCCTCCCTGGCACCACAAACAGTTTAAGGCAAAAGCTCGCAGCGAGCACAGTTAACAACATTCCAAACACGTCTTCATTGGCGACAAATAGAAATAATCAAATACAATTTTCTTTTGTAGGCGATAACTTCTATCCGTTATTTGCTCCAAAAATCTAAAGAAATTATCGAAGCAGGTAAAGATCTATCACAGGCGATACCTCGAACTCCTGAGAAAGTTAGAACGCAACTTATTGCCAATGTTGCGAAGGCATGACTGATTCTCCAGAGACTGGCAATGTTTCATAAAATCTAGTGGCCGATTTCGTAACTAATACCTACATACCTTCAATAATATAATAACTACATTTCATCAATCAATCGTTAAAAAAAAGTTGCGCGAGTAATATCCAACAATTAGTGTTGAACATAGTCGCAAGTAGATGTTCACCTGGGTTACAGCACAGGGAAAGTCGCAATCACGGAATAATTTATTTGCACCATTAAATAACACAATACTCCGGGGACATTTTTCACACCTATTATGACATTAGGAGATAATATGTTAGGAGAGACATCATCACGAACATAGAATGGTCAGCATCAAGACAGATTCGGAGTTCACCTGAGAAATCAACAATGCATGCAATATCATAATAAGGCGTGAACTTTAATTCTTGACCCTGCGGAATTATAATTATTGTATCCAAGAAAAATAAGATCTAATCATTTCTGAGTTTATTATAATGTATAACAAATTGTTATAAATGTTAAGTTATTTATTAGGAAAATGGTTGATAATTTGTAGCCAGTTGTCAACAATTCAAAATAACTAGTTTCAATTAACAGGTACAGCAATACAGGTATTGCAAATCTGTATAGCCTTGCTCGTCCACATACGACAGGTAAAAAGCTAGTATATGTTGTATACCGAAACCCATAGACAAAACTGAAATAGAATCAAGATAATGACATTTCAGTACGAGGCAAATTTTTTAGCGTAGCAGGTCAAATAAATGACAACACATTTCTAGATCAATATTATGTAAATTCCCAGAGCGTGCCCACGCAGGAAAGTAATAATATCAGCAAAAGTAGTGAAATTCATTCATTAGTAATATACTTATTATTATTATTATTATTATTATTATTATTATTATTATTATTGTTGACGTATAGGCCATTACTGACCAAGCTACACGATTAAAGTGAGTAATTTATCTAGGATCAGCTTTTCAGCTGTATCCCTCATTACGACAAGTTAGTTTCGCCTAGATGTGTGAATTATGAGATGAGAGGATGATGATGAGTGGAGGGACAATCACAAATACGACTATGACTACGCAGGTCTCGAACCTGCAGCCTTTTCGGCGCAGACGACGGCTGCCGCAAACGAGGCCGACTAGTTTTATTTATTGTAAATATTATATTGGATATCAGAGAGGGGGTATTTCACAGTAGATTACGAAAATCTAATGTGAATATTAACTCATAAATTATAAATTAAGAATATTTCTATAGTAACGGTATCTTTAATTTATTATGTTTTACACTGTCATCATCCGTTCCCACTTTCATTAAACGTTCCTGTAGTTGAAACAGGTGTACCAGGCTGCACAAACCTTCCAATTTATGTATTTTTATCTTTTTCAGCTGCGGTTTTATGCTTCGCAGTCTTTCTACGGCTTTCTAGCGAACGTCTTGCTATTGAAATTATATCAATTCTGCTTTTATGTCAAGTATATACAGCACTAATATTAAAGGCTGGATCATTTTTTACCCAGAAATAAATACGTTTATAAGCTCACGCAAACACAGAGTTGCAGTTTGTTTAAATAGTAAGTTAAATATCATTTTAGAATAAATTAAGTGCGTAAATAAAAACTTGATTGCAAATGCATACATTTGTCAGCAACTACACAACTGCACACGATTTGAAGAACCTTTGGAGTCAATGAATGTTACTCTAATCGCCGATTTTACCACAGACAGCTTTACTAATTGTCAGTCACATTATACTATCTGCTTCCCTGACACATAAAGAACCATGGAATTGTTTGGAAGATAGGCATAGTTTATTAGAAAACACTAGTTTGCTTACTCTTAATTTTTAAAACTAATGTATGTTAATGGAAATCTAGTTAATGCGTTACTTTCATACACTATATTAATATACTTTTACAGGCTGACAGACCAACTAACACAGAAGAGAGGGCAGGTAGACAGTAAAACAGAGGGACGGGCAGACAGACGATTGAAGAGATAGGCAGATAGCCGAACGACGGACAGATTGACAGACACATTGACAAACGAACACACGGGCATACGGTCAGATGAACAGACGCACGGGCAGCCGGACGGATAACGGACGGACAGACAAACGGACGGACGGATAGATGGACGGACAGACAGAGACAGACTGACAGATGGACGGGTAGGCGGACAGACTGACGGACGGACGGAAGGACGGACGGACGGACGGACAAAAAATTGATTGAAAAGAACATGATAAAAATTGATTGAATTAGTTATTCAAGCGAACTGCAATTAACGACGGAGTGTTATTTGCTACTAATTACTCAGTAACTAAGTAATTATTTGCGCCGAATAATTAAAATAATATAGTTATATGATTAGTTATGAGGGTTTAATCCATAAAATCCATTATTTTGTTAAATATTTAATTTATTTACGTATTTAAAGTAACTATTTACTAATAAATGCTAGTTATTATTTATAAATACTTTTTAGCCCTTCTCTTGTTCACGGTTAATAGGACACGTCTGCAGAAGCAGGAACAAGAATTCTCACCTGCGTATCATTGCCAACATTTTTCTTGAATCTTTTTCGATAACTGTAATAAGACAAATTTAACATACGAGTTCGTGAATAAATTACGTCACTGAATTAATTTTTTAAGTTCAAAGTAAGAATACAAAGTTCAGCCGCAAGGCTCTATGGTTTGTTGACAGAATTATTTTGTACAACAACAAAATAATTATTGACTATTCAAATTCCGTTCATTTTGCCCCAGCTGCAAACTACCCTAAGCGAATGCTCGAAATTCAAAATTTCCAAGGATTTATATTTAATTGTTGCATATGATTTCCAATTTATATTGTAATAAAATATTGTGATTCAAAAGGAGACCATGATAATTCTAAATTGCTTAAACATTATCTTTACTGTTTACATGATTTGAAATCTTGAAGCTAATTGAAGTTCGAAATATACAAAAAAATGCCACGGTTCAGGCGATAGGGTACTTTTGCCATCTTTTATTACTTTTTAAAAGATATTTAAAATCTATTTCGCTTATAACTTTAAGAAACTCTCTGTGAAGTGTGTATCGTAAATTTCGTAAGTTAAGATAGTCATTCCCATGATTGAAATGTTCGTAGTTCAGTTTATTCACCGTCCGCATTCTCCCTCGATAATGTTATTCTGTCATTGCTCGTGCGTAAATTGTTATCTAAAAGAACTCCTCGATGATAATCATGCAAAATTATCTGTGTGAATTTAATTGTAATAAATTAAAAAATTTATATCCATCATATTTCAACAAAAAACGTAAAACATTTGACTAAATTCAAAGTGTTTTTCTCCGTCATTTAAAATTCATATTTTCATTTACCTTCCATTTATTTCTGTTTTGTTTTTCGTGCTGTCCTCCCCCTGCTTCGCTTCCTACTTCCACCGCTCAAAATCGATTCCTTCTATAACCAACCAATTCAGTATTCTGATAGATGTGGACATCTCAAATTACATAAACAAATGACAACATTCATTCCCTGCACCACAAACACAACGAAAATTAATTTTTACAGAGTGGAAATTATTCAGGAGGTGCAGGGCGCTAGCAGGGTTGTTACGAAACAAATTATTTCATTTTTCACGAAATCACCAACGTGATATCGAACAATCGGTAATTTAAAACAAATTAAAAATTGAATGAAATCAATAATCACGCGGGATATGTGTTCGCGACTGTCTCGTTGCCAGCTCGAGGGCGGTCGTCAACTGTAATATCCCGTCCCGAGGCTGCATGGGGTTAGAACACGATTGAGATTATGAGTTAAGAACAATCAATACCTCACGAATTACAGGGACTGCGTCATAACCGACAATGAAAATCTTAACAGTAGTATATGTTTTTGATCATCATCATGATCCGAGAATAACTGTTTAAGTTCCTAAGTTGGTCATTTTAGGCGAGTTGAAACTAAGTCTATTTGTTTAGTAATAGGTGAGTCACTTTCATCAAATACATATTGTCTCCATTTTATAAACGTTCCGTATACAGGTGTCCCATCAACTATGAATCTCGCCCATAGATTCTGAAGTTCACCGTATCGAAAAGCAGTTTTCATCTTACAATACTGAATCTTGAGTCAAGTAATATGCTATTGAAATGTTATTCCAAATGTTTTTTATCTTTGGGGACATTCAATCAACATTGCTTTTCAAAAAGGAATTAAACAGGGAGTCTCACCAACTACGGGCCACCCTCATAACTTCTAAACTGTTCCCGATATCGACTTACAGTTTTTGCTCAACAATGCGGGATCATGGGGCAAATATATGGTGTAGATATAGTGTTTGAAATACTTTCAGTTTTTGACAAATTTAATCATCTTTGTTTTTATAAATGGAACCATATATTTTTCTCACTAGCAATATATAGACCATAAAAAGAGGAATGCAATGATGTAAAATATGTTAATATTTTGATAGAATTTTGTGCATAAAATGGTACATTCTGATCTGAGATTTTAAATTAGACGTGCACTCTTTTCTGTCGCGACTGTTGCTTTTGGGGGAACGTGGCCTATGCGGCCTTCACCCTCTCCCCGTAAAAGTGCCAGCGTCGCGAAGGCCACCTTCCCCAAAGCAGACGCCTGAAAGCGTTGTTACAAGAAATCTTGAACTATATTTTCTTAAAAATCACATGCCAATCATTTCAAACACACATATCAAAACATTAGCATATGTCTCATCACTGCATTCGTCCATTTATTATATTCGTATATTTATTATATTATATGGCTGGTAAGATAAATACACGTGTCCAATTAAAAATTAAAGATGAATAAATATCTCGGAAACTAAAAACATTTTTAACAATATCTCTACGGTACATTACTTTCCCCATGATTACACATTGTTGAGCGAAAACTACATTTCGACATCGGGAACAGTTTAGAAGTTATGAGAGTGATTTCTCTCCATCTATTATATTCATTAACCAATGATAATCATTGTATTCCTCTTTTCATCATCATTAGAGGTGAAAAAACTACGTAATTTCATTTAAAACTTCAAACACGATTAAATTTATTCAAAACTAAAAATATTGCAAACAATATTTATGAGACATATTACTTGCTCTATGATTCGGTATTAAAACAGTTGAGCGAAAATGTCATTTCGATTTGGAAAAGTGTTTAGAAGTTATGAGACGTTACATATTCGGAGAGATATCCATTTGATTATAGTACACTTGCACGTCTCACTACATTTTCATGCTGAATTACTTCTTTTTGAAATCTATTTTTCTATATAAAGAAATGAAGTAATATTTTTGCATTATAGTGATCCCCTATTAGTTAATTTCGACCACAAACTTTCTAAGAATGAAGGAACAATTTCGAAGATCTTTTGAAACAAATTCTGTTTAAAAATATTATTTTAGTGTTATTGCACTTCAAGGGATACACTTATTTAAATTACTTGTTTTTGAGAAAATCTGTCGAAAACGTTTGAAATTACTAATAATTAATTTTATACAGAATTTCGCAAGTTTATAGGCGAGAACTTCTATACTATCTATTCAATATTCTCTGAACTACCTTCTCGGCATCAGAATTTCTTCCGGCTTCTCTTCGGCAACTTCAGTCCAGCATCTTGTAGAAAACAGCGTTCTCGGCCCTAGTCACAGATTAACGGTCACTTCACAATATTCTGCACTGGCATCGCGTTTGTCACTAGAGAATTTTACTGAGCGACGTCTACACTTCGTCTAAAACGCCCAAGGCACATCAGAGTAAAACTCGCGGATGAATATTTTGAGCTGCTTGCCTTTGGGCTCAGCCAGGGCCCTGTCGTGAGTAGACCTTCCGCGTAAAAACAATACCCCATCTTATGTGCAATTTATTTTCATTTAATGCATTAAAATTGGACTGTGAGCAATCGTGCAGAGGCACTAACAATCAAATTAATTATTTCGAGCTATTAGAAATATACATGTTAGAAAAAATAAACAATGTCTTCCCCCTTCTGTATTTCTTTCATTTAATGGTTTTCCTGCACATTTAATTACTTGGTAATAATCTGCGCAGTTCGCATTGAGAGGTAACACTGTTGTAACAATATCTATGTTGCAACAACATAGATCAAATATGATTTAACACTTTGAACTATGCAACCACATGCTTCTTCAAACGCACTTTTTAATTTTTAACATTTTTTATTTTTTTTATTTTCCACTCTCCAGAATAGAATGCAGTCAAAAGCAGGTTAACATTTTCCGATATAGTCTTAAATTTGTCATCAGTTTTAAAAATGAATTACATTTGAAAAATGTCTTCTGATTTTTGATGTGGTATGTTTTTATGCGTGGTTTTATGTGGTATGTCATTTTTCATGTGGCATGTTTTAAAGATATTAAACACGCAGTGTGACTGTTGATGAAGTTAAAACCTTTCTGATGTTGTATGAAATGTATTTTAGGAATCGGTTTATTCCAGATAATAATAATAATAATAATAATAATAATAATAATAATAATAATAATAATAATAATAATAATAATAATAATAATAATCTTATGGGCCACTGTGAATAACTTTTATTTCAACTAGCTGCACATTTCAGTTTTATTTATTCTCATAATTTTATAATTATTTCCAAGCGTTTCTCTCACTATTTCAGTTCATGATGTGCAATTTCGTTTTTTTACTTGATGTCATCAGAACTGAGTATTATTTATCGAAAACAACGGAGATACATTTCTAAACTATTTTAATATAATTAATTTACAATTATTCGCCGATTGTGACTACTATTTTGAATGGATATGTAACGCGTGTGCCTATGATGTCTCTTTCATTGTTTTCCAATCTTAAATTAGTCCTACAATTTTAGTACGTGTTCAGTTTATTTCACTTTTAACTATTAGTTTTGCTCAGATAAGTGAAATAAAATTTCAACATTGTTTTTGTCATTTTGATCATCATATATCTGGGAATAAAAAAATTGATTATTTTTTATTTGATTTGTTTATTTTTATATTTTTTCGTGAGAGATATTCTTAAGGAAAAATAAAAATTAATTCTTCGAAATGAAATCTATAATTCAATTTCTGCAAACATAAAAACGGCATAGGACTATAAATGCAGTCTTAAACTGACTTTATTAATAACCTTTGAAAAAATTCCCAATAAAGCATGTACATAATTAACTAAATTAAATAAATAATTGTACTTTCAAAAATACAAACAAATTTGGGCGCTTATTATTTTGATAGTATCTTTGTAAGATAGCTTAATACGTTGACATGTTCATACAGTCGAGTATTTTGTTCTATAAGTTGTAAACTCAGGTTTATTTTAAAATGAAATATAACTGAATATGAACTTCCCATTCATTGTCTTTGTTTCAAATTAATAAATATTTGCCGATATCTGCTAACCGTGATTATTTTTAGCTTCGAAAAGAATAATGGAAATTCCAATAATAACATAATGATATTATGTTACTGTGTACTAACCAGAACCTTTTGCTGAACACTTGCGAAGATTCAATAACAATATCATTTCATCATCGCATCACGCGAAGTTTTGATGGCGTGTCGAAATGTTTTTGTGAAGTCTTATTATGAAGAAAGGAAGGAAAGGTTAATGATTCACAAATTTCCTTTCCTGACGAGTTTACTTTCGAGAAATGTCTCAGACGCTCCGTAGTTTCTATCAATCTGTATAACCGTTGTTACTTCGAAACAAATTGTCTTCCTCAGGAATAATTCAATTTTCAGAGACAAATACCACGCCTCGAGATCTTCGCATCAACTACGAATTGAAGTCATTAGTTGCTTATAAATACAATTCAAGCACCATTAAAGTTATCTTCTAATAATTAATTTGTGAGAAGGTATTTCACAGTCTTTGAAATAAACGGGACATCATTTATATTTACATTACTTCTCCCATTTCCACTACAAAATTTCTTACATTTTGCTTTCATCAACACAGCTGTAATAATAATTGAATGTGGCGTTGCCGACACTGTAAACTGTCCTAAAAGTATTTTCATGAGTTGAAAATTTCATTCATACTTGATTTCTTTCAGGTCTTCCTTTGTACAAATGTGTTCTTACAGAATCTGGAATTGGACTTATTGAATCGTGGTAACTGCTAATGTTATACTCCCGTTCAAAAATTCCTAACACCTAATGACCTTGTATATTACCTCCATACCGGATATGAACTGGTAAATTTGTAATTTCAAAATTATAACCGCCGCAAAAAAATTTTTGAGGTATGAATGATGCGAATAATTAGAATTTAGTACAGCTTTATTTTTTACTATTTGTTTATAATACGAACATAAATGATTACCTGTAAACTGATCTTCTGCGTTTTTGTCTGATGCTAATATAAGATCAAAAGAATTGGTTCGGAAAATTCTGTCGCAAAATCTTCTACAGTATTTGCGTTCCCTAATTCTTAAAGATTTTAAAATACCACAAAGTTAGTTTGTTGTATGTTGTGAAGGCGAATATATATATATATATATATATATATATATATATATATATATATATATATATATATATATATATTTGGTAAGTAACAGGTCAATATAATAAATAAAATAAAACTGGCATAGTAATAAGCACATTAGGGGGGGAAGGTAAGGGGGGATCGAAAATAAAAGGGCAGAGGCGCTGGTGCTGACGATCTTCTGTGGCGCTGTTTGATTTCAGGTGCTGAGGAGGCCAAGAACTGGAAGGAGACGGCGGGACGCCCACGCCAGAAAATAAATAGTTAAAATAAACGTCGAATAGATTAGAATGTACTCGGCTTCTGACGGCAGGTTTTTCCCCCTTCAGGGGTTTTTTCCTGAGCCGTACCTTATGGTCTCTTTTCCGCGGCTTTGATGCAATGGAGAGACCATTTGGGGTGAATACCAGAATTCGAAAGATTAGAACGCGAAAGGATGTAGGTATTGTAATGGCTTAAAGGCCTTCGGCCTAGCCACATAGGACCAAGTAATCTAATTTGTTTGTAATAATTACCTATTAAATAAAATATACATATATATATATATATATATATATATATATATATATATGTATGTATATATGTATATTACTATGTGTGTTTTGTGGATAAGGTGACTAAGTTGTAAGTCAAATTAAATTGAACATCGAAATGAAGTATTCTGTGTACTCACTCCAGTATTATTTACAGTTCTTTTTTTGTTTATATAAGGTCACATTAATTATAAGGTCATTGGCGACCACTATTGGATTAAATTTAGGGGTATCTTTTGACTGAATGAAGAGATGGTGATGTTAAGGGGTGAAGGACGAACACAAATTCAACCACGCCCGAGCCGGGGCTTGAACCCGCGATCCGTCGGACGGAGATCATCACGGCACTAAGGCCTCAAGCGATCTCGGCCACCCGAATCGGCACATACAGTTCTTGTTTTGTTCGTATTTACTTGATATTCTTCAAATTTAATATTCCAAAGTAATTTGCAAATTTCTTATAAAAAATACGAAATAAAACACGAATCTTACGAATTCGCAACAAGGACAGCATTGAAGTAATGAATTCGCAACAAGTTCTGACTCACGATTTTCATTTGAAATTGCTGGTTTGTCAACAGTGTTGCGATCTTCATGGGAAAAATTATGGAGTCGTGTTCTGTAAATAATCACGGAGTAGAGATTTAATCAACGCCACCTTCATACTATTTAGGTTAGCTATAAACATGTAATAGCACGTTTTTGGTTAGAATTTTCTGTTCGGAGTCGAAAGCAAATTATCTGTTCCTTATTAGGAGACCGAGATGCGTTGAATGACACATCGTACGCCTCGGTTGGTGGACGGGAAGTGGTCTATCTGTGAGTGACAGAACTGCACATCCGCACACTCGGGTGTTACTGAAATACTGTATAGAGACGATGGTAATAAATAATAATAATAATAATAATAATAATAATAATAATAATAATAATAATAATAATAATAATATAGGATTAAAGACATTCCTAAATCTTGGAGAGGTGATGGTGCAAAGAAACAACATTTTAAGTACAACTAAGTATCTCATATATATTTAATATTATGTACAACTTTACAAGAAAATACAAATACTCTTCAATGTTTCAGAAGCAATGTACAGGAAACAAGCATGTGGGTATTCACGACCGCATAATCTCAAAAACAATGGAGAGTATCGGAAAGGTAACGGAGTTAAGAAGAACAAATCGTTTGCTAGAATTTATAAAATAAATTGAACAAATGAATAGGAAAATATTAACTTTAAACTGTTGCCTTTCTTTAGAGTTGAGAAATGTTCATATGTATACGTAAGCTTCCGCGGCTCGAATCCATGAATTCTCGGCTATCCGGGAGACGCCGCGTCGTTGGCTGGGGTGCCGACGTTTCGCCTGACATGTCGCAGGCTTCCTCAGGGCAGTGAGGTCCTGTCCCGTCACTGCCCTGAGGAAGCCTGCGATATGTCAGGCGAAACGTCGGCACCCCAGCCAATGACGCGGCGTCTCCCGGATAGCCGAGAATTCAAATGTTCATATGCTGTGTTTTACACTAATATAATTGAAGACTGGAGATTGGAAATTCTGAAAACGCTAAACTCACTCACTCGGCAGAGTCACTGTTCGAAGGAACATACAGCACAACCATTGGAAACATTTTGAACTACAAGCAAACATGTCTGAATTTCCTAAGTTATTCGCCGTGCTACATTCAAGTGTTTCCATGAAAGATCTGAAAATATGTAATTTTAGCTCTTTCAGCGTTTCTCATATCCTGTCTTCATTTACCAAATGTAATGTACATTTACAAGTACATAATTACATAATAAATATACTTAGAATAAATCTTAAAACAGGGTAAAATAGGTTTTCTCAAGGGTTTTGAACCCTCGTCATGAGTAACAGAGAAATGGATATTTTCCATTTCACCATTTCTTTTGTACGTGCATGTAGCACAGTATATAACAAACACGAGGTTAATAACAGCGGCCGTTACACCCAATTGCTGCGAGGGGCAACACACAGTCGAGGACCACTCTATGGAACATATAAACATCTAAATGTACACGAAACGAAGTAGCAGTTTTCCACATCTAATAATAAAGTGGACGCAGACGAGCACTTCCATCGCACTGCTCCTATCGGCGGGTGGCGGGACGGGGCGGGGAGGAATTTCGAATAGACTGGATGGGGGGGTGGGTCGTTGGAAAGCGCAGTTGTACCTACGCACCGGGGTAGGGAGCGAGAACGTTTCTTTTTCACAAACGGCTAAACCACATAATGGCGCACATATCTATGAAATTTGTATGTTTTATTAAGGAAACATATTGAAGTGGTGGATACGTGGGAGAAATGACTCAAAATAAGTTGTTTTTGTATAAGGTGCGTCGGATATTTTGCGTTGAGTGGACTCCAAAACGTATTGTGTCAATTGCGGATGCCAACGCCCAGTGCTTCGCCGTTAACATGGAAATGCGCGAGGAAAGCTAGTCAAATTGGTTGCATCAAACCAGAAATTTATTTGGCAAACCAACTTTACCCTACTACCTTAATACGTACAACTTTTTGAATCACTGCCCATTAGCCAGCCCATTGCACGTGACATTTATCCGTTTCAGCCCTTTGTGAAAACAAACACACGCGAGGGGCGGAGGGGAGAGGGCGGCGGGGTGGGATAGCGGTGGCGGGCGAAGAGTCGGGCTATGTACAGACGTTGAGTGTTCTGCATGCAACACGCACCTGTCGCGTGCTGGAGAGAGGAGTGTCGGCCGGATTCGCCGAGAGACGAGAGAAAATTGGGCTAACATTATCCACGTTTGCCCTCGATGCTGGGAACAGAGAAGTAGTCCTTTGGTCTCTTCCAACCAGTTTGCTAAAATGCCTCTGTTTATCGGATTCGTATACAACGTGCGTTGCAGCGACGACAACTATCCCACGTGGAAAATGGAACTCTGCGATGCCCTTCAAATGTGGTTGAAACAGGAACAACGGTAATTTGACACTGAGAACCAGGACAATCTCGCAATATAAAGCGGAATGTCTAGATGGCAATACGCATTATGGGTAGTCTTTATCATAGTGGTCGGTCATTGTACCAACTAGTGTCCAAAGGAGAAGAAAAAAAAACGAGTCCATCTCCGAACTACGAAAACTACCCCAAAAAGTAAATGCGAGGCAGAGAGGAGAAAGGAAACAAACCATGTAACGACCCTGTCCCGAAGGCGGGGGGTGGACCCAACCGAAAGCAGAAAGAGACTAGTCTGGTGGCGGGCTCCTCGGGGCCCGACGGCGAGGGTCGAGGCGAGGACCACCCGTTGGCGGCGGCGGTGGTGATGGTGGTGGTGGTGGTGGCGGCTACAGCGGGGCGAAGTAGCCCACCCAAGGCCAGGGGAGGGCGGCGCTCAGCGCAGCAACGTCCACGCCCGGGCCGGCCGAATGTTACACCATCTGCAGCCCCTTGGTGATGGACTCCACGTGCTCCTTGGCCTTCAGCCGCAGCGACGCGATGGAGTTGGTGCGCGGGTCGTGCACGGACGCGGCGGCGGCAGCGGCCGCTGCGGCGGCTGCGGCGGCGGCTGCGGCGGCGCCGGACGGCGGCGGGCCGGCGGGCCCCGGGGGCGGCTGCGGGGGCGGGGCCTGCGGCTGTAGCTTGGGCGCCGGGGGCGGCTCGGGCACCACGGGCGGCGTGAGGTAGGACGGGTAGCCCGTCTGCGGGTGCGCCAGGAAGCCCGGCAGCGCCGACAGCAAGGGCGGCGCCAGCCACGGGTCCACGGGCAGCGCGAGGCTGCTGCCGGCCGCGCGCCCCAGCTGCCCCACCGAGTGGTACTCGTTCAGCCCGAGGCGCGCCGCCTCCATCTTCTCCTGGCGCCGCCACTTGGCGCGCCGGTTCTGGAACCACACCTGCGCACAAACACATTCCAATTCAATTCAATTCAATTCAATTCAGTGCACTTCGGCTCAATTCGATTACATTCGCCTCGATTCAATCCAATTAGATACGACTCGATTCAATTCAATTAGTTTCAATTAGTTTTCAAAACATATTTTTTCGTAAAAAAATACGATTTATTTGTTGAGACATTTTTTCTCCTTCTTTTCAACATACTGTAAGAGGTTCACTGAACCGCCCTAGTTGTGCAGCGGTTTTGGATTCAGCATGGAGATACCTCGATTACACAACGGAAACAGACAATTGCGCGCAAGAAGTGCATGTAACCAAGAAGCCTACTGTATGATTTTTAATAGGGACGACTCTGCACGGTTGGTTCTGTGGTGTTAGATCCATTCCTTTTCAGGAAGAAGAAATTTCGTGAACACGTAACAAAAAGGCACAGAAGACGCTGGAATTACGTATAATCAGAATCCACACTCGAGTGTTTTTAATAAGTAACCATGAATTGCGAGGCGGCTGTTTTAAAACCACACTTATTAGTAATGAAATATCGTCCTAGAAGCGTGGTGCAGCGGTTTTGTATTCCTATCTGCAGATATAGAGTAAACTACCTCGTGTAGACGTAACAAAAATTAGGAGAACCAACTATTTCTAAACAAAAACTAGTATTACAAGCGGGTCTTAATTAGAGAGCTCTGAAAGTTTATCTACCAACATATTGGTCACAATAAAATCTTATTCAAACGAAAAATGATAGAAATCGAAATAAAAGTTTACACTAAATACAAAAAGTATCGAGAGCCTGAATATAAAACGTCAAAATAATAATATAATCCTTGTAACCATGCATAACGTTGATCAATCACGAAGTTAATAAATTCATACTGTTATTTAAGCAATTGAATTGGGAAAGATGTTTGAAATGACAGCAGTGCTTATATTTTAATGTAATAATTATAATTAAGAGATTACTGTGGGAATAACAGCACTAGCACATATTTTAGCACCACTACTGAATACGTAATTGAGTAACAATGACCTGCTTTATTTGATGTGCCTTTTAATATTTGCCTGCAATTAGGGGATGTATCTTGTGAGTGGACGAGAGGCCACCCGTCCAGGCCATCGTATCGATCTGGTGGCTTTCGCTGGCGACCGCCCCCCCCCCGTCCCGCCCCCCTCCGACCGGGCGGAGTGTTTGGTGTTCGCAAAAGTGAACGCACGTTAAACGCGTCACCTGACACTTTGCAGGGCGGCGCCGGACACGTGTGCGGCGCGGGGGCGGTGGGGGGCGGGGCCCGGCCGGGCGCGGGGAGGAGTAGGAACGGCGGGGGCCAGGGCGGGGAAGGGAAGACTGGGGGAGGGGAGGCGCCTGTAATGAACGTCGGTCTGGGGCTCAGGCAGCTCGGGCAGGGGGAGGACCGAATGAGGTGTTGCGAGTCAAGGGCGAGTAGCAGCCAGGGCGAATTCTGGCCTTTGGGGAATGGGAGTTTCAAGCAATTGGGAAGACAGAAAGCGGGGCAACAGTGGTAATAAATTTTTTTCTTTACCAAAAAACAAATTGTATGCCATTTTGTGGAGACGGTACAATGGTTATAGATCCGCAGCCAGAAATCTCAACTTGGCTGTTAGGGGGTCTCTCTGGCAAGGCGTGAGCGTGGAGATGTGATGGTGGTGATGTGCGTAATGAGCACGGAAAGGGAGATGATGGTGACCCGAGAGGCAGGGAAAACGAGGGGACGTCGAGGAATCCTTGCGCGACCTCCTGTTGGTTCGTCGACCGCGCCAGACGGGGATCGAACTCTAACCCCAGGATGGAAGCGCAGCTTTCTCACCGCTCCCCGAATCGCCCGCCGAGACGATTCTGCCATTGAAGGGAAGTGAAATGGGATCGGACAGGGAAGAAAGGGGCTTTGGCAAAGAAGAGGATTTTCCTTCAGGTCAGTCTAGGGTCGCACAGAGCTTTTTGGAAACACTAAGTTAAGTAATGCCGGCCAGAGGGGAGCAGCACCTGAGGCGAAATGTGTGTAACCTCCCCCACTAGAAAACAAACGAGGTTGGTGACCGGACGTTGAATATTTTATTGGGAAGCGGAAAAGCAGTTAGGGAGGGGAACAGCATTTAAAGACTATAGTAAGAGAGCATAGCGGATATGACGTTCAGGAGCAACATTTGTTGGGTACGTCATTCGTAGAGCAAGGCTGATAACCTGGGCAGTTAGCTAATAAAGGAAAGTGTGTTTAAAAAGTGGCTGAAACGGTTAAGGAGGCGATTGTTGTATAACAGTTATTTAAAGTTTCTGGGCGCCTCACCTACTATGATAATTATTCCCGTACGTGTGGAGCATGTTATATGGGCGGGTGGCGGCGTTACATCCTTGTCGGAACATGAAATTGCACGTGAGAATTTCACCCCTAGAAACAATCGTGGGAGTGAATAATGTTAGAGAGATGAAAAATACCACGTAGTTCAAGCGACAAAGGTGGTGACGGAGGCGAAGTAGGGGCATTGGCTATGAGGATGACGAAGGGTGCAGGCAATGCGGATTGAAATGAGTTGTGTCAAGGGGCAGGTGGGGTGGACGCAGGTGGAGTCTTGGTTGAAATGGACGGAGGTGAGGAAGAGACTGTGGAGATATTAGACTTCAGCGGTGTGGAGGTGAGATGGAAACTGGTGGATATGTGGAAGGTCTATGAAAACGACGTGGAGGGAGCATGACAAAGTGTGAGTGTTATGGAGATGAGGGGGAGGAGAGTGGAAGGCGTGTGACGGCAAGGCACTGCCGATGTATTTCCCCATTATAACTTCTCTACACTTGACGATTCAGGAGTGAGGGCACTGTTATACAATCGGGAGCTTCAAGCTTTTGGAACTGACGCTCCCTATTGGATAACAGAGCCCCTCTCCTAACTCACCAAGTGCACAGAAATTTTAGTCGGTGAATAGTTGCGGTGGGGAGGAGGGGAGGGCCGACGTGGTAGGCGGGTGGACGTCATGTGGAGGCGGGTCAGAGGGTGAGTGGACGCGGCGTGAGCGGTTTGGGGGCAGGGGGGAAGGGCGAGAGAGGCGAAGGGCGGGGCAGCGACCGCTGGGCGTTTCCAATAACGCGCTCTCCGCCGGCGGCGGGTGGCGGCGAGGAACGCGGAAGGAAGCTGCGAGGTCGCCGGGTGCCGGGGCGGACAGAGAGAGAGAGAGAGAGAGAGAGAGGGAGAGAGGGAGTGAGTGAGTGAGTGAGTGAGAGAGAGGGGGGGAGATAGAATGAGAGAGTATGCTCCGTTTTTTTAAATGTTTGCTCGCTACAGACGAAATGGATATTTTAATTAAGATTTTGTGGATTGAAGTTTAATTTTAATGAAACTTTATGCTTCGTGAAACAAAGTGATGACAGAGGTAATACCGTAATGTCAACATGGAAGGTTTTATTAAACTTTGAAACAAAATTAACTCACGTTTTAAGCGACTAATTAAAGGGGTATTCATACCAGGGCGCTGCAGAGCGCCGGCGGGTCGGCGGTGGCAGCGCGGGCGGGGCGGGGGCGGGGGCGGGGGCGGGGGCAAGCCGGTGGCGGCCGCTCGCTCGGCCCTGTCTTGTCACAGCGATCGAGTCGATGCGATGTCGATAATTCCGTTCCGGCGTTAACGAGAGCTTGTGCCCGTCGTAAGATACGAAGCGCGCCGGGGACGCTGCGAATAAAAAAAGCTATTTCATAAAAATCACATCTAATTTTGATAGCTATTACCGGGTCTCTGAACACGTAAAGAGCTTTGGCGGCGGAGCCCCTCCACCGGCCTCGGCGCCGCCCGCGGCTGCGCTGGCCAATGGAGTTTTGATATCTCCCACCCCCGGCCCCGCCCCCGCCCCCGGGCCGGGCCCCGGGCCGCCGCCCCCCAGGGCGAGCGCTTCAAACTCGGCTAAATTGGTTTTGAACTGATACATTAATTGACAATTTAGCGCAATTCTTCGCGTTGGTAATGGCTTGCTGAAGCTGTCCCAAATTGAGAAAATCTAATAAAGAAAACTTTTTCCCTAAAGATTGCACCGCGCATTGAAAAAACCTTACGCAGGCCTTTGGGCGCGGACGACCGAAGAGGGAAAACGCCGACGCCAATAACACGTCGAGTCACCCGGCGCGGCCCTCCCCGCCACCCCGCCACTCCCCGCCCCGCCCCCACCCGCCACGTCGCGTCTTCCCGTTGCCGCCAAGACTTCAAAAAGAACCCTATAAACAGGTTACCAATATGAAATCTCTTCTCCTTCCCTCTGCCTCCGCCCTCCGCCCCGCCTCTTCCTTCTCCACCTCCTCCGCCGCCGACTTCCCCTTCTCCGCCTTCACCTTCTCAGAGGGAGGGCAAAAAACGCAGGAAATTTCAGAGTCGTTTCAATTTTCTTTAATCTCCTCCTTGTAAACGCAGCCCTCTGGCTGCCTTTTAAAAACATAAACTCGTCCGAAAATGAGTTTCATATGAGAATTGACAAAGATTTAATAAAGCATCTACTCAAAATTCCTTTCCAGCGCAAAAAAATTCACTTACCTCCGTCAAGATACGAGAAAAAATGAGCAAGATCTTACAGGCGAGGGCTTGTTACGACACCGGCGACTCTCGCGCGATTGCCCGGGAAACAACGTTTTCTGCATATTATATCCTTAATGTCTCATCAAAAAAACAAAATGGGAATAATAAGGTAGAAAATGAGCGAGATTAAACCGGGAGAATCTTGCACGCGATGGGCTGGCGCGCAGGCAGGTGAGGACAAGGTTTGTTAATGTGTTCTCCGGTATATAAAGTACGGGAATTATGAAGTTGAAGAGGCTACTGCTGTACCGCATAAAATATGACGCCTGCTCATCGAGCAACGCGTTTGTCGTCACCGCGCATTTTTGGAGCATAGACAACCTTCTTAATGAATCTCAAAATCTTAATACTCGGTGTTGGAGGATTAGTTGTTGGGCTTGCGAGATAGTGCGTTAATGAGTATCCTGTAATGATACAAAAACACTTAAATGAATTTTATGATAAGTGATAAATAATTGTTTTTTCCGAGTACTATAGCTAGAAAAAATCATTTATTATTATTACCATTAATTTATTATTATAATATTATTAACTAATTTTCAACAAATTATCATGTTTCCTTTTCTGCTTTGTAGCTTATGCTCAATTTAGTTATTTTTGGTAATAAACATAAGAAGTCATCCATTCAACAAATGAGAGTATTTAAAAACAGTAATATCAATTTATTAAATTCGAAATTTACTGATGAAAAATTAACTTTACAAGACTCAGTGAACGTTAGTTTTAATTCATAGACTTAAAAATAACAAGTCTACAATTTTATGACAACGCCTAGGAATGTTTCACATTCTTTGTACATTTATCATAAACTATTAATTTTCACGTTTTAGGCCTAATATTTCAGGAATATTAATTGGAAACATCAAAGTTCAAATCTTATTTATTTATTTTATTATTCAGTATTACTTTCCTATTTTTTTTTTCATCCCCTCGGCCGCACAACAACAATCACAATTACCTCTGACACCTTTTACTCTCCACTTTTTGAACCTCTTAGCTCTGACTCTCAGTCCGATGAGAACGTGTGCATGCGCGCAACCGTCGTCTTTTGTTCACTGAGGCGCGCTCGCAAGATGGCGCGCGGCCGTGCGAAGGAGTGCAGCGAGAAACGACGTTACCCAGCAGATTTCGGCAGCCGCGACATCACAGCCCACTTAGGCGCGGAGCGAGAGAAATTTGCCTGGAATTTGCTCCAGAACGAAGAGCTCGCCGTGCGCGGAGCGAGAGTCGCCGCACGAATTCGCCTACCGAGTAAATAGCCGTCAATTTAGGCGGCTTCGCCCCGAGCTGCGGGCGCGCAATTTGCGCTTACGTTGTTCCCCTTAATTCAAGCACAATGGACACGCGGAACTAAGTTCATGCAACGAGCAAATTTACTACTAGTACACTAAGTAACTGTAGACACCTACATTAGTATATACGCTTCTCTGAAAGCTGTGCGCTGAACAGAATCAGTTGAATTACGCTGTGACTGCATGCAGTGTATCTAAGCAAATGATTTAACCAAGTGGTGGAAATATGAACATAGAGCATCGTTATGGAATATAATTCTGTTGGTGTTCAATTAGGAATCCCATTTTACACCTATTGCACAATTGTTGCTGATCATAAATTAAGCTGTAACGTGCAAGTTTGAAACTCCACTTAGGAGGTAATGGAAAACGTAACTGTACTCTCTTTGAAATATCTCAGAATGTCCTGCATCTTTTTCCATGACATTTCCAATTTTTGATGTCAATCTATGAATTAAATTTTTTAAAATATTTAATATAATCCTGCACTTCAAATTTGAGTATTATAGTATAAAAATTAATAATATATTATTTAATTATTAATAGGCACAAAGGGAATATGTGGTGCAATTGATGCTGACAAAGAACACATGCACATAAATAGCCTTATTATTAATACGCATAATATACACGATGTCCTGTAGCGAGTGACTCCACTCCATATCGCCAAACAATTCCTTCGTTTGGTGAGTACTATTCTCATTAGGCAAGTCCAGTTTTCCCCCGAGCTGAGCTTTGTCGTCATGGACGTGGTTTTCTTGGTCGACTAGAGGTCGCATCCGGAGCGGCGAGGGCGGGGGCGTGGACAAACAGCGCTCCTCCCGCACCCATTCCGCCGCCAGCCAACCGCAATAGGGGGCGGATATGAGCGCATTTTTCCACGCGGCTTGCCAAGCCCAGCCAATATGCGCCCGCCGCCATTATTAGCGCTCGCGAGCATGCACCCCGCGTCGGTCCTTCCCGCCGCTGACGTCTGCGCCCCGCACCCCGCGCCCCTCGCCCCGCGCCCCGCCCTCCCCCCGGCTCCAACTCACCATGCCGCTCTTGCTGCCCCACCCCGACAGGTTCCCCTAGCAAACTTTTTCAATGTCACCATCGTCTCTGCCAGTTCTCCTCTCCACCAGCCCTGACTGGTCTTGCCTCACCCTCCCCGCCCCAACCCATCCCACCCCCACTCGCCATGCCCGCTCTCCCGTGCCCCCTGCTCTGCCTCCCCTCGCCCATGCCACGCCCTTTTGGCAGTTTCCACTGTCAACGCAGCCACCATCGCGCTGCCGTTTCCTTCAGGCATCGCGGCGGCGGGTGGACGAACGAAATCTTGGCGAGCGTCACCGGCGTGAAGGTGTATCACTCAGCATCTACACTTCCATACGTATTGATAGTGTGTAAGCTTCTTCAAACGGAACTATTGGGTTACAGATTAATTTAACTGAAGCCAATTAATTAAAGTTAAATTTTTGTCAGGTTAGTAGATTCAGATCGTTCACAATATTAATTTATTTTCGATGCATCTAGTATGTTCTAATATAATATTGATAAATAAAGATAACTATTGATATCGTTCTTAAATTCAGAGATTCGTACTAACTTGTGTAACTGAAATGCAGAATTCTGCAATAATGAGGAGGTAGAGAAAAATTAATATAAATATTCAACCAACTTCACTTCCTTTTGAAAATTATTACCAAGGATTTGCATTTATTAAAAGAATGAAGGTTTGCAGAACTTGTAAAATCGAAGCGTGCCAGCACTCACCAATGTTTTGCCATTTTTAAGTAGCTAAAAGTGAGTCAAAATTTTATTTCATTTTTCAAAATTATTGCTTAATTTTTAGCTTTTCCCATTTTGCGAATTTGGACATTTTCCTAAATAAATGCTTGGCATGAAAAATGACACGGAGAAGGAATAAATCGCTGTTTTGTTCGTGTTCATAAGCGATAGTTTCGCTTCCTCGCTCCCCGTTTCGTTTCACGTGAACACACTGAGTAAATAGACGGCAGTGCTCGCTCGTCTCGTCTGCGGAGTTTCTGGGAACATGTGCCTTCGTCACCGCGCCGTCGCGTGCCAGACGGGCTTTGCGTCTCCGGCGACGACCGCGCGCCCGTGACAGCGACAACGGATCCTGCGTCGAAAGTTGTCTTAATATCAACATTTGTGAAGATATGACGGCCGAATCCAATTTAAAGTTTATTAAGGCGGCGGGGATTGAAGTTCTCCTGCGCCGGGGGAGACGAGCTCGTCGAAAGCGAGCGGCTCGACGGAGAGGCAAGCAGAGGAAGAGGGAGAAGGTTAAAGAGGTGACCGACGGGGGAGACGAAGAGCGGGCGTTTGACGTACAAACAGTGCAAGAATATGCGACTTACATGACAAGCACGATGGGTGCAGCACGGAAAGACGAAGGTTGGCAAGAAATGAAATGCAAACAGAAGGTACTGATATTATTGTAGCAATGGCAACTAGGAAAGTGAACGTCTCATGGCTACAGTGCTCTGTCATGAATTTTCACACCCCTCTTTTCACAATGAAGGCAACAGCATTCGCAGTTGGGTTTCCGCAACGCGCGCAGAGTAGGCTAAAGACCAGGCAGAGGTGGGATAAATTTACAAGAGGCAAAGCGCAAGAAACCGGAGAGGCAGGGGAGGGAAAGAGGGAGGGGGAGGGGGAGGGGAAAGGGGAATCCCGTGAGCGCTGAGGGATTGGCGGGTTGGCAGGGGCGGGAATGCTGGACGGACTGACAGTGACACAGTGGCAAGGCAGGGACAGAGAACTCGGAACCGGGCAGGTGGATGGCAAGGCTGGGCGAGTAGTGTTGAGGGAGTCTGAGCACGGACGTGGTAGAAAGCAAGACAAACAACGGTAAGGCGGGGAGGCTTGGAAAGGACACACGCTGAGAAAGCATGAGAGTGGAAAGGTAGGGCTGGAAGACGAGACAGGAAGCAGGGCAATTAGGCAAGAACAAAACGATACAGGGACAGTAAGGAAGAACAAGGAGGCGTGGCGTAGAGACACGCCAGGGAAGCATGGCGGGAAGGCAGGAGGCCCCAAAGGTGTGGTTGAAAGGCGTGGAGGGTTGGTATGACGGGGTAGGGAGTGGGAAGTTAGTTCAGATAGAGAGACAGAGCGCGCGGGTGGAGGCACGGTAGGGATGCTCGGGCGAGGAAGGGCGTGGCGTGGCGTGGCGGGGCGGGGCGGGGCGGGGCGGGGTGGGGCGGGGTAGGGCGCGGCGGGGCGGGGCGGGAAGGAGGGCGAAGCGAGACGGAAGCGGGAAGTCGCAACGCGGCGAGCGCGGGGCGCGGGGCGTGGAGCGCGGGGCGGCGAGCGGGGGAGGGCGACGTGCGCTGCCGCTCGCCGGAAATGAGGTGGCCTCGCCCGGAAACCCACGCTCAGCTCCGCTGCACTTTTAATGCGATCGCAGGCGGCTGCCGCCCCCGCGCTCCGGTCTCCGCGAAGCTTCTGCGACAGACCCTCCTCCCCCGTCCGCCTCACGCGCGCCCGCGCGCAATCTACCGGCAGCAGAAAAGAGTAATTGTTTTCCAATTCACAATTATCTGTAGCATTTCGGCCCGGGTCTCTCAATCTGAACCAACCGAATGCACTCGAATTCGAGACAGGTTATTTGTGGAGGAAATCTTTTTAAAGAAATTTTCTGAAATTAAACATCAGGTCTAATGTAGAGGGTGTACTGCCAGAAATGTTCGTTAATTCTCAGACAATCTCACGTGCTGATTACTCACGTGCTTCCTATTAGAATTCGTTTTGTTTTTTTCTAAATTATATAACTTTTTACTTCATTTGAAAATTTTAGTAAAAATACAACTAAGACTTGAAATTAAAAAATAAAATATTTTTAAAATATATTAACCAGCTTGGTAATAATTTTCATATTTACATGAGAAATTAATTGACTTTTTTTTACATGATTTTGTAACTGAGTAGATCTTATTTTCTTTCATTATGTCTTAAAAACTAACAATCAGTTGTCAGTACAGCAGAATAAAAATATAAAGTCAAATTAGTGCCAAGTAGCTCATTTTGCTTTAATGTTGTGAGAAAGTTGGAGCGCGACCGTGAACTAGGCGTGTTTTGAATTTTTTTTATATCTTCCGGATTCGGTTATTTCAATAGAAGTTACCAACTGTCAAAGTCGTTTTGGCAACATTTTTGTATTTAATGATCTTCAGAACAAATGTGTAAGCTGTTAGGTTAAAATAAGAAGAATAAAAAGTTATAATCAATGTTTTACAAACATCCAATCATCCACTGTATTTGCTGACTAGATATTGTATTTCTTTCCGGCATGGGTTGCAATATTAAGAAAGTGATAATTGTTTTCGAAATAATTGTAAAATATCATATTAAATTCGACTTAAAATAATTATCAAGACACGCGAGTTTTATGACCAATTGAGTGTTGTTTTAAGATTCTCGAATATCGTACAACAATGTATCCTGTTTGAAAAATATTTCAATTAATGATAATTTTGGTTTAAACTTGACCATTCATTCAGAGAAGTGCTGTTATTATTATTATTATTATTATTATTATTATTATTATTATTATTATTATTATTATTTTCTTTATTATTTTAGATGGTATAAGTACCTTTCTGTTTACCATTCTCACAATTTATTGCAACACTACGTAACTTTCTCTAGTGGAGAAAATAATATCGATCAAACATAAAGCTGGTATCAAATGTCTTTCATCGTCGAGACTCAATATTCTGGAGTGTGAAGACAGGGCTGTGAATTACATAGACTAAAGCACTTGATTTCGGCGATTTCTCAAGAATATAAATATAAGGTGTGACTTTATGAACGGGTTTATTTCTAAAATGAGAAGCTTTTGATGGCTGTACGATTATCCTCCGATTTGCTATTTGGAAGACAGAAGACTAAATTGTTGCTCAAGACGACACCTTGTATTTGTATTCGTTTGCAAGTGCCAACTACACCTCACCAATGACCGATATTCTGCCTCAGGTCGAGCGAGCCTTCCACACTCACTTGCACTCCCGCCCCCCGTCGCGCCGTCGCAGAGGCCCCTCCCCTCCCATCCGCCCACGCGGCGCAGCGAACAGAGCCCGGGCGAGCTAATTAATTTGTCGACAGTCATTTGGGGCTGCGGGGGCGGGGCCGTCACGGGCGATTATCCCCGTCCTCGTCGGGTGGCTGCGGCACGCGGCAGCGGTGGCGGTGGCGGGTGGGGCCTCGGGCAAACCCCGTCCTCCTCCTTCACATCATCCTCCTCTCCTTTACCACCCATCCTCCACCGCCTCCTGCTCCTCTTCCCCATACTCGCCCTCTCGTCCTTCACACCCACCTCTTCCTCTTTCCTCTTCTCCTCCTCTTAGTTTCATTCCCTCCCTACCTCTCCTCGTTCTCATTCGCCTCCTCTTCTTCACACCCACATCCTCTTCCCACTCTACTTTTTTCCTTTTTATCTCTTTCTTCTCTCTCCCTCCATCCCTTCCCCTCCTATGCCTCCTCTTTTCCTTCAAATTCTCCCCCTCCTCTCCTTTTCATCTCTTCCTGTTCCTCTGTGCCTTCACCTCTTCCTCCCCCTTCTGCCACGCCCGGCCACCCCACCCTGTCAAGACACCCCCGCACCTCCTCTGCCCTCTCTCCTCTCGTCCGCCCGGCGTTTCCTGCGGCGCGGGGCGTCGTTCAGCCCCTTTCAGCCCCTTTCAGGGCTCCGCGCCGCCACCGAGCGAGCTCCAATCCAGCTGCCGCCTCCGCGGCAACTCCCTGCGAGCGCGCCGCCCCCACCGCCCCCGCCACCCCCGCTAAGTGCGTTCCGCCACCGCGGCGGCTGCGTAATGGAAATTGGAATTACCACGACGTTAGTAGTGCACGAGCGTTGAATTAACAGTCCCATTAAAGACGGCCTAGTGTTGGCCCGCGCGACTCGCTCAACTCATTAAAGAGCCGCTTTTGTCTGGCGCGCATAATGAGCTGTTAGTGGAGATTAACTCCGTTATTTGCCAGGAAATTTCTAACTGACGGTCTTGTTTATACAGCGAACAGGTTATGGAAGCGGCAGCGGAGGCGGCGGGCGGTTGGGCGCGGCGCTTCTAAGAGACCGCCGCGCGGGGAGGGCAAGGAGCAGAGAGCAGAGAGCGCAGAGAGAGGGAGGCAGAATTCCCCTTGGTAGGCGCTTCCAGACTTCTACCCTCGCCGTTCCTCCGCTGCCTGCTCTCCCGCTTCGGCTCTGCCCTTCGGCGGAGTTCGTAATCAACTGCGGAGCGGCGGTGGTGGCGGCGGCGCTGAGGCCTGAGAAGGTGCGACAGGAGCCGCCAGCCGCTCCACCGCCCGGATCGATTGTGCCAATAGCACACTCGCCGCCATGCCCGCGCCAGCCCGCGCCGGCCCGCGCCAGCCCGCCCCCGCCATTGGGCGCCGCCCCGCGCCGTTTACTCGATACGCGCGCACTTCCGACGAAGCCCCCTTCCCAGGAGGCGCGGCCACGCAGCATTCCCACACTAGCGCGGGAGGGGAATCGCCCGACTGTATCCCGCGCTCACCTTTTCCTGGACCTACTTCCCCAAAAAACATAGCCCGACTGCATCCCGCGCTTAAATTTTCCTGGACCGTTTACCTACCTCCACAAAAACATTGTTTTCTGTGCTCTAAACAAACGTTTAGAGCACTGCGAACTTCGAAAACCACACTAAAAAGTTTGTAGAAACAAAAATTGAAACAGTGGAAACGAGCATCTTCTTATCCCTCTGATTTAACATACACAACTCCGAAGATTCTGCCATGTTCATCTGTGTTCGATATTTTCTCTAGATTCCTTCCAGAATATCTATTTGCGATATTTATGAATGGAAAATTAACAAACATTTTTACGTCAACAGAAATACTGGATGAACAAAATGGGATGCAGTCGGGCTATGCCTTCTCAGGTAACGAAATGCAACGTGATGCAGTCGGGCGATTGCCTTCAGGAGAAAATGCGAAGGCTTCCATCCAAGACGTAGGCCTCCGTGGGGAAATCATGTTTGTTCTCAGTTCACTGGCGAACCGAGATGTGTGCTGGTTTGGCTATGATTCGATCATGGTTTGCAACCTACTTCAGGACGAAAATTTCACGTTGTCTTCTGAAGACTTTTGTGTTCAAACATGAATGGTTCACGTTTATTTGTAATATCGTTTCTCTGACTTATTTTTCTCTCGGAGGAATTCTTTTGGATCATGGGTGTAAAAACATTCTTTAGTAGATGCGTTTTGAAGCATGAGAATAACAGATGTAATGAATGTAAGGTGTAAATTAACTTGTTACTACCATTAATAAATTAAACGAAAATTTGTTGAGTAAAAAAAAGCTTCTGTTAAGTACATCCCGTCAATGTTTGCTGTAGCAAGTATTTGATAAGCAACTATAAGCGTATTTAATTTAATGGAAATATTTCAGCAGTAGTTATACGTGGGCAGTGCGTCAGAATATGCCATATCTTTACTTCAGTGTCAAGTGCGTTGAAACCGTTGCTCTGGCTGGAGTCAAGGATGTTTTTGTTTAATCGCGGAGACCGCCGTGGAATGGGAAATTTGCGATCTAAGAGAGTCAAATTGATCTATAAAATTTTTTATTGTTTCGCTAAGTGAACTAAAGCTAGCTCCTTTAATATGTACTTTAAATAGAACAAAACAGTTGTCAATTACTTGAATTCGATCTCCAGAGTTATGCCTAGTTGCTCTGCCATTAAGCCACCGAGACGATCAATGCTTGGAAGAGTAGTGACAGTTTATACGTACAACGTTTTAAAAGTTTTAATATAATTGATCTCATAGAAGCGAAAAGACTACAATGGTATGAACTCATGCAAAAAATGAACGAAGAACGTTGGTGGAAGATATTGTGAAAATGACAACCATCTACCCATCGAAGAAGAGAAAGACCTAGACTTACATGGAGAGGAGTAGACGAGGCAATGGTGAAAAGGGGACTGAGTAATGAAGAGTACACCGATAGAGAGCTATAGAGGCTGGAACGCGAGAAACACCTTAGGTTATAATATAACTGGCCATACTACTACCACTACTACTGACTTTTTGAATCACCGCCGATTATCCAGGGTGTCCCACACGTGTTCCGTTTTCCGTTTGGTTCCGCTGTTTGCGAAAAAGCTCCTCGCGCGCGCTGGGGGGGGGGGGAGCGTGGGCGGGGCGAGGGCGGAGCAGCGACGCGCGACCGCAGGCGGGAGCGTCGCGGCGCCGCGCGTCACCAGGCGGCGTCGGCGTCGTGTCGCGTTTTCCGTGAGAGCGCGCAAAGGCTTCCCCCCTCTCCCTCTCCCACCCTCCTCGCTGGCTGGAGAACGGCGCCAGGCATCGCTTCCGAGCGGCCGGAAGACATCGGGCGTGTGACGAGACCCACGGCGCCGCGTGTTTGATCCTTCCTTGCGCTCGCGCGGCCTCGAAATGCCTCGACGGGCGCTGGCGGCGGAGCTTGCGTGGCTCACAAACCGCCGATGGCCTGGAATCCGTTTAAAATCTGATCTCGAGGCACGCAAACCTACAAACAGTGGACAAGTGTTGTGACACTGGGTTTCGTAGGTCGTTGGAATTCTCTTTTACATTTCGAAAACCATAATTACAGCGTTTATTTCCATAATAATTTAAGTGACATAATCCTGAGTTCTAGTTTCTAGAATTTTGTAGTTTTGAACTTATCTATGTACCCAGCCCAATAAAATACAGAATGGTCTTTTAAGAGTTGTTGAAAGCCATGTAATACTCGAAATATTCTAAATAAATGTTTAAATTTGAATTTCAAACCTTTTTTCTTCTTTTCCACAAACCTAGTACTTCAGCAACAAAAAAAAACGTTTATTTCCGTAATAATCCACTCGCTTCAGAAAGCTAGTAAAAAGTATTTTGTAGCCATTACTTACCATAATATGTATATGAATGTGTGAAAACCAGAACGGTATAAGTGACATTTTATAAATGAAGAGAAGTTGGTTTATTTAAATCAGTCGCTGTTAAATCGTCGTGCTTTGTTTCATCATTAAAAAGAAGGCGTATCAATTGTTCTTTAAAATCACGAAAATACATTGCCGATGAAATATAGCCTAAAATAAACACTTTTTTTCAGAATTTATAAAATGTCACTTACACAATTCTAGTTTTCACCCATTCATATAGCCCTAATTCTTATTCTTAATCTAACCAAATGATAACCTATTTTCTTCTGCTACACGTGTTGACAAAAATTAACTTAATTACCAGGAAAATCTATTCGGACAATCGCACATATGATTATGTCTCCGACTGCCACAAAAGCGCTGGCTCTATGTTATTAATACGATTATGAGCAAGCTGTGCGTCGGCCATTACACAAAGCAAATCATCGCGCAGTCAGTCACAAGATCCCCAGCGGCGCACAGTGCCGTTAATGACTGCCTGTCACATCCCAAACACACGGCTCGTTAATGCCTCATGTCGCGCCTCCCGCGGAGAAGGCGCACATCATCAGCGGCGCGGCGCCCGCAAACGCAGCCAATTCCTGTCCCTCGCCCTCCCCCACCCCCGCGCCACACTCCTCTCGTCCCGCTCGGGACGCTGGTGCCGGTCGGAGTTCTTTCTCCACCTGCCCCCAGCCCTGCGTGCCCCGTCCTTCGCGCTGCCTTCACCGCCCATCAACCTCTGCGCCTCCCCCCTCTGATCCTCCCTGGCCGCAAGTCACCGCTGGCGGAGCGTCCACTCGCTTGCAGATCTCCGCAGGCCGTCCGCCGCCCGGGGCGGCCTCGCCCCCGTCATTCGCCGGGCGGCGACCGCGCTCTAACGCATCGCGGCGGCCGGGGCGGTGACGGGGGCGGGGGCGGAGGGGGCGGCCACCGCCAAACACAGCGCACAAAGCGCCCATCGCGGCCAGGCGCTGCGAGCGTGCGACTGTCGCGCGGGAGGCCTATCATTAGCACCAGCCCCCTCCGCACGCGCGGGCCAAAGCTCGGTGCAGTTGCTTTGGACATCTCCAAGAATGTAATCTAGTAGTAGACACGTCATGTTTATTCTTGATTTATTCAGTATTTCTTGTTTCCAGATGCGTCAACTGCTACGATCATTAGTAAGCTGCACATTTTTGAGTTTTGGATTTTTTTTCCTTCAATGGAAAACGCAATCTTTTACGTTCCTTATTTATTTTGATGAATTAGGAGTATTATAAGCAAATTTTACAGTGCCTATAAATGCCCATTGCACTAATAAATGGATATTTTATGTATAAATGCCTAAATGGTGGCTATTCTCGTATTTATTGATAAAATCAATTGTCTTAATAAAAAATTAAATTGTACTTATTTTGTTTTTATCTTGCGGAGTATTAAAAATTAAACAACTATAGATAAATATATTCCGTTTTACTACCATTGCGGAACGGGTATTTCATATTATTAAAGACGAAAAAAAAATAGTTTGACAACACCAGCGATTTAACTTCAATTTTTTTACTCGAAAGACTTACTCATATTTTTGTTAGTGTTCTCCTCGTATGGATCAAAGGATAGTATAAAAATTGGTGCTGGTTCTATTCTTCTCGAACACCGTGTATTCAGAATTCCAAAAGTAAACATTGCAAACGTACAATGTTGAATTCTAAGGTCTTGTCTTAAATGAAATATGTGCCAAACAATCATCTCTAAAAAAGGTAATGTATAATGATTTTTTTAAAATGATTGCTCTTTTGCAAAATGTCTGCTTTTAATTAATGCAAATCACAAAAAATCTCAAATGCTTTTGCTTAAATTTTCCCCCACTGATAGATCAAGGTACGCTTAAAAGAATGGTGCAGGTTTAATTTTCGTTAAAATCAGCAAGTTTTTGAAAACAGCAAATTTTGAACTATTTTTTCCACATATAATGGAAATACGACTAGGACATGTTTTCCCACTAGCCGAATTAACTATATTCTGGTCTAGTATAGTTGCCTTACATTAAAACTCAAAAATGTAAGAAAATATCCTGAAGAACTTTAATTAAATTCCACGAAGAGATGAGAATTGGATTAAGTCTTATAAAGTACATATAGCCATGTATGAATATTTTGTATCGAAATATAAAACAAACTTCGAAACCGTTGTGCTTTTTGGTAATTGTGAAAGAAAACAATGTTCTTTCTATTAAAATATCAAATATTGACTACACTTCCATTAATTTTAAAATTAACTGTAAGCTAAATGTAGGTTTTTAATACGCTACGCCTCTCTTCAGACATAATTCTATAGATCTTTAATGGCCGGAGAAGCAGATATATGAAATGTGACACATGAAGCAAACTGGATAATTTGTTAAACCACCTCATTTTTTTATTGTAATCTGTTATAAAAAACAGTTCTTTAGAATAATGTCATGTAGGGTCTTTTGAAAAATGTAGGGTTTTTTCGCGCAATTTTTCCTTGAAATAAAGGCGATTTGTAATTATTTCTGAAAAAAAGGTTCTAATTTTTCCGTTAATTTCTTTTCTTTGCATAGGGCAAATGCTCTTAAAAATTACGCAGGTAGCCGTTTCATTGAACTCTGAATTTTCGAAAATTGCCATAGTTAGAAATAATGCTCGAAAGTATAAACTATTGTAGCACTACAAATTTTATTCTGCTATTAGGGTACCGAAAACTTGAATAAATGTGAAATTGTTAAAATAACGATGGAGCATCTGGAAAGAGGGTGGAGATAAACCTAAAATCTAGCCGATAAGATAGAGATTAGGAAACTAACTAGTACCAGAAAGTCAGTGCCTTTCTGTAGCATCACTAGTTTCAGCTTTATTTACAAGTACAGCTGGAATATATTCATATACATAATCATAAAGAATTTTAAAAACTCCATCTTTCCCTCATAAATTCCTCTATTTTCTCAGCTTTTTCTTCCTAATTTACACGACTCTCCTTTCATTCCCACATCTCTTACACATCCCCAACTTTACCCTATTGAACACAATTAATATTAATCTTACTACTTTCTTCTTCCTTACTTCTAATCCTACGATATTCTCTTTCTTCCTCTCATAGTTTCCTTATCCTCATTATTTCTCCCTTTGCACCTATACCTTCATATAATATTTCTCTCTTCTTTTCTGTTCCTTCACCATTCTTCTTCTAAAACCCTACATCTCCTCTCTTCCTATTTCTCCACTTGGACTCCTCGTTTTCAACTCTGAAATTCGCAATTTCCTTATGGTCATTGCATGTCACTGAATCAAACGCAGCTAATATAAAAAATTCTAATCTTTGGTATTTTGAGGAGAACAAGGAGGAGGAGAAGAGATATCCTCTCAATCTTTATCTCATCTGCCTGTTGTTCAGATAGGTATTATTTTCCCCAATTTTTTTTATTTTGCAACAAATATTTTGTTATTTTAACAAGATTAAAATGACTAATTAAATTCGAAATTACATTATATTTCCGACAATTGAAAATTGTGGTTTTATTGGACACAGTTTACTTTTTGTTGTAAGCATTTATTACGCCAAACATTGGTCACGATGTCGACTTATTATTTCTTTCTCATTGATTCACAATGTACGAAAAGATATTTTGAATTTCATTACATATAAAATACTTTAAATTCGTGTGAAATACTATTGCCATATTGGTATTTGAAATAATCCAATAAAGACAACATAATATTGACAAAACGTGATTGTTATAACAATATGTAAGTCTTGATACCTTTGTCGTCCTAATGTAAATGTAACATGTAACCAAAAGGTTTAATATACTTCTGTAACAAATGGGGCTACACCAGCACATACTTTCTCGCGTTATTAAAAACAGATATGGAATATTGAAATATTGATTTTTCTGCGCTACTAGCACTTCAGCTATTATTTGAAAACGTTCCAATTCAATCAAGAATCGGGCAACGCACTGTTGCCAGCGCAGCGTTGTCAAAACTATGTACATTCGCTTGTCTAATAATATTAATACAGTAATGAGAATATATTGAATTTACATCAAAACAATTAGGAAAATTCCGGCTGCTCGCTCATGGTTGCCTTTCGTCGTAAGGTAACAACTCCCATAGCGTTTCATCGTTTTTCTTTTATTCAATACACAGTAAATATTTTAGGGATTATATGATATTGGTATATAACATACCTCACCGGGCATTCTGGGGAGTAATTTATAAAAAACTCCGAAATTCATCGCAAACGGAAGTACTGGCTCTCGGCCTAGGAGTTACACCTAGCTAGCCTAAATACAACAGCTGTATCTAAACCAGCTTATAATAACCACCAACATCTCGATGTTCGACAACTTCGATGAGCTTCTCAAATATCGATGCGGCGTTGATGCGAAATTTCTATTAAGTTTTGCTTAAAAATAAACTTTAAAAAAATTATATTGAGCATATAAATTAAGTAAAAAGTACAAAATTATATTTACTTATTGTTTAGTCCCTTATTTTAAATTATGGACAACCACAATGAAAACTGCCAAAAAAATTTATATAATATTTTTTTCACTTGTGTTACGACGTTTCGGAGTATCCCTCATCAGGTACAACTGAAAATTTAATTATACAATTTTTCTTGCAGCCAAAATAATTTTCACAAAATAACAAAAATGAAAAGCATGTTCAGTGTGCAGTTTTAATCTTTCAGATACTGTTCCATGCCACTTAATAATTTGAAGAGGAATATCTGATGGAGTCGAATGCAATGACTATACCATTGTCAAAACCAATCTGCCGAACGTTTCTTCGCCCGAACACGTATCCGCTCTGCCCGTTCCCTTACGCCTATCCCTCTACGACCGTACTTTTGACGCAGAGGGGGTGGGAGTCTCTGATTATCACTGTAAATCCCTTTACGAAGGCTGCGGTGCGCGAGTATGGCAGGCATCCCACAAGGCTTAATAGCAGGGCCGGCGGATTCAGCAGCCGCCTCCACCGCCACTGCCACCGCCGTCGTCGTCGCGATGCTGTCACATGATAAGACAGGCCTGCCAACAGACGGGAAACTATTATCCCGCGGAGCGCGCTTTTATTGTGTGTCTTATTATAATTCTTTTATGTCCGCGGCGCGGGTCACGAGAAAGCCAAAGGGCGGGAGGGGGATAAAGAGGGCCAGCCAGCCGCCATTGTGCGGGGATGCGTACCTGAAAGGGTGGCTGGGCTTCGGGGTGGAGGGGTCGCGCCGGCCGCTTTTAACGTGCCGCTCGCACCGCCCCCCCCCCTCCGCCTCCACAAAATCAGCTCAATTAGGGCGGAGGAGACGCACGCCCGACGCGGCAGGGCCACTTCCAAGTTGCAGATGTGCTTGCTGATATACACTACTAACGTGGCATTTCATCATGTATACTAAATCTGTAAGGAGAACGATTTTGATTACTATCCTAACCGGCTCCCAGTGAAAGTGAATGGAGGTCATTATATATTGAATAGATCACAGCTTTCCTTTATTAATAAAAGGCTACGAAATTTGCGTTGTTTGAAATGCGCGGCTAGAATGCAAACGGAAGATGGCGTCATGCACAAATTGGCATGATCGCGGGAAATGGAAGTACAGTAGACACTGCTTAGAGAACATCATGTTATGTGATCGTTAAAATTATTATTTGTGACTGTCATTTGTAAGTATTCAATGTACTTTCTTATATACTCGTATCATTCCAGTGATGTGTACAAAAAACATCAAAGAGGTGATGGTGGTTCTGATTATTATTTAGAAATTGTATTTCATACATTTTTTCTGAGAACTATATTTTTCTGAGTGCTATGTGTTACTCTCAATTATATTACTTAGGTATCTGACACATGTCCTTTTATATAACAATTTCAGAGATGACATTTAATAATTCAGTCATTGCGTTAAGGTAAAGTTAATAGCAGAATTTACTGTTATAGGCCAAAACAATATCCATGTATATATGTGAAAAGATCTTGGTACATAGAAAATGTAAAAATTCCTGGATATGCAGTATTTTCTGTTCTAACATTTCTACAGCTCTTCATTCTGTGCGATGTAGTCGCACGGATTAGTTAGTTTTTGTTCAATTGTGTTTTTTATTTCAACAACATGAGACTTTCAAATAAAAAACAGTTATTTTGTACACTAAAATTTACAAAACGAATGACGGTGTAATTATATCATTTGTTTATCGTCTGACATTATGGCATATTGGAGGAAGCATATTGGAGGAAGTCGACACAAAGGCCGCAGGTTGGCAAAGTTTTCAGGCAACCGACACCAGGTGTCCCTGTTACGGTGTTTCACGCATGATATGACGAAGTGGTGGTGAGAATGAATATGAAGTAGATATTGGAAGTAGAGGAACGGGGAACGGGATAACAAGAAGGAAACCTTTTGCGCACCCTTGTTGCTTTGCCCACCCCAAATTCTACGTGGTTCAATCGCAATAATTTGAAGCCAGTAGCGACTGGACAAACTATAGCTCATTAAATGCAATACTATCTTAGACTCCCGTCAACTACAACAATCATAACTAAAAATCTATACTTTTATGTTGGTTAATTGTTTTTAGTCGATGAAATATCGAAATAACGGTGTAAGCGATGTATTAATCATAATAGAAGTAGTCAATGTAGCTGGTTCTAAGTATAGAATTTACAATTAAAAGTAAAATAAATGTCTTGATGCGTAGGAAATAAATCTGCAAAATTTCGAAGCTCTGTTGATTCTAACACTGAAGTAAATCTTCTACATTCCAATAGTGAATTAATTGTAACAGAAATTCGAAACAATAATTGAACACAATATTACCATAATGTATAGTTTAAAAACACGTTATCTAGAAGACAATTGCTCAGTGGATAGAAACGAGAGAAATAAAACCTTTGATACAAACAAACCTAGTGGCTTTAGATAAAATATATTTATTTTAGTACTGTACATCCATGCGCTAGGATATTGACTTATGTGTATTTTTACAATGTACTTCCAATTAATTTGTATATGCAGAGAATTTCAACCCGCAATCTGCTTTTCTGCTTTGAATGGGGTAATTTTGATAGATTATTTTTGCAACCTTGAATTTAAAATGCATATAATTAATCTTCATGTACACTAATTGAAGGTTTTATCATTCGTTTATCAACAAATTTCTTCCTCTCATCAAAATAAAATTACATCTAGTAAATAATATAAATCTAGTGGTATTGGTATATAGGTTACAAACTTCATTCAGCTAATAAAGTGTTTTTGACGACTCTGCAACCATAATAAGGATAAAAAAATACATAAAAGACAACCGCTTATATTATAAGCAACCCTTTATACTCGAGGACTGGTGTAGTGCCTCCATACAATCATCACAAAATTCAACACCTTGAACATGGTTTTACTTTGTGTAATACAACGAACAAGGAAAAGGTCGCAGTAATCCCAATAATTACGAATAAAAAGCTCTCAGCAAAGCCTCCGCAATGAATTATCCTCACACCAATTCATCGGCTTATGCAGATTCACCGCATTGAAGACGGTCGCATTAGAAATGACGGAGCCGCCACAACGCAGGGGTTGGGGTGCTGGCGGCGGCGGGACGGGCACAAAGCCCTGCCGGTCCCATTAGCTCGCCTAATATCGGCGAGATCGCTTCTTCACGAGGGGGCTTCGCACACAATCGCCACACTTAATATCGGACAATAGGTAAACACACAAGCGCGCGCCGCGGGGGGCGGGCGGGTATCGCAGGGCGCCATCTAGGGCGCCCTCTGTTTACTTGGAGGGGTCGCTCGGGGTTCATCAGCATCTCAATGCGCAACGCGCCGGCTGCAACGAGCGGCGGCGGCGGCGGCGGCAGAGGCGGCGGCGGCGGCGTTAAACGCACGCTCTTGACCGGCCTCTGAGGAGAACCCGCCGGGTAACGACTTAATTGAGGGTTGTCGTTCGGAGAGCGCGATGTTATCGGCGACGCGGCCTCTGGGGTCTTTTTGATAAGAGGATAATTCAAGATACGCAGAGGCGATTAATAGGCTTTAGACTGCGCATTGTGTATTTTAGGAGTAAGAGACTTGGCAGAGCGACGAAATGGATTAATGTGCAACAAAGTGACGTGGGAGATTTCCAAACAATAGTAGGTAGGTAGTTATAGGTACTCTTGGACGTTCATGCGATGTAATACTTCCGTTCACATGAAAGGAATTTGAAAAGGCGTGTACTATAACATAATATTAGCAATATGTTAAAAAATCACAGGTTTTACAACGTTAATCATTTTTCAAGCAAAACCCGATATTCTTAAAAAATGTACATTCTTTGCATTTCTAAAATATAATAACAATAAAGATAATAATGTGAATATAAAGAGACCTTAGTGGATGAAGAGAAAGTCGATAATCGAAAAGTATTAAAAAATCCGTGTTGATTTTAGAAATAATAAGAATTCAGATTTAAAAAAATTGTCCTAGAAGGTGGTTGTAAGGCTATTTAATTTTTTTTGAAAATTAATTTATTGATGTGTTGTGTTAGATTTTTCTAGTTTCTTGAAAATAAGCAAACTGAAAATACTCGAAAACAAGCTCATAATTCTTTCATTTTATAATGCGCAAACAAAATATATGTCAATGATCACACAATTCAAATGCCCAAATAATAATTGATTTCAAACTTCACTACATTTTGGCATTATAGTAAAGTTTCTCAACACTCGTTAACAAAGAAAAATTAATAATTGACAATTCCATAATTTTTGTAGTTAAGCTAATTATTTTATATAATTGTTTCCGTTACAAGTGACGTTTTTATAATTTAAAACAATACTTCACAGAGTTTTGAGTTACTTCAGTAGTTAAATAACGTCGCAACGAAAAGCCGTCGTGAGAAATTACCTCACGAAGCCCCGGAACGGTGAACTTGGTCGGCATTCGCTCCACGCCTCCCTCTCCGCAACTTCATTCGATTTTAAAAGCTCCATTTAAATGCAACATAAATTAAGTTATTAAAAACGAAATCCCTCGGACAGAAAGGGAGGTAAATTGAATCTTAAATGCACGATTTGTTACGTCAGATTAAAGTTAAACACTCCAACTTTAATAATGGCATTTTGTATTTTATTTAAATGAAATTTATTAAATTATTACAGTCTTTTGAAGAGTAACAAGTGTTCAATGGATTCCAATTGAGTTTAATTCCCCTCTAAAGAAAGTTTCGTCCAGCTGGCGAGTTCCGGAGAGCGCACAAAGGGAGGAAAAAGTGGAAGTTGAGGCTGTCAGAAAAACAAGGCAGTGCGATCGCTCGAATGTCGAGAATCGGGGCTCGCTGCGTCTCGCCGAAGCGAACAGAAAAAGGAAATGAACGATATTAAAGTCTGGATTACGTGGAATTCTTTTCCAGAACTGGGCGGTATAAGGTTTCTTAAAAGCTCGACAAAGGCACATACTGATGGAAACCCACACAGAGAAAACTCGAAATTTCGAATGTGGAAAGGGAAACAAAAAATGTATCGAATAATTCCTAATTTCATAATTTATATTTTATAGACGGATAACGGAAAAGTTCGCAATTTATAAAAACTGATGAATTTTCATTTTTTTGCGCTCTTCCGGGGTGACTCATGATCTGATGAAGAGGAGATGCGATATGCTGCATCAAATGATCGAGAATTTTACATCGCGTGGTGTAGTCTTCTTCTTCTTCTTCTTCTTCTTCTTCTTCTTCTTCTTCTTCTCCCTCAAGCATTAGACCGGTTGGTCCGTTGCGCCTCCTTGATCTAACCATCTTCTCCTGGGTCTACCAACGCTTCTTCTTCCTTTAGGGATGTACTGAAGCACTTGCTTTGGAATACGGTCGTCTTCCATTCTTTCGAGGTGTTTTTTCCATTGTTCTCTGTATTCCTTAATTTTTTCGTTTAAGTTGTAAATTCCTATATTTTTCCGGATGGTCTCGTTTTTTAATCTGTCCATTCTTGTTACTCCCAGGACTGATCTTAAAAATCTCATCTCGGCTGCTTGAAGTCTACTGTGTGTTCTGGAGTTCATAGTCCAGTTTTCGCTTCCGTAAAGTCCGCAAGGCACTGCCATAACTTTATAAAACTTTAGCATTGTGTCTTTACGGACCTTTCCTTTGAGCGCTCTTTTGATGGTGCCACACATCATATTGAATCTTTCTATCTTCCTTACAATATCAACTTCGCCGAGATATGATACGTCACATCCTAGAAATCTAAAGGTATTAACCTGTTCAATAATTTTGTTTTCTAATATGAATTTACATCTTAAAGGTTGTGAGCCTTGGAATGCCATGGATTTGGTTTTATTTGTAGATATACTTAGATTATATTGCTTTGTTATTTTATATAGTTCATTTAGTGCCCTTTGCAGATTATCTTCTTTATCTGCAACTAAAATCTGGTCGTCAGCAAACATAAAAGTTTTAATAAAATTTGTTCCTTTAAAATTGTCTTCTATATTAAGTTTCATGATCTGTTGTTTCCATTCTCTCACAGCATTGTCTAGATATAGATTAAAAAGTATAGGTGAAATACAACACCCTTGTCTGACCCCTTTATTAATATTTCCTTGGGCAATAATTCCAGATTTTAGTTTTATGTTTATCTGTGTTCCTAGGTATATATTTCTTATAACTTCGATCAAGTGCAATGGTATTCCTCTTTTTTCCATAATTTTCCATAGTTTTCCTCTGGGTACACTATCGAATGCTTTACTGTAATCAATAAAGACTATGTAGGTCTTTAGATTGTATTCTCTTCTTTTTTCTATTATTTGTTTTAATATAAAGATATTATCCGAGCAGGATCTTCCTTTCCGGAAACCTGTTTGTTCTTCAAGTAATATACTGTCTACAATGTTTCTCAATCTATTTGCTATTATCTTCCCATATATTTTATATGCCGTATTCAGAAGACTTATACCTCTATAATTTTCGCAGTCAGTTCTTGGTCCTCCTTTAAAAATGGGTATTACTACTGCTTTCTTCCATTCCAATGGTATTCTTTTTTGTTGCCAGCATTGATTTAGAAAATCTTGAAGCCTATTTTTGGCTTCTTATGGTAGATATTTAAATAGTTCTATATTTAAATTGTCTGAGCCAGGAGCTTTTCTGTTTTTACAACTTTGCAAGGCTTCTTGAAGTTCATTGAATTCTATTTTATCAATTTCTGATATACATCCGTTATTTTCTCCTCTTCATCATTTACATCTTCTCCCTCTTCTTTTGTCCACAGATGTTTACAGAACTTAATCCATTCTTCTCTATCTAGAAGATCTAAATTTGCTGCGTCTTTTTCTTCTCTGTTTAGGTGTTTCATAATTTTGTAAGCAGTATATTGGCGACAATGTACATCTCTTTCTATGTTAGAAATGTATCTTTCCCAGCTTTCCTTGTGTGCAGCTTTTACTATTTTTTTTGTTTCTCTTCTTTGTATTTTATATTCTTCCAATGTCTCAGGAGTTTTCGTCATGAGCCACTGTAGATATGACTCCTTCTTTCTTTGAACTGCACGTTTCAATTCTTCATTCCACACATTAAGTCCCTTTTTTGGCTTATATTTATTCCTTTTCCCTAAGGTTTCAAAAGCTACACTTTCTATCAATTGGGTTAGCTTCTGCCATTCTAATTCAATATTCGTGCTGATGGGTTCCTTTAGCATATATAGTCTTATGCCTGATTGAAATAAATTTCTGATGCTAGGGTCTTCTAATAGGTTAGTTTTCCACACTGTTTCCTTTATTGTGGTCTCTTTGCGTGTTGTTCTTGCCCATTTAGTTTTAAGGATTACTTTCCCTCTTACTAGGAAATGATCTGAATTTATATCCATTCCTCTCATCACTCTCACGTCCTGAAATAGTTTTCCCATCTTTTCATTTGCAATTAAATAGTCAATTATTGATCTGTACCCTCTGTTCACCCATGTAAATTTATGGATATCTTTATGTCTAAAGAACGTATTTTCTATTCGTAATGAGTTAAAATTCACAAAATCACGTAACACTTTTCCATTTTGATTAATTACTACTTCTCCGTTTGTTCCAATTATTTCCTTAATGGGCTGTTGTCCTATCCTAGCATTCATATCTCCTCCTATGACTATATAATCATTTTTATTTGTGGAATCTAGTACACTTTGTAGGCTTTCATAAAATTTATCAGATTCTTCTTTTCTACCCTCTTCAGGAGCATACACTGATATAATACTCATATATCCTCTAGCTATTTTGAATCTGCATGTTACAATTCTTTCATTTATCCAACTGTAAGAAGTTATCCTATTTTTCCATTTCTCATTTATTAGAATAGCTGTTCCTGCTACTGCTCTATTTTCGATAGGTACACCGCTATAAATTAATGTATAGTTTCCCAAATCACATGTTCCCCTCTGCTTCTTTTTAGTTTCAGATAACATAACCAAATCGAGTTTAGCACTCCTGACTTCTCTTAGCAATTCGTATTCTTTGTTAGCTATGCCTCGTACATTCCAAGTTCCTATATTGACATGTTCTGATATACCAAGACGTTTGTCCTTTAACTTTGCCAATGTCGTTACCAAAGGATTTCCTTGTTTACAATCAATGAGTGAGCCAGTAATAAGAATCTCCCCTGGCCGCGCTACGAACGCTGCGCAGGGAAAGTTTGGTAGTGGGGCTGCCACCTCACTGCTCCCAAACTCGCAGGATTTGTATAAGGTTTTCTCCCTAGACAGATTGCTTTCACTTCAGCTCTGAGGTCTGTCCCCCCATTAAGAAGCATAAGAACAGGATCTATAAGAAGATAGAAAAAGATTAGTAGTTTACAGAAAGTAGAAGATCAGAAAGGAAAGACTCCCTAGCCCTCGCAACCTAATAGCATCGGGGTCGAAAAATACAAGGGGTCGAGAGTGACCAAAATAGGACAGTTAAAAGAAGTATGGCAAAAGTAAGTGGAAGCATTGCCATACTAGTGAAAAGACCCTCCTCCTTTATCCGGGCTTGGGACCGGCAGTGCCTGCAAGCAGACCCACGCGTGGTGTAGTCTCGTAAACAAATTGTCTTGGCGTCAGGGATACGAAGAAATTCAAAAGTTTTGGTGAACTTTAACATAAGAAGCTCAATAAATGGATTTGGTCGAATTTAATCCTGTGACTTGATCTCCAGTGGATATAGAAAGGAATCACAAGTATTTGGTGGTATGTTATTTAATAATAATTAAAAATTCGAGTACTTGAAGTTATGTCTTAATACTGGACTTATAGAGGCACCATTACACGAGTGCGTGTAGCAAAGGTGAAAGATAAACAAAATTTGAATCATCTAGAAATTCCTTATCAGGTAAACTCATTGCCGCAATGTCATCGTATTTACCAAATTTATTCATTTTATTAAAAAATAATTTTCTTAACATTTACAACAAAATTATTATGACGAAACAATTATTTTGCAAATGATGTATTGGAATTCATTGCCTTATGTACTGCTTTTGATTTTGTGAACTCATTCCGATCTTTCTATCTTCTTACGCTTATGATTCAGTTCTCATACTGTCACTTCCATCACCTACACGATCTATTGTTCATCTATCGATAAGTCTTTCTCAATTTTCTTCTTAATTTGAAATTTTCAACTTAAATGAGTACTTATAAGATTGCTTAATAACTTACAGAGTGAGTATAGCACTTCAGTGAAGATTATGGTAACGAGTTTTCGTATTTCTAATTTCTATTTGCAATGTAACAAATAATTTTATCTCAATTTTTAAGACACAATATATGCAAGTGGAACCATAGAGAACAAATATGATTTTCATTTAATGTGATACCAAAGAAAACTGATTTAAAAAAAGTTTTATACACAATATATGATTTTACTCCGATACACAAGCTAGCTCACTATCTCCCATCAGGTTTTTGATTAGAACGACATGAATCGTTCAAAAAATAAATTAAAAATCTGTTTGAAAAGAATATTATTGTAAAAACAACACATTTAGTCAGTCTGTTATGTCTGAAATATAAAATATTTCGATTTTCGTGCTTTGAGTAAGAGTTTCGGCAAACAATGTATAGGTAAATGTACGGACGAAATCCAGTGATGTGATGGATGAATGCTGAAGGAAAGAGATTGCTATCGAACATTCTCAGTGGCAGTAATCATATTACTTGGTTACAAAGGGACTGAAACGGATATACTGTGGGACAATGGAACAGAGAATTGAATACCAACTCAAATTACTTTTTGATAAAAATAGAATCGAAAAAACGTTGTGCGGCGACTTCTCTGGGAGAATGTAATGGAATATCTAGAGAAGGAATATTTCCTAACATTTTACAACCGTGTTACTCTGTTTTAACGACTACATTTGCTAAAATATGAAATATTGAAATAATGCTTTCTATCATTCTTTGAAGGGCGTAAAACAGGATGTACTTGCGATGTGATCTCTCTTCTCTGTTCGCGCGTAGGTGTTCATAGTACAGCTCAAAATGTTTTCGTTCAGCCATTTTTTTCTACAGGACTGAAGAAAAAAATACGATAGGGTTGTTGTTCCCAAACTATTATTATTTCCCAAGGCATCTGAAAAGATATAGTTGTCTTTATAGTCACTAACCAGCATTCGCAAATTTTAAATATATCGAACTGGGCGATCTTCGTCTGAAAAACTGAGAAAATCGAAAGAATATTTAAAAAATATAGTAACACTGACTGCTGAGTGTTTTCATACGCTTAAAGTCATTTGCATTTCAAGAACGCCATGTATTTACTGAAGAACTTCTATTTACTTGCATATGTAACCATCAGTTCGCATCTAGTACATCTGTGAGCCTGGTCGCCTGGAACTCGAGCGTAGCGAGAGAATCTGACTGAAAGGGAACAATGGACCGAGTAAATCAAGGAGCCTACACGCAAATCTCAAATCAATAACGAGTCAAACTGCTCATTCGTATCAGTGATATTCCTAAACGACCTCAACAATCCCGTACTTCTCTTTAGCGAATGTAGTGCCCGAAAAAGAACTCGAGGTGAAGTGACTTCCGCGCCAGGAGTCATGTGCAAGCGCTTCTTTGAAGACGTGACGTCGCGTAAGCTAGTTCCCCATTTCCTCACTCAGTTTCTCCCTGAAGAAGCCCACGGAAGGACGATCGAAACGAAGGCTGAGTTTACTGTGTGGCAAACCTAAGACAGCCGTACTGGTGTGCGCGCAGTCTCTCAGCGCCGTGTCACGCCATGTGGCGCCTCGTCCCGCCACGCCGGGTCACACCCCGCCCTGCCAGGCCGCGCCCCGCCCCGCCACGCCACGCCACGCCACGCCACGCCGCGCCACGCCATGCCACGCCGGGTCATGCCACGCCACGCCACGCCGCGCCCCCCCCCCGCGCCACGCCGCGCCACGCCACGCCGCGCCGCGCCACGCCGCTCTATGCCACACCACGCCGCGACGCGCGCGCGTCGCTCGCAGGCAGCGCGTGGCGTCCTAACGCGGCAATCAGCGCATATATTGATACTCCTCTAATTGCGTTATCGCTGATTAATAGGGCGCGGGCTTGTTGACAGCCGGCGCGGGCAAACAGAAGAACCCCGGCCCAGAGGGCAGAGATCGATCCCCGGGCGGCACAGCGCCTGTTGTCAGTGACAATACTCCCCCCGCTCCGCTCGTCCCGCCCACCCTGCCCGGCCCGGCCTCGCTTTGTCCCGTGCGAGCGCGCGTGCACGCCGCGAGGCCAGGCAGATGAGGTACGGCACGGTTGGTGGCAGCAGGGTGTGGAGGGGCGGGGCAATATGTATGGGGTATGGATGAGGGAGAAGGGCTATAGTTCGGCTGGCGCGGTGGGACGGGACGGGGCCGGGTACGCCGGGGAGGGGTGAGGCGAGGCAGGACGGGGCGGGTGGGACGGGGTGAAGCGAGGCGGGGCGGGACGGGGAGAGACGGGTCAGGACAGGACAGGACAGGACGGGACAAAGCGAGTCGGGGCGGGACGAGTCGGGGCGGGGCGGGGCGGGGTCGGACGGGACGGGGCCGGACAGAACGGGGCGGGACGGGGTGGGGCGTGAAAGGGCTGGACGGGACTGGGCAAAGTGGGGTGGGGCGGAGCGGGATGCGGCCAGCAGTGGCGGCGGCGGCGGGCGTAGCGGACTGCGTTGCGTGGAGGGGAGGGGGGTAAATACAGTTGGGAAGGGGCCGGGCGCGGCGCGGACGACAAAGCGACCGCCCCCCGTCGCGCTGCCCGCCCTCCGCCGTGTGATCGCCTGCCGCAATCGGGTGATTTGCCTCGAAATCTCGTCCATTTGCGGATGGCGCTCGGCGCGAAACGAGACGGCGCGCGCGAGGGACAGCGAGACGGTTAATTGGTTCGCCGTTGCGGCTGTTTTCGTGCGAGGGGATGCATTTTGGAAAACTTTGTAAGTGTGGTATTTGCGTGTAATGCACAGAACATAGACTGTCAAAAGCACGTGAATACACTGTTTAAATGAAATGAAAGCTGCTACGTGATATTGAGAGAGTTTTATTTCAATTTGCAAAGCGTGTTTGTTTGTCATACAACAGTAACTTTTAGATAAAAAATGTGAGACTATTACAAGAAAATATATTATATTTCTTGTCTTCTACGTTTGCAGGGTCTAGAACGTTTCTCTTAATTTCTATTTAATATATTCATTGATCACATACCTTTTAAATAGTTTTAATTCACATTTTTTTCGATTCTTTAGTATACATTCTTAGTTGAATTCAAATGCAAAAATATCTACACGAGTTCAAAAATTCAATTAGTTGAAAGTGAATACGAGCTGAATATATTAGTAAATAGTGCAAAAGTTTAATAAAAGAGTTCTTAACAACCCTGTATCTCGTTTTTTTTGTTGAAAAATGCAATACTTCAATACACAGTATTTAATGGAGGAATTCGTTAGGAACTATCTGTCCTTTAATACACGTATCTAATAATATTCCATAAGTTCTACTAACGTTAAACAAGCAGAGGAAATAAATATTCAGTGTTTAGATATAAAGTTAAGCCAACTAAGGCAAATATTCTAAAAACTTTGAGAACAATCTGAGATTTGATACCTTTATAAATTGATGTCTGTCTCTGGGATTCTCTTGATTTCACGCAATGTCATGCACTCGCAGCAGACTCCACCAATTCTCTATCGAATCGCGTAATATTAACTTTACCAACAGAGATAATTACAGATAAACCCTGCTTTATTTACAAACGACAAGTATAAAGTTAATAATTACTCTGTATCAGTGCAATTCGATATCAAAATATTTTTGTAGTGATCAAATTACACCAGGATTTCACTTCAAACTACGGTGGAACATTTTCAGATTACACTGCGAATGTGTGCTCAGTATCGTTAGAAATGACGCCATCCACATATTTTCTGTTCTTCGATGCAATGATTTATTTAAATATTTAGATTTGGTAATTAAATAATTATTACGTTTCATCTATATCGTGTAATGAACATTTTGTAATTTATGGTAACTCAAATTTAAATTTGAATTAATGTTTTGCATGTATCCATTTGAGTATTTCAATATTCAGTACAAAAAGACAAATGTAATTTTAAAGTGTTATTATACTTCGAGAACAAACAAGAGTAGCAGTAACAAGGAACTTGCAATGTCACGTCAGAAATATATATTTTTCCAGTATATTGTTAGTGAATTGCGTGACACGAATCGAAGTAGGAGTTACATGTTTTCGTTTTTGTTAGGTGTCTCAAGACCCGGAGTTTTTCTTCGTGATTCACGAAGAGCAAAGATGACGCGCAGTTCTTTCAATTCTTCAAAGGAGTCTTTCGACACAAAAGATTCCAGTTTCGGATGGCACCCACGGCACGTGCGGAGTTTTAAATTTCCGAACTACCGTACACCTGGATCACAGTCTCTTCTCCCGTGAAAGATATCTGGTCCATAGAGGACTACTGGCAGACAAATGCTTCAAGCAAACATGCTGTTAGTTGAAATAATACTCTTATCTACAGTTTTTCTTCCAATGATCCCATACGCAAGTAAGACAGTTTCGAGAGATTAAAAGTAATTAATTATTAATTTATCAATATGCATCGTTATTTTTTCTGATGGTTGTACTCCAATTACAAAAAATATTAGAGTTGAAATATTTGTAACATGACTCAAAACACAATTTGAATATAAAATATTTAATTGTTTAGCAAATCCTTAAACTGAGGATATTCACGGTAATAATTTCAGGTGTGGTTGCTGCTGATTTATTCACATTAACTTTCGTAACTACAATAACTGTCATTACTATAATAATGTCTAATACGATAAACTTCGTCTTTTTTCTTAAATATGTTCACGTGTACAAAATGGATATGAGGTTTCATTTCCGTATCAAAAAGATCGTAATCAAGGGTGAAAAATGAACAAAGAAACCTTGGCCCCATCGACTTACCAGGCACCTCCTTTAAGGGTATTTTTTTTGTGGAATCGACTAACATTTTCATTGCACATGTGTAAATGTTCTCTGTTTTCAGCAGCCACCTGGCCAAGTAGCCAACAACCAGTCTCATTCCTTAGATTGTCCTTTATTAAGCGGCCATTCCATGCGATTTTGAATTGTAATATAATAAGAAAAGGAAGAATGGTGGGGATTATTGTTGATTTAATATCTTTCTGCGAAGAGACGCATTGCCAAATTACTTCGTTCAGTGACATTTAGAGTAGCTTATCTCGTAGGGAGATTAATTTCTGTTTCAAGTAACAACATATGATTTTAACAAAATCTTTTAATGATATCACAAGAGGTTCATTACTCCCATTTCATGGCATTCCCATGGTTTGCTATTCGCGTGCATTTTCTGCGCGGGGATCTATTAAGGCATCCCAGAGCATGCCGTACGCGCGCATCCAATCAAATTCGCTACCTACTTCCTCAAACGGCCCTGCTTTAAAGTTTCTACAAGGTGAGAATTGCTTCTAGTTGTTCGATTCGGTGAGGACGGAAAGTGAGTTTCTCGACTAAGACAATGAGTCACAAAACCGTATCTGATGGTGTGTTTTGATACGCCGAGAGAAGGCAAGTGATCCTAAACACTTTCTTGAGATTGCATTATGTCATTTATGGTCATTAAAAATGTTAAAGAGAATATACCACAACAATTAGCGCAGTTAGATTTAATTTACGTTTACGGCTACGGAACTTCGCCGGAATTGTTGGTGCTGCTTCAGACAATGCATTTCGCCCCGGAGGAAGGTTGCCCCATGACGGCAGAATAGTTGGAAATCATGCCTAGGACACGGCATCTACGAGACAGCCAAGTAGAAGCTGCTTAAGACAGATTTCATTGTATGTCAGTTCCGTTTCAGTACCACCTAGTTAGACACAATGTAGCAAACTAAAACCTAAGAATTGCAGAAAAAAATTTAGAATGATGGGCAGAGAATTGCAGAAAATCATTGAGCGGGCAAGTCACACACCTGACAAAACCCCAAAGCGTGCGAATCGCAATATGATACAACAGTGTTATTGAGAATGATGATGAGAAATAAGATAGATGTCTAATAAAGGAAACTCCAGTAATCCCCTCAGTAAAGCCTCCTGAGGTCTTAGAATAGTAATAATAATAATAATAATAATAATAATAATAATAATAATAATAATAATACGAACTAGAAGAATAAGAAAGTATGAGTGAAAGAAGACGTAGAGGAGAAATGAAGTTCATGCAGACGAAGCAGAAGAAGAAAGAGTACGACTTAAGGAGAAGAAGAAGAAGAAGAAGAAGAAGACGAACAAGAAGAAGAGGAACAAGAAAAAGACGAACAAGAAGAAGACGAAGAAGAAGACGAAGAAGAAGAAGACGAAGAAGAAGAAGAAGACGAAGAAGAAGAAGAAGACGAAGAAGAAGAAGACGAAGAAGAAGAAGACGAAGAAGAAGAGAAGAAGAAGAAGAAGAAGACGAAGAAGAAAAAGTTGCAAGAGAGTCTGAAGTAGCTGGTGTTCCATGGCTACAGTTCCTGCGAGTAAAAAGCATCCCTTCTTGCTCAGAGTGCCACACCCGCTCCTGGAACCCTCGCAGCCTCCCAGGGGCGTCCTAATTGGGGATCAATGAGCTCTGGAGCGCTCGGCGCGGCGGGATCTCTTTCTCTCTCTCTCTCTCTCCGCCACCGCCTCACACTGGGGCGAACGCTGCCAAGCAGCGCGTATGGACAAAGAATTACTTAATGAATAGAAGAGGTTCATTCAGTGAAGCAACAGAAAGCCCGACCGCCAAAAACATTTTTATCAGTTAATCTATACTAATAAAAGTGAATTCAACGACATGTAACTGACATAAATACCACAAAAAGGAGAGTATGAATAGATACGAAATTTTTACAGGCTCTTCTTCAGGATTGACGCAGTGTATAATATTATGGATTGACTATGACTGTGTAATGTTGACAAATGTAAGTTAGAAAATCAGTGACTAATGTAGAATTGTACAACTCAGACTACCAACTACCTCTGTCACCTGAAATTTTAATCTATGTGGCGTGGGGAACTTTCCTGCGTTCCGCAGGAGGCCATTGCCTTCCTAGGGATGATTAGGCTAATAATAATAATAATAATAATAATAATAATAATAATAATAATAATAATAATAATAATGTGGCTCTAATGTAGGCATGTCTGGCTGGTCGAGTAATCAGGATAGGCGGTCGACGGACGGACGATGGGCAGACGGATGGTTGGACGGACGGACGGAGGGGCGGGTGGAAGGATGGACAGACACATGGACGGACGGGCGGGCGAACGAACGGACAATGGACGGGCAATGGACGGGCAATGGACGGACAATGGACGGACAATGGACGGACAATGGACGGGCAATGGACGGACAATGGATGGGCAATGGACGGACAAGGGACGGACAAGGGACGGACAAGGGACGGACAAGGGACGGACAAGGGACGGACGTCGGGCGAACGCGCGGGCGGGTAACAGTGGGAGAGGGAGGGCTCGAATTAATGTTTACCGGCGACACGCGAGGTGGGCTGGCGCAAAGGCGCGCGGCTGCGCAGCTATTCATCGGCTCATGAAAGATGTCGTCGGGATTGTGGCGGGGGGTGGAGAGGGAAGGAGGGGACATCGAGAGAGCGGCGGGAGGGGGCGCGGGAGAACTCGTTGTGGAAGAAAGAAACATGCGAAGGCAGGGGTTGTAGGCCAGACGAGTAAACTACTCGAAGATCATTTTATAAGGAGGTGAAACCATATTATATCCATTGTACATCTCGTAGCACGATAGATTCAGTAGGTATTATATTGTTTTTACAAATTGTACCACTCTATTGTGAAAGTTTTGACAGATAACTTTGGGGGCTGGTAGCTACTTGGTTGCACGCAAAAACTCACTACCCTAGAAGGTGGTAATTAATAATGTCATGGAACTGTTCCAAGTTCTTGCATTCACATCCGACGATGGAATATTAAATGGAAAATGCTCGGGTGATAATTTGGATAGACGAATTTTGTATTGTACTTTAATAGTAACATTGGATCTAATAAATTAGTAAAGTACCCAAAATTGAGCACCCAATTTGTTTTCGAATATTTTTAATCCAATTTTGTGCACAGTTAATTCAAAATATGTGCAATGAGTACCGTACTTAGTTATATAAATGTTATATTCTTCTTAAAATTATTTGCCAAGTTGTTTAAGAATAATTTCCCCGCCCCCCTAAACATAACATTTTGTGGAGTCCCCCGCAAACGTTTTAAGAGTCGGGAAAAGTAAATAAAATAACTTCAATTACATTGAACCCAGTATATTTTACAAATAATGCACGTTCCACATCTTATTCTTAAGAAATTGTCTTATATGTCTTGCATATAGTCTATATTCAAGTGCGACAAAAATCACATATCGAGCCATATGCTGTTATCTCAATGGTATAATTGTTAAAAATAATATGGAATAGTGAATCAATTCGAAGTATTGACAGAAAATAGAAGAGTAGTTATTACATTAACAATGAGAACATTGGGTAGTCATATTGGACATGGACGCATTAAATGCAAATATTGGGATGTAAATAGCAGGAAGTAGAAATGTTTCACGACAAAATAAGCAATAAATATGGAACATTAGAGTTTCCTAGGACAATATAAATATATCTGTGATTTGGGGTAGTGAACATTTGAAGATTATAAATTTTTATTTTGAAAGCGGCATATAACAAAATACATGTAATATAGACAGCCAATGGTGACAGGTTTTAGTAAAGACATTAGCGTCAAGTCAAGATGATTGACCATCGTGATATGAGTTACAGAGAATAAAATAATAATAATAACAACAATTTGGGAAACAAATGAAATCAAAGTTGACATATTGCATCAGGGTCATGATTAAGAGAGAAGACATTTAGTCGCCAAAGAGAGCACATCATAAGATTAAGAGTGACTGTTGCGAGCACATGCAAGTCTAGCTAGAACGTTTAGCTTTTGTGTATGAAAATAGTCTTGAGTAGGGATGGCAACGTGAAGGGTTCGTAAATAATTATTTATATGAACATTGTAAGCTTTTTAACATTAGATTTAAGACATTAACGCGAACGGAACTTTAACATCAAGACAGACACTTTCTGGTGGAAGACGGGAATCTTCGCGGAAGACCCTTAGCTTCGACAACAAGCATCACTTTTATAAACTGGAAGACGCCACGAAAAATGTCTTGCAAGATAATCAAAAAATATTCTTTGCTAAGAAGGTAATAGACTATCTTCTACATTAAAATAAAGGCCTTTAATTAACAAAAATACAAGTTAAATTTGATGGCATGCCAAATAAATGATAAAGTACAATGATGTAAATTACACAGGCAAAAGTAGTATACATAATGTAAATGTGTTATCAAAACATGAAGAATGATTTTTATTAATAGAATACGCAGAGAAACCATATTGTGTTCTTAAAAATAATAAATTTTCAGCATTACCTACTCCGTACTGGATGGGACGACGTTACCCAACGAAAGTAATGTGAGTGTAAAGGACAGCAATCGGGCATCTATAAATTACCAAATTCAGAATTGCAAACAGATTCAGATTGGTTTGCACAAAGTCGGGCACTTAGTGATAATAATTTCCAAATATTTTACAGTCGTTTCAAATCGGCTATGCTGAGCGTGGTTCTGATTTTATTAAAGATTACATAAAACATTGATATTTTAAAATCGTTTCAATATATAAGCATCTTTTTCTGCCATTGCACATTCTACATGAGCCCAGGGTGAACACATTAGGCATATCACCGCTAGTTCTTCTACAGTTGAGGCTGCGAAATACTCGTATGATAAGTTGGGAGAGCAATTAGTAGAAGATGCAACGAAACATCGCCTCATCTATCAGTAGTTTTTTTTTATCAGACAAGAGTGTTCTGGAAAAGGGACGACACACAATTGACAAAGATTGTTACTTGGAGAAAGAATTAACGAGTATTCTAAAACATTTACACTGCAAAACATGCACTCTTCATCTTATTAACCTCAAACGGAAGTTATCCCTGATAGAACTTTCAATTTGGAAGAGCCATAGGACATGTTCGATTCCTTGCTAGAGGTGGAATCTTACTTTTGATTTTTGTTTAACTTCAGAATTCTCTTAAATCTTTCTCTTTTCGACTTCTCTGGGATTAAATTATGAAATTGTCTCTTGACCTCATTTCTCTTCCTGTCCTCTCGAATTGATAGGTTTCAGAGTAACTCTTGCTTTTTATTAAACTCCTTAGGTGTGAGGACTGCCAAATACCTTAATGTTTTTATTTTATATTTGGGGGTCCACGTTAGGAACCTTTCCTCGCGTTAGGCACCAGTGTGTTTATATTCCAAATGCCAATTACATTTTTACAAAGCAAGTAAAATAAATTATATTGCCTTACATCAATAGCTTGTAAAGTCCATTTCAAAAGAATGTAATGGTTGGAAGACATGCCAATGAAGTATAGAAATCAGGTAACTGAGAATAAGAACTTCAATAAACATTGCTTTTCACTGTTTGTATTAATGTCTGACTGTCCGGCAACAAGTGAAGATGAAGACACTGCCGCTTGACTTGGCTGCGGCCTGGCAAAGGATGCAAATTTAATTCGTTTCCAATATGTAACAGGTCTCTACAGAGTAGCAAATTAAGAGGCTCTCATTAGACATCGGGCTTAGGTACTTTCCTCTACGTCCTATCTGCTTATTTCTGACCTCCAAAAGTTTACGTTAATTGTCAAAGATGTTAGAGGAAGGTATAGTACAATTTTGATGTCACGCCAAGTGCAACACACAGTCTAAATTAATGTAAATATTTAAACGTTAAAGTAAATACTATACGTATTGTAGCTGACATTAAAATTTCATTTTTATAACGATGCCTCAAAATGACCATGTTCTATCTGACGTTTTTGGTGGCAATAATGTTTTGTCATTTTCTAATTCTCTATTGTCAGATTAACAACATTAAATCAGATAATACAGGTTTGCAAGAAACTATCTATGAACTAAATGGCACACTACTTTTACATTTGTATATTCACTAGAAACTTTCAAACTTGCAAAATGCTCTTCTGAAAATTTTGCTCCAAATCAGATGTAATCGTGAGGCCGCAAAGAAGTCGTTAATTTTGCAGAATACGGTCAACTTTAATTGCAACTATTTATTTTCCTTTATTTCCGCTTTAGACTGAAGACAATATAAATCTCGTCTGAGAGTCACCCAAACAAAGCGAAAGAGATGTGGTTAGACAAGTGACGAATTGCTTCGCAACTGCGTCCTCGGTCGACAGCGATGGTGACAAAAGGGAACGTGCGAGGGAAGACGAAGAAGGGGAACAGAAAAAGGAGCTTGCACGGCCGGTGGCAAGGCAATGTGTGCGTTCGAAGGATATTTCGTTGTGTGCAGAGGCGGGTAAACGAATCTCAAAGTGAGGAGCCAATCCAAAATGTTCCAACCCCAACAAAAAAAAGAGAATTTTTGTGATGGTGGTGTCTCGCTTTAGCCTCCAGACAGAAAAAAAATTGATTACAAAGCGCAGCGTCTAATGCGGCCGTCAAAAAATGTTCCAATTCGTTCGAAATCAGTTTTTACAATATGATAATAATTTCCGACAAAACAGTCGTAATGTTGAAACGCTTTTTAACGACAAAATTCGGCGAGTTGAACCCACCGCGTGGTAAGAATTTTGGTGACAAAGCTAACGAGTTGAAACCGCAATTGGTGTAACTAATTAATTTGACCGTAGCCGAATATCACAATTCTCGCAGCGAAACAACCTCACAAGCAATCGGGGGCGTCCTTTCCAAACACGAGACCTGCGGTCCATTTAATTTCGCGACCCGAAACAGCGCCGCCCGACCCGACGACCGAGTTCCCAAATTAACGCACTAGCGACGCCACCTGGACATGGGCGGCCGGCGCGAAAGGGGCGGAGGAGTGGGGGGGAGGGGGGAAGGGGGAGGCGGTTCCCAGCGCCGCGCGGCCCGGGGACTCCCCGCAGCGCAGATTTCCGCGAGTTAAAACAAAACACGGGCGGGCAGCGCCACTCCTACTCCCACGCCCGCCCTGCGGCGGCGGCGGTGCGGCACGGGGCGAAGGCCGGGCCCGCTGGGTCTCCGCTGGCTAATAGAGCGGTATAAAGGGCCCGGAGACGGCTAATCTGGGAGCGGGACAGGTACACAAAGCGCAGCGGGCTAATAACGAGGATTGTGTTACGTGGGGGCCGCCGGCTGCGCGGGTAAACGCGCTCCCGTCCTCGGGCTTCCTATCTGCGGGCTCGTGGCGGGGCCCTGCCGCGCCGCCAGCCCCGGGGCACGTCGAACGTCTTCTCCGAGTGCGTGGGCGAGGGGAGCCCCGACTCCCTAAATGATGCTTCGCAGAGCAGCGGGTTCTACGACACTGATACGTTTAAGAGACTCCAGGTGGCTCAGTTCATGCCTGCGTACGAATTGTAGATTTTAAATCAGCGGTCGTTTCTGTGTATTGCTCCGTTCCATTCCAGGCGAATGCTCGGGCGATTTTTAAACAAGGAGTCATGAAACGTGCACGTTTCTTCCGAGCCACACTCCACACGCTCATGGAGACACTGGGTGCAGGGTTGGCATACTTGTTTCATTCCTTAGTGATCGCGGAAGACTATCGCGGGAACAATGAACTTTGGTCTGTTGGAAAGTGGGTTGAAGTGCCAACGGATAGAATATCAATTGACTCTTAGAACTATTAAGCTACGACTGGTTTTACAATATTTGAAAAATATTACAATAATAATTCAATGATAAAATATAACTTAATTAAGTTTACTTATTAAATTGTTAAATTTCTATAAGGTGTGTATTGACATTAATACATTACGCTGATCTTGTTTACTTTACACACAATAAGATTCAATAACTCAATGTATTGACGTTTAGATCCTGAACTTCCCTCAAAAGCTGGGGCTAGGAATGTAGAATAATGTATAATTAATATCAGATTAGAAATAAATACTTCAGCAAAATTTAAATTAAATTCACAAATATGAAGTCACTAGTGCCAAACACTTTTCTGCAACACTGGCGCTGACATAATAAATCGAAACTCTTGGTTTCTAATCTTGGGCCACGCAAAATATTTCTTTCCTACCTTAAAAAAGTTACAAGTACAGAACTTGCAGAATGAAGCATGAATCTGCATGAATGCAGAAGTGCTGCATTCATTAAAAACTGATTTATGGAAAATTAAATAAATTCCTTTTGTTTCGGTTTTCACGTGCGTAATTTTTCCATAGAAAATCGGAGTGTTTATAGAAAAGAAGTTTGTAATATTATAATATTTTGTAATCATTACAATTAATACGAGAATGTAAGACCTGTTGTAGCACCTCTTGATATAGCATAGATCTTCAGTTACAGAAATCTTTGTCATTAAGTCAGATGAAACAAAGCGTTTGCCATTTTTCTCAACCTTTTCATCATCTTAAAACTCGTTCACTCGTAACGAGTAATGTTCATTAGCTTCAAACAAGATTTCTGCCTTCGCAGCAATTGCTTCTCGTAACAACAACTTTACATTGTAACTTTCTTATTGAGGCATTTTCCACTAATTTCATCCGCAGCTTGAAACAGTCTCTTGGCTTCGCCAAGCGAGCGGGGCCTCTGGGATGCAGTAATACGCCGCAAAATACTTAACGAGCCCGGTGCCCGGGGGCGTAAGTGTGTTGTCTCCCGTGGCGGGCTGGCGTGGACGGGCGAGGGGCAAGAGAAGTCGAGTGGTGGCGGCAGGGGGGGGCGTAGGAGAGGGCGGTGGGGCGGTGGGGGCGTCTCGGCCGCCGCCGACTCTGCTCGGTATAATGGCGCCCGCTCTTGCTTAATTGCAAGCCAAACAACATCAAGCGCGGTGCATGATTAGTGCTCCATAATAACCTTAATTAAAACTTTGATTAATAACCGCTAAATTGAGTGTTAAATTCATTACACAAAGTGAATAAATTGAAGATTAATTAACCATTGATAATCTAAACTTGGGAGGCCGAGGCTTAACAAGGTTAAAATTTGCATTTGAGGACGGAAAAGCACTTCGCGTCCCTGTAAACGCAATTAATGCAAGCGCTTGGGAATGTTGTTCGTTTAGCGGCTAACGCGGGGCGAATGAGAGGATTAGGGCGGGCCTGCGGAGGCGGCGGAGGACGCGTCGACGAAGGAGGAGGAGGAGGAGAGAGAGGAGAGGCGCCGGGCGGAGGTCGCGGGCGTGGCGGGAGGTTCCTGTCGAGCCCCCCTGCGGTCGGTGGCGGTCGGTTGGCGCCACACGCGCGCAGTCGGATCGCGGCGGAGATTCTCGGAACCTAAGCCGTCGCGCGAGATGGCCGCCAAGCCACAGATTTAAATGTGATCGCCCGCTCCGAACAGGCGCATTGGCCGAGGCATTCGCCGAATGAGTGAGCATTTGGTGTTTCTGGGAGCTCAACCGCTATTATCAAGTGAGTATTGTTAATGTTATATGCTACGTTACAGCCTGCGAGGCGCTTCCCCCCCCCACCAGAACGTGAGATCCGGCGCTGACCTACACGTTGGCTTGAGGGGTTCTCCCGCTTCCAGGTATCTCCCGCCAGCGGGATAATATCCCAGTCGGCTCAGGATTTAAAGCTTACGATTGATCTCTCAGCCTCTGCGGTCTCCGACACTCGTCTGGTATTTATACGAGAAACCATGGATAACTATTTAAACCCAAAGGTGGATTGCAGAGCAACCCAATGCTATAATTCTCCAGACAAGGCCGTTGCCAAAAAATCTGAGAATAAACGCTGAATTCGACTTGTTGCTTTTGAAATGCATGCGTTCCCTTTTAATTTCCCTGCGTAATGCACACTGGCTAGGCTTCATCGACGGGCTGAAGACGGCTGAAGTCTACCTCAAGACGAACGGAATCGTCGCCCAACCATCTTCACTGTATACAAATGAGGCCACAGCAACGTGTTGTCTAAACTATCTATTTCAAGGGTATCGTTTCGATTAATACATTTGTTTCCTCGGCTAAACTCATTATTTTATTTTGCAGAAACCCTGAAAGATGATACAGAGCAGAAAAAAGTATCAAGGACATTATCAAACCCAGCGAGTGACGTGACATGAAGTTTGTTTATGATTCTCTGTGCATTATAACAGGATCAAAATGTTACAAAAGCAGATTTTTAACAATGCATTACACGCTTCGAGCACGCAAATTATGCAATTATGAGAATTATGCAGTGCAATTAAGCAATCAAATTAAACAGAGAGGATATTGATAAACTAAAATTATTTAACGTCTAAGCATAAACGTTTGCAATTTTTTTGTGTCCAAGGTCATTTCCACAATTCAACCCATTTAAAAAATTATTTTTCAAACTTTCCAAAATATTTTTATTAGGTTATCACCGAATGTTATGCAAGAACTTTCCGTTTTCGATCACGAGCCACTACTGCACTGAATTGCTGTAAGAATTTCTTTCCTCGTCCATACAATAGAAAAAAAAAGAATGATGAGACAACTGCAATGCAAAAATGTCATGTAATACATTATACGATTATTCGTATGTTAATATCGCTAGTTGAATGTCTTAAATAACGGCGTTCTAAATCTACAACTCTTCCTTCCCCCACTCCAGCTCTTGGATCCAAGCTAATAATCTCTTCTCATACGACGCGCTCACTAAGGTTTTGAAACTTCTTGGAGAACTGCGAGAAGGCAGATTTTATACCACGTTCATACTCTCAGGAGTCTTCTAAACAGAAGACGAAGAATGAACTACAAACAATAGGGGTGAAACCTGAAACTAAAAAAGTTTCAGATCGTTCATGTTTTGTAGAAAAATCCATAAATCATCAAAGAGTAATATTTCAACGATTTAGTTATCCGCATGAAAGCATAATAAGTTTTCGATTCGATTTCCTGAGCGCCGGCCTAAGGGCTAACAGATAAGGGTCCTAGCCCAGCGCGGTTCGATGCAGCAGGAAATGGCGTAATTGGTGCAGCCGGCGCACAGCAATATCGGAATCGCTCTCGCTTCCCCATCTGCACTGATCGCAGCTGGGCAGCGCTAAACGACTGATAATTCTGAGCAATATGCGCATGAAGCAATTCATTCACTAACATTTTAGCAATCTGTATACTTTTGCTCTATGATAACTAATTTGGTGGAATTTAAATAATTCTTTATCCTACCTTATTTTCCCTTTCTAAAAATACATTCCTGAAATACATTCGTTTACATAACTTTCTAAAACAAATTGGTTTATTTTTTGGGGTCGCATTAACTTCAAGGACACAAACTATCACATGTTTAATACAAAAGATTCATAATACTGAAAGTAATCAAGTATTACAAAATGGTGCAATGGGTATCGTTTTCATATCTTTGATGATAACACATATCAGATCACTTCTTAATATTACGAGTATATTTTCTTTAAAATGTGAAAGGTTTATATTTCAGATAATTTAATTCGTTGTGTAGTTTGGTGTTTAGTATTTCAAGTAGAGAATACTGCTTTCTAACACTGAGCTTAATATGATTTATTTATAAAATACTGTACATTTTCGAAGATACGACAACACAATCGATAGTTGTCATGTAAAGAGATGAATATTGGTCCCCAGCTATAATATATTTAAAACAGACTGAAAATAGGTTGGCAAAAATATATTTATTTTTCTCATTCGCTAACTATATTACGTTGTTTATAATAGTCACAATTATTATTTGCAGATTCAAGTACTTTAATACTGTTTAAGAAAATTGTGAAAATTTATTTGTAGTTGCTAGAAGTGGAATAAGGAGGAATATTTATTATTATTATTATTATTATTATTATTATTATTATTATTATTATTATTAATATTATATATATTATAATTATTATTATATACTCATCGGCTAGCGAGAATCAAGTATCTCCCTCCAGCGAGACACAGCGGGGACAAGCTATAAGCTCCTTTCTGGTCTCCGGACATGTGTAGATCATGAAAGTGTAAATGTGTGTAAGTAAGGGGGGAGGATAGAACAAGGAAGATGAAGGAAAGATCGCGCACGGACCATGGCCCTTTTGTTAGGGCACTTCTCCGTCATTCGCCTGGTGTTGATCGGAGAAACCACATGAAACTACCGATTACAGCATCCAGGTGCTAGAAGACTTCCGCTGAACTCGACCTGGCTCTTCAGCTAATGCAGAAAATCCTCCACTGTCGGGAGTGGAACCCTAGGACCTCCCGGTCAAAGGCATGTTGATGCTGTGAGCCACCTAAGCCGGCACATTGAAGGAAACAAGGGCGGGCCTTACATGAAAGAAGGGAGGCGGTGAGGAGGGGGAGGGGTGCGCGGAGCAAGGGTTGCGCGTGCGAGCCAAGCACCTGCTCGCCCGGACGATCCATCAGCAGCGCTGGCTAACGAGCCATTTGCAGTCGCACTCTGCGCCCCCCGCGCGCGCGGCCCAAATGAAATTTAACGCTAAACGCCCATCATTTCCAGCCAAGTGGGTTAGCGCCAAGTGGTTCCCTGAGGGGGGAGGCGAGGGCAGGGTGGATTGAGCGGCCGCCGGGAAAAACACTGGCCCCTGCGGAAACAACGCAGCGGTGCCCGGGCCTCCGCCCCGCCCCGCCCCGCCCCGCCCCGCCCCGCCCCGCCCCGCTCCGCCCCGCTCCGCCCCGCTCCTCCCCGCCCCGCCCCGCCCCGCGCGGCCACGTGACGCTTTCCCGAGGAGCTGCGAGAAGGAGGTTCAATTTGGACAACGCAAGACGAGGGCGCCCGCCGCCGCTCTCCGCACACGAGGAAAAAGGCTGTTAGCACCTGCTGCAGCGGCGGCGGTTGGTTGCGGGGGCGTCCGTGGCTGAGGTGGTGAGGGCGGCGGGGGAAACTTGGGGGCTGGGAGACGGTGGCGGGAGCGAGGGAAGAGGCGCCGGGGGCGACGAGGGAGGTGTGGGGTAGCGGTGGTCGGCGGCAGAATTGAGGCGAACGAAGTAGGTGGGCAGTGAAAGGGCGGAACACCTTCAGTAGGGGGCGACGGACCATAGGAGCCTCCCCAAAGCCAAAAAGTCCTGCACATTTACGCAATTTTTCAGGCAAATCATTATGCACATTTAAAACAATATTAATATTATGAATATATTTTGTTTCAAGCTATCAATATTTACAAAAAAGGTCTTTAGAGCAGCAGTACACATTTTAACGAAGCCAAAGAGATTTCTGCTCCCTCAGCAACATCTTTGCAAGAGAAGTTGCCTACTACTGGGGGTACATGCTCCTAGAATATATTCGTTATATGACATTTCCCATCATATGTTCATTGGTAAAATGTGATCATCTTCTATCCCTTTGAAACCCTAGAAGTTTATAGCATTTACTCTTATACATTTGTATAACCTATCTGTTTCGGCGTTCAATTGTAGGTTTGAGGCAAGGCTGGAGAGACATGGCTCCCACGTGACGCAGTTAACGGCGCGTCCACAGAGCAGAAGAGAAGGACGCCGCCTCCGCCTCTGCCTGATGTCCTCGTGATGAATAGGCGCTCACCCCAAAGCGAGGCTCCGAATCGGGGGCGCGCCTGTTCCTGCGGGCCGCTTCTCGGAGGAGAAAGCTGCGCTCAGCCGCGTGTGCTGCGCCTTCTTTACGACAAAACCGAAGGAAGTTGCTTCTCTTGTTTATAGAACAACGAAAAGATTTTGTGTTGTCAACGATATTATTCGGATGAATAAAAATGCTACGGGTCTTATTTGGAGCTTTTCAATAATTCAATGACAAGTATTATTTATTAAGAACTATTTGAGGAACCAATGTGCGATGGAATATTTATTTAGACAAGACATTCCTTTTCCATTTTCATTAATTGAATTTTAAACTACTTCGTCTCTAATTTTAAATTTATCTCGCTAAACATTGCCTAATTTTTAGTTGTTCGATATCAAGCTTTAAATATTCTTCACGTGCATTTTCCTGTTTTATATCCGTACGAATCTTTTTTTGCTGAACTGAAATAAGTAGCAAAAAGTCACACATCTAAGAAAAAGCATTCTTGTAAACACTTTTGCCGCAATTCGGTGATCTGCAAAATCACTTGTAGATGTAAAATAATGATTACAATAATTAAGATCATCATTGCGAGAATGAAGCGCCTTCGGCAGTGGTTATTACCAAATTATATAATTAATAATACCAAATTTCGCGCAATACCGTCTGTTTTAATGAAATATCAGCTCTCTTTAATACACTTCTTCCGTTGAAATAGTAAAAGGCAAAAATGCCTATAGAGAATGAAAATAATGTATACAGTCGAAATCTAAACACTAAAAAGCCCCCGAAATGAAATCCCTCCTGCAGGGCGCACGTGCCCTCAGGGGGCTCCAGCACCGACATATTGCCACTCGCGCGAGGCCACCCAGAGCGCGCAGCGACGCGGCACGCGCCCGCCGCCCGCCTCGCCCCTCGCCCGCGCACTCGCCGCCCGCCGGGCCGGTTAATTTCGCGAAATGAGCGGCGGGCGGCGGCGGCGGCGGCCGCACCCCTTCTTCCTCTCGACGCGAGCGACAGCTCCCCTCGCGCCGCGGCCCCCTCCGGCGCCGGCGAAGCCCCCCAGCACGCACCTCTGCCGCCGACGCCTCGACTCTCGCTCCCGGCTCGCGCCTTCCACTCGCCTCTCTTTACCTTCCTCGCAACAACTCGGCTCTTGCCTCAGTCGCGACTTCACCAGCCCACGACTTCAGCTACCCACGTCTTCACGTACATCAAGGCTTCATCAACCCTCATCTTCATCTACCTACGACATCACATACTCACGAATGTATCTACCCTGCCTTCATGTACGAGTAACCGGCCTTTCCCTACCCACGAGGTTACCCAGGTCTTTCACGTACCCACGACTTCCTCTACCACGACTTCATCTACTTCCAACTTCATCTACACCCAACTTTATTTACTCAGGACTTCACATACCCACGACTCCACATATCCACGACATCATCTACCCCAACTTCAACTACCCACACTTCACATGCCCACGACTTTACATATCCACGACTTCACATACCGACGACATCATCTACCCACAACTTCATGTACCCACGACTTCATCTACGACTTCACTGATACGCATTCACATACGATTTCACTGACGTTCCGTCACCGCCTATTCAATGTACACAAATATATTCTGCGTCCGTCACTATGGGCAACCCACCTCTGGCGGCGAACAGGCGCTGAGACACGCGAGTGGTAGCGCGGCCGTGGCGGCGGCGGCGCGCCGGCTTAATACAGGCTCGCTCACAAGGGGTGCGAGAGGGGACGGGCCAGGCTTATAAAGAACAAGTGTATTTAACAGGGCGGTCTCGACACGGCGGCGGCGGGGGCGGGGGCGGCGGCGCGACCGTACGCCGGCAAGACTCCTCCAGGAAGAACGACGGGCGGGCGGGCGAGGGGGCGCGAAGGGAGCAGGAAATTATATAAAGCGCCGAGGATCGCGAGAAAACGGCGCCGGCGAGGGTGGAAAGGCGCGCTGGCGGAGGAGGGCGGGGGCGTCGCTTGAAAAAACACCCCTGGCCCGTTCGGGCGGAACATAACTGTGGGAACGGCGGCACGCGGCCCGAGCGCCGTGACACGACCCGACGCGGGCGGGGCGGCGCGGGGCGGCGCGGGGCGGCGCGGGGCGGCGCGGGGCGATCTCGTGCCGTGGGCCGGAAAATTCGCTGTTTGCCGCGCCGCACCTCCCCCTCTCCCGCGCCCTCCGATCTCCTCGCCTCCTGCTTTTCTTAGCTCTCGTCTTCGCCCAACGCGGACGCGCTTCGCAGTAGGTGCGCTGTCGTTGAATCGTTTTGGATTTGGTGTGTGTTTTTATTTCTTGTCCGAAAGGACGGAGTCTCCCTCCTCACTCTGCCCACTTACCTTCTTTTTCTCTTTCTATCATCACATTTGCAAATATTTACTCTATTCTGCAATGCTTTATTTCAACCCTTTTTAAGCATCTTCGCCACTTTCGTTTCTTTTCAGATACATTCAAATTACATTATGTTTATCATAATCTTTAAAAACAAACAACGATTCTGAACCTCTTGTTTCAACGCGTATTATTATTTAATTTGTTTCTTTTCTTGATTGAATCCAATCCATATTCACTTGAGTCTATTTCAGTTTTCTTCATCTTCATATCGTTTTCCCCTTCACCTTCGTTTCTTCCCGACAATTTCCATCAAAATTAATAATTAATATTGTATTTTCTATCATTGACCACCCTGTCTCCTCATCCATTCTTTGAACCAATCATTCAATCTTTCATTCTCGTGTGAACTACTCTCTTAATCTACAAGACTGGTTGCGAATGCTTGTATACTAAGTTAAAACCTTGTATTGGCAGTGAAGTAGAGAAGAAGAATAAAAGAACAACCAAAATAAAAAGTCGAAAAAGAAAGCAAAAAAAAAGAAAATGATCAAAAAGAAGAGAGGCAACTGGATAAAAAAGAAGAAAGAAACATGAAAAGGAAAGAACAAGAAGAAATAACAAAAAATAAGAAAAGAACGATAAATGAAAAAAAATAGACGAGAAGAATAAAAGAAGATGATGAAAACCAGACTCTTCTGGAAGGGGAGATTTTCTCTCTCTCTCCGTCTCTCTCTCTCTCTCTCTCTCTCTCTCTCTCTCTCTCTCTTTGCCTCCGTCCATTGCGATTTGCCTTTCGCGCGTGCCCTTCGCCCTCCGCCCGCCCTTCGCTCCTCGCGCTCCGCTCTGCTCTGCTCCGCTCCGCTCGGCGCCGCCCCCTCTGACAGCCGGACTAATGGTCGCGCGAGGGTCGGCGGCTTACGCGGTAAACGAATGATGACACGGCGGAGGCGGCGAGAGAGAAGGCGCAAGGCGTAGGGATTTGCTGCTCTTCCGAACAATAAACTTTATTTTCAGTTCGTTTGCTGCCCCAATCTCCTTTGATGGGCGCGCGGCGCCCGGGGGCGGCCGGGGCGGAGAGAGCCGTGGGCGGGCGAGGAGACGGGCGAGGAGCGCGGCCGTGTAATGCGTTAAAGACTACAACATCGCTGGATAACCTGGTTGTTACAAGCAATAAAATTTGTACGGGCTCCAGAAGAAAACAACAGTCGTGGAAGTCGCTAGGATAAAGAAAACAAAACACATCTCATCACTTAATAGCTAAGTAATATTGTAGTTCTCTTTCATTACCTACTAAAAAGAATTGATGCAAATATTGTTATGCTGTGAAATCGAACTATTTAAGACTACTGATTGATAGAGAGTTTGAATAACAGTCAAAAAGAAGAATTGTTGTGCAGTATCGTTACTTGTATTTCGAACTGTAAAATGCATATGTGCTTTAGTTCAAAATCTCACAGGTAATGATACATTTCTATGAATTCTGAGAAATCTTTTAAAATTCAACGTCTGTCGATTGCGTCTATCCACACAATTTGTGTTGTCCGGAAACAAAATTAATAGCACAGGCATTGCTGCTGAGGTTTCGACCACCACCTGCGGCCTTCTGTAGGGCGTAATACAACCATCCCGTAGAGATTTCCAGCCTCAGAAGCCGTCGTTTACACTCGCCTCTTTTTAGTTTATAAGCAGAAACTCTCAACAGAAACAGGAGAACTAAACATCTAAATATTAAGCAACTAAAAGGATAAATGAATAAATATCAACAATTTAGACTGCTATTTAAATCTATACATCGTTTTACACGAAACGTATCACCCTATTGGATCAAAAATTACCTGAAATGTCTAAGTAAATTGTGAGTTCCAGACCAAAGGAACGACACCTCACAAGTGAAAATCTGCCAAGTGTGATCGTTGCCTAAGAAGAAATATTTATATTATGAAAAAGTGACCAAATGACGGCAATCCATAGAGGTATATATTATGTGAGTACAAGTTTACAGTATACATTTACCTCATTCTGTTTCAATAGATTTTACATGTTCTATTTGTTTCAAATGACAAAAACAATCCAGTTTTATAATTTTTTTCTCGGATCGGGGCGTGGAGCTGGGCGGAGCGCGGGGTGGGGCGCGGGGTGGTGCGTGGGGCGGGGGGGGGGGGCGCTGGGCGGGCTGCGGGATGGGGAGTGGCACAGGGCCGGGCAGGGCGGGGCACGAGGCGTGGCGCGGGGCGGGACGGGGAGGGGTGCTGAGCGGTGGGCGGTGGGCGGGGCGGGGCGGGGCGCGGGGCGCCGCGACGGTAGGATGCGACGCGCGGTTACGGCGCCGCGACGCCCTCGTCGGGGAAATAAAAGCGTTTCCGGGCGCGCCCGCCCCGAACACCACGCATCCGCTCGTTTTACGGGATTCAATCGGTATAACCGCAGACACGACCAAGCTGCGTTCTCTCGGAAAATACGGCACTGCTCATGAACAGCTTCCCGTGATAAAAGAATTTTTCACGTGTTCCTTCCTATTCTTTACAAAAGCAAGATTTCAAAACGAAATATTAGTATTTATACATTTAAGGGCCCATTACCTAATATGGACACCGATGTGGAATTCTAGACGTCATCGTCAGGACTATAGTTAAACGTCAAATTGATTTATTTGACCCCAATGATTAATTTCATTGCAGAATTAAACGAGGATAAACAAATACGTTCATTTACGACTGTCATTAGATTCTTTGCAAAAAAATGGGGGCTCAAAAATAATTTGTAGAACTATTAGATAAATACATTAATATTTATTTATTCATTTGGATACGAAATAAAATCATTTAATTTTTATTATAGCAGCTTAAAATGAAAACATCAATTTGTTTTACATATGTCATTTATTGCAAACAATTAAAACAGTATTACAATAAATTATATAATTACGTTTTAAAGCTTTAGGGTAATGTCAGTTTTAGATATTGGAAATAATATGAACAAATATAAAATTGCAAACACACTATGAGACATCTTTGATATTTTATTCAAATTGCATCAGAAAGCGACTTAAGAGTCGACAACTCTAAAGCAGATATGATGTTCGTAAGGTGTTCTATTTTTACACAGAACCTTTTATTATCTATTATTTCAAGTATTAGATGGTTCCACAAGATTCACGATCTTTTTGGAAGATCAGATCCCTTTATCGTCCTGATTGGGTTCTTTTCCAAGATTCAATTCTGCACGCTACTACCATTCCTCTATATTATCTGCACTTGCTTTTAGACTTTTAAAAACTTCAGAAATATTCTTTTAAATACTTAAGAAATGTAAGTTTTATTACAAAATTAGATTTCATTGTCGACAATCCGATTAATCAATTTGTTAATAAAATAATCAATCCGATTTTTGTTACGTCACGAACGTAGTAGTACGCCAAAGTGATTCACAGCGTATTTTCATAGAAGAGGACTTGAAACCCACCAATGCGTTTTCAATGCCCCGCCCCCTCCCATACACACATATATGTATACTTGTTTTCCAAAAATTCTCTTCATATCTTCTGGAATGATCCAAGAAGAAAAGATAAGTTTCCCATTAGTAGACCGATCGTATACTGAAATGTGTCGAACGACACCGCACTTGTTCTGAACGGTGCATTGGAAGAAGTCGAACCAGGAGGAAACGAGCGAGGACACACGGCAAGTTGATCCGCTTATTTTATGTAGAATTTCACCACTGACCGCCTTATCTGTGGGAACCGGTCCCCGTCCGTGCAGCGATCCATATTGGAGCTCTTGACATCCAGACCTCATCCACGTCCTAACGCCCCCTCCCTACAGCCGACCCAAGGGGATTATTTGCGCGGAGCTTAAATATTCATAAGGATTACAGAAGCAGCGGCGCAGCGCAAGAAAACGCGCCCAGACGCGCTGTGTATCTTGTATATGGGCTCGTCTGCACCTTCAAAGTGCCCTTTCCCCGCTGGCGGGTTCTTCCCGCGGAAAGTGACAAAGTAACGCCATTAGCATTCCGACGACCGCTGCGGGCGATGGAAAATGGATGAGGGCCCGGACACGGAAGGAATTGGGCGGCGGAGGTGGCCTTTGTACCCGCAGCCCCCGCGGCCGCACCCCCGCCCTGCCCCGCGCTCGCTGCCGGCCGAATTTAATTTAAGAAGTAAATTCGCGCGTCTAACGATGTTGAGTCAGCCAGTTTTCGCTTTGCAGCGGGCGGCCGCGGCCCGTGGAGCCGAAAAGGAGTTTTGTTGTGGTTGCGTTAACACCTACAGATGAGGGTTAAATAGTTTGGTTTCTGGAGGCGAGGTTGGATGGAAGAAACACATTGTGGGATGTTGTTGCAGCGAATGCAAATGCGTTGATGTTAGGCTAACCGAGTAGACGCATAATGAGATTTATTGCACGTTGGTTTAGGACGTTGCCTGCGAGCGTATCTTACAGTGTTTAACAAGGCACATTACCCCCTGAATATTTAAACTTTCCAAACCATTACGTGCAAAAGACAAAAAAAACCTTCTTGGATAATAAGAAAAAAATGTTCTGACACATTGTGACCCTAGAACTATTGCAATAATTTGCAATGGAATTATTAGTAGCTAAACTAACTAGTGAAGAAAATAAAAAAAAAGTTTATGACAAAAAGATTCCATAAACTCATAGTTCATGGAACTTTATTTTTACTTTTTTCTAAATGAGTTACCACAAATTAGAAATTTTAATCATTTATCTTACATATATTCCATAATAGAACTTCTTATATTACAATAAATAGGAATTAAGAGTTTTTATCTCATTACGGGAAGGAATGACGGTTTCGCTTTTCACTTTTAACATAATTTCTCTTGACTGTTGAACCAATCTACTAATTCTGATGTCCGTATATGTCTCCTTGTCAATGTGAACGGCAAGAAGGTCTATCAATTGATTGGTTGAGTACACTTTATTTTCACATTTACGTTGCAGAAGAAGTTTTCCATACTTATTTTCACGAATTTTTCATGTACTATGAAAAATCAAAATCCCAAAGTACAAAGTGATTGTTAGTGCAGAAAGACCCAAAAGGATTAAGTGTTGCTTTCACTTTCACGCGTTGAACAGTGAATGACAATGGGGGTGTTCTAGCGGTGAAAGGAAATATTATTGGTCTTCGTACTTTCTCTTATCTTTGGAAACTACTAAATAAATTCCTCATAATATTGTACCAACACTGGGTGCGAGAAGTCTAAAGATAACACTTTACCACTCAAGCGCCACTGATTGGGCAGCGCCACAAATTCACTTCATTGGCGAATCTGTCGCGGCTGTTGAAATGGAAAACGTAGGCCGTCTGCCTCTCATCAATATTTTCTCTTCATTCTTTGATTACTTCCAGAACAATTCCGCAGCAGCACTTTATACACTGGGCTACTGACCGTGCGCGATCTTTCCTTCCCATTCCTTGTCCTATCTTTCCCCTTCCTTACACACACACTTACACTTACATACACTGCGCCACCACAAATGCCGGGAGACTGGTTGGGAGCTTAGAGCTTTTCCCGGCGGGGGCTGCGAGATACCTGCCTCGAAAAACTGCCGCAAATAGATCGGCGCCGGATCTCGCCGTCCAGCGCCGAATGTCGCCATCTAGTGGAGCCATATCCCGCGATAAAACATACACTACACTTTCACAGCTATTGACATTAGCAGTTGACGCGCCAAGAATCAGTAACCAATGAACCAAGCAACCAACTGGCGAGGGTACCTCGCGGATTCCGCAATTGCGGGGATGAACGCTATAAAAAAACGAACTCTTTATATTATTAATTTATATTATTCTCTCTGATATACCCCGACCAAAATTACTTCTTACACTATCTCAATAACAAATTTCTTTTGTTTCCTATAATTCTTTGAAGAGTTTTTACGTGGATCCTTCAAGGGTGCCTGTTGTAAGTTTTACCATCAACTTTTGAGCCTCTCTGATAACTTCTAATCCAATCCAATTTTTATCATCAGAGAGCTTCATTGTTATCGTGGGCGCCATGGAGTGTACATTTACTTAAGTGCTAATAGGGTGGATACTAATAAGGCAAATTATGAACGGGTCACCAATTTACCTTTCATTTATGCAATTTTTAAGCCGTCGAGATCTTTGATATCCAATTTAAAAATAATGCTTGTTTCCGTGCACTATTGGCGACCACAGTTCCGAGTAGAAGGCGATGGTGACTGATGAAAATTCCAAAAGGACAAACACGACGCTTGCGTCCTCGACCCGCTGATCACTTTGCGGCGCCATGTTGCGCCGCGTGGCGTGGGGTGGGGTGGGGGGAGGAGACTGCAGGCGATATTCGCACCAGTCACGAACCCTTAATTGACGCAGCGTCGTTCCAACGCGGCGGCCGCCATCTGGTCCGATTAATCGCTCGGCGACGTCGCCGAATCACCAGCGCCCGCGCAGATAGCCTGCACGCGCCCGCCCCGCGCCAGGGATGCCAACGGCTGCTCGCGGACGCCGAGCGCACAGCTCGCTTGTCAGCTGGGTCGCAATCAGTCGCTGTCTGGAGGAAGATTTCTAGAGGACGGATGCTCTGATCGGGACGCGACGTGACGAACTGCATGCTGGGGCGAAACGCCCAGCAGGACACTTCCCCTTCTTTGAGCTTTTCCACCCCCACCCCACTCTTCGGAAGCCAGCGCCCTCGGATGTCTGCGCGGGATAATGTCGGGCCGTAAAGGTTCGCTTCTCAACGTTTCTCACCGGGAGAAGTGGCTCAGGATATCAACTGATGTTACTGCAGTTCCTCTGGCCGGGAGGTCCTAGATTCGAGTCCCAAAGGTGGCAGGATTTTCGACACTAGCTTGTCAGCTAGGGCGAATTCAACCGCTGTCTGCAAGAGAATTCTAGCGGCTGGCTGCTCTGATCGGTAGTTTTCCGTAGTTTCATTGATCAACATCTGGCGAATGCCGATAAATACTCTAACAAACAGGTCAAGGACCGCGCGCAATCTTTTCATCTTCTTTGACCTCTCCTCACCTCTTATTTACACATACAATAACATACACTACACTACCACACATGCCAGAAGATCGGTCGGGATCTTAGAGCTTGTCCCGGCAGGGCTGGTACCCCGCTGGTGGAAGATACCGAACCGGGAAAACCCCACCAGCCGACAGTAAGTCGGCGCCGGATCTGATTATCTAGCGATGGAAGATCACGTCCCGAGGAAAACATCTACTACCCTTACGGCACTAATAGCCTTAGCAGATGACGGACGAAAAAATGGTTAGTTCCCCACCAGCCTCAAATTATATCTCGTTTGTCCCGGATGGCAGACAGGATGCGGTGCGGACGGACGGACGGACGGAGGTTTCCCGGGTGCACTAAAAAGGATTGTTGCTGCAGTACAAATCTCAAACCAAAATAGAAAGGTTTTACCTTCTTTTACAATAAGCTATATAAGTTAGTGTCAGCACTACCATACTATACATTTTGTTTTATTAGAGTATCATACTTTACATACAATCGTTTATACTGATAATGTTAACCTGATCACAAATACTAAATATATAAATTACAAATATTAAACATTTTACTTTCCTTCAATTTTTTGTTATATAATGTTTGTGGCTGTACCAAACTAATTCCCATCTACCATAGTAAAATGTTCATTTTAAATATTATATTGGTCCCTACTTAAAATAAATAAATTATATATTGCTCTGCGAATAAATTATTAGTACTTTAAATACACATCTTAAACAAAAAGGAAGATGCATTTCTTCCCTTTTATATGAGAATATAAAGTTCGGGTTAACATTGCCATAAAACAGTTCCTTTCTACTAAAATACAAATTTTAATGTGTAATGCAACTTCAATTTTTATTTTGATCCTATTGCTGGTAAATCATGTATCATAGAAACTATAGGGTATTTATCGATCCTTTACTAAGTAAATTGGTATTAAATGTTCCTAATGCGACTTATAAAAGGTTTCAAACATTTAAATACCGTTTCCTTTTCGTTTCGAAACATGAGGTTAGGACAGTGTTGTCCCGAGTTTTTTATTTATGCACAACAATGAGATAAACTTTGCACAGTTCAACTCATAAGGATGATTTTATAACTTTTGTAATTTAGAATATTATGTTACTCTCACACTATCACAATAGATAATTTGGTTTTATGATTATTACAATCCGTTTATTGATTCAAAAGTTATGAGGTAGAAACTCTGAATGATTGCAATGTCGGACATATTCCCTTTTTATTACAATTTTATTGTTTGTCTGTTATACTTTTATTGATAAAAGTTTCCGATTATTTAAAGACAATCAGGATGTATATGGTAAATAGTCACATTAAATAAAATTAAAACAAATAAACTTAATTTATCTCCCCATTTAGTGTTGAACTACTATGTTTCCGAGCTCATTGCGTTTCCATCTTTAGGTATATTTTTCGGCTAAAAATTATAACGACTACATGTGGAAATAAACTAAGTTTTTGTGTTTTAATTTTTATTAATGTGACTGCAAATGTGACGTTATTTCTATAAATAAATGAAACCTTTTATCAATTGAAATAATTCCTTTTTCCTTCACTTCGTGAGATAAATAAATTTAATTTTCATTTACAGAAAATATGACGCTTTAATTATTCATTATGACTCTAAAAATAATTAAAAAAGAAGGCATAATATACTTGCGAAAAAAATACATTATTTTACTCTACTTAGAAAGGATTGATCTTTTACCGAAAAAATGTGAATAACGAGAATTGCTTTTCAGTTAAATTCTTAAAGAAGTTATGAATATTTTAGCCAATTTATTTACTTGATAAGTTATTCATTGATTTGAACTTCCCCAAAATTCCCTCTAAGGAATTTCACACCAAGATTTGTTGAATATTGTTCTGAATACTGGGTAAGAAAATTGAAGCTATTAAAAGTGATAAGTAATCGTTCACGATGTAATCAAATGTTTTTATTTGCAATTTTCCTAGAAGCATAATACTGACGAGGTTTCTTATCGTGGAAGCGATCAGTTGACACAGATATACGTAAGTCTGTATGACAAATTGTCCTCGATTTTCTCTGTATCCGTTTTTATTGGTTATTTAACACTGTACAAATCGTTCTCGTATGATATTTAGACAATCGATGTGAATTCTATTGAACTTCTCGTATTATTTCCCTTTGAGAATTAACCACAAAAGCTCGACGAATAGGATATAAGTCCACAAGTGTTGCCAGTCTCACGACCGCCTGACGTCATAAACACACACTTATCGATTTGCGTGAGGGCACGCTTTCTAGTGAAGACTTGATGTAGAATGTACTCCTGAAAGCCTACAAAATTCATACCCTATCACTTTTTCGATCATTAACGATGTTTTTCCCCACTCGCACATGTCGGCCACAAACTATCATCGCCAGAACGAGAACACGTAAGGCAGCGAAAAGTGGCTGAACGCATTCCTGTAATAGCCGTCGTGTAATCCATCGTCACTGGAATAAAGCCCTATTTCTTGCATATGTGACGTTCCCGTCAGTCCCTCCAGGCGGGGAAAGCGGGGGAGGGGAGTGGGGAGGGCGGGGAGGGGAGGGGGAATCATTGCGCGGGAAATCCTGCACACATTCATCGGCGCATTGGCGGTCGTTATGCTAAGCTCGCCGCACATTAGAGGGCGGCATGTTACGAGTGTTTTCCAGCCCGTCACCCCGGCCGTCGCCCTCCCGATCCCCTGCCTTGGGGTTGATGACCACGTCCCTTCTCGCGCAGGGCTCATTTTATGATCCTTGTTCTCGCCAGCGCCGCCTCACGGCCCTTCCTCCCCAATCCGCCGTCCCCGCCGGCGGGCATGCCTCATCAGTACTCGTCTCCTGTCACATGCTCGTCTCCTTTCACGAGGTGGAGAGTGATACTAATTTTAAACGAGTGTCAGATGATTTTTCTATAGGTAGATATCATTCGGACTCAAGTTTCTGCCAACTTGGAGTAATTCGTGAGATATGACTTTCGAAAATCGTATTTCTTAAATCGGAGATGTCAGTCAACGAAAATCACTTACGGATTGAAAGTTGAAAGAAATTTCTCCTTGGCTAATTATTTTGTGTTTCCAGGAGGGTGAATTGCTGTGGCTATTGCTCACAGCCGAGATGTGCGCTTGTGTCGTGTGGATGTGTGTTTAAGGGGTGAGGATAGGACAAGGATGAGGAACAAAAGATCGCGCCCGGTCAGTGACGCGTTTGTTAAGGTACCGCTCCGGCATTCGCCTGGTGTTGATTGGAAAAAACACGAAAAATTACATTGTCAGAAATTTTCGCATTACTTCAATGAAATGTGCATTAAAGTAATTATCATGAATACACATTCAATTTAATGTACACATGTATATTAGGATGCACGAGTCAAAGCTTTACAGTCATATCTAGGATTGAATGAATGATCTTCATAGACTTGTGATTATGTATACATGAGATGAATATTGAGAGGCAGAGTAATCGGGAGAACCTCTTTATTAAATCTATACTAATTTGAACTTGTACACGTAATTTAATGTACATATATATATATATATATATATATATATATATATATATATATATATATATATCTCTTTTTAATGTACAATGCTACATTAAGTTTCTTGTACAGTACATTAATATACACTAAATTTAATATTTCTGACAGTTCACTTATTAGAGCAGCCGATCGCAACAATTCTCTAGATTACGGTTGAATTCGACCTAGCTATCTAGCTAATGTCGGAAATTCGCCGCCATCCGGACTAGAACCGTAGAATGTCGCGATCAGAAACACTGCTCGGGCAACAGATGTTGCTCTGAGATATCTCAGCCGGTAGGAACTTCAGTACAAATGTACACTACTTACAGGAAAGTCTCAAGACTAGCAATACTTCTTCGTAGGTAGCTTATTGTTTTTCAGTCATTCTACGTTGGTCAAAATCAAATAAGGTGCTTTTTAGGTGCAGTTTTCTCGATTTTTCTGTGTCGGGGGAGTCATGAAAACATTTCAACTACAACCATTTAAAAATGATTATTGTCTTTTACTTACACAACAATAACAATTTATAAAATACTTCAAGATACTAGACCATTATTATCAAACTATAAATTAATTCGACGTTAGTTGTTTTTTCAGAAGAAATGGATTTTTATTTTGACACTGAACGTTGAGGAAAATCTTCATGAACGCTGGGATATTTATTATATTTTCTCTCTTCCTTCAGATATTCTTAAAAATATATCAGTTTACTAATGTTATCAACGTTTACGCACATTTCTAGGCTTTCGACTGGTCTCCCGGCGTGTGTGGTAGTGTAGTACATGTAAGTGTAAATGTGTGTAAGTAAGGGGCGTGGATAGGACAAGAAAGGGGAAGGAAAGATCGCGGGCGGGTCCGTGGCCTGTTTGTTAGAGTACTGCTCCGATATTGTCCTGGTTTTGATCGGACAAAACTACCGATCACAGCAGCCTCCAGAATTCCCCTCCAGACCGCGGTTTAATTCGACATAGCTATGTGTCCGGTGTCGAAAATCCTTTTTACATTACCTTTTCCTACATTTATTACATTTCCTACATCCTACTTTTTACATTACCTAATCCTTTTTACCTGTCATTTACATTAATGCATGCTCTGAGCACCCTAAGCAGGTTAAGAAGCTGGAGTTACATGATGCTCTAGGATCCCTGGGAGACACCTCATTATGGAGAAGTTAGAGAATTTTTCCTCTAACCTTTCACGTCCTACATGAGGACTGAAGGATCGGGTCTCGTGTTTAATCGACCCATCTATACCTTGCTTGCACTACTAGTTGCGTCTCTGTCGCCCTCACATTCGTCAAGCAGTCCGCAAGCAACAGTTCAAATGTTAAACAAACTCCACACGATACGGCGTCGGCTAGATAGCCAAGACCAAAAAGACTTCTAAAGAAGGGAGGTGGGGTGGGTGGGGAGTATATAGCCGAAGAGAGGAAATGAGAGAGAAAGTGTTTCTCCCCAAGACAGACGATGTTCCGGCGCTATGGGCTAATGGTTTCGTTTGTAATTCTCTAGACGCGTAAACAAAACTTTCTCTTTTTCTGTCGCTCGTACGCGTGTGTATTCCGCATACGTATGTCAGAATCGTTGATTGATTGTCTGTTACTGATTCCAAGCGCGTCAACTACTGTGATAAGTCCCGTAAGTGTAGGGCATGTTAGTTTCCTCGGTAGGAGGCGGTGGCCTTTCCCCGCTGGACTTGCGAGTTCCGGCGCCTTTCATCGGCAAGCGAGGATATCCCTAACCAGGTATCTCCGCCCCAGCCACGACACGCTCTAAGCTCTCAAGCAGTATCACTGCATGTGCGTAGTGTAGAGCGTGTTAGTGTAAATATGTCTAAGAACGGGGTGAGTAAAGGACTAGGAAGAGGAAGGAAAGGTTGTGTCTGGTCCGTGGCCTGTTTGTTAGCGTACACTTCGGCATTTTCATGGTATTGATCGGAGAAACCACGGAAAACCACCGACCAGAGCAGCCGGCCACTCGAATTCTCTTTCAGACAGCGGTTGAATTCGCCCTAGGTGCCATCGTTGGGACTCGAACCTAGGACATCCCGGTCTGAGGCACTGCAGTGACATCAGTTGATATCCTGAGCCACTTCTCCCGGTCGGAAACGATGAGTAGCGAGCCTTTACGGCCCAGCATTATCCCGCGCAGACATCCGAGGGTGCTGGCCTGCAAAGAGTGGGGCGGATTGGGGGTGGAGAAGGTCAAAGAAGGGGAAGTGTCCGGCTGGGCGTTTCGCCCCAGCATGCAGGGCGTCGCGTCGCGTCGCGTCGTGCACCCGCGGCTATTAGCATAATCCGGGCGATGGCGAGCGGAGCGGCGAAGGTGGGGGAGGGGGAGGGGCATTTCCAGATGGCTTAGGGCGTTTTCTCCGCGGCCGCCGCTAATCCCCGACATAAGGGTCGACCGCTCGCGCCACGGCGATGGGGTGGCGGCCGCCCGCAACATGACGCGCGTGTGAGAGGCGAGGGCCCACTTGAGCCGCGAGGAACGACTCGCACATTAGCAAGTATAAGGTGCATACACACTAACATATTCAGCTCCTTTCCTTTCGAAAATACACCTCAATAAACAGTTAATAAAGAAAACTGCAAATCAATTTTGTTGTCAACCTGGAATATAATATACTGAAAACTATGTTCACCAAATTTCCTTTAGAAAATGTAAATTGGGTATATAGAAATACACGAAATGTTCCCATCAAGAACTCTGAATCTAATGAGATAACAAAACATTTTCCTTTTGAATTTATAAATAGAAGTATTCCATTACCACATCTGTGCTCTGTTGAATGACAAACAATCATACATTACTATTAAGCAAACAGGAGATTTTAAAATGAAACTTAAATTGTTTGCCTAGTTTTAAAATAATCCATACAGAGTTACGTGGTAATTTATCGTGTACGTAGATAGATATCGCAGAACCTAAATCCAGCGCACGCAACGTAGCGAAAAATATTCGTCGTGGCGAACGTGCGACAGGGTGTCGTTGGCCGCAGAGACGCGGAGAGGGCGCATTTTTCTCCTCAAGAGCTTTCGCCCGCGGGGCGAGAGGGCCGTGGGCGAGGGTCGCGCCGTTGGGCGCCCCTGGCGGGCGGGCGGGCGGGCGAACCTTAGCTCGCTCGCGTGCCGCTAACTGCCGCCTATTTATCCAGCTGCGCAATTAATTTATCATTCGTTTCCCGGCGGCGCCGGGGGCTCGCGCGCGCGGGCGGGCGGACGGGCGGGCGGGCGGACGGGCGGGCGGGCGGACGGGAAGGGGTGGCGGTGACAAACGGGGGCGAGGGCGAGGGTGGCAGGGGAGACGGGAGTTGGAAGCAGGAAGAGGACCTGAGGTGGGGGAAGGAAGGTAAGTTGTTTAGGACTAAGTGGGATGTGGGGCGTTGGCGGGGGAGCCGACGGGGTGAGCTCTCGGCAAAGGAGGGTGGCGGGGGCGGGGAAGGGGTACCGGTAATGGAGAAAGCGGAGGGGTGGGATGTTCACATTCTCAGGAGAGAAAACAGGAACGGTGGAAGAAATCGGTAGAAAATGTTGGCGGAAACAACAACGTTCACAATGGAAATTGAATTTGCTTAGGACGAGAGGTAGAAACGTATTCCAAAAGGTCAGGTTGGTAAAGAAAGCTACAGAAATGGTGCATGTTATAGTTTTGATAACACTAACTCTGAATGCTGCGGAAGGCGAAGCCTGAGAAAGAAATTTTAAGTATGAAAATGGTTAGAAGCACGAAAGTACTCGCAGAATCGTTAGCGACGCTGAAAATTGTAGCTACACCTGTAGTGATAACTGAATTTGTGGGAGTGATGCGAAAATAGCAAGGTAGAGACTTGGAGAAATGTAATGTTGTGATGTTAATGATACCGCGAAGAAATTGTTTGTATGATATTGCTAACGTCAGCTTAATGTTCTTCTTCTTCTTCTTCTTCTTCTTCTTCTTCTTCTTCTTCTTCTTCTTCTTCTTCTTCTCCATTCCAAGGATTAGGCAGGAATGCCTGTTCCGTCTTCACCTTGCACTTCAGGACCATCTCTTTCTGGGTCGGCCGATATCTCTTCTTCCCTTCGGTTGGTAGTTCATCACTAATTGTGGAATACGATCTTCCTCCATTCTTTCGATATGGCGCCGCCATTCTTTCCTGTTTTCTAAGATCCTTTCATTTATGTTGTATATATCTAGTTCTTTACGGATATCCTCATTTCTTATCTGGTCTTGTTTAATGCAGCCTTTAACTTTCCTAAGAAATCTCATTTCTGCTGCTTGGAGCTTACTTTGGTCTCTTTTTTTCATTATCCACGATTCACTTCCATACAGGAGAACTGGAGCAGCCATTGTCTTATAGAACTTAATTTTTGTGTCTTTCCTTGCTTTGTGCACAAATAAAAGTAGCATTTGTGGCAGAAATGTAATCAGGAAAGCCAGAACCCGCAGTATCTAAAGCAGTAAATAGTTTGGTTATATTAATAGTAAATAGAATGGTAATATTGGTAGTACACAGAATGGTAATATTGAGTATATAGAACGTCTTGTAAGTACTTAGAACAGGAATATTGGAAATGTATAGAATGGTAATATTCTGTATTGGTATAGGAAGGTTCCTGTGTAAAGTGGTGTAGAATATTAACGGTGGACTTGGGCGTCGCGAGCTCCGTGAGGCGAGGGGGCGGGTCTCTCGCGAGCGCGCCTGTGGGTACAATTAATTTAATTATCTGGCCCTAATACGCGAGCGAGATGCGCGGACGCGATAGCGGGCTCGCGCGCGAGCTACGGGCGCCCAACACGCGAGCCCGCCCGCCCCCGCCCGACCCAACCCGCCTCCCTCACCCCCGCCCGCTCTCGCCTGCCCTCGCCCCCGCCTGCTCTCGCCTGTCCTCGCCCGCCTCCAACCGACCCCGTCCGCCCCCGCACTCCCCCTACCGCCCCCTCCCGCCCCCGCCCACACCTGCCCCCGCCCACCCCTTCCCGCCTTGCCCGCCTCCGCACGCCCCCGCCCGCACACCCCGCTACCCCGAGGCCCGTCGGCCCCCGTCCGCCGGGTCGGGTCGGGTCGGGTCGGGTCGAGGACCAGCGCTGCGGATATCAACTCAAACGAGCCTTTGGGAGGGGCAGTGCCAACTGGTTCAACAGTTCAATTCTCGGCTTTGCAGTAGAATCGTCTGACGAGGCGTAATAAAGCAGAAAGAAAGTGAGTGGCCGCGAGACTTTACAGCCCCATCTTTGGCGCATGCGACACTTGACACACGTACACTGCGATTATTCTTGCATTTCGGTTAAATAAAAGGTTTTGTACACTCGAGGTCAAATACACATTGTAGCAAGAGCTTCATTTTATATAATAAAAATAATATAATGTACATTACTAATTTCCAATGCGCACAGTAATTGAAAGCAAACTATGCAACCTTCGGCCATGTGAGAGATATCTATGGTTTTTGTTAGAATCCCAGGACCTCAGTAAAAGTACAAACAAACGAAATAATTTCGGTTTTTACTGAAAATGTATTGCTCAGTTGGCGTCGTGCGACAGCGAGACTTCAAGGAAGAAGTCGTCTGCCGTTAAATATTTGCTATTCACGAGTTCCGTAAAATGAATGAGTATTTTTTTTATATTATTGGTATATAAAGAGCCGTTGTGTAGTAACTCTGAATATATACTATGTTATTGCAGTATTCGTGAAGTCTGAAGTGTTAAAATATAATTTATTGCAGTGTTAAACGAGAGTATTTTATTTGTTATTCTTAAGCAGTGTACCTGCTTGTTTTAGAAAAAACTGTGTTTGGTTGATTTCTTCAATAGCATTTTTTGTGCTGCAGGCCACTTCCAGGTTTAATATATTACCCAAATTTATTGAATAGACAGATTTGTGATCTATATTTAAATTGCATCTTCTTAAGACTGATTTTGACTGCGGTTGAGTGGATAAAAGATTCAAATGTTTAAAACGTTTTAGGTAAGAAAACAATATGATGCATTGCGTACTTATGTTTTCCAAAAATGTTAATTATGGATTTATTAGTTTTTGTCATACTATTTTAGTATTTTCTATTGAAATTCATGTTACTAAAATAATTAATTTTAGTGGCTTAAAACCTTACAATGAGATGTTTCGGATAAAAGATTTTGCAAAATGACTGCTATTTGTTACGAGAATGTCAAGATACACGTACATGTAAATATTGAGAAGAAAATGAAATGTCAATACAAACAATACTTCAACGTTGAATGTCAATTTGTTTTGCTTCAGCGATACGGAAGGTTCTTTTTTCACGAAACGTACATAGTACTCATATGAAGTTATAAATTTTATAGAGACTTTAGTTCGCTTCAGTAGTCGTATTCATATGCAACGTTCAAGTACATTTCAGAATATCTAATTACCCTTTCATAAAATAGAAATAAGTGTTCTTTCGAGTAACGAGATCGTATTATTGTTTCCAAGCAATACACAAGAACTCGGCATTTTTATAAGTCAAATACGTTTACCTACAATATAACGCATTCCTCATCGAGTACGCTATTCAAAAGAAACATGACGAATTCACCACTTAAACAACAACTCCATCGCATAATGAAAGATGAAACGACATCACTTTGGCACATGCAGCGAAATGAACGCTGTTATAAGCTCGAGGATTATTATATTCCGGATACAAGGGAGGGCGGCGTTTCTCTATTTCTGGGAGGCCGGTGGCCCCAGCGACATATTCTGTGAACGCGTCGTCACTGTCAGTCGAACAACCCCCCCCCCCCTCCCGTCACTGCCGACTCCGTCCCCACCACTGCCATCGGCCGCGTTCTGAATCCATTTTACGCGACCGAAAAGTGATTTCCTAAACAATAGACGTCGCATATTCGCATGAAAATTGTTTTCGAATTGCCAAACCGTATTAAGGTACAAAAATCAAAAGAATGTCATTCCTGCAGCGCGAAACAAAACGTTCTATCTTGAAATAAATATTGGATAAAACATTGTTTTTGAAATTTGAAGAGAAAGAATTCGTTTTCCTTTATTGAAATATGGACATTCTTTGTGTACGTCGTTCTGTCGTGTAGAGCGACGAATAGAGTTTTAGCAAAAAGCATTATGTTATTGTGTGATTTGTGCTGGTATCAGAGGACGGAAATCCGTTTTAGACCAAGGAGAGGAAATGGCGAGCTATTGTGTTCATCAAACAGCAGAAAATCGGATGTATGTATTATATCGAAATGCCGCCGGGGGGCGTGGGGCGGGCGTACGCGAGCGTTGGCGCGCGTAGGCGAGCATGGGCGCGCAGCACGGCTCTCCCTGGAAGCATCGCGAGGGAGGTGGTTGGGCGAGCGTGGAAATCGATGTGGATGGCGAGGGGGAGTCTTGCAGGGTTGCGATCCGAAAACGAGACTCGCTGATGAATTGTTTAAACGCAATGAATCATCAAATACAAACGAGTCTTAACTTCAAATATCATTCAGTTGTCATTCAATGATCATTCTCATTATTTCTCATTTACATACACACAGTAAGCCACATACTAAGGTACATACCATTAATTTCAGAAGAAATTATAATATATTATTCCATAAATAATGTTATATAATATTTAGGAAGCAATATCTTGCAACAATTTGTATTTAAATTTATTATCTTATGTCCATTTTGAAACGGGGATTTTGAAGCCGGTTATGCTTTTATTTACTTTTTGAATCCGTGTACTTTCAACGAGTTTTAGTATTTTTCTTCTTTGATTAAATAATAAAATTACTTTTTTCAATGTTGAAACATATTTTCTATCACCATCAACCAATTTTATTTTATACCCGATCACTTAACATTCAAACTATGGGTTCAGAGTTGGAATTCATAATGCATAGTACAGTACTCAACGCCTTTTTACTGCACGGTAATTTCTCCTCTATCTGGAAGACAGACAAAATTAAACCCGTCCCAAAACCTGGTAAGCACCACAAGAACTCAGACAACTTCAGACATATTAGTTTATTACCTATACCCGGGAAAATCTTCGAAAGAATTCTATTTCGACCACACACATTCCTAATCTCCAGACAAATTAGACCAACGCAATTCTTCTTCCCAGAAAACAGGTCGACAGAACTACAAACATTCCAACTGGAGACATTGCGAGGCGACTACAGGAGAATATACGAGATTCATCAATTTTTCTGGACTTCACGACAGTCTTGGACTACATCAATCACAACAACCGTCTTTACAAAATCAGCGCCGATGTTCACACTTCTTTCATCAACTTCTTAAATGCTATCTCTCGGATGAAACTTTTAAAATTCGTCATCTCAATTGCATTTTTATCACTCTCTCCATAAAAATCGGCGTACCCCGAGGTGGAGTCATTTCTCCTACTCCATTCTCAGTCTACACAAACGTCCTACCGGCGACTGCACGAACCAACGCATATACAGACGATACAACCCTGACAATACCAAACGATATCTCCCCCAATCCGTACACAAACTACAGACATCTCGTGACAGAATTTCTGAGTGAACAAACATCAACAACCTGAAACTTAACTCAGACAAATGCCACGCAATACTATTTCACAGACAAATTACCGACCCTGCACTTCCCCAGTTAACAATCAACGAGACTACAATGAACTGGACCGAGACAGTCAAGTACTTATGAATCATACTTTACAGCAAACGTTCTATTACAAGACATAAAGTCACTGTCACTCAGACAGTATACAAGAGATTCGACGCCCTACCACCAATAATCTGCCACCCCCACACAAAAACCAAAACCAAACAATAAATTTACAGATATTCGTAATACTCATCCTGAAATTCAACCTGGTCCACCATAGCTAAATCGAATTAAGATAAACGAAGTGCTTTTGCTCTTCCGTCCCGCAAGGAACGGCACTGGCCTCGTCGGACGCCGGCAACGGAGGCGCCTCCGCTTCCAAGCGCGATGGCCGCCCGCATAGGAGGCAGGACCCAGCGACGGCGCGGCGGCTGGGCAGCGGGCAGGGCAGGGGAATGGCGGGTGGAGGCACAGGCGGAGGAGGTGGGGAGGTTAAGTGGGTCGGGAGTGGCGGGGGCGTTGGAGCCGGGAACACAAGTCATCCCTTTAATCCTCCGTGTTAATCCTCCGTGTTACGTGCACATTTCCGACCAACTCACATTTGCACCTTTTGCACTTATTTGGGAATTTTATTTCTTCAATAGACGGAGTCATCCAAAGTGAAACATAAGCAAGGTTTGTTCATTCCTGATTGATAGATGTCGATTTAGCCTAGATTGCTAAGGCCAGGAACACTCCTGGCCAGAGCGTATTCATGACTTGCGTTCATCTAAAAATTCGTGCTTAGCTGCTACATGCGTGTGGTTACGTCGGAAGGAGAGGTCAGTAAACGGTGGTTGACGGGGAATACGCAGCTAAGATCTAACGGTTTTGCTACTTCTTATAGAAAAGATACTCATATAACCACCGTTTGGCGATTTGGAGTGTTCTAGTATCACTCATGCAAGTTTCCTTGAACAATGACCTTGCTGCCCCCTATCTGACACAATGAAGAGTTGAAGACAAAAGCTCGCAGCGTGCACTGATGACAAAATTCCAAAAACATCTTCACTGGCGCGAAATACAAACTAATTTTCGTTGAAGACGAAACTTCTGTCCGTGATTTTCTCCAAAAAATCTACAGAAATGACCGAAGCAGGTGAGTATCCATCACAGGAATCCATCGAACCCCTGAGAAAGTTAGAACGCAAATTATTGAGAAAGTTGCGAAGTCGTGACTGATTCTCCAGAGATTGGCATTGCTTCATAAAATCTACTGGCCGCTTTCGTAAATAATACCCCCACTCTACCCGCATTTCTTCAATCCATCGTTCAAGAAAAGTTGCGCGAGTAATAGTAAATGTAAGTAACATAACAAAGGGTTAGTGTTAAAAGTTGCAAATTCGCTTAATGAGAGAGCCCCAACAATGACTGTACATACGGAGGTGACGACAATGGACGAGCGCTATGCGGCATTGAAGGGGTAAGGCAGAAGTGGAAGCAGAGTTGGCGCCTGCACACCGCTAATGGAAACAAAACACAAGGATTCAATTTTATCTGGGCGAGCGCAAACACGCTCCTGCAGCGAACACGCGAGAGCAACCCAGGGAAACGGGTTTGGAAGAAATAAATTTAAGGTAAAATGTTTGAAAAAGTCGGTGAGTTTCCTAAAAATATTCATGTAAGCAGAGCCAGATGAATCAGAAAAAATCTACAGTACAGTTTTAGCATCTAGGTTGCTTGAAGACGTTTGTATGGACGAATAAATTGACATTTTTGAAGGGCCCCCTATTTAAAAATTACTGACCTCTAAACATTTTATTTCACATTATTTACAATTTATACCAAATTATATAACAAATTATATATTTTTAAATGATTTTCGTAATTTCATATGTACTAGTACAATCGGGAGCCAACAAGAGCCGGTACGCCCTGAAAGGGCCCAATTAAAGAGAGTCTAAATGTTGGCCTTCTGTATTAGACTCTGCTTCTCCTTCGTAGAAAGACATTCACAGACGGGAAAGCCGTCGACTACTCCACCCGAACAAGGGGGAAGTGTCGGTGATCTCCCGTTTGTCGAGATCTGCCGCCGACCAACCCGTTGGCTTGCGGAGTTTAACAACCAGGTATCTTCCACCATCGGGGCACCGCCCCACCCGAGACGAACTCTATACTGCGATTTATCCAACTCTGCCCCTGGCAGGTATCATCTGTTGACTATAGTGACATCACTATAGTGACGTTCAAGTTCCCGATTGGATGAAACCGTCAACAGCTTATACCTGCCTGTATAAACTCCCGACCGGTCTCCGGCGTGTGTAGTAGTGTAGTGCATATTACTGTGTGTGTAAGTAAGGGGAGATGATAGGAGAAGGAAGAGGAAGGAAAGATCGCGCGCGGTCTGTGGCTCGTTTTTTGGTTAATGATTCGGCCTTCGCCTACTGACCATAAACATATGCATGTACACGATCATGTACCACAAACACGTACAGGTACATGCTCATGTGTCATGTGTGTTAGTGAACCACATCACACGAAGTGGAATCATAATAAAGAGCGAAGGCGCCGCCAGCCAGCGCGGGCTGCTCGCGGGCGTCTCTGGGCGCGCTCGCCCCTGACAGGTAGGTCCGCCCGCCGCGCCGCCATGCCGCCCCCGCGATGCGCTCCTCGATTGCGCCGACGTGACGTGGACTAATTGGGCGGGCGGGCGCGGTGAGGCGCTCGCGTGATTCACGAGCGAGGAGGGGGGGAGCGGGCAGGGGAGGCGGCGCTTGTAACACTCGGTTTCCGTAGTGCGAGCGCGCTTTCGGTAATGTGTAAGTCATCCAGCACGAGGGCGAAGTTCTGAATCGGAGTGGAAAGGTAGTAGCTACTAGTCTTCTTGTAATAGGGCAGGAAGGATCGTTCTTTTTAGGTAAATTAATGCAGGTCGAGTGGTGGTGAAATTTTCCGATGATATTTTTTCAATAAGCGGCTGGAACATATTACCAGTAGCAAGGTTGCAAGGATTTATGTTCACTGAACGGACATTTAGAAATTTTAGTAAGAAAAGAGACTATTAGAAATACGCAAACAAATCACGTACAATGCCAAAATAATGACATTTTACTTCTTAACTGTTAGTACATAGTGGAGTGTAACGTGTCAGTGCAGTACAAATTTCTAACGGTATTACCGTATTTCGTATAATTATATACAACTGCATTTTTTATGTGGATTGGCTTGTGAAATTGGCGCAAGTATATTTGCCGGATGAATACGAAAATGTCATGGAAACTGTTTTGCGATTATGTTGGATGAGCGAGTCCCCTAAGCGGATACACATGCTACAATCAATCACATGCTAAACGCAATACTTAGATGGTTTCGTTGTGACAAAAGTTCTAGGGTTTTCATTTTTTACACTTAAAGTACACTGTTCACTGCTTCTCTTAATATATCAATGTGTTTTTTCCCAAAGGATGGCTTAAAAGCACCGCATTTGCCGGTGTATAAGACGCTCTTTCTTTTTTCCCTTCAGTAAGTCGTAAAAAGCAGGATGCAGCTTAAACAACGAATGAGAATTTTGGAAATGCTTAAATGTTTCGTTTATAGCATTACAAAAATCAAATTTTGGTACACTGAAAAACAGGAATTTGTATTTCTTCAAAATTTAATATTATAGAAGCTAAAATTATTGGAAGAAGAAAGAATTCTGAAAAGTGCGTAGGGTCAACATCATGGTGTAGAAGATTTATGAAAAGGCACGGTCTTTCCATGTTTAATAGAAAAATATCATAGAGACTCCCTGCGAAATATGAATAAAAGATCATTGCTTTTCACAGGACACAATTCCCATTCCAGTCGTAATGATGAAAATCAAACATAAAATTTAACATTAAAGAATGAAATCCTGGAAAAGAGGCGTCTATGCATAGGTGCTTATCCAGTCTTACACACCAGAAAATACGGTAACATTAATTCATTTGGATGTTAAAATAACTTTAATTCTGTTCATATAAAACTAAATTAATGCCTCGTTGAATAAATAACTAATTAAATTGCATTGGTTTAAAAAATAACATAACCTAATCATTTTTATACTGATGTAACGCAATAACAAGTGGTATGCTGCACTTACTTACCAGGAATGTGAAGTAGCAAAATATATTCAGAAGAATCTAGACATTATTAACTTTGTTATTATTTACATTTCCATAATAGTAGAAATCATATATGGCAAGCATTTTAGTTACATCAAAATAACGCAGGTTCTCTACTGCTTACTTCATACAATCCTCTTTTTTCTTTCAATATAATTAATTTAATATAATTAGTTGTAATGCCCACAGTTATACATAAAACTCTTGGAATATAATAATTAATTTATCAGAAACTCCTCCTTGCCATTAAATATACAAACCGAATTTTTTTGATAATCACCGTTTATGGAATGTTACATTAATTTGTGTACTTTCATTGAGATAACTTCAATTTAAATAATACAACTGAATACTTCTCATGAAATAAAATGAAATCTGAAAATTGACTCTGCATGAAATGATGTTGAATATAATTTTACTATCCACATTTCGTAGCGTTTTCTTGCAGTCATGTCATGACATACGAATATGTACGTAGAGCTACATATTCATAGTTAAACATAGAATTCGCTAATGCGCTTTACAGAAAATGAATTATTTAAAATAATGTGCATAATAACAACAAAAATTCCGCAAAACATAATTATGACTGTCTAATCATGATGATATTAGCAATTAAAATTACAAAATATTGTAATTAAAATTTCTTACAAAGCAACAAAAAAAAATTAAATTAAACCGCTCCTTTGTGTTGATGATAATATTACATGTAACGGCACATTAATTAATAACAAAGCCTTTTTCTATTTTTTTGCACCACTTGACAAATTGTGTAATGTAACGTCATTAAATATGGCAGAGAGACGTATTTATTTTCACGTTTATCATGTACGCTCGTCTGACTTTTACAGTTCTAGTTTGCAAAGACCTCCGCGCATGGGATTGAAAATAACATTTTCGTTACCGGGATAGGTACGTGCGAAAAAAATTATTTATTTACTATAGCAAAAAGATAGAAATAGTAATATTATAAATTAATTCATTAATGGTTATGCAATGTTATATTAGTAGTAAAATCCTCAACATCCATCAAAAAATTTTCCTTCCGCAAACATATTTGCAAGAGATGAGATTCGAACCAAGACACTTATATTATGCACGCAACGAACTAGTTCACTGGACATACACAATTGTTTAAGAATCAAATTTTTCAAGTAACAAAACGGTTTCCGACTTGAAATCTAGGGAAAGTCAATTTGTTGACAAAATATATTCGACGTTTAAAAGTAGTTAATTTAATTCAATAACAATTCATGGGAGTGTTATTTATAGATAACTAAAAATACAGTTTTTTGCGGAAGCGAAATCTCTATTGGAACTTTCAGTGAGTGCAGCGCTGGGGCCTTTAGAGGGCTTAAAATTCCACCAGCCAGTGGCTGACCCTCCCACGAGACTCCCGGATGAAATAGCTTCGTTTTTCAATTTCTGCACGGGCGAGCGGAGACCAAGGCCAAGAAATGGGGAGCAAAGCGGCCCCAAAATGTAGATAATGCAAACTTAAAAAGATTTCTAAAATTGAGTTGAGCTGAATGTTGCCTTTTCCTGTATTGTGAGCGGGGAGCGCAGAGTGGCTGTGGTCGGAGGAGCAGGGGCCGCACCGCCAGCGGGCTCCGAATCAATCTCGGTGAGCCAACGGCCCGCCCCTCCTCTGCCCCCACCCCCACCCCATTTCCGATCGACGCCTACGCCCCTCATTCCCTGCTTCCTCAGAAGAAGAAAAAAAGCTGCGACGTCTTAAAGAGATTCAATATTCAATACCACTCCCTCTGGTAGCTGCACCGATCTGTTGACTTGTCCATCTCTCCCACAATGAGAATGCTATTTAGAACTGAGGGATGGAAATTTGCTTTCTAATGAAGATTGTGCAAACAATTCAATATACGCTTCAAAGAATTTTCATACTTATGTTCGATTGAAAGCTATTTCAGACAATTATTAGAAATATTCAATGTGCTCATAAATGTTTATCGAACATATACCGACGAGAATAAATGCAAGGAAATTCTCTTTAAACAATAAACGCGTACATCGTTTTATAATTTGTAATCTTCCAAAGGCTCTTACATCAATTTCCAAAGCAAAAATAATGCGAATGCTAACGTGAAATATTATTGCTTTTTATTATTTTCTGGAATAAACTCGGTGATTTCACAATTAAATGACGGAATAGAAATTAACGAAAATTGTGTACATTTCCTGCAATGAAAAGAAATCAGCTTATATTTAAACTTATTATAAAATAACATTTTGTTTTGTCAAGAATAATATTTCTCAGAGATCGACATACAAAAATTCATGCCTTAAATATTCGCTCTTCCATAGAGATTGTGTTTTAGGTGAGTTTGATTTGATAGCTTTCCAGAGTAGAGTACCAACTGCAAAATGCGAAAATACGAAGCACAAATTACGATAATTGCTACAAAAAGGATGGATCCAAAACAATAATATATATCTTGTAATAATATGAATATAAAAAACTTTGTTTTCAGAAATATTTCTCGGAGATTATAATATAAAATGCATGCTTCAATTTTAACTTAAAAATACCTATTCCAAAGACACCTTACGACAAAGCAGTCTATACGGAAATGAGGAGGCCATGCGTGAAGGCAGGTATGGAAACTGACAGACGAAGAAAGAAATAAAACGAATGAGAAGCCTGTGAAATGTGAAAGGGTGGGTAAGGATAAAACGAAAACGTTTGAGAGTACTGGTGGCAGGAAGACTTGGTGGTGATGCGGGTACTAGTGGAGGTGATGGTAGCAATGTTATTGGTGAGGGTGTAACATCCAAATCCACTCCGTCGATACGTTGGCAATGCCTGCGATGAGTAAAAACCAGCGGGACACCGCTCCATACGCAAACGGAACAAGCTCTAAGTTCACAGCTGGTCTTTTGGCATGTGTGGTGTTTTAATGTATCGAAGCTTAAGTGTGAGTAAGAAAAGATTGAGGGTAGGACAAGGAAGAGAAAGATCGCGCGCGGTCCGTGGCCCTTTTGTTAGAATACTACTTCGGCATTCGCCTAGAGTTGTTTGGAGAAACCCTGAAAACGATCAGAGCAGGCCGGCCGTTAGAATTCCCCAGATAGCGACTGAAGCTACCTGGATTGACCTAGGTGTGCAGCTATAATTCGATTTATTTCGAGGTGAATTTGACATGTAGGCTGTTACGGTATCATCCAATCTGGAGATTACACGTCACTACAGTGGCGTCACTATGATGACGTTCAACATCGCGATTGGATGTCACCGTAACAGCTAATTTATGTCAAGTGCAGTTATGTTTAAATCCCAGTATAGTGTGGTCCATAATCCGGTCACCGTCAGGACCTTCCGGTCAGAGTGTGACGGCAGTGGAGAAAGTGGAGGCAGCGGCGACGCATCGGTGGTGACGGCGGTGGCGACGGCGACGCGTCGACGGCCGTGCTGCGCAGCGCGGTCGCAAATCGAGTTTGCGCGCGTGAATCGACTTTAACAAGGCGGCCCCGCGCCGTTTTATTCAGCCGCTGGCAGAGTCCCTGGGGGACTCCGCTCGGCGCTGAGCGGCGCGGCGAAGCGCGGCGCCAGCAAAACTTTTGAGCGCGCGGAGCGGAACGCACCCGTCCACGCCCCCACGCACGCCCTTCGCACCCGCGCACGCTCACTCACGCACGCACGCACGCACACTCACGCGAGGGCTGCTATCCGGCCCGTAACAAGCAGTTGCTTCGAGTGCATCCATCATGCAGAGTAGAAAGGGAGGGAGGGAGGGAGGGAGGAAGGAAACGGGAAAGGAAGATAAATGTGGCGAGAGGCGCGCAATATGAAAGAGAGTGATTTGAATATGTTGGAGCTCGAAATTTGTGATTGAGCGGGAGCGGTAAAATCCAGTTTCCGATAAAATGAGAAATAATAATATGAAAGGTTCTACGAATGATCTTTTTCTATTTTTTTTTTCAATGAAAGTAACGTGTTATAAGACGACTCAATTACTAACTTCATCAGTAGCATTTTCTTACTTCTTTTCTTAAAATCCAGTCTATTAGAAAAAACAATAAAAAAGAAGAATATGCAAAAAACCTTTTTTAAATGTAAAGCTTTAGCACATAGGTGTTACAAATTGGAAACCACCTGAAAATGTAGCATTTAGTAACACAAAAAATGATAAATGTAGAACGCTTCAACCATATAAAGAATTTGAGACACTAATATTTTATCAATAAATTTTAATGCTACCGAATTTAAAAATTTATTCATTTTTGTGGAGTTAACTTCACAAGAAACATGCCCTTTGGTGTCGACGTCGCAGGCAAAATGCAGAAATGCTCACGGACTAAGTCGACGATCAACAGAAGTACGGCACTGTCATGGATGTCCGCCCAGTTATTTCCATTGTTTTATCTGAAAAGGGCTAAACATAAGGAAATGTAAGGGTCAATTTTATTCCTTGTATCCATGGAACGAAGTTTGAAATCTAAACAAATACTGCGCAAAATGAATTTATAAAAGTATTTACAAAAAAAGTTACTACAAGAACTTTTAAATCATACTTTTCACTGACATGGTGTCAAATTTGTGTTTATGTTGTTGAAACGCAAAATATTCGCATATTCGCATACGATAATAATGATAATAATAACAATAATAATAGTAATAATAATAATAATAATAATAATAATAATAATAATAATAATAATAATAATAATAATAATAATAATAATAATAATAATAATAATAATAATAATAATAATAATAATAATAATAATAATACCACCGAGCGAAGTGGCTCAGTGCGTAGCGCACTGACTTCGTAATCGGGAGGTCCGGGTTCGATTCCCGGGGTATTCGACGCATATTCGTCGCATTTGTTTAGTTTTAAACTTTAAGAGCCGCAGCCACCTCGACTCCGAATTGAGTTGCACTGCTTCTTACGCTAAAGATTATCCCGAATTTCGATGCGATGATGCCACGCCGTTTCTGAGAGTACGCGGCGGAGGAAGTTGACGCTCGTGCAGCAGGGAGTAGAGATGAGCGCGCTTCCAGCGCCTCCTGTGCGCAGGCGAGAGGTGCGTGTGGGCGAGGCAACGCAGGGCCCCCGCGCGGCGCGACAGAAGCAATTACCGCTCCGGCCGGCGGGAGCGCTGCGAGCGGCGGAGGCAGGAAGCAGCGAATTTGCGTGCAGCCCCAAGCCTTTTTCATAGCAGACTCGTGACACTGTGTATTTATGGAGATCTAGTGGTTAACCACCTGTACGTGGGTAAATAGTAATATTATGACGGGCATTCACACGGTGTTTTCCCTCTCGTTCACTCTCTGATCGAAAATTTGTTATTGGTATTATTATTATTATTATTATTATTATTATTATTATTATTATTATTATTATTATTATTATTATTAATATTACTATTATTATTATTGTTATTATTATCATTATTATCAATATTATCATCATAATACAATACAGTGTTTGTTGATTTCTCCTTCTTTTAGAATATGCTGATGCATTACAAATACTACGTGCACGCATTTATATATAACCCGCTGTTTTATAGATAAGGATTTAGATAAGGCTTTATCAGTTAAACTTATAGTAAATTTGTTTATGGCCAAAAATGTACTTCAACAGATAATGTACCATGATTTTTATTATTTTTTCTTATAATAATATTTTTATGGAGAGGGTGTGAATGTAGAGGAAAATTGCAAAGTATCCGTGATCAGTGAATATCTCAAGATGGATACACTACAAAAATAGTAATGAGAAAATATGTTTAAAATTTCGACAAAAGGAAATGGCTACGGGTATGGGTGTTCGATGATGAATGATTCTTGAGCCCGGAATGATCGAGATTTTAGAAGTGTGTCAAAAGTTTCGTGATATTCGGAAACTCTAAGAAGAAGAAACTTGAGGACCGCCGCCTTGCCCTGCGCAGCGAGCGCATAATGACGTGGGGGGTGGGGGGTGAGGTGGGGGCGTGGCGAGCAAGAGCGGCCGCGAGGCGTCGACGCAGCCTCGCGTTTAATTAATGCCCTTCTGGGCGCGGGGGAGCCGTCGGCCCAGCGCGGGCCGCGTGCCCTATCCGGTTAATTCGCCGGTAAAACATCCGACAGCCGCGTAATTGGTCTCGGGCGGCGCCGCGCGAGGGAGAGGGCGCTGGCGGCGGCGGCGGCGGAGGAGAAGGACGAGGTGGGACGCGCCACGCGGCAGTTGGCGGAGGGAGAGGAAGGGAGGTGACGCGGCGATGGAAGCGCAGAGGGCCAGGAGGCACCCGAAAAGACGAATAACGGAATTTCCGGCGCTGTTTATGACGAAGGAAGGTGGGTGGACGTGCGTCGTCGTGTGGGTGATGGCAGTCGGCGCCGTGCAGCGTAGGGAAGGTGAGTGGGTCAGCGGAGGGTGCGGCCGCCGTCGCTGCGTCGAGGCGCGGGCCAAGGCGGCCCCGCTCGGATTCCGCGCGCCTCCTCACCCCACTCCGCTCCGCTCCGCTCGGGTTTCAAAATTCCCTCCGTCCGTAATCCCAGCTAAGCTTATTTGTCGGGCGGGCGCCGCGCCGCGGCTCTTCCGAAGAATAAACATTGATTGTGCGGAGGCGCCGGGGCTCCGGACGCCCAAACGCCCCCCCCCCCCCTGCCCCCTGGCGCCGTCGAGTCTCCAGGGGCAACCTCCACAACTCGGGTAATCCGATTGTCTCATTAGGAGGCTGTCGTGCGGCGCGGTGCGGTGCGGTGCGGCGCGTCGGTCTGACATTTCACCGCGCTTCCTGCAGCGACCGCTGCGCCGCGACAGCAAAAATGACATTTTGTCGCCCAATAAGCGTGCCGGGGCTTTTTTCTCTTTCTCTTTCCCCCTCTCTCTCTCTGCTTCTCTTTTTTGGCGCTCGCGCGCGCGCTCTGCGGCGTCCCCGCCCTCGCCCTGCGGTTCTTTGTGTCCGCCCGCGGCGCAGCCACCGCCGCCCTTCTCTGCCCGCCACCCCCGACGCCGCCGCCGCCGCCTCGGGGAAAACCGCGCGCGCCCCTAGCGGCCGCCGTACGAAACGCACGCGTGATATTTCACGGCCGATTAGATTAGGCGGCGTTGTGGAATTTCCAGAGCCCTCTCGAGACGAATAATTTATCTGGCGGGTGATTTGGGAAGCGGGTGGGTGACAGACGACGCGCGAGGGTTAGTGAGCCCTTCATGTGGTCCTTGAGTGGCTCCCACGATTATTAAGATTTTATAAATAAATGGCCCCCTCGGCGACGCACGCGACCGCGTGCAGAAGGAAAAAGCGCGTGCGGCTCACAAAAAGAGAAACGGGGAATAATTCTGTTTGTTTGGATCGTTTCGGTGTACGCACATGTGATAACTGTGAGTGAAGGTGTACATGATTGTACGTTATAAATGTCGGCACGGAAGTCTGAAAAACTCGAAATCCGTGTTATTTTATTCTCTTTTACAGTCACGATTAACAAGAAAATATAAATGTATTTCTGCACTCGGCTTTAACCTCTTTGCATGTTCCCAACTAAAAATTTAATAAATACCTCAAATTAAATATAATGTATGAGTATTTTTCAAATATTTTCGTAAGGTCCCTACGCTTTTTTTACATTCAGCAAACACATTATTATGGGTCATGATTTTTTTATTGCAATTGGAATGGTTTTGGAAAACCTGCTTACCAGAGAAAGTTAGATCGTATTTAACAGTGTAGGCAGGAGCCGATTGAAAGCAACGCAGCAAATCAAGGTCCAAGTGGCAGGCGGCGGCGCCGGCTGTCGCGCGAAGGCCGCCGAAGGGCAGCGGGGCGAAGCACTGCGTGCGCGCAGCCACTCGCTCAGCGCTGCCACCAGAGGCCGATTTACGCGCTTCGGCTCAGCGGCGTCACGCCACCTCGCCCCTCCCCTTCCCTCCCCTTCCCACCCACCCCCTCCCCAACCGCCCTGCCTCTCCCATCGCGGTGCACCATACACCGCATCGCCCCGGCTTCTCGTATCCATCGCCCGCCCCGCCCTGCTCTAATACGCGTTCATCCCTTTGTCCCTTGCCACTGCACCCCGCACCAACCAGCGCTGCTCCGCGTCCCACCCACCCCTCCCGCCCCGTCCCATCCTGCCCAGTCCCAGTCCCAGCCATCGCCCTCGCTGGCGTCCGGCTGACGCGGCCCGATATTTATTTACTGTTCGCTCCGAGCTACGAATATCCGATCCCCGCGATAAAACATACCCCGTCTTGATACACTTACCCCTCGGCCGAGGCTCTCCAGAATATATTGGACCCACAAAGCTCCGAGTGCCGCTCCGCGCTGGGGCCCTCTCCAAAGGCTGGCACCGCCGCGCCCCCGCCCCCGCCGCCCGCGACGAATTCGTATTCCGGCACGCTATGAATAGCAAATCGGCGATAACAGACCTTCCAAATCGTGTTTACACGCCCAAATTCAGACAGAAATTGGAATAAGGGGCGGAGACACGACTTTATTCGGACGAGGCGAGAGCTAGGAGCGGCACCCGGCGGCAGGTGCTCTGCACGACTTGCCTCACAATGGAAAAGAGTATTTATACACACGTGCTATATTTTGACCAGGCCTCTGCGAAAACATTTACCAGTCACCAATAGCGTGACCAAAATGACAGGATACTCCGTTTTCCATTTCCTGCGTTTGCCATACATTTATTTAATCTTCAGTCACGAAATTAATTTCTAAAACACTTTAAGAAATGATTAATTACTTTCTGATTAGGAAATCGTAATAATGATAAAAAACTACAAAAATGTTATAAGTAAAATGTGTATACTCCAACGTATGCAAGTATACCCAACCCACATTCTCTCAAACATAAATGAACATTGGTTTAAACACAACCCAAATAAATGATTCTGAACTTACAAACAGGTTAATTAGATTAAGTTTCAAAAGATGTGAATCAAATAATAAACATGGAATGGGTTTTAAAAAGGGTAAACAAGAGGTTTAAGAGGAGCCACCGGGAAATAAAAAAAGGTATTGATGATAGTAAAAAAATGGAGGATGAGTAAAGAGGGTTAGAAAACTAAGAAGAATGGTTTATTGGAAGGGTTAAGAAGTCATAAATAATATAAACAAAATTCGTGGGAGAATAACGAAACATATAAATGATAAATATGTTTCAAGAGAGCTTTTAATAGGAATGATGGAAGAAATGAGTAACATTGGTGTCGACGTTAAGAAAACGTTAGTGAAAGATATTTTTATGGAAAAACAAGTTCTGCATTATCAAATAATTTTACTTAATAGTTTCTAAAGTGAAACTATACAATACTACTAATTTTTAATAAATATGGATGTGGTTCTATAACACAGGGCGCGTCAGATAATATTGAGTATAAGTAACATGTTACGATTCATCTTGTTTAGTTGGTGCATTGAGGAAATGTATGATAGAAACCCCGATCTGTGTAATAACGGAAACGTCGGTCTTGGTGTGTGCAAACAGCTCTGCAAGGGGAAGTAACGGGGGCGGTGAGGGGGGAAGGACGCGGTGGTAGCGCTGTCTTGCTCAGCCCTCGAAGGGGAATGATCAGAGGGAGAGATGATCGGCGCTCGGCGTTGCCAATTCTTTCTCAACTGAAATACGTAACATAAACGTTACCGATTGGATGTCTCTTAAGTAGAGACGGATTGAATTCAAATCGTACTATCTTGCGATTTTCGGAGGATACAAAACATTATTTTTGATTCGAAAATATACAACGTAAAGTGGCCGTTTAAAAACACATTTTTTCAATCTGAAGCTTGGCTAAATACAGTGAGGTTGTGAGATTAAATTTATCCATGATACAGGTTCAATATACTTATTAAAAAAATGCAATTCTTTGAAATGTAAACCGGATAAAATGTTTGTTATTGAACACGTTAAATGACAATGCTAAACATTGTTAAAAATAAATATTATCTGATATATACATTACTCATTTTTTCATAATTTTCTTTTCAAAACCTTTTCATTTTCAATCAACGATCTGACGTTCTGTGATTTGCCTAATAACCAGAAAATAAGTTTACAGAACCATTACTGTGACTTTAGAAATAATAAATTATTTTCATATACTTATTTTTCTTCATATTATTATTATTGTTATTATTATTATTATTATTATTATTATTATTACAGCAGTCTACCTAGTTTTAGAAAATGCAATCTATAAAGAGAAAAACGAGCGCCACATTAAAATGTTGAAGCGTTCGTGTAGGAGAGATAACATTATTCGACTGCAATCTCTGCAGACAAACACGCATGAATCACCTCATGCATATGAGTCATAAAAGAGAGAATCGAGTGAGTGGTCTAGAGGTTAACTAAACGTAGCTTCCAAGTAGGTCCCAATATAGGGAAACTTCATCAAGCACAGACACAAGTTAACTTGCTCTGCTTGGGAACTTACTTATCACAATCATTTATCATACGGGGGAATAAATGAATATCTATATGGAGTATTATTTTTCAATCTTCGCCACGGCCACCTCCACTCTACCTCTGCCATTTCTACCCCACCCCGCCTGTTTAAATAAATAAATAAATAAATAAATAAATAAATAAATAAATAAATAAATAAATAAATAAATAAATAAATAAATAAATAAATAAATAAATAAATAAATAAATAAATAAATAAATAAATAAATAAATAAATAAATAAATAAATAAATAAATAAATAAATAAATAAATAAATAAATAAATAAATAAATAAATAAATAAATAAATAAATAAATAAATAAATAAATAAATAAATAAATAAATAAATAAATAAATAAATAAATAAACGAGAGGGGGGGGCAGCGGCGTGCGCCGAGCTTCAACGCGGTCTCAAGAGCGGGCGACGCCAACACGTGCGGAATTCCGTGTTAATTTACCGAACGGTGCGGAGCGGCGACTCGGGCGGCGCGGCGTGGGCGTGGGCGGCAGCGCAGGGAGACTTCCGGAGCAGCCGCACGCGACGCGCCATGGCGGCCGCCCCCCCTCCACCCCCTGGGCCGGCGCCTGCGCACGCCGCCGCCCTCGCCGTCCCCTCGCCGCGCACGCGCTTTCGGCGCCGCAGCCGCGGCTCGGGCGAGCCGACAACGCGCGCCCAGGAAGAGGACGCTGAGGCCGAAATGCGCTTTGGAGCTCCGGCTACACGCATCGGAAGGAAAGGAGCGCGGTTTCCCTTGAATGGTTTTTTAGACAGACATCAATAAAAGCGGATCTTTCAGGGCATGCATACCGAGCTATAAGTTTCACGATGGTCAAGTGTTCAGATAAATCTGTGCAAAACAATATTTTCGTACGACCGCATCAGCTACTACTGACCTAATCATTATGTTATTTGTATACTTCAGTAAAAGTATAATTAAAGTCAATAAAAGTATATCGGCCTATCGGGCTCGTGTCGCAACCATTCCTACTCTCGAATTAAAATGACAGTTTTTCCCCTCGTTTCATAAATAACTGTTTTGCATATTGTACACACAAGTACAATATGATTCAACATAGAAAATCATAGTTCGCTGCATCAATTATGGGCTGGCAATCCAGTTGAATGCAACCCGCATTGCGTGTAATGCGATTACCCCCTAAGGTGGCTGGATGGTGTTGAAGATCTGAAACGCGTAGGAGTGGAAAATTGGAGGGGAAAGCAACGGGAAAGAGATACATGGAACGAAATCCTTAAGGAGGCCCAAGTTCACTTATGAACTGTTGCCCCCTCAGAAGAAGAAGAAGAAGAAGAAGAAGAAGAAGAAGAAGAAGAAGAAGAAGAAGAAGAAGAAGAAGAAGAAGAAGAAGAAGAAGAAGAAGAAGAAGAAGAAGAAGAAGAAGAAGAAGAAGAAGAAGAAGAAGAAGAAGAAGAAGAAGAAGAAGAAGAAGAAGAAGAAGAAGAAGAAGAAGAAGAAGAAGAAGAAGAAGAAACTAATTAACAAATGTTAGGATAATGCCGGATGCTTCAGCTGGTGGAAGCAAAAATTTCTTTACCTCTATATTCATTGACGCCTTCATTACCGCGATTGTAATCCTGCATTATCATATTCATTTAATATTGCCAACACGATGCCGCGATTGTAATCCTGCATTATCATATTCATTTAATATTGCCAACACTGGATTAGATTTCTCTTGTCTCATATCTTCGCCTGATTTCTCTTCTTTTATTATTATTATTATTATTATTATTATTATTATTATTGTTATTATTATTATTATTTTATTTTGTCTCTGTTCCTTTTGTTTTTCTGTTCCACTGATTTTTGTTTCTCATTTTTAATTCCTGGAAGTATTTTGCAATTAGTTTCCCAAAACTGACATCGTTTTCTACAGTCGAGTGTCTTTAAAATTAAATACCTATTTTCATTATTGTATCTATTAATTGTAATGTATTAATGTAAAATATCAATTAACTACCTCTAAACCAAATTTTGATTTATTTAGAGTGCGAATTGAATCCAATATCTTTAAGAGTTCTCTACTTTTCCTAACCCTGTGCATCCATTATTGCCATACAAACAAATGTACAGCAGCAAAGAAAACTGCAGGAATAAAGCAATTCTAATTAATACGTCTGAATTTGAGAGGTTTCAAATATCATTGGATGGAGAAATTTGAGTTAAACAGAGTTTTATAAATATGTTAAATCAATAGGTTGTGCCAATTATGCTGGCCCTTGGTGATATTCTGCACACTTTACAATTATCCAGGATATTTTTAGTTAAAATTGTTAACTTTAATCACAAAATGTTAAAAACGCAGATTGCTATTTGGCAGGTGTTTCTCAACCTGCTTGGCCACTGAAGTACAAAACATCCGATCAATGCAAGCTGATGCCGACCCCTAGCCTTCTCTTACAGTCTCCCCTCTTCAGATCATGTATATTTAAATCTTTTAGTTCATTTTTTATTCCAATTTCCTCGACAGGTAAAGTGAAAACAAGGGAGAGTGAAAAAACACTGATTCACATTATTCACGAACGAGAGAAAGGATATTTGTGGATATTCAAATTTACTGAAATACTCAATAAGACGCTGGAGTCGCAATTGAAAAGACAGATCAAAATATTATAGAATACGAGAGTTTGATTAACGTTTTAGGGTGAATTACTACTTTTATCAAGTGAGTGATTTAAGCGCATTAAATTAGATTATTAATGTTTGTTAATAATATAACAATAGTATGAACCTAAAGTGCATGCTGATTAAGTATGGTTATTCATTTATGATTCTGTAATAGAGCAATTAAAGATTTTTATTCAAAAGCAAGAGATTACAGGCTATGAACCAATTTCCCGAAAACGTATCGACAATTCAAAGGCATAAATATTACATCTTTATGAACATCTTTTTATTCACTCGAGCACTATCTATAATTAATATCGCTTTACGACTTTTGTGGAAAAACAAAAGCGTTATGATTTCAGAACACGCCAGGATTCGAAGCAGCACATCGATGCCAAGTAAAACCTTCGTTAACATATTTTACTACCTTCGCAATTACTTAGGAAAATATTGTGCCCACTTATGCAAATAATAATTGCTCTTCATCTTGAGGTTTTGTTTCTGTGATGGTCTATTATGGTATAATTACTCCACTAAATTGACCAGCGATTATTCAAATTTGAAATTTTGTAGATATACCCTTATGTGAAAGAAGTTGGTGTTATACCTGAAGGTATGAATTAAAACGTCATGAGAAAGGAAATTACGTTGCTTGTCGGGGAAGAAGTCCCGTAAATGAAAGTCTAAAATAGTACATGACACATAGTGTTTTATTTTGATGGATAGCGCATATTTTACAAATAATGCACATGATAAATTGTAGAACAACATGAATTACTTTTCAAAGTCAAAATTAAATTGCAGTTTTTGAATTACGCCTAAAGTTGCAAGAAAATAATCAGCAGTATTTCTTAAGCCTTCTTGAAAGAAAAAAGTTATAATTAAAGATGTTACATACTAGAAATCATTAAAAATATCTTCTGCAAATATTTCTCTTATGCTATGACATTTGCTCATTTATCATTACTTTGAAAAGGAGAGTAATTTGTAGTCAAATGCCCCAACCCGAACGTGTAGCGTCTTTTTTGGAGAAGTTTTTCGCGTATTTTAACTCTAGAGTAACAAATCCTTCAAATCTTTCCGCAAACTTTTATCTTTCACGGTACTAAACATTAAACTCCTTATGATTCATTTTCTCAGGATGAATATTTTCGATTTCAGTTTTAGTATACACATGTATTAAATACGTATAAATCTATATTAGACTATGCGTAGAAAAGTAACCACAAAAATACGAGGTTACGCAATGAAATAAGAATACAAACAACTCAGGAAAAAAACTTAAATCGAAACTGAGTACAAAGTATAGTTGTTTGCTCCAACTAGAACGAGATTTCTTCTTAAATAAAAACGGACGATAAAATACCCCTGCTTGAGCAGCCACGACGAAGAAAAAGTATGATCACTACTTAGTATTACGTTAGTGTGATCATTTGGTATTTGCTCTTCCCACATTTGCAAAGTTTACGAGTACTATCGTCTTCCCTGCGGGTAAAGCAATGTGCCCATGAAGTTCAAACGTTGATTATGCACAGCTGCGAAATCTCTAATGTGCACGGTGGCTCCTGTAGATAGAATATTTATCCAAGCATAAGTGCCTATCAAACTGAAATGTTGAAATCTAGGTTATCCCAAGGTCGCAGCATTCTAGGAATACTTGGCAATGTTTTGGCTGTCTTACTGGTATCTATTCAGGACTAAATGCCATTAAAACTACAAAGCCCTAATTGCCTTGAAGACGGTTGAAGGGCTCGGAAAAAATTGAGACATGGGTTAATCGTTTGGCTTCTCTTCCGTGGCGATCTTCAGGGCTGAAAGGCGTGATGGAATTAAAACCCAATAAGATGGTCATCTTAACACTTCGTGACATTGTCAACCGAAACAAAAACCCACGATTCCCGGCCTCGGAAACCTACAAATGATTGAACTGGTAATCATCCTTTAGAACTCACCGTAAAGAAACTACAACGTACATTTCAAAACGTCAAAGGTAAAAAATGCAGAGAAAGCATGAACAAAACATGAAAAAAAAGTACGCTTTTCAATTTTCTTAGCAATGGAGATTTAGCTGAGGTCATTAAGTATATACATATTGCTATTGATATCGTGCCATACAAATGCCAAAGATCACAATCGCAATCGCCAGAGATCACAATCGCCAGAGCGTCATAGGTACACTATCGTCGACATACCGTCGATCGTTTCTTCTTTGATAAATAATGGTCTTTCTCCATAACACACAAAAACTTACAATTTGGTTTGAAGACTTCCGTCTAAGAGTTGCCAAGTGACAACTTTTTAACAACTTAGACGTTATTACAGCTAATATTGCTAGCATACCATGCATACGTTTGCGACAAAACTCACATTCCTGTGGAACTGCAAAGCTTTTGACCTTAACTCCACGACCTCGCAAAGCAATCTACTTGTTTATTTAGACTCTTCTATCATAAACCTCGAGGAGAAGACAACTGACAACGGTAACATTATACAAGACGAGACGTTGAGAGCTGGAGAGGGGTAGGGTTAGGTGCGGGGGGTGGGGCGAAGCGAACCTACCTGCACGCGCACTTCGGGGAGGTTGACCTTCATGGCGAGCTCCTCGCGACTGTACACGTCGGGGTAGTGCGACTTCTCGAAGGCGCGCTCCAGCTCGTGCAGTTGGTACGTCGTGAAGGTGGTGCGGTTGCGGCGGTGCTTCTTCTTGCCGGCGTCGCCGCCCCCGCCCCCGCCGCCGCCCCCCGCGCCGTCCGCGCCGCCCCCGCCCCCGCCACCGCCCAGGCTGCCCGGCGTGCCGGGGGTGGGAGGGCCGCCGCCCCCCGTTGCCGCTCTCGTCGTCGCTGCAGCTCTTGTCCGGGTGCAGGTGCGGACACAGGCCGTCGTTGCTGTTGCTGTTCTCGCCTGCAACACACATGCAGAGCTCGTTGGAGAGGGGGTTTGACAGAAAAGGGGGATTAGGCAGAACACCAGACCTAGTCTCAGTCTCACCATTAATACAGAAAAAAATATTATCATTATTATTATTATTATTATTATTATTATTATTATTATTCACATTAGTCCCCTGTTATTAAAATAGTAGGATTTAGTGCATAAGAATGTTTGTTAAAATGATATTAACATGATGTTTTGAGAACAGGTCTCTTTTTTAAAATTTGGTTTGATTTATATTGGCTTTCGTAGTGCACAAACAACTAGCTAATATAAATGTGGTAAACTACCATTACGACATCATATACACACAACTCCCAAGGCGAGCGGCGTGAGCGGAGGGGTGATGTCTGGTCCATTGCGCGATGTGATAAGAAGCCTGTGAAGTTCGACACCCGGCGCCGGTTCCGTTGCATCTTCGAACCTTGACAGCCCTCTCTTTCCATCTCATCTTACATCACTTCTTTATGGCGCAGAAATATTTATATTTATAAGCAAGTTGATATTAAAAATTGTTAGTGAGCTTTCACCTGACCAGCACGTCCTCCTTCCAATCTCAATACTGAACATTTACCACAATTTTCCAAAGTTACGTGTTTCTTTGGAAAGTGCTCTGCAAGGCAACAAAAGTCCTAGGGGGTTCATCACATAAGAGTCCATTCCAAAAAAAAGGAAAAAGATGCCCAACATATGTTATTTTACGTGATCTTTCGTTTACAAAATTTGAAAATTTAAAAAAGGCTATTTGCAAATAAAAGAAAAGGTATAGTTAAACCCTCCAAATTTCGTAGTCAGAAAAATAAAGACTAAAACAGATTATCGTTCTGAATAGTGTGGTTAATTTGCGACAAAACATTTTTTTAATGTTACCTGCGTTGGTTACTGGAATGTGTTTCTTACTACACTAGATCAAGCGTGAACATTACTTTATTGTTCTGCTTTAACTTCAGTGTTTGAAGATTAAAGTATTGAAATGAAAAGCAAAAGAAAGCGAGAGCAACCAAAATAAGAAGATAGAAAGTGGAAACGAGAATAATGTAACTATGATTGGGAATAATGTGGTTTGTATAACCGTTGCTTAGTTGTGGTTTGTAATCTAGGTTAACGTATTGTAAGTAAAAATAATGCAATGATTCAAAATTATGGGTAAGATATTTACAAATTTTCAATAAAGCGTAAGCAATTTTCAATATGTTGACACATAAACCGCTACTTCAAGAATTTAAATTTGAAAGAAAATGAATTCAATTTTCACTCCCTTCACAAAACATATGTTAATAAAACAAAGTAAGTATATTTTTCAGAGTCATGTGTAACAAACCAAATTTCAGAAATCACCACACATTGAAGAAAGAAATAAGGGCAGAAATGAACTAAAACGAAAGCGAAAAAAATATCGAAATTGCCATTCACTCTATGAAGCTCTCCCATAAATAAACAACGAACGCACCCGCACGCGACGGTGCAATTCATAGGTGAACACTCAATTGTTTTGACTCCCGTCGTGGTGCGCAGTTTTCCCCTCCGTCATCATATTTCCATCGCCTTCTTGCGCGTTTCACTTAACCGCGCGGGCGGCCGTCAGGTGGCGGGGGAGGGGGGGCGTCGCGGCGTCTGTTTGAAGAAGTGGAGAGCAGCGTCGCGACGGCGGAAGCACCGCCGCGCCGCCGGGCGACAATCACGCGGAGTGATACACAAACAACGGCGCAGCGATAGCCGCCTGCTTCAATATTTGACGAGACGGTGGCAGGACCAACGGGGTGGGCGGGTCGAGGCGGAGCGTCCGAGCGGTGGCTTACGATGGGGTGGGTAATCGGGTGAGCAGGGCGGCCGGCAAAAATTAATCGTGGACACTTACCCAGGCTCCGCCCGATACCGTGTTTGTGCAGGAGCCGCAGATAAGGGCGAGCGCGGGGGCGGAGGCGGGCGGCGCGTAATGGAGTGGAGGTGATGAATTAGCGGGGCAGCCGTACGGAGACCATCCGTCACTGCCGGGGGGAGGGGGAGGGAAGGGGTGCTGCCCGCAATTTGGGGGGCGGGCGCGGGCGAACGGAAAAGGGGTTGGGGTGGGGGGAGACGTGGAAGCAACGACCGCGTCCCCGTCCCTCTCTTCCCGGCCTCGCCCGCCTCCGCCACTTATTCAAGCCAGCGATTACTCGAGCCGCGGAAACGAATTTGTCACTGTCCACTTACACGCTGGGCCGCGCGGGCGATGGCGGGGGCGGGGCGAAGGAGACGTTAACCGTGGCCCGTCGGGGAGGTCGTCGCGTGCCCCGACCCCTCATTAGCGTGAGCCAAAACAACGGCGCAGCGGGCCCCGCGCCACACGCGCTAATTCACCTCATTAACCAATCTAAGTGCGCGCCATTCATTTTCTCTTCACAAAAAGACAAATCACCCTTGTAATGCACGCTAATACTTACACGGTTGATCTAATTATATGAGCAGGGACTGCTCGTAACGACTGGGGCAATTAAATGATCTTTTTGGAACTTCCTTGTCGTTTTTGTGAAGTTGAGGTAGATTAATCTTATTTCTGGGCGGATTAAGCGACGATTATCTTGCACAAACTATAAGACGTTCGTAGAATTGAACGGGGCGGCAAAGACTATAGACTTTATTCGCTTTATCAAACTCGTAGTTGATTGAGTGAGGAGCAAGGAGGTGCTCGTAGGGGAGAGATAAATTGAACTGTTTTACGATGTTTGAAATTCGGGTGGAGACTGAAAGTTGTGTTGTAGCACTGAAAACAACCCTACAGGGATCACAAAAAATTGTAAATCACCGGGTAGGCTGCCCCACGCCACGCCGCGCCACGCCACACTCGCTAGGCTGCGCGGCAAACAAAGCGACCTCCAATTATAGAGGTCCTAATGCAATGCACTCTGCCGCCTGTCCAACCTTGTCCGCTTAATAGGAATGACGGTTTAAAAAGCATTAAGTGTGAATCAATTGGCGTGAAGGTAGCTATAATAATCCTTAATTCCGTGTCCAAAAGGTGTAATTCTGAATGAAATGCATTAGCACACTCCTCTCATCCTGTTTTTACCTTCTTTCGTTAAGCGATAATGGCACTGAGTAACGGCAATTATAGTAAAAATTGTTTTTACACAATCGTCACGAAGTCAGAACAAACACATGACGTATCATTTCATGAGACCATGTGACCTGTGTTCTAATGTACAGCATTAGTCAAGTCACAGTTCACTTCTCTACTTCCCTTCTTACGAACAATAATGAGTAATTATTAATATTGATTTTTCATCTCTGCAGTCATTAAGATAACCTTTACGTTTATTAGCTCGGATATAAAAACGTGTCAGAGTTTGTAAACAATGCTGCTGGTTACTAGCATTTCCAAAGCTATAATCTCTGACAAAGATTATGTCCTTTTGATGCTCATATAATTAGGTCAGGACCTACCGATAATAATATGTTCTAGCAAATGGAAGCGTGACTCGCCAATATTCTAAAACTACAGCCAAACAATTTACGAACATTAGCCTTTCGAAATATTTCATTTCGGAACACCAACCTAACACACGAGTGCAGCCCGATAACTTGTTGGCAAAATATTATTTTGAATAACTGATGCTTTTTTTCTACAGAACAATAAAACAGAACACGATTCTCCAGTAATGCTACCCCTATATTGCGCATGTAATTTATATGCTTCTCGCGTGAGTACTTCGAAGCAAATCTTTCACGGAATCAATGAAACGACAAAGAACGAGCCTCAATAGCCCTGTTGCTCTATTTGTTCCGGTTAGGAATACTCTTTATAGACGGAGGCGCTCACAGGAAGCACGCGGGAGTGTGTTCACAAATCATTTTGTTAGCTCAAGCGCCGAATTAACGTCCAAGGTGACTTGTTTCACTAATGGTGGTTGTCACGTGATGCGGTAGGACGGAAAAAAATTATAAGAAAAACACCGAAGAAACGAGAGATATACGCAGTGGATGTTCTTTGTTGTCAACCGAAAGGGGACGTGGTTGACGGCAGCACGGCCTGCCGTGGGCAGTTGAAATTACTCCAAACGATCGACCGGGCTTCTTAATATTTCAAAACGCTGCCACGCTATTACGCCACATAAAATAGTCCCATTGCTCATTACGGCTTGTTTACATTGTTCCGTAAATTGTCCGTCTCTGATTTCTATCTAGGCTGCGTGCGCGATCGAGTTAAGGGAACCGCTACGGCACGTATGTCCCCCGGAAGCAAATCAGGAGGAATAATTCTCAGTCAAGGTTTGAGCGACAAGAAAGATACCAAAAATGTCGATTCATGATACACACGTAAACTCAAAACTCTCGTTCACAAGATTCATTTACAATACCAGTAATGCGCTTTATTTTCTAAACTCAGGGAGTATCGCTTCGTGTTTCAGTTAGAGAGGTTCGCGCACAATGTTTTATAGTTTTACTTAGAAAATATATTAGAATGGTGAAACGTTTTGCACTTGACGAGCGTCTGTCTCATGAAGTCTTATTTGCGAAGCATTAGTGCAACTTAGTCATCATGTTTTCACATTCGATATTTGATCATTTTAGTAGTGAAAAGTGAGAATAGTCCAATAGGAATATAATATATTTTCTCCCGGTAAGTGGATTACAACGATTTAAATCAGTTACATTACACAAAAACGCAAAAAATAAAGTGTTTAAATAATTATGATACTTCCATATTTTTTTTATAAAGAAGTCACAATTTTCAACAGCCCTTGCGGTTTATCACATTGCTCAGCATGCTTGCTTTCCAGACGTGACCCCGGGTTCGATTACCGGACGGACGAGATTATAGTGTACATTTTCCTTGCAATGCCCCAGTACATGTAGCTGTATGACGTAGAGAAAACTCACGTCTCAGATTGAGACGGCCAGAATACCGCGTAGGGATGTCTTCGTGGTAATCACAGGTACCCTTTCACCCATGGCCGCAAGGCCTGGACGCAGATGGCAGACCATGGTACGCGAGTTGTTGCCCCGGGTATAGATACAATAAATGTTCAACAAATGGCTCCATGAAAGAGTGTAAAATTTAATGTGAATATTATTCTGATTTATAACATTTAAGAGTGTTACATAAATACGTATCGTGAATATACGATATGTAGAATAAAAAAGTATTAATACTCTCATATTTCAGAAGGTAAGGATTCCATGTCATTTGTTTCAGTTCAGAGAGTTTGATATTTAGTCGTAATTCACAAAGAGAATTAAACATTCTTTCAGGCGCACGAAACTTTACTTTACGACAAACAAGACTTTTCAACCATTAGTCTCGAGCAAATATGAAAATCGCTGACTAAGATATTGTAAAAGAAACACAAAGAAAAGAATCGGGAACATCACTTACACCTGGCGGACGTTTATTCAACAACGACGCCATAGTTTTCTCTCACAATCGCCACTTCTTACCTGGAGCACGCCTTGAACTTTGTGAAAGTTTCCACTCGTCGCTCAGAGAGCGACGCAAAGTTACTGAACCTCTCCGTAATCACACCGCTTCACCTATCACTCTACTTGATCGTCTCGTGACCGCGGCGGCAAATAACTGAAAGCGCGGAACGGACGTTCCAGCACAAACTGTGCCCCCGCGGTGGCAAATGGGAGTAACATTGCAACGTGGAACGCTGGAAAAAAAGCGTGGGTGGGAGTTTGAACGGCAAAAGACTCGTGAGAACAAAAGCAGAGCAAGAAAGCACTCGCGCCACCCTTTCTCCTTTCCTTCCCATCCCCGCTCGCGTGTCCTGCTCTTCTTCTCACCGTCCTCCCCCCACCCCACCTAGTTCCTCCCGCCACTCTCCGCCTCCGCGCGGCCGGCCACGCTACGCCACTCCCTTCCCCATGCCGCCCCACCACGTCACAACGCGCTGCGTCCATCCCCGCCATTCCCGACTCTCAGTGTCTTCCTGGCCCGTCTCGCCATTTCCGTCATTCCGTCTCTGCCCGTTCATAGCGTCCCGCCTCTACAGGACCCGTCCTGCTCCGCCCGCCATACCTCCCAGCTCCGCCCCGCTGGGACACCGCGAATTCCGTCATCCCCTCTCTTCCCGCTCCTAGCCTCCCCTCACCCTGTCCCGCTTCATCCCTCGCGCTTTTTCAGTCTCCCATCTCATCACATTCGCCTCGTCCCGTCCCGCTTCATCCCTCCCCGCCTCTTCAGTCGCCCATCTCATTCCGTTCCTAGCGCCCCATCTCACCTCTCCTGTCCCTGCCCGCTTTTTGCAACCCGCTCCATCCCACTATGTCCCTCTGCCCACTCCATGCCTCCCGTCTACACGCCGCTACGACCCTCCTCGCCTCCCACCTCCCACCGCGCCCCGCCCCCTGCCCTGAGCGCGGGGTTCGCACGAAGCCGTTTGGGGGAGCGGAGCATGGGCCGCGAGTGTCGTTCCGCGCGGCGCCGCCCCAAATTGCCGCTCGGCCGCCTCTTAGGGGCCTCTTTGGCGTCGCCCTCTCCTCCCCGGGCCGCGCTTTATGCTAACTGCACTACTGGATTGCTCCCTCCCTCCCCCCACCCGCCCCGGCCCGCCCCGCCCCCGCGGTCGCTCGGAAACATTTCTCTCGAATCAGTTGAGCGCCGCGTTAACGACCGCTTTTTTGGTCTTGTTTAGATTGCGGGAGGGAGGGGGGTGCCGCCCCCTTGACAGCACGCTCTCCTTCCACATCGCCCACGCCTTCGACGCCCAACTGCCAACTCAGGCGAACAACATTTGGCCGCTAACTACTCTGCGCTGCTGCTGCTGCTCCTCCTCCTTCTTCTAAAACTACTCAACCTGTGTACTTCAGTTCTACACCGATTTCCACATTTTCTGGTTACTTACGCACAGCCTTCAACACTGCATACATACGTGTTTTTACATTCGCATCCTCTTTTTCACTATATTTTCACTCTAAAATATAATCACTATATTTTCTGTATTTTCCCCAACTTTTAGGTATTTTGAATCTCTTTTACAACTTTCTTCTTCTATTTGGCAAAATTATCCAATTCGTTTCCTGATACGCTAAAGCGAAAAATTCTCTTTCTGTGTTTATTGGGCGACATTATGTTCCCAGTATCCCAATAAAAACAAATCAGTATCCCCAGTTCTATTCAAACTATCATCTCTCTTCTATATGTAAAATTACTTCCAAATATCTTAATTTTCCTTCTACTTATATATTATGACTGGCGATTACCTAATCCGGTTTATTTTTTCCAATTAGATTTGTTTTTCTCTTTCTGCTTTTTGTCTACCTTCATTTCAAACATTTTCCTGCCCATTTCTTACATGGTCTTTCGAATATTCGTTCATTTTCTCACCAGCCTCACATCAAAAGCGTTTCATCATCCATCATCAAAATTGTTTTCAAGAGATTTTTCCTATAATAGGGCCATATACCTAGTGTAGGTCTTATTTTTAACCTCAACGGGTATGAGCGTGTGATGTTTATAAGGTGCCCACAGACACCCTGTTTTATGTGTTCGCTGCGTTCAGGGTCTCGTTACAAAACACTTTCCTCTTCACAGATAAAACACTGTACTATGAAGGAATTACATGCAGACGCTCAGGATACGGCCAAACGGCTTCCGTTCGTGACCATCTCCCGCCATGTTTTGACCACAGACTCAGGTGAGAATCAGTAGTTGTTGATTCCTGGCGCATTCACGATCGTTAATCCGTAAGTTTAGTGCATCCCGAGAGGTGGCGAAGTTTCTTTTCTCAGCTGGTAGCTGAGATCCGTCGCCAACTTACATGTTAGATTGCGGGCTTTATCCACTTCAGGTATCTCCCCCAGAGGATGGGCACCGATAAAGCCGGAACAAGCACTAAACTCCCGAATGGGCTTCTAACTTGTGACTTTGTGTGGAGCATATAACGATAAATGTGTCAGTAAAGGTGGGAGGTGACAAAGGTGTAGAAGAAAAGATAACGCGAGAATTTTGGTTCATTTATTAAGGAACAGCTCGGACATCCACCCAGTATTTATCAGAACAACTATAGAAATGTACTCATTAGAGCAGAAAACCGCTAGGGTTCTCTTCCAGACAGTGGTGAAATTCGACATGGCTCTGTATCTAGCGTCCCGATCAAAGAGTTGCAAAGACAACCATGCCCCGTTAAAAGGAGTTACTTTAGTAGGAAGGGACAAATTTGACATGTCGGAAAACAAATGAACGTCATACAGGGCGCTGCCATCGCAGCGAGAGAGAGCGGAGAGAGGACAGAGAGCGAGCGAGAGAGAGAGAGACAGAGAGAGAATGAGAGAGAAAGAGAGGGAGAATAAGAGAGACAGCAAGCAACAGAGAGAGAATGAGAGATAGAGCAAGAGAGAGAGAGAGAGAGAGAGAGAGAGAGAGAGAGAGTTGATGCTGTTTACAAGCGAACTAACTAAACAAACGCACCGACGAAATGCGACCAGAGACTTAACCTGCAAGTACAATATGTTGTCAGCAGAGGCCAAGCAGTTGCTGTCGAAGCGGAACCTTCTTGGGATACTCTCCATCACACCCGGTACATTCGCTGGTGATAGCTCAGTGCCGTAAAACTGTGACATATCCCGACGTATACGGGTCTCTTTTTTAGCTCCCACTTGCAATTCTCTCGTGATCAGCCACGGCCGGCAACAGCGCCCTCGACCGCGCGGCGCGGCTTGGTGTGGCGGGCAGCGCGAGGGGAGGACGGCTTCATCCCAGTTACGTCGAAAGCCGTCGTTACGACGCGCGTAACCACGGTCCTCGAGCGTCTATTGTTTTATTGACGGGCAGCGCAGGCGGCGGCGGTTACGCGCAACTGCGGCGAGATGGCAAAATAATGCGAGGGCTCCGCGGCGAAGGGGCGACCGGCCCCGTAATGGCCGGCGAGCAGCCGAACGGGCTGCGGTCTGCCCTAAAAGCATGCTGTAAAAAGTGCAAACACGGCGCGAGCGTATCTGGCGATCGGACCGGCCCCTCCCTCCTCTCTTGGGCGGATTACAGGGCTCCGGCTCGCTAAGTGAAGCGGGGCGCCCCCGCCCCCGCCGCGCGCCGCACACCTGGCCGCTCGCTCGCTCGCTCGCCCGCCGGTAGAACCGTCAGAGGCGGCGGTGGCGCACACGACCGACTGAGATACCTGCAGTCCACTGCAGGGTCTCTGAACGAGAGATTCTAGCGTTGGAGACCGGTCTGTCCAAGAGTCTCGACACTACCTGGATAGCTAGGTCGAATTTGGCCGATATGGTTGCGTAGACTTCCGCGACCGAAGTTTGTGTTATCTGCGCTATCCGGGGCGAGCCGCGTCACTGACATGGTGGCTAACGTTTTGGTCAGCGTATTGTGGCCTTCTTCTGCCGATGCTTCGCGGAGGATTCTGGAGGCCGGATGCCCTGATCGGAAGTTATCCGTGCTTTCTTTAATCGACACTGGCGAATACTCTAATGAATGGGGCGTGGACCGCTTGCGATCTTTCCTTTCCCTTCCTCGCTCCCTCCTCTATTCTTACACACTAATACTTACATCTAGCATACTGCTACATATTATTTGTACACACCTCTGTCGGAGAGTCGGGGGACGCCCCGAAAACAGTTGCGTATTTGGCACCAGATCTCTCATTGAAGCGGGGGAGGAACATTGACACTCCCCAGAATATACAACACGAACTACACTTACGGGGCAAATGACGTTATCAGTTGACGCGCCCGGTAAGAAAAGAATCAATCAAACGGGATGCGTCGGCAACTGTTCCAGGTAAAGCTCTTTCCATAGCTGCCTTCCCCACACGCAAGCGTACGTTGTCAGTTCTCACGAGGGTACTGGAACCTCACGCAAAGTAATTTTTTTAATTACTTTTTTATTAGTTTAGCGTGTCACATGCGACGGATATTTTCATGTTAAAAAGTTTTATTTGTGCTTTGCAAGTTCATAATAAAATATATTTTTAACATTTTACAATTGCCCGCTTTTGTGCATAGAAAGTATGAAAAGGTATGGAGTAAAATACTTGCGTACCTTTTTTCTTTACAAAATACATTTAATTATGTGATATATATATATATATATATATATATATATATATATATATATATATATATATATATTATAATGAATCAATTCGTAACGTTTCATGTAAATGCTAGAGAGAGACAACATTAATTCACAGCGTTTATTCAATGTACTAGTAGGTGCACTGAAACTATACAAAACGAATTTTGCTAGGGGTCTTCCAAGGTGCCGACTAATAATTGTGAAAATCAATGTCTCGTCGAAATCAATGGAACGAACTAGCGATCCCCTCTGTAGTTGCCGGACGTTTTCCAAAACGCGTTTTAGTTACTTAAAAACTTGTGGTGCTATAAGAGCACGTACTTACTCGCCGGTATTTTCACGCAAAATTACGCGAAAAGTACCCCAATTTTTGAAAAATTATTCATAACCTTATTACAAAATATATCATTAAGAAACTGATTTAATAAAGGGAAACTAACGCTATCTGTAATATTTTTGTTGTAGGAAGACTCCGAAAAAAATTGAACTTTTCCAAGTTTCGAAAAATTAGGGTTTTCAAAGAACCTGAAATGTGCACCATTCTCTTCAAAGTTTCTTACACTTTAACAACAAAACTTAATCAAATCGATCGAGCCAAATTATTGAAAATTTGGAAAATGTCCTAGGATATTCACGTAAAGTAACCCCCCTCAATTAAAATATTGATTTCAAATTCAAGGGGCGGCGACATCAGCCAGATCAATTTTTGAATATCAATTTTGGAGAAAATCGGCTGTATAGTTTAGCTGCTAGTGCTGTTCAGAGAAAGAGACGATTTGCTGTCATTCGATATTTCGGAATCAAGGACTCACAAAACATAGATCCTGGCTACACGCTGCGTTAGAGGATTTTTTCTTCTAAATTTAGCAACTGCATTTATTCACTTTTTCGTTACCAGGGCTTTGTGAAAAGACTTTTCTGCCGGAGAATTCCCCGTTTATCCACGTAGCTTTACATAACACTTTCTACTCCGTAGCGAGAAAGTAAAAAGGAAAACATCGTTTTTTAGTAATTTCTCGGAATGCTCTGCGTGGATCTGCAACCAAGTCTTCAGTTCCCCACCAAGAGATCGAGACGCGTCGAATGGCACCTCATTTGTCTCGTTTGGTAGACCTTATTCAGGGGTGTAACGAACTAACGATCGGACGGACGGAGGTTATTATATTACAAATGGTACACCTAAGGATGGTCTTATGTTGACTACACAAGTATTCAAATAAATTTCTATATATGTTATAGACTGTCATGTTTATAATATGTATATGGAACATTATTTGAATAGTTATTGTATTACGATGAGTGTTCCGCAATTGATTCATTAGCTTAAGGAATAATAAATTTAACCTACTATCTGCACTTTGGAGTGAACTTCGAACTTCTCGCACTTCAGAAGTGCACGAAACCCTACGACTGTAAAAGCCTAAAATATCGATAATCAGCTAAAATCCTTTAAATTCAATAAGGTATATTTCCTTTGTAATTAGCATTTCACGGAATATCTCACAACGGTCTCATCTCCCTAGGAAATAAAAAGGTTGATCAGTTTGTGTTCTAACTTAAAATTTAGAAATTCGTTAGAAATTTAAAGACAATCTGACAAAAGATGGGAAAATTCACTGACCTACAATATTTTACTAGTAAATATTACAGTACGATTACCTCACAATCCGTATTAAGGTTCCAAATATTATACAAAACATGTATGAGAACAGCATCATCTGGTGACTCCGAATAAAATACGAATTTACCATATATTTGCAGAAATAAAAAATGTATTTTTTAATAATGTGCGGCCATTTCAGATATTTGTGTACATTTATTACGTGAGAACGGAAGAAACGCAAAAACACTCTACCGAATAATGTATTAAAAATGTTATCTGCATTTGATAAAAATTCTCAAAACTCTGATTCAAATAAAAAACCGAAGTGTTGCTGTAAAATATAGCTTTTGAGTCTATCAGGCTGGTGATAATTTTTCATGCTTTTATGCAAATAAATAAAAGATTTATTCTTATGTGATTTGTGATACATTTTCTTTGTAATTTTATCGATTAAAATGCAAGAGCACAATATTATCGGAAATTATAAATGTGTTTTGATTATAATTTCAGTGAATTAATATCATAAATGTGGCATTTTTACCCATCTGGTAGATGTATGCGTAAAGTAACGTTTAACCCAACTCTCTTTTGTAATGTGCCAGTATCTTCACTCCACGCGCCGCCGCCGCCGCCGCCGCAGGGTTTTAGCTTACAAAGCAAAAGATCCCTGACCTAAAATACCTCCGCGGGCAGCACACGTGAACGAAGTGGTTTGCTCCAAGCGCCGGGCCACCTCAGCTGCAGAGCGGACCAAGTGGTGGTGTGGTGTGGGCGTATTAGAAATCGCGGCGTGGGCGGCAGTCACGTCGTGGGACGGGGCTGGGGCTGGGGCAGAAACAGAGCCAGCCTCCGGAGCGGAGTCAGGGCGCGACGGGGTCGGGGACGGCGGAGGCTGGGGCGGGGGCGGGGCCATCAGACGGGGGGACAGGGCAGGTAGGGGCGAGGTTTAAGGAATGTTGAGGAGGGGGCGGGACTGTTCGGGGCTGGGGGGAAGGTGGAGCGGGGAAAGATGAAGATTGGGGGGGGAGGGTATTTTGACAGGTGCGGGGTGGGGACTTTATTGTGATAAGGCGGGACAGGACAGGTCGGGGCGAGGGTTGGGAAATACTGAGAGAGGATGGGGACAGTTCGGGGCCGTTCATGGAATTCATGGAATCACGGATTTTGGATAGGGGATGGGCTTTGACGGTATTAGGGTACGGGAGGGGCGGTGAAGGGATGAGGGAAAGACATAGAAACGATGCGAAGCCGGGTGCAGGTGCGGAGCAGGAACGATATGAGGGAGTAGCGCGAGCGCAGCAGTGGTAATGGGGTCCAGGACGACGATAGCGAGGATGCTGCGGTGGGGACTAGTGCGGGGCGGCGACGGGATGCTATGGAACGGAGATGAGGGTGAGGGAGGAGGCTGGGGCGGGGGTTGTGGTGGGGACTGGGGCGAGGGCGATGGCGGGGCGGGGGCTCGGACGGGGTTTGGGGAGTGGGTTGCGGCGGGTGATAGGGCGGGGGTTATTCCAGGTGCTGGGGCGAGGTCTGAGGCGGCGTCTGAGGCGGGGGCTGGGGCAGGGACTGCGGCAAGGGTTGGGGAAAGGGCTGGGGCGGGGGCTGGGACGGGGGCGGGGGCGGGGGCGGGGGCGGGAGGGGCGCTGGGGTGGGGGCGGGAGCGTGCCGGGGGCGGGAGCCGAGGTGCGGGTGGAGGTGAAGAGGCTGCAGCCTGGTAATTGCGCCGACCGGCGGCGCGCACTAAGTCCCGCGCTCAATCACATAATTACACTAGTAATATTTTATTACGCATAGCGGGCGAGGGCCAAGATCAGCAGTTACGTGGCCCAACGGCGTGTGAAGGCGCGTCGCTCCCTCTGGCGGCGCGAGCGCGAGCGCCATCGCCAGCCACCAGAGGCACGGGCGACGGCGCTCTCCACGTGGGGCTGCTCTTTTCTTCTTCTTTCACTATATCAAATAAACACTTATTTCTTTTCTTTCTCTCAGCCGCCGGAGAATTCTAGCAGCCGACTGCTCTGATTGATTTTTTTCGATTAGTAGTTTATTCGATCAATACCTGGCGAATGCCAGCCTAGCACCCTAACAAACGGGTCACGGACCACGCGCGTTTTTTCTTTCTTTTCCTTGTCTTGTCTTACCCCTTTACACAAACACATATACAAGCAATATACCATCACACATGTTGGGAGACACGTTGGGAGCCGGTGAGTCTGCGCCGGATCCTACCATTCAGTGAACAAAGATTACTACCATCTTCCGCGATCAAACATTTACTACACTTACGGAACTAATGACCTTAGCAGTTGGCGCGCCCGGGATCACTAAACAATCCACTAACCACGCGTTCCTTTTCCTTCCTTGTTCTATCCCTTACCCTTACACACACTTGCACTTGCTTGCCCTACACTACCATACATGTCAGAAGTCCAGTCGGGAATTTAGAACTTGTTCCGACTGGGCCAGTGCCCCGCTGAGGGAAATACCTGGAAAGGAAAACCCCACCAAATCATCAAGTAAGTTGACGCCCGATTTTGCAAGGGTATGATCATCGCCATTTCCCTTAATAAAGTATGCCTATACGGATACTTATTTTTCTTTCCGTCACGGCTTCTGAATAATTGAGCCTTTGATTTGGTAAATGTGTTTTACTTTAATTAATCGGCAACGAGATATGTCAACTAATTTGACTCATACATTCATTCGTTTACTCATATCTCAAATGCTATCCTGCTCTTCTCACTCAGGCAAAGATCTCGGAATCACTACATTTGAAGTACATTTGAGACTATTATAAAATGTTATAATTGAACTAGAAATCGTTTCAATGTCCATTTTGTTACATAGCTAAGTACTATTTTCAAGACATTCTTTCGGTTTTTTTAACATTAGCAATTAATCATTTCCAATGTGAAGCATTGGTCTCATTCCAACTTGCATTATGCGAACTAGAGTAATGTGAGGACCTCGTCTCCAGCATCATTCCGATATTGCTACTCACCGAATAAAAGACTGATTCAATAAGTGTTTAGAAGATAAGTATACAGCATTATGTAGAATATGTACAAGGTGATCATTTATTCGCGCATTTTTGCTTAGCATATGATGTCTAAAAATTGTAGAAAATTGCGTTATTCTCATTTCCTTTATTTGTCCTAAAATACATGTGGCAGACGTAAAAAAATGCAAGTGAAGTAATATTAATCTGGTGAACTATAAGTATGCCACATCACTACTTCCTCATCGAAGTTATTCGATCTACTTTGGAAAATTACTCCCACTTTGTTTGCGTTTAACACGCCACTCAAGAAAATTCTCTTTTGTTGTCCAGCTTATACTTTGCGATTGCACCGCTACACTAGCGAAATGGTGCATAATGCGCAATAAGTGGATTTGATATCTATCAAAAGATTCCAGAAATTGACTCGCAATTGTTTTTCTTCTTAGTTCAATCACGTGTATAACCCGAAAGGAGGCGGAAGTACTGTGGATTACACGGTCGGTATTGTTTCAGAGCTTAGACACTGATCTGTATATATATAAAATACAAGTAGGATGACTCGTAGGTGCGAATTATGAGCACTTCATATCCCCGTGAAAAGGGAGTTGCCTAGAGCGCTTCGTGCTTGACCAACCATCTTGAAAAGGAGAACTTGACCGACCATCTGCTTTTCAGACACTGCACATGCTCCAACATTACTTCAAACATTACTTCAGTAGCACAGAACGACAAAGCGATTTCGTATATTCATACTAAAATTCTCAAGTGCTTTGTGCATATTTTATTTTTTTACTTGTATGAAAATACATCGCAAATTATATTTAAATTTTTAAAGTATGGGAGTAATGTACAAAGCAAGACCAGAGATACGGATAGTCCAGGTATTACTCCGATAATCAAGAAAGTCTGGATAAAAATTCAAATATCCCAAAATCATTGAACTGTGATAATTATTTACAATTTTGTTGCAGGTAGAAAACAATTAATATGAACAATTTTGTTTATATAAGCATAGAAGAAAACTATACCGTTACATTTGAGATGTTTATTATCCAAATCATATATTTTTTAATTAAATTGAAATTAGGTCTTTTAAATATAATTTTACAGTTTGGCATAGAAACAGTTGTATTTACACTTCAAAAGAGGATACACACCAACTAAATCAGTCATCAAAGTTTACATTTAGCCACAAAACTAGAAATCACTATTTGTCAAATTGAAAATAGGGTACCTATATTATTATTTGGATGGATTATGTCTGATTTTGATTATAGATTACTCATTGCTATTAATATTGTATAGATGTTACTAATTATTACAAAACATGCTTGCAATTGGCAGTACATATATTTTATTTACCCAAATGAAATACTCCAATGAGATGAATGACAAAATATTTGAAGAATGCGCTATTCTTGTGTATGTAATTTTTAATTCCAGTCAAATTTTATTATGTATTTCCTAACTTATGATATAAATTTACTTTTGATGTATAGTGAAGGCTACAACGTAAAGGTTTCCAACCGTATTTTCATCTCAGTACCTTGTTGTAGACTCCACAACAAGGTCAATATGCTGCAGAAAAAATAAATCTAATAAAAGCTTTTTCAACTCTCACTTTTAGACCTACAGAAGGGAGGTTATTTATCTGAGTGATGCCATTTAGAATATAATGATGCTGATGGCTTGGGCTACTAACTACTTGAAGTCTTTGCAGAAATGATTTGGATAGAGTTTTTAAGCTAGAAATATTTTATCAGCCATGTATCTAATTTTTAGGAGAATAAGTGTAAGTAATGAATTAAACTAGTCACATGGGTGGCCAGTGTATAAGAATTGGCCTCTACTATACCACGTTTTCCTGAGGGTTAGTTGGTCACACTGAAAGCACACCACTTTCTTGCGTAGATTATTAAAACTATAATGATCTCGATACCCTAACATACTCATTGTCATGTCTGGGCAGATAAATGATATATATATATATATATATATATATATATATATATATATATATATATATATATATATCATTATACTGGAACCTGCTTATATACCAACATTTATATACCAAAAATACCACATTGTCACCTTTCGTCAAAAACATCGTAAGTATTTTTTTTTTATTTTAATTGATACCACATATCTTGAAAATAATTCTAATAGTAATCAGAGCAACTGGTTTGGTCAACAAAAATTTGAAGACACTTAAAAACTGTTGGCCTAGACCCTACCATAATTTCTAAAGCCCAAAAATTCGTTATTCTGAAAACATGTAGAATTGTTCGCACTGTGTTAAATCGGCTCTAGCATTGGTTGAGATATGCCTGTATGGCCTCTCAAAGAGTAAGCGCCAGGGATAAACTCGGAGACACAGAACAAATAATAATAATAATAATAATAATAATAATAATAATAATAATAATAATAATAATAATAATAATAATAATAATGCCTTATTAAAACTGGTGCATTTATATAGACTTCTTGTATTGTTTCATTTTAAAAATATCTTTCCCCAGCAAAAGTTGCTACTTTGGGCTTCCGTGAATTTTAAAGGAAGGCGAGGACACGCGCGGTGCGGGATTTGAATCCCAGCGGCCGCAGGTGAAAAGCCGGCCAAGCGCCGCTCCCTACGGTCAGATTTGCAGCGCTTCCGCCGCGCAGGGCGGCGCGGCGCGGGGCGGGGCGGCGCGGGGCGGGGCGGCGCAGGGCGGCGCGCGGGGCCCTGGGGTGCGCCTGCCGCGGCGTCGCGTCGCGTGCGCCAGTGACTCACGGCGCCCGCGCGCACCTGCCGCAGCCCCCAGGGAGGGCAGCGCCGGGGTGGATACGCTCCGTCCCGGCGGACAACGCCGAGGCGCAGCCCCTCACTGATGGGGCGTTTCCGGACACAACGACCGCGGAGGGACGCGCGGTGAGAATTGAACCCAGTTAACACCTGTTTGTTGTAGCTGTCGCCGGTGGCTTGGAGGCTAGAGCACAGTCCAAGTCCACTTCAGTCAGTTCCAAAGCTGAACGCTGGTTCAATCCACTTGTTAATTGATTATTTCGTATTTCTATTAACATCTGCTTGTTGTAGCTGTCGCCGGTGGCTTGGAGGCTAAAGCACAGTGCAAGTTCAGTTCAATCGGTTCCAAAGTCCTCGTGTACTGGTTCAATCTTGTTGATTGATTACTTCGTATTTCGATTAACATCTGCTTGTTGTAGCTGTCGCCGGTGCCTTGGAGGCTAGAGCACAGTCCAAGTTCAGTTCAGTCAGTTCCAAAGCCCTCAAGTACTGGTTCAAACTTGTTGATTGATTATTTCGTATTTCGATTCACACCTGCTTGTTGGCTTGGAGGCTAGAGCAGAGTCCAAGTTCAGATCAGTCAATTCCAAAAACCTTGTGTGGAACCAGCGTCCCAGTCGGAACGAACTTTAAACTCTCGGCATGTGTGGTAGTTTGGTGAATGTGGGTGTAAGTGAGTGGTTGTAAGGAGAGAGGAGGGGACAAAGATGAGGAAGCGCGGTCCGTGCCTCGTTATAAGAAATATTTATCAGTACAAAACATTAAAACGTTTAGATGTTCCTTTCCAGATACTTCTCAGTATTTGCAGTACATATTATGATTTTATGCCCAAGCCCTTAAAGGGCTTAACTTATAAACAATGAATAAATAAATAATTGAATGAAAAAGAAAATGTAAGTCTCTTTAGTTGAAAACCACTACTCCAATCTTCGTATCGTAGTTAAAACAACAGATACCTGCAGATACCTTGGCGATGAAGACGTTGCGGTTTCAAGGAGTGTTCGGAGGGGGCGTATAAATCCTCAACTCGCCCCCGCCGCCGCGCCGGGAGGCACGTAAACGCTACACGAGCGGGAAGTTCCGCCTGGCGAGAGGTTATCTCGGCGGACGCAGGGCCCCGGCCGGGGAGTATGGAAATGCGGGCGCCGCCGCCCCGGCCTCGCTACGCAAGAGACGGAACATGCAACTATTTGGAGGTGGGGTCGCACAAACTCCAATACCGTATCGGCTGCTTTACTGAACGTTAGGTTAGAGTCTTGATTTTAACTCGTTCTGCTTCCATCACCTATATTATATAATTCACGTAAAACATGCAACGAATTAGACACGATATTCTTATAGTTCTCGCTATGCCCACAGTCTCAAGCAACTAAAAGAGTTGTGCAGTTGAGTGATCTGTTGTGAAAAGCGATGAATGGGCTGAAACGTAGGGCAATGCAGAACAGTGTTTTTCTGTGTATTATTATTATTATTATTATTATTATTATTATTATTATTATTATTATTATTATTATTATTATTATCACTCTCAATTGTTTTGAAACTTACAGCCACCGAATTGATTTCAGTTGCAATTAAACGTCCTTTATCTTATCTTAAAGCCTCGGATCGTTTTTTATTGTTCTGCTGATTTTGATCATGATCCTGATTTTAACTTCTTGTTTTCATTACCTAACTTATCTACTGTTGATCAGTTGTTCATGGGATACTGGTAAAATTATGTTGGCCACACAAACGACTAGTTCATCCAAGTTTCGAAAATAATTATTTGATTCCTCAGAGCTAATCATACAAAATAATGCAATGTTACTATCAATATTATCCTCAATGATTTTTGTCTTTAATATTGATTATAAACCATCATCCGAAACTTAAACTTCTCTGTTGCAATTACAGAGGTTTACTCACATGGTACTGGGTAAGATATTGTAATTCATTGTGTAATGTGTAACTAATAGAGCATGCGTTGATCTTTGTGATTAGCCCTGAGAATAAAATATTACAGACAGAAACATTGGCTAAGTAGCACATTTGTTTACCTGACAAAATGCTTTGAACAACTTACCAATTATCAACAAGAATTCATGAATTACAACATAATTTATCTGTGTATGTAGTATAAACATGTTTTGCGGCTCTCCAATCTTACACCTAACCAACCTTATGACATTAATGAGGAGACAAACACAGATAATTTTAGTGGAATATCACGAGTTGCACCTTCAGTTTACACACGTTAATATTAGTCTAAAAACCTGGTCTGAATACCGCAAACGAACCATGAGCTCTGCCCCTCAAGGAGTCAAGGATTGCACTCCAGGCAAATGTGGGTCGTGCTCTATCTGAATTCTGTGGACGAATGTTTCGTTAACATCATTCGCTCGTCATGCGGAAGAGGCGGGATACGAAACGGGGTGACAGGAAGCTTTTAGCATGGCAGTATCGCCAGTTAACATGTCTTCACGCTATTTTTAGGATCTTCTTTTCTCCTTCCTTTGTGGCTTAATATATTTAGTTTTTTTGTGAACAACGTATCTCTGTCAATAATCGATATATTTTCATTCCTCCATATTGTGATTTTTCTGTGATCCAAGAATGGATATAATAGGTCACATTGCGTATTTTTCTGATGTTAACATGTAGCACACGATTGAATCACGCTTTTCCTACAATTACCAGGATTATGTTTATTTTTATTATTATTCTTTTCCTTTTGTCCATTGACTGTACGCTAAGTACTTGGTATTTGCAATGCCAAAGGTTTCACACATTGTTTCTTCATGGTTTGCTGTAGTAGAGGTGAAAATTATTCGGCCTGTGAAGTTAACCTGTAACATTCCTGTGAAGTTTTCTGTTTAAAATTCATGATAAACCTTGTGATGCAGTGAATCGTTTATGGCATTGGAATATTACTCCCATATTGTTCATCAATAGCTCTACCTTGAAACTATGGAATGATCTCAAGAATTTTGATTATTTTTGTAATTTAATGCTCTTCTACTCACTCGTTCAATTGACTTTTCTGTACAAATTATGAACAGTTGGTGCGTGTACTATTTTGCCTTCAAGACCATATTTAGTTGATTAGAAAAACGTGTTTTTGAAAACATTCTTGATCAGTTTATAGATAATTAGCGCATATGCCGAATGATTCTCTGCTTCATCGTATGAAAGACAAACAGACAATTAATTTTATCTAAACGTAGCTTCATATATAGAATGAGTTGTAAATAATAGAAATTACACAGGTTTATCGTGTTTACGGATGTAATGTGCTCTGAAACTACGATATTTACATAATGGTGTGCGTGAAATTTGCTTTGCTTGTCTATATTACTGAGTAAAGTGGAATGTAAAATAGTCCCTTTCAACTGTATCAATTTCCCCTCTCATACATTCGACTTGATAATCCTAAAACAACCATACAAATATTACTTGCTTATTGAATACTAAAGGGAAAAAATGTGGTAAATTCTGTTCTAAACAATGAACGATTTCTGTATCCTAGTTTTAATTAAAATATTTAACATTGAAATGTTTACACTTCAAAATGTGTTGTAGAAATCGCAAGGTCAACGCAGAGATACATTTGTAAAATATAAATATTTATAGGGGACACATAGACATTATTGTTAGGTAAGAGGCATTGTCAGTGTTCAATTTTTTTTCATATTTCCAACATTACTCATTTGCTTATTTCTTAAAATCTAAAACAAATTAATTTTATGTGCTCAATGTCAAATTAGTAATAGCGATATAGTTCCACCAAAACGCTGATAGGCTTAAGAAGGAGGACCAGCGTTTTTCTAGCTGATTCTGAAGCCAGTACACTTTTCGTAACAGTGTGCTATTATATCGAAATAACGCAACCAAGCAGAGGAACGGAACGTCACGCTTGACGGCTGCGTCCGTTGCATTCATGACCGCCATGAGGCCGAAGAAGAGGGCGGTTGGTTGGTTGTTAGTGATTCCGGGCGCGTCAGCGACTGAGATAATTAGTCCCGTAAGAGTTGTGCATGTTTTTATCTCGCGATGGGGTAGGAATTTCCCCGCCCGATGACTACATTTGGCGCCGTCCTACACATCGGTTTGTGGGGTTAATCCCCAAGCAGGTATGTCCCACCAACCGGGTACCGCCAGCAAGTAAGCTTTAAGACACCAAACTAAAATGGAAACAGCACATAGACGCTAAAATAATACAAGCCAAATTAAAATTACTACATTTATAAACTACTAACGGCACAAAAAAGCCTACAAAAATCCTGCCCCTTACTATATATCTCCACATTTACAATTCATAAAACTACTCTAATATCCTAGTGCTGTACGCTTGTCCAATCTGGATAAACGATACAAAAACCAATCGAAATAAAATTGAACCAGTTTCTCAGAACAATATCTAATGCACCCATGGTTTCTAAGCAATTATTAACTACAGAAAGAGTTCAACCAGTGTAACTCATAGGACCATCACATCACATAATTATATTCTTGTATATATAATGTTTGTGGGTGTATACTTTTATTTTTTCACTTAAATTAAATATCTCTTATTTCTAACATCATAATTTATTATTCTGTTTTCTCTCGTAAAGCCCAATATTGATCTCAACCCCCCTGGATTTTTTATTATATTGTTAATTCATTTTTAGTGATACTTTATCGATACATTTTAGACGTTTCTAAAATTTTTCTCGGGTCTCCTATTTTTATTTTCCCATTTTAAATTTTTTCTAAGTCTTTTTTGGCGGGGGCTGGGCTGGCAAGGCCTCCATGCCTACCCCGTTGCATCCGCCACTCGCGTGGGTTCAGCCCCTCATGAGCCGCTCCTCGTCGCGAGTCGCCGGCCGCCGCGCCCTCCCGCGCCCCACGGCGACGACGCACACCACATCCGCCACGCCCCCTCGCAGTCCCCCTCCGCGCTGCCCAGCCTAATCGAGTGAGGGTAGCGGCGCGCGAAATATCGAGTTGGCGCTGAATGCCACGCGTTATCGAGTTATCTGCCTATGTCGCCGTCTCCGCCCCGCCACAGCGCCCGTCCTTTTCTTCCCTTCCGAGTCCGTGTGTCCGTGGTCCGGCTTGTGCTGTCTGCCATCCCCAAAAGAGCCTCGTTGCCTACATACCCTCGCGATTCCGTTAGAATTTTTACACACTCGCACGATGAACAGAAAAAAAAGGAAAAATATTATTCAAGAAAAGGGTAAACTATTTTTAATTAACTTGTTCATTAATTTGTTTATTACATATTTATTTGGGTTTGTGAGGGCTTCATCTGCTGAGGTCATTGAGTCGGCGGAATAGCAATAAATCATAGCATACACTAGTAGTACAGAATGTTCTGTAATTAAAATCTCACAAAAAACATTTTTAGAAATATATGTGTGCCTACAAGCAAAATGTCAGTAAAAAGTCGCTGTGCTTTCTACTACTTTGCAAGATTTGTCTTTTATAGAACAAGTTAGGCCGCTTTGGAGCGATATCTCTATACACAAAGTCGGGGTGCGGCACCTGACCAGCTCGTGGTATACTAGCTGTCCAGGATGCTTAAATTCTCGGCTATCCAGAATTTATGGATTCTAGCCGCGGAAGCTTACGTATACATATGTCCAGGATGCTACCGGAGTTAATAAATGCCACTCTCAAACGTCAGAACGAGTTCGTCCTCGATAACCCACGGAAATCCACTGCCGCCACGGATCTGGAGCCCAACTGGGGGCCTCCAGGGTAGCACACGCGGGGAACGCAGCTCACTCCCGTCTCCTCGACGCAGCCGCCTCGGCGCTAACGGTTGGAGCCACACCGAGAAATTGGAAGCTAGAACGAGAGTTCCAAATTCTCCGCCAGGTTGTTTATGTGTGGATCCGAAGTTCCTATCCCGGCCTCGGGTCAAGGATTATTTCAAGTTCAAGGTGGTTTTCAGCATTCTCCTCGCGGAAATACAGTTGAGATTCGCGCAAGTAGAAACTTCTCAACATAATACTTTGAATTCATTACCTAATTTACTCATTTACAACCTTGCCTTTTATCTTTAGAACGTTTCCCTCATGATATCCTTTCCTGCCCTTTTTTTTCTTAATTGAATATCTCTCTCCTTTTCCTCATCATCCTGAAGAACCCGTTTAACTCTCTCTATAATATATCTCCCTTCTACCATGATCTCTTACTCCCTACTACACCCTTCCATTACTTGCTCCCATGACTCTTTCTCACTCTCACCTTTCCTTCCCAATCTCGCTATTCTTATCCTTATCTTTTCCTCCCTTATTCTAATTTGGTTTCTTAGACGATTTAAGAGTCTTATCTTTTTGTTCATCCATTTTAAATAGAGTTACGAATTTTCTCAAACTCATCCGTTTTAACTTGCTATCTCTTTCCCTTAAAATCTTCTTCATAACGCAGCCTCCCTCATAAGCCCTCTATAAGCTCCCTCTATTTCTACCCCTTGTGTCGCGTATTCTCATTCTCTAAAACATTCTGTCCTTCTTCCTATACTGACCACTTTCTAACCTCGCCCTTTCTATTTCTTCCTAACTCCATCTTGCTATGACCTCCATTTATAATGTTCCTGTATCACAGCCTTCTCTCTCACTATCACTTTAATTGTCTCTGTTCTTAATATGTAGCTCGGCGTGTACTCCTTTCCATTCCCAAACATATCAGGTAAACATATCAGGGTATCTGTCATGACGTTCAAAGGATATTTCGTTTGTCATCTCGTTACGAATCTTTGATGAAGAGTTTGAGGGCGAAGGAAATTACCCGGAGCGGTGCAGGCCGCTGGTAAGTCGCTCCTCGCCAGCTGCTTAAGCCGGGAAATTCGCAGTCCACCAGGGAGCCCGCGGGCGGGGCGAAGAGGGGGAAGGGGGGGGGGGGCGGGGACGGCACGCGAGCGGGGGCGGCGCGGGCGGTCTAATGAGCAAACACGGTTCGTGACGCTGCCGCACGGGGGCGCACGCCACGCGTGAGGGCTGTCCAACTTCACGCACCCACTCGGCCCCGGCCCCGGGAGCCGACACCCGCTCGCAAGGAAGGGTCAGCGAAATAGAAAAAAAATCCAATAACACTTGTGCGAAGACTTGCCACAGACCTTGGTTAGAAACATGCTACGACGACCTTGCTGTTCGAAGTCTTGACCGTCTCGGTAGCTCAAATGGTAAAGCAACTGGATATCTTCCGGAATATTCGGTACAGTCAATTATTTGAACAGTTTTATCATCATTTAATCAATTATTATGTAGTAGCTATGAGCTAGCTAGTATCTTAAATTTAGTGACAGAGGGTACGCAATGGTCTTAAGATGCAAGATTCCGTAGTAGGATGGAAAACGCGATTCAGAAAACATTCTACGCACGCAATTGTACAAGCTAACCTCGGCGATAAAGTGATTATGCTTTAAGTAGCATAATTGTGGTTATAATTACGTTTATTTTATTTATTATGTGATTTTCGTGTTACGGACTTTACGTGTTATCGATCACGACCTTATGCCTCAGCAAATGACACTTTTTTTGTTATTTAAGGTCGCATCAACTACTAGGTCTGCCTTAGCGATCTCGACCATCCGGACCGGCCAAATGACACTTGTTCTTTGAAAAGTCATGGATTTGCCACTTCAAGCACTAAATTAATTTTGTTAATGTAAACTTACATCTCTTTTATTTCGATTATCATAAATGATTCTTCCCGGGTGCACAAGAGAGAAGACGAAAAAGAAGAAGTAATAACAGTATTAGGAGGAGAATAAAAATAAAAAATATGAAGAAAGGGTAAATACCTCCCTTATAGTATTTAAAATAACACCTCTAAATTTGTTGCAGAATTTTCCATCTTGAGAACATTGCGTACCCTCCCTCACTAATTTAAAAATTCCTTCGCATCCTCCAACGCGCGTTATCACACGGTCCATGCGGGCTTGCTCGTTGAGGAAGGGTACACTGCCTGCTGCCGATCGTGGCGCGCTCAACATGGCGGCCGGGCGCGCCCACCCCTCGCGGGGCCTTGCAGCGCCAGTTAATCACCGAGCGCGGGCTTTGATAAGGCCGCCACGGAAAACCAACAAGGCAAAGCGAAGCAGGCGGGCAGCTGGGCTCCGAGCGCGGCCGAGCCCTTGCCCGCGGCCGGGGCAACGACATGGACGGCGCCAGGGGGCGGCAAGGACTGTCGCATCTCCCAACCAGCAAGCCCGCATGGACCGTGTGGCAACGCGCGTTGGAGGGGGAGAAGGAATTTTAAAATTAGTACGCGATGTTCTTAAGTTGCAAAAGCCAGCAACAAATTTAGGGGTGTTCTTGTAAATAGTAGCGGGACAGGAGTCACATTTGTTATGACTAGAGCCAGGAAATTTGACGAAAAGCTTCTTTATTGATGTTACGACTTCATAGATTTTAACTATAGGAATTCTTTACTTGTAATTCTGAAATTGTTTTAGTAGAATTTAATTTTGCGTTGTTATTTTTTGCCTTTTTAAGCTTCCGATACTTAATTCTGGTATTTTTGTTCTTTCCCGCCTTTTTTGGTCATTAGTTTGGTATTTTTCTCCTGGCACCAATCTCGATCATGCTGGAAATATACCTGCAATCCTAGAAAACCTTGATTTTTGGTCGGATTTGTCTTTCTGAGGAAGTGGAGACTCCAGGCCACATAGTGTTAAAAATCTAAATGAAAAGCAAAATATGATACCAATCAAGATAATTGATTTTTTTCATTCATGCCGAAAACTCTTGCTCGTTTACAAGCAATTCTACTTTTGAGCATGGCTTTTGAGAACAGGGATCTGTGTGTATGATATTCCCTTCTCAGTGCTGGCGATTATACCAGAGCAAAGACCGAAAAATATAGTTTCGCTTTCACTGATGTCATTTCAAGATTTAAAAAGGAGTCCACAGTAGTTTTTTCGAAACGTCAATGTTGCGAGTAAAACATTTGTAATCATCAAACCGGACAGTCATGTGGAATAAAGATTTCAAAGAAAATATCATTTCCTTACATGTAAATGCTAATGTAAATTTTAGAGTTAGAATAAAAATGTGAACCATTGTAATTATTAGTTTCTTACAATAATTCATTTAAAATATGATTTCACATTGTTTACATGACTGCTTACACCCCTACTTTAGCCAGAATAAATGCCTTTACCCATGCCTATTTTAGTAAAAATAAATACATTTTCCCCATCTATTTTAGGTAAAATAATTGCCCGAACTTCTGGACTCTACTTAGGACATTGTCTAGAAAATGATACCTTTTTGTAACTTCTATAACATCTCGGAGGCTACACTCACTACCTAGAATGGCTTGTCATAAACTTCGATACTGAGTTTCAGTATGAAATTATTTTCACTTTTAAAACAACGATTTAAAAAGTTCGGAATGTTCGCACGTGTCTAATTAGCAGTTTATAAAAATTCTTTTCAAAATACTGGTTGAGTCTCGAAGCGTGTGCTTGGCGGTAGCATCTCAATTACCTCTGCAGCGTCGCTAATCGGAAGTCCTAGGGTTCGAGTCTAGATACTACCTACAGCTACTGAGACGAGTTTAGACAGTTGAGGATTCTAGTGGCCGCTTGCTCTGATCGGTTGTTTTCCGTGATGTGTCCGATCGATGCAAGCTACAGCAGACCCTAACAAACAGGCGATCATTGCTTCATCGTTGTCTCATCATCTTTCCTTAAACACACATACACACATTCACACTCACATATACACACACGCACGCACACACGTGCACGCCCACACGAAGCTTAGAGCTTGGGCCGGTTGAGGCGGACCTCCACTGGGAGAGATACCCGAGGGGGAATAACGCACACGCCGATGTGTGGGTCGGCGCCAGATCTCACGTTGCAGTGGGGGACGATCGTCACTGCCTTCCACAGGCACTACAATTACGGTACTAACGAGCATATTCGTTGCCGCGCTCGGAAACACTAAATCAATCAAGGAGTCAATCTGGCGGCGCGCAGCGCGTCCGCGCGGGGCACCGCTGGAAGAGGAGCGTGAAGGCGTCGGCGCCGGCCCCGCGCCGCCTCGCGCACCAGTGGGCACGTAACGGCCTGTTTATTCGAAATTGATTTCTGCCCCGTGTTCCTCCTCGCCTCCCCCTCCCCCCGCTCTTCGCGGGGCGACGCCGCGCACCCTCTCGGGCCCCATTAGGAGTCCATTACCCGCGACGGCGACTGCGGGGGCGGGGCGGGGCAGCGGCCGGGTGAGGGGCGAGGATCGGAGGGGCGGTTCGGAAGGGGATCGCGAGGCGTTCGCAACTCAAAGGTCAAGTTCGCCCCGCGCAATTACATTTCTCGGCTTCTGCTATTGACAGAAGTAAACACTGAAACAGTTGCGGGGCGAGGACGATTCGTATAACACGTCGTCTGCTCAAAATGAATTCAAGGTTGAGTGCTCAAGAAGTGCGGATAGCGATAATTTGTCTCCCTTAGAGTCAGTAGTGCTGGGTCAGTCTCCTGTGACGCCGTTGAAAACATTTTTTGATTCCGTTTTCTACTTTTAGTTCCCGTTCAGCAAGTCCTGATGTAACATACGTTCGCTCACCTTGTGTAGATATTTACAACATGGATAATACATTTTTAAATACGAAGGTGCAGAATCATTGTTAAGACCCGAATATTTCGATGTAGTCATACTTTTTTAGAGATCCCTAATTGGCACTCAACTGAAACCAATATTTTCAAGGCAGCAAGGCATTGTAAATGCTTTGGTGAAACGTATTGAATTGCCATTAACTCGGCCAATTTACTGAATATAAATCAGTCTGTCTGTTCTTGGCACGACAGCCACGTACGTGCCATAGCTTATCAGCAGCGTCCCGGCCTCACGGCCATGGGTTAGGGGCACGAAGATATCCCTACGTGTTCTGGTCCTGAGACGTGAGTTTTCTCATCGTCACACAGCAACATATTCTGGGACATTGCAAGGAAAACGCACACTATAATCTTGCTTGACCGAGAATCGAACTCGAGTTCGCATCATGGAAAGCGAGCACGCTGAACCAGATAAACTGCGAGGGCAATTAATATAAATACAGGGGCCAAATACTCTGACGTATGCATAGGAGTCAATTTATTTTAAAAATAATAATTACAATTAACACCGAAACGTCACACAATTATTTTGAAAATGAATGCTGCCTATTTGGTATCTACCTCAAAAAAGTATTTTTTGCTTCCTTTAAGACTGAGTGCTCCATGTACAATAAGTCACCATGTTTCCATACTTGTGTTTTTGTTAGACGATATTTATGTTACAGAATCAACTCATTGCCACTCTCCCAATGAGTGCTACAGACGTCTGCAATCTAGCACCCGTTGTTGCCACCCTCGCCCTGGCAGTCCCCGCCCACACTGCTCATGTCCTGTTCCCCTCGTCGGAGGTGCGTCGTCTTCATAACCTTCACCATCTCGACTCTACTTCCTGTCCCCATCGCCCTCTACCTCTCACCATTCTCATGGTCGTCGTCACCTCCACACCTTTAGCATCAAATCCGTCTTCTTTTTCTTATGCGGCTGCTGAGGGCCAATGGCCAAGCTAGAATATTTTTTTTTAAAAAAATCCATCTAAAACGTCCAGGCCCTTACCATCAATTTCTTCCTCACCGTCGCCATCGCCCTCACCCTTGGCATCAATTCCGTCCTCACCGCCCTCACCTTCCGCCGCGCGAGCGCGTTTACTGCGCTGCCTCGCGGCCGATGACGCATGCGCCGCGCGCCCCCGGCCAGCGCGGCCGCGCCACGCGCCCTCCGGGACAGCGGACTCCCTCCGTCCCTCTGGCAGGCGGCGGCCCTCCTGCGGGCGGCGCGCACGCGCAGCGATGGCAGTTGAGGCTTCACCTGCTTCACGGACGCAGTTCCACAATGCCACAAACTATCAGAATGTGCCATTTCATTTCTTTTCACAGATTTTTTAAATTATATTATGTAACAGTTGGGATGAAATTGGTGACGACAATGTGTTGTGGTGTTAGCAAATTTTATATTGATATGAACTTCTTATGTTTTTCATTAATACTATATTCAATTCGAAAAGAATTGTTGGATATGAACCCTTTAATATGAGTCTGAAAGTTTATGAGTATGACGTGTTTATTTAAAATTAATACGAAAAAAAGTAAAACCAGTAAATCAACATTTGACTTGTGGAAAATGCTTAGATTAAATGTAGATCAAAGCGATAATTTATCCACAATCATTGACCAAGGTCTTTGTAACTTGATTAATTGAAAAACCGCTGCATGCAACCCTCTGTGAGAAAACAATACATCCACGTGCCCGAATGAAGTAACACGTTAACCGTGATTGATTTATGAACTCGAGCCCAACGATTGATTTCGCGCTGACAAGCAGGCGACATTAAAAGGCAACGGTTGAAAACAAACAGCGCTGGTAACGCGTTCAATCTTCTTCACTGGCGTCAGCGCCTCTCGCACGTGTTCGCGCGAGGTCAGCGGCGCACCGGGATCCAGTGACTGGCCACGCGGCAGGCGTCTCCATCACCCGTCCTTCCGGCACCATCTCCTCAGTGTGTTCTCTGCACACTACTTCAAAACTTACATTTTGAGAATTGATAAAAACATGGGTATTCATTAATACATAAGCGTGTTTAGTTGGTCTGTTGACATGGTCTTTGGTCGAATAAAGACCTGTAGCATCATTTGTGAATTTCCGGATACAACTTAATATCACAGCTTAATATGATAAGAGTTTTTACATATTTTGAAAGTATTAATATTAATTTAAGTATTAATATTAACACAGTATTAAAATTATTTCTTTTCGAAAATTTAATAATGATGATTCAATTTCTTTTCGCCTTTTGGCTCGAAATTCGTCGAAATATTCCTTTTCCCTCTTCGCAAGACATTATGTTTAAAATCATTATCTAAACGCATGTTGTACGTAGCATATTAGTTGCCTTTATACATTGATTCAATTGATGTTTCTGGTCACAAAGCCTGCTGTCATTAGTCCCGGTAGAGTAGTGAGGGTTTAATCGACGCGATGTTCCTCCCTAGGTGGATGGCGAGGTCCCGCAGCGACCTACACGTCGGCTTGCGAAGGATATCCTCCTCGAGGTATCTCTCCCAGCGGGGTACCGCCCCCAGCCGGGACAAGTTCTAAGAGCCCGTTATCTCCCGACATGTGCATGTAGTAAGGTTCCTGTTAATGCATCTGGGGGTAAGGAGAGAGGAAAGGTATAGGGAGGAAAGATCGCGCGCAACGCGTGGCACGTTTGTTAGGATACTACTCCAGCATTCGTCTGATGTCGATAAGAGAAATCAGGGAAAACTGCCGATCGAAGCAGTCACCCGCTGGAAACCTCATCCAGACAGTGGCTGCGTTCGGCTCACCCATCTCATCTCGCTTGGGTGGAAAGTCAGTCGGCGTCCGACCTCCCTAAACGTGTTGCGCCACGCTTCTGATTTTCATAAATTGCACTACTAAGAATGGAGTAAACAAAAGTTATGCTGTCAAAGATGCTAATTGAAACTCCAGAAAGTCCGCACATAAAGTATTAAAACAATATTCACAATAGTTAACGGGCCATATCCAGAAATGAACAACCAATGCACTATGATTCATTCACAAATCTCACTCAAATTACAGACATTCAACGAGTCAGTATAACAAATAGCCAACAATTTCTTTAACAACTTTCGTAACTCTCCACGCTCTACAATTTTCAACTTATCTAGAAATTACTAAAGTCCCCGAATTCAATCAAAATTCCCAAAAGACCAATTCAATTCCTACTCTCCTAACACCCTTCTACCTAAAACTAAACTCATATTTCAAAAATCATCATGTAAAGCAACCTCGACTTACGCATAGCTATAACCTAAAAATTCTGGATAATTATTTGCCTTGAAATTCTTGAAATACATATATGTCGAACGGAAATTCATAAATTAAAAAAGAAAAACAAAGAGATGAAATATTAATTATCTTGTCTCCGATGTGCATCAGCACGATTACTTACGGGCTAAGGGTAAAGGAGCTCGTAAGTTTATTACGCGTTGGAGAGAGTTGGACACGAGCTTGCGCGTGTCATGTTGCCACTCGGCGTTTCGTCTCCCCCTCCCCTCCGATCCACAGCACTTCTGACTCTGTCCACGAACATTAAAACGGTTCGTGTGACACTATCATGACCCCAAATACGTATGACCCTCTATAATGACATGACGACTGGTAGAAATGAAATTATGGCAGTTAGAGAGGAGAAATGTGTCAGGTTACAATTCTCTAACAACATTAAATTAATTCTTATCTGCCTATCGTGCCCGTATGGACACGCTCTATGAATCTGTAGCTAGTTCAAACTTTCACCTTAAAATGTTGCGGTAATAGAATTAGAACTTCGTGTTATTTTCTATATCATACTAAAAGGTGTCACCATGTACATTTTAAAATTTGGAGGGGAAACATTTTTTTTTAATTATACATTGGTGTAATGAATTTTTTTTACAAAATAATTTTGGCAGGTAAGGGATAAAACACATGCTTCTATTGCAAATTGATATATTCGGATATAATACATTAATTACATATGTTAAAAAGCGAAAAAATATTTTAGTTCATGTACCATAGATGTATGACGTCGTAATAAAAATTTTCACATGATATTTGTGCAGTTCTTTCGTAAAATACCCTAGATTTGTAAATCAGTTCATTTACATATCTGTGAATTTTACTTTTGACGTCATTCCCCCTCATCCTTTCCATAACTGCCTATCATTTTGTACTCTTCAAAAACTGATTAAAAGACCCAGTAAACACATTGCAAAACTCTTCTCCTCCCCAAGAGTTAGAATGGGGAAAGTACAGTCATGGTGAATAATATCCGTTTGGTGTGTTTGTATTTGCCTCCGCCGTCTGACAATTCACGCATTCTATTCAATTTTATCGTTTAACAGTCTTTTTGCTTTCCAATTGTCGGTCTGTTATCTCAAAATGATTTCAAATGCTTCAATTTTCATTTTCTTTGCCCAACCAAAACCCAAAAAGCATTATCTAGCATTTTATCAGATATTTCCATTTTATACGAAATACTTTTGCAGTTAAAAGGGTTGCGGCCACGGAAGACTTATTCATGAATGAATGAATTTGATTCATTTAAAAATAATAACATTTTATATATTACATTATACTATTACAAACAAAGCATTTGGTAGTAGTTCTTGTTCTCTGGTTTACTGATAGAATAAATTCTTTACAAGAAAATACACTCCATCCCATAAACAAATTGATAATACATATTCCACATATTATTTCCAAAAATAAGTGCATTACTCATTTTCGTGCGTTATGAAATGCTACAGGTATAGTAAATTGCGATGCACCACTCATTTTATAACCAGTCGTTGATCTTGTTCAAGCCAAGCCGTTAATTTTGTGTAAATAATATGATCAGTAAAAATTTTTTCATAATATTTTTTATCGCAATTTCGAGAAAGTTGTCTCACATTTTCGTTTCCATCGTTCTTCTTTTCTTAATGTCTTCGCGGGCTACTCACCGTGCGCCCTGCACTCCTTCCCTTCTCCTCACCTCCAGCTCCTCTCCCTCCCCCGCCACCCGCCCCTTCTGCGCTGACTAACACTTCCTCGGCCGCGAAGGGCAGCTAATTAGCACCTCGATCGATAATTAACGGGCAGGAAGTGATTAATGCTTGCGTGCCCCTGGCGGACCCCGATCGGCTCCGGGGTCGCCTTCCAACATTGCGCCCCACCCCACCCCACCCCGCCCCGTTCTGCTCTTCCACCCCACCTCATCCCACCCCACCCTGACCCATCTTGCTTCCACACGCTTTGCTCCGCCCCGCCCCGCTCCGCCCGCCCCACCTCGCCACGCTCTGTTCCTTCCCATCCTGTCCCGACCCGTCCCGTTCGGTCTCGTCCCGTCGCATCTCGTTCCGTCCCGATCTGTTCCATTCCATCCCATCCCGTAGCGTTCCGTCTCGCCTCGTACCATCTCGTCTCGTCCTGTCCCGTCGCGTTCCGTCCCATCTCGTCCCGACCCTTCCCGTCCCGTCGCGTCCCGTCCCATTCCGTTCCGTCCCGTCTCGTCCCGGCTGGTCCCGTACCGCCCCGGCTGGTCCCGTACCGTCCCGGCTCGTCCCGTCCCACCCCTCACCTCCGTTCCGACGCCCGCTGCAGCGTTCGCTTGCGAGCCCAAACGCCCTGGCCCTCACCCGCCACACGCATTCCCATTCTACCCCCGCTTCTGCCCCTTTCTTGTCCTTTCCCTCTCACGCTCCGCCACCCGCTCACGATTCCATCCCCTGTCCGTCCCTACTAGGCCAGGCGCTCGTTTCTCGTTGATGTGCCATCGCTTCCTCCCCTCTCGGGCCTCCCCTCCCCCCCCCAAATGCCTTCCCCGCAGTCACCCTCCAGCTCTCTGATTATTGCTTTGTGCTCCATCGAGGTTAGTTTCACAGCTCCCGCCTGCTTCTCCCGTAAGTCGTCAGGTGCGTGATGTCCCTATGTTGCAGCAAGTCATGCATTTCACACGTACACTACATCCTATGTACTGAGGCAAACAAACTTTTTAGATTAAGAGAGAAATTATGAAGAAGGAACGGCCTTTCTGATTACGGTAGGATAAAAATGCTATTTACACTATAAGCGGTAAGTGTTAAAATTCCTGTCACCAAAACTCATCTGAAAGTACATTTCCAAAAATTAAAATTCCATTATTGCGGACATGGATTTCACAGTGCAATCGAACATGTTCTGAAACCACAAAAGAGTGTAATATTTGTCTTTTTGAAACAATTTAATGTCTTTAATTGCTTCAAACTCACTATCAATATTTTGGTGGAGAGGCAATCAAAACATTTGTTTTGGGTAGTTAAGTAATGTAACTGCACGATGTAACCATTTCCTGCTTCAATTTACCAGATTTTTTTTTCCTTTTTCATTGGTCATTATACAGTATTATAAACGAATTAAAAAATATCTAATTGTAAATTAAATAAACATTAATTTATTAACACATTTATAGCTGGCTATCTAAAAAAATATTGAGAGTTTTGTAAATAATTCAGTTAAAATGATCTGATTAATTATTTCACAAAAACCTGCCACGTTCAACCGAACTCAAGAGGTAGCTTAATGTAGTCTTCCATCTCAAATTAGAAGTGTTACTAAGTCTTTCGTTCCAAATGTATGTATCACATGATTTCATCTCAGCCGACATCCCGAACGGCCATAAAAAGATCAAGGCACACCGATCGTTCATCGACCAAGTCGCCTGGACATCTGAGCTTATTAGCAGCATTCTGTACTCGATAGCGTCCGTGGTTCTAATAGGATAAATCCTTGTTTACAGGCGTGAGACTTTTCAAACCGTCGCAGCCACCTCTGCCGCCGTCCCTACCGCCGCCTCCGCCGCCACAGCCACCACCTTCAGAAGACCTCATCTCACCTTCGCCTACCTCCCATCGCCCGCTCTACTGCCATCACCAACGCCTCCGGCACAGCGTCGCGTCATCTTAAAAGCTTAAGCGGTAAATCTTTTAAGTGCGATGAGGTTCTCCGCCTGTGGCGCCACTGCCGCCGCCGCCGCCGCCACAGGCTGCCCGACAAATCACACGCCGCCGAAGTTTCTAGAGAGCTGCCTTAAAGAGTGACGAACTCCTTTTCCCTGCACTGCGAGATTAAATTGGTTTTAATTACGTTGTTTTCTAGGGCGCTTGAGGAGACTGAGAAGTGCTCAACGCGAATTTGGGAGAGGAATTTTGTGTTCTTTTGCGGTCGGTGAGATAAAAAGGTTGCGAATGACTCATTCGTGTTACCCTAACGAAACGCTTGCGAAGTCGCTTTTTAAGAGAGAAATTTCAGTAATGAAATGCGAAATGTCAACCGCACTTTTGATTTCTGAGAGTGCATTGGTATGTTGTCATAGGAGGACCTGGGAAAAGACGGTAAAAGCTGCGTTTATCGTGTTAAGCCACGTCTTTGCAGTCACGGTATTTTTAAATGTACTATTACACAATTTACTCCCTGCAGAAAATATACTTTCAAAGATTAAGCCATAAATAATGTTAGAAAAAATGTTTCTATTAATAGTTTAAGAGTGACATTTCAATGCAGACTAAAAGAGATTTTGAGATTAAATATCACGATGGAACATTAAAAAATATCCGAAAGAAAACTATGAAATTTTTATTAATCGGAGAACAACATACGGTTAACTTAATATTTCTGGACTGCAGAAATTGATAAAAGAAAATGAAAAGTCATTCACACTCATTTACTAGATTACCTTGTTCGTTAATGACGTCTTACTTGAACATGTAAACATCGAGGATTCCATTCATTTTCTCTCAATAGTTTTGAACAAAATTTGTATCGTTTTACTTAACAAAAAGTGTATCCAAATTTTACACATATTATTGTAACTCAACTTTATTGGTATTGGGAATTGGTTGGCTCTGTTATTGTTACTATTTTAATGGGTATTGGTATATTATAGATATATTACAATGGCAATTATAAGGACCTAAAATGGAACTAAACTTGTCTGAGGTCATTAAATTAGAGCTAACCTAGAATGAGAAAATGAAACGCACAATTACACTGGCATTTCATTTATTTCCTTTCCTTCACACTAATATTTAAAGGAGCACATGGTGACCCTACAGACGGTATCCACTACGAATCAGTTTTCTTGACCAAATATTTGCATACATGCATACATGCATATTTGCATTAGTTGAGCAATATTCTCTATGGAGCATATTGCTCAACTAAAGTACTCGTAAATCAGTATTAAACAATCTGTTAGATTTTTCGGCAAACGTGATGCACAAAACCTACATCCCGTAAGCAAAAAGACACCAGTTGTGGAGTCGTCTCAGGCATGAATTACAGGCAAACTGGAAATGGGTATTACCATATCCAAGTGAACAACAATGTTAATAATATACGCATGAAATACACGCATAATATACGAATGAAAGTCATAGGTAAAACTCAAAGGTAAAATAATTACATCGACTGAATTATAGAAAACATCAGCCCAACGTTTAACAATAAAACGCTTAGCCTCAAACCAGGCACACGACCTAACAGCTAAACTAAAACGCAGCACCGTTTCGAAGGCGCCGGCGAGGGAGAGGTGTTTGTCAGGAGAGACTCGAAGGCGGTTTCCAGCGGGTGCTTTGAGAGGCCTCGAGTGGAAGCGGTTCACCATCGGGACGCCCCCGGCCTTGTCTCCCCCCCACTCCCATTCCTCCTTCTCCTCCTCCACCGCCGCCGCTAAGTGGCGGCTGACGACTTAATCCGAGGCGTGTTTATCTGTCGGTGGGACGCCGATCGCCATTACCGCCCCCGCCGTCGCCCGCGCCGCCTCCGTCGCCTCCCCCGCTAATTGTCGGCGATGCCAGATAACGCCCCCGCGGCCGCCTCTGTCCATCACAGCGCGCGTCGGAGCCTCCCCGCCCGCGGTGTCCTCTCGGAGACAATCGCCGCGTTTACGAGCCTTTCAGAGACGAATTTCCAGCGGCGCCGAAATCTCTTCTTCCGTCTCTTAGGCACGGGGAAGTTGCGGAATGAGATGCAACATAATTTCACGACGGGAGAAGAATGATATATAAATAGCAACGGAATTCACTCTTTCGACTATGGCCAACAAAACCGATAAACACCTATCGTAACAATACGAACCGAAACACGTGAACCGTTGAATGACATTGAATGAACGTCAAAATCTATTAACAATATTATTCATTGAGGACAATGAAGAAACAGAGACACTATAGAACTAAAGTCGCACTGAATAAGATTAAAAATAGAAAAAGCACACAACGTAGAATTCAAATACGTTGAATTCAAAATTGATTAAACGTTGAATTCAAATCTTAGGTTTATGGAATATCTGTCCATATAGTTGCATGCAGTTGCTCGGAACAGGTTTAAACACAATTTTTTATGTAATCGAAGTCAAACTGAAAATATCAAAGTGATATAGGATAATTCAGTATAAATAAATTATGAATTTTTACACAAGAAAACGATAAAAAATCGAATAGCTTTTAGACACATTAACATTGTCAAGGTATATAAAACTGATTTTTTTCACATAACATTCTATATTTAACAAAACAAAGGTGTATTCTTTCAGATAGTAATGATTAAAATAAAGTTAGTAATGGAAACGAACTCGAGAATCAAAAATTCCAAGAAATTAACAACATTCAAAGGCAGCAGAAAAACCACTCATCTGTGGCCTTTTGTACCTTTACCTACACTACAGATTACCTCTAATAAACATTGACATATCTAGACACTCATGTTTGGGGGATCACTGGGTTGTGGTCCAATGTAATAATATTACACGGCATCTTTTTAAGGGACACTAAATTATTAGACACCATTTGTTCGGAGGAAAAAATTCTGTTTTTTAAACATATAAAAATGGTAATAGTCTGATGTCAATACTCATCAAAGTCACACATCCTTGCGAATCAATCCTAGTTCTAACAATGAATTCTAATTTCTGTGAACACAGCACTTCGTCTCGTTTTTAAAAGGAGAATCGATAGAGTAATTACTTCCATGTTTTCCTTTGTAACCCATCAAGGACGGCATATTCACGATGAGGGTCATATTTGTAAATTTAAAAAAAATGAATTATGTTGCTCAATTTACACGAAACTTTCAATTTGCGTACCCTAAACTTACAAGGCATTTGAAAACAAACCATTAAATGATTCTTTCATTATTTTTTCTATTGTTGTTAACCTGTTATTTTAGAACTACGAATAGTTTGATTTTAATCCAAATGATAGTGTTTAAATATTGAAATAAAAACAACTACGTTAATTGCTCTTGGTTTAAAAATGATTTCACAATTAATATATCATTTTAAGGCACACCTACATACATTTGGTGTGTCTTGTTCATGGTAGGTATATGTAATATACAAGTATGACGTGTATTTTATATTATCTTCACCTCCCGCCCCCCTTGAAAAGCAGAGCTATTGGCCATGTTCCTTGTCGACCTTTTCGTTGGCGGCCCTTCCCGGCGCGGCGTCCTGCCCGCCGCCGTCAGCCGCAGCTGACTTGGTGGACGGCGTCCAATTTGGGGCGATCGCCCCATTATCGCGGCGTCCGCGAGCCCTCTAATCTGCCGCCTGCCAGCGAGTACAGGGCGGCGCGTGCCGCTGCCCCTTGATCGAATCAGCCCCGCCCATCCCCTCCCCCCACTCCCGCCCCCGCCCCCGCTTCGCTTCTCCGACGCGCACTGCGATTCCTCAGCGGCGACACTGTTGCCGAAGGCCGCAGCAGTACTCCATGAAACGGGACATGGACCGCGCGTGATCGTCCTTGCCTCATCCTCATCCCCTCCTCCCGCTACACACACACGTACACTAACACCCTTGACTGTACTGCTTTACCACTCACGTCCGGAGACCAGCGAGGAGGTTAGAGATTGCCGTGGTTGGGGCGGTGTCTCGCTTGGGGAGATACCTGGAGAAGCATACAAAACAGCAAGTTGACATGTAGACCGGTGCAGGATGTCACCTTCCAGCGGAGTAGAAACACTGCAACCTAGCGCAATGTAACATTCACTACATTTACGGGACTAATGACCTCCGGGATTGGCACGCCCGGAATCGGTTCTTACTCACTGGAAATAGGGAGTTTGTGCACGCCATAGCGTCAACACTATCCATCTTCTGCGCATGCGCAGATGCACTAAAGTCGTGCGAAACTTGAACTGCGCAGCGCAGAAGGTCGATAGTGCTTTAACGTTCAATGTCGCTCAAACTCTCTAATAACACTTTTCGTCCTTTACGAGGATAGCGAAACAACGATCCGTTGCGAGTCTAAGAACTGCGATGTCCGCCTTATTTAGATACGCTCACAATTCTATAGTCCCTGCGACTACACAAGAGAACGTATGTTGCCTGTTTGTTGTCTACCGTGTTCACAATGAAGACATTAGGCACAAAATGTCAGGGAAGATATCTCACTTCTAAACGGAACAAGAATGTAGACACATGAAAAAAAGAGTACAAATGAGGAAACGTGATGCAGCATGCGAGAAGATAAAAATGGCGATGGAATAAGAAGAAATATTACATATTAAGCATATCGTATATTATACCTGATTATAAGAATATTAAATTTTCGTTTTTGTAATTGTACTCTCGCATTATCGTTTGAACATGGTCTCTTTTAACCAGTTGTAAGATAAATAGCAACCATGATTATAAAGAACTGATAAAATAAAATAATACGCTCATTGAACTGCAATATGACATATCCAACACGAAGTAAATTATACACATTAGCTACGAGTACAAAACTAGATAAGCTTTTAGAGTTTCAAGGCTTTAGTTTTAATCTTATTTCTAAGTCGTTAGTTTCATACTTTACCATTTCAATTAATATAACGTGATATAGTTTTTAAATTTTTGGAAATGGACTTGCATTAAAGGTTGAATGATAAAACTATACTGTAAATCTAGAATATTACGTAAACCTCCTATCATAGTGACCAAATGGATGTACAATTCACAACTCTACTTAAATTACGAGGTTAATGTACAGATTATTACTTTGTGATGACGTGCTGAAACACTGCTTCTCAGTTAACACGTTTTTATTACAACATAGTACTAAAGTATGCGCAACATTATGTCAAAAAACATTTGAAAAGCTTTATCAACCCCTTTTGGCGCTTTATGGCTCATTGTACCCACGAAAATGAATCTAAGTAGAGGATAATATGATCGAACCTTCACATAATGTTGAGGTTGCGCCAGGCACATCTCCATGCAGGAGAAATAACTTATAGGGAAAGCACGACTTCAGCCAAGCAATGTGTGCTTCCAACACCTCCATTTCGTCGTAGGGGAAGATTAACTTTTTTACCCCGCGGCAAGATGGCACCTCGCCTCCAAAACGCAACCAGCGAGAATCAGAGGTGAGAGAATCCACGTCATCAGAGCGATTCGGAGGGGTGTGGGGGTTCCAGGTGTCGGAAGAGCTCGAGCCCCGAGCGAGGGGGAGGGGGCAGAGGGGGCGGTGGCGGCTGGAGGAGAAGGAGCCGCCCCATATGCTAATACAAAGACAACATTTCAAATCGGAGGGGAGGGGGGGGCAGCATATAAACAAGCACTAACGGGCGTGAAGGCGTTCTCTGCCCCACCTCCCGCTCTCCCGCTCGCCCGCCCGCCCGTCCGTCCGTCCGTCCGCCGCGCCGGCTTAGTTCGCGTGATAGCCAATAGAAGGCGTTCTGACAGCTGCATTAGCGACTATGAGGCGCCCCTGCTTTATCATCTAATGAACATATAACTGGCTAAATGAATTTCATTCTTAACTGTAGCATGCTATAATGCAGGCTGAGGCTGATCTGTCATCAAACATGAGTAATGCGTTGTTAATTAGCATCTTTCGTGCAGCGCTGGCGCCTTATCGCCAGGGAAGGGAGGCGAGGCGACGGGGCCTGCAGCCCGGGAGCGCGCCCTGCCGTAGGCCCAAGCGGGCCTTGCTGACCCTTAGACCGTCTTCTCGAGCCGGTTCTCCGTTGTTGTTGTTGGTTGTTTTTTTTTATGAAACCGCGTGCCGATACACTGCGTGATAGGGCGTAATTAATTTAGTACTTTTAATGCGAGGTCGTTACAGCAACCCGTACTCGATTTCCGCGGCGATACACTCTCAGTAGAAATTTATTTACTTGACCTAAATGGATGTTTTATGTTGATTTTAACGAAGAAATGCGATAGTGTTAGAGGGTATGGAAAGTTTCCTGAGATATTTTCTATTGTTTTTGCTAGAGTCATTTTAGCATTGTACTATCTACTTTTATTCCAAAGACGTGTTTCTTTTTAATAATTGCATTGTATGTAAATGAAGCAAGGATGATTTTGGCCCACTTCACATCTTTTGCTTGTTAGTTGGAATCGTCACATCGACTACTCGAATCTAATCTTCAATCCTTCACATCGACTACTCTAATAAAATCAACCTCGGAATAATAATAGACGTCGGTGTTTCTACAGACACTTAATTCGAGTATTTATAATAATTTATGCGTCAACATTCTTTTTAACTCCTGAGTCAGCAAAGTCATGCTGACACACAAGAACGCCGGGGCTCACAAAACCCCCCAGCTAATTTATATCCCAACAGGCCATGACGTGGTTTTTGAAGCGCCGGAAGACAGGCTCTTCATGTTACAAATGGCGTCTTAACTCGGCGCGGGCCGCTGCTCATTTGTTAATCAATTGAGGCGAGCGTAGAATAACAAGGCGCCAGATAAGCCCGACACGCGCGTCTCCGCCGGCCGCCGCTTGGCGGCGCCACCGCTGCGCTGAATTTAATTTGAGCTAATGGCATAATTAGCGGGGCTACGTGGTCTCATTCAGAGGCAAAGAGGAGACGTTTAAATGTTTGCGCTAGGAGGGAGGTCGAGATTCCCTTTGATATGTGAGGAAAAATTGTAATTTGTCTCTGTGGTAGCTGGATTGTTTCAATCTCTTTGAAACGTCTTTGGCGCAAAGTATATTTCTCGCTTTGTAGAGCACAAAATGCGGCGGAGTTTAACATAAATAAATTGCCGACGTACTGAGATAATTTTTCACAAACGTATACAATGTTTTATCTCGAGTATTATTTGTGTACGTCTCTAAAAAATATATATTTGTTGGCAGCGTACGTTTTACGATTCTTTCCCCCCCGGGGACACAGAGGAACGACCTTCACATCTTGACGTACGACCCGAGCGACTTCGCGCAGGAGGAGCGAAGGACCGCGCCTGCGCTCATGAATCAAAATCCTAGCGGCTCAGCGGCGCCCGGGAAGCGCCCTGTTACTTATGAAACGAACCCACGCGATCGACCTGGACTCCGAGAGGAACATGCGAGTGGAAAGCGAGGGAAAAGGACAGAGGAGGATAAACGGTGCCGGAAATATTATATATATATATATATATATATATATATATATATATATATATATATAAATTTTTTCCATCTATTGGCGTAAATACTAATAGTTTTAGGAATTAGTAAGATGACTATCAGCAAGTATGAAGAGTCACGAAGCACCGATTGAGGATATGGTAGATTTTCATGATGGCTTTTTCAACTCTTCCTGATATTAAATTATTAATCCAAACTTTGGTAAAGAAAGATTTCCTTATTTCCAAATAGGAAACAATACGTATCATATGTGAAGAAAGTCTGATTGAAAACTAAGTTGCGAATGAATTTACTGCTGTAGAGACGAATGTAACATCGCATATAATGAATGAAATAAAAGCTTATAAAGAAATCAATACGCAGGGCTCCTCTCCTTTTTACTAAAATATCAATTTTCATGCATCTCTTGGCAAAAACTGTAGCTTTTCGTACACTTATTACATTCTAAAGGAGAGTACTCAACAGAAAGCCTCTCCCACCAACAAAACAAGCCCCGGGCAGTCGTGAGTGCCCCTACATTATTTCGATAAAAATCGAGAGACCGATTCTCGAGCCCTCTCTACCTGCCAGGCGACCGACCAGAGATACTTATCAGTGGAGCGTTATTAGCTCAGATGGCCGTTGTCTGTTCTGCTGCAACACCTCTCCCTCGCACTCACTTCCGTCTCCACCCCCACTCTCCTCCGTCCCGACTCTGCTTCGGCGCGCGTTCGCCTCTCGCACCCTGCCTCCGCCTGCCCTCCCCCCGCTCCCAACTTCGCCACCGACTGCATATTCCCGCTGAATCCCCTCCACGCCGCCCCTCCCTGTGCGCCCCGCCGCCTCCAGAGAACTAATTGAGTGGAGCGAGTCTTTAGAGCGTTTTTTTGGCGGAGCGCGACGGCAGCTTGTCCTTTTTTGTGTTTAGCGATTAGGCTTGTTACTGCGAAGTGACAGCCTTATTAATTTGACGGAGTATGTTGAGAGGGCCCGCCCGGGAGAGGCGTAGGCGGGGCGGAGCGGGGGTGGGGTCGGGGGTGGCGGCGGGGTCGGGGGCGGATTAGGACGGGATCAGCGTCGCGAGGGGAACCCGCGCCCCGCGCTGATGCCTTGTTTTCTCTGTTACGTTCCCTCGACACGCGAGCGCGCTCCGAACGCCGCTTTTTATTATTCATATAGATTATATATTTACTTATTTTTCGTTTCCGTCCCCTCTTTCCCACTCTGTTTCTTGCTCGACGCCCAACACGAACTTGTCCCGCTCTGTAAACGCCCGCAGGAAACAAAATATGATTAAATTTTTCTGGTGGTCGGAGTGAAGTTTGTGTGTGAAAAAACGAGTCCCTGAGGAGAGCGCCTAGCTTTTACTTTAACGTGCCTTCTGTAATGATGAAAATCCTATGAGAGATATTTTCTTTTTATTGGATAAATCTTTTAGCCTTCACAAAAGTGGCTTTTGATTGTGTCATTCCATTACCTTCGGAGTTCACGTTTCCTTAATTAATGCAATTACTTTGAAAGATTCTACGTTTGTTATCTTGGAAAATGATCAGAGTGTATTTTTAATCAATAATAATGAGATAAAAACTATTATCTTGGGACAAATATACTATATATAAAATGTAACAGTTCTCAGAAATCATTGAAAACTTGCTGCAATATATTGGTATGCTATTACACAAATATGAAAATCGATGTTTAGCAAATTTAATTTATGAAATTCATACCTCATATTTTTCGCAGATAATCCTTGCGTTCATGCCTCTGCGGACTTATATTTTACGCTGTAATACGAAAGGTAATGATAAACGAGGAGATATCAAAATATATTCTTGTAACTATCAAAAGATATTGTACTTATCTCACACACGTCATACACTATTTTAACACGTGTTTTACACTGAATAGAGAAACATTTGAAATATTTAAAATATTTGAAATAAAAAACATAATTCGAAAAAACACATAAGTTCTCATAACTTAAATATTCATCTTTCAGTGAACTCAGTTTGCAAAATGAATATACGGAACTATATTATTCTTTTGCACCTCGAAGCAAGTAACACCTAATCCCTGAATGGTCTCAGTGAAGCAAAGAAGTGTAGTTCTTTGTATGCTCATTTTCTTACAAATACATGAAACATACTGGTAAGAAATGACCATAAAGAAATTTAGATTTCACTAATAAGTACTTGTTATTGCTTTCGACACGGAGCTCAAAACATTGCGTAATCGGGATGGTCGTGATTGCGTGGGAAATATGGAAACAGTTTAATGATGTTACATGTTCTCTTATGGAGGGAATTATTACAGGGAATTATGAAATAAAAAATAAAACAACAAACTGAGTCAATTTAACCTCTAGTTTATTAGTAAATAAGTAAATCTGATCATTAAAATTAGACAAACAATAAAATATTGTATGTGGCGCGAGCGTTAACCGATTTTAATGATCTCGACCGCAAAAATCTTTCAAGCTAAAGTCCTTGGGTTTTTTTTTCTCGCCACTCGATCATTAGACCCCTTACAACGCCCTTAGTGCATAAATAAGAATTTGTGAATCATAGCTTGAAGAATAAAATGTTAACACAGTAGCTGTATTTGAGGTCAAAATTATAACAGGAGACTGGAGAGATACGTGGGAAGATTGAAACGAGCATTTGACAAATTGCCTCCTATCCGGCAAGCGTGAAACACGCTGCTTTGTAATTCTTTACGCGAAGAATATTCATGCGTTGGCAGGGACCTCTCACCAGCAGCGTAATCGCATTTTCTAACGCAATTTGAGACAGACACTAGGGGCGGCACCCGCATGATACTATTATGCAGATCATTTTTTAAATTTCAAACGGGGCCCCAAAATTACCATGTATACGAGTTTCAGTGCAAAGGCCCATCATCACACGCGGGGAGGAGGGGAGACAGAAATCACAACAGCCCCTGAAGAGATGGATAAACACATCGCAATAAATGGAATAATTTAACTTCAAAGTGTTTGTGTTCCTCGATTAATTGAAAATTCAATTAAACCACTAACACAAGGGTAATTTTCAGTGGAGGTTGGACAGCCCTGGTGATGAACAGGCTTGGGTTGTACCTGCAAATCAGGGGGCTCGTTGGGGGAGGATGGGTCGGGGCGGGGAACGGGCGAGGGCGGGCGGGGGGGGGGCGAGCGCCTAGCGTGAATCACGAGAATTCATTTGGACCCGCTGATCATAGTAATTACGTACGCCGCACCGGCCACCCACCGGTCCAGGGCGCTTTTATTGGGCTATTAATTGAAATAAAGCCGGCGCCGAGGAAGCGGCCGAAATTAAATTTGAGAAAACCGCCCACGTCTGGCCGGCCGCGTAATCGAGAACTCGTAATTAGAACCACTTCCGCTTCTAAATCATGGCGAAAGTCGAGCGAAAATACACAAGGCGTTGCTGACCTCCTCCCCCCTCCCCCGTGCCAAGCGCCGATCCGCGAGGGAGTTAAGCACGGGGAAGACGACGGATTATTTATTGCCTGACTGACTCGGCTACTGCAGGCGAAGATCTATTTCAGTGCTTCTCAAAGGGTGTGGCGTGGGTTAGCAGGGAGCCGCAAAACTACATGCGTGTGTGTATCGTGGAAATAATTTAATAAGAAAATTAGGCATAGTGTACTACATATTTTACTAATGTTATGTATTATTTTGATTATCTAAAGTAAAACTTTACGATACTGAGATCCAGTTTGCATAAAATTCATGACCTGTCATTAACTAACAACATCAGTGTATCACACATCTCAGGATATATATGCGCGGTAATATACGAGTATATAAATTAGAAATAATAACATGAATCAATTAGGTTTAGGGAATTGTAGATGTTAAGCTAGAACATAAGTAAACTAATGTAAATATTATGTGCGAAATTAATTTATTGTTATTGTCAACATGAGTCAGTCACATTTCGTAGGATGAATTCCCAAATTTAAAGTAATTTGTTTGGAATGTTCACATTTTTGTGCGATATTCATTTCGTTACAATACCCGGTTGGTTATCAAACTCTGCCTAACGGTCTCGATGCTAATTCACGTAATGTAATTAGATGTCTTACTATACTAATGTTAAAAACTATAATCAACGTTGACACTCGAAGACTACACAACTGTATCACAAACTGACCAATTACATATGTTCCATCAATGTCTTGTAGTAATATCAATTTAAAGGTTTAATTCCGAAAGGATTGCTTCCGCTCTCCGGACATGTCGGAATATTCTCCCATGACTGAAGCGGAAACCAAACGCATTTGTGACTCAAGATCAATTTCAACGACATGTTACCTGCGCCTCATCACTTGGTGACATATTTCTGACAAGCGTATTTACACCTTTAGAAAGTAACAACAGCAGGTAATAAACCCAATTTATTTGTTAGAATTTTCATACGAAACTAACAATTTGAAACTCATTAACTAACCTTTATTACTGTATACATCTTTGTTTAAAGAAAACAAAATTATTGGAAAAGTCTATTTACAATGTGGCAATGTAATGGCCTTGGCTAATAACAAAAAATTGAATAATGAAGTAAACAGATGAAGTTCTCTAACTGAAAATATTTCTAGTAATTATGCTCAATATTTCACTCATTCATTTCATATCTTATATTATCCTGCAATTCAGTTAGCAACTTGAATTTTTGCAGCAAAAGAAAGTTGCGGGAAAACTATTTCATTGAAATTTCATTGACAATGAAATGTGTGGCAGAAAGAAGAAACATACGGGCATTCCCTTCCCATTCACTACAACACCTCTTACCAATTAACGATCTCAATCAAACCAGTTGATAAACCTGTGAAAATTAGCAAGAAATTTTAGTTGCTAATTTATTTGTTAATACATTTTGAGAAATAAATGAAATTATAACTTTCCTTCCCTGAAAAATATTAAAGCTCAAAAGTTTTCTTTTCGAAACTATATATTATTAATGTTCAATGTTCCCAGACACTGAAAGAAAACTATGCATTTTCCGAAGCTGAGAATGGTGTCTATAGTGTTTTTAGATACCTAGTACTCGGGAAAAATCCCAAAAACAATTAAACAGTTTCGATTTGGACTAAGAAATTCGAGTACTTAAGTGTTTTATTCCATCTATTCTTTTACTGCGCCGATTGCATTCTCGTACTTAGTGCCTCAAAATCTTCCGAGCAGCTGACGTCATGCGACAGCAAGACTCTCAGGAAGAGACCGCCCGCCAATAAATATTTGCTGTTTTTGTGCTGCGTTATAGAACAGCAAGTTAAAAAAAATATGTTTGGTGTGTCAAGAACAGTTGTACTTTCTATACATACTGGATTAACATTTGCGGAACGATGGGGCGGTCGCGGAACGATGTTCATGTGGGGCTCTAATAATGCATTTCACTCCTGACTATTCAATCCTGAGTTTTACTTACGGATAGGAAAAAGGTCTGAATTTGATTTTCAACTCAGGAAAGTGATTCCAAACAATGTTGCTAACAAACATGTTTATATGCATCTTACACTTACCGAGAAAATTTTATGTAATACTTAACTGTCCACTGTGCGGCCCCGGGTTCGATTCCCGGCCGAGTCAAGATTATAGTGTGCGTTTTCCTTGCAATGTTCGAGTATATGTTGCTGAGTGACGATGATACAATTCACTTTTCAGGTTGAAAAGAGCTGAATACGGCGTGGGGATGTCTGCGTGTTAACCAGACGTACCACTTAACCCATGGCCGCGAGGCAGGGACGTCGCCGGAAGGCCTGAGCCCGTTCACGGGCTGTCGCACCAAGTTCATACATACTTTATTGTGTGTACTGGGTCTCAGTAATGAAATGTAGCCACACAAAACTTGCGTGAGTATTATACATTTTCTATACATGTGTACAAAACCATCTTATTTAAAGAATATTCGTTGAGAAATAAATTGACCATAATATTAATTAAAAGTAAAAGTATTGGATGCAACTATTTGCAATCGCAAAAACAGCATTTTATTCTATACTTGCCAATAGCAGCTAAATAAACATCTATTGATGTGGTACTCTGAAAATGGCTTATTTACAATATGTTTCAATGAAAAACAATACAGAAAAGCTTTGAGGTTTGTAGCATTCGCATTTTTGTATTGGAGCAACGAAAGAAATTCTGTTTTTTTAAAATCATACATATAAATTTGCGTTTTCTGTTACATAATCTTTCTGAATAATATAAATTAAAAAATACGGCCACTCTGGTTGTAGTTAATCTCTGAGACTTACACTTTTAGTTCACTATATCCGATAATCACAAAATATATTGTATTCATGTTATAGGTTTTCAACTATAACTGCCTTTATTGTTTCAACGGTACAGGAAAGTATCCAATGGCATATCGTATTGAAAATTTCAATACCTTCACACTTTATTCCATATTCACATATTCCATTCAGTCTAAATATATTAGAGGAATATTAACACCTGTCAATATCTCTTGTATTGGAGAGCTTTCTTCATTCTTACACCTTATTCGTTACCACACTTGTTTTCTTCTGCTTTGGAAGGCCCTTTCACTATGTCCTAGCTGGTTTCGGTTTCATTAGGTTTCATCTTGTGTTTCGTATTCATTAAGAATTTAGACTGGGCAGATTGCTCCTGATGAGCTGAAGCTATTTCCTTAGTGGCACACATCTCTCAATCCCTTCCCTCTCTCACAAACTTACAAAACTAACTATGAGTGCATAATATGCGTGCAAATCCTTTGTGCAATATGAATTCGCGTCACGAGATAAAAAGTATTTTCTTATAAGTTAATTTACTCCGATGCTGAGTGTTTATGTAATTATGTCATATAGTTTAAGTAATTATTTAATTAGCTGTCACCGGGTTATACCCAATTGCAGTTAAATAAATTTATCATATCTTATCTTTATCTTTTCCAAAACCGAATCTTTTATTGCAAATACATTATGTATGTGGACCGGTACGATTAGCCTGATACCCATTCATTTAAAATTTCGCGTATCATTTGAATTCTAATCTCCAATTTTTCGAACTGTAAAACTCCGGTCTGTGGTTCTAGGTCCAGTAATTATGGATTAAACATTTCACTCCAGTCAGGACGAGCAAAAATAAGTTATTTAACACTTTGCTTGAAGAAAATAGTTATTTTTTCTAAATAATAATACCAATAATTTCCTGCAACTCTAAGCACATGTATTAAGGCTTTGTAAAAAAAGCGATTTTGATACATTTTTAAAAGCATTTTTCAATTGTTTGCAATCCGTTACGATTACGTTAGATTTCGTTTTGAGTCTCGCTTTGTTAAATTCTTGGAGCTGCATGTCTGTTGGCTGTGACATGATGTCAATGAGCACAATTTTTCCGGCAAATCTGGCTATTCCACAAACTTCCTATTTAAGCTCATTTAGTTTCGTCGGGATCGATGTTCGAAGCAAGTAAGAGCTACGCCGCTATTTGCAATGCACACTCTGTCGCGGCAAAGACGTCAGTCGCACCGAGAGCGGAATTTGTCGGTGACGATCCATCGAGAAATCCAATAAATTTCGCCGGTGACAACGAGTTAATGTCACGGACCCACGAGGGGAAATGGGACATAGAAGGAGGGCAGCCAATGCAATGTCGAGGACTCGCAGGTGGTGGGCTTGTTTCTCGAGAGCAGGACAAGAATTGTTAGTAAGGACAACACTTTTTCCGAAAAATTCGACGAATTTAACTCAATACCGCCTGTAACAAGCTTCACGCCCGGACATAACGACATATGTACCTCACGCGAGTAGGCTTGCGTTGATCGAGTCCAGCGAAGCGCGACAAACAGTACAATGTGACAATGACATACAGTGACAATGATCCTATTGCAGATATTTGGGAAGACAGATCTGTCTCGCATATGAGAACGAGAAAGAATATACGATATTTGTACCCCATTCCCACTGCTTTTCCTTTCCTTTATTTCTGTTATTTTGTCTTCATTCTTCTTTGGGCTGCCTTAGCGTTGTTATGAAATTTGCGGGGGCCCCGGAAGGGCTAAATTGGGGTCTGAGTACAACACAATGCTATTGCAACACTCGTAAAGACAGTTTTTGTTACTAAACTTTATTTTTTGTAATGTTATACGAGAGCATTTTGTTGATGTTGTTCAGTGAGCTCGCTACTGTTTAGAAAACAGTTTTGTGTGGTTTGTTGAATATCAATTTTGTTACTGCAGGCCATTTTATTTATTTAACGTCAAGAAACCGTTAAAAAATGATTGTGATGGAATATGGGAGAAGTGCAATCTTTATCGTCTTGGCTGCTCTAGAAACGCTGCTAGTCTTAGGCATAAGTGACGACGTTTCGGTCGTCGTGCTGTGATTTTCTTCAGGGCGAAATACCTTGAAATGCAATCTGTGTTATTGTGCTCTAGGGCACTAGCACACTAGCACTAGTGTAAAACTACTATTCTTTGAAAATTTACCACAACCAGATGTTTGATTTTCTTTGACGTAACCATTAATTGACACAAATGCTTTCAATACAAACATTTGTTATGGTTAATTCTGATAGTTGCCGAATAATTAATTTTTTGTCCTAATAAAAATATAATAAATACAGATATTTTACAATAATGGAAGACATCTAATTATAATTTTCGACATTTTAACTAGAAGAGCTGTATGAGATACGAACAGAATTGCAACTGCTAAAAAATAATTCTTTAGAAATTTTGTGAATTTTATGGCTTGAAAAAATATTTTTAAAAACATTAGCTGTATTGGAGGGTAAAATTACCACATGAAATTGCAGTGACAAGTTTTTATTTTATACTGTCTATGTAGTGCATGCGTTTGTATGTATTTCATCGCATTTTATTACAATATTAATTTTATAAAGAAACCTAAGTGTACTAAGATATGTATCTTTTACTTTTCATTCTTTTGATCAATAGTTTTTATTTCTAGTTCTGATCAATTTGATATTACAAGGAACGAAAGAAATTATCTAAAGAAAATATAGTAACTAACTAGAAGTCATTCTAGGAATTGTTCATGAGTTGGTCTGCTATTATTTTTAAATTAATGTTGAAATGTTATACAAGTACGCCTGATTACTTTTACAGTAGTTTCACTTAATTTTGTGACGTATTGTTAAAATGAAATATCCTTTCCGAAGTGACATCTACTACTAAGTGAAATAATATTTTATACACTAAAAGATTTAAGGACGAGTATTTACCAAGAACCACGACATTATATTGAATGTACGGGATACATTAAACATTAGTTTTTTAATCATATCTGAGATACATTTACTAAAACCATTCATTTTTACGAAAAGTGAGTTTCAAAAATATTCAGTATATTACCACGATTTACATTACCTTGTCATTTTATGACCTGATGATACCTGATGATGAAGTTTCCTAACTGTAATCTTTAGCAATCTTTTCTGTAAGATTTATCTGTCCCTAAGAATAATATTGGTTTTACTCTCCGTTTTTCATAAAAACATTTTTTGCTTATTTGCCGTCATTATTATTAACTTTTTAACCTTCCTCAAGGCAGTGATATTGCACTTACTTATTGGTTCATTCCTTAGACACAGTACCAACCAACAAAACACACACAACGTGACTTCACTAAAGAGATGACAGAGCATTCAGGGACAGTTGTAACTTGTTTGTGGTTGCTTCTTATACAGACGGATCATTTAGAACATTATTTAAAAATTAACAACGTTTAGTGTTACACAATACCTAAATGAGAATTGTCTTTTAATAAACTATGAACAGAAATTTTGACGTAATTCCCGTTTTGCCAGAAAGCGGCAAGAAATACCACATTAACAATAATTTCTTAATGCAATGAAAAAGGGTTCTTATTTTCAGGCTTCTGCAATATTCAGGTACTATGCTGCAGTGGTATGGTAATGGTAAATCCAATAATATTAGGAGAAGGAGGTCCAACTTACAAGACAAGTTATAAACGTTAACTAAGGCGAATAGCCGTTTATAAACGTGATTTGTCTTCATAGAAACGGTTGGCTATTGTTCTTTAGGAATTCCTAATCGTGAAGGACTACTTTGCCGAGTTTCCCAAAGCGCAGTCAGAGCAGTATTTCACCCAATGCCCTCTTCGGAATGAGAAACCTCACCCCAATTCATTGATTTGCACATCCTCGGAAACGTTTTGGACACCAGATCCCCGAGGAATCGGGCCAGATGAGAGAATATACACAGATTTACAAATGTAAACGTAAATGTAACTCAGAAATGTAAATGAAAATACGTGTTAAAATCACACGTAAGTGTGTATGTAGAATAGTTTTTGAAATCCTTTGTATGTGAGTTTAATAATATTCGCAGTTGTTTCGCTTTCATTTGAAATATAAAAATAACAGCGAAGAGTATTTGCAAAAGCGAAACGTTGTAAAGACATCAATTTGTATCTCATGGCATGACACATAATACTAATAACAGAATTCTAAATTATAAAGCATTCGTTTCTAGTTAATTCTTACATCTACGAGTATGTAATAAATATAATACCCATTTACATTTTCATGTACCATAAATATTTCTTCTTATATCTACGTCATTAATATAATTAAATTTTATAAAAAAAGTCTACTTTATTTGATGTGTTTTTAAAGTAGATTAAGTTACAAATTTTTTCCCCACTCCTAAATATTCTGATCACACCGCAGGGTGAAATCGCAGCATAAAACTCCGACGAGGCACCCGGCGGAGGCAGAGCTGAGCGGTGTCGCTCGGCCCTCGAGCGTTGACAAACAGAAAAGGCGCGTGGATGAAAGGAACACGTGTGGGACGCGGGTGTGTAATTAAGTAGAAATACTTTGGTGGTAGTTACGCGAAAAGCCGTATCCGTATTTTGATGTTAAATGAGTTGAAAAGCTTTCGCTTGCCAGAATCAAGGATGTTGTCGACTTGTAAGTGCGCGAGCTGTGTTAAATTGGCGTCTGTTTGGCTTAGCTAACTTAACCCCACTATTTGTGCTGACACTCCTAGTTCTACTACTCGAGCCAGGTTTATGATTTTTCTGGTCGAGTAATACAGTCGACTCCGATTATAGTGAACTTCTGGGCAGAAATATTTTGGCTTCACTGAATCAGAGGTTCACTTCATCCGTTGATGACAAAATTAAATAGAATTTCTCCACAATAATTAATTTTATTAATATAAAGATACATCAAAGCACATTGTATTTGTAGGCTTCCGCGGCCGGAGTCATTGGATATTTGGCTCTAGCTCTAAAGACCACCACAACATGATGGCCGAAACGTCAGCTCGATCTACTGATACGCGGCTCATCCCGTACCGCCAAGTATCCAACAAAATACAATAAAAGCACCAACTGAAAATTTCAATATCTTTATTTGACCGTAAATGAAAATAAATCAGTAATTTACTTCGTTTATTTTTCATTAGTAATTTCTCTAGATCCTTTTACAGAGTTCGTGGTCTCTCCATTCTTGTTCTGCATTGTGCACTGTCTATCGATCCCAGTACCGCAATGCCGTCTTGACTTCAATGACTCTCGCGCTGTTGGAACACCATCCCACACTCTGAAAGACCTTTTACTCTCTCCGAAAGCCTTAAATCCATACGAGATCCTTTCGGTAGCGGCAGGCGCAAGGGGCTAATGAAATTGATCGCTGAATGAAACATTCCAGGCCCGCTACCTACACCTCAGGGGAGACTTTTTGAATTATGACCTTTGGCCGACGATACTTTTTCCAAACTGCCTGCAGTTGGAATTTGTAGTTCTGAGGCTATGCATCTTTTTTATAAGAAGCGAATTAATTTCCAGGAAATAATTTCAACGTTCACTATAGCCGAGGTTCAGTGTTCACAATAACCGAATCTTCTTATGCTCATTTGTAATGTAAGTGAAACGGGGCCAGTGACTTAAGTTCACTATAACCGAGAGTTCACTATATCCGAGTTCGCTATGACCGGTGCCGACTGCACATCGCGTTCCGCACGTGCTCCGTTTATCCAATCGCTGTAGTTGTTTGTCAACAAAAAGCTCGCGCGACGGCGCGCGGGCGGGCTGACGGGCGGGCTGACGGGCGCGCGTGTTCCGGGGCCTCAGAGCCCGCGGCGCCCTCGCCCGCGCCCGCGCCACCAGCCAACACGGCGGGCGGCAGGGCGCGAAGCGACGGGGACCGCCATCCCACGCAGCTCGGTGTCCCCTGCTGGAAGAGTTGTTGACGCCATTACGCTGATAAGCGGCAAATAAGACACACTGTCCACGTCTGTAAATCGACGCGATAGCCGAGCTTCGTAGCCAACCGAGACTGTTATTTATGTAATCAGTCGTGAGGGTATATTTACCAAAAACTAATTTAACACGTTCTTACCACAGGACGGATTGTTAAATCGTAAACACACGCCGATCCTTAACAGTGGCTTCTCATTATAATTGCGTTAAGTGGATATTATAACAGAATAATATTTCGACAAAGTATTAAATTGTCCTTGCCAGAGATACAATTACCGTAATCCATTTCTCAGCGCCCAATTCATAATTTCCACACTTTGAAACGTTTGAATCAAGGAATTCAAATGAAGGTATATCTTGAGTTGATAAATGTGGACGTGTTTATTGCACTTAATTCACTTACATTGCGTCTCGGATCTTCTTTCAAGCCAGAGGCCACATGTAGAAGCCGTAAGAGAATACAAATGTGCTATTCATCGCATCCTTAGTTGGTTGGAAATGAAATCATTGGCTTCGTTGGGTCACCTTTGATTGTTCACTTGTTTTAATTTTTTCCACGTCCTCATCTTAAGAAAATTTTTGCATTCAACAAGGTGGTTTTCCTTTCAGTCAAAATGTCCAAGGAAAATTGTCAACGAGATAAAATATTCTAAGATTTAGGTGTTCCGTGAAATTTGGTCAATAAACTCTAACGTCATTTCTAACGTAAAAACTAATGTTTGGTTTGGTTTTGCTGTATATTAACTATTGTAGACTCTTTATATAAAATTTACTTTTATTGTGTGGTACACAGCTATACAGTTTATTATTTTCTGTGCAGTTTAAGTTTAAGGCCTAATATTACAAGTAAAATTATATTATACGTGTTTTATTTACAGAAGAAGAAGAAGAAAAAGAAGAAGAAAACGAAAAACCAGTTTCATGCACCATTTACAGCGAACTACTCGTATAAGGGAGAAGAATAATCGGTATTGGAGGTGTGCACAAAGGACCAAATGCAATTCTACATGCGACATAAATTTTGATTTTAATGATATACTTACAAAGTAAGATGGACCATAACATCTTGAAACCTATGTTACCGAGATTGAAGTGAAAACAATAACAATGCGCTACTTCTTGTACTGAGAAAGCTCCTCCTAATAAAATTCGTTCCCGAATGTCCTACCGTTCTGAATAATGGGCACAACGAAGAAGTTGTATCCAAGAACTTACACAGAATAATTAACTTAGGGGGAAAATGTCAATAAAACGAAACACCTATTGGCCAAGCACACGATTAAAACAATAAAATGTGTTGAATTATTGCATCATTTACTTCACAATAGAATTTCACTCCTCCAAGTCGTCGGCAACGTTTATATTACGTTTTCTGTTCGTGCGATCATTGGTTTTGCAGCGGGAGATAGATACGTTTGGAAAACAATTAAAAATAGCTGGTATTTCGAAACTGGAATCTGACAGGGTGCACATCAGAATTTAGAAGGTCATCGATAACGAATATGAGCCTTTCAAACACAACGTCGTGTATCCAAATAATTGATCGTTGATGATTTCATTACATTAATTTGCTCGGAACTGAGAACAGAATTACGTGAACATAAAACGGTAAAAAGAGGTCTAAATTCAAAAGTGGGAATTAAATGAAATTTGCTACTATTTTTATTTCAGCTCTTTTATTTCTCACCATTGTCAGATTAACATTATTAAGGGATAAATAATACAGTTTCACTATTGTGCGCTCAGTAAAATCCATGAACCTTCAAATTTGAAGGGCAATGGCATGCGTCGCTTTGAAAATCCTTGATTTGGTTCAATATTCCCTTTTGACTTTTGCACATTCCCAATTGGTTTTCTCCTTATAACGAACTTCATGTTAGTAGAGTAGATCTTTTATTTGTGACTTGAACCCTTATCATGAACAATTTGTGTCTCATTTTCAAGTCTACTCTCTTGATCATCTATAAGATTATCTCATTGTATGTTTTTGTCTGTGAGGAGCAGTCTTACAATATTTTCAAGATTTTTCCTCTCACATCCCATCTTATTAATTAATTCTCAAGGATTAGGTATCTGCGTAGGACGCCGGCTGTTAAAGTACTATGTATTTGTTAAACTCAGTTTTCCTTGGACAACTATTGTAATATTTTTGTCCTCTGTCCTAAAATAAGAATCCAGCTTTATGAATAGCATCTTACTAAAATTACTTGCAAAATTCATTTAGACAGCAATAAATGTTTTAATGCATTTAATTTTGGTTACATGCTTTGAATTGAGACTTTCATTATTAATGTAAATTAAGATTTAAAATCTATCTACAGTAGTTGTTAAATGTAATATGCATTCATTTAATGTAATATGCAAATCAATAATTTCTCAATAAGTTTTACATCAATATTTCTAAAATTGTTATGGTTGCAAATATATTTATACTATTATCACAAACATATTAGTTATGTAAATCCTCTACAAACATTAGTTGAACAATACTTTGAGAATACTTAGGAGAACAATGCAGAAATGTTTTTACAAAATTGTTGATGTCAAATATTCCTCAGCTCATCAAGATCAAGTCATCAAATTTTGTAAAATTACTGGTGTTTTCTCAGATGAGTAAATATTAATCAATGCCCTAATTTAGTAATATGTATTAGAATTGTATACCTAAACACATATAAACATAAGATACACCTCCACATACTACTTATTGTATTTAATATAGTCGCTAATGACCTCTTGTTGATGCGACTTAAAATAAACAAAAAAATTCTCTTCTAACCTGAAATACATTTCAAGCGTATTTCACCGGCAATTAAACGTGTTTAAATTGTCCGACTAGAAAGAAAAAGCAGAGGAAGATCTTATCTGTCTGGTGGAACACAGTGGGAAATTTGAAAACGAAAACATACAAATTGCAGACAATTTTTGCGGAAATCTCGCTTACATAAATAAAGCAATTTTGAATATGGAACTTTAATGTACTGTAGTCAAATCGAAATTTAAAAAAAATTTAGTTATTTCTAAGGTTTTTAAATTTCTTTATATGTTAATACTAATATTTAGTTATGTATGAATAAGTAAACGTAATATTTGCAAGTAGTTCATTCCGATTTTTCGTTTTATTTCCAAATTACATCTGAGTGGCAGTTAAAAGAGTGACAAAAACTTTAGATTTATAAGAAATTTTTAGTTTTCTAGAAATAAATTTGTTGTAGATTCTTAATAATGTTTCAGTTTCATTTGTTACATCCTTTTCTAGATAAAAAATGCTATAACAATGTTTCTAACGTTGCAGCGCAGATATTATAGTATATAAATATCATGGTATGTAATTAAGATTTGCATGTAAGGCAGTCAGACCTTAATTACATTACTACGTATGTAGAGCGAATATTCTTGTTTACTAGTCCATTCGTGGAAATTGAACTTGTCTTGCGCACGCAGATAATTCTGATAATTCTATTTGTGGCAATGCTTATAACTAAGCACTTAATCTAGTCTGGAGCGCTAAGTACTACAACGTTATATTATTACTTTGCAGAATCTTCATGTTTACAAGACATGCTACAAGACGTGTTTTCAAAGGTGAATGCACTGACAGTAAACTCAAATCAAATCCTGAAGATCAACGCTTACAATGATTATTTTTCAAGTAAGTAATTCTTAATTTCATTTGATATCGCCCAATAAATGTTTTCATTGGAAATGGAATGAAAATTGAATTTTATTATCTTAATGGGTTGATAATTGATAAGCCATCGAAAGCTGATTATCAATTAAATGTAAATTTTTGTGAAGACATCAACTTGAGGTAGCTTAACAACATTAATACCTTTTAGCTACAGATCAATAGCTCATTTTTGTTTAAATATTAATATGGAGTCATCAAGCTGAATTCAAGATTTTATTCATGGTAATATCTGTAGCAGAAAAAAGTAAAAATGGAGTATTTCTACGGGACATTGAAATAATACCAAACCTTGCATTCATAATTAAGATATTAAGACTATTGATACTATCAAAACAATATAATGCCAAACAACAAAATAAGCTTTCTTCCAGTGATTTCTGAGCTTCGATGACAATAAGAACCGGTAGAATTCTAGCAAGTTGCGGAAATTAGAATTTATTAATAGTCATACAGGTTTTAAACATTTAATTTTTAAAGTATGATATATTTTTGAAAAAACGAATAATTACTTCAACAGGATAATTGTTCTTTTAGTGGCTCACTTTCCCGATTATTTACTCTCCAATTGTAGCTAGTTCCCAGATATTCATCCAACAAATGACAGAATAATAATAAAAAAATAATGAGTTAGGAAATTGATATAAATTGAAAAAAGGAACATAACTTTTTTATCAGTAATAAACATGTTTTAAAATCCATAATGACATATTCAGATGGAAAACCAATACGAATATTTAGGAGTGCATTTTATTAGCCAAAATAATGTCATTTAAATATCATTATGATGTTGATACTTGATTTTGACCTAAGAATGCCTATTAAGATTGAAATTTAAAACGTATTGACATGACTATAAAATTAATAAATAGCGCTTGGAGATAATTCTTTTATAAATAACTGAAGAAATTAGGAACTGACATCGTCATTGAAAAGAGCACAGACGTCGCTCTGACGAACTTCTCCAGAAATGCACTACGAACTCATTTATGCCGACTGTGGATGTACCACATCTCAATTTATTCGCGAAGATTTTAATATGGCAGTGATGAACATTATCAATATTGAATTTCAACGAATTCTTTGTATTAAAAATATCTGAATTCCGACCAACTCGTACGTACACAGTTAAACATTCTTATTCAAGACAATATACAATATTTATAATAAGATAACTAATGTATGTAGATTATAATATGGCATTTACTTAATTTTGAGAAACAATTTCATTAGTTACGAAAATACATGATTAAATTTGAATTATCTCCCTAACGGATTATCTGCCACTCAGTGAATAGAGCACAAGCGTGTTTCTGTGGAGTTGGGATACACGAGTTGCAAGTGAACACTCTTTTGTCGATTTGTACGTACTGAAGGATGCAGCATCGGTCCGATGAACCTAGTCGAGCGTAAGAAACGCTCGTAAGGTTGAATTACATTCAAAGTGGCTATCTCAACAATTTCATTACGATAGACATGGTAATGTTTCTAATGAATCACGGTCTCCAAAGTGGGATAGTAGAGAACCTAAATATACGTAAGAGTAGCGTAAATTAAACGTTAAAGGAGGGCGGCGGTGTCGGAGGCGAAAGCGTGGGGGCGGGGCGGGCGGGGGCGGCGCCACGCGGGGCCCACGTGCGCGTACTCACCGGGCGAGTCGGCGCCGGGGCTGAGCAGCGGCCGGTCCACGCCGGGAACGCCGGGGCCGGCGGCAGCGGCGGCGGCAACCGGCGGCGCCGGGGGCGGCTGCTGCTGCGCCTGCATGTGCGGGGGCGGGGGCGAGTCCGGGTGGCGCGGGCGCGCGCTCAGGCCCAGGATGGCGTCGATGGTGTGCCTGGGGCCCTGCGCGGCCACGGTGGTGGTGCCGCCGCTCAGCACCGACATGGGCTTGAGCTGCAGGCCCGCGAAGGCGCCGGGCGGCGCGGCGGCGGGCGCGGGCGCCTGGGCGGAGGGCGGCTGGCCGGGCGGCGCGCCCTGCTGCGTCTGCTGCTGCAGCAGCAGCCGGATCCCCGGCGCCGCCACCGCCGCCGCCACGTCCGCCAGGCGCGGGCTGCCCGCCCGCGGGGAGGCCTCCGGGTTGGAGTCGCTGCTGTCCGCTTCCATGGGCCTCGCCTAACGCACTGCACGCCGGCCCGCCACCGCCTCCGCCACCGCCGCCTCGGCCCTCCGCCTGCGCCCTCTCCCCTCCACGCCGGCCGCCGCGCCGCGCCGCCCCTCCCCCTCCCCCTCTACCCCACTGGCCCGCCCCTCCCGACGCCCCTTCCCCGCCGACCGCGCCGCCGAGCCGCCGCAAGCCAGGCCACGTCAAAAAAGATTTACGGGCGCCTCTTCAAACAGCTTGTTTGCTAGCAACGGAATTCCCATTATCCCTCCTCGATTGGTCTACTCATGGTGTATTAAGAGTCCGGGGGACGGGGCGAGGCGGGGCCCGCGCGAGGGGCGTGACGTCACGGCAGCCGCCAGCCAATGGCGGCGCGCCTCTCATCCCCGCCCCCGGCGCCGGCGCCTCCGCGCCGTCCGCGCACGCGGCCGCCGCCGCCGCCGCCGCCGCCGCCTCCGCCGCCGCCGATCGATGCGTGCGCCCGCCGAGGAGCGCGCCGCGCGCACAAGCGTGCCGTGCCGCACGGGCGCCGGCGACGTGCGTGCTGCGTGCACGGCTGCCGACGCCCGCACGCCTGCCACTTGTCGGCTATTGACGTTCGAATTAAAATCCCCTGAGAAGCGATTGCTCCAGCCTCCGGCCACCCTCCGCGTTGTGATGGCGGCGTCTCCGCGGCCGGCGGCACCTCTGACGTCACGACCCTTCGCGCCCCGCCGCGCGCTCACGACTCACAAGAACGTCTGCAGCCACTCATCGGACGATGCAAAGCGAAGCTTCACTAAATCACATATTTACGTGCAGAGGCACATCTAGGGCACGGGGTACTAGACCCGTTGGAGCTAACATTATTTTGCAATTTTATTCAATTATTTGAAACAATTGCTACGTATTGATTGTATCACTTTTCAAAACAGTACTGCCATGAGCACATTTTTGTTTAAATTTCAAAGAACAAATGAAAAAAATTCAACCCTATTTAGGTGGGAGACTAAACTGAAACTGGGTTCTATGTTTTCTGGATCCGCTCCCTTTCTTTCCGATTCTTAAGGTGATATTTTCGTGCCAGTCAACACCCGACCATGTATTACATTACAGATTAACACTGGGTGCTTGTAAAAACATGTCCGTGAAAGTCTTTCCATAAGAGCCTGTACTAATCTTTTATTAAAAGAAGGTCGGTAAGAGCGAATTTTTTTCTTACCATCTCGAAGAACAGAAATTTGGTCTTCATTTAAACTATTTTTTGGGGGTACATCACGTGGTCGATCTAACGAAATACTACCTTAATGTAACTGAAGCCATGTATTCTACTTCGTAAAATTTTAAAACGAAACTAAATCACTTAGAAGTTTTCGTATAACATTTCGCACAAAACGTAACAAAATGTAATTTTCATGAAACGAATTCTCATTGATGTATAATTCCACAGTTTTCTTTACTTAAAAATTCATTTTACCTTGCATAGAATAACAGTTTCATTCATAGTATATTTGAATGAAACTGCCATTCTATGCAAGCATGTTAGAGCACCTTCTCTAGATAAAAGGATCTGTTTCAAACGTGACGCTATCAATTAAATTTATTAGTATTTATTAAAATTTAGTATTAATTAGTATTTATTTAAATTATAATTATTTGTTAGTACTCTTGGGCTCTTGCTTTTGGACAATAAACGTAGCTTTACTTCCATGATTGTGTCAGTTTTACTTCCTTTTTGATAAAGTAGACAAAACAATTTCTTTCTGCACTTGCGATTGGCTGATTCTTTCTGTACGGAATCTGCGTAATTCATATTTTAATGCTATAGAGATTTCTGAGACCTTTCATTTCTTATTTATATTTATCTAAGGTGTTTATAAGTGGAAAGTAATTTTCATGAAGCACGAAGTCTCATTCGTGTCTAATTACAAAGTTTCCTTTACTCAAAACTTCATTTTTATCAAAACTTCATTAATAATAAAGCATATTTGAATGAACGTAAGCATATTTGAATGTTATTCTACGCAAAAATGTTAAAACACGTACTCACTCTTTGTAAAGGGATCTCCTTCAAACGTCACTATCAGTTAAATTTATTATTCCATGTCCTCTCATCTTCCTGAAAATGTTACTAAAAAATTTCGGAACTTCCATAGCTTTAGAAAATTAAAAAATCCACGTAATTTTTTGAATGAATTCTTATTGTTAGTCTTTTGTTTTAATGTTTTGTTTTTAGATATATTTTATCTTTATTTTTTTTCTTAATGCAAATTTTTGGTGATGATACCTCTCCTTAGTTCTCTACAAATAAACAGGAATCACACAAGAATATATAGTACGGATTTGCCTATACGGATACGGATTTATATATACGGATTTGTTTGTGAAACTGTTTATTATGATCTAATGTAAAAGTTAAAAAAATAATTCTTGTTGTTTCTTGACCTCGTGGTTTTATATTCCTAGGATTTCAATGGCAAGTCATTAAAATTACTAGAACCAACGTTTTAACCTTACGTTTGACATGTTTCATAACAGGTTTGACATGCACCAACTCAATTCTTCTAATTTTTCCAGTTTACACATTAGTAACAATGCATGTGTCAAATGGGTTGTACTGTACTGCCGTTAAGTACAGCAATAATAAAGGAAATAACCCTGAGTTTTTTTATTCTATTTTCCAAAAGTCCTATGAAGAAAAGACAGAATTTTTTTTCAAAAGTACAACAGAAATGGTATTACCTCCTGGATATCTTTATTTACATCGCAGATTATTTACATTTCTAGATATTTTCATGAAAGATAAAAAATACTGGTTCCTCGTGATTCCATTATTCACTTTGTATGGGTAACATTCATTAGATTTAAATCATTTCCATGCTTACAATTTATTCAAAACTTTTACTTCACGTGTTGTTTTAGTTATATGCGTAAGGAAATTAAAATATATAAAAAACATTCACTTTTTGGTCAGTGTTACGAAATGAAAATACAAATTTGTTAGAGTTGTATGAACTCATGGAAAAGTGAGAATTAGAAGATGTAACGGCGGTTACTATGAACGCAAGTGTTTTATAGGGGGACGGGAGCGAGTTCGCTAGAGAATGGACGCCTGAATGGAGGCCAGCAATATGAAAGTGACATTCTGGTTTTAAAGCTCAATTAGTAGCGACTTCAAGATAAAGGAACTTTGGCGACACCTTGGAGAAGGTACTTCAGAAAATTAATCGGTGGTTCTATAGTAAGGAACAAGAGAAGGTAACATTTGACGACTGATTCTGGTTACATGAATTCAAAAATACAATATTTGCTTTGTATTTGACTTAAAGTCGTTATAAATTTATATAAAGTCGTTATATAAATTACCCCAAGAGGAAGGCTAATGGACAGACACGTTTGGTTAGTGGCAATACTGCCGCAGCTAAATTAATATTGGTGGTAGAAAAGATCGCGGGCCCACACGTCTGCATACGCTGTTACGGAAACATTGAATTCAGAAGACTGGTAACAGTCAGATTTAGTAGAAGGATGCAGTATTACGAATGGTAAGGCGGTGTAATGTTCCTTTGTCGCCGCGCGGAACGCTGGAGTCGCGGAACAACACGTCAAAGGGCATTTAACCCGGAGCTGCGCTACTTTATGAAATATACACATTGGACCTACCAATGAATCCTAGTAGTTGATACTGCTATACTCGCATTCAAAACTTCCCAACATCCAATGACGTTGCATGTTACCTCCATACGGGATATGAACTGGTAATATTGCAATTTCAAAACTGTAATCACCGTAAAAATTACTTGCATGTATGGATGTTGCGACTACTTAGAACTTCAGCGTATTGTCAAATTTTAATATAAGATCATTCCCAATTAGTTCCAAAAATTGTGACAAAACCTTCTACAATTACATTTGATTCTTCCCCCGTCTTTGCAACCTCAAGAACGTAAATGTGCAAAGTCGAATGCATATGTGCTTCCGTCCTCTAATATTACAGTTTGATTTGATGAAAAGCAATTAAAACTGTATGTAACATGTGCAGGAGAGGTAACATTTACTCATGTTTTCTTGAGCTCCAGAATATCTTCCCAACAGTTTCAATATATATATATATATATATATATATATATATATATATATATATATATATATATATATATATATATATATATATTGAATGATGAATTGAATTGAATGATGAATAAAAATTTAAAAACGAACAAAAAACGATCGAGATACCTAAAGAAAATGTTCATCAATACAAGCATCAGTCAAGCAACAGACGGTCGACCTGTAGAATACAGTAAATCCTACAATTCTTCAATATTTAAGAAGGGAGTTTAAAAAAAGGGTCATACTTTCAACAGTAAGTTTGTTTTCTAGTATTTTGAAAAAAAGAATGAAGAAGACGTACCTGTATTGACTGAAGAGCAGAGTGGTTTTAGACGAGGACGATCATGCCTAGATAATATCCGCTGTAACAGACAAGTTATAGAGAAACATTAATGCAGAAATAGGAATATTTATGCGAAATTTATAGGCCTCTAAACATCATTTGATAGTGTCCCAAGAAAAGAGGTATGAGATGAGGATGAGAATTTGCCGGTCAGATGGTCGAGATCGTTCAGGCAATAGTGTCGTAGCGGTCACGGACCAGAAGACCGAGGGTTCGAGTCCCGCATCGGGCATGGGTGTATTTGTGTATGTCTACATGTGTGTGCCGTCTTTTCATCCCTCACATCGTCCATACCCCCACGGCTAGCAACCTTGGGTGATGAAAATCGGGGTTCAGCTAAAATGATAATTCTCCCCCCCCCCCCCCGAACGTTACTTGCACCTAGCAGGATGTACGCGTGGTCCGAGTTGGGCTACATGCGAAAAAACATGAGGATAAGAAATAAATTGTAGTAAAACTGAATGTACGTGCATTGGAAAAGCAATAACGGATATGGAAGTGTATGGTAACAAAATTAAAAGATGTAACAACTTCAAATCTTGGATCTTTAGTAAACAACTAGAGTACATATGCCATAGATATAAACTCAAGAGTAATTATGGAGAAGAAAGCAACCAAAGCTTTACACGGCATATTGTGGAAAAACAACATTCGCCAATAAGTCAAAAGAAGGATATTCCATTATGTAGTAGAAAATATAGTTCCATACGGAGCGGAAATGTGGCCACAAACTCAGAAAATAAGAGATAAGATTAAGACAGTAGAAACGGACTACATGAGACGATGCCTATAGTAAGTTGAATACAACTTACTCGCAGGGACCGAGTGCGAAATGAAGAAATGGAGAATGATGAATGTAATTTGATATACTTTGGAAAATAGAGCACTACAATGGTATGGGCATGTTCAGAGAATATCTGAAAACAGATGGTCACACAAGATCTTAAAATGGTAACCACGTGAGAGGAGAAGACAATGAAGACCTGTTTTAGAGTGGGAATAATCCATCCAGGAAGCTAGGAAGAATAGAGGCCTTAAACCAGGAGATTGGGAGAACCAACAGTTGTGAGGGTGAAAATGGCAAACTCTTACGGGGAGAATGCCGAAGAAGAAGAAAAAGAACGTTAGCAACTGTTGAAAACTAAACATTTTCCCTCCCGAGTTAGAGAAAAGTTTTTTTTGATCAAGAAACGAACTGCAGTTTTTTTATTTTTTATTTTATTATTACTAACAAAATTGTAACATATCTCCTGCTCTACTTCCACCAATACTAGCAAAACTTGAGCCCAACAAAATGTGCGCATAGTGAAGTTACATTTATGTTCAGAAGCAATACAAGCAACATGCAATATTAAGTACATTTTTAAAATGATACAATGAAGACTGAGATCAACCATTGAGTTCATCTATGCACAGAATTAGGTGCCTAAAGAAAAGACCAAAGCGATAATAATATAATATAACCTCTTTGGAGATGGCGGTTTGTTTATTCTTACTTTCAACTCAATTTATATACACAAATAACTTAGTGATTTTAATTGTGGGTAATCATAAATGTATAAAGTGCAGAAGAGACATGAAATTATTGAAAAACAAATTTTTATTGACGGCTGTACGTGATGTTATAAAAAGGTGTGGATGCACAGATGTGTTCTGCATAAAATAGTTTCTGGGTTAGTGGTTGTAAATTTAGCGTGATTACGCATTTGCGTGATACGCATTTGCAAGTTGAACGAGGAGAAAGTGGAACATATTATGAATTATTTACGTGTTATTCTGAAACTTTGGCAAACGGACGAATTTTTGTTGGAAAGTGATTTATTGTAGTGAAGAGCGAAAGCGTACCTTTGGATGTGAAGAAATTATTATTTAAATTCACGAGAGGAAGAAGAAGAAATTGAAATAAAAGAGAAATTTCAAACTTTTGTTTATAAAATACGCGAGAAGAAAAAATATGAAAAAGAGTAAGTAAAAATTAAATTTGAAAATTGACTGAAAGAATTGGTATAATAAATAAATTTCAAAAAAATAATAGACTTGAGAACATTATTTTATTTTTTGTTTAGATTCGTTTATTAATCTTAGTTATAAAGTGAGTGAAATTGAGGGGCGCGAACCTCAATAAGAAAAAACTATAAATATATTTTTAGTGAGAAAGTCAGAAACACAGGGTATTTCCAGATGGGACCAAGGCAGAGACGGGTGGAGCAGGGCGGGGCGGGTATACAATAGAATAAATAAAATAAAATACAATAAAATAGAAGTAGCCGATCAGATGGCCGAGATCGCTAAGGCAGAAGTGCCGGAGTGGTTTCGGACCAGAAGATCGCGGGTTCGAGTCCCGCCTCGGGCATGGATGTATTTGTGTATGTCTGTATGTGTTTTCCTTTCACCCCCATTATCATCCTATCATCATTTCATCTTCCATACCCCCAGGGCTAACAACCGTGGGGGATAAAAATCGGATCCAGCTAAAAATGCTGGTCCCCCCCAAAAATTGTCGCAAGCACCTGCCACCGTGATAATAAATAAAAACTGAGCCACGGTAAATGCAGGATGCTTGCATGCGTGGTCCTAGTCAGCCGATTAACATAACAAAAAAAAATTATATATATGTATGTATATATATATATATATATATATATATATATATATATATATATATATATATATATATATATATATATATAGAAGTAGGCTCCGCCGCAGAGGGGATATAGATTGATAAAAATTATGCTAAAGTGCTGGCTTAATACATTATGATAAATACTCCAGCAACGCGGGGTAGTTTCTAGTGTGTATGTCATGTGTGTCTGTATATATATATATATATATATATATATATATCTGTTAAAATAAATATTATTTTTCTTTTTGATGGTCAGTATAGTCTCTACATGTATAGAAACAGTTATGCCGCAGAACAGGTTTTACTTATAACTTAAATTTGTGTATCGATTTAAATTGTTTAATGTCATCTGGCAATGTGTTGTTAAGTAACGTGCATGTATTACATGTTGATTTCTTATAATGAGCTGTTGATACTGATGTCTAATGAATGTTATTTTTATGACGTGTTTTGTAATTATAAATATCAGTCTTGCGTGAAAATATGTTCCCGCCACTAAATAATACTGGTTTTCTCTGTATTCTTTTGACATTCTTCAAATGTAATAAGTTCCAAGGTAATATTGTTGGTAGGTGTGTGTAAATTTATAATTCAACACAAATTACAAACGTTAAACACGTATTACGAAACACTTTCCATATTATGTTCAATGTTGCATTAATATTGACAGTTCTGCTGTGTGTTTCACATTATTCACAGCAGCCATCAGTTACCATCCACGCAGAAGAAAATTATGGCATCGTGCACCAAAAATTACTGGCGTTTAATCAACATCACCTACATAGATTTTGGTGACGTTCGTTTAATTCTCCGTCCACCCACTAAAATCGCAGAGCTAAATCACGAAAACAACACACTTTTCGAAATTTCTTACAATCTTTTGGCCGAATCCGCAAACAAGTTATCCGTTCCTTACCAGGAGATAGGAGACGCGTGGAATGACACATCACATGTCTTGATTGGTGCACGGGAAATGGTCTAACCGTGAGTGGCGGAACCGCTCGCCTACATACACTCACACACACACACACACACTCGTAGTTACTTAAATACTGTATAAGGATTAACAAATTAAATGAAAAATATAAATAAATTAAAAAATTATGATGTATAAATGTTTACGATAATTGAAAATGTATTCCCATCAACCGTATATTGATAGAACCTTAGATTACGAATAAAATATTCGAAACTTATTTATAGTACTCGTATATTCTAGAATAAAATTAAATTGACGTTGTAGATTCTTGCCCGTGCACCTTCCCCGACAATATGTGCACTAGTCAGATAATTTTCTTGCCAACGCTTCCTTCACGAAATAATTGTCTCCCAATAATATTGTTAAGTTCAGACAGCATTACCAATGAATTATAACTTACTGATCACTAATTTTAATACAAAACACAATTAAAAATTAATAGAAATTAGTTTCGTTGAAGTATAATTTATTTTTACTTTCTAGGGGGTTCAAGTTAGTAAGGGGGTTTACGTATTGTTTTGTAGGGGGGGGGGGGGGTCGTAAGCGTTACGTAAGTATTACGTAGCGCTCGTTACAGGGGATAGAGGGTTCAAAATGTTCCAAATTTGCGTTACGTATTTCATGGACGGCGCCTAAGGCATTGATGAGTTGTGGCTTGGTGTACATTTATAGCCCTGTCTCCGTAGACATCAAGGTCTTGATCTCGGTTCCCAACAGGATCAAATATTTGTACTTAGTGACTGTCCATTTTCACAATCAGAGAGTACTTGCAGCGAATGCCCTTGGCAAGGAGATATCTCCCCCCCTCCAGACGCGGAGGGGGAGGGGGAGAGCGCGAGGTGACGGTGGTGTCGCGGGGGGCGGGACGGCCGGAGGCGGCGCGGCAACTAAGTTAGCGCGGGGATTGTCGACGAGGCAATCAACCGCTCATGTCCGCCGTTGTCTCGCGTAACCGCGTTAGCCCGCAATCTGCCGGCGGCGGCAGGAAGTCGCCGTCTTCCGCCGCCGCCGCCGCCGCTACCTGCAGCGGAGGCGTCGGCGATGGCGTTGGCTCGATGGCCTTGGATGGGGGGCACCTGAACCCCTGCAGATGATGTTAGGAGGGATTCGTCTCCATTTGTTACTGTACGTATTGTCTATTGTCATGTGAGTGGTGTGTTTGACACCCGTTAATGTCAAACTAAATTAGGGGCGTGTTCTGTGAGTAACGCGTCGAAATGATTCGTTTTTATTGCGCAAACGTTGGTTCACCTGTGCTGGAGCTATTTTAGTTCCTATCTGCCAATTGGAGAATGTACGCATGATATTAATGTATTTACGTAACTAGAATGCTATAAAAGTGCACCTTAACCGTATTTTACTTGTATATACAGAGTAATGCGTAGTATAGGGAAAGTTATGTAAAATTGATTTTGAAAGGTCAACGGAAATACAATTTTTGGATCCCCTGATACCGAAAAAGTATTTTTTTTCAAAACGTCCATCGATTGACCTGAGTCGAAGCTCTGCGGTTTTGAAAATTATTCATTAGTTTTTGGGGGTACTTTACATGAACTCCCACGGACATTTTCAAAATTTTCTCAAAAATGACTCCAAGGATCCCCCTCCCTTTTCTTAAATTTCTTATAATAGAGTAAAATGCACTTATAAATGTGGCATAGGTCCGATTTTTACATTTAACTTTAAATTTTTGAAAATTTCAAAATACATGTGGCATTTCTACAACAAAAAATTAAAGATAGAAATTTTTTTTCAAATAAAGTTTGTTGTCCATAATTTGTTCTTTCATTGAGGTCCATTTAAAAAACTTACAATAACAAGATACTACTACTACTAAAAAACCGCTCCAATTTTTTCTTTAAACTTTTGGTAGGGATTGTGCTAAATGCACTGACAAACTGACTAAATGCACAAATGACAAACCCCATATTCCTCTGTTCTGTTGTCTTTTTCAAAAATTACAAAAATGCATTTTTTAACTTCACGTTGTTAATATTTACATTAGCAGTAATTTGCTCACATTATTATATTTATAAGAACATGTGCTTTAAATAATGTCACGTAAAACTTTCCAAAAACTCAACCGTTATCTGTCAACATTAACTCAAAATTCCGATATTTCAAAATCGCCCAAATTCTTTTTTCACAAAAACGGCTCCAAATTTTTTCCCTAAACGTTTCGAACGGATAGTACTAATTGAACTTTTTATTATGACGTAAAGTTCATTTCGGGGAATTTTTTTTTGTTTTTGAATTACAAAAATGTATTTTTTTAATATATCTCACGCCGTTAATATGCAAATTTCTAGCAATTTATAACCACTATTGTATTTGTGACGAAGTGCTTGAATGACTTCTAATGATGTTTTTCGACAACTCAAAACTTTTTTGTGAAACAGTGCTTCAAATTTCAAATGTACTGTTGCGTTTAAGCGCCATTTTCTTAACGATAGCTCCAAATTTTTCAAAGAAAATTGCCTTTTAGGACCCAGTATTACTGTTGTTTAACCGAAAAATTAAGAAAATTTTAAAAAAAACGTATTTTGGGTGGCGATAGATGGCAGCAGACAAGAGTATGTGGCAAGTTCGAATAGCTAGCCGAGACTAAAGAAAATAGAAAAATAATACAGGAAAGTCTGTGCCATTCTGTAGCACCACTAGTTTAAAATATATTACTTGCATGTACAATTGTGAATAAAATTTAATATATTCCGAGTTTAATTAAATCATTATAATATAAACAATACGAGCATGTTTAATTCCGTATTTATGGCCCTTCCGTTTACATCAGTCGGATGACTTATTAATTCACACGCGTATAAATCTGCTTCTCGGTATGATTTGTTTCACTTTTTACAATATCCTTTGAGTGGTGATATTGAAATATGTAAATCACTCGTGAAAACTATCGCTATATCGCTAGCATTCAATTACACTGACTTCCCTGACACTTCGCGGCGTCAGCAGGTGGCGCTCCATCTCAAAAGGCTGGCGGAACGCATTTCGCAGTGCGATGCCATCTTCGGTGATGCGCAAGTGTTTTATAATGTGTCAAAAAATCGTCTTTAGGACTATAACTACAACTATGCAGAATTTAATAATAATAATAATAATAGATTGACAATATTGTATTTTGCAAATAATGAGTTAACTCAAACTGACAAAAACATGGATAAAATTTCAATTACGTTTGCAATCATATTATTCAATTTACTTGACTTCTCAACAAACTATTTGGATTCATCAAGATGTTATAAAATATACTGTGATCACCATTGTCCATGATTATGTAGTTTCAATAATTTGTCACTGACAAGAGTTCAGATCAATCAAGACAATTAGATAATATATTTTATAACTTTTTTCATTTTATTAAATCAATGTCTTACTGTATTTTAATACTGTTCTGTGTTGTATTTGTAGTTCTGCTTCTTTCGGATAATTACTTAATCATATTACGTTTGATCTGATTTGAGAGAAATCGTATTGAAATAAATATTTGGAAAGAACAATCATGTGATTCTGAGCAAAGACGAAATCCAGCGCGATCAGATTCCACATACCAACACTTATATTCGAAGAATTGCAGCTGTAGAATGTTTACTAGTATGCTAACGAGATGGAAATTTAGGACACTGGACGCTGAAAAACGCACGATCTGGGGAAGAAGTCCGGTTGTAGGTGCTACCATATGCCCTTGAAATTCTTATAAAGTAAGCCACAATGTTATTAATTTTCATTTGTCTTATCTTCGTTAATTACATTCAGTGACTCTCTTATCAGTGAATAGTACATTCCCAAGAGTAGAATAGTTTTAGATCACACAGATTTTCTCAACGAAAACATTTTAAATAAATTTAATTTTAATGAGAGAGGAGAGAGAGGGAAAGAGAGAGGGAAGAGTGAGAGAGGGAAAGAGAGAGGGAAAGAGAGAGGGAAGAGTGAGAGAGGGAAAGAGAGAGGGAAGAGAGACAGGGAAGAGAGAGAAGAGAGAGGGAAGAGAGACAGGGAAAAGAGAGAGAGAGAGAGAGAGAGAGAGAGGGAAGAGAGAGGGAAGAGAAAGGAAGAGGGAGAGGGAAGAGAAAATGTCGTTAACCCCTGTTAGCCGGAGGTCAAGATCACGCGACAGTTGCAGAAGTCAGTTCCGCACCGAGGCAAAACGGCGAGGTTAAAGTTTAGCTACAATTTCAGACGATATATTGGCTCTCCTTATAATATATCATGAAAGCTTAATAATGAAGTCTTTTAATTTATGTAGGTGTTATGTAATTATGTAATTATTTGAATGTCGTCATAATTGGAATACTATTAGAATACTACAAGAACAATTCCTTCCTCTCTGAGAGGAAAAATCGTGATAGGACATCACAAAACATAAGAAAAATCTGGCTGAAAGAAAAATGGTAGAGCCCGGAAAAAAGAATATGAAGTAAAACTCCTTTAGTTAATCTTATTACCAGCATAGCACCTAAAGCTATTCTGATGAAAAATAAATAGTGAAGGCGGTGAATCAAGAACGAGAAGCTTTCAAATATTCAAAGACATAATTTTCGCGTCTGAGTGATGCTAAGAAGAAAGAGATTACCTTCCTTTGTCCACAAATTCAAGAAATTCTTAATTATGAAAATTTTAATAGATTAATTGAAGGGAAAGGAGATTGGGTATTCTTTAAACAGTTGTTCAAAATTTCTAGAGATCGAAAATCTGAAAATTTCACTGTAGCTGTTCATCGCATCTGAGAACTCACGAAGGATTAGGTTGTAATATGTTACTGAAAATACACGTCTCCCACTGTCATCCGGACTTTTTTTTTCAAGCAATTCTGTCGCTTTCAGTGAAGAAAAAGGAGAGCGCGTTCATCAGAATTTTTCAGCAAAGGAAAAAAAAATATTAGGACAAATGAAACTCATCCATTCTTGCAGTCATTGAGAAATATCCCCAGAGATAGACTACAACAAACTACAGACGTTCCTGTGAATAGTTAAATAGGTAACAGACTGAAAGAAAGAGTTCCATACATATAATACTGTAAATATTTAGAAAGGATGAGATAAGAAAATGTGTCTGGTGTCATATTCTTATTCCTCGGCCCCAACTTGGCGAGAATTGATTATTTTTGTTGAGGAAAGAGACAATTTTTGTGTGTGGACCAGTGTAATTTGAATATTTGGCAATTGAGGAGGACAGAATTCCTGGAAAAAACAATGTAAGTTTAGAGAATTCTGTAGTCACAACTGGGAGAACTTTCAAGTAAAGTTACTAAGCTAGGTAAAGCTACTACAGAACGTAAGCTATCAAGTTTGCTGACAGAAACCAAAGGGATTATGCACTCTTTATTGAAGGAAACAAGTGTGTTGTCAAGAAGCCCCTATGACGTACAGATGTTGGCCCCTCAAAAGCCGGGTAGATGTATGAGTAACATCAGATCGAGGAGAGAACGGAAACGGTCCCAGTAAGAAATTTTTAAAAATATCACTATTTCACTCCAAATTACATATCCACTATTTATGTGTAAAATACAAAGATCTAATTTTGAATAACAGATTCCATTTAGAAAAAAATATCTCATATTTTACTGGGTCCAAAAATGTTTGCAATTTTGCAATATTTCAAATTTCAGATATTATAATGTAAATGAAATCTGTACATTTTCTCATTTGTATTTGTTTAAATTACAATTATTGTAGATAATATTTGCATTACGGTATTTTTCAGACTCTGAAACCGTCTGGTAGTTGTAATTTATTTGCCTTTGTTTCCTTCTTGTTTTTGATACTTTGTTTTGACAATCATCGCATCTGCATTAAATATTATTGGAGGATGAAATAAATGTAAAATAATAATCCCATTAAAATTGAAGTGAAAGTTAAGGTAAGGATGGGTCTGTGAGACATGTAAATATTACTCGAAACTTTATCTGCTCATAATACACCTCGAAAAGTGACCGCTTTGTAACCGTAGGAATTGTTTGCCGACACACGTTCATATGAACTTCTCTCTTTATCCCCACCGCTTCAGCTCTTTCGAAGTTTTACAACACAACGTGTGCCTACTTCGCAATCACGCTCTCGCTTTGACCTACGTTTGAGAGCTTTTTAGGCACTCGTCCACGCAATGTACACGCAGCATTGTAAACAACATTATCCAAGCGTCCTCTACACGTCCTTTTTAATTAAAATAGGGAAAATGGGTACAAAGTCCGAACTTCTCAGTGTTTATTCGCTTTTGTATTCGTTACGCAACGTAAAACAAAATTTGCTACCTTCACTCTTCGTCATATTAAACACATTTTCCCAATTTGTATGTTTCTTTAACACGAAACTATTCAAGTTAGTTTGCGCATATATTCAGTAATCTCAATTTGTTGTGGAAAACAAAATTTAGAGGCTGCTTTCTAAACGCGTTGTCATAAAGAACTTTTGACAACTTGCAGAAAGTTCCTGGTTCCAATTGTTTTCTTTAGGAATTGTGTGTGTTGTCGCCAATCGCGTGTGGTGCTGATGTAGTTTTGAATCGCATGAACAAAATCGCAAAATTGTTAAATATGTTAATTTATTGCATTGCTTTCATGATTTAGCTAATTTTCCCCAGAACTAGACCAGTTTCTCATCAACAATGCGGCTTGATATGAAAGAAACAAATACTTTGAACAATTAGACAAGGGAAGCAATTTAGTGTTAAGTATTATGAGCCCTATATGAATAAATTACTATCAGAAAATAAATATTTAAAAAATATTTAAATATTTGTTAAATATAAGTTTTTTCTGAAGTGGTAGCAGGATGAGACAGTTCCGGGAGTCACGGAGGTTCCCTTTTGTTTCTTTACTACTGAGCACCTAAAATATTATTATTGACATGGTATAAAATTCCCTGTTAGCTCACATTCGTACTCTTTTTATAAAATACTATATTAAAAACTACATTTCTTGGATGTATTGTCAATACACATGATTTGCATCCTATTAAAATGATTTTCAAAGTTTATACATATTGTGTTAGTTTTGTAAACTCCAAGGAACATTCATGATTGTTTTCTGATTTTTTTCTAATCCTACTATCATTCTCTAATTACAGAGTTAAAATCTGAGAAGAACTAAACATTGTCTTTTTACGTTCTCGCATGCTATGACATACCAGAAATCACCCCAAGGCATTTAATAACCGGAAATATGCATTAAACGTATACTTTAGAATTGGATGCATACCAATAGTGTAGACCTAGGAATATACGTAGTCAGGACAACGTGTCAACAAAGTGTGTTCCGTGTTCGATGGTCTGAACGCAATATTCTTGTGCGAATCATGAAAATCGAGGTTCCGCGATTATTTAGGATGCGACAGTCTCTCTCTTGACAGCAATCGAAGTGGACAGTAATCATTTTGCAGACTTGAACTAGGTAATATTTTGATGTTAGGAAACGGGAAACTTACGTCAATTGTATGATTTGTTTACGTGTAGTACATAATTTGTAATTTGGGAGTATAATTCTCAGCTTATGTTCTAATTTGTGATTTTGAGGGTTCATGTAAAATAGAGTTAATACGTGGAGAATTAATGTAGAATATATTCGTAACTCGGCACACATTGTTTTAAGTTAAGTAAAATGAGAGGCGCTTCATCCGAGACGCAGGACGGGAAAGTCGCGTTCGCGGGCTGCATTAATTCAGTGGATCGTATTATAGAATATTATTAATAAATAGTTAGGGTTTTCGGGGAACATTACAAAAATTCTCCCGATGCCAGAATTTACGATAGCGGGGGCATCGCTAGAACATCCCATTGACGACATACGGACTGAAGACATCTTGAAGATATTTCCGTAGGCTTACGAACATTGATTTAAGAAATACCGATAGGAATTTGTGAATATACCAATTAAAAATAATTCTAATCATTAATGTGCTCAAAGCCTAAAAAAGGTAAATTTGCAGAACAAATGTTAACGTTTTATTATCAAAGTTATAAGGCTGATAGTTGTAGAAGTTGCCATCAAATTATCAATAACAGGATAGTACAGCAGAACTTCCAGGAATTGCGGCTTTGTACAGAGTCGCACGTCTGCATATAATAGTAAAATTAAAAGGTAAAGTGTTACATGTGGAACTCAGGTTTGTAAAATCAATGAGATGTTTGAAATAGCAAAATTAATTAATATTGTAATAAATATAGCATTAACCGGGCAACCTAAATAATTAAATTACTAATTAAATTATATTACATTAATTAAATTACATTAAATTACAATTTTCACAAATTGCTAAATTTTGAATTTTCCCGGTGTTATCTTTCAACCACAAAATTGCTGATAGAGATTTATCCTTCAAGTAAAATTTGTTCTTCATATTTAGTGCTTTTATTAAGGTCAGGTGTATTTTTTTGAAAAAAGTTAGTAGTTTTCGCGCAATATTGCAGGCAATACCTGCAATATTACAAAATAACAAAACAGTATTTTCTCAAAAACGGCCTCAATTATTTTCTTTAAACTTTTGGAAAGAATAGTGTTTAACGTACCCTATGTAATGACATTAAAACGATTTTGCTTTACTTTTTTCCCCAAAAAAATTACAAAATGTAATGTATCTCCCCGGGCTCGTGGCTAGCTCTTGGTCAGCGTGCTCGCTTTCCACTTCTTTCTTCGATCCCCGGTGGAGCCAAGACTATAGTGTGCGTTTTCCTTGCAATGTCCCAGTATATGTTCCTGTGTGACGATGAGAAAATCCACTTTTCAGGTTGAGAAGATACGGCGTAAGGATGTCTACGTGCTAACCACACGTACTCCCTTAACCCATGGCCGCGAGGCAGGGACGTTGCCGGTAGGCCTGAGCCCATTCACGGGGTGTTGCACCAAGTACATACATATAAACAATGTATCTCTCACGCCGTTAATATGCACATTTACTGTTATTTGTAAACACTATTCCATTTTTGAGTTTTAGTTCTTTAAATGACTTCAAATTACGTTTTCCGAAAACTGTGTTCTCTCTGTGAAAAAGAGTTTTAAATTTTTTATTTATAATAACTCTTACATTCCATTTCCTTAAAAACTGCTCCAAAATTTTCAATGAAAATTGTCATTTAGAATGATATTTTACTCTTCTTTAATATACTTAAAATAATATTTCGTTTCTACTATTAGTAAACCGAAAAATTGAGAAAATCTCAAAATAATATACTTTGGGCGGCTATAGGTGGCAGCTGGCGAGAGTATATGGCAAGTTCGTATAGGTAGCCTAGACCAAAGAAAATAGATAACTAATACGAGAAAGTCTTTGCCATTCTGTAGCACCACTAATTTTGAAAATTTAAAGACCTTTCCATGCAGTTTTTTCGCGCTTTCAGAGCAAAAATGTAAACGCTGTTATCCCGTTTAAAATACTGTGAAGTAAACACAATAATCATGTTTTGCTAGGTCTACAGTTTAAACTATTTATAGTATGATTTCTTATCCACTATCCGTTTCCTGTTAAAATTGTTTAATGCAATTATCGTCTTTACGGTAGTCATTGATATAAAAAGGCGTATAATTTATTTCCGAAACGAATGTATTATTTGAATGTTAATCTTTCGGCACTTCATTTTACGAGATGAAAAGTTTATCATGTATTAAAAGTAAAAGTTTATGAGTAGCAAGATAATAACGTACTTTAGCAATGTGAAGGGAGCGAGCCGCGGAGTAGCAGTGAGATAGGTGGGAAAGAAAGAAAGAAAGAAAGAAAGAAAGAAAGAAAGAAAGAAAGAAAGAAAGAAAGAAAGAAAGAAAGAAAGAAAGAAAGAAAGAAAGAAAGAAAGAAAGAAAGAAAGAAAGAAAGAAAGAAAGAAAGAAAGAAAGAAAGAAAGAAAGAAAGAAAGAAAGAAAGAAAGAAAGAAAGAAAGAAAGAAAGAAAGAAAGAAAGAAAGAAAGAAAAGAAAAAGAAAAAGAAAGAAAATGAAAACAAGTATTATGAAAACTAACTTCTTCGCCTTATTCACTCTCTGAATTGCAAAAGAAACTAACAACGATTCTTATTTTAACTCATTCGTGTAAATATAAGTTTTCAGTATGTACCACTATAAATTATTAAAATTGTCATTGTGACAAATTATGTTTCTAAAGTCACTCACAAATATCAATGTTATCCATAATATAATTAAAAATGAGTGAAAGACTTTTTATTTATGAAGTAAAAATGTCATGGTTTGTCTCGTTATAATTCGTAACAATATTTTATGAAAGACTGAAAAACTGATGATTATTTGGTTAATACAGATGTTAGAGGAAATCGCGATCTTCACACAGTATAATCTTAAAGCGGAATAAGGTACACGTACTACCTGTCATTAAATCCTTCTGTACTATGCATTTACCTGTACCTCACCAGGATAATTCTCGGATCATTTTCTTCTTGAGTGTCGTCTCGAAGTATATCAATCAAAATTCATCCTAATGCGAGAAGCACTATGTGTACATATTCTGTTCTATCAAACACGCGACAACTGGCGAGAAAAGGAACAGCGAATGGGCATATGAACGCGCGCCATTATACCGCCTCATAAAAGAACTATGAGGAATGAGTGAATTAATATCCCCTTTCCCTCGTCGGAGAACGGAAATGGACGAAAGAACCGGTAGCGGCGACCGCGAACGCGACTACTCACGCTTGATGTAGAATCAATGATTATTACGGGGTCAATAGATCAAATTAATGCCTGAGAAACTTTCCAGCACATGCGTCCAGCTCGCTTATCTTATTACCGTCCCCCGCCGCGCACTCACCCCTGGCCCAAATGGATTCCATATTCACCATTAAGCCAGTCCGAGAGGGCGGGACACTACACTTATTCCGGAGAGCTTGAAAAGAAAATAATATCAGTATTTATTTTTTTCTGCGGCGCACGCCACGGACCTAGTTATTAAGCAGATTAATGTTTCGAGAGTAATTTCTGCCTCTGCCAGCGGGCGCACTTGAAAAACACACGAGCGTGCATTTCACGTGTCTTGCCTCCGTGAAAGTAAATTAACTCCGCAATTTTAGCGAAATGAGTACTTTGTTATTACTGCTGGCATTGTGTGCCTCGTAAAGCACTTCCTCCTTTATTTGCAATTCCTATTCGTGTTATAGAAACGTATTTTACGTATAATACAGTTTTTAAAAAATTTTAATGAAGGTTTTTTTCCGTGCCACGAGCTTCGCCCTTATCTCCATTTATTTCCCTTCGTGAAGAGCGACGTAGAGAACGACTCGGAAAAACTGCAGTCGATGGTTCTGCATCCTTAGTCGAACGGGAAGGTTTAAACGTGGAGTTCTCTGTTTATATTCCCGATACAGGTCAAACAGCGGTACAACATTGTTCTTACCTCGGGCGGCCCACAGTTCAGCTCTTCTGCTCTCCTGAATTTAATTTCGACTTGAAGCACTTATTGTAGGCGGTGTTTGCCGACGTCTGGCTATCGGATTTCCTCGCCCTCGATCCACGCAAACAGCCCCGAGCAAAAGTTCGCGGCCCGCCCGGCCCCGCGCCGCCCCCCTCCCGGCCGTATTGATCGACGGGGCCCGAGGGGGGCGGGCGGAGGGGGCACGGAAGCGGCGCGGGGCAGGCTGAGGGAAAGCCGTGGACGCGGAGGGGCCCACGCACCGCGTGTGGATGTGAGGCGGAGGCGGCTGTGGACGGGGTACGGCTGCGGAGGCGCCTCGCCACGTGCCACCGCATCATTTGGTTTCGTTGATTTAACTCCAGAAAAAAATAGCAAACGCTGTATGAGACGCATGGACAGATACTGATGGATGCGCGGAGAGATGATTTTTTGAATCTCACACACCGAACAAATGCGAATATTACGAGTATCGTATATTTTTGTATAATGGGTCGTCCAAGCGATCAGGTGCAATAGTGTTGGCGACACAAGTTTATCCTCCAATCCGCTTCATACAGCGGGTTCCCTGACATACCTAATATTTGTTTTTATCTGTACGGGACTTGTACCATTGTTGTGGAGAAAGCTAGACTGCAAATGCCCCCTCCGAAATAACAACTAATTGCCTTACACGTTGCGCAATACATTTGCGGCTGTATTCCGGCAGTTGAGAATGTTCAGTGAAAACATTTCTAAGAACAAATGTTACAAATTTCCAGGGTATGTAAAGTGTTCGAAAATATCTACTTTTTGTTAATGCCAACATATAGTAGGAACTTTTATATAAAGGAGTTACTCATGTGACACGTGCCTCCTGATTGGTAGGTTACTCCGCATTGAGATTTAACATTTTCAGACATACATACTACAAACACCCTCCCCAGCGATATTTCAGCGCAAGTTAAGCAAAATGAATTATTTCATTTGGTATAATGTCAATATTGTAACGAGGATTGCATTATCTATCGGCAGCTCCCAGGCCGGACGGTTCCGGGTTATTCGCGGGTCCTGTAGAAGATCTGGAACCCTCCAGGCGGGCGCTAGCCAGGTATAAATGTGCAGGGCGGCGGCCGGCAAGGCAGTTTGAAGTTTGTAGCTGAGGTACGCAGTGTGTTAATCGCGGGTAGTTGTCAGTGCAGTGAACTGTGTAATAGTGCAAAAGAAGTGCGCGTGGTGAACTGCAGTGCAGCGCTCAGTGCAGCGGACAGCACAGTAGTACAAAGAAAGTGAACTGTGGAACTAGAGAAGTGAGTATTGTGAAAAGAATTAAGCGAGTGAAGAACTCAAGAACTGTAATATAAATATAAAAGATACTGTATATAAATCAGTAATTTTAATGAATTATTAAGAAATATAATAAAGGTTTCTGTTAAAATAAATATCTGTATATTAATTTACCACTAAGAAACCTTACAATATCATGGGTATTTGTAAGCATCATAGTCAAAAACGACGCTAACATTATAATAACTAAATATTAAAATTTATGCACTCGTACTTGATCGAGGTGTAAATAAACATATTAGTTATATTCGATATTACAACTATCAATTGAAAATATTTCCAATGTCGTCCGAATAATAATACAGGAAATACAATTTTGACATTTTATGCGAATTATGTATTCAAGGAGAACCGTGGTAGCAAATCGTATCTCAAGTTAGCAATTAAGTACGAAATATGAACGGGAAAATGAGAGTCAAATACTGTAGATGATCCATGAGAAATTTGGTTAGAATTATTCACAGAAAGAAATCAAAGGTATCGTAGTGAATTCATGAAGTACATTTCGACAGAACGAACGTTGACTTCAAGTTCACGTCACAACGAAATCGCATGTAATTTATGATTGCGTAGGATATTTTAGTGGACGTGATATTCGAGTTAGGTATGGAATTGGGATGTTCATCTGAAACATCTACGAAAAAAGTTTAAATATTGAAAATAATTATTATTAATTTATTCGATGTTTAAATATGTTTAACTGAATTTTAGATCTGATGGCAAAGTCATAATATCATAAGTAAATATTGTTAATAAGCGGATCATGAGTTAAAATTTCAATTACTTAACAATTTAAAATTGTTGGGAGTGTACATCAAGAATGTTTCCTGGAAATATTCGGAATTATTCGACGTAAATACCTCAGAACCCTCGGCGTAGTTCAAGATTATCAAGTCATCAGTCATTATCAAGAACTGCGAAAACTAAATTTGGTTTCAGAAAAATGTAAAGTTAACATTTGGGGATTTTGACATGAACACGACATGTCTTCTTCAATGATTAGATTCAATCCGAGAAAATTTCATACATGAATGAATAAACATTTATTTTCGAAAAACAGTTCATAAACTTAAACTGTTTTAAAATTATAACAAAAATCATGAAATTTGTATTGTGTGCATGTATAGTACTTATGTGTTTAAATCGCCAACAATAGAGTGAGACAAATAAAAATATGTTCTAACAGTGGCAATGTACTTAACAATGAATCGTAGTTGCTGATAATGTACGAGTCACGTAGTAGTAACGTTCAAAAATCCCCAACACCCAATGGTCTAGTATTTTACCTCCATACGAGATATAAACAGGTAATATTGCAATTTAAAAATTATAATCACTGTAAAAAAATTACGTCCTAATGAGAAATACAGAACCGTCATCGAAACGTTAACAACTTTCAATAAAAAAAATTGTCTTATAAATATGGATATAATGTATTTTAATTCTGGTTGTCCGAATTTTAAGAAGGGGACTGGAAAATATAAAAATACTATGAAAGTAAAATTTGAAATGTAGATAGAATTGTCTTTGTTTAAGATTAGTAACCATACAATCATCGTTTTTAAATTTTCAATAAATGCCGTACAAATTAAGTTATGAAATAACAATAAAATGTTATTCCTTCTTTTCACTACTATCATATTTTGATTACTTAAGTCTTTTATTAATTTGATATTTGCACGCCACGCGACACACTTTCACCTGCACGGTAGGCCATCTTATTGTTGTTACGCCTTGTTTCTATGGAATGCGATGTTCCAATGTTAATAACTAGCGAATTACGCAGTTCAGTCCCATTAATATGACCACCTGTCAAAATGCTAAATAAGTCCCCATTTGCAGTGCTGAGAACTAAGCCACGTGCAGAAAGAGAGTATGGATGGTACCGACACGGATGTGGAGCCATGGCGACTCCAGTGCCGTGGACGGCAGCGCTGCGTTCCTCGGTTGCGGAATGGCCCATCGAGACGGTCCCACAGATGGTTCTTATGCGGGAGTTATGGGGATTTTGGTGGCCAGGGGAGTTCTGTACTGGTGCTCCGCGCGCGTATACTGCGCGAACTGTATGACACGTTGCATTGCCCTTCTGGTAGATACCGTCCTGGTGAGGGAAAACGATCTGTAGGGGTGACCTTGGTCCCCAAGGATGGCTGCATTCTGCTGTTAATCCATTGTGTCTTCCAGAATAACGCGATCACCCTGGGAATGCCACGAAAACATTCCCCTCACTATCACGGTCCCTCCTCTAGCCTGGACCCGACCGGCGGTTGCTGCAGAGTGTTTGCGTTCAAATGTTTCACGCTGTAAACGCCAATGATGGAGCAGAAATCGTTATTCATCTGAAAAACCTCCTGTCGAAACTCAGTGTACATCCAGTTGCGGTATTGAACGGCAAATTCCATTCTCCTTCGCCGATGGACAGCAGTCAGGATGGGTGTATGACCCAAGCGCCTGCTGAGGAGGCCTATACGTTCGCTAAAAGGTTATTGAAGAGACCCTGATGGTAGCCGATTGGTTCATCTGGGTTCATCAATAGTTACATGTCTAACCGCTCGTACACAAATCCTCAGCCGTCGTTCTCCCCTGTCATCTATAGACCATGGTGCGACACAGTTGCTCCGGTGCCGGTTTTGAATATCGTCATTTTGCCAAGCACGGAATTCATTAATCACGACAGCACGTGAACACTTTACAAACTTAGCCGTTTCAGAAATGATTCCGCCCTTGGCCAGAAAGCCAATGATCATGCTCTTTTGGACGTCCGATAAATTGTTTCGTATCTGCATTGCGACAACTAGTGCACTGTTTCCCGCTTCAACCCGATTTATATACCCTCCACTGATAGTGCTTCCACGTTCCGTCCGTGAGTGGTAATTGTACGTTTACGTCGAACATAGGCGATGGTCACATTAATCTGACTGGACTGTGTTTTACACTTATCGAAAAAAAATAGTGCATCACGATGTAGAGCCTCGATATTGATTTCTTATTCGTCTTACATCCAATTTAACATTTTTGTTTGGTCACACCCTTATTCTGTTAAGATACCTTAGAACAGGCGTCGAAGCTGAAAAAGTTACGTTTCCTTTTTCTGAAATCTCGTTTGATGTGTTAGCTGCAAAGTTAACGACGAAAACATTTAAAGCGCGACCCTAAACAGATTAGAGCTATTTGAAATCTTTGTGGAAATCAATGATCTTTGGGTAAATGTGTATCAGAGAGAGATTAGATAATATCTCTTCGTACGTTGTGTGTTAGTACTTACTTTAGGTCGCATTTCAACTACTAAGGTCATGTTGTTGGTGTAAGTAACATTGGGATAACGGTAACGGCTTTTCGGACACACACAAACATTGCGAGTCCATGAGTTGCTATATTTAAGCTAGACACCCACAGGAAAGCCTCGCTTGACGAGCGTGCCTTGGGCCGATTGAGAACGCGCCGGCCGCCGATTGAAACCGCTACTACCTACTTTATTCTTCTATTCATCGCGATCGATTTAGAAACTGCTTTTCAGGCTCATCAAGTGCGGTTTGTCTGAGGACGCAGGGATTTAAGCGAGGATTGATAAAATAAGTTTAAACAAATTACATTTACAATGGCAACAAGACGGGCTTGAAAGCGTCCTCTGAGCGTGGATGATTGGCTGCACTGTCTCACTGGCAACAGCAGTTGACTGGGACGTTCCAAGCTGCGAAACAAGTCTGTGGCGGATTTTCGGCACTAGCTACAGAGCTAGACGGAATTCAAGTATTGTCTGGAGCTGGGGGAGGGGGCGCCGACATCGAGTTCCAGGCAAGGACACTGCCACTTCCCGGATCCTAACACGCACAACACTTACTGGAGTATTACAGTGAGTTGTAGAGGTCCCGGGAACACCAAACCCTGAGAAGCCTGGGCGCGCGTGGGCTTCAGCCAGGGCTCCAGGGAGAAGGTCAGTGGGTAACGGGGGCTCGTGTGCAGGTGCGCGGGGACACCACAGCCGCCGCGTGTCCTGGACTCCAATTAGGCGTCCGCGCGCTCGCCTCATTTAAACTCGACCGGCCGGGCCGGGCCGGGCCGCCCCGCGCCTCCAACTTCCTCCCTCCGCGCTGGAGCGCTGGCTCGCCCCCCGAGCAGCGCGTCGTCGCCGAATTATCCGCTACAACCTCGGCGGCCGAGCTGCGAAGACAGGAGGATAGCGTCAGCTGAAGGAAAATCCAGGGAATATTGATTCCCCCGGCGTTACCACTTAGGTCACTAGTGCCCTGAGTGGAAAACATGTATCGCGGGAGGTGGCGGTGTTCCTGTCACACTGAAACGTGAGAACCACCCCTAACTAAAATGGAGGCTTCTGGTTTTTTCCTCGCCAAGTATTTCCCCTCAGGAGAGCACCGATCCAACCTGGACAGGCTCTAAGCTCGCGAGTGGTCTCCAGTTTTTATTCGGTAGTGCTTTGCATGGAAGTGTACGTGTCTGTGTGTGTGTGACGTTAGAGGCGGTGATAAAGAAGAAGAGGGAAAGATCGCTTGAAGTCTTTGGCCGGTTTAGTAAGGCACTGCTCCTGAATTTGCCTGAAACTGATCGGAGAACCTAAAGAAAATCAGTGATCAGAGCAGCTGGCTGCTACATTCCTTCCTCAGAGAGTCTTTCAATTTTACCCAGCTATGTAGCTAGTGTTGAAAATCAATAAAAATCTCGTATTAACACTAAGATATGATTAAAAGAAGTTGATAGTTATGTGTGACGTAGGAACGCCTCTGGTGTTTCCATTGTAACAATCACCCAAAATATAGCTACCACGCAGTATAAACGTATTGAGATTTGTCGGTGATTGCCACAGAGAAACTGAAATCAAATCAGCATCAAGCAGTAAAAGTCTTCCGTCGCTTGAGTTTTCATCAATTTTGTGTTGTGACGAATTGGTTTAAGTTATGTTTGGTAAAGTGGTGACGTTTGTTTCTTGTGTGTTCGCTACTACTATGTTTATATATTGTTTGCATTCTTTCATTAATGTTTAATAGCTCTCTTTCAAAATATCAATGTCGCCCCACAAAGCCCCAGAGCTAAAGATCGTCCCCAGAAAGCATCCTCATATACCCAGAAAATCGTCTCAATACATAATTGTTCATACGTAATCGTTCTGGACGTTATGAAGATTCATCAAACAAATTCTGTGCAGAAACTAAGCGTTACTTAAAAAACGCATGATCATCCAAATGAAAAGCAGACGACGCTGATTTTTTCTTTCCTGAATTGGGTAGGCGGTGGTGGAGGCGATGGCTGAGGCGGTGGCGGAGGTGGGGGTGGAGCGGGAACAGAGGCGGAGATGGGGGAGGAGACGACGGAGGCAGAGGTGGGGGAGGAGGCGACGGAGGCGGAGGTGGGTGCGGAGGCGGAGGCGGTGGCGGAGGCGGTGGCGGAGGCGGTGGCGGTGGCGGTGGCGGAGGCGGTGCAGGAGGCGGTGCAGGAGGCGGGTAGCGAACGCGGGGGTGGAGGTGGAAGTGGGAACGGACGTGGAGGCGGGGGTGGGGGTGGGGGTGGGGGTGGAAGCGAGGCGGTGGCGGAGGCGATGGCGGGGACGGAGGCGGGGGTGGGGTCGGTGGCGCGTGGGAGCGCGAGCCACCTCCCCGCCTCTCCGGCCGTGATTAATCACTGCCGTAATGAGCGGGCTAATTAGATTTGACCCGAGGCCCCGCGACGACACAATGGCGGAGGCGGAGGCGGCAGGTAGCCGGCGAGGGCGGCGGCAAGGACGCGACCTCCGCCCAGACGCCGCCTCCCGCCACACCCCGCCACGCCGCTCTGCGCCGCCCGCGCCCAAGTGGAGGTTTCTACGCGCGCTGAAGCTGTTACACCTCCCTGCGCAAGCGCACAAGTACGTCGAAAAGTAACTCTTTTGATAACTGGAAATTTCGTCATTCTCGACTTTTTTTTCCAGAATTAATAAATCATGAAATAAGCCTTTTTTAACTTTGAAATTACATTGCTTGACCAAATAACTAAAGGTTATAAACTGTCATGGATATTGCATTGTTCTGGCGCTAGAAAATAGAAATCGCAGTGAATTTTAGACGCCAAGAGACGTGATTCCGTTTTCAGACATCTTCAGGTTTTGATATAAAAATAATCGCAAGAAAATAAATTGAAGTATGTAGTAGTAATCCCAAACTTAAAGCTTCAAAGAAAAAGCCGTAATTCCAGTGTAACAACTAAGGTTTTCTCTAACAACATAGTTTTTCTCTCTTCCTGCAAAGTACAGATATTGTGAATTACGACCCTTGATCTCTGAAGTACAATTGCGTTAAAAATCAACTCGAGATTTATCTCCGATCAAAAATGCGACTTTGTGGTACATTTTTTAAAACATCAGTTATGATTAGGTTATATACACGACTTACGAGCGAAAAACAAACATTATTTTAATACATCTACATTAACCAAAAATGAGCTTTTGAATAACTTTCGACGAATCCGTAAAAAGTATATTTTGTAATTTGATGCATTTTCAATCCAAATTACGTCAAGATTGCCACTACTGTACATCAATTTGTGCGATATGGCAATTGTCTGAGACCACTGAGTGTAGACTTATTTAGCATCTTGCTTCGAATTGAAGTGGCACGCCAGATTGACTTTATTGTCGTTCTGTTGCCGTCCGTTAATGGAAGGGAATGGGTCTGAGAAAGTATGTTTATGTGTATGAGTGTGAATGTGTACGCACGTGATTGACGAGTTTGTATTTGCTCGTGAATGTAGCGCTCTATCTCAGAAGATATTGATTTTATTTTATTTTCGCCAATGAATAGTCAAAACGGTTCACCTTGTGTGGGAGAAATGTTAATCGTTTTTTAGCTCCGGAATCTCTTCGCCACCCTTTTACAATACATAGCTTAATGATGAATAAAAATGCCAACAAATAGAGGTCAGCAATATTTGAAAAAACTAGATACTTTCGCTCTCGAGTTTTAGAAAATATGTTCATCGTTAAACGAACAACAATTTTTTTTAGTATTGCTAACAATCAGTAACCCACCCCACTGGGTCTACTCCTACCACAATTTGCAAAAGGAAAGTTCATCAAAACGTGCACATAGTGAAGCTTCATGTATACCTAAAAGCAAAACAAAGAGCCATCTCAGCATTTGGTCAATGGATCAGGGAAACTGGACGGAAAATCCTGATGGAGATGGGGGTCATTGACCCAGAACCTGAAGTGTATTACTTCTTATAGGCATATAGTGTTTTTAAAATTATACAGTACAAATGTTAACTAACTCGTTAAATATCATTGGAATTTTTTTTCTTTTCTTTTCTTTTCTTTTTTTTTTCATTTTGAAGGTTATTATTGAGTTGGTTATCAGAAGTGAAAATAAATGTGAACAGTATGATTCAAAATAAAAGTAAATACGACGATAGTAACAATGGAGGACAAGAAAATTAACAGAGAAGTGAAGCGTGTTAAAGAATAATGCAAGAGAAACTGGACTTAAACGACAACGGGGAAAACAGAAAATATTGTGAAAAGTTGAAATAACATAAGGAAACGTGCGCAAATTCAATGGAGGTGAAAATAATTTGGTAACATGATTACAAGAACTAGAGAATAAACAGATAAATAACGTAAGCGTGAGTGACCAACAGAAAATAGTGTTCGAGTAATCGAATGACATGCGGCGAAGACGCAAGAAGAATCGCGTTTGTATACTAGTTCGCGCAGGGCTCTGGGACAAATGAAAGGCGCGCAAATGAACAAATGGGGCGGACGATGCTTAGACCCGATGATGATCGGACTTGAGGATGCTAATTTCGATGTTGCAAAGTTATAATTGAAATCTTAACATTTAATGTTAACGTGATAGTGTAAGGATCGTGAATGAATACGTATATTGGAAGTTACCTTTGTACATTTTTTAAACAAATAAATACGTTTCTCTAACAACTTTCCATCTTAATATGAAAATGGAAGGATAGAAAAGAGGGTAGAGTTTAACATGCGAGAGTTGTCGCACCGGTACGTTAGTAATTAACTTAATTTAACGTTTATTCATTTATTTGGATATTCCATTTCAGATTTCACTGAATTGTGAGACACAGAAATTTTGTCTCATTAACACCAGCTTCTTGCTGATGTTACTACTTGCCATTGTTAATTTTCAATGGTGGGTGGGAATGTCGGTTTGAAATGAAAATGTGCATTGAAATTATTTCCTTCGTTTACTATTAATTTGTTATTACACCAATTTGAAACATCTAAAATAGTACTGCAAAACATTCGTATCATCATTAAACTGATCTTCTGTATTTAACGAACAAGGGCACATCGTTTACGAAACCAAGGAAGAGAATAAGGCCTATTCGAATCCTGAGGGACCCCATGTTGAATTGTCAAAATATTGGAATAATGTTTTTTCACGCTACTTCTACTTTTTGGGATCCATTTTACGAATATATCCAACCTAGGGTAATGCCACGAATTCGAAACTGAAGGTAATTATGGAAGAATAATGTTATATTAAATGACGGCAAAAAATTTCGAAAGATTTAAAATATTCCGTAGCTTCATTTTGATCCATCGATGAAACAACATCTTTATGAAAAGAAGAAAAAAATATGGGTGATTAAATAGATTTTGATTTTCTGAACTCATGATGAGAGTGAAAACGCTTTAATTTTCCTGAAAAAAATTTTCTATTCATGTACAGAAAATTCTCTCTCATACTTTTGAGAAAACTGGTGAAGATAAATTGTCTGGTAATTTTAAATTTCATTTCTGTTGCTGTTTACAAAGTACCTAAATTTTAGCTGTATTGAAAACCTGTGGTTTGAGTTAAAATAAATAGTTTGAGTTTTAGGACCCCGTAAACGGGATACGCATTAGAGCAGCAATAACCGAGAATCATTTTACACGGAATGTTGGACAAGCGGTACGATCTATAGAAACTACAATTAATACCTGTGTAAATATCTCACAAAAATTAAATCACTGTCTTTAACACTCATACTTGTGGTTATCCCTTTCACACTGACAGAAACCTACAGAATCAAATGCCTTCACACACACACACACACACACACACACACGCGCGCGCGCGCATATACACACATTTTCACACAAACACATTCTCTCTCTCTCTCTCTCTCTCTCCCTCTCTCTCACACACACACACATACACACATACACACAAATATGCCATTCTGCATCAGCACAACGCGCCAGCCTCGGGGCCGCTCGCCAGATCATTAGTAGAGCGCGACATTTGACGAAATTTGACGAAATTGGAGAGCGCGCGCTCGATCGCTTTGAGTGGAGCGCAGCTCGGCGGCGGGCGGGGCGGGCGGCAGTGTTGACAGCGCATCGAGCGATAATCCCTAGGCCACACTGTGCGCCAACGAGGCTCAATTAAGCGGGGGCGCGCGGCAGAGAATCTCTCCGTGGCTGGCCACACCTTTCACCCAGCTCGCGCCCCGCGCCAGCTGCGCTGGGCAGTGAGCCCGAATTCCTCGCTACGCGCCTGCCCATCTGGACCACGCCGCTGAAACCGGCCTCAATAAAATGCAAATATTTCGAAACAAGTGCCTAAGACAAATAGTTTTAATAACACAAACAAATGCTTAAGAGCACCATGGTTCCTCTGCAACAAACATCTACTAACGATCAAAACATAAAGCAACTATAAACCAATCAACCTTAACATCGCACAACTTTTACACAAACTTACCCTTAACTAAAAGGCATCAACTCACTACATATTCGAAAAAATTCCATTTGAAATAAGAATTAAAAAGAGAGTTCCCCTCCATTTGATTCTCCAAACATTTGCCAGTAATGAATAATTTAAGTGGGCTTTTTGTTTCTCGACCAATTTTTAATAAAAAATAAGAATGCTGTACTTCATCTAGTATTTGTAAAGTTACATGTAAACTGATCGATGTAATTTAAATAATAAGTAATAAAAATTTTTAAAAATGTATACGATGTGACACTGAGCGCTCCGAGGATATTTTCTCGTGTTCCACGTTTTTCGGTCAGCAAATACAACTGTTCAATTTGATAAGAAAAACCCACTCCTCAAAATGTCTAAGGAGGTGCGCTATTTGAATGATACACTTCTGTGGATGTTTTTAGAAATAATGTTCCATATGTTTAGACACTTCAATTCAGAAAACAGTATTGTCTAAACAATGCAATACTACTAGTAACCTAAGTCCTTGCTTCATTTACATTCGTCAAGGATTTAAATCCCATTGGTGTAAAATCAGTGAATATTTCACCTTGTTAATTAACCTTAATTAATTAATTAACTTACAGTATTTTGCTGGGCATGATACTGGAACAAACAATACTACATGTGCAGACTATCACTAAGATGCAACTTCCCTTTCTGAACTAACGTTTCCGATGTATTATCAGCAGTCGCTTAGTGCATCTGCTATCAGTTCTATTCCATCTGCTGTCAGCATTCCGCAGATAGATGGTGCTCGGTGATGTTCAGTTACGTCGATTCCATCACAACAATGTTCTTCTGGCCTGAGAGGAGTATGTTTGCAGTTGTACATATTTCAGTCACATATTTCTAGAACTGCATTCTGTCTTGAACTGTTTGAAAACCACGCAAACTGCCTCACGCGCTCTTTGGAGGTCATTTCGGACCACTGTGCACGCGTCGCCCGGGTCTGCGTTGGTCGTTCCGGGCGGCTCTGTGCTTTATAGGCGTTCATGCGCGTGCGGGCGAACTCCGACAAAAGAAAGTGGCCACGGCGATTCGATCGTGTTATGATCGCCCCCTTTTAGGAAGAGGGCGCCGCCCTCCAGGCACACGGCCCGCGTTACACGCGTTCACGTGCACGCGCGTGAATGGAGATATGTGCACATTGGTGGTGACACGCACACACGAGCGTATTACCCGCCCAAAATACCAGAGTCCGGAATCGAAGCCTGTGCTTTGCTTACGTCGTTTCGCTTGAGTTAAGTGTTGGTGAAATGTGGATTATGATATTAAAATCATGTCTGGTATCGTAACGATTTGATTTAGAAAAGAAAAAAATGACACCGGCGCACTGTTTTTATTATTCCTTCCCAATGGCAATTTCCAGTGCTTTTAATAAACTAAAAAAATAATAATGATCTGAAAAAACATATTGATGACGATCGATTGATAATATATCCATAAATAAGTAAAAAATATATATTTGAGTTTTCATTAGATTTCGGCGTGATTTAAATTCCACATAACCCTTATTCACAGAAATGTATGATCGACGGATGGTTTATTCAATGCAGATGAAATTCCTGCTCGATGGATACACAGAACGGCTGAGCACCGTTTGCTTGCATACAATTGATTTAAGATAAACAAGATATTAGAAATCTCCCGACCTAAACGCTATAATTAGCATTGATATGTTTACTCTGCTACTCCCTGCATTCGCTGATGATCTTATATGATATGTAATGGACCGTAATTACAGAATTTGCCAGTAAGAAATAGTTTAGGTTTTCATTTTAATTAAATTGAAAAAATAATTCATTTTTTGTTAAAATACTATACTTTTCCATAATAAAACAAAAAAATTCAACATTTTATTCGCAATGAAAACTGATATGTGTTTTGTTCAAAATATAAATTTGCATTTTGAGCGAGCGATTCGTTAAGATTTTGTTTGTTCGAAATATCTGATATAAACAATGGTAGTAAAATAAAGCTTTGACTGTCAATCATATCTATTAAATTCTGCTTTTTCTACATGGTTTTATTTCTAAATATTACACTGTGAACTCGAATGGCCAATCGCATGTATTTACGTTCCGGAAAATCTGTTACATTACCAGTTCCAACTGTAAACCAGGTTTACACATCGCCTCCCTTACCTCTTACCGTTTCGCTCTGACGCTCCTGAAATGTTCACAAAACGTGTTTCTACTTTCACAGAATTCACATACTATGTGTTTTATGCATGTCTTCTATAAATTTGAAAATTATACAGACGAAAAAAATGCAAACTGTTAAATCAGTTTCGCAAAAACAACTTTCGGTCTGTGCTTCAAATATATTTTATATTGTGCCCTATATTCCGACAGTAATGCCTAATATTTCTTAACCATTTTTCATTTCAACCGGTCTTTTCCTAATCTGGGCAACACTTTGTGTTGAGCCAATGAGATTACTATTGAACCTTCTGATTTTTTTTTCTGTCGGGATACTTTCCGCTTTTTCTCGACCGTCTTCTGGGCTGCCCTCTAACAGTGCCAGAGCGAACGTCCCAGTGAGGAAATTCGTGTTCCCTGAACGTCACGCCGAAGTAGCCCCTATGCCCATCTAGGAGCTGCACTATAAATCTGGGAGCAGAGGGCCAGTTCTCGCACTAGCACCGCACCACACTCACACTCGCACCGCAGCCATTTACCGCTTACGGGCAAGGGTTTAAAGTAGCATTAGGGTGTATGTAGGTGTACATGAGGTTCTGGGAATGTAGACCATGCCACAAACACAGCTGAAGGATCCAAATCAGCCGTCTGAGATGTAACAGGTACTTACTTGCCTCAAATACAAGTTTCTCCATTTTCCGCGAACTATTGTTTCGTAAAGCCCACTGCAGTACCATACCGACGCACAAAACCCAGTTAGCATCAATGTGTTATTTCGATTTGTTTCTAGTGGCACTTGTCATAAATCAGCTGTTACAGTGTCATTCAATCGGGAGCTTGAACGCCTTCACAGCGACGTCACTATGGTGACGTTCAAGCTCCCGATTAAATGACACCGTCAACAGCTGATTTACGTCAAGCGCCACTACAAATAAATCGACGTATACTCTGAGTACGCTCCGAGCGCCAGAGATGCTGCAGAAGATGGTCGTGCGATAAACCTTCCCCTCCCCCTCTCAGCCGCGCGTGCTCCGCTGTCTCCCCCTCACCCCTTCCTTGCGCGGCTCGGCGCCTGAATGCCGGCGCGCACGGGCCCCGTGATTGGCGGGTTTAATAAACGGTAGTTTGCGCGGCGCCCGCTAGGTGGCAGTGGCTATCTGCATATTAACGTGCAATGCATTACATAATGCATTACAGGAGGCGGTGCAGGCAGCGGGTGGCGTGGGCGGGCGGGCGGCTCGAGCCCCCTCTGATGCAGCCTATATGCAGCTGGCGCGCACAATCGCGCCCGCGACCCCGCTGATTAGCAAACCTAAACGCATCGCGCGATTAGGCGGATCCTCGCCCCGCCCCGCGCCGCCCACGCATTCACTCCCGCCTGGCGTGATTACGGACGCCATTAGTGCCGGCAATATCCGCCAGGGGCGCCTGCGGCTCTGGCATAAGCAAACGCCTGTCCGATGAAGCGCGTGCACCGCAGCGAGCGAGGCGGGCGAAGGGCGTGGCAGGGGGTTGCGGAGCACACGCATTCACAATTGCCTCACTACGTCATCGCAACTCCGGAACAAAATATTTGGTTTTAAATCAGACTATGACTTTCAAATGTTATTTATTTATATACTTATTTATTAATTTAATTATTATTTATATATTTATTCATTTATTTACTTTTCTTAGACGATTTTGCGACATGACCATTTAGCCGCGTTCTGCATTCACCGTTGAAGGCTACCTTCGGCGCTTTCTTTCGGCGTGCCTCGTGGGCGTCCCTTGTGATGCACAGGTGTGACTCTTTCCCCATCATATGATGGTATCAGTTAATACTGTTCGAACTGTCTTGTTGGAAGAACGTCTATTTTAAACGGTAATGTAAGAGTCGATCTTTTTAAAACGGGACATTGCCGGAGAGTTTTAAGCTAGGGTTCTGTTACATGCCACTAGTGTAATCATTTCCCGGTCTTTAAATTCCCACTGACTACAGCCGAGATTGAGTTTCTTACTAATTTACGAGAATCTACAAATCGCCTTAAATCAACAGATCCTTCTCAAACATTCAGATGCTTTCTCTTTCACTCTATTGTAGTGAAATACTTTGCACATGAATATGCGATACCCTTTAATCCTGCATCCGATGGTCATTGTGTTCACCCTATGCCATTCCCATGTCCGGTGCTGTGTTGCGTGCTCACAACGCACAACCTAATCCTGACATGCACTACATTTTAAATAATTTTAAAGCGATTTTTAGGAATACTCATACACTCATACTATTATCAAACTTTTAGTTTCAATTGATACAGAAACCAATGTTTATTCCATAACCCATGGTACATAAATGTATTGACGTTCACCACACCGCACGAAGCATCCGCCCCTGTCTTTCCTCCCCCTGCCTCCGGCCACCCGACACCGCCCTCCTCCACCCTCACCTCACCCTGTCGCCTCGGCTCAGCCGCGTTTTCGTATTTTTCCCCTCGGGCGGCGCTGGCGGCGGCGGTGGGGCGCTAGGGTAGGGGGGAGCGACGCGCCATTACGTCAAAGATGTTGTGCTCTTTAATAAAGAGCGCGTGTCTGATTAGATTGGCCTTCCCGGGCGGGTCGATAAACCGCGAAATTAATTTACCCTTCCATTGTTACGAAATGACTTTGTGTTTTATTTTTTCGCGTCCAATGAGCGTCTCTGATAAGCGATTGGCGCGCGCTTTTGTGATAAAGGCCTCCCTCGCAAATTGGACGCGCGAGAGCCGCCGACGCTGTGTCCTTAATTACAAGATATTGTTCGGCGGCGACGGCGCGCGGCGGCCGCCCATTATCGGCGGTGGTCGCGCTTAAAGGGCTCCTGTTGTGCCCGACGAGGGCGCAGATTCGCCGCCGGTGCGTTCCCCACAGCAGGCCGCACTTCCGGGCAGCGGCGCTCGTTATGCAGATGATTGAAAATGTTTCTCATCTGCGCGTTTCAAAAATAATGCCTGAAGGAGCGTGTGATTAGGAATGACAGCGATATACCATTTCCCCCTTCTAAATATGGGTATTTTTCTAATAATACCACTGCATATTTTCGTGTCAAAAATTTGTTTCGATGTAGAGTAAACAAATGCGGGTTTTTAATGAGAGGTGTTCAATGAAATCCACATGCAGAACGATATCATATTTTAATTTGAAAACAGATTAATTTTGTTGTACAGTGAACTCACTTGTTTCACTCTGTTTTTAAATATATAAACATCAGCGCCAGATTTGTATGGGACCAAAGTTTATATTTTCGTGTTTCAGAGCCTGAAGACATGCACTTACTGGTTTGATGGGATCTGATTGTACATGAACTCTTGTATTTCTTTAACTACGTCTCTTCGGAGCCCTTCCGGTACCAAACGTCTAGAGCAGGTTCAAGACAACGGCAGCTGCGAACTTCGTTACACCTACTCCCTGACCATACACGTTGTACGCGTACTATTAGTCGAGAACACATACTCAACCACGGAACGAAGGTAAAGACGAAGGCGAATTATTTTCAATTTGTTGAACAAAGCTGAAATATTTTCAATATTACTCCTTTGTAATTCTACGAACCCCCGAGGTATCCGTCACCAACAGTACGTATTTCAATATAATTTATATTTACATTCACCATTTTCTCCCACTTACTATTATTCTCATTCCAATGTTATTCCTGATGTATTAGATATTATTATCTTTAATAATGTTAATTTCCCAATATATTAATACTCTATTGCAGAACTAGATTCCGATCACCTTCCCATTAAGATTACTTTTAACCAGGGCCGGATTTAACTTGGTGGGTGCCCATGTGCTGATTTTTGGTGGAGGCCCCCCCCCCCATATATATTATATGCAGTTGACGGCTGACAAAATAAAATCTATGTGTCAAATATGTTTAATTAAAAAAAATTTTTTGCAAATAATTTTTGCGTACAATATTTTATTTATAAACCGAACAACACATTACAACTTAATTATAATAACTAATCTACAGGAACTTTTCTTGCTTTTCTGTAAGCAAACTCTTCAATTACATCGTCGAAAGATAATTCTTTTAGAATATCAAAATTGATGTTCAAAATGGAAAGATAATTAAGTCGTTCTTCTGTCATACTAGCCAAAAGAGCAAGTCGAAACCGGTGATCATGTTTGAAACACGATATTCGGTTAGATTATGTGCGTTTAATACTGAATAAATCATAAATAACTTTGAATACATACTAAATAAGTAGATATTCTTGAGACTAAAAATGCATCATGAAATCTAAATTTAAAAAAATACAAATTACTACATAACAATGAAATTAAAAAGTTTTTGCAGAAAAATAGACCAAAATAAAAAAAAATTAATTTTTTATTTGGTGGAGGCCCCTTTTTGGTGGAGTGCCCTGTGCTGCAGCACTGTCAGCACATGCATAAATCCGGCCCTGCTTTTAACTCTACATTGCAAACTACTCCTTGTTTAAACTATAACCATCACACACATTGGGGCAATTATAATAAATACATTATACAAAATTATACAATTCCTAAATATCTAAAAACTTTTTATGACATCAATTTAGAAGTTGATAAATTCACATCAATCTTACATCTTTTGTATAAACATTCCACTATTTATTTTAAGACCTATATTCATTCCCGATCTCAACTTCCAAAAACATTTATTAAACCAAATTAACTCAAAACACCATTTACGACGATATTGGCGACAGACAAGACGCCCTGATATAAAAAAAGCGAAATAAATTATCAAGAAATATAAAAATACAAATCGATAAATATAAATACGAAAAATATCAAAACTACAAGTCAAATCCATCCCAATAGCCGCACTTTGCGGTCTATAATTTTAAAAAATTACGAAAACATTTACATCTATTCATATATTAACTGATAATAGTTTTACAGCTTATTCCGATTCTCAAAAAATCTTATTGATAATAATTTTGAAACTCTCTTTATTCCAAATCCCATCATAAATCATAATTTCAATAATAACATAGACTCATTCCTTTCTACTCCACAATATACTGTTCCCTCTAACAGCCACTTTATTTCTCCACAGGAAGCCCTCAATATTACAAAAAAAAATTAAAGAAATTATCAGGCCCAGATCAAATATCAAATAAAATGTTAAATGAACTAATCATTTCAGCTGTAGCTAAACTGACATATATATTAAATTCCATGCTCAGAATTTATTTCCCTCAAGCTTGGAAAATGGCTTATGTTCTTCCCACACCCAAAGTAGGTAAAGATCCCCACCATACAAGTAATTATCGACTAATTAGTTTCTTACCTTCTCTTTCGAGACTATTTGACAAATTATTATCATCACGTTTAACAAAGTATGTTCATTATATTCAAATTCTTTCTACCTATCAATACATATTTCGAACAAATTACTGAACAACACATCAATTATTACGCGTAACAATATATTGCACAATCCTTTCTCTCTAAAGAACATTCTGTTGAATTATTCCTTGACGTAGCTCAAGCTTTTGACAATGTCTGGCATAATGGACTCCAATTTAAACTTCATGATATTGGTACCCCTCAATATTTATTAAATATAATTCTAAGTTTCTTATTAAATCGCCATTTTGCAGTTAAAATTAATTCTTTTCTTGCCATTTTACCTAAAATTTATTCATAAATTTAACAATGTTCAACTCTTTCCTCACTACTCTATAACATCTACATGTCTGATATTCCTACTTTACCCTTCGTCTCTATTTCATTTCGCAGATGATACTGCATTATTTTCATCTCACTCTAACATAAAAATTGCAAGTAACATCTTTCAAAATGCTATTCAAAAGTACATAAGGTAGACTTACAAACTGGAGAATCAAAATTAACCCTCTTAGAACACAGTCTAAAATTTTCACACACTGCAGACCTACTAATTCTCCTTCCCTAATTATTAATAATGTCAATATTCCTTGGTTGGTCCCTAATTATTAATAATGTAAATATTCCTTGGTTGGTCCCTAATTATTAATAATGTAAATATCGCTGTTAAATATTCGGGTTTATCACTTGATAAATGTTTAACTTGGAAATCTCACATCTCAAATATAGTTGACAAACAATATCACAAAATCTCTAAGCTTAAAGCTTTAATAAATAAGAATGCAAAATTACGAATAAATTGAGGTAAATTAATATAGAAAATGATTATTCGTCCATCTCTTACGCTTGTTCTGTATGGGGCAATACAACTTAATACGCATATAAAAAATTACAAACCCTACAAAATACATTTTTAAGAAATTCATTACAAGCTGAATGGTTTATATCAAATAATCAAATTCACTGAGAATTACAAATAGAACCAATTAAAACATTTATAATGGCACAGTTCACAATGTTTTATAACCTTCTGCGCCTGGTTCAAAAAATTTTGATTTAGGTCAACACTATGAAACCCTCCGAATTCACTCAAGATTCCCCAAAGATATTTTTCATCCTCCATAATTTTCTTTTTACAAATTTTTACAAAATATTTATAATTAATATCTTCTACTCTTCTGCATTATTACTTTTTAAACTATATATTCGTTAAATTACCATTTAAAATAGGAAACTAGTTTACCTAATCAACAAAACGCTGGCATGTCTTAAATTTTTTTTGATTACTTTTAAAGCCTCTGAAAAATTGTATTACAATTAAACAGGCAGCAAATACATTTTTTTTAAATTCCTCCTCATTATGATCAATAAATTCATTTTTTCATTTCATTCTTTCTCTTTATAATTTAATGCATATCCTAATGTTCTCTTTCATCCCCTGGTAACTGCAATGGTTTAAGATTAGGGTAAAACCAGATAAGAGATTTTGTTTCTTGAGCAGCCGCCAGATAGGTCATAAAAAAATACGAAGTTTTCCTGACTCGGGCGGTAGGTTATAATATAATACTGCGATAGTTTTCGATTTATAGTAATTTAATTAAGTAGGTTGCTCGGTTAATATTACATATAATACAATATTAATTAATTTTGCAATTTCAAAAATCATATTATTTCATTGGGCACGTTTTAATTGATCTATTAAAATCATTTGACAATCCGACTTCAAGAAAATATGTGAGTGTGAGAATATTGTTAGCAAAGTTTTCGCGAGCTTTCTTAAGTTGGAAAAATTCGTTTAAACGCAAAGATTGATTGTTTTTAAACGCAATGTCCAGTCATCGTTTGTTAAACCTTTCATTTCACCATAAAATCAGTGATTTTAATTGCATTTGGTGTATTATGTTTTCCAGTTAAGGTGACCGGCAGTATTTCTTTGCAATAGTTCCTTACAACGAAATACACAGAACGTGGTAAATATAAAACATTTCAACTCCATTTTTAGGAACTTATTCAATTCTGTGTGTCACAGTGAATAGTGATAGTATTGGTATTGAAATTGTAAACCTCTCTCATTTCATCAGTTTTCAATAATAAATAATGAGCGACATGACAGTATTTTGGGTTAGAAGTTTTTCATTTAGTGCAAATGGAGAACTTTTGTAACTTTTCTACAGCAATTCCTTGAAGTTTATGTGGTCGTAAGGGTTCATCTAGTTCAAATTTAGTTTTGAATCTGCTATACACCTCCTAATTTGAATCAGATATTTGTTTCTCAATGTAATATATTACTCAATTGAATGGCGTTATTCAGAACAGAACCAACCTTGAAAACTTAAAAATGAAGCAATGGCGCTATGTAGGCAACTGGAGCACTAGTTCTTTGATTTTCACAATATATCTAAGCGATGTTTTCCGTTGGGCTGATCTTTGGGACAGAAAAGCTAAACGAAGTATTATTATTCTTGCGTTCATTGATTGAAGAAAATGATCAATTACAGATATTATTGATTAAATTATAAAATAACTAATGTAAACTGTGGGTAAATATACATCCCACACACCTCTCATTTAGCGATTGCATCCTTGCTGCTTGAATTTTTAAAGTATGTACCAACTTTCAAGCCCCTTTTCAAACATATTGAACCTTGGGTTTATTTGTTCTGCCTAACTTCATTCAATTATGCACATTTAAATTATGCAATGACACTATTTTAAAAGTCTGAGTAAATTGTTGAGTAAAAGCACTAACAAAAGGGGAAAAATTGGTATGTCACGCATTCCCACTAGTTGAAAACAAAACTTCTCGTACCTCATTGCTATCTGCACCTATCTTAACTATCTTCGGGCAATCACTAATTTAACCTAATAATACAAATCGTGCAAACTTACAGCCAAAAAGACCTTATAACACAGATTTTACGACCTCCATTTCGAGATCATGTTGAGATGATACAGTATAGAGAGGAAAAAGAAAAAAAAAACATTTGAACAACCAACAGATAAAACATAGAAAGAAAGAAATGAGAAAACTGCCAATGAAACTCGTATTTTTCAGGCTCATTGTTCATCATTCATTCATTGTTCTCGTTAATTGCAATCGAAATACACTGAACAGCAAATTATCACAGCGTAGTATGAAAAGTTACTCTAAAAATATGTTTTTGCAATGATGAAAATAAACTATGGATTAACAGGTCAGAAAGCGTAACAATTTGCTTATAACCACGATATACAACTTTAAAGAAAAATTCGTTTCAATTTGAATAGGGAAGAAAAAGTCTGGTAAATATTGGAATATGTATTTCATAGGAAGGTTCCCTTTAATTTTAAGTAAACTTAAAATGCAAGTATGAATCCAGCAACATGATTTCAAAACCAATTAAAATGGATCAATCCTTTTACAGTTCGCAAGCGGTCTTGCAAAAAATTCAAAATCACCAGAGAAAGAATAAGAAACTAGAGTGACACACGTGTTACAACAATTTAGCAAGTTGATGACAAGAAACTGCACTCAACAAATACTGCACCTAACGTCTTGAAAGTTTTATTACAGTGATGTAATATTGATTTATGAACAATATGAAGGCAATTTCTGGAAAAGAAGAGAGGGATTTTTCCTCCTGTTATTCACGAAGACATTGTACAGTTTGAATAAATTCAATCTGAATTTCTAAGAGCAATATAATTGAACACAATAACTGAACACGTACAAATTCATTGCAAAACGTTTCCAATTAGTCTGCATTCTTACTACAGTTTGTAAAACTGACATATTCTCAGCAAATATTTCTCTTTCTCAGACCGTGTAGTACAGTTTTTACTTATGTACAACAAATAGAACAATGTCAGTAGACATTAGTTTAACTGGTTTCTTGTTTATACACACTCTCACAGTGCATACCGCACCACTGAGAGAGATTGTGACACATGCTACCGATTTGAAAAAAAATCTATGATTATTATTTACTACATGCGGCTTCAATATTATATCTTCAAGTGATCTGTCTAGTCATGTTAACAAGAAAATGTTACGAAAATGCATGAAGAAATATTGCATCAGTTGCAGAAAGATCCATAGCTATATTCCAATATGATAACTACCCCATCTATCAATAATATTTCAAAATAAACGAGTAAAAATTAACATATTCAAGTAAATAATACAATTTCATTTGTAAATGTTCCCTTACGTTTTATGTAATAGTAATATCACATTAGGACTTTTTATAATTAACTAATCCTATTAGAAAGATTAAAAACTTATATCTTTAAAATTTACATCTATCCATAAAATTTAGTCGGCAAACAACATTCGAGGAATATCGCGTCTGTAAAAATTAATGTCATAACAATGTTCGGTAAATGATGTTTTGCGAGCGTCCGTGTTCGAACATGACACTAATGCTGCACTGAGGGAAAATCCTCCACGTGTCATTTCGAATCTAAAAGTCCCTAATTCCAGCAGAACTCATTATTACGCCCCGCTCATACGTTCCATCATGTTCGGCAAAATGAAATAAAACAACATTCTCTCGCAGTGACACATGAAATTACGCAATGAATGGATAAATGAATACGGGAGGGTGATGCAAATTTGCATCAGAAGAATACTAATATTTCAAATATAGTGGCTGTGATGGGTTGCAGTTGGTTTGCTCTGTTGATTACAACACATTATCCTTACCGCTCACCTAATATAATTGAGAATCATTAGAAAATTTGATATTTACATTACATAATACTCCGTTACTAATTTCTATTACATGATGCTATATTCAGCCATAATGTGCAAATTTAAAGAAGCTTTAACAACACATGATTTTTTGTACTAATTCAAACTTTTGCAGTTTCCGAAAATTCAGAGTTCAATGAAAATAAGACTTGCATCTTTCTTTTAAGCGTCCCTTGTTTTATACGTGGAAAAAATTGTGAAGAAAAAAATTGCAGTGGTTTTTGGGATTTGTTTTATAAATTGCATTAAATTCAAATCGAAATTACACAAAGACTACTAGTTCTTTTCAAAAAATTGTATATGGTCTTTTTGAAAATCTTATTTTTTAGAACACATTTCTTTAAGACAAAAAGTTATGTCTTCAATGTTGTGGCTCGGAATGTTACCTTTTTGCAATGTTTTGCAATTTAAAAAAAATTCGCAAAAAATTAGACTAGTGCCAATTTTTTATCGTATTGTTTTCCCTTGCTACATAGGAGGAAAAATTAAAGAAAAAATATAGGTCCGTTTTACAGAAAATAATTGTTTAACAAATTTTTTAAATTGCATATATTTCACGACAAAATTACGCGACTACTCATATTTTCAGAAAATTGTACATGTCCATTATTTCACGGCACGTCTTTTAACAACACATTTTATTATGAAAAAATTTATATTCAACATTGTGAATATAGAAGATGTTAATAAAATGTAGGATTTTTGAGATTTTCGAAATATCAAAGATTTCAATGAAAATGAGACCTGACGTTTCCATGGAAGCATCATTTACGCAACCAAAGGACAAATTTTAAAAAAATTGAGACAATTTTGAAAATGTTGAGGCGCGTATGTAAATTATCTCCAAAAATGAAAATATCTTCAAACTTGAAAGGCATAGAGTTTCTTCAAATCGATAGAGGAATATCGAAGGTCGGTTTTGGCGCTAGCGCTCGCCACAGAGAGATGTACAGACGCGTTTTGCCATCATTCGATTTTTCAGTAGCAAAGGCCGATAAGACATGGATGCTGGCTACATATCGTGGTTTAAAAATTAATTTATTAAATTTAGGAACAAGAATTATCCAGGTTCCTATTTAACACTTTAATATGTTACCAGGTTCCGGCAATAACTGTTTTTCTGACGAAAATTCGCCGTTTTCCAGCGAATATATTATTGTGTCATACGAAGTAAAACGAGAAAGTATATATTTATTTAAGCTAGTGATGGGGCTAGTTTTTTTGTACTCAAGAATGATTTTTAATTTGTCGTATTCCTATGTATGTACGGAGTACTACAGGTAGTATAGAGAAAGTTGTGTAATGTTAGGAAAATCGATCTCGAGATTTCATTGAAAATGCACGCTCTGAGTTCCTCTGGTGGCAAAAAAAATAAAAAAGTTTTTTCAAAACGTTCATCCGTCTGTCTGCCGGCTAAACGGGCAATACTTTTGGGTAAACCAAAATTCTAAACCAAATTGACAAATTTAATGCTGATATGCAGAACCATTATTCGTCCAAATCTCACCTACACTCTCCCCTTTGGTCTTTAACTGCTGCTAAATTCTTCAAAAGTTCCAATATAAGGCATTTATAAAAATTACCAAGGCACCCTGGTTTGGGCGCAATTTCTATTTACATAAATATAAAGGAATCAAAACAGTGTGTTCTTTCCTACAACATTGAATGCCCTGTTCTTCCACACTCGCTAATTTACAACCTAAAATACATTACTTTACAAATAAAATCTATAAATTCGCTAATCTTCTAAAAGCCACATTTCCTTTTACTCTACTCAAACCAATTAAAAAGAAACAAATATATCTCATAGGGCACAATCAAGACAATAATGACCGGTGGTCTACACTTTAAATATTATGTCTATTTTTACTTTTTCGTGGAATTCCGTACGTCTTACAATTTAGAAACTGAACACAATATTATTGCTACTTTTGCCGAGATTTGGTTCCAGGCAATGACCTTAAAAAGCATCGCATAATATACAAAATCGTCTTATGACATTTAAGGAAGGGCCCATCTAGTGGAAATAGAAATTAATGGAAAATGCTGTACCATTTCTTTGATGTCTTGAATCGATTACTAACTGAGGCATCCCCAGATTTTCATAGGGTTAAGCTTTTAGTGTGTGGCCCTGCTACTGACTCAGTTCTAAAGTGGTATTCGCGTTAAATACGACAACTAACTTGCTGCATTTATGTAAAAGCGAGCTAGATTAAATATCATAAGAAATATAAGACTCAATCAAATATAGTTTTAAATTAAGGAATTAGGAGCCAATTTTGCAGTTTTCTTTATAATTGAAATAGAATAATACTACAGATTTTTAATGAAAAGGTTAAATGACTTGAAAAATAATCGGTGTTTCAGAAGTTATTCAAGTAACTGAGATAGTGGTCGTACAATACAGATGTGATGCAGTACACATAATTATACGTACAAAATGAGGTTCGTTATATGACTTTAACCAAACTCAAATTACTTTTTTTAAATATCTCATTCACACTTAATTCAATTACGCATTTAGTTTCGCAATATTTCGCATTTAGTTTTTCAAATGGTAAATACACAAATGAACTTTTTGTACGAGTAACTAACATTTTTATTTGCCAGAAACCATATTAAACATACATGTTTATTGTGAACTGCTATTCCACACCTTCAATAACAACTAAGCGACCATACAATAACAGTCGAAATAGACAAATATGTAATATTTGAAATAACTCATGATAAGCGTTGAAAATTATCAGTTCAGTTATCAATACAAATAGAAACGAACGATTTTGGCAAGAATTGGCGCGAAAATATTGGCTCCCCCGGAAAAAAACTATTTTCAAAGGCAAATTGGCTACAGATTTCGGTTATTATCACTTACGCTCTTCATGATGCAATAGTCTTACTGCACGAGAACGTAGAGAACGGTTAAATGAATCATTACATTCCTCAAAGAGCTCAGGAAAACGGGCACAATAATTAGTGAAGTTACATTTGTATCCAGAAGCAAAAACCAGGGGCTATTTCAGCAATTGCTCAATCAGGAAAACTGAACGACAAAAGTTATTGAGACGGGAGTCATTGTCCTAGAAGATGAGATACAATACTTGTTACTTGCTGCACCCGTGCTGTAACATCGCACAGAAAGAAAGCTGTAGAAAAGTTACTACAGAAACTACCGTATTTCCATGAATATTCACATGTTTTATGTTTACCAAGATCTTTACACATCATGGTTCTTTATTCATGGATTTTGGTTCGGCCTATTACAGGAAATCATTATCTTATCGGATTGGGTAAATTGTTTTATGTCATCACTAAAAATTTTATGTAAAAGGAATTTTTTTAGATTACTAATCACTAGTTAAATGTGGTGTTGCGGACGCTGTAAACTATTTGAAAAACAGTTTCATGTGTTGAAAATTACTTTCATACTTCATTTTTTATGCCTAGATTTGTTGAAATATATTCTTTCAGTATCTGGCAGTAGACTTATAAATTAATCGTTGTAGCTGATAATGTTATACTCCCGTTCAAAGGTTCCCAACACCCAATGGCCTGGTACGTTATCCTGTGTATCTCCATACGAAATACGAACTGGTCTTACTAAAATTTCAAAATTATAATCGCCCTGTCAATTACTTGTAGCTTTTGATGAAAGTTAAATTTTAGTACTGCAACAATTGTTTCGCTATTTTGCTAATACGCACAAAACTGAACGTACCACATTTTGCTAATACGCACAAATATGCACGCAAGTAGCGCATTAGCATAAATGTTAAATTCAAAAATGCAGATTATTTCCAATTAGTTGCGAAAAGTCTGTCGCAACATCGTTTACAACTATATTTCTTTAACACTTTCATATATTTCTCCCCTAATTTTTAAAGAGATTGAAAGTTCACAAACTCAGTATAATTTCTGTTCACTTGTACTTCTGCAATTGAACTATTAATTGTTTTGCATGCGAATCTAGCGTTGCATGCACATCTTACATTAAAAGGCGACTGTTTTGTATGTTTATGTGAACGTGTTAGCTAAGTTTAATCAAGGCAGTCTAGAGGTGGGGGCATTACACCTCAAAATGTGACGTCATCGGACGGGCCCGTTGGAGTAAGACCTCTGCAAGAGTCGCTCCTCACGATAAGTTTACTACTACTACCAGTGAGGTTACTGTGTTCGATGCGCTGATAGTATTCGTGAAAGTGTTTCACTAGTAAAAACAGGTGTAAGTTTTACTTGTTCTTTCATTTAATTATTTATTTTCTAAAAGTGTATGTAACAAGCCATGAACACTAGGTCACTGTGATGTGTGAACACGACTGCCCCGGTACGGGACAGTATATAAAAATGGCAATGGACGCAACAAATGGTGAAGAAGCAACCTTCGGAGAGACTTTTATTCGAGCTCAATGGCAAATAACTTTATGTTCGCATTTCAAAATGGTCAATTGTTGCCGCAATATTAGGCTGGTTACATTCCATTCCAGTCACAATTGAGTGTTAACTTGCCACAGGATATAATGCAAAACATGGTGCAAACTTAACAGCAAGGTTTAACGCGACTAGAAACAGTTCAACCGCCGCAAGTACATCATGGCACTGCCGGGGATCTGCTACCTCCCTCGAAAGAGCAAAACCTTGACGAGGAGTCCCTAAACGCCAAAATAAGCTTGGAGCAGCTCGAACAGCGCGCAATTCAACGTACTTCCAACGCCTCAACCATAAAAGGTCGACATATCTTAAAGAGAAACAGTGATTCTAGTGAAGAGTTATGTTATTAAAGACAAAAACTTTCACAAACAGAGGTAAATTAAATGCTTTATAACGTACCTGTAGGAAACAGATTTGAATCATTAGATGACCTAGAGGAAAATGATAGTGAATTCAAAGCAGTAAAAATTTCCCCAATTATTATTCAAAATTACAATAAAAGAGAAGATGAATTGCTAAATTATAAACTACTTAAGGAGGATATTGTGAAAAATGAAATTGAAAATTTTGAAGTAAAAAAAAACAACAATAAATTGAAAGTGCAGTTTGGTAACATTAAAAACTTCAGGAAATTTAGAAAATTTTGCGAAAAAAACGAAATCGAGTTCTACTCCTTTAAAGACCCATCTGTAAGGGCATTTGAAGTTATAATAAAAGATGTCCAGGAGTGTCTAGATGTCAAGATTGATTACAACTATCTATGAGAAAGTCATTTCGAGAAAATTTTGAAGATTTCAATTTAGGCAAACTCAAAATTTTTACTTTTTTCCCAGAATTCAATATGTGTGTTACAGACACATTATAACTCCCACCACTCACCTGTCTGTAAAGTCCAAATCTTCCTTCTAAAGTATCAGTTTGAAATTTACCTAGCATAATATACTTCATGTCTGCGATCTTAACAAAAATGTACTGAATTAAATCAACCTCTCAGAATAAATTCTGGTGTGGTATGTTGCAAAACTTGGAAAGTGTCCAAAGTGAATATTCCAGTACTCAGCGAGCATGTGGCTAAAGTGTTGGACAATTTTTCCCAAGTTACTAAAATATCATAAAATTTACAAAGAAACTGTACATTGCTGTCAAAGGGACTTGATATTGGATTCCTAAAAGGATCGTCGAAATGCAAACCACTATTATGTTTTTTTGTTAACAATTTTCCAAGTCAATACCATTTCAAAAAATCAGGAGTACCATTAATTTGTATTGTTTTTTCCGATGTTCCCTGACACTTTAAAGCTACAAGCTATTCTTTTCATCAAAAAGTTTAACAACAGGGAGAACATGTTGGCGTTCCAATGGTGATGGATATAGAACTTTCTTTGAAAGAGAAGGAGCTACTTTGAACATATGATTGACTTCATTTTCTTAAATTTGCTTTAAATCTCCAATACGTGCTTGGAAAACCAACTGATGGGCATCAATATGAAGAAAAACAAATTTTGAGAATCATCTTACTGATTAAGCCAATTATTTCTTACAGATTTGAACAAATGGGCAGAGTCAAAAAGAAGAAATTTTTGGTTACAAGGACAAAAGGGATTAGGTAGAGGTAAATGAAGAGACTTAGAACCACAGAGCAATGTATCCATACTCCTATTGATGCGATGGTTATCACGAATAAGAGTAACAATATTGTAGCCAATTTCTGTCAAAACTTTCACAACAGCCAGAGTTAATTACTTCAAAATCACAGCAGATGAATCTTTCACAGGATACAGTGCAATATAATCCTCATTTTTAGAGAAAAGTGAAGAAAGCATAAATATTTGAATTTTTGTGGCAACTTTATTATCTTCAGTCAATCTAGTAAGTCTACCCCCTTGATAATGAACTTTTGGATTTATATGTATGTCATCTAATAAAACACTGATTACATGTTCTCGGGAATCAGTGTTGGGAGACGTATTTTTGAGGTAACTGATTTGTAAGAAATTTATGCCAAAATCTGATTTGATATATCACGTTATTACAGTGAGATAAAATGGACTGGATAAAACTAAGATCTCTAAGGAGTTTATAACATCCTGGAAATTTGAAAAATTTTGAAGCAAAAGAAATAAACATGTTGGGTCAATATTTGAGATTTGTCGTTGAGATGAGTTCATATTGGCCCTTTAAAAATTGCAATTTGTTAATGATAACTGATTTACAGTCTGGTAACAACAGCATACAGGAAATAATTTCATCAACATCCAGAAAAAAATGCTTAATTCTATCAAAGTTACTTTCTGTTGTACATTTGGATTTTCTATGGTATACGATATTTGCGGAATTATGTAAGAACGTAAAACTGAGACATCGAACATAACGTTCATTCATTCTCTACCATTACTCACAGTTTTGATTTATCCGTAATCACTTGCAATTCTTTAAGTTTACTGATTTCCGAGGCAATACTGTTCGTAGGTTTTTGCAAATTTATTTTTTTAAATAGTTAATTCGAATCTAAATTCTAATCAATCTGCAGCGCGATTTACTTGGTAATTCAAATGTTCACTTAAAGATAACATCAGTGCTGCAAGCGTCGTGAAAGAAAATTATGGCGTATTTTGCTTAAATATGTGTAGGTGTTTAATCAATGCCACCTACATAGATCAATTTAGTAAGCGTTGGTTTAATTACAGTATTATCTCTGAGATTGCAGGGCCAAAACATGAAAAAATACGTTTTTGGAAATTTATTTGAATCTTTTAGCGGGATCCGAAAACAAATTACCAGTTTTCCGTAAGGAGACCGAGACGCGTCGAATGACATCTTATACGTCTGATTGGAGCACGGGAAGTGGTCTAGATGCGAGTGACGGAATCTCACACATCCACACCTCTGCACATACGCACACTTAGGAGTTTTACTCGAATACTGTATAGGGATTGATTGATTAGTTATTCCGGCCGCGTCAACTACTATGGTCATTAGTTCTGTAAGTGAGGTGCGTGTTCCTTCCTCGGGAGATGGGGTGATCTTCTCTCGCTGGATGCTGAGATTCGGCTCCGAATTTCTCGTCGACTAGCGGGCTTCTCCGCATCCCGGCATCTCTCACCAGCGGAGCACCGTTTCAGCCTGGACAAGCTCTAAGCTCCCGGATGTCTCCCGTGACGTGTGGTAGTGTAGTGTATGTGTGTATGTAAGTAAGCGTGAGGATAGGACAAGGAAGAGGAAGGAAAGATTACGCCGGTCCGTGGCCCGTTTGTTAGGGTACTGCTCCAGCATTCGCCTAGTGTTGGTCGGGGAAACCACTGAAAATTACAGATCAGGGCAGCCTGCCTCTAGAATTCTCCTCCATCCAGGGTCTGAATTCGACCTAGCTAGTGTCGAAAATCCTGCCACCGTCGGGCTTGATCCTAGGAGGCAGTGCAGTGACGTCATTTCGTGCCCTGAGCCACTCCTCCCAGTACAATACTTGCTATAGACATATTTGATATTTTAGAATCATGCGATATATTTTGAAACTAATACATTAATATCTTTGTTAAAATCAATATTATTTTTCTCTTTGATGCTCGGTATAGCCTCTAATTGTAGAAATAGTTATGCATCAGGAACAATTTACTTGGCATTTAAACTTGTACATGAGTTATAATCTAACGTTATCTGGAAATTTGTTGGAATTAATGTACAACTATTGTAATTGAATTTATTTGTAACCAGCTGTGTATACTGATATCTAATGAATATAATTAGAACGTTCGTTGTTATGAATATATATGTACGTATTGGCATTTTGACAAAAAACAATGACTCGTATATCAATAGGCAAAGCAATGGTAGAATTGTTAGAGTAATTACGGATTATAAGAATCACGTAGGTGGGATTTGGTTATTATTTTCACAACTCTTTTCTGTAATCCCAAAGTCTGGGAGCTTTAGGATGTGTTTCGCGAATATATTCTGTTACATCTCAAGCGGTAATGAACATTCGCGAAATATACACAATGAGCCGTATGAAGGCTGACTGAATTTGAAAGAATTCTGAATGCATAGCGAATGTACTTAATTTGATGTTCAATTCATTTGAATGGACGTTCCATTTGAGGTTTGATTGAATTGAGAGACAAAAATTTTGTTAAGGAACACTACATTGAAAACTTTCTCCCTTCGTTCACTATTAATTTGTTATTTCGGAACGAATTTGAAACATCTGGTATTGTACTATTTACTGTTTCTTTACTGCAAAGAATATTCGTAGCATTAGCGAAAAGAGAAATGTTCTTCCTTTTCGAAACGAAGGGCGTGAAGTAGAAAGAGAACAGGGCCTAAAATCGAAGTCTTTAAGAAACGACAATGTTTCCGTAGATTTTGATATTCTACATTCATGTGGACAATCCAAAAAACGCTTCGCATTTACTGAAAATTTTTTTCATTCGTACGTAGAATAGTGATATTTCTGGAAACACTGCCGACGAGGATCGAAGGAAATTGGACGATCATTTGAATTAATTTTTGTTGCCCTTTTTGAATAACAGTTTTGAAAATATCTTAAAATGTAACGATGCATAAGGATGCATTAAATATCTGAGTTAGAGTTCGATACGTTTTTAACAATGTGAAATTCATCTAAACCACCTTATTTTTAGTAGATCGATTATTTTGAGAAATTCATACAATTTTCCAAAGAAAATATGTGTCAAACATTTGGAGAAAGGTCTGTTGTTGAATTTTTGTCTTTAGATCCTTCCTGAAGTCAACCGCATTTCTCGAAAATATTGGTTGAAGAAACAGGTCACTGTTACCAGATTATTTTCTTCCTTATCATTATCTTGTAAAACAACATTCTATACGTGATTTCTAGTTGATGTGGTCGTAATTTTCACTCTATTCCTCCTTGATTTAGTTTCGTCATCTGAGTCCAAAATATTATTTTCATGTTACATGATTTTAGCTTGTCACATGACTTTTGTTAACAATGATTTTAATATTTGAAAGTAGAGGTGGAAATCATGCGACACATTACATTGTTTAGAAAGGAAATAAAGAATTTATTTTGTTTTACATGATAATTCCAATCCTGGCATTATCCAAGAACTACTTTTCCGAGAAATTTTTAATTTTATTTTTTAAGAGGAAAGCATTTCTTGCAAATGAAAGTGTGAAAAAAATACTAATATTTTTCATTTGTATGAACTGCTTTGTAAACTGCGTTCCACGATTCCTGTTGCAAGTAGTCTCTGGATAATATTATTTTACTTGTAGTAAATAATCTACATATATATGTATTATTTAATGTGTTGGTGTTAGCATTTTTTTGTAATTGAAGTATTTCTCTTGGCCTGATTGTATATTAAGAGACGCTGACATTGACAATTTAACAAGACTTTATTTAAGGTAAATAAAATGTCCCTGTTGTTTTTGTTAATTTTTGTTTGTTTAACTGATATGAAGTAATGGTCACATTTTAGAAACACCAAATTATCGCTTATGGAAAAACAATTTAAAGAGTTATGGTATTTTCTCAATCAAAAACTGCGTACCTTAGTGTTTCAAGAATGCCTTTAATAGATTTTTATGCCAAAACAATTGAATATTACTACGTTAGCATTCAAAACTGCAAACTCGCAACATTTTTCTAACACAGGTCATTATAAGGACACACCAAGGTAGACTTTAAAATGGAGGTGGAGAATTTCTTTCTGCCGTTTTTCAGCGGATCAGACCGCGGAGGCTGCCCCGAGAGATGAGATGCGGAGGGCAGGGCGACGGTGGCGCGGTGGCGGCGAGGGGCGGAGGAGAGCCGAAGGGCGGGGGCCACTAAGGCGTGGGAGGCAAGCCGCCCTCCGCCCTCCCTTCTGCTCTCGATCAACTGACAGCTCTTTCATACGGAAAATTAATTGGTTGGCGTGCGCACGTCAGTACACTGAAAATCTAATTAACTGAGTTACCTCATGGGTATAAGGAATCTATACGTACAGTGTGCTCCAGCAGTCCTGCGGGCGTCGCCTGCAAGCAGGCGCTGTCTGAGGAGACGGCCCTGACTGCGAACGAAAATGTACGCTTTGGTGGGGCTTGATTCCATGCAATATTCTGTCACCAAGGCACTAATGCAATAACAAGTATTTTAATCTTTGATATTAATTGAGATCGATATACGACTTCAAATAAAATGACATCACTTGAAGACATTTTAATGGGTTACATCTTGCCCAAAGGACGTTTCTTTTTACATATTATATGCAATTGATTTAATTAGAGGAAAGCGATATTTCTTCTCTCCACAACAATTCGGATAGTCATGTGAGCAACCAGAGTAAGAAGGAAGACTATCTTGAAATTCTAAACCAAATTGAATAAATTGGTTTATTATACACTAGTGATCTAGTTTCAGTAAAGAAAACCTGTTTTCATAACGAAACCTTTCAGCCAATGAGTCGATGCTAATGTCACCAACACTGATAACATCAAAAACGATCGATCAAAATATATCAATACTGAACGAAAGAATTGCAGCTGCATCTCTATACAACAAAAGCGAAAGTGACAACTTCTGATTTAATTCGCATGTATCGAAATACAGGAATACGAATTACATGCACAAGTTCGTTTGTGAAAACGTTTTCTGCATCATTATTTAAAAATATTTTGTTCTCTTAGTATATAATACCATAAAATGCTCATTATTTTAATATATCTTTTCTCTCATCAAACCGATCTGAATGAGCAACGATATTGCTTTAAATTAAAAGTAACAAATTCTGTCGTAAAGAAATGCAAGATTTACTTATTAAAAATACAAATTAGTAGTTATGGAAAAAGACAGCGATACAAATGTGCCTAGTGCTGACAATACATTTCCCTCATTGCATATATCATCATTTTCGAGTTTATTTTCTGTTTGAATGGTAAAAGTGTATCGAAAATATAGTTTCGTTCAAGATTCTAATTTAGTTAAAAACATGCATTTTTATTTTACGCAGTGTTTTTTCCATTTGTTTTTCCAGAACCGCAACTTCCACATAAAAATCATTATTTCTACAAAATGCATTCAATTATTCTCATACTTTCAGTACTAATTTCCAGCAACAAATGTTGCAATGGAGAAAATACTTATTCCGAAACATCGTTTACATAAATGTTACGTATCTGCGGTAGTGCCAACATGCTTTCGCAACAGCTGACGTCGAAAGTAGTGGAGCGCGCAGTCGAGTGAGAGTGGTGCCTGCGACAGATGGATAAAGCTAAAGAACAAAAGTCAGCCCCGCAGGGAGTGCGGAGAGGCGGGGCGGGGTCCACCCGCCCCCATTTTTCCTCCCCCTCCCCACCCCCGCAGCGCGTTCTCGCCCCCCGCCGCGCGCCCCCTCCTCCCATAATAGGATTGCAATTATGATTGCTTTGCTTATTTTGCCATTCATGTTTAATTACGTTTTCCACTTATTGTCCACTGACAAAACAGCGGCGCGCTCGGCACAATCACAAAGTCACTTTTTGATCCAAATGGAACCCTCCCCCTGCACATAAAATAAACTAAATTGTGCGCTATTTTTATATCAACGCTAAACGCGTTTAAACAAGTGAGGCGTGTGTCGCGGTGCGCTGTGCAACTGTCACACAAAAAGCTCAGCGGGACAGAAACGCAGCGCGCTTCGCGCCGGCCACACCGCCTCCACCTCCACCTCCACGTCGGCCTCCTCCAGCGCGGTCGCTGCGCGGGCCCGCCCTCGCCCTCACCCTCCCCGCCCCCGGCCCCGCCGCCGCCGCTAGAACTTGTAATTAACTCACGTTTTCACGGTTGTCTTCTCAAATGGCCAGACAAAGCGAGTGCGATTACACCATCGGAGTGCCATTATCCCGCAGCCCCGTAGCACGGCCGCCGCTCGCCGCGGATATAACGTATGAAATCCACTTTACTTCTGGAAATGAAGTGCGCCCGAGTCAGTCCGCGAGCAAGCACCCGGACTCCACCGGCCACCATCCGCTGCTCCTCCTCCCGCTTTGCTTTGATTTATGCACAAAAAGCGCCCGTGCGCATTATTCGCATCAAAGTGCGGGGAGACAAATTTTTTTTTTTAAATTGTTGTTTTTTTTCGGGATGTTTAATTTTTTTATTTTGTTTCGCTAGGTCCGCCGGGAAAATGCTGACATTGGCACGGTGGAGAATTTTCCGCGTGACGGAAGTCCTGAGAGCGGGCGGTCTGGGGGCGATTTCCTGCGGAGGCACGTGCACAGGACACTGGTGGGTCGCTCACGCGAGAGGCCACTTTGCGGACTTTTATTAGGTTTCGACTTGGGTGCTCGCTGCGTGACAATCAAATGTTCGGGCTTTTTTTTTTTAAGAGCGTTGTACATATGGTCAGGATATTTTATTTAGTACTTCATCAGAAGAATCAGTGTTTGCGGGGACATTTTGAATGCGGGTGTTTATTTCTTTATGTATTTCTTCATGTGTGAATAGAAATCACCTCTATTGTTCTTTAGGCTGACGTTTTTAAAGATCACCATATAAATTTTGATGTAATCAAGTGCAATATATATAAATTCCAAACTTCTTTGTTCCTTATGATATTATTATTAACAGTGCAAGTACAATTAAAGAAAGCATTAACCCAATATATTGGGTTAATGCTTTCTATAATTGTACTAGTACTGTTAATAATAATATCATAAGGAACGAAGAAGTCTGGAATTTAATTTTTATGTAGTAACGAACATAGAAAAACAATGCAAGTACACATTAATCTCTCATGTATTGTAATATTCTAAATCTTTGCTTCATAGACTGAAGACAGATGATTGATGTCGTAATGCAAGTGTAATCAAATGAAAAAAATATTTATCTTGAAATTAGTTCGAAAACAATTTTCTTGAATTTACTAGCATTAGGCACACGATAATTTTGAATATCCATTATATAATGGTGTAACTATTTTACAATCGTATGTGTCAGTAACAAATTGATATTTGTGCAGTGATTGTTTGCAAATTCGGCAAGAATATTATTCGACAAGAATTAAACATAGTTTAAATGCGATTCAAAATGGTTCTCCAAAAAGTGCATTTTTTTCAGCAAAAAAATAAAAAATTCTTTATAATACACGTAAAGTCAGTAATAAAGTGAGAGCAGAGAACAGTAACTTTCTACGTGTTACGTGTAGTGGTGACTACATGTAGTACAAGGTGTAATAAAATAATTAACTAAGAATATTACTATAAATGAATACATAGATACTATAGATTCTTGGCTACGTGTGCATTAGATATATACTACAATAGTTACAAGTGGGGCGGTCATGGCAGGAATAGGTAGAATTAAATAAATTCTTAAAAATAAATACCGATCAACTCGGAGTACATCAGTTTGATATTAAAGATTAAAGTATATGTTCAAGAAAAATTGTAAATTTGATTCAGCTTCAGGTTTTTTCATCTAAACACGCGGAAAAATTGTAGTTATTGATGTGAGTCTGAAGCATATTTACGTAAAACCCAGGAAACGCCTTTTATGCCATCTAATACATAATTGAGATAAATATAAACCCTCATAATGTCTTAAAATGGTATATTTTATGTAATACACGTATATTGTCCACAAGTAAAATTTTCTCCTAATCCAAATTTAGTAAATTAATTTGCAAAATAATACAGACCATCAACATTCAGTTCCGTAAATTATTGCCTACAAACGATTACGACATAAATCAACATTTTTTTATCGTATAAGACGTGTCATTCAATGAGGATCTCAAACGTTGTGAGAACATTCGCATGTTAGATGATAACGAAACATTTACTTAAAAGTAAAGCGGTAGCAAATAAAATAACACATTTCAATTCTGTATTTTCACACAAATTAACGGAATAGAAAGCACAGCAGAGGGAAGCTACAGAAGTACAGCATCGGCAGAGAGCGAGTTTCCAATATCAGTTCGGCTGCGCCGGAAACGAGAATTCAAGGAACAGCTGTTGCGTGAACACAGCCCCAAAAGATCAATGGCCCCGCACTGTTTCGGACGACAAATTTCTTTTTCCTAAAGTGGCAGCAATATCCGGCCAATCATTTCCGCGAGCCTTGCAGCGGCAAAGGGGGAGGGGGAAGGGGGGAAGGGGGAGGGGGGGAGGGGAGGGCGGAAGCGCCGGGGCCGAGCGTCGAGCGGGACGCGCCGCCCGCGCCGCTCGCCCACGCAGCCAATTTGCGGCTAATGCGCCTGTGTGCAGAGCCAACGAGGCCAAAGCCATGAGCCGCGGAGCGCGCGCTGCTCTCCAACTTCGTTAGGCGCGCGCCGCCGGGTGTCAATGCGATTGCCAACCACCACACCACGCCACGCCACGCCGCGCGCCGCCGCGCGGGAGAGACGCGGCGGCGGGCAGCCCGCGAGGGCTGGTGAGCCAATGGGCGGGTAGGTGAGCAAGAACACGGACGAGCGGGCGGGTGGACAAAGGGGTGAAGGAATGACGGGTAGATTAGTAGGCCTACAGAGAAGAGAGCGGGTGAGCAAATGGGCGGGTAGGTGAACAGGCGTGCGCACGAGCGGGTGGGTGGAGGATGGGGATGAGAAAATGGGCGGGTGAGCGAATGGGCGGAAGGGTGAACAGATCTACGGACAAGCGGGGGAAATGACCGAAGGGGTGAGCGAATTGTAGGATGGGGGAGCAGCCGAACGGACGAGCCGGTGGGTGAACGAAGGGGTGAGTGAATGGGGGGGGGTAGATGAGCAGGCGTAAGGACAAGTGGGCGGATGGGTGAATAGGTCTACGAACGAGCGGACGAATGACCGAAGGGGTGAGTGAATGAGCAGGCCTACGAACGAGCGGGAGGGTGAGCGAATCGGTTGGTAAATGGGCGAGTTGGCGAGGAGGCGTAGGGACGAGCGGGCGGGTGAGTGGAGTGTGTGAGTAGCTGGGTGGATGCGCTGGTGGATGAATGAGCGGGGGGGTGAGGGAGTGGGAGGGTGAATGAGCGAGTAAGTGGGCATCCATAGGTATTAACTGGGTGAGTGGGTGTGGGGAGTGCATGTGGGGAGAAGGAAGACTGCGGCGAGCGATGAGAGAGCGAAGTGTGAACGGGAATGCGGACGGGTGAGCCGGTGGATGAGTTGGCTGGCCTATGAAAAGGTCAGGTGATAGCGGGGGGTGAGCGGCAGGTCGGTGGACCCGGCGTTGGGACGAGCAACTAAGCTGATGAGCGGATGAACGTGTGTGAGAGAGCGCGGGGCGTGCGATCTACACGAGAAGTCCTATGGAATGGAAACAACCCACTTAACGAGCTGAAGTGGCCAAAGAAGGCAATATTATGCTTGTACATAAATTAAGTATTATGTTAGCAACACAGCAGAGAGAATGTTAACGAATGGATTGTAAATCATTCAACTCAGAAAAAGTTACCATCAAGTGTGTGTTGTTCAAATGACAGGTGACAGTGCGCTGGAAAAATTAAAAACTGTTTCTATTTATTCAATAGGTTGTTTCATGAAGCATTCTGATCACCTACAGTAGCGAAAATAAGCACATACATTTTTGAATTTGTCTGAGAGTAAGTAAATTTACTTAATCGACAACGATGACAATAATTGTAAAAAAGGTTAGTGTATTAGAACACAGATGACAAATCTGCCTTGAAGGGTAGAATGTATTCCGGGCATTCCTACATGCAGGGGATGGGAAACAGGAAAGTGAAAGGAGAGGGGGAGGGTAACGTAAGTGGGGAAGGGGTGTTAGTAGTGCGTTTACAGAAGGAAATTACGAATCAGGAGACGGGAAGTTAATGGGGGACAAGCAATCAAGCGTAGGCTCAATAGAGGAGTTCAAGTACAAAGTAAGCGCGGTGCTCACAGCACGAAACGTGAACAGACGGTACTCGGAGACGACTGTCACAAAGCGGACAAAAGACGAGACAATACCGAACTATATCTTTTCGGAAATACTCCTAAGCAGTGAAGGTTAGACGCTTTTGCAAGACAAACGAAAATTTAAAAAAAGTGTTCATAAAGATGTGAACTTGCGTAAATGTAGAAACAGAAAATATATGAAAATTGAAAGTCTCTGAAAAACTTGCACAAACACCAATAGTTGTCAAGATGAGTAAACATTGTTAGAATATAATGAGCAATCAAGGGTAGATTACAAAAGAAAAGCGAGAGGTAGGTAGGCGAACTCCTGAAAAACAAGAGATGCGCTAATAAATACAAGAGGAAACATTGAAGAGGGCAACAAATAAAAGGCAGAAGAAGGTGGTAGAGTGAAAAAGGGAAAATAAGGGAACTGAGAAATAAAATCTAAAGATTTCGAAATCAAAACGTAAATAAGCGTGTGGCTGAATAGAACCTGGTAAAAAAGAAACACAAGAAATTCTGAAAGAAAAAAAACGCAAGAAAGAACGATAGAAAGCAGAGTGAGTACGTAAGTATGACTATGTAGAAGTACCGTACATGAACAAGAGAGAATAGAAACACCACAGAAATGAAAAAAAAGCAGATAAAAGACCGCAAGATGCTTGAAGGTAGAGAGTACTACATGATTAAGAAGGAAAATAATGAAGAGACCTTGAAATCTCATTACTAGGAAAGAAGGAAGAACGCATGTGCAAGTTGATGGTACGCAAAGGGGAGCGCATCTGAATAGAAATATTAAGTAAGAGAGAACCGCAAGATTGATTGATTGGTTGTTAGTGATTTCGGGGACATCAACTACTAAGGTCAATAGTTCCGTAAGTGTATGTAGTGTACGTTCTTGCTGGGAGGCGGCGGTGGTCTTTCTCGCTGTACGACGAGATCCAGCGCCGACCTATTGTCGGCCAGCAGAGGTTTCCCCAACCAGGTATCTTCCACCAGCAGGGTACCACCCCAGCCGGGACAAGCTCTAAGTGCCCGACTGGCCCCCCGTCATGTGTGGTGGTGTAGTGCATGTTAGTGTAAGTGTATGTAAGGGGTGAGGATAGGACAACGAAGAGGAAGGAAAGATCGCGAGCGGTCCGTTTGTTAGAGTACTGCTCCGGCGTCCGCCTGGTATTGATCGGAAAAATCACCGATCAGAGCAGCCGGCCGCTAGAATTCCCCTCCACACAGCGCCTGAACTCGACCTAGTTGGCAAGCTAGTGTTCTGTCACCGTCGGGACTCCAACCTCGGACCTCTCAGCCAAAGGGACTGCAGTGACATCAATCGATGCCCCGAGCCATCTCTCCGGGTAAACATCACGAAGAAATACAACTGAAAGAAAGACAGCGCGCAGGTGGCCCGCATCGCCAGGACAACGCGCGCTGCGAGGTTCGCAAGGGGGGACTGGAGGGAGAGAATTCCGATTATCTTGTTCGGCGCCGACACGTGGGTTCGAGCCCCGCGTTCCCTGGCGCGCGGGAGGGGAAAGGGAGGCGGGGACGGGCAGCCCAGCGCCGCCATTACGTTCTAATTAAGGCGTTCATTAGCCGCATATTACGTTTGCGGGCCAATGGTTAAGACTGGCATGATGACCGGGCGCGGCACTCGCGCGTAGCCCTGTCTGTCGTTACGAAATTGTCTGGCAATAAACACCAAAAGCGACTATCACCCTTACAAAGTAACCACTGACCCATTAACAATTACCAAATGCAAGCTATATTTTTCTTATGAATACTCACGTTACCAATGACCAATACGTTCTTCAAACCGTGAAACAACGCCAAATCAAGAGCACACATGTGATTCATTTCCTATATTATTTATCTTGTGCAATGTAGGCGTGTGTAAAATATAATTATTTATTTCCTTTCGTTCGCTGAAGGAATGTTATAAAAATTAACTGTCAATTTCACAATAAATAGAATACAGCAAAATCTCCATTTTAGTTTTGAGTAAGGCAAACAATGACTTTTTTTCTAATGATACGGATGAGAACATAAGCAATTTTCACTCACAAGCATCCTATTGGATTGGGGTATACAATTTTCTTTTCCGCCTGCTTCACACTTTCACTTATTATTTTCTTAGTGTCTTAATGTATCCACGTGAAACCACTAACATTCATTTATTAATGCCTTATTCATACCATGGTAGTATCGCTCGCGATCCGTGGTCGAGTGTTTAAGAATCTAATGCTGTAAGCGTCAGAAATTGGTTGGAGAAAACAATTCTACTGCATCGTCCTGCAATACCCAAGAATTGAATATATTGAATTGAATTGCCTTATTTCACGTGGCGAGACTCAGGCCATCAGGCGTGCTCTTCCGTCTGACCACGCAAATGTCGCTACGCTCCTTGAATGTGTCCGGCGCTTTACGATCCACGCTTCCACGATCATTTTATTAATTCATTTCTGATCTCAGAGATGACCGCCGTTTATTGGCCTTATTCTCATCAAAACCTTTAGCGCACACGACCCTCGTGACTGGCACAAGGACTACGTAGGGATTGATGAATTTTCCGTACGCGTCAACTACCATTCAGTTTATAAGACTCGTAAGTGTAGTGCTTGTTACATATAGGAAGAAGGCGATTTTCCTCCCCTCTTACAACCTGAGATAAGCGCCCAACTCGTCGGCTATCGGAGTTTTCCTTTTCAGATAACTTCGACTAGAGGGGCACTGTTCCAGTCAAGACAAGTTTGAAGCCCCAACTGGTCTCCTAAAATGTGTAGTAGTTTTGTGTTTGTAAGTGTAAATGTGTGTGAGGGGAGAGGATAGGACAAGAGGAGAAAAACAGGATCACGCGCGTTCCGTGGCCCATTTATTACGGTACTGCTCCGTTACTCGCCTGACATTGATTATAGAAACCACGAAAAAATAGCAATCTGGGCAGCCAGTCGCTAGAATGTTCCTCCTTACATTGGTTAAATTCGACTCAGATATGTAACTAGTGTCGCCGGGAATGGAACCCTAGGACTACGAGGTCAGAAGCACTACAATTGCAACAGTTGTTGACCTGAGCTATCCCAGCCGGTAGGCATCAGGATTAAAACCAGAAAACTGTCTCTAATAGATCTTCTGAAGTAATAGTGTTTGGATGTAGGAACTAGGTAGAGAGCTGGTACAGCTAGAAACTACCACCCTTAAGGTTGGTCGAGGGTAAGATTATACACATCTTTCCGGTGTTGGGACAATCCCTACTGAATTTCCCTTTAGTTGTGGACTGTCATGGTGAGTTCAAAACACGGGTGGCCTGCGGTTCTTTCCTGCCTCCGCACCGCAACTCCTTTCGATTTAACGCCTTGAGGACTGCCGAGAAACTCGGGGGACATAGTGAGTCTGTCTAATCCTCGCCAAAAGCTAGAACCAGGATCCTAGATTTTCTCCGGGGATTGGCGTAAGTAACAGGCCTCCATAATTATCATCTTGGCTTAGACGTCTCACCTAGTTATTTACTAGTCATTGAAGCAAACAAGTAGTAGAGCAAGGCCCTACTCCAATTCATTGATATCAAATTACGAGGTCACAAGTTAGTGTTATCGGATCACTGCTTTTTAATGTCAACCGGTCAGATATTCTGAATTAATTATTTCTTAAATGTTATTATTTGTTGGTGACACTCTCCTCTTTTATTGTGTAGAAATTGCTTTTTCAGATGTTCAGAAATATTTATTTTTTGTTGCAAAACTGATGTTGTAAGGTGTGATTCAAAAACTCTAAAAATCAACCGAGACATGGATATTATAGCTTCCTTAATTCAAACCCTTGAAAATGAATACCATATCCTGACAAACACATTCTGTACGCGTGAGTGATCAGGAACCGTAACTAATGATATCAGGGAACTCTGACAGAAAGAACTTAATGCAACTAAGCAACGTTGAAGATTATTCCATTGACTGCTCTACATTTTATTCTTAAACGTAATAATTTAAGCGCCTCAATCGATGACTATTGAATCAGGTCAATATTTCCTTATTAACATACTAAGATCCAAATATTTCATTTTACATTTTAGATTTCTTATCATTAAATGTTTCATTTCATTAAAATGAATTCTTCCCGTTATTAAAAAACACAAAGATACTGACAATCAACGAAATCAATTTATTAATCACATTAATTCTGTAGTAAGCATATTAAATAGTCATTTCGCTGACCTTTTTGAACAGGTATTTGAACACGTCGCCCTTTCTTGAGAACATGTGCTGTGACGTGTCTGTCTTAATCCGTTTGATTATTCCTCCAGTAGCTTTCTTCTTCTCTATTCCAACAAAAGAAATCAATTACATTTACTACCTTACAACCTGCATGGTGGCGACATGGCTGCATGAATCAATTTATTGGTTTGATGAAGAAGAACCATTTATAATTATGTTTGGATGATTTAATTGAAATAAATAAAATAATATATTTAAATATTTTAACCTATCTTTATTCAGGCCGATGGCTGAGGTGGCTAGAGCGTGTGCCGACTCAGTGCTTGGGTCTGAAGGGTCTCGGGTTGGAGTCCCGCCGTGGGCATGGCTGTTTGCCTCTTGTCTTTCATGTATGTGTTTTGTCGTAGAAGGCCTTGGAAGTGTGCTGACCGCAGACTGATGAGGTCGCATTTGTGTTTAGTGTAAAGGTGTGTCCTATGCGGCATATAGGGGGTACCCGACGCCGAAATCGGGTACCCATGCGAATAGACGAAATCGGCATCCCCCGAAGATGGAAAAAGCCCCAAAAAGAAATAGAAAACATTTCTATTCAATCTCAGAGATCAAGTATAATCAACTAAGTAATAGTGTTAAATTCCATTCTTTTAACAATTTTAATTCCTTTCACCTAATAAATGTATTTTGTCATTACAGTGTTTCTTGTTGAGATTTAGGCAAAAGATTCATGAGTCAGAACGGAAAACGTGTCACTAATATATGAAGAACAACAATCTGGTACTGGTGAGTTCTGCCTGTCTTTCCTTTTTAAGGCCTAATAGTATCAGATGCCCTAGCGTGATTGTCACAATGTATAACCCAGCCAATAAAACATAGCACAAAACCGAACTAAACGAAAATATCATTTCAAGCTTCGAGAAATGAACCAATTACTTTCAGCGATTTCTCTTTGCCGTTTGTATCGCTGTTTCTGTGAAAACCCTCAATATGCGCGGACGCGGTTAAATCGCAGCAATTTGTGCATCATGAATAGTGCACAAAACACGCGTCACGGAATACGCGCCCTCCATCCTCATTCGCTGAGCCCCCTTCTGGCGAAAATCGATTAAAAGAGTGGTAATCTCGAAACCGCCGCGCCGCCGCCGGGCCGTCGACAAATTCGCGCCAGAGTGCGGGACGGGACGGAGCGGGGCGGGGCGGGGCGGGGCGGAGCGGGGCGGCTCCTAGAGGCGACGGCGTTTGAGCCGCATATTCCCACTTTGTCTATGCTAATTAGTCATTACAAACACGGGATTAGCGAATTAATTTGCGGGACGATCGGCCAATCAACGGAGCCCGCCGCTAACACAACAGAAACCCAATGCGGGGTCCGGAAATTGCGCGTTACCCGCCGCCCGCAGCGACGAATAACGAGTGGGGGCGGCGGCGGCGGATGAACTCGAGCCCGCTCCGCCGCCCCCGCCCCCCGGCCAGAGGCCCCACCGCCACCACAACCCCCGCTGCCGCTCGCAATTCAAACCTCAGAGATCTTACTCTTTGGTTGACCATGGACTTTAATAGCTCGATCCAATGTAATGCATGGCACCGGCATAGGTGGCTCAGCGAATATACTGATGTCACTCCACAGCCTATGACCGAGAGGTCCTAGGGTTCGAATCCCGACGATGAATGGATTTTCGACACTAGCTAGATAGCAAGGTCGAATTCAGCCGCTGTCTGGAGGAGAATTCTAGCGTCGTACCGTAATTATACCGTTCTGAACGGTAGGCTTTCGTGGTTTCTCCGATCAAGACCAGGTGAACGCCAGAGCAGTACCCTTACAAACGGGCTACGGACCGCGCGCTATCCTTCCTTCCTCTTTCTCGTCCTTTTCTCACCTCTTACTTACACACACTCACATTAACATGCATTACATCACCGCACATGTGGGAGACCAGTGGGGACATTCGAGTTTGTTCCGGCCGGGGCGGTGCCCCGCTGGTGGAGGATACCTTGTTGGGGAAAACCACGCTGGGGGAGTGTAGGTTAGCGGCGAAATTTGTCAACCAGCGGGGAAAGATCACCGCCATCTCCCACGACAAAAGTGTGCACTACACTTACGGGACTAAGCACCTCAGCCGTTGACGCGCTCGCAATCACTAATAAATCAACCGTAATTCATGGTTCGCTGGCTGCATTGTGCTGCAAACACTGCTATTACTCCTGCTGCTGCTAATGCCTATAGCTTGTCCAGCCTCCTCTCTCATTGGGCACACTCTCTTAATGTACGTAACTGAGATTATCTCTTACACTTGGTTGACGATGAATTCCAAAATAAGACTTTTGGACGGCTAGTGATCGCACCGTCGCCGCATGGATCGAGCTCAATAGTCGTGAGGACAAAGATTTCCCACGACTTTCTCTTTGTAGCTCTGATGAGCTTTTATAATGTATTTCGCTGCCCCTTAAACATGAGGAAAGCAGCTTCTGTTGCTTAATCGTCTTTGCGTCTCGCGCGCTGGTACTGTTTCCGCAGAGCCCTGGACCGCTTTTCTATGCCAGAGAGCTCCTGGTACCATCAGGAGGCTACTCACTTTCAGTAAATTAACCCGTGAGGGAAGGAGGTATCCGCCACCTGGTAAGTATATTTCTTAACCAATCAATTTTTTCGTCAATTGTTCTGTCTGCAGCATATGCAACAAGTTTTGTACCAGCAGATGAAAGTAGCTCTAGATAGCATTTCTTAGCAGAAGTTTGTGCATCACACTGTTCACATTTGGTGTGCCCGCGCTTGATATGATAGTAGAGTACGGTGGTCAGTCTCGATCAGGCCATCTTTGACCTTCCAGCCCTGCAATGCCATTTACCACCGCTAAGTCATGTGGTGCATACCATCAGCGCTCCATGGAAAAACGGATATTTGGACAGTTTCTTTACGGAGTAAACGCCATTCCTCAGGAGCTCCTCAATGCGATGTTTGCCTCTTGCGTGTATAGTTTCATTGGGCCACTTGGCTTTGACGTTAGCATCCATACGAATTATCAACAGCGTGATTTAGGGTATTGTTCTCTGTACCCTCTCTATCCCTCGGTCAAGAAAATGAAGAAACCACAGTCACATTTGCAGAAGAGAAAAAACACCGCACTACTACAATTATTACTACAATACCTACTTTTTGGTGCAACAATTTATCATGCAACGAACATATTCTTAAAAATATCAAATGCAAAAAATGTTCTGAAGAATAATATGCTAAATTTTTTATTATAATTATTTAATTAAAATTGTATTAAGGGATATATTTAAAATAAAACTACATAAAAATTATATCCAAATATTTTTCAGGCCTTGCAGATTTTATTTTTCTAACAAAATAGGCTCGGCATATGAAGTATGCTTCGAGGGTAGTATACAGTACGAGTAACTAAGGGTTAAGCTTACTAATGTTCTGCATTAATTTATCATGGGAAACTAGGTCAAAAGCTCTGGTGATATCTACAATAATTGTGTGAACGATGGAACATGTATCAAGAGAATTAGCAATGTCCGGACTGACAGTGACTATCTGACTCTCACATGAATATCCTTTTCCTAAAACCGTGTTGCTCTTCGTAATTGAAATTAGTCTTATCACAAATTCTGCTGAAGTATTCTGCCACCAAATGGTCTTTTTGCTTACATACTACTGGCATAAGACTTACTGAGTGAAACAATTATAATAAAGATTTTTTTGTCGAATTGTCGTTTAATATATATTCTGACGCTACCCCGCCTTACCGAAAACCACCCACCAGTAGGGACCTAGTGGGATGACGAAGATGAATTCTCGAAATGACCTTAAATTTATCCCAGGGCAGTGGGATCTTCGGGCGTGAGGTAGCCCAAGACCCATACCCCAAGACCCATAACCCAAGACACGTATATCAAATGTAAGTAGTGCATGTATTCTCGATGTCAATTGATAGACATACACAACTCAAAGAAAAAAATAACACTCAAATTGGGTCGTGAAACTTATCCTAGTATTTCGTTCCTTGAAACATTACTGACATATTTTGAACGCCGTCAACTTTCTTTAGAATAAAGGCTTTTTTGAAAGTAATTATATCCTCTACAATTTCTACCATGCTACTTTCTGACAACTGAAAATATTTGCTCATAACACAAAAGAAATGGAAAAGGTACTATTCACGTGCGCATTCACTTCTAATAACTTTACACATTTAATCTTAATTCACAATCGTTCAACGATGCACATTTAACCTCCCACGTAAGTAGGTTTTTCATCAACGCAATGATTGCATACTATGTTCTTATTTACCTAATCAGTTTACAAACTGAGGATTTTTACTCTAATTAATGTTAAAGAAGTGTGTCGCAAAATTCTACAAGGCTTTACACAAACGCCATGAAAATGCAACACGCTCTCAGTCAAATTGAACTATAAAAGAACTGTAATTTTCTTTCTGAAGGTTTCATGTAAGTATTCCCACAGATTCTACAATTTGACTGCTCGACCACAGCTCTAGTAACACGTTTCTAGCGGTTGAGCGCTGGTCGCAACACGTTGGGATAATTCCGTCGCGATTCCGTCGCTTACCTCGCGCTGGCTCTGTGCACGCCCTGGCCTCGCTGTTTCGTCGTCGCCGCCGCGCCGCGCCATGCCCTTGGTCTGAGCGCAAGAGACCGCGCTGCCGACCCCGCTACAACGCCTTCACAGACCTCGTCGGAAGTTGCTGCTGCACTCGCCTCCCACCAGATCTAATCCAAAATTCCAGCCACTTCGTTCTTCTTATTTCTTCGATCACCGGGACACGCCTCTTCTTCTTCCTTCCTTCCTCCGCCCCCTCACGTAGAAAACGCCGATATGCCTTTCAGTTCGACCACAAATGGACAGCTAACGGCGTCGTATCTCTTGGCGTCGCTTTCACCACACAATAGATTTTGCGAACTTTTGTAGTCTCGTAACCGTTCTTACCACTTCTCACTGCGTACGTTTTACGCCTAAACTACGTAACGAACCACATCGCAAATCTAGTTCCTTATTTTCTGAACCTTTCTGCCAACTCGTCGTCTTCTGCCACGACCTCACGTTCAACTTGCAACGGTGGATTGCAACCGTTTTTCTTTTAACGCTACAGTATGCAAATCTGTTCTCTAATATGTCCTCACAAAAATGTCTGCTTCATCCTCCATTCGTGATTCCACCGTGCTAAGAGGACCGTCGATGCCCGAACTCACAAGAAGCAAATCTGACGGCGCCCGAATCCAGAAGAAGAACAACACCGGGTCCACTGCACGGCGTATTTTGCGCTGACTGTCTGGAGGTCTGGTCGGTCTCCCCTACGGGAGCGCCCCTCGCTCCGACCGTGACTCGCAAGTGACGCGCAGTGTTGCGGCCAGCGAATTATATATATATATATATATATATATATATATATATATATATATATATATATATATATATTGAAACACAGAATGTGTTCCCTTACACTAATTAAAACATTAGTGTAAGTAATCAATATATATTTTGGACTGCGCGGTACGTACGCCAAGCGCTGCGAACAACGACGGGAGCTAGCAACGGTCGCTACCGCCACCGGTGCCACCGCCGGGAGGCCAGCGTGAGAATGTCGGTTACAAACCGGGCAGCGAGCACGTGCAGGCAGTCGTTAGGAGAATTGCGAGGAGGACAGACGTTAGCGGAGCGGCGAAGAGTTCGGACGTGTGGCGAAAAGCTCGCCGTTAGCGCATTGATAAAAGGGAACATGCGATGTGTTCGTAAAGCAATAGTAATTGTGAAGCAGTAACTAAGTGAAGTAGACAATGAGATTATCATTAGAATAAAAGATTCGTGTTGATAGAACAATCGATCGCGCTGGTATTAATCAGTGTAGTGGAAACCTTATCGAAACTGTGTGGTACGGAACTGAGACCAGTACGCGTGATAGGTGCGGGTTGAGTATTAAATTCATCGACGGAAGGTGATTCGAGAGAGGTGCAACGCCGTGGTATCAAGATCCGAGTCGGGGAGGAGTCGCAAGGTCACCAGCCCAGGACGACCGCCACGCCATCAGCCGCCGACGGCCCACAGCTGCTGCAGAGGTCGGCAACCCTGTCGATACGAGCTGTTCTACGAGCATCGAAGGTATTTGGTCGGGGCCCCGAAGGTATGATAAATGCATATTACACCTAATCTTGGTACCAAGGCTGAGTGTGTAAATGTTATCAGATCATGTAATTAACAAATTTGATTTGCAAATAAATCTTGTTCATGATTGTAGTTCTATTTCTGATTAACTTTCCCAATATTATACCAACTTATCCAGGGACCCATTCACGGAAAAGATACCCTCCTTTAGTGTTATATTGCAGTGAAATACCCGGCATCACCAGGTACGTCACAGCTGGCGCCCGAACAAGTCTGGAAAGCGTGTAATTAAGAAATGTGGCCTTAGGTAAGTTGGTAAAATATTGGAAAGCACTGTGCATGTATTGGACGTATAGTAATGCAGGTTAAAGATAATAGGAAGGCAGTGTAAAGCTCATTATTAGAGGAAACAAAAGTAATAGTACATGTACTAACAAAGCATGTATAAGTCAAGAAAGCACAATGAATACTTGTTAATTACAGAAATTTTGTTGTGTAATTAATTGTGGGCAGATATAGGAAATTATTTGAGAGTAACCAGTATAAAGTTACTACTGCAGTGACTGGGTTTATGAAAGTTACACATGTACATATTGTAAATGATATAATGTAATATAATTTCAAATTTGGTAAGACATGTTAATAATGTTTGAATTGCTTGGTAGTTTTTAATAACATGGAAATTAAAGAATTGGGAAGCAGTAATAATTCTTGTGGAAATATAAGGGTGGTTAATATTATTGTATAAATTGTGCACATTACTTGCTGGGAATGCTCATTCAGCAGTGCATTATCCATTGGTGATGGTAGAGTTTGTGGAATTCAATGGAAAGGATACTAGGTTGGGGAATGAATAGCAGCATTGTGAATGTATATTTTTAATATTCATATGGCACTATTGAGGGAAATTTATGGAGAAGATATGACATGTAACTGTGAGTGATTGTTGTGTACATAATATAGCAATAATTGTGTTGAGAAGTAATTTCAAATTAATAGTGGATTTATTAAAATTTGAGAGTATTGTTGTAACAATGTTAATAAGTTTGTCAGCGGCATATATGTAGTCAAGTGGCAATAATATTACTGATTGTAGAGAATATGTTTATTGTGTTTTTGTGGTGAGTGAGGGTGTGTTCATCATTAATCTGCATCTGAGATATTAGTGCATTACAACAGTTACGTGTAGTATACAGTGCTGGGGCGGACATAGTAAATTCATAGGATAACTGTTGTATCGTTGTTAGGTGAGGCAAAAGGAAAATTTGTGCGAGTATTTTAGTGAAGTGAGGATCGAACGGATAGCTCAAAGTAACAGAATGGAGGCGCAAAATGTAGTGCTGGACCGGGAGGAGAAGGTGGATGAAGTAAGGGAGATAGATGTAGGAATCGATAATAGCATTTCATCGGAAAGCAGGGATAGTGGAATTGGAAGCAGGTTGGACGATACGTCAGGGGACAGTTTCAATAAAGAGGTAGAAATCACGTCAACGCCGATGAACCAAGCAGCAGGAAATCCAAATCGGGGGGGTGGAGAAGATATTAATTTAGGCGTTATGCAGATGATGATGAAGATGTTCGAACAACAGAATGGGAAATTAGATGAACAGAATGGGAAGATATTGGAAGGACAGAATGAACAGAATAGGAAATTAGATGAACAGAAAATATTCACAGAGGAGCAGATTAGGAAGTTGGCAGAAGAACAGAGTAGGAAATTAGACGAACAGAAATTATTCACAGAGGAACAGGTTAGGAAGCTGGCAGAAGAACAGAATAGGAAATTAGATGCAATAGGGGGGCGAATAGGACGCGCTGAAGAACAAATTGAATTAACGAAAAATGAGATGACCAAAATCGCGGAGCGAGTGGAAATTCATGAGCAATGGACTGCCGAAGAATTAGGGAAACAGAAAAAGGAATTAGAATCCCAAGTAATTAGTCTGGGGGGAGATTTGGAGAATAAGTTGAACCAGCAATTAGACGCTAAAACTACTAAGCAGGACGAGAAAATTGAAAGGATGCAGTTGGTAGTCAAGGAAGAAATGCAGGAGAATAAGCGGGAATGTGAAGAGAAGGTTGTGTCACTACGAACAGAGATCGAACAAATAAAAGAATGCAAGGCATCCCCAATTGCAGCAAGCGGGACGATACCATTCACCCCTCCAAGATCACTAAAATTTTCAGGAGACGGTAAAGAAAATCCGTGCATATTCATGAGGGCGGCAGAACGACATTTAGCTGTCATCAATACCTCGGAAAGGTGTAAGATACAATTGTTATATTTAATGCTGGAAGGGAACGCAAGGATATGGGCCGATACATTTGATGAGTTTCCCGAATCAGTAAAGGCATTTAAAGATCGGTTCTTTGAGCGGTACTGGAATGAGGAGATTCAAATCAATTTTAAAATCAGCTTGATGAATAACCACTACAACCAGTCAATGGGAAGCTTGCGGGAATACGCAACAAGGCGTATCATGGAATACAAAACGTTATCCCCACCGATGAGCGATCAAGAAATTATATGTGTACTAACGAGACAATTCCCAGTTACGGTGCAGAATCTATTACGTAGCGTGCAGCACACTAGCTTGGAGAGATTTCAGAATGTGTTAGGAGGGTACGACCTAACTTTTGCAGGCGCACCAAAGAACAGGAATGAGGGGAACATTAATATGATAAGAACAGAACGGAATCAGGGGCAAGGAAGCGATAGGAGCATTAATTACCAGGGAAATCAACGCGGAAGAGGGGGAGACGGATGGAGACCAGAGCCGAGAAACCAAAGACCGGCCTGGAGCGGACCCAACCTAAACCGCACGGAGTCAAGAGGCGGGGGCGGAAGTGCAGCCGACCAACCAGCACAGCCAAGCACAAGTAGAGAACAAGAGCACTATTTAAACCAATAAAGTCCGTGGTGAAAGGTGGCCCCATTACGGACGCGGAAATTGTGAAAGTTAACGTGGTCTCCATAAATACTATACAGCCAGTAACTCACGAGGCCCAACCGTGGCAGAGAAGTAAGAGCTCAGCGATCAGAATCAGGAAATGTCCCACGATTACGATGGAATGTGAGGTAGTAGTTAAAGAAGCATTAGTAGACACAGGGTGCACGACTACAGTAGTGTCGGAGGAGATGTACGAGGAGTTAAAAGCAAAAGGAAAAGAAATAATGTGTTTGCCTATGAATAGGGCGTATGTGATTGGAGCTACTCAGAAGAAGTCAAGCCCAATCACAAAACAAATAATGTTCCGAGCCATGATTGGAGACCAAGTATACGAGATAGTGGCCCTGGTAGTCAAAAAGTTATTACACCCGATAATCATAGGGACGGATTTTCTGGTCGATCACAGAGCAATTATTGATCTAGAACGGCAAGTGGTGGAGCTGGGGAGCCAGGCGATAGGATTCGACTTGGGGATAGACGAAGGATACGAAGTATGCACGGGCGCAGTGGCCGAAGAATCATTAGAAGAACAGCTGAGGCAGCAGACGGAGAAGATAGAGATATTAAATACGCGTCACAAGGAGCAACTGTTGCAGCTGTTGATGGAGAATAAAGAAGTATTCCAGAAGAATCGCGCCCCAATAAAGGGATTCACATTTCGAATCCAACATACAGATACAACACCATTTCGACAGCGTAACAATCCGATACCAGCAGCGCTGAAGCAAGATGTTTCTGAACTATTAGCATCAATGATAAATGATGGAATCATAAGAAAGGCACAGACATCCTACACCAACCCAATCGTGATCGTCAAAAAGAAAGATGGAGGGATACGATTATGCCTAGATGCACGAAGACTAAATGCAGTAACACAACCATACAGGGATGCTCCGTTATCGGTGGAAGAAGCATTGCAGAGGTTTGGAGGGAACATCATTTTCTCTAGTACTGATTTTAGTAAAGCTTATTGGCAAATGCAAGTGGCGGAAGAGGACCAGCAGTATACAGGATTCGCATTTGAGGGAATATGTTATGTGTTTTGTAGAGTGCCATTCGGGTTACGCAATAGCGGAGCTGCGTTGATTCAATGCGTGGACAAGATTTTGCAAGGAAAGCTGCAGAACAGGGTTACACCATATGTGATAGATAAAGTTACGGATAAAAATGTGGCTAAGTTACTAAATGACAAACAGGAAGTGGTGGGACACTACAATTTCCATAACCTAAGACCCTGTCCCATAGGTATGGAAAATAGTGAAGTGTAAATAAGTGTAATCTTAGTGTTAATCTAAACAATCACGTGTTAATTCGATTTTAGGGTATAAGTGTATATAGGATTCATGTAATATACAAGACAGTGCAACCATCGGCAGAGACGATGATACTAAAGTGAATTTTTCCGGAGGCGGGAAAAATCCAAAAAAAGAAAGGAGGAGGTGATGAAACACAGAATGTGTTCCCTTACACTAATTAAAACATTAGTGTAAGTAATCAATATATATTTTGGACTGCGCGGTACGTACGCCAAGCGCTGCGAACAACGACGGGAGCTAGCAACGGTCGCTACCGCCACCGGTGCCACCGCCGGGAGGCCAGCGTGAGAATGTCGGTTACAAACCGGGCAGCGAGCACGTGCAGGCAGTCGTTAGGAGAATTGCGAGGAGGACAGACGTTAGCGGAGCGGCGAAGAGTTCGGACGTGTGGCGAAAAGCTCGCCGTTAGCGCATTGATAAAAGGGAACATGCGATGTGTTCGTAAAGCAATAGTAATTGTGAAGCAGTAACTAAGTGAAGTAGACAATGAGATTATCATTAGAATAAAAGATTCGTGTTGATAGAACAATCGATCGCGCTGGTATTAATCAGTGTAGTGGAAACCTTATCGAAACTGTGTGGTACGGAACTGAGACCAGTACGCGTGATAGGTGCGGGTTGAGTATTAAATTCATCGACGGAAGGTGATTCGAGAGAGGTGCAACGCCGTGGTATCAAGATCCGAGTCGGGGAGGAGTCGCAAGGTCACCAGCCCAGGACGACCGCCACGCCATCAGCCGCCGACGGCCCACAGTTGCTGCAGAGGTCAGCAACTCTGTCGATACGAGCTGTTCTACGAGCATCGAAGGTATTTGGTCGGGTCCCGAAGGTATGATAAATGCATATTACACCTAATCTTGGTACCAAGGCTGAGTGTGTAAATGTTATCAGATCATGTAATTAACAAATTTGATTTGCAAATAAATCTTGTTCATGATTGTAGTTCTATTTCTGATTAACTTTCCCAATATTATACCAACTTATCCAGGGATCCATTCACGGAAAAGATACCCTCCTTTAGTGTTATATTGCAGTGAAATACCCGGCATCACCAGGTACGTTACAATATATATATATATATATATATATATATATATATATATATATATATATATATATATATATATATATATACATGATGAATTATCAAATGAGGTCATTAGACAGCGTTTATAGACAAAACAAACGTTCTGATTTATAAAGTAATTTGTTTCAATTTTATTATTTATTCTGAGAAAGGTGTCAGTTGATAATGTTCAATAAGAAGGATTTTAAGAACTCTTGTGTTCTAATCTTCTCTCCATATAACAGGCAGAGGAAAGATGACGGCTTTGTACCATATATAAGAAAAAATACATAAAACCCCATGGATTTGCTGCCTGTTGGGTAGGGAACTAGCCCTAAAACCTTCAGCAAAAGGATTTAAGATGAAAAACCAGCAGTATCCATATTATGATTCAATAAAAAAGAAACGCACGTGCTGCCTATAGCACAAGTGTCGACCAATCATAACGAAAACGATGAGTCAGGTATGAATGTAGGAAATTATTTTCACTTAAAAACACTGATTTTTGAAGTGCGGAATGTTCGGAATTCCTACCAAGTAATACTCATTAGGGAAATTATTATATTTTTCATGGAACATCAGTGTGATAATTCTCGGAACACACCTCCTAAACATTTAATGTATTAGGTGAAATTTTATAAGTGTTACATATTTTAACATGTAGGTATTGTTATGCAACAGCAATCTAGCCTTGTACAATTATAAAGCCAATTGTATTTATATGCTTGATCATTCCTAAGATGCGACGCCAGTTGTTTAAGTATTTCTGCTGGCAATCGCCCGCGAGAAGGTTCCAGGAACGGCCCACGCCAGCCCCCCTTTCCGATAGTCTCGAAATCACTGCGTAATACGAGCAGTCAATGTATATTAGCTTTGCAAACCTTACCAAAATTATCAACTTTTAATCTGTCGCATGTGTCATGAATATCTTGTTTAGCTATAATTCACAATAATTTCATTCAATTATAACAAATGAAAGTCGATCGTTTATTTGTTGAGAACGCCTCCTGCGAATGCCGTTTCGCGTCCTCCAGCCTTTGCAACGATCGCTCAGTCGATTAGCGACGCTCGCGGTAACCGGACCCGCGTCCACTGCCCTGGCATTCAACTCACCCCAGTGTGCCAATGCACCGCAATAACTTGCGCGTGAAAAGTATTTTTTAACATGCGTGTAGTGTAATATGCATCTACAACAAAACTGAATTCAGGTTGGTGGTGAGACTGAGAATTAGTTGGTGGTGCGGATTGCTCATAAAAATAAGTTGGGAACAATTTTCTAAGGACACGTAGGCGAGAAAATTTTGGACAAGCCTCGCACATGCCATCGTGGATGATGCTTAGGCTCCGAGTGTACTATGCCAACTAATTGGATTTTATAATATACTATAGATAAGTTTTGAAAATGTTGATAATGAAAATATCTAAAAAGATTCAATCAGTATGTAATTGTCGAAGCATATTTTCATTTATTGTAACAATTTATAGAACATAACTTCCTTAATTTATTATATTTTTAATTCAATTTGTTAATATGGTAATGTTTTAGTAAAAGACAATAAAAGAGATTATTTCAGAAAACGTTGAAAGTTTTTAAAAATAAACATCAGCATTACGTAACACTAAACGAATACCCCCTCCCCTCATATAACGCAGCGTAACGCTGCCTCAACCCCCCGCCCTCTTCAGCATCTATGGACGAGCCAATACTTTCTCGCATTATTTCTAAATTTGCAATTTTCGAAACTCCCGAGAGATCAACTAAAATGAAACCTGCGCCAATACTTTAATTGTTCTTTGTTCAATCTCTGGGAAGAACTTCAAGAAAAATGTTTTGAAATTTTTTTTTTTATAAATTGCATTAATTTCAAACACAAATTACGCGAAAACAACACGTTTTTTGAAAAAAATGTACATGATATTATTTTTAAAGATATTTAAAGAACTGCTATTAACAAAGAAAAAATCTCTGTCTTCAAGAAAACCGTCTGAATCGGTTTTGGCGCTAGCTTTGACCACATACGTACAGAATGACAGACGGACATATCTCATCAACGTCAATCGATTTTTTCGGTATCAAGGGCCCACAAAACAGGGTTTTGAACTATGCAACGTGTGAGAGAAAGTAATTTACTACATATATGAATAATATTTATCAACTTTTGCCTTACCGGAATCTGGCAATAAGAGTTTTTTGTGTCAAAAATTCACCATTTTCCGGTGCACCATTAAAATACTTTTTCTTACGAAGTAAGCGCAAGAAAGTAAAATTCTACTTCGACGTTAGAAAGCAGGAATTGTGATAGAACGTAAGGTTATTTTAATGGTCTCAATTCTCAATTAATCATTTAGAATCGTTCTAGTAAATGTTTCGTTCGATTATGTACATTAAAATGTATTTTTGTATAATATTATGCTTTTCAGTATCAATTGCTTTTATTACTTATATTCTTACGTGAAATATAATTTAAAGTAAATTGGATCGTAATTTCACTTATCCTATTTGAGTAGCGCAGTGGTAAACAAAACTATCTGTGGTAAGGTGAATAGAGAGATCTCCTTTATGTGGCTTTGGCTGAATCCTGCATGTCAAATGCCACGAAACGATTCAATGGAAATGTTTAACTTATAAAAGTTACCATAACTCAGAAAAAGGGCCGCATGAAACTCGATGTAATGTGCGAAGTTTATGATACTTTCTAGTTCCTCGCTCGTATTGTAATATCACACTCATGTATTAATACACATCATTACATCATTGTTTCATAATGTAGTATTTACACGCTTTAATGTTATTTTTATATTTCCTTTTGTATTGGTATAGACCCACTGAAGATGGGAAAAGTGTTCCCGAAAGTTGACTTTGGGTATTAATGTTTTAATAAATATTTTACTACCCCCTTTATTTTAGATTACGGAGTATAACAGAAAGATCTTTTTGCCTGACAGAAAACTGTTTAGTGGAGGTACTTGATTTCTACACCGAGAACAATGGTACGGAGACGGGGTTCTGGGATATTGTGGGCAAAGATGTAAAGGTACATTGCCGAGAGATATTTATACCATATTCAGGGAAAGCAAGGGTACTCTTCCCTGGATGTCCTCAGAGAAACAATGGAGATCAGGAGAAGACTTGGCAGATATTTTAGGCGCCGATAAATAACAGCTGGGAAGAGGATGGGACGAAAACATAAAACGAGCTCTGATTCAACACAACAGGAAACTAACTACTAAGTCTGTGCCATTTTCTAACACCACTAATTTCGATAGCGGAGGTTGGAAGAAAATAACTTTTCTCCCGATAGCAAAGGAAACTAAAATAAATTATTTTGACATGAATTTTCAGACTTAATAAAATTTGGAGGAAAGTACTAAATTAACATTGTTGGTAACTGGAGAATTATCAGTGTAATAATTAATAGTCTACATAATTAATAAAGTACCCCCTTTCATTCAAAACGAGACAAATGTTTGCATCATTGTAGTAAAACATTTTATTTAGATAGCATTACGGCGCGGAAAGAGAGAAACCGAACTTCAGAACAAGATGCTGTCGCTAAAACGATACTGCCTGATTTAAAGAATTTGTATCAAATACATAGTACGTCAACATCATCTTGTACTCAGTCTCATACTCAATATATGGAAATGTTCAGGATTTCGATCTTGATGCATTTTGCCAGGACATCATTGAAAGACAAAATGTGAATGGTAAAGTTGTAGTAATTCTCAATTGGTAACATATTCGCAAACAGATAGAAATCCATTTTGTAAAATACAAAAATATAGTATCTTTTCTAAATTTCATTATACATGAATTCAAATTTTTAAAACGAGGATAAACGTTGTTTGAGTTTATGAACAATACAATATTCTGTATACATATAACAGTAAACGAGATTTGTTTATTTTGTTTTATTGAATGAAACTATGAAAATACTCAGCATCTCTCCTCGTATTGCGAATTAGACCATTATGTGCAAAACGTAACTCGATATTCCAGACTTCGAAACAACTAAAGCGCCGTCTACTGACTCCACAAAAAATAAAATGTGAAAAGGGCGAGCGCCTTCCGAAGTCGGACGCTCTCCGCTGCCGGAGCCCTATCCCGTTACTGCCCACTGCTGCGATTACCCTCCAGCAACGGTTCGCGCCCTTAAGCCCGGCAATGGCATTATTTTATCAACATAAACAATATCTCCGCCAAATGAGATTCAAAATTGAGTTTCAGAGACCCATCACCTCGAAGGGAAATTGATTGTCTCGTAGTAAAAACTCGCCCCCGTAACAGAGTTAGCTTGACGTCAGGACGGGAGGGCACGACAAGAGGGAAGGGGGAGGGGGGCGTGGCGAAGAGGTGCAAAGGGGAGACAGGGGAGCTGTTTGTCGACAGATGTCGCTTCGCCCTCGACACTCTTCAGAGCTAAGCGCGCGTCGAGAGACACTATAGATTCGAATTTGCATTTAAAAATGATTTCCTCCCATCATTTGTTCCCTCGTCCGAGGACCAGCGCGCTTTTTCCTCTTCGTCGGCCGCCCCTTCGCCCGGTCGCTCCCCGAGAGCTAACTACCGATTAAGGAATCGGCAACGGCGCATCCTCATCATTCATAGCTCGCCAGATTAACGCGTCCTGCGAGCGTTAGTGTTCATTTTTACCTCGTTACGGACCAATTCTGGGCTACATCCGCCAATTTTCGCGTCGGCGCGGCGGCGTGGAGGGCGTGGGGCGGAGTTGAGCGACGGGGCGCGGCGGGGCGGGGTGGGGTGGGGGCGCTCTCCTTTTTCGACAGCGCTTCGACGAGAGACGCGTCGCCGCCGCCCCCTCCCGGCCCTCCCCTCCTCGACCATGCGTGTACTCGCTCGCTCGCGCCCGCACACACACACACACACACACACACACACACACACACACACACGCATGCGCCTCCGCCGCCGTGTCCCCCGCCGCGCGTGCCCGAGTGCGTCAGATTGAGTTTGCGGACTTGTTTGGCGACACGGCGCGGTGGCGGCGGCGGCGGAGGCGCGTTGCCAGCAGTGGCAAAGGCGACAGAATACGTGAAGGGGGCCGTGGAAACATTACAGAGGGGGCTGGTAATGGCGGTGGATGTGAATGTGTGGTTGGGAAGGAGGTGTCGGGATGAGAGAGGCTACGCTGTGATGGTGGTGGTGGTGGTTGCAAAAGTTGCAATAGACGGTGAAATAAATACATACTGTAAAGACGATAACATTGTGAATATCACGACGGAAGGTTTTCAAATATTGGTCAAATTGATGAATTAAAAGGCCGCGATAAAGACAGATAATATTATAGTAACAGATAATATAAGAAGCCACAATAAACAAGCAATGAATATAGGGAAGTGGAAATGAATAAGGGAGAAAGAAATAAGGAATATGAAATAGGGAAAAGAAGCATCGGTACGGAAACGGGATAATAGGCATCAATAGAAATAGAAATGACGAAAGCCGACTCATTTTCATTTACAGTTGCTTTTTACGTCAGTGCGGGCATTCGAAATTGTTGATAAACGCAGGCAAGAATTGGCTGAATATAAACGCTGGCTAGAGGGTAGCCATTTCCATCTTCAGCGAGATCACTTGGTCTCAGACGGAATGCGTGACGACCGGAGTTAATATCAGCAAGGAACATATTCCGGTGGCGGCGGTATTGGCCGCACAAAAGCGCTGTGCCAGTGGGCAGTGGCAACGGCTCCAAGCCCGCTCGCAGGGGCGGAGAAAGTCGCGTCGGACGCCCTCTCCGCAGTGTTATCCGAAGCGAGCGGGAGGCCGGGCGGGCGATTGAGTTAGACCGTGATTACGCGGCGTTTTTCTTCCCGTTTAAACCGACGACGACGCGGCGCCATCATTTCAATTACGGCTCTTGAGGCCGCGGGCGCGGCGCGCCCTCCTCCCCCGCCGCCGGCGCGGGGGACGGACGCACATGTCGCGCGCCGCGGTCAAAGGAGACCCCGGGCGTCGCGATTAATTGCGTGAATGAACGGCGACGAGCGAGCGCGGCCCCGCCCCCGCCAGCCCCGCCCTCCAGCCGCCACCGCCGCGGGCGCCTCCCGCGGCCACGCACAATCACCAATTTGGGCCGAGAGGCGGCGCCGGCGGTGGCGGCGGAGGCGAGCGCGAAAGGCCGGGCGGGGAGCGCCGCTGGAGGCAACGGTGGTTTTGGTGCTTTGCGTGGTAGTGGGTGCTGTAGACTCGGGTTGGTTGCGGAGGATTCATTGATTGATTAGTGATTCTGAGTGCGTCGACGGCTAACATCATAAGTCCCGTATGTGTAGTGCATGTTTTACGCCTTGTAGGAGGAGGGAGTGATGTCACCGACTTTCCGCACGGATGGCGAGACCCGGGGTTTGTCTCGCGGGGTTTTCCCTAAACAGGTATCTCCTAGCAGCACAACACAACCTCAGCCGGAACAAGCTCCAAGCTCTCGATCGATGTATCGGCAAGTTTGATAGTGTAGTGCATGTGCGGGTACGTGAAAGTGTAAGAGTGTGTGAGTACGGGATGATGATTGCACACAGAAGAGGAAGGAAAGATCGCGCGCGGTCCGTGGCCCATTTGTTAGGGTACTGCTCCGGCACTCGCCTGGTGTTGATCAGAGAAACCACTCATCAGAGCAGCTTGCCGCTAGAATTCTCCTCCAGACAGCAGCCGTTGAATTCGACCTAGCTATGTAGTTCGTGTCGTAAATCCAGCCACCGTCTGGGCTTGATCTCTAGGACCTCCCGGTGAGACATTGGAGACATCGATTAATGCCTTGAGCCATTTAAGCCGGTGCGAGTGTAGTGATAGTCGCGGGTAAGGGGGGCGGCGGGTGCTTCTTCTGTTCGTTTGTGTGGCTGTGGTACTGTCTCTACACAAGAGCGGTGATTCTGGGGACCTTTAGATTGTTTGATTGACTGATAATGTTTCTGGAGAAGTCTACCTTTGGTGTAATAAATGTTTTATCCTTGGAGGTGGCAGATTTTCTCTCCCGCTAAATAGTCAGATCACGCGCCGAACTACTCGTCGTCATATGGAAAATGTCTCCTTCTCCGGGTATCCTCCCCAGCCGGGGCAAGCTTTACTCCCGACTAGTCTTATGACTAGTACCGACTAGATAATGCAGTAGTGTAGTACGCGTATGTTTGTACGTAAAAGGGGGAAGAAAGATAAGAAAGAGGAAAGTAAGATGGCGTGCAGCCCGAACTCCGATGGGTACTGCTATAGCATTAACTGATATGGAGACTTTGAGGTTGCGGGAGGTGAAAGAAATGGTACGGCTGATGCTGAGTATGGAGTGGAGTGTGGCGTTCACTGAAGACACGCAGTGGTTGAGGTAGTGGGAGGCACGTTCCATTGTAATGGCAGAGAAGATGTGTGGGGCGGAGGTGCAGGTGGCTCTCCAGATGGTACTGAGGGAGTTGGGTTGCAGTGAGTGTCAGAGACAGCAGCGATTGCGGTGAGGAGCGTTGGTGTTAGATGAGACCGGGGCAGCGGGATCTAGTTTCAGCAGCAGCCGCGTCGGGGGCCGGGGGAACTGGTGGTGGCGGCTGACGTTCTAGTGATTCTGTCAGGCAGCAGTTGCGTCAGATACAGTGGTGGTGGCAGCAACAGAAGCAGAAGCGGAGGCGGTAACGAGGGGGATGTATTCGTAGCAAGAACCGAGATGGCGTCGCTGATGCAGGCGGAGAGGGGGTGGTAGTGAAGATGAAGGCAAGGATGAAGGCCGTGCAGGTCAGAAGGATACAAGACGGGAAAGAAGACGAATGTCGAGACTAGATTCAGAGTCAAGTAAGTATTTGGACGAAATGGTGAGAAAGACACGTGTGTGAGAACTGAGAGGGTGGAGGCAAGCGGAGAAGCTGACGGGGTGGCGGATGTGCACGCAGGAGTGGGGGCGGAACAAGAGGCGCGTGTGGAGGCAGGTCTGGAGGTGGGAGTAAAGGTGGGAGAAGAGACGGGCGTGGGGGTGGGGGTTGAAGCAGCCTTGAAGACTGGCGAGGAGGGCAGGCATGGTGGCAGGGTTGGAGGAGAGCGTGGACGGGAGCGCAGAGGAGAACGAGGCGGACGGCTGGCATGTTTGACGCTGCGCATGGAGGCGAGCGTTGAGATGGGAGTTGAGGGCGTGGTCTGCTGGTGTACATGGAAAGGGCATGGACGCGGGAGTGGTGCAATGGTGAGTGCGAGGAAGAGAGTATGGAGACAGCAGTACGGCAAGGAGGCAGGTGTCGAGGTGTGCTTGGAGGTGGGCGTGGTGGCAGGCGTTGAGGTGGGAGGGGAGGTGGGCGCGGGAGCGAGTGGGGAGGGGGGCATGGAGTAAAGCGTGGAGGCACGCGTAGGAGCGAGAGTTGAAGCGACGAGGGGGTGTGGAGGTGTGCATAGGAGCTAGTGTGGATGCGGCGAGGAAGAGCGAGTGGAGGTGGGTGGAAAGCATGGATGGTGGCGCGCATGCAGGCCAGCATAAAGCCGGACGTTGAGATATACATGGCGATACGTAAGTGAAGACAGTGGTGGCATGCGTGGATGCGGACGTGAAGGCTTGCGAGGAGGCCTCTGTGCAGGCGTGCGTGGAGGCAGCAAGTGGCGATCGAGGAGGCAGGCCAAGAAGCGTGAGAAGAATAGGCTGCAGTGAAGGCACGCGTGATGGCGTGGGAGAAATCGTGCATTGAGGTGGGTGTGGAGGGGATAGTGAGTGGGGTCATGGAGAACCCGTATTCATAGTGGGCGAGGAAGTTTCCTAGGAAACAGGGCATCGGACGTGCAGGGATCGGATATGGAGGTGGACGTTGAGGCGCGTGGAATGGGGCGTGGTGGCGTGTGGACGAGGGTGTGGATGCGGGTTCGTATGTCTTTGCCTTTGCGGATGTCGTGGAGAAGCGCGGGAGTGCGTGGAGGCGGTATTCAGTATTTAGCTTTCACTACATATTTCGTTCAAGTAATTGTACCGTCTATAATATAATTTTCTTTTCCCAAATTATTTTGTTGTTTTTTTAAAGAAAAGAATATCGGGACTATTATTCATTTCAACACTAGAACTTGAGATAAATAATGTTTGTAAAGTCTTCGTAGCTTGAATTTGTAGAACATGTATTGCCGATATAGAAAATGCTATCTATTGACCTATATACTACTCTAGAAATGTATTTGCTCCGTTGAAACGACCGGTGTAGGAACTTATGTCAGGAAAATATTTTGTACGTTATCTTTTAATCTCCAATATATTAGAACATTCCAGAGAGCAATATCTTGCTGGATCCCATTTCGAGTGTTTGCCAGTTCATCTAAGTTCAGACCTAAAGAGTGAGATGCGGGTTTGAAAATAAAAACGGTTCTAATGTGGCATCAATAGAATAAAACTACTACTTTCTCAAAAACAACTTCCTCTCACTTTGTTTAATGTATACAATTTTTTCTTCCATAAATATATCTCCCTATTTAGGTTGTCCTCAAGAAAAATCTGCGTTATGACTAATGGGAAAATATGAATCCCCCATTCAGAAATATCTTCAAGACCTGACGGTTTTCCTGATGAATTGACACAAATATCAGCGATCTTTGAATTATACTGAATATTAGCACATTTCTCCTGATTCTCGATTATACCGTTTCTTCAAGGTTCGCTTATCGATTTCTCCAAGACATATCCTTCACCCGTTCTCTTTGTCTCAATAAGAATGTTTTGTCTTCTTCAATCTCTATAATTTCCAAAGCACTAGCGTGAAAAATGCCAAACACATTATTTAAATCCGAAATTAATTTACGTTAATGATTTTCTGTGCCTGACGAACGAATAATAGTTATGAAAATAGGGCTACCAAGAGTAATTTTCATAGAAGTGAACTCTTGTAGAAAACCTTGCCTTCCAAAAAAAGGCATTGGCACTCCATTCTGTGGCACGCCGTGCACACTATTCAAGTGCATGACGTGCCTCACTTTTCCATTTTGTGTCATGTCGCACCATTACATTCCACTCCACTCAGTGGCTTGTCGCTTCATTCCATTCAGTTGCACTCCATGGCATGCATCATTATTTCATTCAGTGGCTGGAATGTCACACCATTCCATTCCACAGGACGTGGAATGCCGCAGCAGTTCATTCAATTCGCCGCAGTGGTAGGCCTCTACTGTTCCTCGCAGAGACGTATCATACTATTCTGTTCCGTGGAATGCCGTAGCATTCCATTCCACTCCATGGCAGGTCTCACTGTTGCAGTCAGTGGCATGACACACCATTCCATCCCGAGGCAGGGCGAAGCATTTCTTTCCACTCCACTCCTTGGGAAGTCGCACTACCACTCACAGAGGTATGTCGCACCAATCCATTTCGTGGCATGGCGCACCATTCCATTGCGTGGCACTCGGCCCCATTCCATGCCGCCCACGCCGCCACGGCCGCATGTGGAGGCCGTCCAACGTATTGCTTTTCCCCCGAATCGGACCGCTGCGCTGGACCGATATTTGAAAAGAGATTGAATTACGGAGTACTTCGTTTGAAGTGAGGGGTTTGTTTTCATGAGAAAGGGATTTTTCAAAGCCTAATGTCATTTCGTTTCCTGCAACGCATCTCGTCGCCATCACAAACATTAAACGTAGCATCGGTCTACAACGTATTTTGCATTTACCTCCGAGATATTCTTTCACTTTATGTACACCGCATAAAGTACAAACTGTACAAGCACATTTCTATACGCTGGAGTAAATGTTATGAGCTTTAAAAATGATTAGCAAAGCTATGGTATATTGCCCACGGTGTTACAGTAACCGATACAGACAAAAACATACATTTCTAAATATTCATTTTATGATTGTGATACATTGCCTATGGCTCGAAATCCACTTCCACATCTCCGCGAATTTACCGCATCACCGAGTCATTTTATGTGACGTTCAGAGAGATATTGAAATCCGATTTCAAATGTTTGCAGAACAGGGCCTGTCTGAAGTGATTGCGTTTTTTGAACGTCCATTGCTCGTTCTGCATTGCAAGAAACGCTTGTCAAAGTCTCCTCGCGTTTTTTCACCAAGACCTCACCGGCAGAACGGCGTGCTTCACAGCGACCAGCGACACGCCCAACCACGCGATTCCACATGCAAAATTTCAAATCTCTACGCGGGCACTTTTTCAAAGAGAATGAGATTTTTGAAAGGTATGGGTGGGCATTTTTGTCCTTAACAGTTAGTTCGGCAGACCTAAATAGCGTTCGATCGAATGGAAATACACAAAAACGCGTGAAAAACAAGAAAGAAAGATTTGGGAGATGAGTTTTCTCGTACAAATGTTCTCACTTGTAAATCGAACGCTGTCGATATGACTTCAGGTGGAAATGCACGATTACGAAAGGAGAGAGAGCAAAGAAAAGTTTACGGGATGTTCAGTAATGAACTTTACAAGCGGTGTGTGTATTTTCGACGAAAGATAAGTAAAGTATATATTTAAATAAAGCAATCAGTGTGGATGCGCCTAAAAGCGAACCTGACGAAAGAATTCAAAATACTGATCCAATACCGAAAAAATACAAAACTGTCCTGCTGTTTTAGTAACTCATTCGTAGGAAGTTGAGGGTAATAAAGAATATTATTATAGCTAAAAGGAATGTTTTCTATTCTTTAAAGTTGGTGTAGAGTTATTGATGAGTTACCAACTTCTATAATTTATTAAAAATATGGAAAAAGAAACAAGATAAAAACAATGTCTTCAGGTATTTTAAAATCACTTTACGTGATGAAGTGATTGAAGAATTAAACAGAAATAATATTAATTGTGATGTTCCTATGTAGGGAGCCCCACATTTGTATTATCTTCATTGCAATATCAATGTAATTAAGCGTTCACATTTTTTGTATACACATATTAATTCATTATAATAAGTAGAGTTAATTCATAAAAGAGACATTTTTTAAATAAAAATGTATAGAAAACCCAATGAAGTAAACCGATGCTGCTACAAAATAACGTGCAGCAACAACGCCACGCGTTACAGATTTCCAGTGACACAAATTGCGTGATGTAACCCAGTTTGAGGTAACATATAGATGAGTTAGGTTCCTGCTGATGAGGCTCACGATTTGCCCTCCGCGACTTCTGGACGGCGCCACCCCCAGTCCCTTCGTTGCGCCCAGCAGAATGATAACTCCTAAATTATATCCTCTATACATTTACCCATCTATATTTTATTCCGATTCGTAACTCCAAATACTGCTTCGTAACTTCAAAGCACATAAACCTAAAATGTAAATTAAAATGTTATTTCCTGCCGAACATATGATCCTAATAATTCAATGTGTTATTCCCCGAAACCCCTCAGAGCGTATTGCATAATAATATTGTGCAAGAACCTACTGGAAGGTTCCAGAATATGTAAACACGTTGAATCTATATAATTCAAAGAGTACGACTGCAGAACAGCGTAAGATCGCTCGCCAGCACTGAGTTTATATCTTTGGGCCACTGAGTATTTCTTCTGGAAATTAAACTTTGTGATATCACTTGTGTGTTTCATTTAACAAGTCACTTTCTGGTATCATACCTGAGAGTTGCAGCTAACCTAAATAAATAAATAAATAAATAAATAAATAAATAAATAAATAAATAAATAAATAAATAAATAAATAAATAAATAAATAAATAAATAAATAAATAAATAAATAAATAAATAAATAAATAAATAAATAAATAAATAAATAAATAAATAAATAAATAAATAAATAAATAAATAAATAAATAAATAAATAAATAAATAAATAAATAAATAAATAAATAAATAAATAAATAAATAAATAAATAAATAAATAAATAAATAAATAAATAAATAAATAAATAAATAAATAAATAAATAAATAAATAAATAAATAAATAAATAAATAAATAAAAAAGAATACGGCAGCTCAGTCAGGATCCAATCAGTAGATTTTTCGTGAAAAAGTCTGAGATAAAAAAGTGTTGAGTCTGTATCGTCAACCGCTGGACGACCCTCCCCCCCAATGCGTTGCCTTGCTTCGTTTGCGCGTTTCCTTCGCTGCGGCGTGCGCTGCCACAACCACTCCGCACCTGCCTGCAAGCCTAGAGAATTCCTTTCTCATAACGTTCTATCGCCGGAAAACGTAAATTATGGTCAGATTTTCGGCTGAATATACGTCTTTTATTTTGTTCCGAGCCTTATTTTATTGTCCCTTTATAGGCTTGATAGGCTCTTCACAAAGACATACAATCAACGTGCTAGTTCCGCCTTCTAAATTTGACCATGCCTCTACACGCTCCTTCGTCCCACAGATCTAAATTTGTTCACAAAGCTCGTTCGAGATATGCGTGCGCTTACACCTACATGCGTGACTTAAGTCACGCAAGAACTACATTCCGCTAGACAATCAGATACAGACTTATACTCACGTTGTAGTGATGAATCATTGCTCTCATTTTACTGCCTTAGCGAGAATGTAAAGGAATTTTATCACATAAGAGATTTTGACTGGCTACTACTTTAACAAAGCAATGCTAGGTTTACAAGAAAATAAAGCAAATAGTTCATTTTTACAACAAAAATATTTTTTTCGGAATCCACGAACGCTTAAAATCTTAATTATCAATATAAGCATTCGAGTCGAAGTGTTTTCACAACATCCATAATCTCTTCCCATTCCTTACGACACTATAGGACGAGGTTTCACGTCCATACCGGCTGCAATAACTCATTGATCATCAAACAGCATGGCCTTCGTAGCATCGTTTACCAGGAAGTCATAGCATTCGAGTTCTGGAGTATCAGATTTACAACTGTACCTACAGAACTGGATTGAATTCAACCTCTGTCTGGGGGGAGGGGGTAATCTATCAGCAATTGTCCATAGTTTCTCCGATCAATACCAGACAAAATTTGGAACTGTACCATAAAAATGAACCACAAACAACCCGAGATCTTTCCTTCTTCATTCTTATCTCCACAAAACAGCTCTACAGCTGTGGGACTCATGGCCTTAGCAGTTGATGGCCAGGAATCAATCAATCAATCCTCACCCATTACGTTGAGCCAATATTTGAATGGAGCTTCTCCGGCGCGCTCTTGGAAGGCGCTGAAGCAGGCGTGCTGCGCGGGCGCCCCTTGTCTCGCCTCGGTGTGACGCTCACGTTCTCCGCCAGACGACGATCGCCGTTAATAATATTTCAACTGTCTGTAGCTAGAACTCGTAATGTTGTTAAGAGGGGTTATTGCAAAATGGATTTCATTTTGTTGGGCACATTCCAGGTTTTGTTTTACTTAGCAAGCTTGATCTGCCACACAGGATTTTCCGCCCTTTGAAAAGTCGCTCGCAGAAGGATTTCTACACGCAAACTAGTTTCGGAAGATGTGTGTTAACCGCCGTACCTCTGGGTTTGTCAATTAATAAGGTCGTTAGTCTTGTGTGTATAATGCTAGATTGTACCTACTGGAATGAAATTTCCCCCAAGCTGGAACGAGAAATCTGGCTTCGCGGCAGACGTACACGTATGCTTCCTGGTTCACCCCTCCCCCGCTTTCTTCCCCAGCAAGACACTGCCCCAACCGAGAAAGGAACTAGGTTCCCTTCTGATCTCTCATTAATGTGGTAGTATAGTGCATGAATGTGTAAGTGTGATTGGGAGAGAAGGGGATGCAAATGAAAAAGGCAAGATCGTGCGCAATCGTGACGGGTTTGTTAGGGAACTGCTCCGGCATACTCCTGGTATTGATCGGAGAAACGACGGAAAATTACTCATCAGAGCAGCCGAGCTCCAGAATTATTTTTGAGAGAGTAGTTGAATTCCAACTCGCTATGTAGAGTTGAATATCCGCACCGTGAAGGCTCAATGACTACAACTTTCGTTCGCGACGCTGAAGAGACGACGTCAATGCTTCCACTGAGCCATCACAGCCAGCCCCGCCCTCACAACGCCTCTCCGGGGCTGAACCCGCAACTTGGGTATGCGAAGCCGGAGTCCCACTCCACACCACCGGACACGCGGAGGTCCCCACAGACCGCCCCATCGGAACGCAGCCATCCCCGCGGAGGGGAAGGTGGAGGGGAGGGGAGGGCGGCACCCCCCTGCGCCTCCCCGGGGACGTCCCGCGCGCATTTCGCCCTTCCCTTGTTTTGCGCGCGGCGGCGGGCGGGGTGGGGACGGGCGGACGCGGCGCTGATGATGTAAAAATAATGGCGCCTAATATTGGAATATCCGTCAACAACAATTTGCATCCTATTAGCAAACGAAATCGCGACACGCACGCCGCTCGGGGCGCTATTGTCTGAACCGATGATGGTTTTTTGGTCGAAATATAAAAAAATAAAAAAAGACGTCCCGTAACAGGGGACGACGGACCGCGTTAAAACAGACGAGCATCAACGAGCGAACGAGCGGGCGGGCGGCGGCGCGTGTCGGGTTTAATCGATGTGTCGTATCGAACATTCGATTCTCGATAGTCGAACGCAGTGGCTCCCGCAAAGACGGGACGGTTGGGGTGCATGTGAAGCTCGTGCATTGTGTGCCTGGAAAGTAAGTGGTTTGCGCTGCGAGGTTTGTGAAGAAGAGTTTGTAGCGTACACGTGAAACAGACCTTTTTGTGGAAGTGAATGTTCATGGTATTGAGATTAACAAGTGTGTAGTTTCAATGTAGATATGATCTTTAGAAAGAAACACGAAATATAAAATAGTGATTCTACAGAATGGCATAGTCTTTCTCGTACGTTTCCTAATCTCTTTATCATGGATTGGCAATTCGATTTCACCTACCCTCTCCAAAGTTGCTACCTATCAGCGGCTAAAAGACTTTTTTCAGAATTCTTCCGTCCTCTAATGGTAGAATGAAAGTATGACTTTTATAATATTATAGAACAGTAAACCATTATACAAATTTTATTGAAATACTTGGGGCGGTTTTCGTTAAAATGATTCGATGTCAAAAAATGTGCTCTCTGGATGTAATTTTTATATAACAATTTTGAATTTTAGAGAAACTTCATAAGAAATTATTCGTACTCAGGAAAGCAATAATGTACAAAATAGTTTAATGTGAATATTCACGACCTATGAGATATTTGAAGAAAATGGTATATTTTTTAAGAGTAAGAACAACACATCAAAACGGCGTTTCTGTCATGTTATTGAGCACATAGAACACTATGCACACAAATAAAAATAAAATAAAATACTAAAGCAGTTTTTAGGAAAACCTTGTTTTTAAAATTAAAATCGGCCGAGCGGGCGGAAGAGCCGGGCGGGAGAGCGGGGCGTAAGAGTGGGGCGGAAGAGCGGGGCGGGGGGCGGGAGAGCGGAGCGGGAAAGCGGGTCGGCGAGGAGGGCGGGTCGGCGAGGAGGGCGGGTCGGCGAGGATGGCGGGTCTGCGGGGGGGGGGGGGGTGAGCGGGGCGAGAAAGCGGAGCGGTGAGTGGGACGAGCGGGACGGGGCTGGAGAGCGGGGTGGACGTGCAGGGAGGGCGAACGGGGCGGGCGGGCGGGTGGACGAGCGAGCTTGTGAGGGGGGCGTGCGAGCCGGGCGAGTTTGGCGAGTGGGGGCCGGGTGAGCCGGGCAGGCGAGCGGGGTGATCGGGGAGGGTTTGGCAAACATGGTGGCGAGTGTGGCGGGCGAGTGGGTGGGTGAGCAGGGCGGGCGAGTGGGGCGGGCGAGTGGAGTGGGCGAGTGGGGTGGGTGAGCGGGGCTGGCGAGGGAGGCGGGCGAGCGGGATGGGTGAGCGGGGTGTGGAGGGCGAGCGGGGCTTGCGAGCGGAACGTGCAAGGCAGGCGAGCGAGGCGATCGGGGCGGGTGTGTGGAGCCGGGCGAGTTTGACGAGTGGGACGGGTTTGGCGAGCGGGGCGGGCGAGCGGGGCTGGCGAGCGGAGCGTGCAGGGCGGGCGAGCGGGGCAGGTTTGGCAAGCGTGGCGGCGAGTGGGTGGGCGGGTGGCGAGAGAGCGAGCGGGGGGGGGGGAGCGGGGCGGGCGAGTGGGGTTGGAGAGCGGGGCTGGCGAGGAAGGCTGGCGAGTGGGGCGATCGCGGCGAGCGTGCCGGGCGCGCGGCCGCTGCGATTTCTGCCAGAGTGCGTCTTTTGTGCGGGTGCGCTGCCTCTTTCGCCCCGAGGCGCCTTCCGCCCCTCTCCGCCGGAGCGCGCGCTCCCCCTCCCCCTTCCACTCTCCACTCCCCTCCACCGGCGCCCTCCCTCGCCCACCCCTCCCCCGGACTGGTGTTGCCCGACAACTGCGCGCGAGCGGAGGGGCGTGCCAAGTGCGTCAAGTGTAAACACATCACTGATAAAGCACTCGACTGCGGAGGGGGGAGCTTATTTTCTTTTGTAGTCGCTGCTTGTATTCAGCTCTAATATACGATGGATAATAACTTTGCAATTCATGATGTGTGGCCACGGGCGGAATCAGTGCTCCGTAACCATGTTTGCGTTATTAGAATTCAATTTTAAGAATGCTTGGATTTCGCTTGAGGTCAAGTGTACCCCCTGTAATAAAGGGAGAAAGAATGAAAAGGAAGAGGAAGAGAACGAGCATGTAAATGGTCATTGAAAGTACATCGGAACTATTAAAGTGACAGACGGAGTTATGAACGCAAGTCTTGGAGGAGAGTATCTAAAGCGTTGTCTTAATGCAAGCTCTTAAATGTTTAATAAAACGAGGAAAATGATTTTCTGCCCAATTACGTCACTAAGCGTTCCCTTCACTTACACAGTAATAATAAGAGGGTCGTTGGAATGGAAATTTATCAATAGCGTGTGACACGTACATTGATGAATAAACCCATGTTCGATTAAGGATTTTGGTCCCTCTATTAAACGACACGTTTATTTAATATTAATTACCCAAAAAGACGTAATTTTATCTGCTATTATATAAAAGTAACGTTGTTTTCAGTAGAATGTATCATAAAAAATCAGTACTACTGGAGTGATTTCCATAAATTTGAGAATTCAGTTATGAAACGGTGTAGCTGTGATTCAAAATATTTTTATGTATGAAATTGCTACAGGGTATACGCATACTAAGACAGCTTACCGACTATTGAAATCAAATTTTCAAGAAAGTGCGCGGACAGCACAGAACCGTAACGGACTACGTTTTGTCATGTGGAATTTAATAGATACACAACGCCTAATAAAATAATTAATTTCTGAAGAACATTGAGATATCTTAACGGAAATGTTGATTAAAATATAATGTAATAATAGCTCATTTCGAAACATTGGCACCCGGAAATCACAATACGGGGGTAACATGATATATTTACAAAGAAAACATAAGGTAGTCAAGGTAGTCTTATTGGACATTGAAGAATTAGATGCAAATATTACGAGGTAAACACTAGTACTTAGCAATGTTCGAGGCATGAATAAACAGTGAATATTGGACATAGGATATTCCTAATACAAAATAAACATAATGATGGTTCCGGACTTGGCCGGTTATAAAATTAAATTTTTATTTTCGGTAGGGTCATAAGTCGGAATACAGGAAAAATGGCAACTAATAGTGATACATTTTAGTATAGGTGTAGGCGTCAGGTCAGGATAGGCGACTGTCGGGAAGTAAATTGTAGCCAATGGTAAAATTACAGACAGAAGACAAACGAAAGGAGTCAAAGTGTTTCATCGACGACCTGAGGGTAGTGACCTCAGGGTAGTGAGAAAGCCTGCGATACGACAGGAGAAACGTCGGCCTCACAGCCAACGACGCGGCGTCACCCAGACAGCCCAAAAGTCAGGAACTCAAGCCGCGGAAGTTAACGCGTACACATGAGAAGCTATTGGTCGCGAGCACACGGGAAGGTTCTTGATCGTGGTAGTGATTCAAGTACACAGAACGTTTCGTTACTGCGATCTGAAGTATCAAATAGGAATGTCAACTTGAGGCATTGAGGAATGATTCGATGTAAATAGTTTGCGTTAGTTAACAGTAGATTTGGGGAGATTACCTTTTATACAATATCAAGAAAAAAGAGCAGAAGATTCCTGGTGGTCGTCGAGATTCTTCGGAGAAAAAATCTTCATTTCAGCCGCACGCTGTCGACGAGGACAATTCTTCGCTAACCGTAAGCGTCGTGGAAAATGTAAAAGTTAACGTAATCGTTCTTTGCTCTGAAAAGATTGAAGAAACGTTAAAAAAAAGGCCTTTAATAAATAACAGAAGTGATATTTAAATTTGATGACATGCCAATGGTATTTTATAAAGTAAAATTTTGTTAATGGAATAACGAAATATTATTAATTAATTATATAACCATGTTATTGGAAAAAGAAGGCTAATGTTTTTAATAAGATAGACTCCGCAGTTCAACCATTTTGTGTTTTTTAACAGAATACATTTTTGGTGAATATCCCGTCCATACTGGCCTCGTAAGTAATATTCAATTATGCAAAAACGTGAACGTCGGTGATTTATAACTCATAAGAATTAAATTGTTTAGTTAAGTTTGGTTTGTTTAAAGTTTAAAAATTTTATATACATAGATATTAACACGTTTCAATATTACTACAAATTATACTGCAACAACAATTGAAATTGTATTCTACCCTTGGTGAGAGGTTGATTATTGGACATTCAATTCCGCAGCGTTAATTGTTTCTTTTTGAGACTGATACCATTGTCAGTTTTATTCACATATACAATATTTACAAAGGTATGTTAGAAATTGATCGTAATTGCATCTAGGTCTGCATGTTTTAGGTGTACAACAGATACGATATTCATGGAAAAAAACATGAATCAAGAAAACCTATGTTGATGCTAAAACTATATACAGAAATATGACCTTTTATTTTTGTAGGGAAGGTGCTTTATTGAATTGTTGTTATCACTTGGGTTTTTTAATCTTTCTGCTGGTTGTGGTAGGAGTGGAGCCAGGATTATGGGTTACTATTTTGTTAGCAATACTAAATAATCGAATTTTTGGTTCGTTTACAAATGTAAATAATCATAACACCTCAATGAACTACCGGAAGCATTTTGATGCTCTAGTATTAACGCTTTATGAGTACGATTAGTCTATTGGTACATTTCGCACAAGATATCCGTGCGTTCGGCGACCGTTAAAATGTGAGCGAGATACACGAGAAGAGAGATACTGCGCATGCTCAGTTAAGCAGTGTACATGTAGAGTAGCAGGGCGCAAAAGTCCGCATGGGGTAAGAGTCCGATTAGCGTAATTACTGTTTTCGGGAAGTGAAGTTGGCATTTCTGGAATATAAATTGAAAGGTGTTATGGCTAATGCTCAGTGAGAAGAGTTTGATAGTTCCTGAGCCAATACTGCTGCGACAATGAGGTATATAATTTGAATTTATTTAATGTAATTTTGCAAGATATTGGAAATGTGTTTACGCTGTTAATAGAACAGTAATTAAAATATACAATTAAGAGTATGGATGTGCGAAATGTGACCTACACTTGTAAGTAGTTTCGTATATGCTTGACAAAAGACAGCAAAAATTAAAAGATATTATATTGACGGTTGGGGCAACGGTCCACATTTATGTCGGGGCAGGAGTCCTGGTGCGGACTTCTGCTCTACTTGTAGAGAATTATTGCTTAAGTTGAAATTTATACTTTGCACTCCTTGTTCTTAATTAATGAGACTACAAAAGGAAGACATCTAGAAAACCAATTACTTCAGAAATACTTTCTGAAACACCAGAACAAATTGCAAGTATGTCGGAAAGAAAAGTTACTAACTTGCGAAGCATTTTGGCAATGATGAATCTACTCTCCGCAAAATAATAGGAAAGTTACTCGAATCTCAAAATGAGGGTTGTTTAATGAATTTTATCTGGAAAACAAAAATCAGAACTTGCCAAACATTACAAATTGTTAAGGGATATGTTTTTTGGCGCTGACATCATTGTATATTCTAGAATAAAATTATGTTGAATTAAATAACATAACTCATCTATTCAATAATGAAACGCAGATGGCTAGCGTTCATTGGACTCATAACTTTTTAATGAGAAAAAAAGCTCTCGATAAGAAGTCCCAGAGAACGAGTATTTCCCAAATAATGGGCTTCAATAAAATTCTGTGAGATTTATTTTTCGGTAATCTAATCGAAATGCATAACAAATACAAGTTCCCTCCCTCAAATGTATACAATAGGGAAGAGACTGGGATCACTACTGTTCCCAACAAAGCTCCAAAAGTAGTAGTGAATACGGGGAAGAGGGCTAACGCAAAAGTAGCTTCTGCAGAGGGCCATTTAGTAACGGCAGTTTTCTGCATGAATGCAACTGTCAATTACTTCCCAACGTTATTAGGTTTTGGAAGAAAACGAGAGAAAACAGAATGAATGAATAGGCCACTGCAAAGGTTTAATAACGTTCATATCTGACTCTGGTATATCAGTAATGAAGTATCTGTTGAGTAGTTGCACAATTTTCAAAAGCACACTACAGCAAGAAAGAAAATAACGTCTTCCTGTTAATTTTGAATAATCATTAATCTCACATTACACTTCTGTAGGGAGATGGGCATTAATATGCTCTGTCTTTCACAATTGGCAGCCCCAAAATGCAGCAGTTAGATAAGTCTTATCTTCAATCTCCTAAAATATTTCTACGACTTTTACTGTGACCAGTGGACGGTAACTAATTCAGAAAGGTTCACATCCAATTCTAGGTAGCGGAACTGTTTGATAAAAAGTACACGAAGAATTGTACAACTGAAAAGGCTGTGATAGCTTTTGGAGTCTGGGATATTGCATCCATTGGCCAAATCAAATTTGCGGAGGAAGACTTCCTTCCTGCACAGATCAAAACCTAGACACCAATTTCTCCCGCTGCACTGACAGATGAGTTGGCATTAAATGGTGAAGATCCTTAAGAATACCAGTCACGTCATCATACAATAAATCACTCACCGGAGCCATCATCATCTGGCAAGGTTGCAACACCACCAAATTGGGAAACTTCACAGAATCGCGAAACAAACGCTACCATCCATTGGACATCATGCTCATCCCAAAGACAGGATTGAATATTTGCGAGGTAAGAAGTCCACCATACTGACATCGTCACCTCACAAGACTGCACTTGAACTGGAGAATTAGCAGCCCAGAAATGCTAATATAAAACCGTTTTGAAACTCAACAAATAAGAACGAAAATGTAAAGAATGATAAACCAGTAGCCACTGAACATATTTCAATAGGGCTTCTTGCAAAATGGAATTCGAGGACCCTCAAGGTGAAAAATGGATCCAATGTGATTTGTGTAAAGAGTAGTGGCATGAAAAATACGCTTTCGATGAGGGAGGCAATTAATGTGTGATTTGTGAGAGAATTAATGTATATATATATATATCATTGTTGACTTTATTATAAGATTTAATTTGTTTTATCGTAATATATTTTGCAATTGGTTACTTTGTTATGACCTTTCAGAATCTATGTATCACATTTAATCATTATTAATAAAACTGATGTTACATTAATTTATTGCTAATGAGCCTTGTAAACATTATTAATTTATTTACAAGGAAGTTTAGATGTTTTGTTTATTCTCACTTTTCCCCCTCTTGTTTTTCGCTTTTACCCCGCACCTGGGGCAAAAGTCCAACATTGTACTTCCTTTAATATTTTTAAGACATATGTACAAAATACTTCATTCTGGTTTAGGCAGTTTATTCTACATACATTAAGTGTATCTCAGAGTAAAACCCGAATCAATATACCCATTACACGAGGGGAAACTTCCGTTTTTATAAAAAAAAGGGGACGCTTGACCCACGTGACTCTACTATTGCTATTCGGAAAGCACCGTTTACAATCTCTAGCCCAATGAAAGCCAACCAATATTGAGAAACCAATTGTTTGTTTTTTGTTTTTCTTATGTGTTTTCTACACGAAAAGTAAACGTTAATTTTTCTGGTACAGGCTGCCTCAAATCAAAATTGCCTTTATTTCTGGCAAGGCTGAGGCCTTAAGAACTGCTTTTTCGCCTAATTAAAAAGCTAGAAATTCAATGTTTTAGAAACCGTCTCCCTCCACTGTGATGTCACCGAGTGCAGAGATTCCGCGCGCGAACTTGACTGTTGTAGGAGTAAAGGCCCCCGCAGAACGGCGCGGAAGACTCGCAGCCTACGCGGAATGTTTCGCGTCAAGTGTTGCCTTACGAGCACGTTCAGACCTGGGTGGAAGACGAGCGTCGCGTCAGCGAATTGGCAGCGTTTTATTACCTGCGGATTTGGGAACGCAATCGGACGCGTTTCGACCGCTGCCGCTCACGTTGCGTGGAAGTTCGCCTGCCTTCGGGAGTATTCGCTCCCGTCTAGATCGATCTCCCCTTGCTTTTGTTTATCGGGTGAGGAAAACTGTCATGAAACGTTGAGTCTTAATTGACGCCCCGGTGTGAACGATTCCGCGGATTCCGCCGCCGCGTCTAGCGCGGAACGTTCCGCGCCACACCCACTGCGTATCCCCCGCGCCGGTCTGTGAGAGCCTTAATATGTGTCTACTTGACAGCTGGGGAGCCATCTAAAGCTAGCAGCGGCCAAAAACCAATTTCAATCAAACTACGGATCCAAAATTGTAGGCTGATTTGAGGCTAATTAAATGCTTCCCGAATTTTAGGCTATTTTGGATTTCTCAAAATCGTGCACGCTGCTAGCTTTAGACTACATCTAGCAGAGCCCACCTAAAATCAATTAAATATTCTGAAACCATACCCAAAATTTAAGGCTAGTTTGAGACTCTAGGGAAAAAATATTCGCGCATTTTTATTCCTAAAATCAGGGTTGTACAAAGAGTTGAACACGTTCTTAAAGGCAAGTGAATAGAGAATCAAAAAACCTAAAAAATATGAATCCCAGAGCAAAATTTAAGACTAATTAGAAGATCTAGGAATTTTTTTCTATTCATATTTCAAAAAAAGTGCTGAACAAAAAGAAACAGTTAACACAAATTTCTAGTAGTAAGATATTTCAATAGTTGTCTTTTCCAATTACTTTCCTACAAAGTTTAAATCTGCAGCACACGTGCTTTAATTTCGAAAGGTACAAGTTCTCGTCTTGTGAGGAAGAATTGCGAAATGAAACATGCCAAGTAATTTACTCACAAAGGAATGAATGAGGATGTTGGAAGCAATAACTCATTATCACTTATTAACTGACAATGTGAGGGGAGAAGTAATCAAGTCTGTCAGTCCACTTGAGTGTGCAAAATATATAAATAAAATATATTAAAAATATTGTCGTAAAAATAAAATGTATATTTCATCAAATTTTGTAAAATTTCTAATAGCAATTCAGAAATTTTAAGCAATTTTACCTCTAGTAGTGTCATAATATATTGTTGAAGATATTAAAATTTCTTTAGAATTAGTAGTTTGTAGGCATGAGTGTAAGTCGCCAAGGAGGAATTTTAAAAAGCGTTAAATGCAATATCTGATTTGAAATACTTCAAAATGATAAGAAACTTTATAAATGGTTATAAATCGGTAAATGAGGAATTCGACCTCACTTTGGCTCAGATTTCAGTTTTCAAGTATGCTCCAATTACGTCTTATCAGGTACGAAGCATTTTCTGCGTTCGAAAACACTCATAAGTTTCATCATCATCATTATCAACCTGAAGTCAAAAATGTCTTGTGTTTTCCGACATGACATTCTGTTTTTCGCTCTTCTCCTCCCCCCTGTATAGATTGTTAAGTGTAGTTAGTTTTGAAGTTCTTCTGAGATTGTCATTCAAGGTAATTAACATTCGTTTATGACAAAATGATGAATTTGACAGAGAAACATTTAGAAAAAAATGTTAATAGTTCACTGTTCCAAAATGCAATATCACGAAAAAAATATACTGAACTATAATTCGTTTGTGTATGTTTTGTCAACTTTTACCCTGGATCGTGCATGTGTGGCTATTTGTTAGTACATGTTTGCATGCGTAATTTTGTATTAGATACAGCTCAGAAATGATGTTTCTAATAATGATTTTTGCAGGTGATGACTGAGATATATTAATATTGGCGGGAATTGCCGTACAATATTACGTAACCATTACATACAGCGATCCCATAAGAAACTATGTTATTTAATTCTCTTTGTACGACCTTGATTTTTCAAAAAAAAGCGGGAGTAGTTTTTTTTTCCTAGAGCTTCAGATTAGTTTTAAATTTATGGTAGGGATTCGAAACGTTTCTAAGTCCTTTTGATTTAGGTGTTTATTCGCCCACAAGAACCAATGTTAATTGGTTCTCTTTGTACAGCCCTGATTTTTGGAATAAAAATGCGCAAATAATTGTTTCTCTAGAGACTCAAAATAACCTTAAATTGTGGTTACAAACTTTTTGTAAGTTTTTTTATTACTTTTACTATGGTGTGTATTCGCCCATAAGAATCAATGTTAATTGTTTCTCTTTGTACAGCCCTGATTTTTGGAACAAAACTGCGGAAACATTTTCCCTAAAGTGCAAATTAGCCTTAAATTGTAGGTAGAGTGATAAATAGAATTAGTCATAGTCATTTATCATAATAAAAAGGTATCTACCTCACCAGCGATCCAATTAATTGTAGGTAGAGTTTCAGAATTTTTCTAAAGATTTTTGATTTTTGGGTTTATTTGCCCATAAGAATCAATGTTACTTGTTTCTCCTTGTATAGACCAGATTTTTGGAATAAAAATGCGGTAATAATTTTTTTCCTAGTCTCAAATTAGCCTTAAATTTTGGGTGTGGTTTCAGAATTTGTAATTGATTTTTAGTTGCATTGTAGGTGGACACTGCTAGCTTTAGTATAAAAATTGGAAGGGACCAAGATTTTGGAAAACTCAAGAGACCCTAAAATTCGGGAATGGAGCATTTAATAAGCCTCAAATTATCCTAAATGTTTGGATGTAATTTGGTTGAAATTGGTTTCTGGGTGCTTCTAGCTTTAGATGGGTCAGCTTGGGTGAGGCACAGAGTTGTTGCAATACTCCGGCATAGACACGTGTCGTGTGGTCGTTCTTGCATCAGATCACAACAGCACCAGTAGCAAAAAAAATGGCAATAAGAGACCACAACAGCAGATAACACAGACCCACACACACGGCTCATAACCAAACATGTAAATGCGCCAAATGGCAGTCTTCAATTTTCAGTTACTTTGCGCTGTAAGACGTAATTTTTTCTTAATAAGAAACACTGCGATTGCATCATCAGAATTTGAAGCCAGTTATTTGATAACGGAGCCCAGTCCTGTGTCAGCCGATAGCTATCAAGTAGACAAAAATATTATTCGGACAATAAACTAACACTAAAATCTTTCTCAGGCTACGGACATTATTGCATGACAGATCCCACGAAAGTTGTGTTTGTAATTAATTGTTACAGAGTCTAGTTCACAAATCACGTGAACCCAATGCTTATTATCCATATCATGTTCCTTATCAAGACCATGCAAAGTGACGACGATATTCAAGAAAACAATGTCTGATATTCAATTCCATATAGCAGAGTACAATATTCGACGATCACACGTTTCGTATTGTGAATCATGGCTCTTTTCAATCTCACTGTATCTGAATATTGAAATTTCACTGAGAAAATAACCACCTTTTTCAAGAAATCAACAAACTTTCTAATATAAACATATTTTTTCACATATTATATTTCGTTTTTATATAGTTTGAACGATTGCTTTTCTGATATTCATACAGATTTAAACAGTTCCTGGAATTCAGGCTTTAGCGCTATGCTTCGAATCACTTTCATTTACAGAAATGTTACCGTGCTTATTTTGTCTCAAATGCAATGTTTCTATCTAAGACTAACAATGAATATTAAAAAAAACATAGATACGAGATGAAAATGTGCACTATAGTATTTTTCTCTTACATGTGTGAAACAAGTGGTGGATGGCACAGACACAAACAGAATGGCACAGACTTTCCCGTACTAGTCAATTTTCTAAACACTTTTCGTATGAGCTAGCTTTTAGTTTTGCCCCACTCTTTTACCAGATGCCAACTACTGGCCTAAAATATACTTTTATCAAACAAAGAAAGATAAGTTTCTACTAGTCGGCGGCGGATTCCGGTACTAGAAACATCGTATGCTCCGTTCACATGTGCTTCCACAGTGATTCTAATACATTATTTGGGGAAAGTATAAAAGAACTGTGATCTAGTGTCGTCTTCAAGTTTATTCTGTGTGTAACTGCTACTGGGTGGATACTCGCGTCAAAATGGATACATTGAACAACAAAAAAACATAACCTCGAACGTCCAACAACCATATGGATTCGAAAATCCGAAATCTTATGCTGGAGCTGCGACAATGAACATCTTCCCGTCCAAGGACCAATCAATTATTAAAGAAGCCCATGAAGGACGTACGATTAAAGATTGACTTAGTAAAATATAAACTTTTATCAATACAATTGACATTGATTTTGTTTCCTGCCTATCGAATAGTAGGGTTTGTGTGTTCTTAAGTTACAAGAATATCGCTAACTACCTAACAGATAGCCATCAAACTTTTACTATTATCACATTGAAGTGTGTTAGATCAGGGCCGGATTTAGATGAAAAGAGGCCGTAGGCTATTCCACTTATGAGACCCTTTCTTCACCTCCCATTTTGAAGTTTGTAAATTACACGAGACTAATAATATATATTGTGACGTACCTGGTGATGCCGGGTATTTTCACTGCAAGAAATTACTAAAGGAGGGTATCTTTTCCGTGAATGGGTCCCTACGATAAGTTGGTATAGCATTAGGAAAGTTAATTAATAAATGAAGTACAATCATGAACAGCATTTATTCACAAACCAGATTTGTTAATTACATGATCTAACAACATTTATACACTCTGCCTTGGTACCAAGATTAGGTGTAATACATATTATCATACCTTCGGGGCCCCGACCAATACCTTCGATGCTTGGAGCACGGCTCGTGTCGGCAGGGGTCGCCGACCTTCGCAGCAGCTGGGCGTCGACGGCGGCTGATGACGTGGCGATCGCCTCGGCTGGTGACCTTGCGAATCCTTCCTGATTCGGCTCCTGGTACCTCGGTCTTGCACCTCACTCTGATTATCTTCCGTCGCTGGATTTAATCACTTAACCCACGGCAACTACACGTGCTGGCCTCAGTTCCGCACCACACAATTCCGGTGTTATTCTTACCGCGATAAATAATACAAGCGCGATCGATTGTTCTCTCGTCGCTGATCTCTCATCCTAATAACATTCTCGATCTCTACTTCACGTATCTATTGTTTTACAGTTGCTACTACTTTACAAAATACACCGCATGTTCCCTTTGTCCATGCACTGACGGCGAGCTCTTCGCCACACGTCCGTACCTACCGGCCACTTCTCCGCGACTGTCCTAACGGCTGAAATCTTCGCCGTTCGCTGCCCAGTTCGTAACCGACATTCTCACGCTGTCCTCGCGGCGGCGGCAACGGCGGCGGTAGCGACCGTTGCTAGTTCCCATCGTTGTTCGCCGCGCTTGACGTACGTACCGCGCAGTCCAAACTATATACTGATTACTTACGCTAATGTTCTAATTAGTGTAAGGAAACACATTATGTGTTTCATCACCCCCTCCTCTCCTTTTTTGGATTTTTCCTGCCTAAGAAAAATTCACTTCATCACCATCGTCTCTGCCGATAGTTGCACTGTCTTGTATACTACATGAATCCTTATATACACTTATTCCCTAAAATCAGATTAACACGTGATTGTTTAGACTAATACTAATAATACACTTTATTTACACTTCACTATTGTCCTCGTTTATTGGACACAGTCTCAGACTGTTAACATTATAGTGTCCTATCACTTCTTGTCTGTTATTTAACAGTCTGGCCACATTTTATCCGTTACTTTGTCTATAAAATATGGCCCCTCATATAACAGGAAGAATTTTGGGTATAATTTTAGGTTTGGGTTCGATACTCTGGGAACCCGTAGCCGTACCAATTGTCCTTCACTAAACTGGTAAGTCTTCTTCTTCGGTTTCTCCTTCTTTTCCTTTCCTGATTTTACCAATGCTTGGTATATCTTCTCCTTCGTCTTCGGTGGTTCTTGTTTATTTTCTGTCAACAACTGCGACCGCTGCTCTCTCTGTTGTGCATTCAGTATTTCTATCTTCTTCTTTGGAGTATCTGCGAATGTGCAGTCATACTCTACCACTGCCTTCTGATACCTTCCTAACTCGGCATGACTTGCTTTGCCCAATAGGTTCTGCGTAGTAATGGAAAGCTGTCGCGTTACTACGCAAATTATTGCTTGGTAGTTCCTAGGAATAAATGATATTTTTGGCCTCATAATATTCTTCGTTGTGTATTCACTAATACTTTCCATGACGTGGTTGTGATGATTGTTCCTCAGGTTTATCTTACCGTTTGTCCGGGTTTCTTCGTTCCAATCTCGTATGAAAATTTTGTCATTAAATTTCTTCAAGAATTTAGGAAATACATTAAAAATTCCTGTCCATGTCCTGGCGTTTCCTTCTAAAGTTGGGTATGAGAACTGGATCCCGTGTCCTTCCATGGTGCTAATGAGTGCTAGATGCTGTTCTGCTGCTCGCATAACTGCGTCAGGGTTTTCCTTACCATCTTCCGAATATTTCAGCGACTTTGGAGGCATAACTGGCGTCACCCCATTCTTGACACTCGGTGACATTTTCCCTACTTCTTCCTGTTCAAATTCATCTTGTATTAATACTTTCTTCTCGCACCCCTGTATATTTTCCTCGATTTCTTCTTCTATTATACGCTCCATTTCTTCCGTTTTCATTTCCACTTCTTCTTCCATTATTTGCTTCAATTCTTCCGTTTCCACCTCCACTTTACAAACATCCTCCTTGGCCTCGATTTGGACCTCCACCGTTTTGCCCTCCGCTGTCTTGACTTCTTCATGAATTTGGTTCGTCATCCCCTCGCTTTTATCCTCTGCAGCAACCCTAGCATCCACTTGATGGTGTAGCTGAACTTTTAGCACCTTTTCTTCGCATTCCCGCCTATTCTCCTGTATTTCTTCCTTGACCGCCAACTGTAACTCAGTTTGTTCTTCAGTGTGTTCTATTCGCCCACTTATCTCCTCTCGTAATTTGCTAATTCGTTCCTCATCTTTCCTATCCTGTTCATCTAATTTCTCGCTCTGTTCTTCCGCGAACTTCTTGATCTGCTTCTCCGTAAATATTTTATGTTCATCTAATTTCTTACTCTGCTCTTCTTCCAACTTCCTAATCTGCTCCTCGGTCTTCCTGCTTCGTTCCTCTGCTTTCCTGTTCAGTTCTTCTAACATCTTCCTATTCTGTTCCTCCGCTCTCCTGCTCTGTTCTTCTGCAGACTTCCTCTGATCTTCCCGCATCATCATTATCATCTGCATTATGCCTGAATTAATATCTTCTCCACCCCCCCGATTTGGATTTCCTGCTGCCTGGTTCATCAGCGTTGACGTGATTTCTACTTCTTTATTGAAACTGTCCCCTGACGTATTATCCAACCTGCTTCCGATTCCACTATCCTTGCTTTCCAATAGAGTGCTACTGCCAATTCCTTCATCTGTCTCCCTTACTTGATCCACCTTCCCCACCAAGTCCAACTCTATGTTTTGCGCCTCCATTTCGTTGCCTTGAACTTCCCGTTCACCCCCAGCTGTACTAAAATGCTCGCACAATTTTTCCCTTTGCCTCTTTCAACAGCAATGCAATAATTGCCCTCTTAGTTTCCTATACCAACCACTGCACTAAATGCTCTTCGTGCCTGTTTTAATGCACTAATATTTCAGATGCTGATTGATGAAGAACACACCCTCACTCACCACAAAAACACAATAACACTAATTCAGTAATCACATAAATTCCCACTCACCTACCAATACATAAACATATTCTCTCCAATCAGTAATATTATTACCACTTGAATAAATATGTACTGCTAATAAACTCATTAACATTATTACAAAAATGCTCCCAAATTTTAGTAAATCCACTATTTGCTTTGGAATTACTTCTCAACACAATTATTGCTATATTATGTGCACAACAATCACACACAATTACATGTCATGTCTTCTCCATAAACTTCCCTCAATAATACTACATGAATGTTGAAAATATACATTCACAATGCTGCTACACACTTCCCAACGTAGTATCCTTTCCACTAAATTCCACAAACTTTACCATTACTAATGAACAATGCACTGCTGAATGTAAATTCCCAGCAGATAATGTGCATGATTTATATAATAATATTAAATACACTTATATTTCCACAAGAATTATTACTACTTCACAAATTCTTTAACTTCCATGTTATGAAAAATACCAACCAATTCAAACATTATTGACTTGTCTTACAAAATCTTTGAAATTATACTGCACTATATCACTTACAATATGTACATTTATAGCTTTCATAAACCCAGTAACTGTAGTAGTAACTTTATACTGGTTACTCTCAAATAGTTTCATATATCTGCCCGCTATTAATTAATCAACAAAATTTCTGTAATTACCAAGTATTCATTATGCTTTCTTGACTTATGCATGCTTTGTTAGTACATGTACTGTTACTTTTGTTCCCTCTAATAATGAGCTTTACATTGCCTGCCTATTATATTTAACCTGCATTGATATACATCAAATACATGCACAGTACTTTCCAATGTTTTATCAACTTTCCTAGGGCCACATTTCTTAATTACACGCTTTCCAGACTGTTCGGGCGCCAGCTGTGACGTACCTGGTGATGCCGGGTATTTTCACTGCAAGAAATTACTAAAGGAGGGTATCTTTTCCGTGAATGGGTCCCTACGATAAGTTGGTATAGCATTAGGAAAGTTAATTAATAAATGAAGTACAATCATGAACAGCATTTATTCACAAACCAGATGTGTTAATTACATGATCTAACAACATTTATACACTCTGCCTTGGTACCAAGATTAGGTGTAATACATATTATCATACCTTCGGGGCCCCGACCAATACCTTCGATGCTTGGAGCACGGCTCGTGTCGGCAGGGGTCGCCGACCTTCGCAGCAGCTGGGCGTCGTCGGCGGCTGATGACGTGGCGATCGCCTCGGCTGGTGACCTTGCGAATCCTTCCTGATTCGGCTCCTGGTACCTCGGTCTTGCACCTCACTCTGATTATCTTCCGTCGCTGGATTTAATCACTTAACCCACGGCAACTACACGTGCTGGCCTCAGTTCCGCACCACACAATTCCGGTGTTATTCTTACCGCGATAAATAATACAAGCGCGATCGATTGTTCTCTCGTCGCTGATCTCTCATCCTAATAACATTCTCGATCTCTACTTCACGTATCTATTGTTTTACAGTTGCTACTACTTTACAAAATACACCGCATGTTCCCTTTGTCCATGCACTGACGGCGAGCTCTTCGCCACACGTCCGTACCTACCGGCCACTTCTCCGCGACTGTCCTAACGGCTGAAATCTTCGCCGTTCGCTGCCCAGTTCGTAACCGACATTCTCACGCTGTCCTCGCGGCGGCGGCAACGGCGGCGGTAGCGACCGTTGCTAGTTCCCATCGTTGTTCGCCGCGCTTGACGTACGTACCGCGCAGTCCAAACTATATACTGATTACTTACGCTAATGTTCTAATTAGTGTAAGGAAACACATTATGTGTGTCAATATATATATATATATATATATATATATATATATATATATATATATATATACACATATTCGTACAAATTTGAAAACTTGCTCCTGAAGTCGCTCGTTTTCTAAACATGTACTCATGTAATAAATCTTAACATTATAAACTAATTGCATAAACTGCTATTGGCTTATTTTAATAATTTAAATTATTTTAGAAGTAAATTGAAATTACAGAGAATGATAGTAGATATGATTATTTTTGAAGGTCAAATCATTTGAGGACGATTTTCTGCTAGTTTTTGGTGGTCTGAATCTGTCTTTAGAGAAGCGAGAGTTTATGCGTAGGTCCGGTACTGCTGTGATCCAAGGTTGAATATGGAGGTGCTGGGAGATGAGGGGAGTAATGTGAAGAAGTCTTCGGACAGTTTGGTGCTGTGATATTTTATTGTTGGAATTTGCAATTCGTGATGGATTTGCTTGTACGAAATGAATCATGGAACTTCAATTATAATTCTTCGCGCTTTCTTTTGTATTGTTTGTAAAATATTTATATTATATTTTCCCATATTGGGCATACATAAGTCATAGTTGGTCGAATTATAGATATCATTGTAAATTATCATTCCGGTCTCTATTTTAAGGGAGAACTTTTTGTTAATTAGTGCGTAAAGTTGGAAAAGTTTTTCTTGCGTTTTTGTTTCTGTAGTATGGATGTGTTTTTTCCAGTTTAATTTTGAATCAAGTTACTTTCCTAAATATATACTTGGTTGCTGTGTTACTTGATACCCAGGGAATATTTTCGTTGTGCGTAATTAACTGGGGAGGAGTGATGGGATATCTTTGGGTGAATTTTTTTGCCTGCGTTTTATCGGGATTTATTTTAATTCTCGAATTTTTGCCCCTTCATTGAATGTGTCGAGCTCGTATTGTAAGTTATTCCTAGCTGTCATAATGTCCCCATACTTTGAGAACAGTGTAGAGTCGTTAGAGTTTTTTAACTTTATTACTATTTTGGATGTGATACATGGTACAGTTAACAGTACAACGTTTTCACGTCTTGATGCTTACTATTTTAAAAAACTAAACTATTATTTCTTTAATATTAATTCTTAGGGAGAGGAAACCCTCTGAGCGCCTCAAAAAGAATCATCCAAATTTTCAAATTGTATATAAATAGCATGTTTGGAAAATGTATTTTTTTATTCTTGTGACATTTATGGGTGCTTTGCCTAGGTTGTATTAAGATAGTTGTGTAATTGATGTCATATTATTGTAAAAATTATGAAATAACTTAGTGATGTGAAGTACGATAGGTTTCACTAGAAATTCTTTATGAAGTTGTTTGTTTGTGATGAACCAGAGTGCATTGGTTATTGCCCACAGGAATTTATTTTGTATGACCTGTATTTTATGGAAATTGGTTTCTGCTGCATTAATCCAGATAGAACTACCATAGAGCATTAGGAGTCTTATTATGGCTGTGTATATGAGTTTGGCATTTTCTGTAGTTATTTTAGTGTGATTACTTATTAATGGTTTTAATTGAATTAACTCGACTTTTGTTTGTTGTTTTAATGTTTGTATTTCTTTCCAGTTAAGTTTGGTGTCTAAATGCAGTCCTAGATATTTTACTGCTTTGTTTTGTGGAGTCCAAGGAATGGTGTTATTGTTAAGTGTAAAAGGTGGTGGTGTGAAATCGTTTTTAATGAAAAAAAAATTGCTGTTGACTTAGCTGGGTTTAATTTAATTTTCTATTTGTTTGACCAAGAATCTATTAGGTTTAAAAGTTGTTGTACTTTGTTTCTTAATGTAATAAGTGATGTGTTAGAACAATACAAAGCTGTATCTTCTGCAAATTGGGCTGTATTGATTGTGTTGGATGTAGGGATATCGGCTGTGTAAGGATTGAATAATATGGGTGAAAGTGGGGATCCCTAAGGATGTCCAGCCAATATTAGTTTGGGGTGTGAGAGATGGTTATCTATGGAAAGTGAAAAAGTTCTTTTGCTTATAATGTCATTTATGTTGAAGTAATTATTGAGTATTTTGTGAATAATTTTCTCTAGAATTTTGCACAAGGATGGTAACAGGCTTATTTGTCTATAATTTTCTATATTGGATGGATTTTTGTTTGGTTTTGGAATGGGTATCACTATAGAATGTTTCCATAAAAGTGGAAAATAACCTGTTCTTAATGAAGAGTTAAAAGTATTATTTAAGAATTCTATGGCTTGGTTTGTCAGACTTTTTTAGGTTTTTGTTACTTATTGTCATGTTCTGGAGCCTTTTTTTAGAAAGTGTATTTATTATGTTTGTTATTTCCTAGGGAGATGTGAATCAGATTCTGGATGGTACATTATAATTAGATGTTGCTATCTGTGTGATTGATTGGTGTTGTGAGTGTGAGGGTGAGTCGTTGGATTTAAATGTATCTGCAAAATGTCTTGTTAGTGTTTCAGCTTTTTCAAAGTGAGAATTTTTTCCTTGTGCTGGTATTAAGTGGAGGATTATTATTTCTTTTGTTTTTTTATAGTTAAATTGCCACAGTGCACTGTTACTTGAGCTTAAAGATTCAATCATGGTATTGTATTGTTGCTGTTTGTGTGTGGAAAGTGTTTTTTGTTAATATATGTTAATAGGTTCAGTTCCTTTTTAAGTTCAGGGTTTCAAGTGTGATTTCCTAATCTTCTTATTTTATTCTTTATGCGGATTAGGTTTCGTATGCTTTTAGAAGTTCATTTTTTATTCTGTTTGTCCTTAGATGATTTGTTTCATTTATTGTTCTGTAGTTCACTTAATATTATATTATTGAGCTTATGGTGTAGCCATAATACATGTTTTGTTGATTCTTCGTACAGAGAAATCGTTTGTCGGCAAAACATCCGTTTGTCTGTCTCTCCGCCTGTGGTCAACGCTAACGCCTAAACTGTTCTGTCGATTTTCTTCAAGATAGATGTTTCTCAATCGATCTGAACAAGCTCGTGGCTTTAGGAGTTTCAAACGGATATATTGATTTTTAAGCGTATTCACATGGAGCCTCAACACATTTTCAAAATTTGCTCAAAAACCCTCCAAATGTTTTGATTAAATTTTGTTGTCCGAAGGACGTTTAGATCTCATTTTGCTGACTTTTTCGAAAATTTGCAAATACAAGTTTTAAAAGTACAAAATTAAAGACAGAGGTTTTTGGCTCAAATAAAGTCTATTGTACATAATTAGGTCTTTAAAAAGATCATGTACATTTTTTGTAAAAGTTAGTAGTTTTTGAGTAATAGGCGTTTGAAATGTACGAATTTTTTTCTTCCCAAAAACGACTTCACATTTTTTATTAATTTTTCTCCACAAATGTAATAAGGGACGGTAAGCAATACGGTGCTAGTCCCATTTTCTGTTATTGCTCGTTTTTTTCGAAAATTACAAAAACAATTTTAAAAGTACAAAATTGGAGATATTTTTGCCTGAGAAAAAATGTTGTAGAAAATTAACTTTTTAAATAAATAAATAAACAAACAAACAAGTTTTGTGTAAAATAAAGAGTTGAATTACAAATCGTCTATTATAACACGAATTAGTATAAAATACACGAGAAGGCTATTGCACTGTCTTTTGATTTAGAGCATTCATCGGAACTTTTTAACTGAACAATAATGTTGTTGAGTCTTATTACGGAAGCATCTACACGCTTCATATCCTGGCACCGTTCATTCGGTAATCCGCTTCCAAATATGTTCTCAATTAATCGTTCGCCAACTTTTTTCTCCTCGGGGAGAGATTTTTTCGCCGCCGCTGTCCCCGTCGGAACCTCTAGAAAGCACATCGGCGTTGGCGCCCTCTACAACCCCGTCCCCAACACCTTCCTCCACCCCCGTTCGCCACTCCCTCGCGTCACCTAAGTGGTCCCGCGCCCAACGCGAGACGCAATCAGCCCGTCACTTGATTACGCTAAATTATGTGCTGACCGCCGCGCCGTCGCGTCGCCGTCACCGCCGCCTTTTCCGAAGCTATTTTGCGACTTTAGATTGCCATTCCAAGCGATGCGAATAGGAATTGGTCATTAAGCGATAATTTGCCCGTTACAAATCGTTAGCGGGCCTTCTATCGGCGCGTCCTCCGCGCGCGCCGGGGGCGGGGGCGGGGCGGGGCGGGTGAGGAGGGGGAGGAGGGCGAGGCGATTTTTTTGATGTCCGGAGTGAGCGCGCCCCTAGCCGCCCTGAGGGACTCCGAAATGAAGTGCTAATGGACGCGGAGGTGGTGCGAGCGACGCACGTGGAAGAGTCGCCGGCCTACGTCGCGGGTCGCCGCAACCCTCTTTTGAGGCCGGCGGTTAACGAGACGCCCGTGGAAATTACGCCGTGAATGCGCGAGGGCCAACGCAGGGGCTGTGGATCAATTCGCGGGAGGAGAAGGCGCGCGGAACACAATCAGGTGAGAGGCACACCTGTGCCCGCTCTCACAAGCCATCGCTGCGAGGAGGAAGTGAAAAGAACTGCCTGGGAAGTGTTCGAGCCTTTCTTGAACAGAGACCTCAACGATTTGCAATTACAATTACGTAGGCTGTTCTCAACGGTTATGCGACTTCTTAAAGGACGGACGCTATCAAAGGAGTTGTGTGATTAGAACTTGCTTGCAGCTGTCAATTTACACCCATTTGAAACTAACAGAACGTTTTCTCATGCTTTACATGTCAAAGTTTCGTTATCGTATCTTATACATAAAACGTTCATTCATTATAAAACATTCTTTGCCTTCTTTACCGAAAATATTTTTAAATGTTAGCATTGAATTCCCTACTCATAGACACTTATTTTAGAAGATATTTAAAAAAACACATTTTCAGTATTAGAAAATCTCTACTACAATAAATATATTCAATCTAAAAATTACAAACCAGCAACTCCAGAAGCAGGCCAACAGAAATCGAGCTTCTCTATTGTTATCTGAGAATGTACGTGCGGTAACTGTACTATGGTTGTGGCAACCGCAAAATGAGCATGCCATGAAACACAACCGCTGCTGGAGTAAAGAAAGCGCAGAAGGCACAGACAAAGTTATGTCAAAATGTGCTGGCCACGACGGCGCTGTGAAATGCTATTCTTTGTGCCTGTAGACTTCCGGCCCTAACAAACGACTGCTTCCGTTCTTCTTTGCCAATTGATCGCTTCAGATCGTCTCTGGTGACCCGATAGAAAGCGAAGAATTGAACAGCTTATCGCGGATATCTGAGGGGAACACGATACATTTACTGTTCGGTAAATATCTCGCAAAAGTAGCAAAACCGAAAGAAAGGAAATTCCGAGGAATTTTCGGAAAGTCTAATTTGTTTTGTTCAATACCAACGATCATTCTTACATCAAATTTAATATTTGACTAGCTATTCCATTATATGTAAGCCTTGTTGAAGTACCCTACTTTTCTCAGTATATATTAATTTCATTCATTTATTAGAAGAAAAAGAATTAATTCATCTTAAGTGTATCCCTGCTCTTATCTACTCTGCTCGGAACCTTCCCCGTCTCGTCCAGTCTCACTTACCCCCACCAACCCACTCACCCCTATCCCTGAACATTTTGCCTCCCCTCACATTGTTCTGCGTCACCAGTCCTGTCCTGCTCCGCTCTGCCGTGATTGCATCTACTTACAGCTACACGAAGCATTGTTGCACACTACCGGAAATTTCAGATAACAATTTTAGTCTTGAATTACTTTTAAATATACTTTGATCAATTGACTCACAATTTTCGAGATATAAAAAAATGAAAGAAAGCACACTTGAATTTTGCTTAAGAAGATAGAAGGGATACATGTAATTTTTACAAAATCTCACGCTTCAGTAATTTCTATCTTCTTTCAAAAGTCACGTGTGCAATTTTTTATTAAAATCGGAATAAAATTGTAGATTTTTCAGACCAAAACAATTTTTTCTCAGGAGAAAATTATTTGAAGAAAGAAGTAGCCTAAGTTACGGCCAACAAATCACTCTACCTCGCAGTGAAAACAGCATCGGAACAGTTCAGCCATTCCAGAGATTTCCGCGGACAGACAGACAAAAATCGTAAAAACGAATGAAATGTTTTTTTTTATCTAAATAAGGATATGAGAATGCAAAATGTCAGTAATTTTGAAATCAATGTGACGCACTCCAATTTCATTAGGTTTATAATTATTGTTTTTTACGGTTTTTTTCACTTGGATTAATCAGTTTATTTAATAGATTCTAGTTTTCCGTAAATGAAAACTACCCATTCACATAATTACGTTTGAAAAAATACAGAAAATGTGTAGATCATTCAAATTAATGGAATATTTTTTCAATTAATTTTCAACACTGCAAATCAAATTTTATTTCACAGAAATTGAATTACACTAACTTCATAGTGTACCTACGAGAGAAAAAAACTCTCTGTTCTCCAAAGAAGGATATTTCGGTAGTTCACTGGACAAGTGAATGAATGTGAGCATTCCGTCTAGAGCCGCTCTTGGGCGAAGGAGACCTAGCAGAGGGACGGGGCGGAGGCCCGGAAGCGAGGGGCGGCGAGTGACACTGTACCGAGAGCGCCGCAGGGGTGGGGGTGGGTCTGTCGAAGGGAGCAGGGGGGGAGGCGCGCGGGGCTGTTGCGTGTGCGCACAATGTGAAACCTAATCGGCTTGTTTGGGCCGCGCGGCACCTACGCTGTCCCCCTCACCCCCCTCACCACCAAACATCGCGCGTCGCAAGAGCACCTGGCCACGTGGATACACTTTCTTCGTCTGCTCGTCACTCTAGGGGCGGACTGCGACATTACAGGGCCTAGAGATTTTCTTAGTAATAGGAAATAAATAAATAAATAAATAAATAAATAAATAAATAAATAAATAAATAAATAAATAAATAAATAAATAAATAAATAAATAAATAAATAAATAAATAAATAAATAAATAAATAAATAAATAAATAAATAAATAAATAAATAAATAAATAAATAAATAAATAAATAAATAAATAAATAAATAAATAAATAAATAAATAAATAAATAAATAAATAAATAAATAAATAAATAAATAAATAAATAAATAAATAAATAAATAAATAAATAAATAAATAAATAAATAAATAAATAAATAAATAAATAAATAAATAAATAATAAAATAAAAATTTGCGAGACGCGTTCTGCACTGCGTAATTTTACATACGTGTTCGTTTGCATTATTATAGGCTCGTGTGCGAAATCTAAGGAGCATTACCTACTTTTATAGTATTAAGATTTTTCATGTCTTCAAAAATTTTAGTATTTCACTTATCCTCAATTCTCGGAAATTTTTACTTTTTAAATTTTTTACTTTGGAACCGTGGAGCCAGAAACGAGTTACAGTAGACAAAAATGCCAGCAACTCAGCTTGAGTATTGGTCCAGAAAGCGCCAAGATTCTAACCTGCTTTGCAGCTAGACTCCGATTTAAACCGAGAGGTACTTGAAGGTCGTGAGCTGAAAGGGGGGAAGACAATGTCATCCAATCGTGAGCTCGAATACCAACAATTTAAGTCCTAAAGAAGCTCCCGATATGTTGACAGCGTTCGACTACCTGTCCAGCTCGTGATGTTGGAAATACCACTCTGTTTAAATCTGCAAATAGCTGCTTGCTTATAGCTGCAAATCTGGTTGGAGTAGTAGACCTTCGGCCTTCCCGGCGAGAGACACCGCAGCGGCAACAGTTGCGAGAGGGCCGGGTCGGGGGGCTCCCTCGCCCACTGTGCAGGGGATGGAGGAGGGGGGCACAAGGCGCAGGTAGCGCTCGGGGGCGGGGGCGGGGGCTTTGGGAGAGGCGATCCCGGATCGGCCGCAAACGCAACCGGAGACGTCGCGAGTGTTGGCGCGCCGCACGGGCCATGAGCCTCGGATACGCATCGCACAGACGCACCGCACAGCCCCGCCTCGCGTCGCGCCGCGCTGCGCCCAGTCGGAGGCTCTTGTCATTAAATGCCCTGCAAAGGAAACCTTTCGGCGCAGACGGCGGGTTTGCGCATTCAGCACGCGGTTTCCAACGTCTCCTGAGGACAGTGTCGAGTGCACTTCGTCGCTGTTGACCTGGGGACGTTTCCTTTGAAGTTTCCTTCAAAGCCAGGCCGATGCGTTCCATCGCGTAAACGCGCAGGAAGCGAAATGTTGCAAAATATTTTTTGGAGGGGCAGTGTTTATAAAAGAACTGTACACCAAGGCCCATGAGCAGAATGGACATTGAGCAGAATGGACATTTCTGCTCTTGATTGGTTTGGCATTTTATTAGTCAGTGATGAATTAATTGTTTTGCTCTATTCACCTTCTTCAAATTAATTATAGTGTCTCATTTTATTTTGTAAGAAGTATGACTCATTATTCTCTTCTCCTCTGTCTGTACAACAATATGATCTCGTTTGGTAGATTCTTATATGCCGATCTGTCTTTTGACGATGGCGGGGGCGATGGTAGAGGTAATGATGTGGAATTTAGGATACTCAGCCAGCCATCACAAAGAGAGAAAAACTCAATAACAAGAAAAAATTGTAAAATATAAAACTAGTGGTGTTACAGAATTGAACAGACTTTCTCGTATTAGTTGGTTTCATATTATTTTGCGTCCCGGCTAGCTTCTAAGTTTTTATCCACCCTTTTCCCAAATATCTATTAACGTCTAAAACTTGCCCTCATTACACTCAAAAGCACTAAGAACATATTTACAAAAATGTACTTGACATTAAAGGACTACCATATAAAACATATTACTATCGTATATGATCGTAGAGAACAAATATCGTTTGAAGGTAATAACCCCGATGTTCAATAATGTAGTTGTAGAAACAAATCAAATTTCAAACTCTTGCAATTTTATAAAGTACAGACTTAACAGCGAAAATATGGCTTAAGCTATCTTTATAAGTGCATTTTTCTATATCCTCACTAGAAATTTAAAAAAATAGAAAGCATTTTTTAGATAATTTTGAAAATACATTAAAGCTTCATGTAAAGTACCCTCAAAATTGAAATAAATATTTTCATAATCTTAGGGCTTTGAGGCGAGCCAGATTTATCGGGGAATAATCATTTTACCAAATATTCTACGATTAGTTTAGGCACTATTCTTATTCACACACGGAGGCAAGTTTTGAGAAAAAAAACAAGCTTCTTTTTGTTTGCTAATAAGTGATCGCAAAACGGATATTTACATTAAAATCTCGAAATCGATTTTACGCAGCATTACATTTCGTATATACTAGTTATACCATAGCGTATATATTGTACATATATACATATACGACAAATAAAATTACAATATTCCTACAGAAAATGATGTGAGATGAAAATTTGAGTAATATGTGCACGTGGATGAGAGCAAAATTTTGATTTGTTAATCTGGCAATTCAATTTATTTTTTAATAATAGTGTGCACAAATTTTGTTCCTTAATCTTGTAGTAAATAAGATACTCTCCGTGATAAATTATGCAAAATACAAAATAACTCCGAGGTGAGGAGAAGGGAAGGGTCCAGAAACCAGCAATGTCTTAACGTGACCAGCGCAACAAGTCACCCTAAAGTTTGGGTTGGTTGGTTTTTTGTTTAGTCATGAACGAATAGTCAGGTGGGAGGCCTCCAATTCAAGATTTCATAATACAAAATCAACGGGAAGTAGTAAAGAATCGGGCGAAACGTTTCGGGACGTGTTTCTGCCAACCAAATATCCAACCCTCACTAATTCAGCATGAATGTGAACATCTCCATCAACTCAAACCTACCTCGTTTCAAATTTTGTACTCAACGCGCAGTTTTAGTGATCGATTTATTGATTGATTATCGATTTTGCGCGCGACAACTTCTGTAGTTCTTAGTCCCGTTAGTGTAGTGCATGTTATTATCGCGGGAGTTGGCAGTGATCTTCCTCGCTGGATGGAGAGATCTGGCGCCGCCCTACACGTCAACCAGGTGTCTCCTACCAGCGAGGCACTGCGCCACCTGTGGCAAGATTTATGATCCCGACCGGTCTCCTGACATGTGTGGTAGTGTAGTGCATGTTAGTGTGAAGTGTATGTAAGTAAGGGGTAAGGATAGGGCAAGGAATGGGAAGAAAAGATCACGCGTGGTCCGGGGTCCGTATGTTAGTCGCGATGCAGTGTCGCCAATTGATGGCCAAAACCACCTGAGCCGGTCGCAGTGTTAATGCTTTCGCTTCGACAGCCTGCCGCGTGTACGTGGTTCGCCCGGCGCAGGGGCTGGCTGCGGTGGAGCGTCCGCAGGAGGGCGCTGGGCGACGGCGGCGCGTGGGGGCGAGCGCGGGGGCGGCGAATGAGCAGCGGGGCCCTCCGCGCCCCCCGGAGGGCCCGGGGCCCTTTGTGGCCGCCTAATCACGCCCTAACGAGGCCAGCGATTGCGAAACGCCCGGCGCGCGGACAATGGCCGCCGCCGCCCCGTTGTGTGCGCAGAGCGGACCGCCCCCCCGCCCTCCCCGCCCACTCGTCTCGCGGCGTCTTTGAGGAGGCGACGGTCCCCGCCCGCTCGCCTTCGCGGCACGGCTGTTGTGACGCCCGAGAGACCCAGAAACGCAGATCGCTGTGCGCAGGGCAGCGCGCCTGCTGATGCGATTACGCGACCCGCGAGGTTACCTGCGGCCAGGCCTGATGCCTATCACGCACGTTGGAAAAGGACTTGCAAACGAGAGTTCGCAGCTGAATCTCACTCTCAAATTACTTTAACACAATACAATGGCTTCGTGTAATGTGTTCATTATGTCCTTTACTTCTCGTTCCCGGCTGTTTGAAGAATATATTCTGAAACAGTACTCGTCCTTGAGACATTTCCGCGACCTGTGTCCTAGTGCAACTACTCCACTGACCGCGCTGAGTAGTTCTTTTTATTATTTCTTTTAAGGTGCGAGGCAACAAGAATCTGTTTCTGGCCATCTTGAATCCATCTAGCATAATTAAATCCATATCGGTGACAGTACGTTTTCGAGACATGCCTTCCCGAACATAATTGAGAATATAGAATAGCGAAGGTCCAAGGAGAATAATGGGAGAAGAATCTTTTGAACCGAAGCTAGTTCATAGTGTCGGAACTCACTACACTCTACGCAGTCAAATGTGTTTCAGGAAATAAACACAACAATAACCTGCAGTACGAATTGTTTTCCAACATACTGCAATTAAATAAGCATTCTTGTTCGAAGAAGACTAAAAATAAATTCTAAACTTTCCACATTTTCATTTCACCCCTGCATTGCCCTTCCCTCTCTCCCCTTCCATTCTACGAAAACTTTTAACTTTTTTTCCATGTAAAACGAAACGTTATCATCTGAAATTATTACAATGCCTTCATAAATACTCATTATAATGCATACACAAATTCACTTCTGGGGGTCAAAATAGTAGAATTATAAACAGCTTATAAAAACAGCTTATAGATAAGAATTTGTTCTTTTGAAAATTTTAGTTAATTTCGAAAGTACTCCACCTCTCAAAACATGCAAGGGGTATAACATTCTTAAGACTTCTGATATTTGTATTTTTATCCACCTTGGTCAGGTAAAGTTAAACATTATGCCATTATAATCAGTTTCGCAATGAAGTACTTTTCCTCCGTAGTGTGGTAATATACTTTATTACCACACTAGAGCGGTAAAGTAATGACGTAGTTTGCCATCCTTCTTTTGAAAATATTTTGGACATCTTTGTCTTGTATCCTACACTTTTCCCTTTTAAAAGGCTAATGACTAAGTGACCTTACTGATATCAATGTTTTCTTGGCAGTCCGGTATATAATACCGGACGCGCAGTACCGCTGTTTCATTGTCCTGATGAAGACTGCAACACGAAAGGCGAAACGTCGGCCTCTGAGCCACCGACGCGGCGTCACCCGGACAGCCAAGAAGACATGGACTCGAGCCGCGGAAGCTTACGTTTACATTTGATATTTATGTTGTCATTAAGTGATATTGTACTATTTAACATAAAGCATTGGGGCCAAAGACTTCTTGCTTTCTCCCTCTCTGACTTGCCAGAAATGTAAGCAATCAGAACTTTTTCCGATGTTGAATAAACTTTGTTTTTTCTCATCAATCTTTACAAATTACATTTAATCAATCATATACATATATATATATATATATATATATATATATATATATATATATATATATATAAATGATATCTCATATTCGAATTCAGTGTCTACTTCCTAGCGAAGAACGCCATTCACATTCTTTGTTACAAAAAATGTTGATGGGGAGTGTTATTATTATATTTAGGGACATCAACTTTGTTCTTTAAATGATAATTTTGTTACTGTGTCTGGAAGGCGATATTCGGATAAAAGGGCACAATTTATTATCTTAACATCAAGACACACGGATAGAACATTCCCGTTGAAAATGAGGACTCTTCCTGGAAGCTTCTTCACTTCTGCGTCATGGCAGCTCTAACATCTTCACGAATGGTAAGTGTTGCGGAAAGCGTCGTAAAAATAAATTTAATAATTTTTGCAAAGAAATGATCAAATAAACATTTAAAGGCCTTGACAGATCAAAGAAATTAAAATTTTAATTTAATGCCATGCCAATAAAAGTTATTGCACCACGTAAAATTTGAAAAAAAATGTTGAAATGAATGAACATTATAAATCTTTTACTTGTATTGGGAAAAAGGATGATTCATTTAATAGACTCTGCAAACCAACCAACTCATTTTTCACAGAATTCGTTTTCAAAGAACATTCAGTCTGTGCGGAATGGGACGTCGCCTCACGTAAGTGAATATAAGAACGTTGGAGTACAGAAACCATAAAACTTATAAGAGTTTTACTGTCGAAAATTCGCCGCTTTCCGGCGCACGATTATATAACTTTCTCTTCTTACGAAGTAGCTTATTAAGAGAAAGAAAGTAAAAATTAAATTGTTTAAAGTTTAAAATATTTTCAAACATAAGGAAGAAACGTTTGCAAAAGGGCTTGCTCAGCTTATAGCAGAGGACACGCGCATGCGCAGAGTATCTTGTGAAGGGACCGCTCTTGACTATGCGCGAGTTCGCAGAAAGTCCCGAAATAGTGAAAAGGAAGCGTGTGAATCACTTCAAAGACACAAGTCGAGTGCGTATGGATCAGTACAAAGTGGACGTGGGCTGCAATGAAGCGTAGCAGTAACAGCATGCCTAATGGATTGAGTATCGTCACATAAAATAAGGCATCATTGAACCGACTTGAACTGATTACGGCTGGAGCAGCATTTAGTAAAGATTGTCTTTCCTCTCCGGAACCGCCCTCAGAGAGAGAGAGAGAGAGAGAGGAATTATGAAAGGAGGAAGGAAGTAGAAAGAAAGAGCGAAATGACATTCTGTACGAGACATCTTGACGTGGCTCCTCCCGTATTACCTCGATCAATAAAGGCTCCAGAGCGGGGGGGAGGGAAATGGAGACGAAGGCTTCCCCCAAAAAGGCACATAATTTTTGTTTATTGGGCCAAATTTATTTATGTTCGATTATCAATAATATTGTAGTACTTAAATAATATTCAATACAATAACAAATATGTTTATTATTTAACATAAAATCTACAATGACCCTTCTCCCAACTCAAAAAAAAAATGATAAAAATGATCGGCTGGACCCGCCCCTGACCTCGATACTCGTACACTGCGAGAACGCAGATGTCAGGCAAGGGCCTGCCCCGGGCTGCAGCGCCGAAGGTCTCTCCCCCACCCCGCCGCCCGGCCTAACACCGTCTGCCGTCGACCGCCGCTAATCCGGCGGGTCGGGCGTCTTCATCTCGTTTTCGACGTCAACACCCCCACCGCCCCCTCGCATCCTCCGTTGTCCAGGGCGAAGGAGACTCCAGCGGCGGCGCGTTCACAGCGCGGCGACAAAGCGGAAGATTCTGGAAGAGTTTGGGCAAACACGCTCGCACGAGCTGTCCATGGGGCTGCGACACCTCCCTTCTGGGATTAGGAAAAGAGCTACTTAAGCCAGTGATCCGAGAACGGAATTCGCATTTTGTCCCGGAGAGCTGTCTGGACCACTCTCTTAGGCGCCCAAATGGGTTTGTTGAGAATGTTTACTTTGGCAAAAAATACGGATCGTTGGGGTTCATTCTACACTGAATGAATGGCCACCAGGATTACATTGCACAAAAAGTGTTTGGTTACCATTAGTCTCGAGATATTGCTTCATGTAAAGGAATGTTCTGTGGTTCATTGAAAACAGAGTGCAGCTATGTACAAAATGCTTAGGTTAGGTTGTATACATTTCGCCGTGTTACTTACTGACGAAATATTAACCTAATTAGTGACAAAAACATTTAGAGGAAGAAGGTAAACAAAAATTTGGAAGTATTTATGGGACTACAGTTACAGATCAGACTAGAGTTGAGATTTAACCGTAACAAAGTAAGTTACTTTGGTTAAGAAGGAGCTTAGAACACTGCTACGTAGGGGATCGTGAAATATCATGCACAAACATTGGGTTAGACGTAAGAATTGTTGTAGGGGTAGATGTGATGTTAATAATTTTTACTGATAAGACTTGCAGTGAGGTAGAAATAGCGACGGTAATAAATATTGAAAATGTTTTGATAAAATAGTTTAAAAACGTTCATAAGAAGAGTTATGACGTACCTCAAAACATTCTTTTAGCACAATGTGCATGTTTTTCATGAGGTAATTGGTCGCCTCAATTCCGAAAAACAATTAGAAAACAGTGTAAGGACGAGTGAGTAACGTTTCGTCAGTGCATTTTTACAACCTAGGAACCAGACAGTCCTATCAAATACTCCGTTGACTATTTTTGAGCCCCAAAAACAATTAACTCGCTATAGAGCAGTCAGTACAAAAAGTCCGTTTTCTTCAGAACTAATAATTTTCTTAATGTTCCACTCACGGTTTATTATTTTCAATCCTGCCGTAGCGATTTATAATAAAATGCCTATACACCAAGCACTTGTCTAATCGGAGAGTTCCCAAGTTTCCCCGACGTCTTAACGCAGGTGTTCAAATGTTACTGATGGGTATTGTTTTCACTCCATATTTCTTACATGACCAAAACTGCTGCAATCAATGTAGCGTCTGAAACACTCCACAAAGTAACTTTTCTCTTTAATTTCCAACATTATGTTCATAGTATTTAATCGATTTAAGAATTTTGTTCTTGAAATAGTCTAAATTAATTCTACTCGTGGTTCGAAATTTGTCAGATTATTCCACTTATGAGTTATTCATTCCAATCCGGCCAAAAGTGTTTTATAATTAGATGACTATAAACCAATCACAGATGTCTAATATCAAAATGTTCACATGTGTACTTTTCCATATCGTCTTACCGCAGATGACATTCAACTGTTTTGGAAAATAAATAAATATTCCTTTCATGACGGAAACTGTAGTAACCAATATAGCCCCCAAGAAATATTATTCCCACCAAAATCAACCAATATTCACCAAGAAATATTTTTCGCTATTACTTTGTCGGTATCACTACCACAGTAGAGAGAAAGTTATGTAATGCTGCGCAAAACAAACGGCGAATTTTCAGCAGAAAAATTCTTATTACAGGGCCCTGGCGAAGAAAAAGTGAATAAATCCAGATGATGAAGTTAGAAAAAAATCCTCTAACATTGGTGTAGCCAGAATCTAAGGTTTGTGGGTTCTTCCTACCGAAAATTGATTGACGGCAAAACGTCTGTCCGTCCGTCCGTCCGTCCGTCCGTCCGACCGTCCGTCCGACCGTCCGACCGTCCGACCGTCCGACCGTCCGACCGTCCGACCGTCCGACCGTCCGACCGTCCGACCGTCCGACCGTCCGACCGTCCGACCGTCCGACCGTCCGACCGACCGTCCGTGAACAACGCAAGCAGCTAACCCGTTCAGCCGATATTCTCCAAAATCGAAATTTTTCAATCGATCTGTGTGATGTCACGACACCTTGAATTTGAAACTGATATTTGAATTTTGGAGGGTACTTTACATGAAACTGCTGTGATATTTTCAAAAAATAACTCCGTTTTTTATTAAAGGTTGTTATTGGATAGTGTGAGCCCCTAATAAATATCTTTAAACAATAACTGCACTCTCCCAATTTTATTTTCCTCAACAGGACCTTCACCTGTTGAAACCACATTCACCTGTTAAAACATACTGCTACTCGTTCAAAATGATTTTCATAGAGAATAATAGGCTGAGAAAAATATATAACAAAACGTGAGTGAGGTAATTGATTCAGACACACAAAATAGTTATTTATGATATAAGTGTTAAGTATCTGATTACAATACGAGATTGGAAAATTGCCAAACGAGGCCGTCAGGCCGAGTTTGGAAACCAATTAAGTATTGTAATCAGGTTTTTACGACACGAATGTCGTACAAATTTTATCCACTTTATAAAAAGAATGTTAGATTTAATGTGTTTTCGTCCTACGCCTTCATTTAGTATTCACTTTTTTCTCCTACGAGTGGCGACACTGTTGTCAACAAGGAGAACAATTGAAACACAGTTGGTGTTTACGTTTTCACATGAGTGAATAGAGTTCTGATTCGGAAATAGAAATAGTAGCAAATGCTGCTAAATATACATTGTTACCCAACCAATCAAGAAAGAAATATGAGTGTATTTAATTTTTTGAGATATATGTGGGAGAAACAGTTCATTCCATATCGGAAAAAGTCTTAATTGCTAACTTTTCTGGCAAGACAGAGATTGAGAAACTAAGTAGTCTTTGGACCCACTACAATGTGTTAGGAGTACAATATCACTTAATGACAATATTGATATCAAATGTAAATGTAAGCTTTACTCAGTTATAAGCGTTTCTAACGAGAAGAAGTGAAGAATACGCGATAAAGAAGTCCAAAATATTTTCAAAAGAAGAGTGGCAAAGTACGCCATTACTTAACGCTCTAATGTGGTAATGAAGTATATTACTACATTAGGGCGGTAAAGTACTGCATTACAAAATTGATTACAATGGCGTAATTTTTGACTTTACCTAACCAAAGTGAACAAAATATATCAAATGATTTTTATTCAGGTAAATTATAATTTTAGGAAATTAATTAATGAAGTTTTTCTCGAAGGTCATGCTTAAACAAATTATATTATTGTAAACGATTTTTAAAATGACATTTATGTGATTGTTCCTCGAAGTTTAATGAGTTTTACAAAAAATGACTGAGATGTGTTAATTCGCTGATAATTTGTAATGTAAATATTATTACATAACTATTACTAAAGGAGGGAAAGTACGTGCTGTTTTAGCAACACTAGTTTCTTTAAGGTCATATAGCGACCACTGTCATTGTTTTATTTGTAAGGGGAATTGAAGAAAGAACACGCTAGAACAACACAAACACACACAAACATCCATGGTCGAGGCAGGATTGGAAGCCCCGACCCTTGGAGCTTAGGCAGCTACGGCCTTTCAGCCTTAGCGATCCAGATCGGCTTTTCGCTATTTTGAACATTACGTTCATACTATCTAATCGATTTATGACTTTTATTAGTAAAATAGTTTAACCGCATTCCACTCGTGGTTCGAAATTCTCAGATAAGTTTCAAACCTCTAGTGAAATCACTCATGATAAGTTAGAGAACTTATTGACAAGTTTCGAGACTCGTCGTGAAAATGCTTTTGAAACGCCTCCACATTTCCGTCCGACAAGGGGGCGGGGATCCAAGCGAGTGGGCGCCAGGTGTGGACGGCGCGGCGCGCGGGCAGCGCTGCTGCTCTCTTGGCCGCCGCTCTCGCGGAAGACGACAGAAGAAGAGCCATTGTCTGGGCAGGCGCCGCGCCGGGACGGCACCCCTTTAACGCCCCGACCGGCGACCGTCGCGTCGCGACGCACTCGCGCGCGCCGCGCCGCCCCGCGCCGCCCCGCCCCGCGCCGCGCGCTTTGTCAACGGCACAATTAGAGCGCAAATATTTGCTGACACCCCCCGCCCCCCGCTCCTGCGAGCCGCTCCACCGGCCGCGCTTTTCTCCGACGCGCAGCGGACCTGAAGAGCAGGCTAATCTAGTTCCTCGAAGGCGCACGCTGGGCTTCAAGGGCCCGTTGTGTTGGGGCAGTCCGGAGACGCACTCCTTTTGTCGCTGCGGTGGGTTGGGTCTATGTTGTGGCGCGGTTAACGATACTTGTCAAAATCTAATATTACGTTTTATTGTTCTTTCTCCGCTGTTAGCGTCATCTTCGAACCCTCTCCTGACGTTTACCTGCTCATGGATACGATTCGTAGAATTTTATGGAGGAGACGCCATTAGGGATGGATATTGGCACATTGTCAAGCCTCAGGAGGGAAATGGGTACAAGAGATTGTTCAAGATGAGATTAAGCTGCGTATGGGAATGAAATATCAGCTCGTTGCGAATACCTCCGAATAGAAGTGGGGATAAGATGAAAGTACTACTCATAGTCCTCAGTCCGTTCTTCTGACATATATTGCTCACAGAACGCAGCCCGTTATTTAACATAAACTTTTCCGACTACTGTTGCTCACACTTTGGAGCTCGTTCTTTAAGACAGCTCTCTCCAACATGAATTGCTCACAGTCTGCAGGCCATTCTTTAAGATAGTGCTCTCCAACATGGATTGCTCACAGTCGGTAGCCCAATCTTTAAGAGAGTACTCTCCGCCATATAGGTGGAACTGAATTATCAATCACAGCATCAATCAATCCGTTGTAGAGATCTCATCCAGGCTGAGGTTTCGTCGCAGTCATCTGCATTATTCTACGAGCATTTTGACGTTACACAATTGAAGAAAACAAAAACTTTTCGCAACAATATTTACATTTAAAATAACGAAAAAAACTATTACATTTTTTCGTCAAATAAAGGCCGATGAATCTTCATAACATATCAATGTACTCGTATTTAGTTACATTATACTAAGACTTTAAATTACTACTTTTTTCAAAATATATTCTGGATATTTAGTTTTGAGGGGGAAATGAGTAAAAAATGGCATTATAATTTGAAAAAACAATAAGAATATCAACGATTTTAATCTTCCTAAATAATTGAAAATAAAGAATAGCAATCAATCATTGATGGGCCGTTGAGTTTCTTCCCTGGTAACGCTAGGATTAGATAAGTTCGTCTGTGCCTTGAAGCAAGAGAATGGTAAGCGCCACCACGTTTTCAGATTCCACAAAGTTTGTGGCTCTCAATTAATCTTTTGTCCTAATAATTTAACTTGAACGCATCTTTACACTATTAGATGTATCTTTGACTTTCATTTGATAACAAAATACAGTAAAAATTATATCAAACGACTTAGAAATATTTAAATTAGAGCATCTCTCTGGTAAAATGCGCTTATCATTATCTTGCCCCAAAAATTCTTAATTATACTGTTCAAGGTACTTTTCCGAATGGAACATATCATTCTTGTGAAAATGGGTTTATTTAAATCATGAAATCATACTAAGAATATTTATTACAAGCATGTTTGTTTTGTTTGAATAACTTCAATACAAATAATTTTTACCCCACCACATCTTGTTCTTTCTCATCTGAAAATAACTGACTGAAGAATCTATGGTTACGTGGAAGAATGACAAGAAACACACCATCATACATAGATTTTCTAGTTTCCTATTTCGGTACCAGAAAAGCCTATGACATTCCATTCTGTAGTGCCTTCCTCGTTTTCTAAAGGGGATTTCAAGTCATGTCTCTAATTTCGTTCGTAATATTTTCAATTTCCTGGTAAATGTAACGAAATTATAAATCTGAAAACTGCAAACTTCCCTGAAATCAAAAATATTTCATTCTTGACACCATTTCTTTTCGTCACAAACTTTGTCAATGATGACTGTCAAAAATTCATATAACTTCATTACTTGTTTCTGGAACAATTGCATCTTTTCTTGATTATTTCAGTTTATAGATAAAAATGAAATGAATTATCTGTTCTTTTTTAATTAAAGTATGATCTAAATCAAAAGTTAGATTTGTATGACCTCTTCCGGGCCTGGCGTGTGTCTCTATATTAATCATCCCCTAGGAGGCGTAGTCATGGAAAGTTATAATATTGTTTGCCCAGAATAATTTTCTGTTAATATACACAGGTATTTTATATGTTTTTCAAAAGACAATACTCAATTTCATCCGCCTCTCCTTTTACTTGGGGTTCGGGTAATGCAAACATGATCTCACTCACTTTCAACATCACGTATTGACAACATAAATATTCGTGGAAAATATTGAAATTGACAAAGCTTGCTGCAAATCTAATGCAATAACTTGATATTCAGCTGGACTTGGAATAAAGTTATTTCTCGTATTCAGCAGATGACATACTCACTGATTGCTTTCGCTAGATTCACATTCAGCAAAGCCCCAGATCTTTTTCTGATTTTAATCATCACAATATTTAATATGACCTCTTTTGAATGTTATGTGTTGTACATAACCACCAATCAAGGTAGTTTGAAGCTAGTGAAGTGCGAAATCTAAAACTATTTTCTTAAGAGTTGAATTTCCTAACAATTAAATAATTTGTGAATTAACGTTATGAAACATTCGCAATGAAGATATTTTTATTTCTTCTTTATGCTGCTCCCTTGTGTAGCAAATCACATTGGATGGAAAAGATTCAATGTGAGCATGTACAAATGGAAAGCTCTCTTCAGGTATTTTTTCGATCTATTTTTGTTTTCCTCTTTAGTCATTGGGAGGAGTGTCTTTCAGAAGTATGAATCTTAATTTCTGTTTTCTACACATGTTTTTTTCATTTGCAAACCAAAACTTGAAAATGATAAATCTTATGTTAACGAGATCTTCTTTTCCTGATGAAAAATAGTAACGAATTGGGCTGCGAAAGGTCCGTCACACAAGGTTCGGCTCACAACAGTTTTTTTGCAGCAGTTCCTCTGTGAGCACCTCATAGTCCTGACCTTGCCACCAGCGTTTTCCAGCTTTTCTTATACCTCAGGAAGTTCCTCTCAGCATCATATCTATTACGGTGACGCAGACATACGGGTGCTATCAAGGCACATATGGTAGGTGAGTAACTTTTACGACTCAAGGTTTGAAATTCCGATCAATCGATATAACGTATGTCTCAGTTCTGATGACGATTATATGAAAATTAATGTAACGTGTCACGTATCTTCTACAATATTTTTTCATAACATTCTGTTAGCTGACGACCCAGGGAAACCTATTTTTTGGATGCGCCTCGTACTTCACACTTATTCAACATCTTCACTAATGTTGAGTGTATATTAAGACATACTTTTAACCACTTCTAATGTTTCAAAGACATTGCATAATTATAATAGCGCTTACCATTACATTGCCCACAATGCAATCGGAGATGGATTTTCAACTAATTATAAAAACGTCATTCATGAGCAGACAATAAAATTACTATGTAGGTGGGTGATAGAATAAGTGCCAAATGTGACCATAATGTAATCCAGGATATGGTCGCACAGGCGCTTACTATTATCTTGAAGGAAGATCAGATATTAGGACACATATCTATGAATTTGTATTTATATATTCTCGACATTCCTCAATATTCAACTTTTTTTCTAATTATTTAAATTAGTGTATACTTGCACGCCGAGAAAAACTCGAACTTAAGAATGAGTCTTTTTGTAGTAAAATTAATTCCATAATAAATAAACAATTACAAATCTACTTCACCTCTCGATGACGACCACACTTCCCGACTATCACTTTTCGCTACAAAATAGGGTGGTTGGCATTCAAGGTGTGAGCATGGGATTAGACCAACTTCATTAGGGTTTACATGTCAGTATGGCTAAAGAAGTCATAGTACATATCGGAAAAATCTAAGACAATTTTTTAATTTCAAAACACTTGCAAAATAACTAAGTTTCTCAAATTACGTTTTAGTACCACTGAGAGGATGATGGAGGAAGACGCCCATTGACATTATAAATATCTAATGAATTATGTGAATAGTTGTTGCGTTTGGGACCAATAAATGAATAGTATATAATACTAAGATATGCAAAATGACTAAATGTGCTTTATAATGTTATTTTTAAGAATTCTCGTTACACTGAAAACATATGGTAGAATGAAATTAGTATTCTTACATAAATAACATTTTTTGCAAGAAATATTTTTAGAGAAACTTTACGGAAGCAGTTGAATAGCTGTTAGGGCTAACATGCTTGGAAGAACATCAAAAGAATTTCAATTTCCTGACAATGCCAAGCTTAACTGTGATCATTGTAATCTAAATTGTTTTATTTTGATGTTCTAATTAATATCTTTCAAATACAGCTAAAGATATTATAAAACGTTCCCTTGAACGAATAATTTATTTTATACAATTTCTCTTTGGTTTCTAAAGATAACACAAAAAGTATTTAAACAAAGGTATATTTCACGCAGATATTGTCCAAAGAGTACCTAAAAGTCATGTTTACCGCCACAACTCAGTTCCACCTGTTTACATAAAAATATGAAAACTGCTTGTACAAAACACTGAGATTAAGAAAATTATTAGTACTTATGAATACAGTGTTATTTTTTCTCCCTTCAAGTACATTCAACGTGTTAGAGAACAGTAATAGTATCTCCCCATTGGTGTGAGTTTTCAGAGTGATTCAATTATTTTGAAAATGAACTAACAACATAATTTCCTACAAATCAGTCACCACTCAGAAAAGTCTATTCTAGTATGCGTTCCAAACATCTTCACAAAAGGAAGAACACCCTTTAACACCGAACCGCTGTCAACACACAGGTAAAGATTCCCACGGCAGATATGTCACAAAGTATTTGTACCCTAAGCCATCACAAAACTCGCTCCAGATCTAACGGTTAAAGGAAATTTCACCCCGTTTGTCGGCGCCTGGGATCGTTACAATTGTCACGGCTAACGGGGCACTCGCCGGCCAATCGACAGCTGCTCTGCTCCGCCGACCGATAACACAAGCAGCGCGGCACGCGAGTGTCTCCATCGCCGCCGCCCCGCCACGCGCGACAAAAGACGAGCGCGCGGCGCGAGAAATTTCTCGCGAAGAAAACGACGAAAACCCTCCCCCCTCCCCCCACACACGCACGCCGGCACGCACGCACGCACTCACGCACTCGCTCGCGTCTCTCCTTCCGCACGCCTCCTTTTGTGGCGGCGGCGCGACGCGGAGCAACTGGCAGGAAACGAGGTTAAATTGTTTCCAGCCCTAAGGGCGCGAAGGACAGAGCCTTGCGCGGGATTACACAGTCTAATTAGCGCGGGGCGACGCGACGCGGTGCATTGCTGCGAAGCGGCCCGTGAGAGGCAGATGAAGCGGAAGGACCCGCCCGGCCACAATGGAACGCGGCCTGCTTGTTTGTTTTTTCTGTTCGCAGCAGTCGTGGCGTTGCGAGTGGTGGTGGGGGGGAGAGGGGAGCATTAGCGCGTCCTTTGCAGAGGACACGACGGATTACCGTGCTGCTTAAGGCTCCGTCTACTGTTCGACGGTGTCAGCAGCTGTTAGGCCCGAGTGGTGTGGACGCTCTAACTTTGTTGACAGTGTGGTGGAGGGGAGGAGGGATCCAGGTTGGGAGAGTGGGGGTGAAGTATTGTTAGTTTTTATGGTTAGGCTGGTGTAAAACAGATGGAGTTTTGGTGGTGGGAAACTTCGTTGAAAAGGCTTGGTAATGAATTTTGAAATGTGAAGATGGACGGCTGGGCGCCAATTAAAATAATACTAAAATTGTTTTGAAATTATACTGTTGGCAGCAGAATTTGTGACAGAGTAACTATGTGAAATCTCTTTGGAAAACCTATGAAGAAATTAATTAGGAAAGTTTTGATCTGATACAAATTTACTTTATATTTGCCGTAAGGAAATATGCCCTTACTTATTTGCATCCATAATATTATACTTGAGAGAGACAATTCAGTATATTTGTAAATCGCTTACTATATAAACTAAGCTTAAACATATGTTAAGCAGTATTTTTATAAGAACAACTTTACATTATTGGAGAGTTCTAATCATTATGAATAAACCAAACAGTACAAGATATATTTTAACACTGCCTGTATGCTTTATTGAAATTAAGAAAGTGTTTCTTGATCTCATCTCATTTTAGAAATTAAATAATGATAGCCTCTTTTAGCTCAATAATTAACCTTCCAATTAAATGTTCTACAGGATGTGTATTCATCGAGAACGCTCAGATATGATGTTGATGATCATTAAAAATATTTGAATGAAGAAAGAAACTTGTACAATATTTGTGTTGATACTATTTTATTCCCCACAACCTGAGGCGGCTAGTTTCAAAATTCAAAATTTCACAAATTTCGATTCGATAAGTTCGAATTTTAATGAAAAAATCTGAGAAGTTTTAAAAAGTTTGAGATATTAAATAGATTCGACGTTAAGTACAAAAAATTCAATTGAAGAAAAAAAGGTTAAGATTGCTGGGTTTAAAACCAACACCTTCATGAACTAAGTGAAATACACTTAAAAAATTCAATGCATTTCAGTGTACTCAGCCATAAGGTAAGATATAAGTAAGTGTTGATCACATGACGCAATGATCAATAACTTCAATGGTAAATATGAATTGCTGGAAGTTGGTAATCCATTAAATTGGATGAAATTTTCCTTCACGCACAGAGACATGTCTATTGTCGCTGGATACCCGCTTCATTCGCAGGAACACTTAGACATCGATGGTAAGACTGCATTTGGAAGGCTCAACTCAAGTTAGCACAATGAAAGTTGAAATGAAAATAGTACAACAAGGAGTCGTAAATAATTCGAACTTTTAAAGTACGGTGGATTGTACAAATCACGCCGGGGATACAATTTTTTTAGCGATACGCACAAGAAAATATAACGAATGCTACTTTATAATAAAGAATGGCGAGAGCTAATGCTAAATGAACCTTGAAAATTATAAAAATCGTAGCTGCTAATGGCAGTGAGACAATGAGGGAGCGAAAGAGGGCCAATATGATTAACATAACATAATGGAAATTGACTCAATTGTTTTGCGACCTTGGTTTTCTTTTAGGGCAATCTTGTGTACGAAAGCGTACTTAAGCTGAATTACTTCATTAAAGAGCAACGGAAATAAAACTATTATGAAAATCAGTATTGTCAAACTCATAATTACGAGTAAACGAAATACTTAGATTTTCTCTTACTTGTCATTTGATAATATAGTAGTTCAATCTTGTTCCAGCCATATTCTTTCATGAACTGTTAATTTTTCTTCATACATGTTTTAGCTGAATACGGAAAAATAGTCAAACTAATGCTTTTGTTTCATGTAGGAAAACTCAATCAAATTCCAAGCAGAAGCTTTAAACGTGCGTTATGGCAAAATCATTCGCCTAATGCTTTTGAGTCCAGACGTAGAAGCTAATCAAATTCGTGGTTACCGAATCAATACGTGCTCGAAGTTCATTTGCACTGTCAAAGGGGAATCCACAAGAGGGAGCCAATATACAGAAGCCTGCAGAGGGAGCAGGCTACTGCGGTGGCGGTGTTCAGATGCGAAGTTTCTTGCGTCTTTCCGCTGTTGATAGCTTGCGGCGGCGAGCTGCGATCCGGTCGCTTGGAAATGCGCGACCGCAAAATATCATTCTTCTGCGGAAGACTCGTTGACGACAGGGAAGGATCCAGGAGCATGTCACTTACCTGACGATTCTGTGGCAACGTTTCTGAAAATGGTTCTTTGATGGGATGAAGGGGCTGTAAACTCCCAGTAACTTATTGTGCTTTTGTCTTTGATCCCTGCGGTAAAAATGTTTTAACCCTTTTGTTGGGGGGATTAAGAAAAATTCTTGTTGGCATTTACAAAAACGATAGTGTAATTAATCTATTTGATATGGTAACTGACGTAATGTAAATAAACTGAGTCATTAAGGCGGTTAACAATAACCCACGAATACATAACGGAAATTTGATGAATATTTTTTTAGTTTATATTAAATACATCGCTATATAGTACATTTCATAGAGACATACATTTTTCTGACATTTCGATAACGTTAATTCATCATTTCTTTGACTCTTAATATTTGACCTATATTATCAGAAAAAAATCAATGTTTCCTCAAATAGAAGGTAGAATTTACTTGCTTCAATATTTTTGTAGCACTTTGTCACAGGACATATTTGCCACCTTGAGCCTTCGTTGAACTTTGTAAAGGTGAAATTTTACTGTTCATTTGTTATTCATAAATCAATAATGAGTATTTCGAAGAGAGACTAATACAACTCACGAATTAACATAAGCGTCAAAAGAAAATTCGTAAGCAGTAAGACATTCAGAAAGACGACGTCTTCAGACAGACGTCAGAAACAAGCGGACGAAGTTCCTACGAAAGCGTGAGAAAAAAGCCATCCCGCGCGGCTGCGCCTAAACGAACCCGTGAATAGAACCATTTAAGAAAACACATTATAAAATATGATGAGCCGACTAAAAAACACCCGAGAGAGAAAAATTTAGATTCTCATTTCGCGAGACAGTAAAACGGCGCACGCTACAGCGGCACGACTTCACGTCAAGCGGCGGCGGTGGGGGTGGTGAGGGCGGCAAGGGTGGAGACGGTGACGGCGGCGGAGGCGGCGATGTGATTGTGTTGGCAGGCGTGGTGGATGCGCGACGGTGTGGCGATGGAGTCAGACCTGTTGACGATAATTTGACAATGATGGATAATGGCAATAATTAGGTTGATTGATTGATTAGCGATTCCGGGCGAGCCAACTCCTAAAGTCATTAGTCCCGTAAGTGTACTGCATGTTGGGATGTGGACGATCTTCCTTCGCTGGATGTCGTGATGATCCACCGTTGCGATCCTGCGTCGGCATGCAGAGATTTTTCCCAACCAGGTATCTCCCACCAACGTGGCAGCGACCCAGCCGAAACAAGCTCGAAGCTCCCGAGCAGGTCTTCCAGCATGCGTGGTAGTGTAGTGAATGTGAATAGAATTGTGTGTATGTAAGGGGTGAGGATAGGACAAGGAAGAAGGAAAGATCGCGCGTGGTCAATTTAAGCATGGTGGAACAGTTTCGACTGGTGTTGATCGGATAAAGCACAGAAAACTACCGATCATATCTAGGGTAGGTAGAATTCTCCTCCAGACAGCGCCTGAACCCGATCTAGCTGCGTAGCTGGTGTCGAAAATCTTGCCATCGTCGGAACTCGAACCCTAGGACCCCCAAGTCAGAGGCACTGCGGTGATATGTGTTGATGCTCTGATCCACTTCAGCCGGTGCAATAGTTGGTATGAGAGCGTCAGTGATCGTGATGGTGATGGCGATAACTAATGTTATTGTTATTGAAATTGTTGTTGTGGTGGTGGTGATGGTGGTGGTGTTGGCGGCGGCGGTGGTGGTAGTGGTGGTGGTGGTGATGGTGGTGGTGGTGGTGGTGGTGGTGGTGGTGGTGATGGTGGTGTTGACTTTGGTGATGTTAATGACGGCGATAGCGTATTGTGTACCATCTGCCAGAAGTCACACATTCAGTGTTGCCAAATGTTGCGTTTTGAAATAGATGAACATCGTAATTGGGCCAAAGTTGCACATGCTTATATCAAGCTGTTTCCTCCAACTAAGCACTATTGCGAGCTGGGATACGTCTTAAGAAATCAGAAGCTTAACACTTTCCATAATGAATTATATCAAAATTGCAATAGCTCTAAATTGCTGTGCCTTGACTACCGTCTACGAGTATAGATCGTAGAGGCAGTGATGTATTGATATTTTTCTACTCCCATTGTACACTGATGAGCCAATATCTTGTACGCCTGCCTAAAATCGTGTAGGGCCTCTGCGAGCTCGCAGAAGTACTGCAAGACGACGTGGCATGAACTCGACTAACATCTGACGTAGTGCTGGTAATTGACACCATGATTCTTGAAGGGTAAGAGTACGAGGGGTGGAGATCTCTTCTGTACAGCACGTTGCAAGTCATCCCAGACAAGCACAATAATGTTCCTGTCTGGGGATTTTGGCGGCAAGAGTAAGTGTTAAAAGTCAGAAGAGTGTTCTTGGAGCCACTCTGCAGCAATTCTGGACGTGTGGGCTATCGCATTGCCGCGCTGGAATTGCCCAAGTCCGTCGGAATATCCAATGGACATGAATGGGTGCAGGTGATCAGAGAGGATACGTACCACCTATCAGAGTCGTATCTAGACGTATCAGGGCATCAGACGTATCTCATATCACTTCAACTACACATGCCCCACGCCATTACAGAGCCACCACCAGATTGAACAGTCCCCTGTTGATATGCAGGATCCATGGATTCATGATGTTGTTGTCATAATCCTACATATCCATCTGCCCGAAACAATGTGAAACGAGACTCAGGCCAGGCAACGTGTTCCAGACATCAACAGTCCAATGTCGGTGTTGACGGGCCCAGGTGAGGCGTAAAGCTTTGTGTTGTGAAGACATGAAGGGTAGACGAGTGGGCTTTCTGCTCAGAAACCAATCTAACAACTGTGCCAGACTCGGTATATACTTGTAGTCATTGCCGACCGCAGCACCGTACTCTGATTGATTCCAGATCTCTCTATTTCAATACCCATGACTGTACCAGGTTTTTTGACTCTTCTGTGTATAATTCTATTATTTGATAGCTGCAACTAGTTGTATAATGATACTCATTATGAAACAGGTTTAATAATGATTCAGATTCTTGACTAATCCCAGAGAAGTTTACAAATAAAATATTGACAATTAATCATTGACATTCGTTCTAGTAAATGTTTTGTTCGATTGTGTATATTAAAATGGCATTTAATATTATATTATGCCTGTCAGTTTTAATTTACTTTATTAAAAGTATTTTTTCGTAGAATATTCTAAAAAATAAATTGGATCGTAATTTTACTTTGATCCTATTTAACTAGCAAAGTACTCCCTTGTTGGCGGACTGGCAACCAAAGCTACTGCGGCAAAGTAGGGTTAGGGAGCTGTCCGCTAGGTGGCTTTGGATGGATTCTGCATGTCAACGAAATGCCACGAAACAATTCAACGTAAAAGTTTAACTTATAAAAGTTGTCATGTCGTAGAAAAAGTACCGTATGATAGTAGATGTAATGGGCATTAATACACTCGTGTGAAGTTTTCGATTCTCGCTCTATCGTAGTAATATCACACTCGTGTATTAATATCCATCATTATTTCATAATATACTATTGTGTCATCATGTTTTGGCAGAGATAAAAAAATAGTACTATTGAATTTTTTCTTTAATTTAAATTTCTTCTTTCCATACACGCAAACCATGCGCAAGGATACGTCTTATAATAGCTAATGCTATAACGTAGTGTAGTGCATGTGTGTGGCAAAAAGGGAGATGATAGGACAAGGAACAGGAAGAAAATATCGTGCTTGGTTCGTGGTCCTTTTGTAAGGATTATACTCTGGCTTTCGCCTGTAATATATCGGAGAAATCACGAAGAAACCACCTACACAGCACATGTCGAAAATCCGCCACTGACGGGACTCGAACCCTGGGATCTCTCACTCAGAGTCGCTGCAAGGACAGCGGTAATGTTGAGGTAACTCTGCCGGTGTTTTGCGCGGAGAATGACTCAGAATTCCAATATGAGAAAACGCTGAACTTGCTATAAAAATTCATTGGAGAAATTATGTCAAGGAAGAATTTGGAAATGATATTCACGAATTTGATTTCAGTTAATGTAAAAAATGCGTAAGCCTAAATGTAGATCGGCACCGGATCTTACGTTCAGTCGCTGCCCGGGCTGTAATATGCATTTCTCTTAACAAGGCGAATGGTCACAGTGGCTGGCGTGCTTGGAAATGCTAAATACTCGCCCACTCACGTAAAATCTAGAACAGCAGATACAGCTGTTTTCTTAAAATCTGATGTAAAAGAATAAATTTATCTATCGCGGAGTAAAAGATATCGAGCAGCAAGGGGAAGTGTGTACTTAAAAATACTCCGTCTTCTGTCCGCCCGGCCATACGTGAACACTTTGATTGGGACGGTAGGAAAATGCAATTAGAATGCCACACGTTTGGCTCCTAGGCATTCGTTGCAATTTGACTCAAAGATCAATTGTCACCTACACTCTGTAGGTGACGACATGTCTTAAATGACAGAGGGAAAGGCAGCTTTGGTGCAAGTGCCATTAATACTTTTCACACAAGGACATTGGAAATGTTTCAATTAATTTCTACTGGGAACATATGTGAAGATCCAACTCAACGTCTTAGAATAGTAAAAATAGAACTACGTACCCGATCCATCTCCGAACTGTAACCACACACAGAGGCATTTCGTGATGTCGATTTATGAAGTTCGTGCCCAATTTCGTGCAAACTAGTTGGCAACCCTGCGCGTATTATCTCGAGCGACAGTTGACAGCTTGACTAAACGGTGCGTTAGAGCATTACATTCTGGCACGCTTCCGTCGGCACGCTGCTTCCACTTCCGCTGTCGCTCTCCCGCGACCTCGCCGCCCCGTCGCTCCTCTCCACGCACGACGGGGCGGACGGACGGGCGGGAGGGCGGGCGGACAGCAAATTGAATTTACTTTTCTTTCCCCGCTCGGCCGGTCTCTGAAGGCGGGGAGCGGGCGGCCGGGCGTGCGTGCACTCCGCTCTCCGCCGCTCACGTGCACTCCTCCGGTGCATCTTTCACAAGAGAGGAGGCGAGGGGGAAGGAGACGGGGAAGCATGCGAGGGCACCCTTGCCCAGTCACGCGAACCCCAGTCCGTGTATTTGACTAAACTGGGAGATTGATACGCTAACAGCACGGAGAAAACAAACAGCTTTGACGGTTGAAGGCACTTGCGGTTGTCATGGAGACGAGAAGTGCGCGGCAAAAACCGTGCCACGTGGATATACATTGGTTCCTGTTTCGCTAAAGGCTTTTTTCGCGTCTATTGAAAACAGTTTGTTGTAGCTTCGGGACAAGTTGGGATTTATACTGAGCCAACGGGAAGCAATAACATCATAAAGAAATATTTTTCCGACTAGAGTGATCTCTTTGTTTACTAGCATATTCCAACAATCTAATGATGATCAAAGCTCTTTTTCTCAAAAAGAATTTAATCCGTGTTTTTGCTCAAATATGCGTACATGAGCTTCTGCGTGTTTTTCGAAAAATATTTGACATGTTACCGCTCCTTTTTCCACACTTGTTCATTCATGCATTAGGACATTTCATTGTCAGCGTAAAAGATAAAAGTGTAGCTCTCTGAAACAAGATATAAAACGAGTTTTCAGATAAATGTTTATAAGCGTTCCAATGATGAACAAGATCTTAATTTGTTGTATTTTGAATTACATAACAAAATCTCTAAAAGTCGCTAACATTGTGAATGTGAAAAAGGTGCTTTTTCTCATATCTACGTCTCAATTTTATGCACATTTTTTAAATGTTACTTGGTAGAACATTAATTTACCTAACTAGAGCATAGAGTATTTGGCGCATCTCTGCCTCTAACTTCAATGCAGAGCTGTAACGTTTCAATCGTCAGAGCGTCACATTTTGTACTTCGACGTTTCGTTTACGACTTCTCGTCGATCGCTTCCTACAGAAAATAAACGTATTTTTTGATAACACAAAAAAATAATAATTTATAATCAACACTTCTGTCTTGCAGTTCAAGTTACAACTCCTTAAGCACTTGGAAGTTATTACTGCTAATATATTTAGCATACCATGGATACATTTACATAAATCGACAATCCCGTGGATCTAAGAATCTTTTTAAGTAGTCTCCACGACCTCGCAAAACATATTGATTTCTATTTTAGGAGATTATATCATAACACCCCGTTGCTAAGGAAATGTAACTGACTACAGAAACCCGTTACGTTACATTGGACAAACCTACAAAAAATGTAGAATTTCTGTCTTTTTCTTCTGACCAAAACTCAAGAATAACTCAATATTCATACTTAAGAATGGAAACCAAATGCAAAATTAATAATAATGGATAAAAACGACATTACTTGAAAGGAGAAGATGACACTTTTGACATGGGTCATATTTTTTAATGGCACGTTAAAAAATTGTTTTACGTGACTTTCTACAAGAGTTGCCTTCATTTTATAAAATTCGAACTTCTTTCGAAATATCATAATGAAAATTAAATTCTTCTAGTAGTATGCTAATTTCTATTTCTGTTTCTTGAAGAACTCGTCGCTTTGTTTCTTGGCGTATTTCGTGTCCTAAACTTCATTAAAATAAAACCAGTCCTGTCGCAGTATGGCAGACTTTCTCGCACTAGTTTCCTTTTACTTTTTCTTTTTTCTTCCTTTTTTCTTCTTTTTTTTGCATCTGGGCTAGCTTTTCGGTTTTTCCCTCTTTCAGAGTTGCTATAGGCGCTTACATTTTTTTCCCTCACATTTTCGCAATTTTTGGACCCTCTAATGGCACAATTTAAATACGGTTTTAAGAATATTATAAAAGAGTTGAATCTGGACTTTTCAAATTTTCATTGAAACATTTTTACAAAATGGTCTTTATACTTCGTATCTTCTGGGTGAGGGAAAAGTAATTAGGTATTAAAAATCCGTTGTATTTTCTGCCATATTGTGACATACCAGAACCCGCCCAAGACATTTAATAAAGGGAAATATGCATCGAACGTGTGATTGCATTGAAATGGATGCATAGAACTAGTGTAGACCAAGGATACACGTCGTCAGGTGTCAAAAAACTTTGTGTTCCGTGCTTGAGGGTCTGAACGCGATATTCTTGTAGAACATGGCCTCGGCGTTGAAAATCGAGGTTCCACGAGCATTTGGAATAGGTCATTCTCTCTCTTGGCAGCAACCGAAGTGGACGTGGTGCTAACTTTGGAGATTTAGGCTGAGTGCCATTTTAATGCTAAGAAACTTAAATTCATTGTGTGATTTGTTAATGTGTAGAACATAATGTGTAATTTGAGGGTATCATTTTTAGCTTTGTGTAGCATTTTATTTGTGATTTTTGGGATCCATGTAAAATGAACTTCGTACGTATGGGAATTGGTGTAGAATAGATTCATAATTGGAAATTATACATTTTTTAAGTTACATAAAATGACAGGCAGTCGCGAATAGGTGCTTCATCTGTTACAAAAAACGCTCATTTTAATATAGAAAGTCTAACGCTCATGAGCACAAGCTGAGCGGCGTTGCAAAAGTTCCCGCGCTCCCCGACAAAAGAAAAACGGAAAGTCAGTCTACCGGTGGATGTCGAACGAAGCAGAGCCCGTATAGTCTCGCCATTCTTTGCAAAACATAACTCCAGAGAATAGTTGTCGTAATCAGCGATACTGTCAAACAAGTGAAAATCAACAAACTTGCATACTTTAAAGATGTTATGTTGAGGTGAAAGTGATGACCAAAATCAAGCCAACGGAGAATTTCGTCAACAGTTGTGGCGCCAAAGGGAACGAACAACGGATTCTACCTGAAAGTCGGCACATTGGTTCTGTATCTAAATTTAAGCTTGAACTATTGGTACCAAAATTTAAGCTAGGCTAGCATTTACACTCAATGTTTTCATGTACATATTAGTTTTATTGATTACGTAATAAAAATTTGTTCATAACCCTGTACAACACATGTTCATACATTAATTGTAATCATTCATTTCACTCCCGTTCATAACCTTTTATACAAATTAGATAGTTCTGAATTGTAAAGAGAGCTACCAGAAAATTTAAAATTACCATCGCACTTCAGAATATATCATCATCAAGGCGCAGTAAGGGAAAGTGGAGGAGTGCATTAATGGAATAGATCGTATTATATAATATCATTATCAATCAGTTAAGATTGTCGGAAAACATTACAAAAATTCTCCCGCTGCCAGAATTTACAATAGCAGGAGCATCGCGAAGACATCGCGTCAACGGCATCCGAACGGAAGACATTTTGAAGACCGGCGTAAAAGATATTTCCGTAAGCGTACGGACATTCATACAAGAAATATCGTTAGAAATTTATGAATATATGAAGAAAAGAGCTCATCAACTCATCAATGAGCTCAAAGAATAAAAAATGTAAATCTGCAGAATAAATGTTAATTATTTAATGTCGAAAAAAGTAAAAAGGCTAATAATTTGTAGAAACTGACATCAAATTTTTAATAACAGGATAACACAACAGAACTTCCAAGAGATGCGGCTCTGTACAGAGTCGCACGTCTACATATAATAGTGAAATATGTATTATATATCTGTCAAGTATTATATGTCTAATACAGGTATGTAACGTCAACATGTCTGAAATAACAAAAATTAATTAATACTATAATACATGTAGTATTAAAAGACTAACATAAATAATTAAATTAGTAAACTCGTAAACCATCTCAAATAGTCACCCAACGTGGGGCAGAATAAAATAAATAGTTAATTGGTGGAAGTTAGTTAAATAAAACCATCACAATATTTATTTTAAATTATTAAAAATACGTGTATACGAACTTTGTTATGTAAGAAAGCAAAATAATATTTTAAATCACAATGCAGGGACTGATGTTGTCAACCACCTTCCTAAAACTGGCACAATTGACGCTATTCTGAAATAAATTATTTGGGAGGTGGCCATTATCTTTTTAATCCGCGCCTACGTTACTTCCATTAAGATCTGTATTCATGAGGTATACGCCTGACAAACCAACGACCAAGAAATTTGTGATCCAACCGTTCGTGAATAATTAGTACAAAGTGGGGTGACGTTAGCATAAAACGAGCATTAATTCGCCAAATTCCATTTTTTGGTCACACTCCTCAAATTTTAAGTTTTGAAAATAATGGGGATTTCCATGGGCGAAAACTGAGTTAACTGTTTACAATACCCATGCTGCTTCCAGCGATGACCTAAGTGAAGTAGGCAGTCCTACAAATCACTTCTCATTTTGGCTCTGTTTATAACTTTAAATCATTAATATATTATAATTTTATCGAGCATTAAAACTACCTAGTTACTTTACACTCACCCTGTAGAATGGGAGAAAGTAAAAAGTCACAGGAAATGACGCAAAATGAACAAAATCTTACCCAGCCCATTAAAAAGACTAGCAAGGGTAGTTCGTGATCACAAACGTCATTCTTTTTTTTACCTCCGCGCGTCGGCGGTTCCCTTACGAGCAATTGGTGAGCGAATTACGCGAGAACAAAGCGAACGGGGAGCGATACCATCTCGCGTTTGCGTCCCTTCGGGAGATGGCTACGGGGCTGCGTGGGCAAAGCGGGCGGGGCAGGGCGGGACAAGGCGGGGCGGAGCGGGGCGGACAGGGCAGGCGGGACAGGGCCGTTGTGGGGGGGGGGTTGGGTGGAGTATGGCAGGGTGGACGGGGTGGGTAGGGCAGTATTAGGTGGGGTGGCGGGACGGGCGGGACGGGCGGGACGGGCGGGACGGGCGGGACGGGCGGGACGGGCGGGACGGGCGGGACGGGCGGGACGGGCGGGACGGGCGGGACGGGCGGGACGGGCGGGACGGGCGGGACGGGCGGGACGGGCGGGACGGGCGGGACGGACGGGACGGACGGGACGGACGGGACGGACGGGACGGACGGGACGGACGGGACGGACGGGCGGGACGGACGGGCGGGACGGGCGGGCGGGCAGGAGGGGCGGGGCGGGGCGGGGCGGGCGGGAGGGGCGGGACGGGCGGGCGGGCGGGCGGGCGGGCGGGTGGGCGGGGCGGGCGGGAGGGCGGGAGGGCGGGGCGGGCGGGAGGGCGGGAGGGGCGGGGCGGGCGGGCGGGCGGGAGGGGCGGGCGGGCGGGAGGGGCGGGACGGGCGGGCGGGCGGGAGGGGCGGGACGGGCGGGCGGGCGGGCGGGCGGGCGGGCGGGCGGGAGGGGAGGGGAGGGGGAGGGGAGGGGAGGGGAGGGGCGGGGCGGGGCGGGGCGGGTGGTTGGGGCGGGGCGGGTTGGCGGCGCGGGGCGGGGCGGAGCGGAGCGGGCAGGAAGGGCTGGAAGGGTGGAGCGGTCATTCGGAGAGACAGAATTTTCTCAGCGGATCGGGTTGATTGCCGTCGATGCGATGGCGCGATAGGGCTCCGCCCGTGGGGCGACGTCTTTATGAAGTGGGGCCTGGGGCCGTGGGCGACACGCGCACTTTCCGTCGCATAACGACTGTTTGCTGCGTTCTCTCCTCGGAGCAGACGCACGCCAAACAACGATTTGTTTGTTAGCGAGGTGCAGGGGCCATTTTATTGTTTGTTATGGAAGGGTAGGCTCTAATGCTTGAAACAAAGCAGTTTTATGATGAGTCGCAAAACGCTTAATCGTTTGTCTATCATTACAATGATTTAATCTGAGTCTAACAAACCTACGACAATTACGAATGTGAAGCCTTCTTGTATAAACGAGGAGCAATAAAGTCACCCTGCCCTAGGCAAAAGACGAACTGCAACAACTGTGTCGTAAATTTGGATAAAATACGAAAATTGCAGTACAACAGAGAAATTAGGGCACACAATATATCGTACTTTGTCCTAAGGACGAGTTCCCTATGGAGGAGCAAGATAACCGGTAAATCGCTTATTGACCTACGCCTGAAAGGATAATTAAGAACGATTAGGATTGATTATCATAGTATAATTAGCCCAGATGAATACTACAAATTGCATTACACTGAACGAGAGAACTGTTTTTTTGTTATTTTTTCAGTATGAAATGCTTCTCGTATTTATATACCTTTTAAAGAGTGACATTGCTTAACTTTTACGTTTTTGTAAATTGGTTGCGTTCTGTGAAAGGTCATTGAGCGATAAATTACACTGAAAATGAAATCTCCGGTTTATTATTGAAATTGTAGAACAAACTCAAAAATAAAATATATTTATTTGAATTTTGTAATATTTGAAACCTAGCTATTTTTTGTAAGAAAGAGGCGCGATCCTGACGATGCCAGGACATTGCACTTGTACAGTTTACATTTCCTTACTTTTAACCTCACCCTTGAAGATGAAATGTCGAAGAGTTTAAACAAGATTAGTATTTTCAACATAAAATAACAAAAAGTTACTTTCAACAGATCAATGTCAACTCACGCAGTGAAATAATGAACAAATTATGGAAATAAGCGTTCATTCTATTAACTTCAATATATTATGAAAATTTAGCGTTTATTCTTTTAAATCAGTTAATAAGAGCTTGTGACAACACATCTAGGGTCATCTACCATTCATTTAATGCAAACAACTAAACAAACGGTTAAAACACTCAATCGTCGAACTTGAAAAACTCGTAATTTTTACATGCAAACTATAACATCACACATTCTCTTGCTCGCGTTGGAAAACTGTGCTTAAAGACGGTTTTTCGAAACAACTTTGGACGCCACAAGGGATTCTTGTAAAGAGCTACCAAACATGAAAATATCTTACGGATCTCCGAGACGACACGACTAGAATCTACACGACTGTATTTGTGGAGTATTTGAGTTTCAGTAAGTTTCAGCTGCAATGTTTCTACTCTGACCCATCCGTCCATTCTTCCATCGACTAGAGACATCCCAATTTCTGAGTACAAACTTGTGTCTTCTCATCAGCTGCACCAATCTTAACGGTATTTAGTATAAGACTATTAGAGCTTACTCCTGCCTTATGTGCGAAGTAACAACTCAAAAGAACCGTAAACATGGATTCTAGGATTGAAAATGCGAGATCATTTTGTTGAGGTGATTCCAATACTTTTCCTCCCTTGACTAGAGTATAGAGAGGAAGTGAACAAAACAAGAAGTCCTCATTCCCAAGCTCCTGAACGTGTTTCTGCTTCTCCCGGCGAATACATCTCACCGGAAATGAAATATGAAACGACCACTTGAGCACCGTTTAGAAACGGATACATTTTTATTGTAGCCTCGCACACAGCTCTGCCTTGGGCAGGGATGTCTTAGTCCTTTCATATCCGTTCCCGAAACCGCACGCTGACTGAAGCACAAAAAGCCATGTGAGAGACGTGAGCGTGGTTAACCTGTGGTTTTCTCCCCCCCCCCCCCTCGCCTGCCCGCTCTGCCCACGCTGAGGGTGACCTCATTAGCAGGGGTCGTTCGCACCCCGGAAGTCTCCCTCATCCCCCTCCCCCTGCGGCCAACAATCGGCGCGGTACAAATGCTGCCAACGTCTGAGCCTCCGAAACGTCGGAGTCACAATTCGAAGCCTTTGCCACTCTTGGCCAGTAGGGAGATGTTTCGAACTGCACGGCTCTCATTCTTCCGGTTTGTGTTTAAGTTACATTAAATTTTGACATTAGTAAAGTAATTCTAAAGTTGCTATTGGATTCTTAAAGTTATAGCTGTGTTATAAACACAGCTTGATCCAATTTCAGTCTGAGATGGAAATAGAACTATCAGCTCCCAAGTCATTTAATTCATGAAGCAAGGTATTGTAAAGAACATCCGATAGACAGAAATGGTAATAAATAAAAAGGGAACCGGTCATGGGCTTATAGTTAACTCTTATATACAATACCTACAATAGCAGCACATATCTGAAATCTATTCCAGAATATTGTCTCTGCATTTTAATCATCCCTTTGTTCCATCTTTAAAATAGGGAAAATTGAATATGAAATGTATGTATCCCCTTCCTCAAAGACAATTTCCAATACATGTGAAAGGATGCCAGATTAAACTTTTAATCCTTTTTTTATGTAATCAATATCAACACTTGTATTCACAATCCGAAACTTTTTAACAGTATCTATCATTCAAGAAATAGTATATGTAAAGTCTAGATTCAAAACGTTCAATTAAGTATGATATGGAACTACAGAGCATTGCAAAAATAAAAGTAAAAATTATTCTGAAAATATCATGCTTATGAAGCTGAACAGGAATAAATTTTTTTTAACTTTGCCATATCAACATTTTCAGCAATCTCACACATCTTTCTAGACAAACTTCAAATATGAGTTTAGCAAAAGATTTTAAACCGGAAAACCACAAACACTTCATTCTATTGAGATGATAAAACTTTAAGGACCAAAGTTAGTTTTCGAACTCTTTAACCCCCACATAATTACTCAAATTAATTTTTAAGCCTGTTAAAAAAACATAGGTTAATGATTCAATCTTTATTATATCCATTTGGAAGAATCCACAAGAAATTTCTAAGATGGGCTCTTAAAAAATGGCGCTGGTGTTTTAAATATAATTTATAAGCAGGAAGAAATTTTAACATTACTTTCAATGTATACATTTTCATTTATAAACAATTCTAAACCAAAATATAGAAACTTAATTCTTATATCTCTTCAAGTAGGCTTACTACATTTTCGACAAAAATGCTTGTCGTTTTAATTGAAACTCAGTGGCATTAAATTTTAAACCTTTCCTTCAAGTTTCTTTTTGGAGTAGAATACGAACAAACTCACGATATATGATTCTGAAGTGCATTTGAAGTTGATGAAACTTCATTTTAATTCCACCCATTTTCGGCAGGCGGGTTGTGAGCGCGGTTGGCAGCCCTGCGCCTCAGGGAGAGGGAGAGGTGGAGTGGGGTGGAGTGGAGTGGAGTGGGGCGGGGCGGGGCGTGTCGCCGCAAGACGCGCATTTCCATGAGAAAGCGCGTGTTTGCAGAGAGGCGACAATGCGCGTCGGCCGCGGATTACGCCATCGGAGGTGCAAATCCGCGCGGTCGCCCTTTCAAGGCCCACAATGCCCCGCGACGCACCCAACACTGCGCCGCCGCCACGCCGCCGCCGCCGACGGCGGCCGGAATCCTGATCGCGGCTCTCTACACCTCTGGGACAGCGGGACAGATCATCATATGCAGTACTGAAGAGGTGCATAAAATGTTATCTGAAATTACTCTAAATGCACCTTGTTTTCGTAAAGGTGTGCAGGTACGATGAATCTATAATTAGGGCACACACACAGTCACTATGTTTCCAAGGGAAGAATATTAATGTTTCCACCACTGGTTGAAGGAATTTGCATGAGGTGTATGTCAGTGAGAGTACTCCGAACTTGGGTAGTAGAGTCTGTGTGCCGACTTGATCAATGGGTCGTTTGATCGAAAATCACGATAAAGATGAGGATTCAGTTCTCATGAGGATCGTTAGCAATTGCAAGTTCTTAAGAAGAAATAAAGATACACATAATTCATTCAAAATCGATTTACAAAAATCATCAATAGTCAAGATTGAAATATAAAAATTTGATGGACAAAAAACAACATGAAAATTATGTTAAAAGTTATTGGCAACAAAAGAATAAGAGAATAATAGTTTAATGCAACCAGGGCTTTATAATAGTTCTAATGATTGAGCGGAATCCAAAAGCCCAAGGGCCTTTGGCACAATATTTTATCTAATTTTAATAATTCACTTTTAACATGACTCTGTATTTTCATCTCTCATATATCCCTTTTATAATTTCCTCCAAAGGAGAACATGTAGCATCATTCAACTCTCTTCTTATTTCTTTCCTAACAACAATCCTCTCGATCCACGTAAGTTATGCGATGAATATCGAGCTCCTTATCAAAGCCAATAACGGGCAACGACGTATCAGTAAAAAATAAACATCTTAATGTTCTTACACGCATGTTGATCGCGTTAGAAATAAGTACTTGAGTGTTTGTAGCTCAACATATTTCGTGTGAGTATAGAGACCGCCGTGGTGCCAGTCGCCGGGGCGACCGTGCCCCTGGGGGCCGCTGGGCGGGGCCGCCCGAGGGGCGAGGGGCGAGGGGCGAGGGGCGACAGGCGACAAAGCAGCCCTTGACGCGGCCCGCGCCCACTTGACGTGGACGCGTCGAGGCGAAGCAGCCCCGCCCCACCTCGCCACACCGAAAGCAAGCGCTCAACCAAATGGGGGCCGCGAGTATCCGCAGCCAAGCCATATGGATGGGTGGAATATGCGTATTTGTCAAACTGGAAATACTTTGGTGGTACGTAAGCAAAAGACGCATGGTAAGGACTCATGGTAAGCTAAATTTGTATTTTTATGTAAAACGATTTGCGTTGGCATGGATAAAAGATGTTTAACGGTAATTGTAGGAACTGGAGACCAGAGACGCGCCGTTGACTTGGAAATGCACCAGGGAAGAAAAATAAATCGGCCGCATCCAATAAGCAAATATATCCTAATGCATGGAAAACATACTCAATATACGAGGCAATTTCTTCAAAAAGTACTCGCTAGTCCGGAGAATGGCGGGATGTGGCTGGGACTATGAGCTGGGAGATAAGGCGGCCGTGCAAAATTGAATGCCCTGGCCGTCCCCAGTCATGAAAGCACGCACGGATAAAACTGCCACGTTTTCTGAGCGACTGTTCGCTTTTTAAAGTCGTTGGTAAAGTCGTTAGACGTTAGTTTAGTAAAAGAAATATCAAATTCAAAACATCCAATTTAACTAGCTATGCTCGCGCTCCAAGTGCCGTTTTCAGCTTCCGCGATTAACAAAAAAAGTCAAGCTAACGCAAAATTTTCAACACATTTTACATCAAAGAATTTCGGATCTGGACTCACTTCCCTTACTTAACTACAGTAAATCCTCATTAACACGAATTCCAAAGGACCGAAATAATTGGAATTCATGTTACAAAAATTCGTGCTATCCGATTATTATAAATGACCGTATTACTGTTATCCCTTGTCGGAACCCAAGTTTTGTTCTTGTCAAATGCCGACAAATTCAGACAAATTCGTGTTCAGCTAGTTCGTGCTAACGAGGGTTTACTGTACTAGTAAAACAGCGTCGTTGAGCGGGAATTGTCAAGTATTGCCACTATCTGGAAGCTCGTGATCCGGTATTTTGAATCGGAAGGGGGGGGGGTGATTATAGACCGTAGAATCTGGAGATAAATACATAAATTTGTATTTTATGCGTTATATACATTCATGGCGCCTAATGTAAATATTGTAGTGATCCTTGTAGTGATCCTAAATATCCTACAGAGAATCCTGTAGAGAAAAAAAGAACTCATGAGACTCATGCTCGTGAATTGCAATATATCGCTTCATTGCGACTTTCGAGATGCATCAATTTTTTGAGCCGTTTATTTTAGAATTTCAAATTTTATGCATTGAAAATATTATTATTTGTGATAATAATTTTCATGAAGGCGAAAGAATTTTAATGTGAAATGCGGGTTCTTTTTTCCATGCTGTAACGTGAATTCACTACATGAGCCAAAGACAAATACCGTTATCACGCGTATCTCACCAGGTACTTCTGCCAAACAATTCCGTATATTTTTCACAACGAATTTAATTACTCGTTTAACCCCGCGATTTTCCAAATTGATCCGGGAGATTACTTTTGAAACCCTAAGTCTCCGGGTGAAACCCGAAAAGGTCGCTATCCTGCATGGTGTTCGAATCTTTCTTGGCCGAAATCAGATGTATTCGACAACTTAACCTCGCAATACAGTCGTGAGCTAAAGATTCCATGTAGTTGCAATATGGATTCACGGAAAGTGTTGAAAAGAATCAACTGAAATTTCAGAAATAATTTAGATTTCGACTATATTCCTGATGTTTTAAGTTAATTCCTTTTTAATAAGCATGTCTTTACTTCCTTGCGCTTAAGAAAGACGTTCTTAAGAAGAGAAAGTTATGTAATGCTGCGCGAAAAAACGGCGAATTTTCGGCAGAAAAACTCTTTAATACAGAATTCTGGGATGAAAAAGTGGGTAAATCGAGTTGCTAAATTTAGAAAAAAATCCTCTAACACGTGGTGTAGCCCAAATTCTTGTTTTGTGGGTTCTTGATATCGAAACGTCGATTGACGATAAAACCTCTGTCTGTCTGTCCAACCGTCCATCCATCCATCCGTCTCCGTCTCACTGTCTGTCCGTCCGTCCATCCATCCATCCGTCTCCGTCTCACTGTCTGTCCAACCGTCCATCCATCCATCCGTCTCCGTCTCACTGTCTGTCCAACCGTCCATCCATCCATCCGTCTCCGTCTCACTGTCTGTCTGTCCGTCCGTCCATCCATCCATCCGTCTCCGTCTCACCGTCTGTCCGTCTGTGAACAACGCTAGCGGCTGTATTGTACAGACGATTTTCACCAATTGATAATCCAAAATCGATCTGACTGTAATCGTGACAACTTAAAATTGAAATCGATATTTTAATTTTTGGTATTTTTTTAATATTTTAATTTTACTTTACATGAATCCCTTGGAACTTTTTCAAAATTTTCAAAATAATGGCGCCATCGACTTTGATTAAATTTTGTTGTTGGATACTCTAAAGGACGTTTAAAAGCATGGCGCAAGTCACATGTTGGTTAAAATCTCTGACTTTCGAAAATTGAAAAAATTGTTTTGGGCGTCTTCCAACAACTAAAATATAAAAGATAGAGATTCTTCCCTCAATAAAAGATGTTCCTCATAGATAGATTTTGAAAGGTCAACTAGAATTTTACAAAATTTAGTATTTTTCGCGTTATTTTGCGTGAAATATAGGGAATTTTTAACTTTTGCTTAAACAATTTTTTCTCAAAAAAATGTTCCATCATTTTTATGATATTTTGTGGTGGATAGTCTAAAGAAAGTTTGAAAAAATGGTGTAAATTTTATATTGTTTGAAAACGGCTATTTTTCGTAAATTGAAAAAAAATTGGTTTAAACAATTATTTTTCAAAAATATATCCATCGTTTTTGATGAAATTTTGTTGGTACACAGTCTGAAGGACATTTAAGAAAATGGTGCAGGTCTCACATTGGTTAAAATCTCCAAATTTTCGAAAACTAAAAATATTCAAAATTTTTATCGGCGTCTCCATACAACTACAATTATGAAGATACAATTTTTTAAATGAAATGTGTTTATGAAAAACAGATTTTCAAATAAGGTCTTTTTGGATTTTTCGAAATTATGAGTATTTTTGGACGTCAAAATTAGTCGCCCGTTCTGAAAATCCTGCGCTCCCTTATCGTAATTTTAGGTGTTTCCAGGCAGTGAGGTAAGATATAATGTGTATATTATTTCATGTTTCTTTGTGCGTTTCTGTCTCTGGAGCTTTTGTTAGACGTTTGTAAATTAATCTATTAGAAATTATTTAAAAAATATTTGAAATAAATAGAAAATATTGCTGGCATTCATTCGCCTACTTCCAATTTACACAGTTGGATGCTACCTAAGTTAAAATTTATGTATAATTTCATATTTCATTTTAATATTATTATTTATATTATAATATATTTATTACTTCAATTTAAATTGCGTCCTTTAATTGCGTTAAATATGAAAACAAATAGATGAGTGGTCTTTTTGGTTGTTGTTACCCATTGTTGTAACACCGCATAGATAACAAAAGGCTATAATGACAGTTACTTTTTATTCGTGGTAATAAAAACTAATTATTTTATATATTTTTAGAATATTACAATACCTTATTGATTAATAATTACTATTCTATATTTTTCGATCTATTTGTTTTCCAAAGCTCTCAGTATTGTATTATTTATTAACTTTTAATTATTTTACTTTCCTACATTAAGCTTATTTGTCTCACGAAATGTTCTTCAATTTCAAATGCGTTTTCAAAAAATAATTCGGAGCGAAAGTGTGGTGTAAATAGTATTACATAACCATTACTAATTGCGAGAAAGTACCCGCTTTTGTAGCACCACTAGTTGTAAAATACCTTTTGTATGTAGTATCTTAAAATTTTAGTATAACTATTGATTGTAGCGTGATTTCAAATAATTAAATAACCATATTCACGTCTAAAACAGCAATATATTTTGAAGGCGAGACAAAAAGTATGCAAACATGAAAAAAAAAAATTGAATATTTTAACTGACTTTCTGTGGGCTCTACAAGAATTTTGAACGTCAAAATTAAAAGTTGTAGTTTGGAACATTCACTGCTTGCTCACATCATACAATATGTCCTCACAATTGTAGTTCGTCAGCACATGCATTTTCACGTCCCCGCGGAGAGTACAGAAATGATATTTCTTGCCAGAATAGGCAGCGAGTTAAAACCGCGTGCATTACTGTTCGCGCGGTATTTTACCGCAGCTCGTTTGATCTACGCTGCCACTGCGCGTGAGAGGAAAAAAAAGAAAACGATTCCAGCTAAAGCTAAACACTGAATGGGAAATGGCGCGTGTAGGAGCGCATTTCTCAGAACAACCCTCGATCAAACATTTCATCCCACCGCTTTGGAAAATTTTTATACACGCGCATCACAAATATATTTTAAAAAAATTGCTCCGAAATTTCCATCTCGACTCCCCCTCTTACGCTGCGGGGCATGGCGAACCTCATCGGGCTGCGAAAGCGTGAATTACGTTTTTTTTACACGCTCATCAATCCACGCAGGAAGTAATGTGATATATCGGTCGAAAAAAGCGGGAAACAAAACATGGGTTCCATGTAAATTACTCGACAACACGCATTTCGCAATGCACGCGCCGACGAATCAACGCTGCCTTAATTTACACCATTTTTGTTGCAATCATTGCCTCGCGAAACAAATTTAAACAGCCGTACATATTGCGAAAATGATAAATACGCATAACCTCGTTACAATGATTTTCATTTCAACTATAGTCACCGACAGCTCTAGTTGCGGGTGATGAGAGGGGGGGGGGGATGAGCGGATGTGGAACTGAAATTCTGTTATTCGATGTGGAATATTTCATTCGTTGAAAAAAAAATTAAATACATTTTGTGTAATACAACAGTACGGTATGTAGGAGCTATACGAATGGTTCTTCAAAATTTCAAATTTTAGAAATAATCTACTACACGTAAACTGTATATAATTGGGCAAGGATAGTACGTATCACATTCTTGAATCCTTGAAGTTTATTCATGAATCACAAAATATTATTATATCGAAATTTTATTGTTAAAGTTTTCTCACTACAAAACAATTTGAATCACTAAACAAATACCGAAAGAATATACAACTAAGCACGTAAACAAATTCACAACTATAGGCAAACCATGTTTAAGAGACGCCGAGATTCTCTCTCTGCTTCTAGCAAAAACAGTGCGTTCAACGATCGTTCTGTATTCCCAGCCTTTGCGGATACAAAGCGTTGCACAGAATATTTACTGCACTGTTTATTGTTTACTGTTTAACACACTGTAACTATAGTACAAAGTTAACTTGATTTTAAAAAAGTGAAAATAATCTCATCTGGTGGCGCTTTCACTTGTTTCAAAAATCTGTTAGGTTTATATTCTCTTACACCTATCTGTACTTTACATGGTGCTTTGATTAAATGCAAGTATAAACCACAAAAAATCGACACTTGGAATACAACAATTAGCCACCTATTTCATCTAATTTTGTACTTATTTTTAATGATTTGTTTTCTTTGTTAACCTATTAACTGCCAACTTAATGGGTTTGTAGGCTTCCGCGGCCGGAGTCAATGCATTCTTGGCTATCCGGGGTGAGCCGCGTCTCGGTCAATTGTACTGACGTTTCGGCCATCTTGCTGTGGCGTTCAGAGCCAACAGAGCAATGGATTAATGCCATCAGGACATCAACATCAACATTGGTATGTGGAAACGTGGCTGGAGAATTAACTTCCATGAGTGATCTAAAAATCTCACAGTTTTCCGCGAATGTGTAGAAGGGGCCCCTAAAAATCACGCTACAATCAAACATCGGTTGATTTGATATCAAAAAGTTTGCTGAATATTTTGAATTCCTCAGATCACCTACTCTCAAGAGATAGGAAGGAATTTCTATTCTCATCGGTGACAATGAATGTGGTCAAATTAGTTCACACGTTGCTTTATTGCGCGGTTAATATGACAAAATTCACAGCTCTTCACCAACTTCACCAACTTCCTCTAGCGACTAATTTCTCCTTTTGTCCTCTCAAGAAAGCATACCATGTAACGTTAAAAGAATGGAATAGATTACTAGATTCGGACGCTTCAATTCTCTTCCGAAATTACAGTTTCCATAATTCATAGCAAAACGTATCGAATAGATACAGGATAAAATGTGAATGATCTGAAATATCAAGTTTGCAATGGGGGCTTGGGTAATAATATTTGTGTCTCAACTTTAAAGCCAGATAAAGAAATGCACCCTCGTCTGGTACAAGAATGGCTTGCCGAAAAAAAAACTCAATCGCTGTTTAAAATAAATGTTTTTTGGCATACAACCTCAAAGATGAAATCTGCACATGTGTTGGGTAAAATCCCTTAATCTGTAGAAAAATAATTTTAAAAAAAGTTTGTAAAAACATCGAAAACATGCTCATAATTGTACCATGCGACCGTACAAATTAAAAATATTAATGTCATTTATGAAGCAGCGCTCAGTCTACTCGAATTATCCGAATGCAGGAAAACTAAAAGTCGAGCTAGCAACGTTGCAGTTTTAATTTATTAATATTGAACATCAATCTAGAAAGCTTAAATGTAATGATTCGGGCCACACTGGCCACGGTGGCCTGCGGGCCACACGTCCGATCCTCCCCCTCCCAATTGCCCGCCCTCTTGAGCAGCCCTGCTGTATTCAGTCACAAATCATGCGACATTCTGACCAGTCTCTTCACATTTCAACATCAGACATGATGCATTTTGTAGTGAAAAAGGGGGCGCAAAAATAAGAATCGAGTGGTGGCAGTCCCCGGACCAATGTTTTTTTGCATTCTATTGGGTACCTCAAAACTTTTTCAATATTTAGGAACGCTATAACTTCACAATTTATTTTTAAATTCTCACGAAGTTTTTAATAAATGAATAGTAATTAACGAAACGAGTGTATAAAGGAGGGTATAATTACATGAATGGGTATGGTCAAGAAAACGAGCCACGATAGGTGGAAGTTTTCTTATATACCATGGGTGCAATTATACCCCTTTATCCACTTGTTACGTTTAATTTTTTTCGTTACCATTAAATAATAATTTGGAGAAATTCAATCATATATTTACTAGTGGAGGTATGTACTTGGTGACGTTCTGAACAAGACCTATTTCAGTAGGTCTTGCAGTAGATATGATCACTTCATTGTCTTAGAGAATAATGTATGAAATAAGAAAAAAACGTTTTAAAATGGAAAACATTTAACGTATCCAGATTGAAATATTAGAAGAAGCTGACAAAGACATGAGAATATTACTTCGTACGAAAAATAAGGGCATGTATGTGAAACAAGACGTATTAATGTCGGAAAGGGAAAAGACGATTCAGTTCTGACTCAGATCTTTTGCTGGTGTACTCTTCAGAGCCGGTAAATACAACTGACGATAATATTTTTTATATATGTAATATGCTCAGACCAAATGTTTTACACGTAAAACATTTATTAATGTTAAATATTTTATGTTATTACATTAGTCAGCAAGTGATAAACCAACTTGGGGCCATACTTGTTAATGTTGAAGACGGGGCTTGTAAAGGAGAATATCGACACTTTAAAATATAAACATTTTACTTGATTTTGTAAAACAAGGAGTTTTGCCAAAACAACTGATCTCTCTGGGCCGGCACGTTCAAATAAGTGAAGAAAACATCAGTGCAATATAAAGCGACTTCTGGGTTAGGATGATTGATGCTAACACTATGAGTAGGGTAATAGTTTCCAATTTAACTTGCTGTTTTATAAATATTAACATGATTTTCTAAGAAGTAGTATAATTATTCGTTTATAATATGTTTCATTCGTTCGTTGATTACATGTTTTTGATGAACGTAAACTGTGATGTAAATTTTTGTTCATGTTTCATGGCCGTCTGGAAATATCATGGCTAATTATTTGTTATAGATACATAATTAAATGATTTCGATCAGTTTTCTGAGTTCTGATTGGCTGTTGTGAAGTTTTTATTGAACAGTGAACTTTTAATTGCATGCATGTCACAGTGATAGCCAACTATGTGGAATTAATGAGCATATTTAGTTAACTGAACGAAAAATTAATATGCACTAGTTCTCTGAAATAATGTGGAAGGTTCTTGGGTTCATTCATTTGACCTCATCAAAAGTCAAGGTTTAAAAATTACAAGAAACATTCAAAATCATGTATTTTAGTATAGATACTACCACACACATTTAAATTCTTAGAAATGCGTTTCCTGCAGTTTTATCAAAGGATCTCCTTTCAAAAATATTTTCTGGAGTCGTACTTTCGATCAGATTTCTTCAGAAATACATTGTTTCAAATAAGATGTTTATTTTTCAGTATGTAGTTAAAAGCATGTGTGATTATTAACAAGTTTGCTAGTGTGTAAATGTCACGAGCATAATTACCAAAAAATTAATTACCAACCGTAATAAAACGAAATGCGTAGAACTGATTTGTCACTTGATTGATATCTTATTGCAAACTATGTTGTTAATTTTAACGTTTTGACGTTTTAAATTGTTTTAAAAAACTCTTTGAAAGTATTTTTTAAATAAACAATCTTTCAAAATCCATCACAAAAATTAATGATTCTAACGTCTACAAAACATTTTATTAATTATTTTACTTTGTTAAATTTTCATACTTTGTATTATTCAAAATGCATAACCTAGTGTAGTATTTATTTCAAATAGATAGAACATTCATAGTGTATTTTTATTCCACACAGAATTATCGTAAATAACAATTTTATACACTTTTATGAAACACTTTAAAGACAATGTTTATTATTGCGTTTTTCATTACGTATATTTTAGACCTTAATTTTCATTTAGCTCAAAGTTTGTTTGCAGTGAACATTAACTTTTTAAACAGTTTTTAACCTTACATTGCATCATAATTAAAAAGGTTTATAGTAATATCGTTCTAAAATATGTAACGTTGTCAATATTTTCTACCATGAAAGGGTTGATCAACGTGCACTATCATTACTAAAGGAATATTTTATCGTAATGAAATGAAATAATGATCATAAAATTGTATACGTATTTGTGATGACATAGAGTGATGATACTGCTTTGACGACAAAGTCTTGCAAACATTTTTTTACAAACTAACTTTTGGATCTAATAGAATTATTCATTAGCATATTTCCTTAATTAAAACCATATGTGATATTATCTCGGTATATGAATAGGAGATGTAATAAATTGTTATAATTTTTAAATTTTTAAAATGATCATAAAATAATATTTAAATTTTTTTTATTATAGTCGTATCACCCGAAGGTTCTTAACTACTGTTCAATATTTTACATTAGATATATAGTACACAGCACAGTGTTTACAATAATAACAAAATTATTTTAATAATACAATACTTGACAGCAAATCATGGTTGATATATTAATATTCACAGGAACACAATTATTGTTTACTAAAAAAAATTGCTATTGTGGCAAACTTGTATAGTTTCCTCTTGATAAGGTTTGGAGGAGATAACTGCTTCTACTTCTTAATTATTCTTATAAAGTAATACAATACTACCCATTCTATTAATTAAACGAATAGAAATATAAATAATAATTTGCGACAAAAGTAAGCGATTATTTCATTTTCATTCATGTAATTTAATTTCAGCACTTAGCAATATTAGAACATTTAATCATGCTCAGTATCATTAAAGTTCAGTAACGTGAAAATTCACAATTTGGGACGTGAGCGTTACAAGGCCTGATCTGTTACGATGTTTTTTTTCACATTTTAAAACAAGGTTTTAGAACGTGCGTAATGTACATATGGGTACAACTACTCGTTGTTAAGTATAAAGAAACAGTACACACGATGCAGTTATTTGCTGCTAAAATTTCTTAATAATACCCAGCAAAAGGGACAACTATTAATAAATTGGATTGTGTGTAATACACAAACTCAATCTACTATTATTATAAAATTTAATATTCGAATAAAGCCAAAGCCGTCTTGTCCTATTGAAAACTCGTATTTCTTGAACCAAGCAATAGCAGAATGTAGTCAGAAGTATCAAGATTTGCTCCTGGTTGGTAGGCAACCCTTCATGCATTGGCGTGCGTCGGGTATACAATCTCTCCTACGTGTACGTAGAAGGTTCTGATTACTCTCTACGTGTACGCAGAACGCAACGTGTCAAACACCATCGCATGATGATTTGCATGGCAATCAGGGGCAGGAAGCTGGTTTATCCTCCTAATAGGTAATTTACCATCCCATTTTTATTTTAAAAAAATTATCATCTTTGACTCCTCCACATCCCTTAGAAATGTTTAACATTATTCACTCTGAACCAGTCTGTATACTATTTTATTAACGCAAATTTTCGACATTTAAATGTGTCCTACAGTTTGTTTTAAAATTCATAAATTTGTTCTGAGAATTCCTACTATTTGTTAAACAACAGCGAACTTCGAAAAATTCGTGCTTGAATTTTCTTCGTAAATTCTTCTATCATACGGTATCCCTGCAATTGTATATAGCACTTCCTACTTCGTCGATTCATGAAATAGCACAAGTGAGCACCTTGATTGTAAAGCAGAACGACAAAACCGGTCACGCAAATTGTGATTTAACTACGCGCCTAGACTGTAGCTAAGCAGGCATTCCAATTAGATCGGGCCAAGTCAGGCAAAGAATCATTTAATTAGCCAAACACTCAATCATCTGAGGCAATTACACCGCTCAACCGCAACGCCGGACCGCAAACAAGCCCTGGCCGGGCGGCCGCCCCGGCAGGACGTGGGACCGTGGGGGCGGGGAGGGGGTACCGCTTGCAGAAGGAAGCTCGCGGTTGCCGCTGCCCGACGGCAGATGGAAGCACTGTGCGGCCTCTGCGGTGGGCGAAGCGAGATCGTAGCATAGGTAATTGAACGTGCTTGCTTTGATTTATGTATTTACGTTGCGTTCGGATCTTTTGCAGGAAGGTGGCTCTTTGGCAGCGTTCTACATCCCTTGTTCGATGTAGGTTATCTTTGTCGAAGCGCCACTTCGACTCGGATCTTCAAGATCATTAGAGTAGGAGCCATCGTTAGGGCCATCGTGACGTTCTTACTAAGGAAAGCTGTCGTTTTAAACATCGGTGCGGTCGCATTGGTGTGATGATCCTTAAGTCTGTAGATAATTGAGAATGTTTAATGTTTTAGTTATAGTTGTGAGGAAATTAATATTCATCAAATTTTAAACTTCGCGAGTTTTTAAGTGGCGTAAAACGATACGAAATAGCTATGAGGGACTCTCTATTGTGACCGCTCTTTGCCTCTGTTTAAGACACGTTTTTTTCAACTATTATAATACGAAGTGTTTATAAGGCTTCTCTCTGCGCCAGTATCCACAAAAGTCGTACGATTCAACACACGTTCCTATCAACGTCTTGTTAACTGCGAATACGTTTATGTGAAATACAAGGTCATCTAAAAGAACCTGCCTTGTAGGTTGAGATTTTAATTTTTATTATTTTCATTATTTTTAATATATTTTAAATGGTAGATAGCTTAATTATATTAAAACTTCCTACAGTTTGTATTTGCTGATTGTCTAAAGAAAGAAACCAACAGAAATAATTTATAAAGAATACATTAATTTCCTACTTATAAAATTAAGTAATCGTAAATAAATATCGACCTTCTCTCCAAGAGCACACGCAGGAATGATGACTGTTGATTCGCATAAAAATACATAAATATATTTTAAACCCGTAACAAGCTATTGTAAAGCCGCTGGGTTGCACAATTTGAAATTAATTTAAACACCAGTCTCTTAGTTGGCAATATAATACATTGAGGTTACAGATATGAACATATACAGTCTAAATTTTTAAAATATCGCAAAAACTTAACATTAGCAAGTGCAGTTCGTAGAGAATGATTATGGATGGCCAGAACGATCAATAGCGATTTTGGATCAAACGTGTCTCAAATGATCCTGAATGTTACATACCCCACACTTCAACCCCACTCAGTCACATTCACAATTATGTTTTTGCGATGTTAGGCTTTGATATAACAAAAATCTTCAGAGTTTATTTCTTCGATAAAATAAAGATAAATAAATGGGAAATAGTATTTATTAACATAGATGAGTATTTGAGAGTTACAAACAATTAATAACAATGTTCTCTCTTTAAATTGAAGATGCAAAGAAGATAATCGTTCAATTGATTATAATGCATAATTTGTGATTTGAAAGATTTAAGTATAAAATATTGTCAGTGATGAGAGACAATGTTTCAAATATTACTTAGAAGCACACATAAAATGCGAGAGAAGATATTTCTTTCTTTTTATTTGTTGGGATCTCACACCTGAACAACAGAGATATTTTTGGGGGTACTATCAAACAAATAATAAATTGTAATCCAAAAATGGCAATTTGAGAAATATTGAAAGAATAACAATTTATTTTTAACGGCATGCACATTTTAGAGTAATACAAATGTAACACGAGCAAAGTTTCAATACTTGGCCATTTTTAGAAATCATATTTAATATATTTTAACGAGAACAATTAATTCTATAACTGTAAGTAACAATAACCGGTTTTGTTTCTATAAAGAATTTAACATTTTTAATTAACTTTTAAAAATTACTTTCGTAAGTGTATTTATTAACTGTTTACCTGTGAATGTAGAGAAGATTTTAGAAAACATGTATGACAAAAATTATTGAAATATTAGACCACAAATATAGAAAATAAATGAATAATGAATGACTTTCATTCCTTAACTTATTGTTGCTTGACATTATCTTGGATTAACTTACACTTACTTAAATACTCAAGAAAAGATAATTATCTCATATATGCTTATCAACGGTATTGTAATGTTCATAACACAGAACAAAAGGGAGATATTACAGTGCCTGAGGTTGTGACAAAAAATCAACTTCCGATCGCAGGGTGTGTTCCACGGCCATGATGTATCCGAAAATAGAATAATAATTGGATTTCAAAAAATCATTATTGAAGTATGGCAGCTGAGTGACTTGGCTTAATGGAATCTGTGTTTTCATTTACTCGTCAGCCAGGCCAGACCAGGCCTGGCCAAGCTCATAGGACTTGACACGCACGCATCCCCTCTTCCACAAGGATTGCGAGGACCAAAGGCACGTTTTTTATTCAACTCGTGTCCAAATAGATCAGTAGGCTATGACGGTAAATCCCATTCTTATGTACGATAAGATAACTTCGATTTTATTTCGTGTTTACTTTTTGATAGAATCTATAATTATAGAGAAGTATTTTGGGAGAAATAATACTTTTGAGTTTTAATGTACATTTAAAATCGATTTTGCACATTTTCAATAATTGAATTTAAGAAATTAAAAGCACTATAAATAGTAAATTAACGAATCAAATTTCATATGGCAACTACATCATTCGCTGAATATCTAGCTTTCTTTATTCCCTCAGATTTTTGTTCTTATTTTATAATGTATAAATAAAATTTGGAATATCAATAAACAAAGTGCAAAAATATATTCGTTATGAATTGCTATGCGTTTTCGATACGTTTTAACGATTTTGGGATTGTAAATACGAAAATGAAGTTTTTTGCCATACAACGTACAGATTTCTTAAGAAAAAAAGTTCAAGCAATTCAAGTGAGGTGGAATAATTTTTGTAAAAGTCTAATTCTAATCTAAAGTCTAAAATCACTTAATTACAAAAAAAAATGAAATAATTTTTTTCGAAGTTTTATCCGTTTTGATTGTTAAGGATTATAGATTCAGTTTTAATACATGGGACAATCCTTTTTAAAAAAGAAAATTTTGCGAACATTTTGCCATTGGCCCAACAACGCAGATTACTATGCGTTTGAATGTACTGGCCAATTGGACTGGGGCGACGCAGCAACCTGTTTTCCATTCACTCCGTCACTTGGTCCTTTTCCAGGAGGTTGCAGAAAGTGCCTTCGGCCATTATCTCAAAACATCTGTCATGAAGACAAATTTTGCACCTTAAAACGATATGTACGCATGTGAATACGTAGCACTATTTTAATTCCAAAAAAGTCAAAGTTATGAATATTTAAGATAAATGTAATTACTAAAAAAACTAAAGAATTTTGAATAAGAAAACATATAGTGCCTTATATATATATATATATATATATATATATATATATATATATATATATATAGTAAATATATATAGTAAAAACACTCATTAACAATAATAATTAGAAAATGAAATCGCATAAATTATAAATGAAATTTTTAAAGTAATATTTATTTTATAACGTGTTTCATGGTTGTCGTGAAATTTCATATATTGAAAAATCGAAATGCTTTCAAAAAAAAGAGGCATAAGTGGCGTATTTCCCAGAACGATGGAAAATATATTAGACGATAAACAAGGGGAAAATTCCGAGTATTTTAGCTATGAAGCATGAAAACCTGTTGTGAAGTATTTTGAGAATTGAATGTCAATGAATTTGGATATTTTTTTTATTTTTTAGTCATAAAAAAATTAATTCGGTTAAAAAAATAATTTTCTTTCATAATATAAATACAAAAGAGAACAGATTAAAACACTGGGCTTAACTTCACTACATTAAGCCATAATTTAACATTTGTGTCCCTCAAAAATCGTTTCTTCTGGTGAATAAAGGTTTTCTTTTCTCTTTGCTTACAATTCATTATTATAACTTTATGAACATATTCCTGGAATGTCTTCGTCTAAATAGGCCACAGACAACATTAGCAGGTCGATAGGACTCGATGTTCACGATTTGTTGATTGATTGATTGTTAGAAATTCCGGGAGGAGCAACTACAAGGGTCAATAGTCCCGTAAGTGTAGAACACGTTTGCTCGGGAGGTGGTGGTGCTTACCAAGCTGTATGGCGTGATCCGGTGCCGACCTAGTGTCGGCTAGCGGGATTTTCTTCAGCAGCGGGGCACCACCATAGCCGAGACAAGCTCTCAGCACCTAACAGGACTCTCGGCATGTGTGGTAGTGTAGTGCATGTTAGTATAAGTGTGAGAAAGGGGTGAGGATGGGCCGAAAAGAGGAAGGAAAGATCGCGCGCAGTTCATTGCTCCTGCATTCGCCTGGTGTTGATCGGAGTAACCACGGAAAACTACCTGTCAGAGCAGCCGGCCTCAAGAACTCTCCTCGAGACAGCGACTGAATTCGACCTAGCTGAGAAGTTAGGTCAAAAATCCTGCCACCGTCGGGACCCGAACCTAGGGTCACAGGGACAAGTACAAAGGTACATAACTTAACATAAAATCTAACTACACAAAAATATGTATTTTCCGTTACCATTAATCTCAATTATGCATTACTCTAATCAATAACCACAATTTTCTTTTTTCTTTTCCTGTTTACATTATTACTTGTGAAATTTCAGAACGTTTTTTTAAAATTCTTGATCACGCGCCAAAGCATCGCCACGCATTAAAAAACTCGTTGAAGCAAAACTTTCTAGCAATATTTTGTCCTTTCGCAAAAATTACCACGATATTGTGATTCAAAGAGGTATTTTTATAAAAAATTGTAACATTGTCCTTTAAAAATTACACTAATGGTGCTACAGAATGGCACAGGCTTTCCTGTATTAGTTTTCTATTTCCTTTGCTCTCCGCTCGCTATTCGGACCCCATACTGCTGCTATCATCGTCCAAAGTGCATTTTTTTTTACATTTTCTTTGTTTTTTAGCTTCCTAATATTGGAACTTAACGAAATATAATTTCTTAATATTCCGGTTTCCTAATTGTAGAGTGGAAATATTTTTTAAGAATATTTAAGAATAGTAAAACCTCGTTCTAAATGGCAATCTTCTTTGAAAAATTTGGAGCTGTTTTTAAGAAAATGGCGTTTAAGCGCTACTGTAATTCAAAATTTGAAGCTCTTTTTCGCAGAAAATGTATGTTATCGAAAAACTTCATTTGAAGTAATTTGAAGTACTTTAAGTCACAAATTGCTGGAAACGTCATTTTAAAGAGTGCAATTAGCACTATCCGTTCGAAACGTTTGAAGAAAAAATGTGGAGTAGTTTTTGAGAAATTGGAGTTCGAGCCTTTCTGAAAACGCGGTGGTTTGAGCTTGTTTTCACAGTAAACGGTTGAGTTTCCGAGAAACGTCATCTGACATTATTTAAAGCACATGTACTCAGAAATACAATAATGTGAACAAATTGCTGCTGATGCAAATATTAACGATGCAAGTCAGAATAACAGTCAAAACAATTACACTTACGCAATTTTTTAAACAAAAAAGAATATAACAAAATGGCATTTATGTCATCTTATAGAGTACATTTTGCACTATCCCTATCAAAAGTTTAAAGAAAAAACTTGGAGCCGTTTTCTCGAAAAATTGTGTTTGTATTTTTTTTAATTGCATATATTGCGCGAAAACTAGTAAATTGTTCAAAAATGTACGTAACCTTAATGAAAAAACCCACTATGGGCAACAAATTTAATTTGAAGCAAAAAACACGATCTTCAATTTAGTAGTTCTAGTAAGACTCCGAAAAAATTCAAACTTTTAAACGTGAAAATCGGACCTAAGCCACTTTTATAAGTGTATGTTACTCCACTCTTACAAGAAATTTAAACAAAAATATTTAGAGCCGTTTTTGAGTAAATTTTGAAAATGTCCTGGGGGCTTCATGTAAAGTACCACCAAATTTTAATGAATGATTTTCAAAATCTCAAAATCTTCGGCTCGAGCCAAACGGACAGGCGTTATTCATTTTTGAAGAAATCCTATTTATTGTTAAGCCGGTGTTTACAGACGCAGTGACGGACGGAGAGACGAAGGTTTTGCCGTCAATTGTTTATCAATGACCTACAAAACGAGTATTCTGGATACTTCACATGTTAGAGAATTTGTTTCCTAATTTAGCAACTGGATGTATCCACTTTTTCATTATCAGGGCCCGGAAATGAATTTTTCTGCGAAACATCCGTCGTTTTTTCGCGGAGAATTACATTACTTTTCATATACTACGTATATTACTCTGTATATACATATGTATACAGAAAAGTAAAAAAAATCTTTTCATTATTGTCCAAATTAACACGGATGGTATATATACCCACATAAAACCTATACTACTCAAGAATACATTTTCATTCACGAACAAACACAATGTTATAAATTATTCTCATGAACAACACCAACGTTTTATTCTCTCTATTTTTTCGAAAAAAGAAAGTTACGAATTTTCGTAACCATTAGCTGGGGCATAAAAATGCACAAGAAAGCGTACTATGGGTTGTATTTTTGTCATTTAACTCTGCGTTGAACAAACCCAGAGGGCGGACAACTTAGCAACAGCTCTAGAATGTATAGTAATACTGATTTAGGGTGTCATTTTAATAGCATTAAAGTACAGGGTGATCTATTAGCATTTAGAATGCAAAAGAGTACATTTTGTGAAATTTCATGATTCGGTTGAGCGCAAAGTAAATAACCATACGCAATGGAAAAACAAGGTAAAATTTTTCTAAGGCTTTCTAAACATAGAAGTTTCCGAGAAGACTCAAGTGGTACAAAAAGTTCTAGAAATAAAATTGAAACATTACCCTTTCAAAAAAATTATGTTTCTGTTTTAGGAATTTTTCGTAGACCTATCAGAGGAATTGAAAAATAGTATGATGCTATTTTTACTTTTCCGTATACGTACGTATATCCGGATTAATATACGTAGTATAGGGATGCTGCGGAAAATCGATTTCGAGATTTCAACGGAAATACACGTTTTTGAGTCCCCAGATGCCGAAAAAGAGTTTTTTTTAAACGTCCGTTTGTCCATCCGTCTACCTGTCTGTCCGTCCGTTTAGTGTCTGTCAACACTACTAGGGACTAAACCATGCGCAGGATTTTTTCCAAATTCCAATCTAACCCCTGTCCATCTGGCTCGAGACAAAACTCTGAGATTTTGAAAATTATTCTTAAAATATGGGGATACTTTACATGAAGTCTTCCGGACATTTTCAAAATTTTCTCAAAAACGACTCCAAATTTCTTCTTTAAATTTCTTGTAAGAGTGGAGTAACATACAGTTACAAACATGGCATATGTTCGATTTTCACGGTTAATCTGTGTTTCTGTAATGATTTTTTCCGCAGTCTTTCTACAACTACAAAATTAAAAATAGAAATTTTTCCTTCAAATAAAATTTGTTCTCCATAGTGAGTTCTTTCATTAAGGTCATGTACTTTTGTTTCGAAAATTTTAGTAGCATTCGCACAATATTGCCTGAAATATTTGAAATTAAAAAAAATACAAAAGCAAGGTTTTCTCAAGAACGGCTCCACATTTTTTTTTCAAACTTTTAGAAGGGGTATTGAGAAATAAACTCTGTAAGATGACATAAATGGCATATTCCTTTATTCTTTTGTTGTTTCAAAATTTACAAAAATTCATTTTTTTATTTTTTCTTCAAATATTTCGAAAGGATAGTGCTAATTCTACTCTAAAATGACGTGAAGTTCATTTTAGTGTATTTTTTGTTTTTTTCAAAAATTACCCATACGTAAATTTTTGAAACATCTCTCACGCCGTTAATATGCACATTTCCAACAATTTGTTAACACTATTATATTTGTGAGTTTAAATACTAAAATGGTTTTAAATGAAGGTTTTCAAAAGCTCAAACCTATTGTTATAAACATAATCTACAAATTTCGAATTAACACTTGCGCTAAACGCCAGATTTTTAAAACCGGCTCCAAATATTTCAAAGAAAATTGCTATTTGGGACTAGGTTTTACTATTCTTTAATAATCTTAAAATAATATTTCCACTCTACAATTAGGAAACCGAAATATTAAGAAAATGTCAAAAAAAGTACTTTGGGTGGCGACAGCAGGCAAGAATACACATGTGTATGTGGCAAGTTCGACACGAAAGGAAATGGAAAACCAATACGAGAAAGTTTGTGCAATTCTATAGCACCACTAGTGAATTAAATTACGCAAACTTCAAGTGATGGTTTAGTGAAACCTGTGCTTTATTGTACTTATTGTATGTATCCCTATCTTTAAAACAATAACAAAACTATCAAATACATCTGCATTATTACGTCAGAAATCAATGACGATTACGAGAAACTACTTTCTAGACTTATGAAAACAGTGAAGAAAAAACTTCGACTTCTTGGTTCCGCAAAATAATCACTGCGTCTCCATTAACTTCAGTCCTAAGGCGCCAACCAAATCAAGAACGGCCCCCAAGCAATCGACAGGCAACGGAACGAAAGGGTTCTAAAACCCAACTCCTCTGCCTCGGCTGCAGGAAGACGTCTAGACGCGTCGTGTCACGTCGCGCCGATTCTCTTGGCGTCGCCAAGCCTTTCCCATAACCGACGGGGGAAATAGATTTTTTATTTAATTAATGCTCAAAAGGATACAGAAGTGAGCCGTTTTTAAAAAATGCCTTCAACTTCTCGTTACCGTCTGTTAATTGCGTTTCGCTCTCCTAACGAAATGAAGCGCTAATCGACTTTTACGGCGCGGGCGGCGGGGAAATGAGCGCGCGGCTCCACCCCCTCCGCCGCCCCCGCCGCCTCCGCGCGCGCGATTTTTAAAACAAGGAGCGGAGGAAGCGAGGGTGCATTGTTTGACGCGGAGGTGGGGGAGTGGGAGGAGGAAGAGAGGGGCGGGGGAGGAGAAAGGAGGGGGTGATCCAAGGTGGTGGCGAAGGCGGCGAGGCCAGGTGGGAAACGAAGATGAGGAAAACGTTTCGTTTGGAAATCTCTTCCACGTAAAGGGTTAGAAGATGCAAATGACATATTGCCTTCGAATGTTTTATCACTGCTGTACAAGGCAATATTAATTGCGTGTGTTGAAAACGATTTACCGAACACATTTAAACATTTTGTCTTCAAGAAAAGATTGAGAGAAAGATTGTTAGAGAAATCAATTTTTTTAAATGTTTATTTAATGTTAATGTTTACATAGTTAATTATATTAACTTGCTTGTTAAAAAAGCTAATACAGCGAGTTTTCTTTAGTTAAAAGAGAGTTTTCAAATTCATAGATTAATATTGTACTATTGTAGATGTGTTGTGTAATTGTAAACGCAAGGCCTGTATGTAAAGCAATCATCTGATACATGTGTCCTTTCATGAAAAAATCAGTGATAAAAAATATGAGATAAATAACGTTTTCCAGGTAAGATGAACGCAAGATTTCTTTGCATATTTTCTTACATGTACTGTACAGATCTCGATAAATATAAAACACTTCCAATTCATTTTCAGAAACATTATAAACTCTATGTTTACAGAGAACAGTGATTATTGCGCCAGAATGCGTAAATCTTCTTCATTTGATTTGTTTTAGAGATTTAATACTGAACGATGTTAAGCAATGTTTTTAAGGAGTTTTATTTTCAGAATAGTGAAAATGTAGAACTTTCCGACGTTTTCTACTATCACTCCAACACATATCTAATTATTCGCATGTATTGTTGCTGCTCGAAATTTTAAGATACACTTTGACACAACTTTTCAAGCCATGTTTCCAAACTTCTTGATTCTTGTGACTTAGATGGTTTCTGCTTAACATCATAAAATTGTAGATCTTCAATTGATGTCATACACTTATTTAAAAATCTAAGTAATTATTGAGTCTAATTAAGACGAGGAAAAGTTTCGATAGGATCAGTTAGGTTTAAACGTATTGTATGGATGCACTGAATAAGATCAATGAAATCAAAATTAGACAAATGTATTTTTTCATTCAAATGTTCAGTTTATCGTTTACGTCGTCAATATTTGCAATACGGGCGTTTTTGTACCCTATGCATTTGTGAGTACAAATGCTTCAAAGGATTTTTCAGGATGTTTCTTGAAAACTCAACTTAGGTGGGGGTGGGGACGAAATAAAAATAGTATTTTCAGTAAATTTCAAAGAACATTTTTCAAAAATAGATATCAATGTTTCAATTGCATATTGGGCTCGGTTTTACTAGTATTCTTAGAGGCATATTTCAATGGCCCTATTAGGAGACGGACCAATTGAGTAAACATGAAAAAATATCTTTTAGGCACAGATAAATATCAGCTAAGTAGAGACGAGGGGGGGGGGCAGATTAAGAACCTAGCCCAGTGCAAAGAAATTAGGAAACTAACTCATATGATAAAGCTATTCTGAAGCACTACTAGTTAATATTGTTATTTTTGATCTATCAACATTGGTTTTTAGCAACAACCTCGATATAAATACCTGCATTTTTAAATTACAATTTTACATCACAAAACTCTTCACGAGCAAAATATTTATAACAATGCGTGTATATAATGGTATGAAAAGGTTGTAAGGAAGCATTCTTTTACTTACCAATGAACAACTTTCTGCTTGATAATATATCCATTCTTACTTCTGATTTCATTGATGCAGTAACACAGACATAACCATAGAGCTCTTGGTAGCTTTATATCATACAAAAGTCATTGTTATGGACGTCCTGAAACAATTAACTACAATTTATTATAAGGATATTTAAAATTATAAAACAATAATAAACCAATTTTAATAATTGAAATGTATTAAGCTCATGAACTGTTCCAATACAAGATTAGGTAATTTATTAGAAAGACGCGAAGGAATAGAAATTTTAAAACTTAGGGGGGAAATTGCACATTTGCAAAATAATTTTAATTTGCAAAACTCCTCACACGTCTCTAATATTCCGGACTAGCACTAGAAATTCTTGAAAGATGTGGTCGAGATACATATCTAACTATTTAAAATCTGCTCCAGATTTTCAGGGCTTTACTAACCCAATTTCATGAACCGAACGACGGGATTGCTTACTTTGTAACTAGTAGTGGTACAAAAGCACATCGTTTCGAATATTACTTTTTAATTTGCCATTTGCCAATTTGCCATTTCAGAAAGATAAACAAAAATGACACCCTGACCATTCTTCCAAGAGTTCTTTATTCTGAGTAAAAAATTTTGGAGCGTGTTTGAGGAACAGTTTTTTATAATTTCATTAACTTAAAACATAAATTGCAGAAAAACTGATTTTTATATAATTGTATATCAATTATTATTGTTTCTATAATTTGTTCAGGGCATTTTTAAAAATCTTGTAATTTAGAACTGATTTTATTGTAGGCAAAAATATCTTCAATTCTCTTTTGCAATGTCAACATTTTACAATGTTCCAAAATTACAGAGATAGTACAGGAAACGGGGTCAGCGCTACGTTCCTACAATCGCAGTTAATCTTGTTGATGAACATACACTGGAATTATTTTCACATTGCGTTGAAATTTACTTGTGTTACAGTTGATTTCCCTTAAAGACATTATCAGAGTACTAAAAATGTTTCTAGAAATGTTGTTAAAACTAAGTATGCCACTTTTACAAACTGTTCCTTTCAGTTTCAGCTTCCAGATTCTTTGAAATCTCAAAATTTCACAATGCATTAATTCAGAAATAACTGTATACTTTAATACAATTTTGTTCAACACATTTGAATAAATAAATCTAATTAACTATAAAAGAACTATACTAAACAATTAAAATATTAACAAATAATAAAAGTAAAAGTAACCAATGAATTACAATAGCAATCTCACTAAGTAAAGAATAGAAAAAACTTATGTAATCAATTTCCTCGACGTCCAAAAACTAACGAACGAAGCAGAAGTTTTCTTCATGTTCGCCTGACCCCCTGTGGAGTCTTTTCGAACTGGGTTTTTTTTTCTTGTGCTCTAGGTTAAACGACTACGCTCCCCCGTACGAGAACGGGGATCGGGGTAATAGTTAGATGGGGTATTTTGTTCATGGAATGACTGGTTATTTTGTTAGGATTTTTGGGTGATTGAAGTGGAGAAGGGGAGGGATGTGGAGGGGGTGGGGTGGGAGGGAGGGGGATGAGCTAGAGGGCGGTGAAAGAAGGTCGCGGAATTGCTGTTGTCGACAGCGTCTTTAGCTGGGTAGTTCTGTCTATTGTGGTAAGTTATTATCGTTAGCTAGTCTGTCGTTTGTTTGTCTTTGCCCTCTCGGTTGGGTGATAGGAGAGAGAAGTTGGAAGATGTCTAGAAGATGCTTTTTTCGGGTGTATCTCAGGATGTGGTGGTGGGGATGGATTAACTCTCGGAATAGGGAGTTGTTGATATATTTTTATATTTAGGTTATGGTGGATTTGTGGAAGTATGTAAGGATGTGGGTTATTTTGTTTTAGGTTCGTATGGAGTTGAAAGTGGTGTACATGGATGGGCGAAAAATGAGGCGAAGAGTATGATTTTCAACTCGGGTGAGTTTTCTACGGTTTCGATGGGAGGTAGCAAACCAGGTAGGATGGGCGTATGGCAGGATGGGACGGAGATAGGACTTATGTGCTTGGAGTTTTCTTTTTATGGGTAGGAGAGAATTTGTATGGGTGAGAGATAAGGTGTTGGTGATTCTGCTTGCTTTAACAGAGATTTGAAAGATGTGGTGGGACAAAGGAGGGGAGGGGCCTTTGGGAGAGGGCCGAGGTAGATAGCATAAAAGGTTTGTACTCCAGGTGTTGTTGGGACATTATTAATGTAGATGGGGAGAGGATAGGGGATAGCACGGTTCCGTGTGAGACGCCAGCTTGAATTGGGGAGTCTGGAGAGGTTTTTGGTGCGGCGTCCGGTGGCGGACGTGAATAGAGCACTGGTAAACGTAGCTATATAGTAGGGTGTGGGCGTGTGGCCAGGGATACAGGGTCAGATTTTTATTAGAAGGGTTGGGTGGGAGACGGTGTCGTAGACTTGGCTAAGGTTGGTAAATATGGCAGGGATTTATTTTCTCTCTTGGAGTGAGGTTGCCATAGCAAGGAATAGGTTAAGGGTTTGGAGGACCACGGAGCGAATCCTGAATCCAAATTGCGAAATGTTGATGATGGGATATAGGATAGGTGTTAGGCGAAGGCAGAGGCTCTTTTGGAATAGTTTGGAGTAGGCTAAAAGAACGGTGGTTTGATGGGAGCCAATGATCCTTGTCGGGTTTGTGGATCATGGTAATGCGAGAGCTTTTGCACACGATGGGGAAGAAGGAATTGAGGCTGAGGGTGAGCAGGTCTATTGCATTTTTGGTTAAGTTGGTGAGTTGGGGATGGGAGGGTCCGGAGGGGTGTTGGAAGAGATTATTGTCTTAAGTATTTGCCTGACTTTTGCGTCGTTCGTCTTCCACGTCTGGTGGTAAAGATGGGATCACAATTAACTTCGAAAGAACGCTGCCTGGGATTGGGATATCGAGAGGAAGAAAGCGTTTGCATAGGGATTGGGCGAAGTACTGTCTATGATTTGGAGGTCAAAGGTTAAGGTGTTATTGTTTGTTAGGACAGGGGAGCTGTGGTTCCTTACTGCTTTGATGACTTTGTGGATGTTGCTGGGGCTGAAGAAGCCCGCTTGAAAGTCATCATACTTATGGGTCGCGTGTTGTCTTAGTAGTTATTTATTAGTCTAGTTATGTGTTTGTGTTAGTTTTAGTTCTCTCTTGTCTTCATCTCCTCTGTTTTTATAGTATTGTAGTTAAATTTGTAGTTTCTGTCTTGTATCGTTCAGAATTTCGTCAAGGAGAGTGGGGTGAGCATTTGTGGAGTAGTATGTGGTTTATATGTAGGTTTGTTTGATGTGATAGGTTAGTTGTACAATGGAGTTATCTATGGATTGGGTAATCGATATATCTGAGACGTGGATTTTCTTGGACAGTATGTGTTTAAACTTTTTCCAGTCGGTGTTTGGAGTTTAAGGGACTTTGGCGAGTAGGTATTTGGGACTTCAAAAGCAGGTAAAGACTATAGGGAGGTGGTCGGAGAGGTCATATATTGGGTAGGGGATGGTTAGTAGGATTGGTGAGGAATTTATGATGATGCCAAGGATATCATGGGGAACGTTTACGACAAGGTGTGTCGGTTCAGTTCGTGCTTTTCATTGGATTTGGAGATTTATGTCTGCGCAGTGCTCGAGTCATAGTCCAGTCTTATTGCTAGCCATGCAGACCAACGAAGTCGATTTACTATTGAAATCACCCGCAATTATGAAAGAGTAGGGGAAGTTCTTGACGATGTCTAGGTCAGAGTCATGAATCGGTATCTTGTTTCTTTTTGTAGCAGGATATGAGAAGGATTTGGGATGTGGAGCTTCCAATGGCGATGGCAGTACATTCTAGGTCGCTTGTTGGAGGGAGTTGGTAAGGGTGTGTGGGATAGGTCGTCCGGTAAATAATCGTACCGCCCTCAGCGGATGAGGTTCTGTCGGTCCTGGTGGTCTTGTCCAAAAGCCTCGCGTCCGATAATAACATTAAAATGCTCTGGAGTACAGAACATTTTCTTTTCCAACGTCTAGAGAACCTTACATTGCATTACAACCATACATTTTCAATTTGCAGTGTGATCGTTTGAGTAACGTCACTGGATAACGAACTTAGAAATACGTTTCCCAACTAGTCAGTTCAACCAAACTGCGAATACTAATTTGAAATGGATATACTAATGCTCTGTGCAAGTTAAATATCAGTATTTTTGAAGTTTCAGACTATAAACGCATTTAAAGTTTTAACATTCATTTTTCTTTTGTTCAATTTATTGCAAATATGAGTAGTTTTTGCGTGAAACATACGCAACATTTCTTTTCTAAGAATCGGCTTCACATTTTTTCTTTATACAGAGTGAGTCACTTAACTTTAGCACATCCTGTAACTTTTGAACGATTTAAGTAATTGCAATGCACTTTTCGCGCAGGTGCATGAGAGAAGATGACTTTTGTATGTTATTACTTGTATTTTATGAGATATTTTAGGCAACTTTGTTTTTTCAAATATAACTATACATATTTTTCGATGTATCATAACGAGCGTGAAAAGACGAATCCAATGATATACATATTTACTACATGTTAGATTATCATTTTTTGAGAAATTTTGATTTTTTGCGACTAGTGTTTAACGGATATTTGGAATGGAGCAGTCCGCCACACAATGTCACGCGGCGCTCCCCCTGCTAGCGCGCTTTCGGGGAAGGAAAGGGATCTTAGTATTTGAAGAAACGAAACAAATTCCTAATATTCACAAAACTGTTACAGTTTTTTCCGAACTTTGATTTCCATCCTTTTGCGTTTTCATATTTTTTGTATTACTTAAGGATTGAAAATACGGAATTGTCATAAGTAGGGGTCGCATTTTGATGACATAAACCATTGCCAAAAATTATCAATAAAAGGCGCTTAAAATGCTTTAAAAATGCCCTAAAAACTAAGAAAAATTACGTAAGCAAGTTGTCAAAACCAACTCAGATGAACAACTCACACTGTTAAATATGTTACTGATGTAATCGACGTTTCTTCCTTTTGTTCAAGTGAACGCATCTAGCAAACTATTGGTTTGGACAGTTTTTTAAAGAAAATATCTGTCATTATTTATCGGGAAATCGGCCGAACTGACAATGGCACCGATAGGCGTCACAGGAACCTTACGCTTGACGCCTGGCATAACAATATACGAGCGAAGAAATTGAATTCAGGAATTCTCTGGTAAACATTTGTTGCACCTCATAAATATTGTCCAAAGCAAGTACCATTAAAATGATATCAAAATTTGTGAAATCTGCGAAAAGTGCATTAAAAATGACTTATTAGTCGAAATAAACGAAAAATGCAAAAAAAATGGCATATGAAAATGGGTCATTTCGTTTTGTCATAACATGAAATGAATTTCTATACTAAATGGAATTGTTCTAAAGCGAAGAGAAAAAAAATGACATATGATTTTAATCTGCCCCTAGGCGTAAGTCATTTAAAGGGGAGTCATACCTCAGGATATTAATTGGATCTTCATACTAACCACACTGCAACAGTTTTGTGAATATTTGGAATATGTTTCGTATCTTCAAATACACAGATCCCTTCCCTTCCCCGAACGACCGCTAGCAGGGGGAGCGCTGCGTGACATTGTGTGGCGGACTGCTCCATTCGAAATATCCGTTAAACACTAGTCGCAAAATTACTCAAAAATATGTTTATCTTACTTATGACAATATTTATACAATTGGATTTGTCCTTTTACACTCAAGATAGACTGAAAAAATATGTATAGTTCTATTTGAAAAACAAAATTGCCTCAAATATCTCGTACAATACAAGTGATAAAATAGAAACGATGCACCAATCAATTAGCCCCATTCTCTCATGCACTTCTGTAAATACTGCATTGCAATAACTTTAACCGCTGAAAAGTTATAGTATGTGCTATAGTTACGTGACTCACCTTGTAAAAGAAAAAGTAATTTTTGCTTTGAAGTGAAAGCAATTTATAGACATTTTGTTTTCTTAAAAACGGCTGAAAATATTTTTTTTCTTCGGTTAGAGCCAAGTACATTTTTTAATACGGCGCATAGCTCTTTGTCACCAAAGACTTTGTATTTTCGAAAAATTGCAAAAAAATTGCAATTTAATGCAATTTTGCATTGCAAAAGTAGAATATTGATAAGAGATTCTCTCTCCTCAATGGAATCTCTTAAACCAATACATCTTTAAGTAAGGTCATGTAAATTTTTTAGAAAAATAAAAGGAGCAATTTTTTCCGTAATATTTGCTTGAAGTAGAAATAATTTATATTTTCCTTTCTAAGAAACAGCTTTAAAGATTGTAATTTTTTTCTCACAAATAGAGCAATGAACGCCAACTAATGTGGCAGATGACTTTCTTTCGTTGTTCTCTTGCAATTTTCGAAAGGTTTTACAAGTTTGGCGGGTTACAAATTATGCGAGAAACTAAACACTATTGTTGCACCACTAGTTTACTATATTCCATGCTGTTTTATTTTCACGTGTTAATGTGACGCTGTTCGTTTTTCTGGTATTTGTAGGAATTTGTACATCGTGTCTACTGTATCTTAATTCCTTCGTTGCAATTTTATATACAGTAGTATTGTTTGAACAATTGCTTTCTTTGAATGAAATGGATCCTTGAGAATACATTTATTGCAATAATAAAACTGAATGAATGAATTAAATTGAGAAACTCATCTTTTTAGAAGATCTGACCAGAAAAACGATGTTTAAACCTCCGCAATCAACAATGAGTTGCATGAGTTGCAATTTTGCTCAGAGTTCTCTAGATTTTCTGAAATGTGCGGTAATTTTCAAGCTCAATTTATTGGAGATAGTAGATGCAAAGTAAGATAGTTTTAAACGTAGGTAGATAGACAATCGATATTTTAAAAACATTTTCAACTGAATACACATTTAATTCTGTCAAGGAGAAATTATCGACATCATTTTTAACTTACATACATTGCCCCTGTATGCTATCTGTGTGAAGGATCCTCTCATTACCTTGCTATACTATAATAGTCTGCAAGATAAAAGTTGGGAATTTGGAAAATACTAAGTTCATTACGAGAAAACCAATGTTCCGAAAAGCAAATAATATCTATTTAATTTATTTGTAGAGTAGCGTCTATAAACTCAGTTTTAGTTGAGTTAGAATATTAAGGTATCTGAAGTACGTGAATTTTAGTACCAGAACGGATGTTTTTCTGCCTGTACAAATGCAAGTAACTGCAGTAGTACATGGATTTTTTCTGCATCTCTCTGTAGTTTATATATAATATTTACTTCATTTATACCTCGAGTACGTGGTCGAAGGTGATATATCTCACGTGACACAACAGTGACGAATTGCGAGTCAACTGGGGTACATATCTGGTGAAGAGGATTAGTACTAGGAAAGGGGAATCGGTTTAGAGGTGGAAGGTTATGTAACCGTTCCCAATAATGCGAGAAAGTATGTGCTGTCACAGTACAGTTTCTTGCTTACCTTTCTGACATATTTCGAATATGTACCATTTTTTAGTTTTCTCTGTCTTGAAATTTAGACTTTTAATTTACGTAGGCAAACAAATAATCTTCCACCTTAGTATATTATGCAACTAGTTTATAATTTTGACATTTTTTAACGAATAAGAAACTATTAACCAACGAACAACGTTGGAAGTGAGTCCAGCAATTCTTGTGAGTGTAAAAAAGTGGCATTAGATACGAGTTGCATACGCATTCTTTTTATATAAGAGCAATACAATGTTTTAAGTAAGCGAAGTGAATTTGGATTTGGAATATGTTAAGTAGTGATATCTAGCTCACGTTATGATGTATCCCACCTAACTTTGTTTCCAAATTGAAATTATCTTGAACGTTACATTCTATAAAAAATGCATTCGTTGCCGCTAGAAAGTTTAGAAGCAGCTTCCAAAGCAGAAAATTATTAATTAATTCCAAGGGCATCATGCATACTTTATGAGCAAGAATACTAGAAGTTTATGAATTGGGTGGATGGAAAAAAGCGAATTGCGAGGCTGTTGGCCATGCAAACGTGTCGGAGCAGGTTGGGTAATCAATTATCATGCAGATGCTCGAATAAAGATAGTAGTTACTATAATGTTTAGCGCAGAAAATAATAAAGAAAACGGACACATTGGATTTACGTGGAGAGCCGGTCAACACGAGCACCCTAGATAGGACCTCTCCCCCTTCTTCCCTTTCCCTTGTACGGCATTAATGTTCCAAGGACTTCTTCTGAAGTTTTAAAGAATATTTTTCAAACTCGCTAACCTTTGAGACAGGCCAGATCGACCGGGGAATATTCATTTTCGAAAAAATCTAGGAATAATTTTGGGCACTAGTGTTGTTCGATTTTTGCTATCAAGGCAGCCCAAAACATGTATTTCAGTTGAAATCGGGATTTAGATTTTCCGCAGCATATTACATAAGTTTCTCTATACTGCGTTCATTTCTCCGTATACGTATGCTAGAATGTAAAATTTATGTAGTGATTCGGAAAATAGCGATAGCATCACCTGACGAAACCCAGAAGGAGCAGAAGAGAGCCTTGCTTTGCCTACCTCACGCCGCCGCGGCCCCCTCCAGCCACCCAGAACAGATACCCACGCTAGCGGCGGTGGCGGTAGCGTGGGTGGGGGGTGGGCGCGGCGGGGAGAGGGGAATGCATTATATTTTGCCCAATTTCACTTTACGACGCGGCAATTCATTAGAATTGGACAATTAATACGGCGTTGTATTCAGGAAGCACTTCGCTATCGCGCTATGTGCCCATATTTTCTAATTTCTTCCCCAAATTATCCCCCAAAAAGTCCAAAACTAATTTTTCAACTGTTTTTCAAATTTACTTCGTAGCGTTAATTATATATTACATACGAATGAAATGGTGTTTACTGATTGAATATCGAATCATTTGTTTAGAAGTATGAGATAGTGTATATTCCCCTATGACAGAGCTGCGATCAGTTGATTTTTTCTCTAAGTATTTTTCAGTATATTTCGGTACATTCCTATAAAATTTTCCGGTAAATTGGTGATATTCAAGATTATTGAGAATTAAGTTTAATTTAGTTTAGTTTTATTTAACTGAATACAAAATTCTAACATCTTTGGGGTCGCTTGTTTGTCGTCGCTTGTCCGACCAACAATGTGTGTGGCCGATGAGCGAATCTTGCGGCCATTTTCACAGCTGAGAAACCGTAATCGAATGTTTTAACCCTTCTTTCATATCGTGAACCATTTCAAACCTGTAGACGACCACGACAGAACGGGCGAAGCGCTCGCGAACCGAGCCCCCGACAGGGGCGGGCGCCGAGAACCGTCTCTGGGCTCCGTGGAAGCCGCCGCCGCCGCGTGCTCCACCTGGGTTGGCAGCACAGAGAGCAAACGCAGCGGGCGCCGGCAGCAGGGAGCGGGGGAGGGGAGCAACAGGCCCTCCTTGGCTGATGAGTTTGTTTAGAACCGGCAGGCGCCGCCCGCCCTCTGCGAATCGCTTTGTGACGGAGCGGGGGCGGAACGGCGCGGCGCGGCGCGGCGCGGGGGGCGGCGTGGGCTGAATGCTTAATTGCAGTGGGGATTCGGACGCGCGCGCCGGGCGCCTTCACTTTCTTCGCGCTGCGCTTCAGAAAGGTCGCCCCCGCCCCCGCCCTGGGTTCAAACGAGACCGAGCAGCATGGAGTGAATCCTGGCAGTGCGGTGTAGAAATCCGTGACCTCCAGGATGCAAGAAGAAAGGCGAACATTCCTAGTAGGGAGGCTTCTAACCACGCGTCCATTACACGACTCGCAATGACCCTGTGAAAGAGTAAATTTCGATTCTGGGCGGGTAGAGTTCCCAATTGTAATCTAATTATAACGTTCGAGAACAAATTAAGGTTTCTTTCAAAATAAGTTTCTTTGAGAATTCATTGTTTGTTGTCGGTTATTAATGAATAATGTTCCACCTTTAAATCGTTTCACTAATCGAATTGTTAATTACCTAAGTCTGTCTATCCTTTGTATAGCGGCGGAGCTCATAATTAGCGAACATTTATTTAAGTATCTCTTGAATCTTTGGTTATTCCATCTCAAGTGGAGTGACCAAATAGCTTTATAAAAATAGCCATCATTGACTCCTAGGTTTCCTGGTATAAGAGAATTGAATTTTTTTTTAAATTTCTTAAAATCGAAATAAAACCGGATTAGTATAGCACATTGATAAACGACACAGCGAAGAGGTGAGATTCTAACTGCTGACAAAATCTGCAGATGCAAAGCTCAACACCATTCAAATTTGCTGAGGTATTTAGGAAGTTTGATCCCTCAAACACAGAGTTTTCCTTCTTATTTGCCTTAAACATATAGACGATCAGGCTAAATGCAGTGAATTTTGCTTCATATTTATAACGGTACATTCTGTGTATTATTCCTACATTTTGCGTCTTTCATTCTCCTCATCGTGTTTCTTCGAATGTCAATAAGCGTATATTTTTTATATTTACGAGGGACTAATCAAATGATTTTTATGAAAATACGTATTCATAACTACACTAAATAGATAGACCTTAAAGAAACGCTTCTAACACCGTAATCTACAAGATGAGATCTTCCTGAGCATTCTATTATATTTTTGCTCGTCCGGCGCTTCTCGATATTACCCCACCTGCTCAAAGATGTGCAGAATCTGCAACAAAATGTGTACGAGAGGGGCAAAGAGAGGCTAAGACAAACAGACACACACAGAGAGAAACAGATACAGACAGACCGATACGTGGACAGAGAGACTAATAGAGACGATGAGAGAGACAGAGAGAGAACGGGAAAGGGAAGGAGAAAGAGGGAGACGAAAGGCAGAACAGCATCTGCCGGGCGTTCCACTAGTATTATATATAAGAATATTCAAATTGTAATTACAACATGACATGATGGAAATTATAAAAACGTATTATAATGGTACGAGTATCAATCATTCCATTCCATAAAGTAAGTAAAATGTGGAATAATCAGGGTTGCCATCTGACCTTTAGAGGATTTGTTCTCCTTTTTACTTCCTCACCTGACGAATTCTTCGTAAGAAGAGAAAGTTCTGTAATCGTGTGCCAGAAAACGTCGAAATATCGCCAGAAAAACCTTATTGCCGAATTCTGGTACCGAAAAAGTGGATAAATCCTTTTGCTAAATTTTAAAAAAATCCTCTAAATCATGGTGTAGCCAAATTTATGTTTTGTTAGTTCTTGATACCGAAAAATCGATAGACGAAAAAATGTCGATCTGTCCGTCTGTCCGCATCTCCGTCCGTCTGTGGTCAACGCTAGCGCTTAAACCGTTCAGCCAATTTTCTCCAAATTCGATATTCGCCAATTGATCTGGATGATCTCGCAGCCACTGAAATTTGAACCCTGCATTTTAATTATCGGTTACCTTGCATGAAGCCCATTACATTAAATACTTTACATGAAGCCATTAGGACATTTTCAAAATCAATGGCTACAATTTTTTGATTAAATTTTGTTGTTGCACATTGCGAAAGATGTTTAAGACAATGACGCAAGTCTCATTTTTGGTGATATCCCCGATTTTTGATAATTTCAAAACTAATTTTTAAAAGTTCAATATGAGAGATTTTTGTCCACAACAAACCCTGTTCCAGAAAATTACCTCTTTAAAAAAGATCACGTACAATTTCTTGAGAAAACGAGTAGATTTTGGGTAACGTGAGCTTGAAATTTATAAAACAAAATTTTCTAAAAAACCGCTCAATTTTTTTTCTTTAAATTATCTCCACATATGTAATAAGTGGCGGTAAGAAATATGGTGGTAATTCCATTTTCTGGTATTAACCTTGCTTTTTTGAATATTGCAACATTTTTTCAACGTTACGAATTTGGAGATAGAGATTTGTGCGCCAGACAAAGTTTGTTGATCAAAATTAGCTATTTAAATAAATAAATAAAACCTAGTGGTGCTATAAAAGGGCACAGCCTTTCTCGCCCTAGTTTTCTATTCTTTCTACTCTTGACCACCTTTTCTGATAGGCATCATTATCTTCTCACCTGTTTTCTTTCGTCGCCAAACATTTTCACATTTTATTAATTACTCGGCTCCGTAGGGCTAGAACTGAAATCTTCATACACTGATTAAAGTATTCATTGCCCGTAGCAATTAGACAGTCGTAGTAGCTTACGGGGCGGGGTAAGGCCTGAGCTCTTCGGAGTGCATATTCGCTGGCAGTCTTAGTTGGGAACTTTTACTTGTGACAATTCTGTGTTACCGCAGGAAATAATTGATAATTACAACAGAATTATTGAAAACCATCTGAAGCAATTCTAATGACAAATACTATTAATAAAGATAAATAAATGAAAGTGTGTGTACATGATTTTCGAGTTTTCAACTTTTAAACAATTTTTCACATCTCTTATTTGATTCGTAAAACAAATGAACCATCAAATAAATTGTTACCTTTCGTCGCCTATTATGGAATTGCCAATCCCCCTGATGTAGTTAAATGTCAGATCCGGACTAAGTTTCGTTGGTAAGGGTCGCTGGTTCGAGCCTGGCTGGGGGGTAATCATTTGTCACAACTTTCTGAAGCCGCAAAACTATTGAGAATTTCAGAAACTTTATTTAAAATCATTTGAAGCAATTCTATCAACATACACTACCTACTAATATTCTAAATAAACTGCAGGTGCCTGTATATCATTTTCGTATTTTGAAATTTTAAAAAAGTTATAACTCCCTTATCCTATTTGTAAAACGTTGTCACAACAAACCAATTGTTCAATATAATATTCAAATCAATATAAAATTATGAAGCGTATAGAGATATTCCCAGAAAGTATGTGATTTGGCAGCACCACTAGTTTAACATTGTCCTCCTATCCTCCTTCCTTTCTTAAATTTACATGGAACCTCCTTTTTGTCCTGTTGACTTGAAAATATACTGGCATAATTTGAAAGTAATTTAATTCGTTAAAGGGATCTCATATCATGCATATCTACGTACTTACGCAAATAAATGTTCTGCATAATAGATTATTAGGCTTATTGTGATATAAAAATTATTTATATCATATAATTTAGTATAGTATAATGTAGTATAATAAGTAAAATTATTTATACTTATTGTTTAATGGACAATGTAGGTCAAGTGGCGGGGGCGAATTTATCCAATCGGAAGCTTTCATTTTTAATGACACAAAGTCTAATATACTTAAAAAACTATCAATGGTTTGAAATTGTTGAGTACATTGTCTAAACATCATGGAGTATAAAAAAGTAAAATGTCCTCCTTTTCACTGAAATGTCCTCAATTGGGAAAAATATTCTGGTAATGCTGAGTATAATAGTCATCAGTACATGCAGTTAATTTTCTTCCAGCAATCTCAGCACTCATTATTGTGTATCGACTTGGAATGATACAGGTATATAATTCGCAAGTTGTCTGACAGAGGCAGCACAAGTCAGTAGATGTTCTGTTCCTCGACGGAACGTAGTTCTTCCCTCTGCCACCATGTTCACGATAAGCGCACCTTCAGGCAACGGGGATACAGATATTGATCGCCAGGTCGCACCGAGCATGTGCCTCTTCCTAGCGGGCGAAAGACAAACTTCATTGACATGGGAGGTGCTTGGAGTTCCACAGCTGTATTATAGATGGCAGTAATGATTTCAAAAAACTCAAGAGATCCTGAAGTTTTAATTTCTTTCATTTTATTCACCAATGGTTTTGTTTTTTTAACTGTACTGTAACTGTAAAATGAACACCTTGAGAAACAATTTTCAATTGATTTTGATACGCTTTGCACATTCGAATAGCTTTCAAACATTTGTATTAGATCCAAATACAACTTGACCTATGAACATATATCTTTAAATATTACTTTACTCCAGAAAACATATTACTGATGATATAAATAAATATGTGGAAAAGAGATGGATTGTATAGAACATATGTTTTAAAACTGAAAATTGCATAATTAAGAAAACGAACTGATGTTGAAATTCGAAGTGTAATTGAGTATAATCCTATAAGTATTTTGTCTTCATTATTTGATTCAGATGTAAGTAATAAAATGGTTTACAGCATCTAGAGTCATATTTAAAAAGAATGTTCTGATTATCAGAAGGTTGATATTTTTGTACATCGTTCATTGTATATTGGCATTAGAAGTCCCAAATTCAAGCTAATAAATGCAATATCTATCTATTTATCTATCACATATTTTGTGTGAGCAAAACAAGGACGTGGGTGTTGGATGTGAATGAGAATATCTGCTATTTAGTGTGAGAATTGGTTTCTATTTAATATTAATTAACTAAAATTAGTGCTGGGGTATTATCTTTTGGTGCTACTATTTTATTTGCTATTATTTTTTTTTAATTTTCGTAGAAAAGTGTAGTTTTTAACTTTCTTGCAGACTGTTTAGAGAAAGTATATAAATGCTTGGGTAAATGAGATTTTTCGAGATAAAATATCGTATTGTCAACCAATCAATTGTAGGACACTGATACCGAAAAATGGATAAATGTTGCATGAGCAAAGATGCGCAATATTAACAAAATATTTTTTGTTCTACCATTAGGAAACATTCAAATTAAGAAAATTTCAAAAAAATATATTTTAGTGCGCGATAGATGGCATCTGGAAAGAGTATGTGGCAAGTCCGAATAGCTAGCCAAGACCAAAGGAAATTGAAACCTATTGCGGGAAAGTCTGGGCCATTCTGCACCACTAGTTTAGAACAGACTTTGTTTAAGGCAAAAATTGCTATCGCCAACTTTGTAGTTTTGAAAAAGTTCACGTTCTTTTGGCATTTTTGAAAGAACGGAGCTCTAGCTGAAATTGAGACAAGCACCATAATTTTTACCGACCTTTACATTACTAAAGTGAAGAAAATTTAAACAAAAAACGGGGTGATTTTTGATAAAATAATGTGATATTTTCAAGTCAAAATACGCAAAAACTACTCATTTACTCAAAAACTAGTTAAACGACTTTTTTAAAGAACTAGTTTTGTACAACCTCCTTTGTTTAAGGCAAACATTCCTATCTTCAATTTTGTAGTTTTAAAATTTGTTTTGCATTTTTTTAAACTAGAGGATATCAACGAAAATGAGATCTGCATCATTTTCTTAATCATCTTTCGCACTATTCAACCAAAAAATTTAATCAAAAAAATTGTTGCCGGTTTTGAGAGAATATTGAATTTTTTTTAAAGCTTCATGTGAAGTGTGAATGTTCATGTGAAAAATCAAATATCATTTTGAAACCCCTACGATTTCATTCAGATCGATTGAAGAATATCAATTTCGAAGAAAATCGGTTGAACGGTTTAGGTGCGTTGACTGCAGACGAACAGGCGGACAGACGGACAGACGGACACACGGACAGACGGACACACGGACAGACGGACACACGGACAGACGGACACACGGACAGACGGACACACGGACAGACGGACACACGGACACACGGACAGACGGACACACGGACAGACGGACAGACGGACACACGGACAGACGGACAGACGGACACACGGACACACGGACACACGGACACACGGACACACGGACACACGGACACACGGACAGACGGACACACGGACAGACGGACACACGGACAGACGGACACACGGACACACGGACACACGGACAGACGGACACACGGACACACGGACACACGGACACACGGACACACGGACGGATAGCATTTTTGCCGTCAATCAATTTTTTGGTATGAAGCACATGGATTGTGGCTAAACCACGTTTTAGATATTTTTTTTCTATATTTAGCAACTGGATTTACCCACATTTTCCTTACCAGTGCACGGCAATATGAGTATTGTGTCGAAAATTCGCCGTTTCCTGGCGCACGATTACAATCCTTTCTCTTCTTACGTTAATAAATGCGAGAAAATAAAAACCGGACAACGCCGGGTATTTCGATAGTACACTTATAAAAGTGGCATAGGCCCGATTTTCACGGGTAACTTCAAAATTTCCAAATATCAAACGTGTGAATTTTTCGCTGTCTTCCTATAACTACAAAATTGATAATAAATATTCTTCTTTCAAGCATTTTTTTTTCAAAATTAGTTCATTCATTAAGTACTACAATTTTTAAAACATTTAGTGGTTTTTGCACATTATCACAAAAATAACAAAAAAAAAAAGATTTTCTCAAAACCGGTCAAATGTTATCCTTAAACTTTTGGTAAGGATAGTGCAAAATGATTTATGAGATAATTATTTTCTTTTATTCTTTTGTTTATTCGAAAGTTACCAAAAGGTAATTTTTTTACTTGCACCACACGTCGTTAATGTTTAGATTTGCGGCAATTAGTTCACATTATCGAACTTACAAGTGCATGTGCTATAAATACTGTAATGTAAAGTTTCTCGAAAATAAACTGTTTTCTGTGAAAATTAGATTAATATTCCACATTTTCAAAAACACTCAAAAGCCATTTCTCATTAATTGTTCCCATTTTTTACTTCTCGCACTTACTAACATAAGAAGAGAAAGTATTTAAATTGGGCGCTGGAAACGGGCGAATTTCCGACATAAAAACTCCTATTGCCGGTCCCTGGCAAGAAAAAAGTTAATAAATCTAGTTACAGAAAAAATATTGCTCTATCACGTGGCGTGGCCAGAATCCCTGTTTTGTGGAACCTTGATACCGAAAAATCGATTGTCGACAAAACATCTGTCTGTCTATCCGAATGTCATCTTAAATGATGTCATATAAAGTTTTTTGAAAAGTCTACTGTTTTCTGTAAAAACTAGCTGAAAGTTCCACTTTTTCAGAAATCGACTTTTTCTAAAAAACGGTTCCATATTTTTTCTTCACAGTTTTCGAACGGATAGTGCTAATATCACTCTTCAATATGACGAAGTTCAATTCGGTGAATTTTTTGTTTAAAAAAACACTAATGTAAATGTTTTGAAAGGCGTTGATATGTACATTTCCAGCAATTTGTAAACATTATCGTAATTGTGAGTTGAAGTAATTAAAATGTCTTGAAATGAAGTTTTTTGAAAATCCAAAAACTTTCTAAAAAGAGTTAATTTCGAATTTACCGTAGGACTTAAACATCAGTTTTTTTAACGTCTACAAATTTTTCAAAGAAAATTGCCATTTAGGGGTTTTACTGTTCTTTAATAATTAAAATTAATATTTCCGCTATACAGTTAGCGAACCGAAAAAATATGAAACTGTCAAAAAAATGAACTTTGTTTGGCAGTAGATGGCAGCGGACAAGTTCGAATGGCAAGCGGAGACCAGAGGAAATACAAAGCTAATACGAAAAACCTGTGACATTCTGTAGCATCACTAATTTACTTCTTACTCAGTTTGTATCCCAATGTATTGATGTATTTCTTTTTAAGCAATCTGCAAAGCTTAAATAGAAATATCGCAACAATGCGGCATCGATAACCTAGAAGCCATTTGTTGTCGAATATTGAGATGTTGGGGTGATAAGATATAGCTCTTTTATTAAGTCCAGCTGGTGGTGGTGTAATTCGTAGACCGAGAGACAGTACTTCTGCTTGCGATGAATTTCGGAGCACTTTTTACTTTCCTGTATACGTACGTATATACGAAGTAATATACGTAGTATAGGGAAAGTTTTGTAATGCTGCGGAAAATCGATTTCGAGATTTCAACGTAAATGCCCGTTTTGGAGTCTCCTAACACCGAAAAAGTGCTTATTTTCAAAACGTCCATCTGTTTGTTCATCCGTCTGGTGTCAGTGAACACTACTAGCACGTAAATCATGCGTAGGATTTTTTCCACATTGAAGAAGCCCCTTTCCATCTGGCTCGAGTCGAAGCTTTGAGAATTTGAAAAAAAAAAAAAAAAATAAATAAAATTTGAATGCACATGAAGCTCTCAGGACATTTTCGAACTTTTCTCAAAAACAGTTTCAAACTTTTTCTTTCAATTTTTTGTAAGAATACAGTGAAATACACGTGTAAAGGTGTCATAGGCTCGATTTTCACGGTTAACTATGAATTTTCGAAAATTTCAATAGTTTGAATTTTTTCGGAATCTTCCTGCAAATAAAAAATTAAAGATAGTGATTTTTCCTTCAAATAAAATTTGTTGTCCATAATTTGTTGTTTCGTAGGGATTGTGCTAAATACACTCTATAAAATGACATAAATGCCATATTGCGCGAACCTTTGTTTAAAAAAATACAAATATGTATTTTTTGACTTGTCTCTCACGTCGTTAATATTTACATTAGCGGCAATTTGTTCACATTATTATATTTATGCGTACATTTGCTTTAAATGATGTCAAATTAAGCTTCGTTCAAATTAAGCTCAACCGTTTTCTGTGAAAACTAGCTCAAATTCCACATTTTCAGAAACGCTCAAACGCCATTTTCTCATAAATGGCTTCAAATTTTTCTTCAAACTTTTTGATTCTTTGTTATATTTTCTTCAAAATTTTTGACATTTTTCTCTTCCTAGCAAGCTGGTGCCTTGCCCCACCAAAATCCCCTCTGTTCCTCAAAACAAATCCTGGAAAGCTAAATAATATTGCAAAGAGTAGGGTTGTACTTGATCGATCGTAGAGTAGGGTTGTACTTGATTTTCGCATGGTAAACTATACTGGGCTTTCTCAAGAGTAAAAACTCTTTTCTAATATTTTTGAGACAATCAAGGAAAGCGAAAAGCTAGCTGCCAAGGAAGATTGAATAATTATTGCAATGTTGTTTTCAAGGAAGTCTGAATTGATCGAAGAACATATTTCAATAATACTGAATAAACCATTATTGAAAATTTGTTTCCAACATCAATTTAATTGTTTTTATTTTTGTTTGATATTATGTAAGTACAAACTTATATTTTTTAACAAATAAACACGTTTCATTAACAACTTTCTTCATTAATGGAAAGGACAGGCAAATGGATAGGAAAAGGGTGCAAATTAACATGTGAGAGTTCACGTACGGGTGCGATAGGTAGTCTTTAATGTAGTAAATGTAGTAATGTAGTTAATGGTTTTTTTCTCCTAAACATTGATTAAAACGTTCCGAGTCCGTACGATCGTTAACTAATACTGGTTTGGTTTGTCAGTGATTCAAATAGTCATATACAGTTAAAATAAATGAAGAATGATCTGAACGTGGTGACATTCTTCAATTTCCAGGGATTTAGACGACGCATTTTTTATTAAAAAGAAATCTATTAGATCTGGAATTTTAACTGTGTCGGATGGCCAGTATGTAGGTTTACAAGTTGACAGACTTCCACAAATTACTTTGGGATTTAATAATTGTCCTAAGTAACCTTTTCTTGTAGTTAATCTAGAATACCAATAGGTAATTTTAGCATTAAAATCTTCACCTACTATAAATCAGTCTCCAAATTTATTATGGAAATGTAGATAATCACGCTTCATTAATTAATATTTTATAAGACAATAGATACCACATATTCGTAATGAATAATTCTTGTGTTTAACGAATACCGTAGTAGCATGTATTTCTTCTGTTTCGTAATTAGCTTCTTCATAATGGAGTATATTACTTCCTCCTCTGGCAGTGTTGTTTCAACGTACAGACGTGTATGTTATATAATCCCTAAACCTAATGATTCGTTGCTTTATGAAATGGGTTTCAGATATCAAACATCCAATTTCTTTAGATTAAGGATTCATTTTGATGTTGCAGCAATCTATTAGAGTTCCAAGGCATGGTTTCATGTGTTCTGTTCATTTTTTTGAATTTTTAGGTATTGCTGTACTCTAGATTCTTAAGTCTCTTCTCCAGGATAATAATCATGGTTTCTTGGTTGAGCTTTGCTAATTTAATTTGCAATGTCTTATTAATATGCTACTGTTGTTCTTTTACGACTTTTTCTGAGCTTCTAGTTACTTGTGCATACGTTTTCATGTCCTTCAGATTCTTACTTAATCTTATTTTCTTTCCCAATTTTATTAATGTCTGGGACAAGCTTTTTTTTCATTTCTTAATCTCTGCAATTCTTTTGCTACAGAGCATCCCCGCCAGATGTTCATCTACACAATATACACATTTTACTTTACTGTTATTTGATTTTTACAGTCTTTAGTATGGAGTTTACGGGTGCATTTTACGCATCTTGGATAGGAATTACAATACTTTTGAGTATGATTAAAAGCATGACATCTTTTACATTGGGGATTCACTTTTGACTGCTTTGCATGCTGAAGTGCATGTATTTCTACTTGATAACCCAATATATTTGTTATTGTATAAATCTTATAAATATTTTCTTCTATGTTGAATGACAGCACGAACATATCAAGTGATTGTTTGCTCCTCCAACTAAACTTATTAACAGATTCGATTATTTTGAATTCTTTTTCATTCAGGTCTTCAATTATACTAGATTTATTACAGGAATTTGGTAATTTCTTTACCATAACTCTAATTTCATATGAATGCTAGCTGTATTTTACATCTGGTGGCATCTTTGTTACAGATCTATATTCCTCTTCATTTATATTTATTTTAATGTTGCCACCAATCTTGAGTGTCATAATAAATTTCCTGGATGTGTAACATTATTGATTCATTTTGTCAAATATTAGGCTCTTTAATGCCACTCACTGGAATAGATGGAGGATGTAGAATTTGTTTGCTACTGTTCTTATTGATTGAAGATGAGATGCAAAAGATTTTGAAGTAATGATATTTCTTTGTGGCTTTGGTTAGGGAGAGTTTTTTCCTCTTCTTACTTTTACTTATCATTCTTATCCATTCTGTTTCTTCAGCAAACTCTTCTTCATCCGAGCAGTAAGCACTGGTTTGCACCTGATTAGTGTATATACTAGGTACAATTTTAACCCCATAGATTGAATTTTATTTTCTAACTCTGTTATTTGCTTTTGCATTTTTTCCATTATCACTCATTTGGAGATTTTCTTGAACAGCTTTTTTTCTATAAATTATAATATTTTGATCTTCTTAATACTCTTGTTGGATTTTTCTATTTTGTTGTATAGGTTCACCTTCATTTTCTGCATTCTTCCCAAGAACAGTATTACGTGGCCAATGAACTTCCAGAATTTTGTTCTGAGTGAATTCCCGTCTATCAATATTACGGCTTCCTTAGAATTCTTAATGTCGGATTCCAAAGGTGGATTTTCCACATTTTTCAATGTCTTACTGTGTGGGGTGTTATTTTCTTTAGTTGATAGTGTATCATCAGTTGCTTCTTTTTTGGATTTTCTAATTTGTTTTTGTTTTTTCATCCATTATCGTCCTACAAGTAGCTAAGGATTGTGTCAACTTATTCAAAGCCCGCATGAATAGGGCAGACTAATTACTGTCAGATGTCACCTGGTATCTCACACGCTCCGTTCGTGACGCTGATACCCCCCTGCGCCACGTCTAACCCTCGCCACGGGTCGGTTCACACCTTGGCTTGGGGAATTATTGACCCTGCAGTGATAACGTATCCTTCTGAAGCAAACGTGGTAACGTGGAGTGTTTGCAGACTTCTACACTGTATTCATGATAAAAGCTAAATTTAAAAAAAGAGACTACGGCCATGCCGTCATAGAGCCACCGCAGCCGATGAAACCCAACAACCACAATATGAATTTTCAAAAAATTGATCAAGTTGTATTTTTTAACAAGAGAATCAACAAAGAATAAACATTAAGGAGGTTTGGAAGAGAAATCAAAGAAGTTATGAGGGATAGTCAAGAAAAAAAGAGTTGTTTATGACATTTAAGGACTTAATAGGCCAGAATTGGTGTAGAGGTAAGAAAAAAGTAGTAGTATGAACGGAAGAATTGATGAAAATGTTACGAAGTTTTACGATGTAAAAAAATCTGGAAAAGCACCAACACATACAAAGGATGAAATGTTTCAAGAATGCTTTTTTTAATGGGAATGGTGGAAGAATAAATTATCTCATTAGGAATGAATAATTGATGCGATGTTTGTTTCCAGCGCAAGTTTATTTAAATATCTCTGTTCTGAATAAAAAACCCGCGATTGATTTATTACAAATTCATGTAACTTTCTTATTTCTATGTAAAAGAGAAAGTAAACGAATTCATTAGGACAGTATGATTGTCACTATTTATATTAATTATTTAATTCTCGGGTATTCTTTTTCCGTTTTTGAGAATCAATATACAAGTTTTTTTTAAATGTTTCGATTTCCATATTGTAGCGATACAGATTTCGTCATACGTTTTGAAACGAAATTCAGCGGACTAAAAATTTAAACAAACAGACTCGGCCACCCTGAGTTCGACTGGGAAAGTAAACACATGGCCTCACGCGCGCAACCCCGCTTATCGGACAGCCGTTTGCGCCTCCGGCACATTAAAATAGTCGTTAAGAGGGACGGCGTTAACACATTGACGAGGAGGCGCACGTGAACGCCAGAACATCTGGTAAATCTCTAGATCGCCCGTTCTTTTTCGGGGAAACCCAAATCCATAATTCCAACGCCTGCCTTATGCAAGCGCGGCCGATGTTCTCGAAGAAATAAGAACAACATTGTGCACGTGCAGCTGGCACGGAGAGCGGAAAGTTCCATGTTTCCCTCGTCGCAATTGGTTGAAATTAATGCGCTGCGCCAGTACCTTTGGCCAATAGCAACGTGACTTTTCTAAGGAGCTGAAGCATACAAGAGAAACGGGTGGGGGTAAAAGTTGACCTAATACAATTTCAACTTACAAAAATCAGAAGGGCCAGAGCATCAGACGGGGCCAGATCATTTTAGACGCAGGGCAGTCGGGAGAGAAACTTCTCCTGGGGAGTAATTGTTTCATCGGGGGGAGACCAGTGTGTCTCCGCAGGACTTAGAAAACTTCAGTGCGAGCCTGAGCTTTGGGGCAGATAACAATTGGGAGAGAATTTCTCTGGGGGTATTATTCGTCGGATAGAGGCAAGTGTTCCTCCAAAAGACTTATTAAAAGGGGCAAGACGCAGCGAGTAGACTGCAGCAGAGAGAGAAAATTCTCTGGGGGGTGTTATTCGTTGAAGTGAGGCGAACGTATCTGAAGGATTTCAATACTTTCCAAAATTGTATGTGAGAAGGACACATAGTTATTTACTCCGCGCCTGAGGTCGGGAGAAAATCCCGACGGTCTTCAAGAATCTGCCAGAATCTGCCAGACAGCGCGGTCAGACTCCATTGAGCGCCGCAGACGCCGTCGCTCCACTGGTGACGTCACGAGAGGGCCGCTCAGCTGTTGGAGAGGGGAGGCACCGCCACCGCTGCGTTCCTGCCAAGGCCGCGACCGCCCCCCTGGTCTCCGCCGGGTCCGTCCCGGCTGCATAAAAGAACCGTTCCCAAGGCAGTATAAACTCCAGGGCATTCACCCCTGTCAGACTTATGTAACGCAGTGCCGCGCAGCTGGCACACTGATTTGTAATTTTTTTTATTATTATTACCATTGTAATGTTAAGGATAATTCTTTCTAGTTTTTTAAGCTTTACTGTGATGTCTAACATCTAATTTTCCTTTCTTTCTAACTAATCTCTTCATTCCTTTTTTTTAATTTTTTCAATTTACAAGTGTAACTTCCCTGGGGCATTTCAAATTATTTTTGCCCAGGAATAAAAGTGATTTTTACCAGTGATCAAAGTGTTTGTCTCGTACTGCCTTTGTGTCTTGTCAACAATTCCTTCCATCACCGACTGAGCTACAACCGGCGCCGCTGACTGGGCGTTCTCTAACGAGACGACCAGTAAGTGTTACAATATGCCCTATATGATCAATAGTATCTGGAACGTTCAAAATTGTGTAATGGTATGGTCGTGTTTTTCATGGAAGGTACTTGCACTCCTTGTTGTTTTGTGTGCCACTATCACGGCACCGGCCTATGTTGATGTTTTAAACACCTTCTTTCTTCCCACTGTTGAAGAGGAATTCGGGGATGGCGATTGTATCTTTCAACACGATCGAGCTCCTTGGATGGATACTGCACGGCCTATGATGGAATGGTTTCACGACAGTAACATCGCTGTTATTGGACTGGCATGCACAGGGTGCTGACTTGAATCCTATCGAACACCTTTGGGATGTCTTGAAACGTCGATTTCGCGCTAGGCCTCACCGACCTGCATCGATATCTCTCTTTAGTGCAGCATTTCGTGAAGAATTGTCTGCCATTCCCCAAGAAACCTTCCAGCACCTAATTGAAAGTATGCCTGCGAGAGTGGGAGCTTTCATTAAGGCTAAGGGTGGGCTTACACCCTATTTAATTCCAGCATTACCGATGGAAGGCGCCACGAACTGCTAAGTCATTTTCAGGCAAGTGTCCGGATACGGATCACATAGTGTAATACCAGATTATGAAGTTTTGCGTAATATGTATACGCATCATCAGGTACGTTTAAAAAATTAATATAGATATGTCAAAAAATGTTTAGATTAAACAATAATTTACATACTTAAAAAAATGTTTAATCTAAACATGTTTAATATAAATATATTATGTTTCTGTTCACACATGATGATGCGCATAAATATTTCGCAAAACGTGTTCCAGAGTATATGGAAAATAAAACATTTTTGAAATCTTAAATATTGATTGTCAAAAATAAAAAAAATACCCGAGAGTTAAAGTAAAAAAAGACCGAGTAAAATTTGACGACATGAGTGTGAGAACAAATGTTAAAAATATCCCGGGACGTATGCTCGATCGCACCGCCGTACGAGTAAACCAAAGCCTCGGAACACTAATCGATGTCGCTGGCGCCTGAGCTGCGGCTCGAGGGGAGAGAAAGGCCTCGCAAGACGCCGCCGGCCTAAGCGGCCCAACGCCGCCGGCAGACGGCCACGGGGGCGGGCGGGGGGAGGGAGGCGGATTTTGGCCGCGTCGTCGCGCGCGGAGGGGGCGGGGGCGCCGCGAAAATTTGTGTTTTATGGCGCGGCTAGGATTTGCTCGCGCGCGCTAAGCGCCTGCTGAGCCTCTGGCGATGGACTGGCGGGACGTGCTCATCCTCCCGCTTCCCCCTCCCCGCCCCTCCCCTCCCCACCCCACAATCCTCCTCCAGAGCTATCGAGACTTGCGCAATCTCTCTTCTCGCCCGGGAGCTCCCGCCGCGCCTTCTGAAACCGAGAGGGCGCTTTCCAAAACGGAGAAGGCTCTCTCTTAAAAAAGTATTTCGTAATAACAAATTGGGGAAAGGTTTGAATGTATGTTTTTCCTCTCTCCGATATAGTTCGTTTTCGGTCGGGGTCTGGTCTGGTACACGCGTTTTCGCAGTACTGGACGATGGCTCTCCTCGCTCGTTACTCCCTTCCCTGCTGTTGCCGCCACCGCGTTAGCTGGCCACGAGCCAAGTCTTGTGCGAATTGCTGCCTCCTAAAACTGAGTACAACTGACGAGAAGTCCCAATTTCAGGAAATGTGTGTGAAGTATTTCTGGTTAGGTCATTTGTGCCTGACGGTGCCAACATACGTCCTGCTTCCGGCTGAGACAGATTAGTAGCGGCTTATAGGGTAGTGCCAGTGTGCGATGGCACCACCAACAAAAAGGAAGGAAAATAAAATTATCAACACAAATATGTGTATTAAATATTGATTCTTCAATTTTTTTCTTCATATTAATTCATTTGAACGAGTGCTTATTCCTTCGATGCTCTATCAATACTCTCTTCAAACGCACAGGGCGTGGTGCTATCTGGCGGCCTCCTCCTGAACCTCAGAGCCACATACGGATTGTCACGTCTATTCCCATTTAACAAAGAACGCTGTGTAGTTTTCAATGCGTCTCGTGTAGACGAGACGGAGATTCTAATTGGCACAGACATTCACGTTCTCTTCCATCGAGTGCACGAATGGCACTATTTTCGTCGCGCAGACTATCTCGCTCATTGATACCCTGCTATTTTGTTTTCCCTGTGTTTTGCACATAGGGAGTGAGTACGCAGTGGGCGTAAGGTTTTCCTTAGCAAACTCTGTTCAACAAGTTGTGATCTCTTGAGATTACTGCGGGCGCTGAGGCTTTCAGGTTAAGTATTTTTATTTGCTCTTCTTGCCCTTGTTTGTTTATTTTCAGTTTAATCTTCATAAACTGGGCCACTGTAAAATTAAATTTTGTTGTTCACGAATTTTAATTTAGGGATTCATAAACCATTTTTAAAATATCTCATCAATGTTTAAAATCATCAATGTTTTTGATAGATATTTTATTAACATCGATGTTATAATATTGAACATCGATTTTTTGTTATCGATGTTACATCACTAACTGGCACCACCAACAGAATTCCGTACCGACCGCCACTGCCCTAGACACATATTCCCCCCTCCCCCCTCATACATCCTATTCATCAGACCGTTGTTGCTTGTGAGCCATTGTTCTTAGTGGTAGTCAAGTGTACCTCTTAAGCTCACCTCCGGCGTAATGCATTCGAACACGCCAGGAATGTGTGAAATGTGAAAAGACTGAAACTTCCCATTTCAACTGAAGAAAATATTACAAAAATTCAGCTAAGTACATTAAATTAAGCAGAATATAATGGATTAATAATGATGTTTGTTATGAAAATTCTGCCACGGTGTAACAAATTAACATGGTTTTTATTTTCTCAGTTTAAATAATGTCTTCCGTGCAATTATTTCAGAGCGCAGCAATACTCGTACTAAGAGGTTTCGTCATGTGTATGTTAAAAGAATAGTCAGTATCAATAATTAACAATGCGCGCAAATATTTAAAGAAACCTTTATAGCTTCTGGCCATGTCAAAGCTGTCTATGGTTTTGCTAGATATCCAGGAATCAAGTGATCAGTGAACTATCAGTGAATTAAAGTCAATCTTCGTGAACTTCATGGATTCAGAGAACCGGCTTTGCCATCACTGATTGGTTGTTAGGGATTTCGGGCACATAAACTACAGAAGTCATTAGTCTCGTAAGTGTAGTGCATGTTTCTTGCTCTGACGGTGGCGGTGGTCTCCTCCCTCCGGATGGCCAGATCCGCCGGCTAGCGGGGTGTTCCCCAACCAGGTATCTCCCACCAGCGAGACACCTCTCCAGCCGGGACAAGCTCTAAGCTCTTGACCGGTTTCCCGGCATATGTGGTAGAGTAGTGCATATTCGTGTAATTGTGTGTAAGTAAGGGGTGAGGATAGGACAAAGAATAGGTAGAAAAGATCGCTCGCGGTCTGTGCCCCTTTTGTTAGGGTACTGCTCCGGTATTCGCATGATATTGATCGGAGAACTAGCAATCAGAGCAGCCGGCCGCTAGAATTCACCTCCAGACAGCGACTGACCTCGACCTGGCTGACAAGCCATTGTCTAAAATCACTGACACTGCCGGGGCTCTCGAACCTAAGACCTCCCGCTGAGAGGGACTGCAGTGACATCAGTTGGTGCCCTGAGATATCTCTATGTCTGTGCCATCATCAGCAGCCTCGCTATAAGAGGCGAAAGACTGTCTCCCAACTTTTGTTCCATTACAGCGAGATTGATGATGACAGCAAAGCCGTCGAAAGTCGACGCTGATTTAATCCATTAAGTCGAAGAAGATGTCTTCAGTTATTTCATCACATACCCAATAGTTACGTTACGAGTCCTCTAAAATGTCTCAAATTACCAGGCCACACTGTCAACTGGTCTAGTTATTTATGACTCCTCGAAAACATGTGACAAACTATTTGATTTTAAATTTATCATAAGTAATAATGGCAACACTTTATGGTGAGTAATACATAATTCCCAAGTACAAGGGTGTTTAATATGGGAATAACCGTATTAATCAGCTCTTAAATACACAAATATCTGAAGTTTCACTTTCTGCGCACGTAACCCTGTGCTCCACGGAGCGCCAGTGGGGAAAGTATTTATTTCGTGAACAGAACCATCAAATGATCACCCTTCATAATCTCGCGGTAATAAATTGATTTCTTGAAGTGAGATGGTAAGCGAAAGGAGCCAATAGCTGTAGTTCATATTTATTCTTCCAATAGTAATTCTTGCATGGGAGATAACATTTCTAGTTATCAAATTTTGCTAAAATTTCCAGTTGCTAACTTTATTCATATTTCAACTATCTAGACATTCATTTTATAAAAAAATTCCTTACAGGATTTACGTATTACAAACTTCTGTGAGCAGGACACCGTTTAATCTTAAACGTTCATTTACAAAACACTTTCGGAATTACCGGTGATGTAATTAAAACAATAGATGGTCTAGTATTACTCATTAATTTAAAATAAAAAGTTTTTTAACGTTTATGGTTTTATTTCAAACAAAAGTCAAGATACAGAAAACTCATAAACAAACTGTATACAACACAAAACAGGTGAACAAATGCTCACAAACGTTTATCTATTTTGGTAAACAATACACATAAATCAGTTATGATCCGTATAGTATTATAGGGATAATTAGTTGTACCGATTGTAATTCAAATATAATATCAACGAATGTCCTTTTATCAAATTATTTATTTACGATACACAGCGTTTTAGATATAAATTATTTGATCATTGTTAACAAACAAGTGAAATAAGTGTAATTAAAGTGTATTTCATACTCTAGTATAATAATAGAGAACTTGTAGAATTAAGCTTAAAAGTATTCACTTATTGTAAATCACCGTAATTTCAGGATTGATGAAATAAAAATGTACCGAGTTTTAGTTCTTTCCAACTTAACTTCAGTCACACAATTAGGAAAATGTAGTAGTAGTATAACATTGCAGTTGGGTCTTCTGAGTCCTTTGTAAATTGGAAAAATTCATTGAATATTTTAAAGATTTTGATTAATGTTAATTTTAAAGATATCCATAACTGTTATATTGAATGTGAGGAGTGCCTGAGTTATGAAATTCCCTGCTTCTGTACATTACAAATTCCTAATCTCTCGATATATTGCGTTGTGTGGTGATATCATGATTCTACACTAATCGTCCTTAGAGTTTTTTAATAGTTGCAAAATAAAAGGAATACCTAATTGTCACTATTACCATCACCTTGTTGAAAGCAATTACGCTCGGTGAATATATTCCGCAGTCGTAAAGAATCCGAATTGTGAACATGTTACCGAGCAACAGTGCATTTTAATAATTTAATTTGTTCAAAGAATTTGTTACCAAATAATAGAATATGTAAGCCAAATAAGGAGTATACAAATACTTCATATTTGGGTTATATAATTTATGGACGGTCTCTTAATGAGATAGCAAAACATGAATTTAATTAAAATGGTATTCCTTTTAATAATTAAATTTGTTCAAAAAATTGGTTGCTCCGAGCGGGATTCGAGCCTCAACCTTCTGGTTTACACCCAGCTGCTCTAACAACTAAGTGACAATTATATATACACATAAGGAGCGTTAATCGCGCTTATGAAAACTGTTCAAAGGATTGGTTGTTTCGGTAGCGTAGTTGTTAGAGCAACTGGGCGTAAATAGAAGACCCGGGCTCGAATCCAACGCACCCATAACAAGCGCTTCATCCCTCCATATAACTGAGTAACGCTTAACGCTTACAACAATAAGTCCATAAGTCCTTCTCCATCAACAGGAAGTAAAAAAACATAACAGTAAACATAATTAGAAATAATTTTATTTGTGTTAAATATTAAAATTTATGATAATTATATCTAACAAGATTGGGGACAATTTTCGAGTTGAGAAATTCGAGAAGGAGTGGACAATTTTCGAGAAGAGAAGGACCTCCGTCTAATTAGATTTTTGTATATACTATACATAAGATTTTGGATATTATCTTCATGATTAAACAGAATCAATCATTTTAATATTCATTTTAAAATACTTCCACTTATTGTAACAATTTTTAGATAATCACTTTTTAATTTATTTTTATTTAACAGAACATTGCTTTACAATAACTTTCTGGGGTTTTCCAATCTCTTACAACTAGTTCACGTTAATTTTCTTCTTCTAACTATCTCTATTTGTTCAGCCTGCTTCACTTAAACCTTTTGTATTCAAAATTTTGAACATTTCTTTTGTCCAATTATGTTTGGGGTGACACCTTGATTTCTGATTGATTTGCGATTGATAGGACACCATTATAAAATATTTTTTAGAATTCTTCCTTCTCCCATTATTTTGGCATGTTCATACTATGTAGTTAGTTTGTACGTGATGTAATCGAATGTTGTATCATCTCTTTTTATAACCTGTTGAATTACAGTATTACGTTTTTTTCTACTTTAGAAATCCTTGCTACTCTTCGTGAAATATCTATTTCCGTAGCTAAATTTTTAATTTTAATTATTTTCAATTTCCAGGTTTCTGTACCATACATTGGAATACTTTTCATAATATCTTTGTGAATTTGGAATTCATTTTTTCTCAAAATATTTTTGGAACATTCTTTGTCAAAACGCCAAGTGTTTGTCAAGAGATATTATTTGAATTGCAATTAGAATTAGAATGCAAGTTTCATTTATGATTGTGCATGTTGAATACATACTGATATCGCTGTCGTGTGATTTCATATTGTTTGGATTAATTTATCTGGGTTCCCAGATGCCTCTAGCATGTACTTCTGTATGTTCAACCCTGGAATCAGAGTGTTTGCTATCAGTCTTCTAGCTATCATTTTTCTTCAAAATCAAAGTCTTCCATACTGAAAGATGGCTAACCCCATCTACGAAGCGATATTATCTCCTCTATAGTTCACTGATCCCCCTGTCTACATTCTACTACAACTCTTCTTAACAATTATTTAATGATGAGCGGCTTCATCCTTGAGGTTCTGTCGTCCTTGTTGCTGTCGCATGAGTTTCTTTCGTAAGAAGTGACGACTGAATATGAGATTTCAGTTGATACGCGCAGTACAAGAATATCCCGATTATCACAACTTGCGCACAACAAGTATTTGCGCCCGAATACGCACAACAAGTATTTGCGTTTTTCATACAACATCGAATATTTTTTATTGCTTTTGAATTGTTCCTGCGTTTCTGGGTTTATATGAACTAGTACACATTTTTATTGCCAGAGGCTGCATAGTTTTCATTGAATTTCTGCGCGTGTATGAAATTAGTTTAGTTAGAGAAAATAGCCAGTTTTTGCAGTTTTTTAAGTTCCTGGATATCTAGCAAAACCGTAGACACCTTTGACATGGCCACAAGCTATAAAGGTTTCTTTAAATATCTGCGCGCATTGTAAATTATTGATACTGACTCTTCTTCGTCATTTAATTACGTCAACAACACTTCATTATTCTCACAAATTATTGTCTCAACTCTTATAATGAAGAATAAGGATATTAACAAAAAGATGAACCGTGTCGCACCCGAACACCGACACATCGGTCCGACAAAGCGTCCCGCGAAAGCGCACCCGCGCCCCGAACAAAACACGGCGATGGCGCCGAGGAATCGATAAGCGCTGGCGTGGGCGGCGGCGTCATTAGTTCTCGTAAGAGGTGAGGGATGGCGCCAGCGGCGCCCTCGCGCCTAAATCAGCGCCGCTGATCCGCGCCGGAGGACGGCGCTCGCCCTCACGCGACGCTCTGTTGTTCTTCACCCCCACCCCCGACCCCGCCCCTACCACCGTCCCGCACGCGGGATGCGAATCTACAACCCCAGGTTAGCCGCGGAGCGACACCTACCCAAGTCGCGCTCTAGTGAATCCAATACTTTCGAAATTCGAGTCGTAATGAAGAGCGGGAACTTATTTCGAATTGATAATTGTAACAAAAGTATCTCACCCTTTTCCGACGCCAAAAATATTTTCCGTCTTTACAGAAAAATTAACAAACAAACAAATCAGCTTAGTTTCCTTCTTGCTACAACATTCAAAAATCCCTTAGAAGCATCATTGACGTTTCTGGTAAGTGCGAAGCTATGACCTCTAGCACCTCTTTATCTGCCGAAATTATCATCCGTTCTGGATGATAATATTTCATATTTTTGCCAGTTATTGAATGTATTTCAAAATTTTGAAAATCCAAAATTGGAAAAAATTGGTATTTTACATATTTTAAAACTTATTCTCTAAATAAGTACAAATTATTTCATACAACAATTCTGCATGTGCGGTTTGCAACATGTTTCTGATTATTCACATTCAGCACGTTCAATAATACTTTTTTAGTAACAACGATCTGACACTACTCAGCTTTAAATACGTTAGCTAGCTTTGAAGTAGACGTAGATAAAAACTTGAATGGTGAATCTTAGGTTTAACATAATGATTTTGTTTTCATGATGTAGCTCTTATATTCATGAATTTTTACAAATACAAAACTTCATTCGGCGTTTGAAATTATACGATACTTGCATGTCAGATCAATCGACAACACGTAGAAAAAAATTTTCAATTTCAAATAAGTTCTTCCTAAAAACGCATATCCCAAAAAGGAGGAAATCTGGAAATGTGAAAAATCGCAATAAAATTAATTCTCACTCTCATTATATAATGGTCAGATGGTTGGGTCTTGCACAAATAATGAATTATATACATTTTTGTAAGACGTTCTCAAAATTAATGTGTTTAGCTAATGATCGGAGTGAAGTGGCTCAGTGCGTTGCGCACTGACTTCGCAGTCGGAAGGTCGGAGTTCAATCGCCGGCCCGACCATCATGACTGGATTTCCGTCGGTCATAAGGCGAATGCTGAGATGGTTAAAAAACACCACGATCACCACCCACCACTTCACCTGCCACCTTCCACCATCATCCTAGTCCTTTCACCCCTCATCATGACCCTATCACTTGATGCAGCATTCTCTGTGAAAGGAAGGAGGCCCTTGTCCTAATAATAGTAATAATAATAGTAATAATAGTAATAATAATAATAATAATAATAATAATAATAATAATAATAATAGTTAATGATTGACCACTGATGAAAAATATCAAAAAAATCGCTTCCATATCTTCCCCAATACAATAGTAATCCTATTGGGTAAAAATGCTCTCCAAGGTTCACATTCTGTGAAAAAATGAAATCAAACCAGTAGCGCTAAAATAGCACATACTTTCTCAAATTATATCTACAACTGACCAAAATTCAGTGTTCATTGAAAATACGACCTGCCCCAATTTTTTCCTGTCTTTGCTCTGTTCATGAAAAAAAAATAGGGAATAATTTTGGACCTTCTTGAGAATTTAAAAAAAATTATATTATTAGAAGCAGAAAGTATGCAAAAACCATTTACTTTTTTAAAAAGTTATACGTGACCCTATTTGCACATTTAATTTGTTAGAACAAATTTTGTTTAAGAAAAAACTCTATAATGAATATTATGTTTTTAAAATGTTAAGTTTTGGAGGTTTTTGAAAATTATATGAGTTCGACGAAAAAGAAAGCCCAAAATTGTTTACTGCCATTTGTTACCCACGAGAAAAAACATTAAAGATAAGATTTGGAACCGTTTTTTAGTAGAAAATTGTTTAAAATTGCGTATGCGTCACCCAAGCTTTCACAAAAACTACTCGCGTTTTCAAAAAAGTATACAGTATCTCATTTCATGATCTGTATTTTAACAATAAATTTCATTCCGGAGAAAAAGTCTATCTTCGGTATTGTAGTTGTAAGACGCTGAAAAACGTTTTTCGAAAATTCAGATATTCAAAGAAAGTGAGACCTACACACTTTATAAGCATCTATCACGCAATACAAGTATAATGTGAAATTGCATTTGTATCCTTTGTCGAGAACATTTTGAAAATGTCATTGAGGCTTCAAGTAAAATCCAAATATCATTTTCCAACATGTACCATCCCAATATCACAAAATCGAAATATCCGTTTCTAACTCGTAGAGCAGTTCGTTCGTTCAGATCATTTGTCTATATTTCAAGCAAAAACAACTTAAATTTTCGAGCAATTGATTTCCTTATTTCAAGGTCTGCTTTTGAAGAACTGGTTTCAGTAAGAAGAATATACTAATATTACAGTAGTAGAAAGATAGCGAACAAAAATTCAAAAAGCATTTTTCGAAAAATCAAGGTTTTCAAAGAAAATAAGATCTGCACCACTCTCCTAAGTGTCCTTATCTCCACCCGAAGAAAAATTTAATAACAAATTTGGAGATATTTCCGAAAATTTTGAAAATTTTTATAAGGCTTGATAGATAAAAAGTACGCCGCAAAATCAAAATATCCGTTTCAAAGTCAGAGCGTCTCAAACAATCAATGAAAAGGAAAGTTTACTTAAATAGATAGGGAAATATCAATATTAGAGAAAAATGTCCAAGTGGTTTAGGCCCTAGCGTTGACCGAAGACACAGAGAGACAGACATACGGACGGACGGACGCACATTTTGCCGTCTATCAGAATCAAGGGCCTACAAAGCAAGGATTCTTTCTTTACAACGAACTAGGGGAAGTAATTTACTATGGATGCAAACAAGATTTGCCCACTTTTTCTTTGCCAGGGTCCAGCAATTAACGTCTTTCTCTAAAATATTCGCCGTTTTCAGGTTCACAATTACAATTCGTTCTCTTTAAACGAATAAGGGAGAGAAAGTAAAAGTTTTAAATAATAGACTTATTGCAAGCTCGACAAACGCTATGTACGTCTAATCGTTTTCAAATTAAGGCAGAAAACTACTCCTAGGTGGGTCCCGAATAGGTGATGTTGACCTTACCAAAACCAAATGAAGATAAGCGTTCGAATTTTAAAAACGTGTAATGAAGAAGAGGTCTGCAGGTTTTCGTTTGCATTAACCATTTACAGTGGTGTACCATATTATTATACACACTCAGAAAATATCACATTTTTCATTTCTTTGTAAAATAAAAATTTTTCTGATGGTCGTTTTAATTTTTCTTTATTATGCAAGTACGTTTAATATTTGTATAATAAAAAATTGAAAACATTCATCAGAAATATTTTTATTTTACAAAGAAATGAAAAAAATGTTATAATAATACGGCAGACTACTGTATTTAATTTCTGACCCCTATTTCCCTCTCATAAAATGTCAATATCAATCTTGGTGCTCTACAGACCATCCCCTAATTCGAAAATAGCGTGATTAAGTGTATTATTCCACTCTTTGACATCGCGCTGAGTACAGTGTTTTTTTGAGCGGACAAAATAAAAATAATATAAAGGAAAGAAGAAACAATATACAGAATCAAAAAAACATGATAAAGATTAGACAAACAATGAAACAACAAGAATCATTAAGAAAAATTAGAAAAACGTAAATATAAAATGTATCACAACAATGTCTCGTCTACTTTATGAATAAAAACTTCTAAGGATATTTAATAACGATTCCAAAATAGGGGAAAACAAAAAATGATTGTGATCGAAAATCAATCCAGTGATTGAAAAAAAAATCCCATGGGCAAACAATCAATCAATAGGAGAGAGAATCACTGTTCATTATAAAGGTGGCAAAATCCTTTATAAAAACGGAAAGTAATACGCAAAAAATATTGTTGAGGCTGTGAATATAGCTTGAGTGTTTGGGAGAGCTGTTGAAGAAGTTGGGCGAAAGGAAACAGCGATACGACCTTCAAAAACCCTTGAAACAAAGGAGAATTCAGAAAACGAAAAGAAATAAAGACGGCTACCTTACCTCGGCGTAAGAATCATTAAGTATTGAAGAATTAACGGTGTTACCTTTGTCTGGGCGCAAGAAAAGCGTTTTCCTCACAGCTTGAAATTCTCGTGTGTAATGAAATTTGCACGGGGATCACATTTGAGAAATTAGAAATGTAAGCTCTTTGCTCCTAATTAACCTCAAAGAAATGTCAAAAATGATTGAATTCCCAGTGTGGCGCCAAATTTTAATTAATTTGTGTAAGTGCCATCAAATAAAGGTATTACCTATATAGTTATTTATACTTCGGAGGTGTTGGTAATGGGGTAGAGACTATTACATAATGAGATATGTTGATTTAATATCAATTGAAGAAATGAATATGCCTTGAGAAAATTATGAAAAGATTTCGTAGCTTCGCCCGCTTCAAGATTTGACGGATTTATATCAGAGATCGGTAAATACATGGATGCTAAGTTCTTGGACTGATTCTGGAGCTCTATGAACCTGTGCTTGCAAGTAAGGCATCCCCAGGAAGAGTGGAACGATGCATATACGTACCGTATGTTTCAGCAATCAGATAGATCGATTTCCGGAAACTACAGAGGTATTGGTGTACTATTTGCTGCCTACAAATTATATGCAAACATAATTCGGAAAATAATTATCAGCATTACTGAAACCTATGTGGAAAAATCCCAAACAGGCTTCAGAAAAAGGAAGATCTTGCATCGATTGCTATTTCTCTTTAAGACAGTTACTGGAAAACAGCGAGTTTAATTGCCTACTTATATAGCATTTGTATACTATTAAAATAGTTTTGACTGCGTAAAAAGAGATATTATTTGAAATAATGAGAAAGAAGGGATTTCCTCAACATCTCACAAGATCAGTGCAAAGCATGGACCATAATACAGCAATTAAAATCGCAGATGGGGAGTAGAAAATAAAAATACTCCAAGGGCTGAAACAGAGTTGTCCGTATCCCCCAGAATATTTAATATTTATTCAGATGATGTCCTGGGTAGATGGAAAGGAACATTATCTTGACATTTTATAGTAAATAGTTCACCGATAACTACTGTAATCTTCCCTCATGGCCGAATCGAATAGGAAAACATTAAAGAAGATCCACAACGTGAAACGTAATAAACTGAATAGAATTGAAAAGTAATATAATCAGATTACATCTTCAACAAAAACAAAGGTTTTGGCTTTCAATGGCAATGAAAAAATTAGAGCAAACATAATTATCAATAATAATGCGACCGTATTATTGAACTTTATGCATCACGACTTTTTTCCTTTTTCTTGGGGCTTTTTCCAGCTTCAGGAATGCCCATTTCAGCTATCCCCAGAGGGTTATCACTATATCCCTCATGGGGACACATATTAACTTAACATAATAGCACACATTCAGGCTCTTTGGTTTGGGGTAAGCAGACAGCGACAACACAAGGACATGAAAGACAAGGGACAAACAACCATACCCACGGCGAGAGTCGAACCCGCGACTTTTTGACCGAGGTGCTGAGCCCGTTCGCGCTCTAGCCATCTCAGTCGACGAGGTCGTCTTTCATATCTCGACAATATTATCTGATTATAAGAGAGGTTGAAATTAAAAAGTCCCGTTCCTGGACTAAATCTTTGTCCACTTCTATAAAGTACGCAAAATTACGCGCGCGTGCGTGCGTGTGTGTGTGTGTGTGTGTGCGTGTGTTCCATCGCTGCTGCCTATCAGCGGTCCGCCCGCTGCCTGCCTGTGTCCCCGTGGGGTGGCGCATGCGACAGCCATCCGTCCTCGTAAGGCGGTGAGCAATGGCCGCCGCCCAAGCCGCGGTCCCCCAGGGCTCTCTCCCCAACCCCACTCCTCACCACCCCGTCGTGGCACTCGGAACTGAGGCTGCAGTGAAGCCATGGTGGTGGCAATGAGTACCGCATTTATCCGCATTTAAAATGTCATCCTAAGAAAGGTCCTCCCTCGTTTCTGTGAATGTAAGACATAAAATTTACATAGCCATAATAATATCAAGTATGTATCCCAACGAATATCAGATTTAACTCAAACAATATTTTATTTTCACATTTTATGGTAACTTGCTTCAGAATAGCTTTTGCTTGACGTGCTTGCGCGTATAAGTGCTTGACTAGTATATGCTTGACTTCACTAGTTCAATTCAAGCTTGAATAGTGCGTGAATAGTGTTTGACGCGTGTAAAATAATTTTGTTGCAAACAAAAACTTAAAATTGTACTCTCGCTTATTTATTACTAATTTGTCATTCCTAAATATTGATTCTAGCACTATGTGACGGATAATTTAATAAAAATATGTTATTATTTCGGGAAATATAAAGAAATTTGTCACAATTTTCAGTGAACGAATACTTTATACACTCATAGGAAACATAATAAATTTATATAAAATAAAAAATTACTCACTAGTGCTACCGTCGGGTCATACCATTACAAAAGGAATTGTAAAACTACCGAAAACCAAAGCAAAAGTCAATGTAATTCACAGAGTAGACCTCAAATAATACTATAGATTCAGAGAATAAATTAACATCTCGTTCCCACTTTTAAACATTTAATCATTATTAAATATTCAAATTTCTCTGTTCTCAATGGCGAGGCAAAATTTCGAGCAATAAAGTATTTCAAATAATGAGTACTATTTGTATACTAGTGGTGCTACATCAAATACACTCTAACAATATTTCTAAATTTTAAATTTTCGAAAATTCAGAGGGTTCACCGACAATGAAAACCCACGTCATTCAGTTAAGCACCCCTTCTTCTATCAGTGGAAAAAATTGAAGAAAGAATTTGGAGCGGTGTTTGAGAAAATGTTTTTTTTAAGAAATTGCATTAATTTCAAGCCCGTTTGCAAATTGCCTATTTTTTATAATCAACTTTCTTTATGGCAAAAATCTCTATCTTCAATTTGATAGTTTTGTAATGTTAACGTTTTGCAATTTTCTAAAATACAGAGTTCATTTAATTGTATTGGTTTTCTGACCTTAATAAAACAGACACTTTACCACTATTTCTTTCTTCCTTTCTTTGACGTTTCGACCCTAGTTCGGATTTACCTTTGTAAGATCGAAAAAGTGAAAATGAATAAGGAAGGAGAACTTGCAACGAACTAATGCAGAGATCGAAAAAAGCGATATGAATACGCGATATGAATTATTTTCAAAGATTTAGTAATAGAGATTGTACTGAATTAAAATATGTTATTTAACAAGGGCAGAAAGTCATGATTTTTTCAAACAAGTAAAAGAAGGGGTATATGATTAAAATGGCAATGTAATACTAATTTCTCTTATTGTGTAGCAGTGAAAACTCAAACCAGCTTCTCATGAGAATGGATTTAAGTTTCAGTTATTTCAGTTTTCAGTCATTTAATGAAATTTCAGTAAATGAAATACTATGACACATCACTAACACGTTTGTTTATGATAAAAATCATAAACATGTTTTCGTTGCAAAATAACATTGAATAAAACTATCTACAGCGTATGAAGACCTTTTCCCACACAATATTATTGCGTTAACTGCGAACCAGATACGACAGAATAATCGGCGCGTGTACTTCGAGCCTGGTGGTTTACTCCGCCCCGCCCCGTGGGAGCCACGACGCCTACGCATGGGCGATGGCAAACCATTGGCCACGGACGGAGAGAATGGTCTATCAAACATTAAAACAATTCAAAATATGCTGAGAAGCGGTATTTAATTAATAAGTCGATTTCGCGATATGAATGCTTGTTGAGTAAAACATTTCGCAAAATCTTCCTTCCACATCTTCAGGTTGTACAACATGATTTGATTATAAAAAAAACAAAAACATAATACCATTGAATTGGTATTGTGAACACTCAAAACAATTGTATAAAATTTGAAAAACCAGAGAAAAACAAAACAAACACCAAACAGTTTATTAATTATTATTTTTTATAACCAAACTGGGTTAAAATATCTATTAATTGTAGATAATTTAACTGAGTTAATTTTCATAAATATAACACATTTGTTATGACTATAGAAAAAACAATAGGTACGAAGATAGAAAAAGGATTCCCTAATATATAACTTGAAAAGTATCCAATCATTCAAGAGAATATGTGATAATTCATAATTATTTAGTGTCAATTTACGTTTTAACTCAAAAGGTACAAAATTTCAGTAGATATTCTTTAAAAAAAACAAGACATTGTTATATCTTACAGAAATTACTTCTTAAAGTTAAATCGTGGCTGAAAACCTATCAAATTTCAATGTGCATTCATACATTGAGTATCTCATAAAACAATAAGAAGTAACATGTCTGTCGTGATGAAGTTATCGCCACTCGTTAAATCATGAGAATTCTTTCAAGAATACGCAGCAGAGAGTTATAGATCCGCTCAGCCTTGCGGCTAGGTCTGTTAACGGCGACAACTGGGCCATCCCGCTTCGTTCATTCGAACCATCTGGTCTCCTTTTGTGACCCACCAAGTTTTGAAGTCCGGAGCCGCCAGTGGCTGAAGAAACGGGCAGCGTCGAAGCGGAGGCGGCAACGGTGAACGCGGGGGGGGGGAGTGCAGGGGTGGGAGGCGGCGGCCTTGCTCTCGAGTCACGTGATGGATGTGCGCGGCGGATCGCCGTCGGGGGAGTCCCGCGGGCGTCCCGCGCACAAACAGATGGCGCCAGCGGGCGCCGCATTAGCATCGCGGCGTCCGCACTGCCGCCGCCGCAGCCCTTTATGGGACTTAATGCAGGCGCCGGCGCGTCGCTTAATGGCGAACCGAAAAACGAGGAAAAGCTTTTTCTAACGCCGCCCCCGGTCTCGCCCGGGTGTTCGTAGGCGTTTTCTCGTCGCAGCTTTCCCCACTCCTCTCGCCTCCGCTGCCACCGCCCTCTATAGGCAGCGCTCCCCGATCGCGGTCGATTGCTAATAACTCGATATCACCTCTAATGGCGCCCGCGGATAAAAAAAAACGCCCTCCGGCCAGGCGTAATTCGGGGTGCACAATGCGGCAGGAGGGAGCGGGGCGGGGGGGGGGGGGGGGCGAACTCGTTACCGCCTTGCCGCGCCGCCGAGGGCGCCAGTGTAGCTCGCAGGCGACCATAATGCGCCAGCGTCGTAGCCGTTGCTGCTCTAGCTGCCGCGCTCTGGCGGCCCTCGCAGGTAACTGCCGGCCTTTATCTTCATTACGAGCTCAGGTTTGACTTAAAACGCGCCGGAGAGGTCGGCGAGTGCGTTTTTTCAATCAGTTGCCCCCTCTCTCCCTCCCGCGGCCCCGCCCCCGCCGTGTCTCCCGATCCCGTTAGCGGCGTCCTCCCTCTTCGGATCGGATGTCCCTTCGGCGCCGAGAAAAAACGGCGCGATGAACGTATTTTTCTATCAGGTCCCCGGGCGATCCTTTGTACGCAGCGTTGACGGCCTTGCGCTGAAAAATCGACAGCCATTTTCTTGCATCAGATTCGTTAGTGCCTCGGAACGGCGCCTATATGAAGACCGCAGAGATGAAAGGATGCGCGTATATGCCCTGCCGGGTTTTCATTCGCCATTCTTTCCACACTCACGATGTGCAGCCAAAGTAAGATATTAAAATAGTAATCATGAGTAACAACCTAGAGTAGCTTCGTAATACGAAAGCACTGCACAACCTGCTGATAGAAAATTATTTTGAGACCTATCCAGCAGTGAATATGTACCATCAAAGACACTGATAAATTTATTAGTGCTCTGATGTAAGGTACGAACCACGTGATTTACATATTTCTCGCAAATTTTTCATGATATAAAAAATTGAATTCCATGACGAAAAATCTCTAATAATGGTTAATTTTGGCGAAGGTAAAAACGTACTTACGTAATTATAATTGTTAAAAAATAACTTTTGCTTATTACTGAAAATCAAATACAAACATGAATTTACAAATTGTTCTTTGTAAATTTAGGTTATTGGTTGTAAAGCCTCTTTTTGATAAAAAAAATCAAAAGTAAATAAATCTAATTGATGATTTTGTGATTACCGAAGATAAGTGCAATCTAAAACGAAAAAAAATCAACTCATTATTAATTTGTCCAATATTGACAGACTTAAGATAAAACGTCAGATTCTCATTAATTTCTATTAAAGGCCCTGAAATGGAAACACTATATGTGATATCTTGTTGACATCTAATTTTGTAAGTAACAGTTCATAATTTATGTTGTCATTCATAACAAAACGTCTTTAAATTATCACGAATTGACTGGCATTCAAAGAACCGGCTAGACCCCAGCACACCAGCTCCAAAATAGTAGAACTTACGAACTTTCATATACAATAATGTAAATTAAACTTCGGGACAAATCAAATTAGATCCTTAATGTTATGGGAGCATTTAGTATGACAAAAGATGTTTTCTGTTTTTTAATTAAATTTCAAAAAATGGTTTCATTGTTTTTCGTTCGATATTTGAATTACTAACTGAATACGTTTCTTCGCCCATTGGTATGCTGAAGTACTGCAACCGTCCGCGCTGGGACCCTACATCTCAGGTCGCGAAAACTCTTCCTTAAATAAATAAATGTCTTTATTGATGGCAAGGCTCAGGTCATTGAGTCTGCTCTTTCGCCTGACCACGTTCAAAAAATTTTTAATACAATAATTCTTGAAAAGAAGGTCATTCAAAGAGAAATACGTAAGCAATTTGGATGAGGGGTTTCTCACATTGAAGACAGAAATGAAAGCGAGGGAGGAAAGAGTTGATAGAGAAGAGAAATGCTCTCACAGCATTTGTGAGATTAAATATTTTTTATATATTTATATTTAATTTATTTATATATTTATTTTTACCTTTATGAAACAAAAAGAACGAGGATTTCAGTGTGTGTGTGTGTGTGTGTGTGTGAGAGAGAGAGAGAGAGAGAGAGAGAGAGAGAGAGAGAGAGAGAAAGGAAGAAAGAGAAGGAGAGGAGGAAATAAAAGAGAGAGAGGGAGAATATCAGAAAAGATAGAGGACAAGATTGAATTTTTTATTTGAAAAATGGGGTAGAACGGTGTATGATAGAAGGGATTGGAATAAAAATAGGATTCCTCACATCGCTGAAACAGTATGGCGTCCACCTAGTCCTCAGTTTGAGCAGACGAGCAGTAGCAATGTCGTTAAGTAGTATTTTCATGAATCCAATATTTTGTAAACTTTTGAAATATACTACTATTTTTTATAGTGGAGGGAAGATTTTTCCAAGCATGAATGGCAGTAACAGTGAATGATTTGCTAAAAGGAGACGTATTGTGGTGCAGATTACAAATATGGCGTGACGCTCGGGCACTATGTACTCGTAGCTTCATAATATGAAATCGTTGTGAGAGGGTGGTATGAAGAGTGCTGTACAAAACGAATGCATGCATTTTGAGCTATTTGTAACTTGCGTTGCTGTTATAAATTTGTCAGTCATTAGGAAATCACAGTAATCAAAGTGAGGGCATGATAAGAGATTGAACAAGGGTCTGACGATTTTTTGGAGGTAAAAGAGTACGCACGCGTTTCAAAACATGTAGGAACGCGAACACTTTTTGACAGATTTTATCGATTTGAACATTCCATTAAGAGTATTATCAATTTGCACATCTAAATTTTTCACGTGGTTACACCACGGTAGAAGAGTTCCATTTATACAAATGTCAGGGCGAGCGAAAATTAATAACTTTTTAGGGAGTTTCTGCAGCCGATTAGAAGACTGAGATTTATTGGGGTTTACCTGATGATGACCAAGAGGAGAGACTATGTAGCTCTTCGTTAATTTCTTGAGCAAGTTTGAAAACGCGAGAAGGGGGGTCCGCTGATATATAAATGGATATTATCAGCATACATGGGATGACAAAAATGTTTTATTGACTTGCCTACATCATTAACATAAATAAGGAAAGCGAGGGGTCCTAACACTGAGCCTTGTGCGACGCCGCGTGCTAATGGCAATCTACACGACGCCCTGTCACCGCACACAATTTTATGTTGCCGCTCAATAATAGTAGCCGTTTCGCAGCGTAATTTAATTCCTTTCGTCAGGTCTTGAGTTCCCTGGTCATGAAAATAAGGGTTACGTGAGTTGATGTGGTCACTAATGAGAGGGAAGGGAAATGGTGAAATGGGAAACAAGGGAATCTGCAGTCAACCACTAACTCCCCTGGTTCAATCGACTTTCGACTCCGATCCTCCGAGATGGATGGTTTGGATGGTAGCCGTTACGCTCGTCCCCATATTGTCGGTGAACCAAAAAAACGACTTATCTTAAAACATCGTTTTGAAGGACAACAGTTCCCTTCTCATCGGAACCGGTTATTTCGCAGCAATGTCACAACGCTTTGCACTATTCTAACATAGGGACAGGCCTCCTGCAGATAATTTCGGCTTACAAGTCGTTATTTGCGAAACGCAAGTTCATAATAAAAATGTAGTTTGAATATTATACTGGGTCGTCTAGCCTCGGGGATAAAAAGCAACTTCAAAGAAGATGGATAAAAATACTTAAAATATGTTGGTTTCATTAATAAATTACGTTTTTTATCGTTAATCTCATGAATCAAATCGCAACAAAACATATTATGCCGTAAACTAATGCTTAGCCTTTCAGCAGTACCCCCTTGAAAAGACTTTTTTATAATTATTCCGTAAAATTCCCAAAGGAATTATTTCAATCTACACGCCTCACTCAGACGAATTTCATTGGATCTTTGTCAACTCCGAAAGTACAATACTTTCCATTTCATTCTAAACGCGTTTTAGGAGCTCAAATTTTCACTAAAAATTTGCGTGTTTCTGAACTTTGAGAAGTCTCTTTAAAGTGACAGGGGGAAAATGACCGTGTCGCATGTACATACGTTTTATTTACATAACTTATTTTTCGCATTTGTGTTGCATTAATCTTTAACAAACATTACAAGGTGACCATCCTGAAGAGCTGACACTGTGACCATCCTGAAGAGCCCGCAACAATTTGGTGTCTATTCATACTTTTTGAGATGTCGATATTGGTTACATGTCGTCGAATTCACTTTGATTAGAAGAGATGTACTGTACCGGCTGTCTTGGGAGTCACCCTTATGAAATTTTACTATTACAAATATAGTACTGTTTTCTAAACGTATTTCCACACGTAATTAAGTAATTATTGTTGAAAAGTGCTACATTGTTTGTTCCCCGACGATATGTAAAACCTGAAATGTTTGTGTTAATAATTTTAGTCGTTGGTAGTTTCCAGCCCCGCCCACCGGGCGGCGACACTTGTCGCAGGAGATTCGTCCCATCGCGCGCCCTCGGGCGGCAGCGCTTCGGACAGACGGGCGGCGCCCTCGGGGCTGGGCGGTGGGGGTGGGCGCGTCGGGGAGGAGGGGGGCGGGGTGGGGGCGGGGCGGGGGCGAGCCGTGGCGACACGCCCGCGAGTGCACGCGACGCTCGCGGCAATTGTTCGCGCAAACACGGGGCGGACAGCGCGCCGCCGGCGCGGCGCCAGAGGCGGGGGCGTGGCCGGGGCGGGGGCGGCGAGGGCACGCCCATCGCGGTGGGCGCCGCCCCGCCCGTGCGCTGCCACGAAGGGCGACGGGGCTGGCTTCCGGACCGAGCGCGCCTACAAGATGCTGGCCCATGCGCAGATTAGGCACGTACTTACGTGTATTGGAGAGCCCTGTCACCAATTTGTCCGTAATAAATATTATTACATATTATTACAATTACATAATACATCTTATTACAATTTGGCTTTGAGTGGTTCAAATAACTCTTACTATAAAGTTGATTCCAATTTCACAAATCTAAACTTTAGATAAAGTGAAAAGGAATATTTTTATAATACATTTTCATACATAATTTTATAATATATTTTATACGCATTTTATAATACATTTTTGATCCTCCAAGGGGGATCCATTGATTGATCATGTCTACGACTCCTTAAGATATTAATCCCATTAAAAAGGCCAGAAGAAAAGTGATTGCCAATGGACCTGTTCACGAATTTTAGCCAGTATTTTAAATCAGCTTTGACCAAAAATTGTTTATAACAGCGCCCCAATCTTCGTCCGTCAGTTAAAAAAAACAAAATACATTTGTACACCCTCTGTTAAAAAATCAATAAATCTAAAAACAAACAAAAATTGTAATCGATCGGATTGTTACTAAATTTTATTTCATATACTGCATAACAGTTCAACTTAAAAATCGAAAACATACTAGTTATCATTTACATAAAATAATGGAAGTTACGTGGCACCTTTACCTACCAAATTGCAATGAAATTTTAACTTTTAAATTGAATTATTGAGTTGAAGATTCAACTCTGTTATCTAATATTTTCGGTTTAGATGTGTGTAACTCTTCTAAATCTAGTGCTTGCATTGACAGTTTGCTGTCAATAGTTGCTTCCAAGCAGCCCTCAAATGAGCCAAACGGGTGAAATATATACGAACTCGTACTAGGAATACGATATATACGATACTCATACTAGGAAAAAACATTTAGTGGGAGCCTTCATTTTCGATGGGCGACGCTGTGAGGGCCGTGGCTGTAGAAGGTTCCAAGTCGGAGAACTCCCCGGAGAAGCACGGGGAATCATCGCGGGGCGGCGCGGGGCGGCGCGGCGGGGGTGGCGCGGGGCGGCGCGGGGGGGGGCGGTGCGGGGCGGCAGTGCGGGGCGGCAGTGCGGGGCGGCGGCGCGGGGCGGCGGCGCGGGGCGGCGGCGCGGGGCGGCGGCGCGGGGCGGCGGCGCGGGGCGGCGGCGCGGGGCGGCGGCGCGGGGCGGCGGCGCGGTGCGGCGGCGCGGGGCGGAAGGGTGACGGTGCAACTTCAGTTGACGCCGCGAGGGAATCCATTACCGCCCTCCCTCTTCCTCTCCTCCTCCTCCTCACCGCGTAATTACCGCCCATGTACAGAGCAAGAACCACCCGTGCCGCTCGCAGCCCTGAAATACTTCAAACGCGCGTTAGGGTATACATATTTAAAACAAGTAGTGCTACATAGTGCATACTTTTTGTACAGTTTTTAAATTTGCAATTTTCAAAAATTCAGGGAGTTCAACGAAAAAAGAGCTCTTCCCCCATTCTTCTAAGCATTTCGTGTTTTATCCGCCCCCCCCCCCAAAAAAAATTGGAGCGGGTATTGAGAAAATGTTTTTTTTTATAAAATGATTTCAAGAACAAATTACGAAAAAGCTCGTTTTTTGAAAGAACGTACTTCACCTTCTTTTAAAGAGATGATTTTTAGATAAGATTGTGTTTAAGACAAAAGTCTCTATATTCAATTTTGTAGTGTTGATATTAAACGTTTGTCAAATTCGAAAACACATATTTTGCCGGAAATGAGACGTCCACCAATTTTTTTGCCGTTCATACGAAGGGAAAATTTTAGTAAAAAATTTGAGCTGTTTTTTGCGAAAATCAATTATAAAAATTAAAAATTGCTTATATTTCCCGCAATTTTACGCAAAAAATACTCATATTATGAAAAAATTGTACCTGATTTTATTACAAGATATTTTTAAAGAACTGATTTCATTAAGAGGGAAATATCTGTCTTAAATATCGCAGTTGTAGGAAGTCGCCAAAAAGAAAAAAAAATCTCTTGCAATTTTTTTTTTAAAAAATTAAAATTTTCAACAATGAGACTTGAGCTATTTTTCAAAGCGTTCTTCAGTCTATCCCAATAGGGTTTTGGAAAAAGGGAAGCTATATAATATATTCAGTGCGTTACTGCTTACGGCACAACTACCATTTTCCGGTAGCAAGACTCAACGGAAGAAGTCACCCGTCGTAAATATTTGCTTTTAATGTATTGTATTACGGGTGAGCAACTGTTGTGATGTTCTTGATAATTAAAGAACTGTTGTACTGTAAATATTCTGCGTTATCTCAATGCAGTATTCGTGAAGGTTGTTTTTGTTAAAATTATATTGTTGTGTATTAATTATAATATTGTTGTGTACTACAAGACTTTTTATGCTGATCTGAAGCAATGTGTGATACTTTTTGGACAAAGTATTTTGTGTGTAGTACAATATTTTGTTGTTACAGTCACTAGTTTATAAATAACTAACTCTTCTAGAGGCTTCAAATAATCCGGAACTTAAAACAAATAGTATTTTAAATTCTGTTTTCTAAAGACAAGATTAGTTCCTGTCGAAAAATTGTTTTTCTCAGTTCTCACCTCCAGTTTTGTAGGTCAGGAGTTTCGGACACTGGGTACGAAATCTTACTATGGATGATTAGAATCAAAATATTTGGTAGAAACTTTTTAGTGGTGATGCGTACGTGCCTCTTATGGGAGCGTTGGGGTTCTCACAGGTCACTGCGAGCCTTTCACCCCGTCGCCCGCCCCGCCCCCACCGCCCGCACAGGAAGCGCTTTGTGCACCTCCACCAACTTCGCCCCTCCCCCTGCATCAACACCCCCGCTCTAATAGTTCCGTGCACCCGGCCCCAGATGGCCGCACCGTCGCCGCGGCACGTGACCCTCGCGGCGCTAGGGCAGTTGAGCGACGACGCAGCGCATATGACGCACAAAACAAATGCACGCGGGCGGGCGGAAGCAGCGCTGCGGCCCAGCCGATCGTGCCCGTCGTCGGTGGCGGTAATTGAACAAAGCTTCGTTAGATGGCGGTAAAAACGCCGTGCTGAATTGCCAATTACCCGGGGCGGGGCGGCGTCGGCGACGGCGCGTTGCATTTCATTTGCGAGCCGCAACGACGCGACGGGGCGCGCGGCAGGGGACGCGGGGCAGTTTTGTAAATATTCACGTTTGAACGGGCAATGCTGATCGCAGTGTAGACGGGAAGAGAACGATAGGTTATCTTTCGCGTTTGCCAGTTTCGTTCTGGTTTTATGCTCAGAATAAAGTTGCTTTTTACACCCACCGTCCTCCTAGAAACTTTCTAGTTTTCAGAAGCATTCCCTTTTGACGCAGTTTACGAAGCAATAACATCAATATTCGGATTGGAGGTGGAAGATTGGTTGAGATATTGAAGATGTTGATGGGCACATGCTTGGTCTATGAGTGTTATACCTGTATATCCTAGACATTATAATAAATTAATTTGAACAAGTCATTGCATTGATGGAAATGAAGTCGTACTAATTTCATGTGCAGATATGATGAATCTAACGTTCACTTATTTCTAATGTCTATGGGATACTTCGCCCTTAGCGGTCCGTCTAATGTGAAACGGGGAATATTTTTACTTTAACCAGGGACGCGGTTGAATACAGCATGTAAATTACACACCACACAGTTACTCATTGAAATCATAACTTGCGATGTTTCTTTGAACATTTTACAATGATATATTATGAATTAGTTTACATTCGTATTAAATAATGTTTAAAAAAGACTTAATACGCCTGTAACAAGTAATAAACTTCAGCTTCCAGGTCAATGACCCTCATCCCGGACAGGTTTTTGTCGTTTCCCTGATCCAATGAGCAAATGCAGAGATGGTCCCTTGTTTTGCTTCTGGACATAAATCTTCCCTGTGCGCACGGTTTGTTGAGCTATCCTTTTGATTGTAGTTGAGATGAAGGTGAGTTACGATTTTGTTAGAAATGCAGACAAATCAAACCTTTGGTTCGTTTACCGTTGCAAATAAGTTTCCTATAACTCGGGTACGAAAATGTTTAGTTTTTCAAATGTTGATAATCTCAAGCTTTTTAAAATTCTTCTTCTTCTTCTTCTTCTTCTTCTTATTATTATTATTATTATTATTATTATTATTATTATTTAAACGTTTATCCGCCTTTGATCTATTTAGTAGTTAAAATATCTCAAAATAGAAGAGGAAGAAGAAGAAGAAGAAGAGGAGGAAGAAGAAGAAGAAGAAGAGGAAGAAGAAGAAGAAGAAGAGGAAGACGAAAAAGAAGAGGAAGACGAAGAAGAAGAAGAAGAAGAAGAAGAGGAAGACGAAGAAGAAGAAGAGGAGGAAGAAGAAGAATGTGCTCAGATTCAGGAACTCAAGAAAATGTGCGTAGCTTATCTTCTCCCCCATACGTCAATACAGTTTTTCCTTATTTTTTACTAAATTCTAAGTACTTCTGTCGGAATTTCACGTGTGCATATTTCCTAATAGAGCTGTCTCAAGTGACATCTACACGAAAGACAATTTCAACGACAAAGAATTCTGTGTCATATGATCAACTTTAAAAGCATATTTATTGCATTAAATAATTCTGTATGCATTGCTGTATTGTAATATACTACTTCGCCAATTGCCCTGCCTGGAGACAAAATAGAAGACAAAAATGAGAAATATATCAATTTTGCTTATTGAGTCTCGTCATTGTCTAATTCCAAGTCGCTATTTTTATCGAAGACAATTCATTTATTTCAATCAGTAGAGATTGTTATAAGCATTTTAAATTGTATCAAAGCTTTGTTGTAGTTTATTGAAGAGGTAATTGTATTTAGATACATAAACTTAATACATTAAAAAATTATGAGAAAAGAAGAAAAAGAAGAAGAATGAGTTCAAAAATGTAACTGCATGTGATAAAGAATGGTCGTTATAAAATGCACTTAAATAAGGAAACTGAAGAGGAGACAATGTGGGGTTAATTAAACACAACTACACAGTTGTCGTGTATTAGTATCTTGCTAATAGTGATGAACGGCATTAGCTTCAAACTTCATAAATATGCATTGTTCGTTTGCAACAGAGCATCACGTGAGCGCGAACACCAGATAACGGAAGGCGCTGCCAACGACGATCATGACGACGTGCCTCGTCGACGACAGCCATCTTGGCGAGGTGGGTCGCGGCGCCGGGGGAGTAGGGCGTATTGTTTTAAGAAGAGCCATCAGCCGGGTTTATTCGCGCGTAAAGCGGGGAGGCCGTGAAAAGTACATTATCCGACGCTAAGTACCCCGGCGAGGCGCGCGAGCCACGGACCCTGCCCGCCCCTCTTACCCCCACCAGGCCCACCTCCCAACGCAGGCTCACCTCCGCGGCACCCTTTGCTTCCAACACAACTTCCCCTCCTCCTCCTCCTCCTCCTCCTCCTCCTCCTCTCCCTTCTCCTCGCCCTCCTCCCCCCCCTCCTCCTTGCTTCCAAATATACAGCGTTGGTGTGAAGCGAAGGAGACTCCACCAACCACCTTCCAGGTTAACCTTTCGCCTACGACCTGCACAAAAAAAAACATCTCACCCATCTCCACCTACCATTTTTCACTAACCATTTTCCCTCTTTCATTTTTCACCTACCGCCACCACCACCATGGCCTCCTGCTATCAATTACTTTCAATTAATCACTATCCATGGGAACATCTCACTTACTCCCTCTTCCTATCATACCCCTCCCACCTTCCACCGAGTATTTCGTTATCACGTTTTAGTTATTTCCTCTACCTTGCACCTAATACCCTTCTCGCCTCCACCACTACCATATACCATTTGTCACCTTCCACTCTGTTCTTCTAACGTCCTTCCACGTCCTACTTCCACTGCTACCCCCAATCTCCTCCTTACTCCTTTTCACCAAGATCGATGCCTCCCTCATACCTTGTCCTTTTCTTCCCCCTTACATTTCTACAGGGTCATGCGAGGTGGAGCTGACACCGTAACGCACCATCATTTCATTTTTGCTCCCATTTCGATGTATTCTGTACTTTTCAAATATATGTCGCCGAAAACTGCTTATATATGGGCATGCAGAATAATACATCAGTGACAATGTTTGTTTATTTTATACCGTTCATCCGATTGCGGTAAAACTCTATCAACTTATTTCCTGCACTTGAGAAAAGAATGTAGGCATAGTACAATGTGAATGAACGTATATATTTCGCACATAGACGCGCGTTGATGGTTTTATGCGTTTATGCTGACTCCCCCTGAACATAAGCTCTACGCAACCCGCAACACCCTTGAGTATTAGGCGCGTCATCGCTGCATATGTTACTCCTGCGATTGTGGAATATCGGATGAAATTATTTCTTGAACGTTATCTCTGACAAGTAAATAAAATTGCTCCACAGTGTCATAGTGAATGCATGCCCAAACTTGAAGGAGAACGTTTTAACAATAGGATACTTGACAACCATGTCCAAACCAGATCATAAAACAAACCAATACTTGCCAGAAAGTCTTTCATCTATTAAAATATTGGCATGGTGTGAAACATTAACAATCACGTGACCTGTAATGTGTGAAGTCTAAGTCATTGCAATAGTAAAACATTGCCGTGTCCACCTGCTATAAATAAAAATTGCTGTAATGTCAACACCTGTCATTCAAAAACCTATTGATAGATTGAATACTAGTATCACTAAATCAATACCAATTGATAACAACTTGATGTAAAGAAAACTATTTGTATTCAGTTTGACGAAAACCTTGATGATCCCCTTTGACATTCCTAGTCATGCTCCCAGTTAGTACTTCCCCGTCATTACCACTTGCCACCTCATCCATTTTCATGCGCGCCCATTTCTCCTCACTGCCCTCGTTCCCTCCGCTCGTTCCAGCCGTTTGCCCTCGCTTGCGCCTCGCGCCGCCTCGGGCACTGTCGCCGTCGCCGTCGTGGGCCACGGCCGCGTAAATCCTGGTTTCCAGCGCCGCCGCCGGCTTCATAAGACGAGGAAGCGCGCCAGCGAACGTTAGTTGCAGCGCCGGCGGGGAGAGGGCGGTAGTGGCAGCGGCGGCGGCGGCGCCCGCCAGCGCTCGGCGCGCGCTCTGCAGGCCGGTCGCGGAGATTCATTGCTCAATAATAGCGGCGTGAGGCGCGCCGGCCCTGCGCGGTATTAAACACCGGGGAGACGCGCCATAAAAACGACCAATGGCCACCGCCGCCGCCCCAGCTGCCCAGGCGCCGCCGCGCGCGCCTGCTAAAGTCACGCTCGACCGCGAAACACCTGCCGCGCCTCGCAAACGTTTTCAAAATACCCATAAATGTAGTGGGTGCTGGATGTGGTCGCTGTTGGTGGTTGTTTTTGGAGATTGTTGAGAGTAGTGGTTGTTGGTCATTGGTGTTGTTACGTCTTGTTATTGATGGTAGTTCATGATAGTGGTGGTAAGATTCGAATATAATTAAGATGTGATTGACAATTAGTGCTCAAACGATGACGCCAGCGGCGTAACCTAGGGACCAGCGGATCAGAAGCATTAAAATTTGCACATTGTTAGGGAAGAAATGTAGCGAGCAAATATTATAAATGTTACGAACAAATGATAGCAAGTTTGTGCAAGTTTGCAATATGCAAGACTGCAAGTTTGTCAATATTCCTTTCTTCTACTTGCCTAGTTAGTGTTGAGATCCTGTGGTAGAGCGAGCAATATGCGGCAGCGCCGGCCCATCCACACCTAAATGTCAATCACATTCTAATATTATTCGTAGTATAGTTGGTAGTGGTTGTTGTTATTAATGTTAGTGGTGATGCTATTGGCACTTGTTTTAGAAACATTTAGCTTGCCCACAACATGGGATGAAAATAGGATGAGTTTTCAAATGTGACACCACACGAGTGCCGAACACTAACAAATACTTTGTACTCTCGCAATATCTTTGTTCGTCTTAAAAGCATGTCTTGACACATTGCGAATATTCTTCTCTTCGAAATTACCACTTCCCCTGCTGACTTCAAAGTATGGACTTGTGTTGTAAAAACCGGCATACTAACATTCAAACTACTGTGGCTAGCAGACCGATATACTAATCACGATGGCGTTATTGAAATGCCAAAATTATAGGCGGTAGCATATAGATATTAGATGAAAGTGACATTCTTTACAATCACGTGACACAAAAAAATAGTACCACTGGAATGATAATTTTCACAGATACGATCACTTTTGATCAATAAAGAATGGAACCTAATCACAAATATTTTAATATTTATTCCGCTGTATTTGGAAAACTTAGAAAGAAAAAGTATCTTAGAAATTGCCAATTTATACTTACATATTGAAAACTAGATGTTTATTTAAATAGACATATAATTTTATATTACCTATCGAATCGCCACTCAGAATTTTAGTTGCCGGCTGCTCTTATAAGCAGTTTTTGGTATTCTGTCCAAACAATACTAGACGAATGCCGAAGCAGTATCCTAACAAACAATTCACGGACTACGAGCAACCTGTCCTTATTGATACTTCATTTCACCTGTCCTCACAGTCACACATACACACAAACACACAACCACTCATGTCGAGATATAACAGCTTGTCGTTGATGGGAAGCTACCCCATTGGAAGGAGATACTTGGAAAATCCTACGGTTTGGGGTAGGCACTAGAGTTGTTCACAAACAAACGAACATATGGACGTAGAATATGGACATAAAGGACACAGAATATGTGAAATCCGCATACACTATGACTACATAGGAGCAAGAACAATCCTAGTTATAGCTATCAGGGACACAAAATAATTTTTTTGTAAAAAATATACACTCCAGTATCACGGTCGTTTCTCTACACTATTTTACTTTACTAAAAAGAAATAACGTAAAAAAAATTGTATGCGAATAAAGGTTTATTTGGTATCACACAATGAACATCGTAATGCCAGAAGTGCGGTACTAGCTTACCAAACAAATGTGATAATCCCCTTTTGTAGCATAATTTATACTACAAAATTATATTCTAATCGTAATGTGGTGAGAGTACTTGCAACAGAAATTATGTTGGTAGCACGAGCTGCAGCTTGGAAAAGTCCATCTGTCCATTTGTTTGTGAAAAGGAAAATGTAAATTGCTCACTCGGCACAATCATATTTCATGTTGGAAGTGTTGCACCCTTCACTTGTTTCCCAGGCATGCGGTTGCTATCAACATACGAGTAAATGCAATTTTTAGTAGGAAGTTCTGATTCAGTTCAGTGCGGAGAGACTTTCCTGGCGCACTGTATAAATGTGTAAGAATCGAATGGTGAGTTCTGGAATTAGAGCTTGCAAATATACAAAAATTCTTCAATAATCCGCCTGATAAATTGTTCTCTTCACTGAAAAAATGTTCTCTTCAGAACAACGTTCGGATTAGGTTCCTCCAAACCGTATTCTTGGGTGGGTAGTTTCCGTAGCCGAAATAACAACAAACAAGTAGTGTTGCTATCATCCATTTTTTCCTATTTAATTTTAATTCTTAATATATTATTTTTTACGTACTTCGCCCGAAGATGAAAGAATTACACAACTGTTTAAAGTTCCTTTATTAATAGAACTTGCATAGTCGACATTTCCAACACATGCAAATATGCTTAAAACAGTTTTAAGCGTCGGTACATTCAGCTAGTAAATATTAAACGTGAAATATCTGATCCCTCATAAACTGTTCAGCTTTCGAAAAGCCAAAGTTCCTTTCGCGCCAAATCCAAGAACAACAATCGGCAGCACGTGCAGTCACGAAGCGCTCAATAAGAAACATATGTCCCTCCCACGGCGCAAATCCGATTTAATTTCGGCCCCACGGCCCTCTGCGCTCAACTAACCCCTCTAATCCGCCGCACACGCCGCCGCCGCCGCCGCCGCCGCCCCTTAGTCACCCAGACGGTGCAGACGAGGCACCCCGGCACACGCCCTGGAAAATCGTCCTCTCCCTCCAACTCCCCGCCTCTCTGTCCCTCGGCGAATCAAACGCATTCAAACGAAGAGCTTGTCGTAGCACTACTAGTTACTTCTTGGCGTGATTCTCCGCCGTCACTCTGCTTTAACATTTTAATATTGTTTCGGAGTTGACATTACGATGTTTTCTTACAAATCCTTTCATTCCATGAGATCCTTTTGTTTAGTAACTTTTTAATAACTTTATTTACATAGGAAATAGTTTTTGATCCCAGAAGTTGTCATTTTAAGAAATGTTTACGAATACAAAATATATAACTCTTTTTTGGTTTTTCAGAGGTTTGTGGGTGGTACGTAAATATTCGAAGAGGCAAATTTTTTGAAGAAATACTCAGATCAAATTATTTAGTTAATACGCACATCTGATTTCTATCGTTTCCGTCGGGTATTGCCATCAATGTACCTTTCACTCCTTTTATTTATTTATTTACGTAAAAAACAGTTAAAACTGTGTGTGACATAGGGGAGGAGTTAATTTGAAGTAACAACAAGGGGACATCCCAGCATCTCCTTCTGCAGCAGTCGCGGAACACTAAAAATAATCTTTATTCACAAAGCTGTTTATTTATAAATTGTTACTGTGTTTGGAAACAAAATGACTTCGTTTATTTTGATAAGAAAATGTAAATAGGCAGAGTATGTATCATCACACAGAGTGTGTCGTTACTATGTAACTGGAAAATTAAAGAAATTAACTTTTCAATATGTATTTATAACAAATAAATCTAAAATTGTATTTTCAGATTCGAGATTTTAGATTCAGCATGCATTATTCATCGGCTGACTTACGTTCGGAGATATATCATAATCTGCAATTAAGAAAATGAAAAAGAAATGAATGTCTAGAACTGGAAATTCACAAAACATTCACAGAGCAGTTCATTTTAAAATTGCTGCTGTCTTTGGAAACAAAATGACTTTGATAAGGAAAAAGTAAATTAGCAGATCACGTATAATCACACTGCGTGCACCATTGCAATGTAATTGGAAAATTAAAGAGATTAACTTTTCAATATGAATTTATAACCAATAAATCTAGAATTGTATTTCCAGATTCGAGATTTTAGATTCAGCATGCATTATTCATCAGCAGATTTATGTACGATGAAAGGATAGATTTCATAATCTGCAATTAAGAACATTAAAAAGAAACGAATGTCTAGAACTGGAGAAATATTCATTTCTCATTCACATAGGCCACGTGAACTTCAGCGTTCCCTGCACCGCTTAATGATGGAGCGGACAGTGCAGGTGAGTGTGGGGGAATCTGAAGTAAATGTCCCAAGCAGTGTGGATGCATGTTGGGAATCACCATCATCTGAATGAGTAACCGAGGGGCCGTGACGCTAATGAGTGGCTCCATCACGCAGAGAGCGAACACAAGCCGCTATGTGTACCACACAAAGTGCTGTGCAATATGAAGACAGATTTAATACTCTGCAGGGGGTAGATTAGATAGCACGAAACGGAAGGACTGCTTCAATCCAGATAATTATTCTATGTGAGCACACCGACACTAATTACCAGAATATTATACTTAAAATGAGTTTTAAATCTTTAGATTACTAAGAAATTGCTTAACTGTAAATTTTTGGAGTCATTACATCACACAAATATAAAGAATTGTAAGATAGTTCAAGCAATGGGTTATGTGAAGCAGGAATACACAAACAAAGAAATTAATGATCAATGAGCAAGCTATTGACAAGTTTTCATATTGTTAACTGTAAGATAGTCCTTTCTAAACTCGTACATACTTCTTCATTCGTTGCTGAGAAATATGGAATCCTAATTAACCAATTTTTTTTATTTGCTATTCGATCAAGTACTAATTTTGTTCTTTTGGGTAAATTGCGTTTTCACTTCGCGAAATGGATCTTTTCATTTAGCTATTTAAAGGAATGCAAAATAAATCAATTCCAAAACGAATATGCTTTCTTTTGCTCTTGGAATGTGTTAAAGATATTATTACAACATACTTAGAGAACTTCCAATGATGTTTAATTTAAGCATTATTTTTTTTTTTAATTTTACTCCCAATTATTTCAAACTTCTTTTTCACTGGACATCCCATCGCCACGCTCGGTGACTTGTTGCGTCACTTGCTTCATAATAAGTACGTACTTGTTGGTTATCAGCAAAGTTTACTGAACAGGATAAAGCGGCATTATTCAGAGGGGATGACGGGAAAGGGCAAACTTGTGGGGTTAAATTGTAATTGATGAGTACGACGAAGATCATGGAATGAACGCAAACGAAGTATCTCGGTGCGAAAGTGGAGAAGAGTTGCAAGGTGCGTTAGAAAGCGCGGAGGCAGCGGCGCTCGGTGCAAACTCTTTGCGTGCCAACTTCCCTCCCCCTCCCTCCTACGCCTTGTCTCAGCCTCCCCGCCAGTCTCCGTCCCAGCCGCGCGGCACCTCGCCCCTCCGGGGATCAGCGGGTGATTAATAGCTCACGCGCGTTCCGCGGTGCAAGGGGAAGGGAGAGGGGGGAGTGGATGCACCCCTGGCGGCGACGCGAGTGCAGGGTTAGCGGGAGCGGTGATTCCGACTGGGGCGACGATCACGGTTATCGAACCAACGAGCTATAAAGAAGCTTTGAACTTTGCGATGATATAGACACACAAGGAGATGGTATAGAAAACAGCAACGGTTTAATCAACGAAATGCCTTATCTCATTATTAACTGCACAAGCGACAGAAATAGAATCTTTTAGGCACAAAAAGTTATATTGAAAAATCACTATACGCCTCAGCATTTACAGATTTCATGCTACAACTACACTTCGCAACGCTGTAAATGGTGGGTTATTTTTGAAGTTCACTACAAAATTCACACACATAAAGTCAGCTTGAAATAAAAGTAGACACACCTTATTTGCTATCTCACAGTTTTTTCCTAGTTTGCTTTTCCAGAAGTAAAACTAAAGTTACTTCCCCCACTCTCCTTCATTATAGAATATAAAATAAAGCAAATACTTAACATGGTTATGCGAAAGAGCAGGCATAATGCCTGAGTCTCGCTATTAATAAAATACAACTTTATTATTATTATTATTATTATTATTATTATTATTATTATTATTATTATTATTATTTATAAACTTTCTCAACAATGTCGGACATTACCTAATACATACGAATTCAGATTCAAGACGTATTATAGTTGACACATTGTTTTACTTCATCAGAACACACATGAAATGAAATTTACGTACTATACGAATACAAGTCAAATTGAATTGAAATAAACAATGGAGATAACATATTCACATACACCATCCACTATCGTGTCACTATTACTATCCTCTGATACACATACACTTCGGCATTCGTTGTCCCTGCACTATTAGTTAAATGGTAATTGAGATGAATTTAGTAAAGCTCGTCTCTCAAGAACATTTTCACAATATGGCAAGCGTCTATTATCACAGGTTTCTAAATTTGTGATAAATGTCTTTCCAGGTGTTTCTTCGCGGTTTTAGTAATTAGTCCTCCTGGCCGAAATGGTGATGGGTCAAATACAACTGCCAGGTCATTGTATTTGTTCATCTTGTTCTTAAAGCTATTGTCAATAGTGTGGGAGAGTGCGGAATAGCAAAGTCAATCAGATAAACTTCTTCTTTCTTTTTGTCTAGAAAAGTGATGTCAGGTCTATTGGCTGGAATGGTGACGTCAGTCCTTATTTCTCTATTCCAATTGAGTTTGAAATCGCTGTTAGCAACTACTGGTGACGGTTCGTACTTTTTAGACTAAAAACTAGCATTGAAGAAGCATAGAAACGCTCCAAAAACGTGTAAATTGTTTATTGTTTACAAAAAAATTAAAATATTTGTTCAGAAAGAAAAATTATCACAGAAATTAAAAATGCACCCAATTTACACAATTCGACTGATGTTATTTCTCTGTTAATTTTTCTTTCTGAACAAAAGTATTTATTCCTTTTGTAAATAATAAACTATTTATATGATTCTGGAGTATTTCTTTGCTTTTGCAATGCAAATGTATGCTTGGACAGTATTTTTTCCAACCAACTTTTGGGTTCAAATAGAGGCTTACCTATTCGGAATGTCGAAGTAGTGTATTAGAGAAAATATGCTTAAAAGTGTCTTAAGAGCTTATTTTCGACGTTTCCTCCCCAGACATTCTGTATGCATAATATCACTTTGTTCTAGTAAATTATCAATACACTTATTTACAAATCCAAATATAATAAAATACACCCTGACTATTAAATCTCTAATGTATGATGTAGCATGCACAATACATGATAATTTTAATATCTAACTCAGCTGAAGAATGTTCTTAGGTTTCTGTTCAAGAAAGATCTGGGAGTAATAAATGACGCAATGATAGTACGAAATAAATTATCTTCAATTAGATTCCCGAAATACATAAGAAAAATAAATAGTAAATGGACAATAAGCAAAAGAAAACTAAAATTGATAGTAACTAAAATAAATGATAAGAATATAATATGTAAACTGTAAAAGCAACAAAAATTACTTAAAACTAATAAAAATACATGAAAGTAAATCACTTGAGAAAAAAGCCGACTGTTATGATAGGATTTGAAAACACTGATTGCCAAGAAGGGCAATTTTCAGTTATTTTTATAATATCTATCCCAATCAATCTATCAATCAATCATCAATAGATTTTTCTAGAAATAGTATGACATCAGTGCTGAAATTCTTGTATACCGAATGACATGAACCAACAGAATGTGCGATAATCATCCAGAGTAATATATGATACTTTGGCAAAGAGAGTACATTTCACACTCAAGTAATGGAAATACTGAAAGATAAGTTAAACCACAGGACATCACACTGATTATATAACACAAATAGAGAGATAGTAAAACAACTACATAAATATCACCATTTAAACTACATAAAACTAGGTATCACAAATCTACATAAAGTTGACATTAACGAATAGGGAGAAAATTTATCTATATAAGTAAAACCACCATAACAACCAACAATCAGTGTACAAATCTTCCATATATATACTATTTGAAATATCAGTTAAATTAACTTCGGACTGTCAAGTGTTTTCAATAAGACTACTATTACTAATATATAAGTTCATTTCTAAGACGGTAAAATGATAATAAAGAAAACCAAGGTCATGCCATAATACGCGTAGTATGGAGCTGGATCCAAATCACAGTATCCTTCGTACAAGTGATGGCAATAGAGTTAAAGTAAACAATGTAATACTGTAGATAAGGAACAGACAGAAACATAAATTCATAAACGACTCCAGTGAGATCGATCTCATAAAGAATTCAGAAAGATGCGAGTGTGTAGTCTGAAAATTAACACACACGAAGACGACAAATAAATCCACAAATAAAAATATCGTACCATCAGAGAGCACGCATGCCTACTGAAGTAGCCAAAGAAAAAAACAACAACATATCATGTAGTAGAAAAGAAAGCTAAAATAAACTACTGATGACATTAAGAAATTAAGACAAATGCGACCCATAAAAACAAAGAAAAAAGACGATGCTACTAAACGGTTAATGGTAACAAAACTGCGTACGAGCAGACAATGGACAGATACAAACGTAGACATTAAAAAAATAACAGAAAATCTAGAAGAAACAAAAAACCCGCATATCATTCTCATGTTTTCCTGGATACCAACAAACGAACCGAAACGAAACGCGACAAATAAACGACGACGCCCACTCGAACAACCAACAGGCAGTCGGTGGGCGGCGGAGCGAGGCGAAACGGAGCGGAGTGGAGCGGAGCGGGGTGTGGCGGGGAGGGGCACGCCCAGCGGAGCGGAAGACGCGCAGTGGCGCCAAGTCGGGTGGAGAGGCAGGGGGCGGGGAGGGCAGGGGCGAGTACGTATTGCGCGGAGGGCAGCGCAGCGCAGCCGGGCGGGGCGGGGCGGGGCGGAGAAGGGTGGGGTAGGGCGGGGCGGGGCAGGGCAGGGCGGAGCGCGTTGCGATCGGAGAGTTAATTAGCGAGCGCTGTGCTAATGAATTGCTTTGGCGGCGCATCGCCGGTTATTCGGCCGCTCGCCCGCCTCGCCCGCCCCGCCCGCTCCGCCCGCCTCGCCCGCTTCGCCAGCCCGCCAGAGGCCGAGTGAGCGAGTGGGCGAGCGGGCGCGCGTTGCCTGATTGCATCCATAACGCGGATTTATTCGCCCGCGGAGACTGCCCCGCCCCGCCCCGCCCCGCCCCGAGCGGCGCGCGAAGCGAACCCGGAGCCGCTGGTCCGAAGCCGCAGTAGAGGCTCGAGCTCCGGTTAGTCTGCGTGTGGAAAGTTCTCAAAAGGCAGCTCAAACTCACTTCAAAAAGCTCGATTCCTATCAACGTTTCTTTTCGAAATAGGAGTTCCAAGTAGAGTTTTACATCTTGGTTCTCCGTTGATTTACATGCATACGCCTGAGTTGACCTTCCTGCATTAGTTCGGCTTATGATTGTCAGTGACCATATGAAATGTAGGTTAACAATAAATTATTGAATAATAACTAAACGAAACTCTAAAAAATTAAAAGATTTTTTGATGAAATAATTCAATTTTTATTATATCTATATGTATTTAGAGACAGAAGAAACATTTTCTTAAACGGACGACAGATGCTGACAATGAACACAAAATGTTCACTAACGAACACAAAAATCACCATTTCTTGGGGGAAAATTTACTCGTGAAGACACTCTGGGGAACTAAAACATTGAAAATCTACGCGTATTATTAGATATTATGAATAATAGTAACTGAAGTGAAAGTAGAAATTATTTCTAATCCTCTACGTAGTCACCGCGAAACAAGACCTTCAACAATCCTATAACATACGATTCACAAAGAGTGACAATGACGTGGGTGAATAAAGATGTGTTCTTTTAATTGCGGGTGTTGCAAATTCGCAGAACTTCCAAAGTTCGACATTTCAGCTAGTGTGAGCTCGGCACTGAAAATAAACAGTTCAAAACTTCGTGTGATATTTCGGCACATGTGTGTCTGTGTGTGTGTGTGTGTGTATGAGAGAGAGAGAGAGAGAGAGAGAGAGAGAGAGAGAGAGAGGGAGTGAGTGTGAGTGTGAGTGTACGTGTGTGTGTGTGTGTGTGTGTGTGTGTGTGCGCCTGTGCGCGCGTGCGCGTGTCGGCACATGTGTGTCTGTGTGTGTGTGTATGAGAGAGAGAGAGAGAGAGAGGGAGTGAGTGTGAGTGTGAGTGTACGTGTGTGTGTGTGTGTGTGTGTGTGTGTGTGTGTGTGTGTGTGCGCCTGTGCGCGCGTGCGCGTGTATGTTTTTGATTTGAGTCAAGCTTTAGTAGGATTAAAAGGAATTGTGAAGCGGTTTGCAAATAAGAGTTATCAATATGACTAATTTCCTATGTGCACAGAAATTGAATGAAAACTATTTGTATACCAAATTTGACCAAGCGAGAAGTCTCTTTGGTATAGTAAGATATCCAGAAACTCGGGAAATATCCAAAAATAATGATAGTTTAATTTTGATTAAAACATGCAATATTTGATTTATTGTTCAGCAAATTTACGTACTGACTGAGTTATGTGCATACAGACTGAAGTATTACTCTTAGTGCGTTACTGCATACGATCCACCTGACATTTTGCGCCAGGAACTCTAAAGGGAAGAGGCTGCCTAAATATTTACTGCTCACATGCAAAGAAAGTTGTACTTCATATGTAGCACGAGTATTATATTTGTTGCTCTTAAGAAGTATGTGTGATACTTTTTGGAAAACCGTTTTGTGTGTATTTTCTGGTATCTTTTTGTTGCTGGAGGTTCATAGAGTAATTTATAAACCTTCAGAGACATTAAGCGGCTCTATGTCAATATTTTTAACAACATTGTGGCAATTAACGTGATGGGGTTCTGGAAACGTTACATTTCTCAGTCTCGCCTCTAAATATTTTATCGAGAATATTGTAGCACAGCTATAAAGAGTTTGTGTGAAAAAAACTTACTAAATTAATATAAGCGGGTATTGCTCAGAAGTAGCTTCCTTGTGTGTGTCAAGAGTGCAGATTATTTATTCACGGTCCGATATACTACATAATTTGTAAACATTCTAAGCCTGTAATCACGAATAACATCTCTACGGTTAAAGTTGAAGGAACGAAGATATCTAAATACATCAATTCAATCCCATTAAGTCGAAAAGTTACTATTTTTTATAATCCAGCCGCCCATTTTAAATCATTTAGGTAAGAAAAGCTTAGTCCATAAATAGAAGGGCTCTATGACTGGACATGGATCGCTCAGATGGGCATTAGAGAAACTTTTAGGTATATCATGCGACAGGCCGAACTGCCGAGTGTTTTACGCATACCAGTGAATTGTGGATTGAATATCAAAAATATTCACGTAACAAATACAAAAAATGTGATAAAATTGCAAATAATGTTGTGGTACTGTTGTTATAATGTGGAATGCGAAAACGCCAAAAATCATGAGTGGTGAAAACACAAGCTTCGAGTGAAAAAATAATTATTACTTGAAAAGAAACTATGTAAGGAATTTTAAAACTTTTAAAATAATGTTTGTCTCTGTAACGAATCAACTAAACGCAAATTGAAATATACTCAAGAAATTGTAATTTAAATATTTCATTGGCTAGGAAACAAATCGTGTAGTGAACAACATCTCTGAACACCAATTTTACAGAAATTTACTACGAGTCCCCCACTGAATTCGTGATTGGCAGTACTGTACTATTTGCACTGTATTCGCGATTGGGGTAGGAAAAGTGTTTCAAGTAATGATTACGATCAGACTTTATCGCAATTAGAAAAATCTGCAACAGCAGAACACATGCTCCGTCATATTCGGAACCAGCCACGGAATCCGGTCTTGGCATTCAAGGGCGAGTCACGGATACGCGGTGGAATGTCGAGATCGCCCACAATTCCAGGAATGTAATTTGATCAACCGTGTCCCCTTTGGGCCCGTCTAATATAGACTTCCGCTACCCGCAATGCCGTCTGCACACGGCCATTTTACAAGTGACAATCTGGTCCATGTGTTGGAATCTTGCTTACCTCGAAGACACCTCTTTCAAGGAAGGGTTGATAAGTCTGCGGTAACTCGATTGAGACTTTCATCAGGGCTAATTACGATGAGGAATGCTGAATAAATGTTCAAGTGGTTTTACTTCGCCATGTTTAGAACCAAGGGAGCACACGTTTCACGGTCATGCTTTGAATATTAGTTCTTTCTCTCTCTATCTGAATCTCCTACAATCTTTCTCCCACGTCTCTCTCCATCTCTTTTTCTATATCTCTCCCCCTCCTCCCTATATTCCTCCCCTCCCTCCCTCTGTCTCTCTTTCCTCTCTTTTCTCCATATACTATAGTATAAGCAAAGAAAGTAATGGATGGTCCACCTGTCGTTGTTTCGGTTTGTCAGTCTGTTAATCAGTCAGTCCGTAGATCCGTCGGTCTGTCCATCTGTTCGTCTATCCGTCATACACACACTCACCTGGATGTTTCCTGGTTAACTTCGTTAAATTATATATATTAAGTCCTGACATACACCTATTAAAAATATCTGAGGAATAATTGGGCAACAGTATTAAAAGCAGGAAAAGTTCAGGTATGCCGCGCATTCCCTCTGCTTTAAAATTTTATTCTGTTCAGTATTTGTATACCACACAGACTAATACATATGTAACGGAAAATTGAATACTTTCTTATTCATTCAGAAATGGAAATAAAATTTAATTTTATCACGAATTATTAAGCGGCACAATGTAATGCGAACAACTTTGACACATACGTTTCATCCCTTCCGTAACGCTTTTAATGTCTTTGTTTTATTGAGAAGTACCGAATTGCCTCTTAAGAAAAAAAGAAAAAGAATTAAAGAAAAGAAAGAATAAAAGACAGGAAATGATTTATGCGGATTTCTTTTGTTTATAAAAAGAAGCAACATATTTAGAATAAGAACATAAAACTCAAAATTAGTTATTAAAATTAAAGAATATAATTTACTGAAAGTGACAAGTTCCTTACAGCTTTTTAGCGAACTCTTTAGAACTGTTTATTCAACAGGTACTGCAATTTTTTTGAAATAATAATAGATAAATTCGTGGCAATCCAAATATCAATAATACCAAAACAGAAAACGTTTCCGAGAGTGTCATATTATATTATTAATTCCATTATAATAATTCAGTTTTTGTTCATTTCTACTCAACCTTTTGAAATATTACAGAGGGCATTTTTAATATATCAGCTCGGCACAGTGTTCATACCCGTATTTAAATAAACATGAGTGAATTCTTCAGAGATTCCCGTCACTAGTCCAACATTTACAAGTGCCCTTTAGCGACCAAATATTTCCACCGACCAAAAATATTAAATATATATATAAACACTGTACAATAGGCGGCGTATCGTCGGTTACAAGCGGCAGAACACGCCGCGCCCCGCTGCAACATCGCGCGATATTTTCGGCAGTTCCAATGGATGCGCGGGCGAATTCCCGCACCAACCGCCGGCTAATGGATATTAATTAAATTTAGGCAACACACGCGCGCGGCCGAACGCAGAGCAGGACGCGGGGGCGGGGCGGGGCGGACAGGCGACGAGGGCCGCGGATGCGGGAAGGAGCGGGGAAAGAGCGTGGCGGGACGGGATGTTGGAAATGGGAGAGGGGTGGGCTTGGGAGATGCGGGGATGGGCGGGTTGTGCCGGTCGTGGTTCAGGTGGGTGAGGAGGGGCGAGGCGGGAATGGGATGTTGGAGATAGGGGATCGGTAGTCTTGGAGTGTGTGGGGATGGGTGGGATGTGGCATTCCAGGATGAGGAGGGTGTGGAGGGGCGAAAAAGGGACGGGATGATGGAGATGGACTAGGATGGTGTGAGGATGGGCAGGTTGAGGTGGTCGTGAGTGAGGTGGGTATGAAGGGGAGAGACAGGCACATGATGTTGGTGATAGGAGAGGAATGGACTTGGGTGGTGTGGAGATGGGTGGGGGTGGCCTCTCCTGGGTGATGTGGGTGTGGAGGGGCGGGGTAGAGATGGGATGTTGGAGGTAGGGGCGGGGTGAACTTGCGAGGTGTAGGGATGGGTGGGGTAGTCGTGTATGTGGAGCGGGGCGGGGCGGGGAGTGGTGGGAATGAGTGGGGCGCGGCGGTGGATGGGGTGAGGTGGGTGTGGCCGGAGGCAACGCGGTCAAGCCACAGCCGCCTGACGCTGCGCCGCCCGCGCGTACGGCGTCGACGGTGGCGGCGGCGGCGGCGGCGGCGGCTTCGTGTCCGCGGCGCGCGAGGCCAACAAAATGATTTTTCACGGGCGCCGCGGCGCTGGATGCGGCGACGGGAGGCGGGGGGGGCGCGAGCGGGGCCGGGGGAGGGCGCGAGGGGGGAGGCTCGGGGCGGCCCCTCGGGGGAGGCGCTCGCGACCCGTCAGCCGGAAATCAAGACTAATGCGGACACGGAACTGCACTCGTGGGCTGCTCCCGTGGGGGCCCGCGCCCGCTCCCGCGCCCGTGCCCGCGCCCCGCCCCCACGCCACGGCTCCGCGGGCGGCGCCGACCACACCGCGGCGGCGGCGGCGGCGGCGGCGGTGGAGGCGCGCTGGCGCGGGCGAGGGGCGGGGAGCGGTAGGGCGGGGAACCGGCAGGCGCAGCGTCTTCACGGGTCCGCACCGCACAGCCCCGCCGCTGCCGTTCAACGGGCGATGCACGGGGAGGACAGTGGCGACGGCGGCAGCGTGACGAAGGCACGGCGTGCGCATTAAGAGCAGACGCTGTGATGATAGAAACGAAAACAAAGACGGTATTCTTGGAGAGAAGGCGGGAGGTGTGATGGCTGGCGTAATAGTAATGATAATGGTAGGGTTGTTTAGAGACCAATCGGGTCTTTGAGGACGTAGGTACGGGAGTGCAGCGCCAAGCGTTAGGCGCCCGGTTCTACGAATGGGAGCGGCGTGCGAGAGTGTACCAGGAAACTTGCATTGGGCATTAGGATCTTGTAGAGACGAGCGTGGAAGTGTGTGGCATGCAGCAGCTGCCAAGACGTCGCCTCCGCTCCGCGGCTCGGCAGCCCACAAGGCGAGAGGCTTCTCTCCTCCGCCCCGTGCCGCCCCGCTTGGCCGTCCGCGGTGGCGAGAGCAGGGCGGTGGTTGGCGGGGTGGGGCGGGGCGGGGCAGAGAAGACTGGTACGTGGTAGGGGGCGGTAAAAAACCGGAGCGGGGCTGGGGGAGTAGAGTTGGGTCGTAGTGGAGTGAGGAGGGGAAGGGGAAGGGAGGGGGGAACGGAACGGAGCGGGACGACGCAGAGCGGGCAAAAGCGTGCTAGTGCTGCGCGGGGAAGATAGAGCGGAGAGGGATGAAGAGTGTACATCGGGTAGGTGCGGTGAGGGGCGGGGTGGGGTGGGTTGAAGCGGGACGGGTGGCGCGGGGTAGATCTTAGGGGAACGGGGCGAGACGAGGGGGCGGGGCCTCGTCGGGGGAGCCAGGGCTCCGAGGGCGCGGGCGCGCTCTGCTGGGGAAATTGAGGTTTAACTCGCGCGCCGCGCTGCTCGCATGCAGATGCGAGGCCCTTCGAGCGAAGTGGTCCTGTGCGGGGGCGGCGCTAGATGCAAGTGAATCCTTTGGCAATCCATGCACAGTTTTTGGCAACTAGGCAAACGTGATAGAATAGAAATGTAACAATGTTTTCTCGGAATCTACCTACTTATCTATCTTCAAATCTAATTATCAATTTCATAAACACATTTTTCATATTTTTTATCTTGTAAAAAATCTTCGTTCGAGTTATGTTATTCGCAAAGTTAACAGAATGATTGCAAGAGATGAAGTCGAAATAGTTTTTATCTTCTTCTAAAACTCAATGTGATAATGCAAAGAATATGTAAATAGATAAACTATAGAATACACAAACAATTAAGATATATCAAAAAGTGTATATGAAGAAATTCATAATAGTAATGGACCAATTTTGGCATTGACGAAATTGTAACAATAGAATTTTCATGTGCTTTAAATGGAGCTAGAGAAAACATCCTTCTTATATTGTGTAAACGAATGTGATTAAAATTCATGTCAAAAAACGAGAAGTCAAACCAAATATTCTCAGCCAGAAAAGAAAAATAAGAGGAAGAAAAGAGTGGATAAAATTATGTTGTTAAATCGCTTCTTCGGATGGGAGATAAAGCGCACGGCTACAACATTCCATTTCCCTGAACGCAAACCCATTTCATTCTCAAATCCTCCACGTCAGGAGATCCGTAACGCGAGAAGAATCTTCCAGCGTCTGCGAAACAGTCGTCAAGAGAGCGGGGCCGGAGACACCGGAGAGTGGAATATTTATTAAAATTTAGTAGACAGACTTCTTCCCTTCGCGCTCCTTTCCGCTCTCCGCGGGAGGACTTCGTGTGCGCGCGAGGGGAGGAAGGAGACGCACTCGACTGAAGTCACCTCCGGCGGAGCGGACACGGAACAACATCTGCTACATAACGAGAATGATACGATTGGTAGGAAAACTACACTAACCATATAAGACAGTAAATCAAGAAATATCTGCTCTCAGTGTTTGTAACTGGTTACAGCAACTGTACAAAATTTACAGTGAGACCATTTCCAAAATAGGAACCATTATTTTTATTGTATTTGGTTGATTGATTAGTGGTTTCAGAGTCGTCTACTGCTAAGGTAATGAATCCTGTAAGTGTAGTAGTGTATGTTTTTATCGTTTGTACAGGCGGAGATCTCTCGCTGGATGACGAGACCTGGCGCCGACCTACCTGTCAGCTAATGAGGTTTTCCCCCAGGTATCTCCCATCAGCAGGGACCGCCCCAGGCGGAACAAGTGTTAAGATATACACTGTTCTCCCGACAATTATGTTAGTGCAATGCATGTGAGTGTATGTAATGGGTGAGGATATGGCAAGAAAGAGGAAGGGAGTTTGCTCGTGGTACGTTTGTTAGGGTAGTGCTCCGACATTCGCCAGGTTTTGATAAAAAAAACATGTAAAACTACCGATCTAAGCTGCCGGCGCTAGAATTGTCCTCCGAACAGCGCCAAAACGAAAAACCTGCCACCACCGGAACTAGAACCATAGAACCTCATGATCAGAATCACTGTTGTGACATCAATTGATATCTTGAGCCACCTAAGACAATACGTATTTGGTTCATCTTAGCACTAGCTCTCTGATGTATGTATGTATGTATGTATGTATGAACTTGGCGCGACAGCCCGTGAACGGTCTCAGGCCTACCGGCGACGTCCCTGCCTCGCGGTCATAGGTTAAGGGGGTACGTGTGGTTATCATCTAGATATCCCCACGCCGTATTTCGGTCTTCTCAACCAGAGAAGTGAATTTTATCATCGCCACACAGCAACATACACTGGAACATAGCAAAGAAAACGCACATTATACTCTTGGCTCGACCGGGAATCGAACCCGGGGCCACACAGTGGAAAACCTAGACGCGAGCCTAGCTCTCTGATACCCTCAGGAAAAGGACATTGGATTGAGCAGCGAGCCTTATATGCACTGCTTCCTTAGCAGTTAGTCGGACACAAATCTTCGGCCTCTTCAAGCTTTTTTAACTTAATCAAACAGACAGCAGTTAAACAAGAAGTGGTAGAAACTGTTTCCGCGATGCTCTGACACATCGAAATAGAGATTTTGCTTGGGCGATTGTATGTATATTTGTGTTGCTATAATGTCTCTCATCAATTATTCAGAATTTGGGAACGGATTTGCTCAATACTGGAATCAGTAATGAATGCCTTCTGCCTATCTCATCATGTATGCTTGTTTGACTGCTTTTATTTGTTCAACCTACCGATAAACTCTTTGTCGGAAACATTGTTTCTACTTTTTGCTGAAAACATTCTAAGTGTTTGTTCTAAGGCGGAGTGGTGCAGCGACGTTTATATCACAACAACTCAATTGAATATTAGATGCTCAAATTGACAAAAAGCAAATGAACGATGTCATTTTCAGGTATGTAAGTGTTCAGTCAACCAACAGACAAACATAGTGAAAGTGCAGATACTTATTGACTGTATCATATGATCGCGAAGCAAAAAATTAAAATTTGTAAGAATGTGAAGATGATATGAAGATAGGAACGCCGGCCTGGATACCCGAATCCGCAAAGTCTGGAGGGCCGAGGCTGCCTCGGGTCGAATGGTTGCTAGTTCGAATCCTTCACTTTGTCCTTCTGTGTTCCCTTTTCAGTAACACCAATATTTAAAAACTAGCGTTCCTCTAATCGCATGTTCTTACATATCTCAAGAAACGAAATTCTGAGCCAAAAATAATAAAACTAACATATTTACCTGTGAGTAATAAATACCGTTTGTTACCATTAGTTTTTGAATCGTTAAATTTCATTTTTAAGTCATGTTTTCACATTTTGTCTTTTCTTTAACTGTGTCGTATAAAAACGTGTATTGACTCAATTTGTATTGAATTAGTAGAGTTTGAAATTTGAGGAGTGAGCAATTAAAACTGGCAAATACATTTTGAATAAGAATAATATGCACGTTTAGTAATATATATATGTGTATATGGTGCGGTATTATGCGGCCACGTTTTCTTGAGCCCTGGTTCCGTTAATTGCGAGAGCAGTGTGGAGTTAGGTTATTTTGTGAACATTTAATTTTATGGCATATTTATAATTCATTTTTCGACGCTAAATAGTTTCATTACACGGAAACGAACATTTCTAGTTATCAGAGTTTGTCTACAACGCTCTTTTCTATCATGTATTCTTCAATCAACCAATGTTGACAAAGGAGGGGGAGTAGATATTCCGGGACTCAAAAATAGGTGCGCGTTTGAGCTTTCGCTTTTTTAAGGGTATCGTGAAACTGAAACTTGAGAACATGTCGTCCGTTTCCATCATAGTTCCATCCACAAATAGTACAAAGCACTTGTAGACCACTGCAAAACGTTAAATGAATGGTTGCACAACACACATAAAAAGCAATCTTCATCGGTATCAAAGAATTATTAATAGTACTTCTAGCTGTTGCTGCGAGAGCGAATCTTGAATTAATAATTAAGCAAATAAACCTCATCAGTCTGCGCACACCACGCTGTTCACAGAAAGAGTAAATAGTATAAGATCAAAAAGAGTTGAAATATAGATGGCATTGGTAGTATTCGATAAGTACTGAACCAGCAAACATTCAATAGAATGTCAAATAAAATATATTCCTCTATATAAGGGAGTACGAAACGTTGTTTAGACCTATGGACTCTTAATTTAGTTTTTAAGGCCCTCAAACGCTTCGTTTAGGAGTTGCTTAAGGATTACGCTGACTGAGTGCTGCGGGTTGCATTTGACATGAATATTTAAATGCGCAAAAGCAAATCCTTTTATATTTTAAAAGCCAAAGTGCTATTCGTCACGTCTCCCTGACATTCTCTTTCTTTAGAAACCTCATTTATAATGATTGGATGCGTGTGAGAGTCACAAAATGTATACTACTGAAATAATATAGGAGACGATCACTGTGGTCGCTATATGACCTAGCAATTAAAAAATTAGAAACTATATTACCTTAAATTAAAAAAATAACCACACATCAAACTAGAAGGAAACAGCTATTCTTTAAGAATGCGCTGAAATGTTTGATTGCCAGTTGTTTATCCACCGTAACCATCAGCTTCTCCCGACCATCTGTCCTTAAACGTTCAACGTGGTGCAGTGCCCAATAACAGTGATTTTATACTTAAGGATGAGGTGACATTTGATTCATGTTTGGCAGAACACGCTTTTTTAAAGAACTTGTCCATTTAGGTCAGAATATTTCCAACACTCGCTAGAGCGCAGACACAGTCGCACGGTCTCCCGTAAGTTCTGATGAACACGCTCCAACAACAAAACTTCACACAATGGTACGAAATGATCTTTGTTGAGTGGTTCTGAGACACTCAACATGGGTATACATTAACTTTTTCTTTTGTTACTTAAAGTCGCATCAACATATAGGTCAATATTGGATTGAACGTTCTGGTGACTGTGAAGGAGACATTATATGGTGTTGATAGAGGGTGAAAGTACGAAGACAAATACAACCATGACCAAGGCGGCACTCGAATCCGCGATCCTTCAATTCGGGATCGTTTCGGAACTACTACCTTCACGATCTCGCCCATCCGGACAACTGTACATTAACTTGTTTCGTTATAAAAATGCAGTACCAAATAGTTAAATTTCCATTATAGCATACCGCGAGCAGAAAAATAAGAAAAAAAAAGAAGTGGCCAGAGGGACAGTCACCCTATAAACAGTACCGGATGGTTTTAATTTCTACTGCGGTAGACCTCGAGCAAAGGCACATTCACCCAAAGCGGTAGGCGAATGGTGTTGGCGCAGTAGTTGCGCTAGCCCGCTGCATGTATGTGTTTGTGTGTGGGTGGGTGGGGGAGGTAGGGCTGGAGCGCCGCCCGTCGGCCGCAGGCGCGCCGCGAGGAGCATCCGCCGCCCACGCGAATCGAGTTCTCAGCGGGGCGCTGCCTCGCCGCTCGCGTCGCCCGGGGCGTCTTTAAATTTTCAGTCCCCGGGGCGCCCTCGCCCTCCCTGGCCCCCACCGCCGTCGGCGCCGTCCGAGCGAGCGAGGCGGGGCAGGAGGAGGCCCCGATCGGGCCGCGTAATTCCATTGAAAGGTCGCATCAATGATGGACGCGCCCGCCCGTGCGCTCAGGAAGTGGCTCAGGGCGCAGGGGCAGCGGAGTTGCTGCAGAAGTGGCGGCTGCCGAGGTGACGAGCGCGGCCAGAAAGAGGCAAGATGGCGGCAAGGGGCAGTGAGAAACAGACAACGGCTAGGGCGGCGGCCAGGGTGTGGGCGAGGGTGGCGGCAACGGTGGCAGTGAGGGCGGGAAGCGAGGGCGGGAAGCGAGGGCGGCGGCGAGGACGGCGGCGAAGGCGGTGGAGAGAGCGGCGACGAGGCCGACGGTGGCGAGGGCGTCGAGAGCGCAGCGTGTGGCCGATTAGTGTGTGGAGAACGGGCGGCGTGGGCGACGGCAAGGTATGCGGCAGTGGTGACAAAGATGGCGTCGGGGGAGGTTGTGCCGGCGTGGGCGGAGTCGGAAGTGGTTGTGGCGGTGAGGGCGCGAGCTGTGCGGACGAAAGGGGTGGAAGGAGCACTCAGTTCCTGGATGATGAAAGGTTGATGCGAGCAGAAACCGGTCGGTCGCCTGCGGCTGCACGCTTGCATGCGGGAGTCTAGCTTCAGAACGTCGCAGAAACCGACCACCAGAAGCTACTAATATTGAATCAACTATTCGTGAATACACTTGTACATCTTTTACTTCACAACAAACCTGGAGTTATAATAAATACATTTTATGAAATAAGTAATAATTAAGTTTCCCAAATATCTCTATGTGAGCCAACAACGAATATTCAAAACTCCTTACAGGAATAAGTAATGAATACAAGAGCTCTAGCGTCAAAAAATAATAGCCCTCAAAATTGTAGTTTTTGTCCGACAGTAATTTTTGGCCCTATAAGTTGTCATTCCATTTTGTGACCTAAACACTAGTTTAACTTACTCATAAAAGAATTCCATTAATTGCCACGTTTACTTAACTAACTTCAAGCTCTTAATCAAAATATTCACTTGCTTTATTTGGAAACCGTTCCCGGATATTTACATTTACACATCCGTACCTTGCAATTCTTCATTACGAATACTGACAGCGGATATACGAGGCGCATCCAAAACTATTCCACCGTTACCAATGAAAAGAAAACAATTTCATGAAAAAATTTGATTGAAGCTTACTCAGCTCATAACAGTTTTACTATTTTTCCACCAGAACTGTGACATTTGTTATACTGTGTAGTCAACATTTATATGCCTATGATCTAGAAGTCAGGCGTTTCGGATAGATAGCAATGCTTGACAACCACATGCAATTTTCGTCACTGTGATTGGTATAATATTGAACGGACAGGAATTTCTTGAGGTGAAAGAAAAGATGGAAATCGCTGGGGCTCGGTCCGGGATATAAGATGTAAAGTCAAACTCCTCCTAGAGGGATATGTGTTGTAGAAGATATGTATGTGCCCACCTTCTAGCGTCCCCACCAATTTATATATTTTCTTACACCTCAAGGAATTCCTGCCCAGCAGAATGCTAATCAATGTGACGCAAAATTGCCAAACACACGTGCGTATCTAAAGCGGAGAATTTATACGATGGAGAGATAGAATTGTTGATCCCATTGTACAGAAAACGTCTCAATTTAGTGGTGATAATGTGGAAAAGGAATGCCATATGTGCTAGATATCTAATAATCAGGTTGTTCCATGGAAATGGGTTTTCTTTCTGTTGACGACATAGGAAAAATTACTCTCTGGATACCCTTCGTAAGCCAGAACAATATTAGCTGTTTCAAACATAAAAATTATCTGCTTTTATACCTGGAATATTAACGTTTAAGTATCGTATATATTGTGTTCAATGGTGTATTCAGTTTCCAACAAATCACGAATTTCAAATTGATCGCGTAAAATTAAAAACAAAATTGTTGTTCTATTAAATTGTCATTATGTCAGGAAGAGTAACTTTCTTTTATCTCTGACCTTGGCGAAATGTGAGATGTCAAGCTTCTATATCACTACGCACCAATTACTTGCATTTTCATTATGAAAACCATACATTAAGCATTCATTTCTTACTCTGCAAAATGCATCTTTTTTTGAGACTGCAAACAAACAGATTTTGTAGCAATAAACTCAATGAACAAAATTTTAAATTCTGTATTTTACGAATTAGTATGCAACAGGTTTAGTGTTTTAGTATACCCCTTTCAATTTCTATTCTAGAATTATATTAGTTTGGTATCCTATCTAGGATGCAGCTTCGGTTTGGAATAAAATTCATTGTAATACAGGTTCATTGAAGAATAGGCCTTCAGCTTATCAGAACAAAGTTTGTAATCCAATCATAGTGGGTAATTAATGATTGACCATGGTTTAATAAAACATTTCGTTGGATTACGTACGTTGTTGTGCAGAGAAAACCCTGCGTTACCGTGACAGTAGCCAGTTGACCGCACCCTCTTCCCATTTTCAAAAATTAGAAGTAGTGGTTTGAAATAACACAATAGTGTCATCAATTAGAGTGCACTACATTTATTTATAAAAGAACTCTTTTTATTCTTTGCTTGGCGAAACGTCTGCGAAATCTCAGCCCTTCCGAAGTTTTTATTATTTGGTGAAAATCTTTGAAATTCGAGTCCTGCAAAAAGGTCTTCTCCACTTTCTTCCGTTTTTCAGTTCCAAGTGAAGGCGTAATTCAATGAATTTAAAGGTTTGCATTTTTTCATTATTCCCATGTAATGTTATATTTGTTTCACAATGAAAATTCTGTAAATACAAAATAGAATATATTGTTAACAACTCAGTTCATCACAATTAATGATTTAAGTCACTCAAATGACTTACCTTTTTTTTTTGTATGAGAATGTTTTGTACAACGAAATTCAAGATCTTGCCTGCTGAATATCGCAGCGAAAAATCTTCTTAAACTTGCGTTTATGAATGCATTATGAACATGAAGTCAAACTCCCAAATCAATGTATTTATGCCATACGTAATAATTTGGCTAAGATAATCCTAAGAATTCTACACATCCACGGCCTATTATTTTCAAACAGTTAATATAAAGTGTATCAAAGGTGGAAGCTCTATTATAATCTTCAAAACTGTTCATGATTCATGAATTTTCATTCCACCCCATCTGAATACTGTCACAAACTCTATAACTTGGCTGCCCCTGGGAGAGCCGAATTTTATTGCGTTGTTACGTACTTGGATGACGCTTCGATAACGTCATACATGACACAACGCGGCCAAATAGAAAATCATTCACTCCCCTCACCCCTCGCCCCCACCGCGCGCCACCCGTCGGCATTTTGCCAACCGCGCGCCATCTGCCGCCGCTGCCCCGCGCGTGAATTGCGATATTCCGCCCCTCGGGCGCGCACGCGCACGCGAGCGCATTAGGCCGGCCGGCGCGGGCGCGCGCGCTAAGTACACTTCCGGCGGCAACCCTGACCCCGCGACCCGCCCGCGCACGTGATGTGTCAAGGCCGACGCGACGCGACGCGACGCGACGCCACCCGCCCCGCAGCGGGGGTTCCCCGTCGCATCCGTCAGTGACGTCACGAGGCGCCAAGGGGGTGGGGGAGAGGGCGAGCGTTGGCGGTGGCGTCCCCCAGGCATTGAATACAAAGGGCGAGGGCGCGCTGCTAACGGGGCGCTGGTTATAAAACTTGCGGTTTCGACGAGGGCTAAAAGGAGCGCGCCCCGAGATGGGGAGGGGGAGCGTTAAGGCTCCTGGGCGGCCGGGGCGGGGGCGGGGCGGGGCGGGGCGGGGCGGGGCGGGGCGGGGGGCGGCGTCCCCCGCGCTGATCTTCGCACCCTCGCCACCACCACCGCCACCGCCGCCGCCGCCGTCGACACCCCGGCAAGCGGAGCGAATGGCTCCAAACACTATACATCAACTAGCGGGGATTGGGCGAGGATACCGGATCATACAAATGGCTCGTTTTACGCTTGTTACAACCCTTATTCGTTTCCTGGGCTTATGGCTCGCGGAGTTACAATTTATATACGATTGCGGCCTGCGTGCCCGCCAGCCGCGCGCGCGCGTGTACGCGACGCCGCAGGGCGCGAAGGGGCTGCTACTACCTTTTCGGCGCCTCAGACACCGCCTCATCTGCAGGCGCGCGCACGCACGCACGCACGCACACACACACACACACACACACACACACACACACACACACACACACTCGTATTCACGCGAAGAGAATTTCATCCACGTGAAGGACATTAAGACTAATTTGAAGAATTTTCGACGTTGGACAAATCAGAAAATATTAACCAATACCAGCACAGCAACACCACATTCCTTAACTCTACATGTTATGATTTTACATGGAGCTCAATTTCTAGAGAACACATCTTACATGAAATTCGTTTTCGAATAATCAGCACCTGAAAATATGTAATTGGCCACTTTCTTACACGATTGTTCTTGAAACAAAGTGTAATGATTTAAGTTCCATCTTTGACAATACTGTCAATGCATATCCATGCATTGCATATCCAATACTGGCAATGCATATCCAGGAATTTTTCTATTTAATTACTTTTTGGACAGAACATTATCTAAATATCGCTTCCGCAAAGAAAGACAAACCCCAGTACACTCGTGAGAGAGAAATGTCTATGAGATGCTTTTCTTCATAAAAATGTGTTTTAGATAAAATTAGTCAACGATAATAATGATTGAATGAATCTATTTGGGAAGGAATATTTTGTGTCCCAACAACGCTACAATGACGCTTAAATGACAGCATTGAGAACAATGAGAACATTGAAGCATAATAGTCTTCGGCCTAAACGATTCGCGCTGTAATAAACGTCGTTCAAACTCTTTGCATACCTAAAGTAAAATTAACGAAATTAAGATGAGTTTCGCAATAATAATTATCAGAACAACGTGAATTCTTTCAACAACAATTACAACAGCAAAAGCTTGATATACGACGGGAGGGGAGGGGGACAATGTTATAGCGGCGACGAAGCAGAACTCACCTGTCGGGAAATATTAATTTCTTTAGTCAAAAAACATTAACTTAATGTGGCTCATGGGGAAGGAGATTATATGCGCACGTTTTGGGTTCAGGAACCTTTCCCGTCATTCCAACAATAAATAGTTGAAAGATTAGTAAAAGTTAAAGATAAATAAATAAACATAAAATTTAAAAAGCGCATGATTAGCAACATTTGAAAAACTAGACATTTTCGTTCCCGAGTTATAGAAAACGTATTTGCAACGGTAAACGAACTGCAGATTTGATTTTTCTGAATTGCTAACAAAATAGTAACTCGCCTTTATCTCTACTCCTACAAGCCAAAGGAGAGTTTAACAAAACGTGCGCATAGTGAAGCTACATTTATGTCCAGAAGCAAAACACAAGCAACCGTATGCACACGCGCGAAAGTGATAGTGGCACGACAGAGACGTGATGGGCGTGAATGCGAAGTGCTACGGCGGACGCAGAGAACGAAAGTGTGGGGAATGTGACAGTGAGAAATCGCAAGTGTAAATAGTAGTTGTGGTCGCAAGAGTGTTTGTATAATAGAAATAATAACAATAACATAAGGCTACTCACGTTTAGGGAATATTTTAAGAAAGATCATAAGGAAACTAATGGAAATACTATGACCAAAATGAATTTATAATTCTGCTAGTCGGTATCCTACTAACTAACACTGAACATCAATGCTAGCTTTTTCAAAATCAGGTGACCAATGTGAACTATTTAAACGAACATAGTAGCACTTGAACTGTTTCACAGAGTAAAACAAAAAACAACGTAACATAATGCGGGTAATTTTCTAATCTCGTATTTTAATAAGACGTCTTACGTTACTTATTTCGTAAATAACTACAGCTACAGACAGTGGAAGCGGCTTGCAATCTCGAATGATCCATCATTAAATCGATTGGCGCGATGGGAAGCACTCTAGCCTGCTTCCTGTCGGCCGCTCTCAGCCAAGGCAGGTGGTGATTCGTGAATCGATATTTCCTTCATCCCCGAGAATAATCAGGTAAGCCGTGAAAACTAAATTTTATGGGAAATTTTATGAAACAAAATATCCAGCCGACTGGTGACTATTTGAACTCATTTTGGAGAATCAAGGAATAGGAGCGTGAAGGGACAGACAACTCAACTTTTTATGCAAAAAAATATTATACACGGCGTAAGTAATCAAACAACTCAATTTATCTCAATTATTTTATAAGGTTTACGTTAGGCCCGTGAATATACACTATTAAAATATCAGATGGATTTAACTCTGATCACATACAAATTTAGAGAATAGAGAGAGAATAATGAGAAGAATCCAGTAGACCTCTTATCCAGTATGACTTATCGGATTATTCACAGGCAAAGATGTTTGGCATTGATTACATCAAATGAAGTAAACTGCCGAATAAACGTTTCTGGACCCCTAATCAATACAAATGACAATGAAACTAGTATTTTAATAAGATTGTGTCGGTAACTTTTGAAATATAGAAAATATATATCAGTTCGTATATTCTCACGTAAGTATATTTTACGTCTTTACTTTTTTCGACTTGACGTATGGCGTCATTTTTTTGATATTCAACTAAAGTTCTCTTTCTAAGTCATTAGAAATGGTATTTGAAGACAAAATCTACCTAAGAGGGGTTCCCTTCCATCGAAATATAGCACCATTTACAAGACGATCAAACAACATCATCACCGCAATGGTAAATAAAATTAAATATACAGTGCACAAAGCTCTTAGATGAGCCTTATAATGAAATTAATTATTACAAATGTAACTGTAACAATTGTTCTCTTTTGGATTTCCTTTTATTGTTAAATTTGTGATGGAGGATTTTTAATAGAAAGGTTTAATAACAATTGTGAAGCAACATTCAAACGGGGGACTTATAAAAGCATTAATTGTTAAGCATTAAGCTATCAAAAGATGACTTGAAACACGATGAAAACTTGCATTTTATCTTGACATTCAAAGATTGCGCCCGATATTTTTTTATAAATTTGATATTATCGTAATGGGCCATTTTTCCAGAACATATTTCAATAAAAACATAAGAATAATGTTTCTTTTATCGATGTCAATACAGAAATATAGCCGAATGAATTAACGGTTAGAAAGAAGAGTGATTGTACGCTAGTAATTTAGTTTCCTTCGATACCGATGCTGAAGTTTTGGTACCAATTCTTCGATACTGACCAATCTCGGTGGTGCAGACACTTGGCGTAGCGTTCAAATCTGCGCAGGCGAAGTTGCGAGTTCGATTCTCGTGTAAGACCTGAATGTCTGAGCTATTTGTTTGTGGCGTGATGTGAGACTACTTTTTCAACGTATCCTATCCGAACAAGCATTCCTCCGTGATCATTTATCTCACACCATCTTTCGCAGTCTTTCATCCATCCCACTACAGTGATCATGCCTGGAAAGGGAAGGTCAAAAAGGCGCCTCAACCGGCAAGGCCATTAGTCCCGTAAGTGTAGTGCATGTTTTGCCGCCGTAAGTGGAGGTGATTTACCTCGCTGAGTGGTGAGATCCCGGGCCGACCACCCGTCGCCTAGCGGGGTGTTACTAGGTATCTCTCCCAACCGGGCTACGCTCAGTCGGGACAGCTCTAAGCTCCGGACTGATCTTTCGGCATGTGTCGTAGTGTAGTGCACGAAAGTGTGAATATGTGTGTATGTGTTTGTGTAAATGGTGAGGGTACGACAAGGAAAATGAAGGAAAATCGCGTGCTGTCTATGGCCCGTTACGGTACTGCTCCGGCATTCGTCTGTTGTTGATCGGTGCAACTACGGCAAGAAAAGCCGGCCGCTAAAATTCCCCTCCGCACAGAGCCTGATTTCGACCTATCTTGATAGTGTCAAAAATTTCGTGTGCGACGGGACTCGATCCTTAGGACCTCATAGTACGAGGAACTGCAGTGACATCGACTGATGCCCTAAGCCATCTTTGCCGGTATATCGATTCGAGACAATCGATTCCAGATTATCTATTCTACTATATGAATTATAGAGTGTCATTATGGATGCTCAAATTATCGAAAAAATAGTCCATGTAAGATTCGACGCTTAAATTTCGAACGTTCCGCCTCGCCCGTAACCACAAGAACGGTCCTTTCCGGCGGAGCCCTTGCTCCTGCGTCCCGGCGGGAGCCAACTGTTTCCGTTCAGCCAATAGCGAGGCCGAGGCCGTCCGCAGGCAGGCGTCGGCGAAATCGGCTGGCAATCGCCGGCCCGTTATGGGCCCATCACCGGGCGAGGTCTAACGGCCGGCCGCGACCGCGCGGGTGTCTGCGGCCGTTATCACCCCCGCTCGCCCGCCCACTGTCTCCTCGCGCTCCACCTCCGCCGGGGCAAGACCGCCTCGAGGGGGGGAAAAAACTCCGGGGCGGCCGCGACATTAGCCTCCGGTTAGCGACATTACCGCCGTCGGATAATCGTTATGTAAAGACATTACCATTACGCTATTTCAAGCGACCCTCGCCTCTCGAGCGCGAAGGGAACGGGGAGGGGAGGGGAGGGGCGGAGGCGCGGAACGCGATGTCGATGGCGAAACGACAGAAAATGTCACCTCGCGGCAAGAGGAGCCGGCCGCTTTTTTTATTTTTTTTATTTTTCGGGGCTCGCGATCGCGATCAGAACATGGAGAACGACGAGGAAACGCAAAGAGGGCGGGCGCGGGCGCGTCGGCGGCTAATGGGCGGGCGCGTTCGGGAATTTTCTCTCCTTCTTCAGCCGCGTCGTAACGTCCGGTTAATTCGAGGCGAAATCCGGTCGGCGGCGGCGGTGGTGGTGGTGGTGGTGGGGCTGCGCGGGCGGCGGCGGTAGTGGGTACCGCCGCCGCCGCCATCGAGCGAAATGACTCCCCCCCCCCTCTCCGTCCCGGTCCCGCCCCCTTTCAACGGCGGCCTCACCACGCCGTAAAAGCGCCGCTTCTGGAATAGGGAGCCGATACGCGCCGCAAAAAAGTACATCGATTCCTCAAACGGTCCCTCGAATCGATAGTAGTCACCCCAATGGCGAGAACGACGAGCGAGACCCTTTTGCGCGATGCCCGAGAAAGGAGTCGGAGCTCGCGGAAGCGGTTCGCGAGTGGAATACCATTAGATAGGTAGGACGTGCGTTTTGTGACGGAACAGGGAAGTTCGCCGCGATTCAATGTGTTCACATATTTCGATATAGGTCTTTAAGATACAGAGTTCAACGTTAAAACCAACGCAATGAGTCGATCGATTTGTTAATATAGTGTTTAAATGTACTAAGAGCAATAAATAGCTAATCAATATGCTTCCACTTTACCACAAATAATTATTACTTCATTTTCAAAGTTCCCTTTTTTTGCCTTGAGTGTGATTATGAATGTACTAATGTTCATGTCAAAATGTACATTATCATATCATTATTGATATCAAAAGTAACATTGAAAATTCCATCGCAACTCACAATGTCGGTGAACGATTGTTAAGAAAAATATTCATATTATAATAATCAAAGCCGGATCACTCGTAAGAAAACTATTATTGTCAAACTCAGCTGTAAAAATAAGAGGAACATTTATTGGTTTAATTAAAATTCGTAGACAACATTAACAACTTCTAAACTTACCTTTCATGGATTAATAAATAGAAGAGTTTATGATTTATCAAAACGAACACACATCCTAATTACCTCCTTTAATTATTTTTATTATTCATCAATTAAATAATCGTGTGTTGAATATTAATGCACTAACTGTTAATTGTGTACTTTTAAACTTATGCCTAATGTAAACTAAATTGGGAACACAGTTTTAATTTACATTTAAGGACGCACATTTCCCCTCTAATTCAGATTATCGCATTATCGCGGCATTTACAGAGTTTATTCATTTTAAACAATTCCACACATCCATAATCAACTTACGGATGTGGCTCTTAGTAAATTCAGCTGTTGCATTTCCATTAGGCCAGGCTCTTGAGTAAGTTTCAGATAAAATGCGTTCCGCAAAAAAATGGTACGCAACTCGTCACGGCTCACCGCGTTTAGCTCACGGCCAGGAAGACCGGAACAAAGTTGGCAGCAGCCGCGTCGCCGCGCGCTCTAAGTCAACCCCGGGCGCGCGCCGGCCGCCCGCCTCCGGCACACCGCGGCGTGCGCGCGGGGGCGGGCGCGCGAGCGTGCGAGCGACGGGGGCGTGACAGTTCATAATTACACACGCAGGGGCGTCTTCGCCGCCGCCCCGCCACAGGGACTCGGCTTCGCCCCGCCTCCATCCCTCCCGCTTCCGCCGCCAATATCGCCTCGTTCATGGCTCCGGCGGCGTCCACCCGATACCGCGACTGCTTTCTCAATCACGCCCCCCCCCCCCCCCCCCCCGCTGACTCTGCTTAACCGCGCCTCTGGTTTCTCAACCACACCTCCGCCATCGCCTTTATCAAGGCTCTGACTCCGACAACGCCTCACGCCGCCTCCTCAACACCGCCTCCACCTCCCGCACCGCCTCCGGCTACCCGCACCTCCGGTTCCTCAACCACGCCTCCACCATCGCTTCAATCATAGGCCGGGACTCCTCACCGCGGCCTCCTTTTCAATCACGCCTCCACCATCCCCGCCGCCGCCGCCAGCTAACCGCACCAGCGGTCCCTCAACCACACCAGCAACTCAAACACGTCACCAGCACCTCCGCCTCTGCCTCAACCACACCCTCGCCAACTTCTCCGTAACCTCCCTCCTCGACACCACCTCGCCCATGCCTCGACCATGCCATCGCCTCCTCCTGCACCCAGCAACCTCCGCGAGCCCCTCCGCCCCCGCCTCGCTGCTCTCAAGACGCGGCGCCGCGGAGCGCCCGGCGAGAGGCAGGGAAATCCTCCCAAAATGGAAAAACTTTTGTGTAATCTGGCGGCGCGGGGGCGGGGCGGGGCGGGGCGGAGGGGGCAGTCCTGCGAAAGAAGGCGCGAGCCACCGCGCGCGCGAGCGCCTGCGGCCCGTGGAGCGTCAGCCACACGGGGACGGGGGCCGGGCGAAGTCCAGTTTGCGGTCAATTCGAGCTGCAAAGCCCGCGGCGGAATTCGGGGGTGGGAATAGCGGCGGCGAAACTGAGGCGGGAAGGGGTGCTGCGTGGAAGGACGTGTAGTAGGCCCGAGTTCTGGACGACTTAAGGGCCAGGGTTTCAGAAGGAAGTTAATGTTTTCCATTGATTATATGGAGAGTAGTACGAATGAGTAGGCGAGTACGCTACGAAGGAGGCAAAGGAGTAGGAGAGTAGGCTTCCACGACCAACGCAATATCTATTTCAAGGTCCAGGTTTCGGCCGCCATTCTGCGACCTTCTTCAGGGCAAAGTTCATCGCATTTTGCCCTCAGAAATGTCTCAGAATGGCCTAGAATGCCTCCCGAACGGTCAAGTAGTTAATGAAGGAGTGTGAATGGTAATCGTGATACTAATGGAAGTACTTAAATGTGCTATACTCCTGTAAAATTTTTTTGCAGCTGGTCCATCCTGTCAGGAAGCTTGGCACATCATCTGAATAAGTGTCGAAAAATTTTAACTGAGATTGGACAAACCACATTCTGAAAGTGGCGTTCCAGAGGGACAGGAAGTGCTGTAAGGAGTGTGAGGATTCGAAGGCAGAAGCTAGGCAGGGCGGGGTGGGGCGGGGCGGGGTGGACCGGAGGCCGTGGAGGCGAAAGGCCGACCGCCGTTGTACACTCGCTCCGTACAGTCCACCACTTCATTACTTGAGCCGGGCTTAGTTCTAATGGAAACGGATAGCGCGATACCTAAATCATGCGCGCGAGGTCTCCGAGGGCCCGGCCGCCGCGCCGCGCCACGCCGCTCCGCGCCGCGCGCCCCGATTTATGGCGATCGGCGCTCGCCCACCCGCCCGACCGCCCATCCGCCAGCGGCCGGCGGGCCCGGCCCCGCCGCGAGGCCGCGCTGGCGGATATACGGCTCGCCCGGGCGGAGACCACGGCGCAGGACTGGTGGGCGCCCATGGGTGTTGGTGCGGGCCGCGGGAGGACAGAGGGGGTGGGGCGCCGTAGGCGGTGCTGAATGGGGAGGCGGAGTAAGTGTGGGCAGTGGGAGCGACTGGGCTGGCGAGGCGGTGGGACGGAAGTGTTAGTGGGAGGCTGTGGAGGGTAGCGGGGATAACAGGCGAGTGGGAGTGAGGGAGGGGCTTGGAGGGCGGAGGAGCGTGGTTGACGCCCTCCGGCGATGGGCGCCCTGGGCGATGGGCCGTTGCCCGGGCTAAGTCGTGAAACGGAAGGCTACTAGAGCCTTAGGCAATCTTCGCCTCACTTGAGGGAGTGTTTGTTTGGTTATGCGAAAGCTAGTGCAATATATTGGAAAAACTATATGAAATGGTACATGCATGAAACAACACGAACTGTTACTACAAAAAGAAGGTAAGTATATTGAATATTCGTAGTAATTTAAGTAAATTAACACAATACTTTACTCCATAATATAAAACTGACATTTCATTGATGATACGGAAATGATGGGAATGAAGTTTATTACGAATAAAAATTACTTTTTAACACGCCGTGCGCGAAACGAAATTCCTCTTACTTGTTTTCCGACTGCAAAACTTCTAATTTTTTAATACTGTGCGAAACATCGCGAAGCGTGTACGAAACATCGGTAACGATTCGCAATTGTCTTTCGTCTTGACGTCTTTGCTTATTATTTACAAGCAATAGTGTTACGAGTCACGACACTGACTGGAAACCTTTCACTTTTGTACAAGAAAGGTAAAATAAATTGTATATTCCTTTACTTGCGTTTCGCTCACGCCGTGTTAAAAAACAGTATACGCAAATCGGGTGCAAGGTGATTCCGACACTAGTCTCTGTGTCGACCTCGACTCATGTGTGGATCACATGTTTCGGGCCCTTGCTACGTAAGTACGTACAAAGTACGTACAAAGTGTAGGAAAATGACTTAGCTTTAATGCATGTCAGACAAATAAGCTGCGAGGAACAAGACTTGCAAAACACCAAAGATGACCGATTTCCAAAGTAATTTAACATAACCTCTTTGAAAAAAATCTCGTTTATTGCAAGTACCATTAATAGAAAATAATGTAACGACAAAATTAAAAGTCATCAAAGTTTCAATAATACCTAAAAAGAAAACTACTAAAAAGTGAATGAGTGTTATGTCCAAACGCCTTAAGCAAACTCGTATTGTGAGACGGAATTTGTTCTGTGTATGTGTGGGTGTGCTTGGAGGAGCAGATTCTGGACCAGTGTCGTCGGAGAGGTCGAAGTGGGAACGGCGAGGGTCGTGGCATGGCGTGGCGGGGCGGGGCGGGGAATAGAGTGGCGAGGTGGGCAGAGCCGCACGGGGCGGGACGGAGCAGGAAGTGTTGGGGCGTGGCGGGGCGGGGAGGAACGGGGCGGAGCGGGGAGAGACCGTTGTGGTGATCGGGGCGTGGCGGGGGGGAAGGGGTGGTGTACGGTGCGGGGCGGGGCGGGGCGGGGCGGGGCGGAGGGCGCGAGGGGCTCTTCACGGGACTAAGCAGAACATGTGTGCGGCGGCGCAGAGTGACGGTGCCTCTGACCCTCCACTTCTCCAGCTTTCCGCCCGGCCCTGCCCCGACGCCGTGCCGCTTCGCGCAGACCTTGTGTCTTGGCACCGTCGCATCCCTTCCTGCTGCGCAATCCCACCTTGCCCCTGATATTCACGATCGTGGGGGAGACGCCAGATGAGGATAGAAGCTTCCAACCCGCCCCGAAGGATGGGAACGGGATGAGGAAGGAAGGATTGCCCGTGGTTCGTCACCCGTTGCAGAAAGGATTTGTCTGATTGGATTCGGATTGAGAGAGATTGATTGATAAGAAGAAACCGCAAAAAGATACCAAAACCGCCGACCTCTGTGATTCCCATCGAGACCGTGATCGGCTGCTATAACTCAGCCGCAACACCGATACCTCTGCAGCATCGTTGTCTAAGAGGTCCCAACATTCGTGTTCCGACTACTTGTATTTCATGTTCCCGGTCTCATCAACTGCTATGGACATTAGTTCCGTAAGTGTAGAGCATGTGTTATCACAGAAGGTGGCAATGATCTGCCCCCACTACTTGGTGACCTATATGCCGGCTAGTGGAGTTTTCCCTAACCAGGTATCTCCCACCAATATGGTACCGCCATATTGCACACCGAGCCGGGATAAGTTCTAAGCTCCTGAGTTATCTTCCAAATTATGGGATGGAGAATTTCATGTGTGTGTGAGTGGGTCTCTGTGTGTGTACGTACGTATGTATGTATGTATGTATGTATGTATGTATGTATGTACGTAAGGGGAAAGGATAGAACAAGGAATAGGAAGGAAATATGCACTATCCGTCACCCGATTGTTAGGGTTCTGCCCCAGCATTCGGCTGGCTTTGAACCACGAGAAAAAAAGCAACCCCTAGAATTCTCCAACCATCCCCTAGAATTCTCCTACAGACAGCAGCTGAAATCGACCTAGCTATGTCGATAGCATCGAAAATTCTGTCCTCCGTGGCGATTCGAAGCCTAGGACCTGCCGGTCAGAAGAAATGCAATGTTATCATTTGATACAGTAGCCACCTTAGCCGGTCGACAGGTGCTCAGACTGGTAGTTTTCCGTGATTTCGCTCATCAATTTCAGGCTCATGTCGGAAAGCGTTACCCTAACAAACCGTTCTCGGAGCACTCGCAATTGTTTCCTTCTTCATCCCTGTCCCCTCTTTTCCTCTTACACAAACACACACATAATACACTTACAAGCACTACACAACCACACATGTCGGGAGCTGAGCTTATCACTACTGAGGATGTGCCCCGCTAGGCAGAGATATCTGGAAAAGGAAAATACGCATACCGACGCGTATGTTGGAGCCGGATTTCACGTTCCGGAGAGGGAGAGTAGCCAGGGGGAATAACATACACTACAATTACGGGACTTATAACTACATCAGTTGACGCGCCCGAAATCAATATATTCACACACTCTCGACGCAATGACGGCACTTTCTAACCGTTTCACAGTCACCAGAATAATTGTGACCATAGGTTCTGAATAAAATTAGATTCATAACCGGTTCAAATAATCTGGAAACTTTTAAAAGAAAATTCGGGACTGATTTTTTTTATATTGCATGGTAATAAACATGTAGTTATGGTACGTACATACAAGTAAATTTTTGTAAGACTGTCATATCAAATCGAAAGAGTTTTAGAATTATTTAAATTATTGCAATTTTTTTCCATATTCACTAGTGCATGTCAATTCTTATTTCATTTTTCTAGGTTTACAAAATAATATTGACTTAAATTTGTGTCAATATCTACCACAATGTGCAGCGGACCTACTGTAATGTAACACCCCAGATTCACATATTTTAGGTTTTAAAAGTAGTCTGCTGAAAATTAAATCAAAAATATAATAAAAAATTGATGACACGATGAGAAGAAGAAGAATTACATTCCATGGACATCTTTGCAGATTACATTTTCAAACATTATCTGGAAGACGCTTTTAATATTTCACAAAATTAAAGATCACCAATACGTGGTTTAAAGAAGTTGAAAAGGACTTGGAGGAGTTCAAAATTACACCAGCAGATATTACTGAGTGGTCTTCAATGAGCATCTACCTCAACAATTCCCCTGGATTTGAGGACAAGCCAAAAAGAAAGATAGGAACCATTTGGACTGAGGAGAAGCAAAGAAAAGAAAAAAAGAGACAAAGTTGAATAAGCGTAGACTCATAGTGGTTCATTAAAAAAAATAGTTTAAATCCAAACGAGTTTTAATTTTGTTGATAAAACATTGTCGTATTTGGTCAACGACTAAATCAATATAACAGCCGAAAATCATAACACAAAATCACACATGTGAAAAACGCTAGATCCCTTTACAAAGTGTCTTCAGCCCAGGAGATCCTCGAGACCGTCCTGATCCTGGAGTCCGTCTCGTGCATTTCAGCTGCATTCTGCTTTGGGCGTCGTCGCCCTCGCTTCCCACCTCCCACTTCCGCGCTTTCTTCATCGTAGTCAAATCTGTTTTGTCTCTCGTCTCCGCCTCCGCTGCGGTCCCCAGCGCCCCGGGCGCGCTCCGCTCTGCCTCGCTCGTCGCCGACTCCCCCGCCACCGCCCAGCGACGCTCCGGTGGCAGACTTACGGCCAGGCACCGCCGCAGCTCTCTGCCTTGTCCCCCGTGGTCCCCTGGTGCGGCGCGCTGTTTTCCACGCCAGAAAGGAAAGTCAAGTGAGACTTGTTCTACAAGACTCATGACGCCACGGCTAAAAACTAGCAATGCGGTCAATTTTATTAAATTCACCTGTATGATCGTTTTCTATAAAATACGTTATTTTACCAAATAAAAGGATAAGTAAAGAAAAACAAACACAATTGTTTCTAACGTGCATTAACATTAATATATTACGAATAATGGTATCTTAAGTAGCGAATAATCCCTTACGTCAGGATACTTGATTCATACGTGCATGTAATTCAATTGAAATTGGAAGTGTAAGTGTACGAGGAAAGCAACAAAAACGTAAATTGTGAATAGCGAAAATACTGTGCACTTTTCTGTGTATGTTACTTCACTCTAGGTCTCAATCAGAAAAGGCTACTGGACAAGACATGGGGATCTTCGTGTTATTAAAAGAAGAGAATTATTTATCAAACATGATTAGGTGATTGTTTTATAAAACAAACAATCTGTCTTCCAATTTTAGACCACACTGTAATTGCTAGTTTATAGGCGAATGGTACAACGCCTTACAAGTGCCAATAACGTACTTATTAATTTTTTATTCGATTTTATTTGAAATTGTATAGAATAATTCAAATTAGATTTTACACTGATATGATGCAATTGAATTGAACGTTGGCATTGAATCCGATTTTTGTTCCATACTATTTTTGATATACTGCTCTAATTCTCAAGAACTCAGGCATTCGTCAAAAAGAAATTCCATTGATCCGAATAACATTCTTATGCATTGGCTTTCTCTAAATGCATCTGTGACAGACAAGCGGTCCTGCCGTTTTTGTTCTATGTTCTCTTTTGCCGTGTTGTTAACAATCGAAGCCGTCTTTTAACGGAAATTCGACGGATATCCATTTTCGCTGCTCTCTTTTCCTAGTGACCTTGTTATTGTGGTCATTTCTATCCCAACAATGCTATTTGGAGGATCGACAAGTAAACGGTGTCTAGGAGAAAACAACCAATCCACAACACTTTGAAAGTTAATAAATTGCGCTCTCTGGAGATAGATACCAATCCTGTATTGTCACAACGTGATGTTCGAAAAGTGCTGATCGTGGCAAGGAGAAAAGATGAACCACAAAATGCTGTTCAACATTTTTAAATTGCAAAAAATTACCAGTGATATATATTATTGACGAAATTATGAAAAGCTAATTCGAATTAGGAGTAATTACCCCTCCCTCTACTTTACGCATGCATCCCTTCGGATTTAAAGATTATATCACAACTTTCAAAGCTAACGAATTTTCCAGCTTGTTTGGCCCTCGTGGCTTGGCTGAGTCAAGTGATGCAGTTCACTTCACTTGCCATCATTCCTCTGTGAAACCCCCACCCCGGGTCCACAACCGCCTTTTCTCTTTTGCTTTCTCTTTCCGAGCAAGGGTGCATCTTGAATGGGCACCGCCGTGTGAAGATCACAGTGGCGTTCGATGTGGGTTTCTCTTCGCGAAACTTGCCTATTATCTACTGGTAAGCGAAAAGGAAGAGAGGACGATGAGTGAGTGAAGACCTCCTCGATGTTGACTTTGAGATGCCGATTTCAAGAATCCTATGTATAATAATGAACTTATAGAGTCGGTTCGTGTATTACGGACTCAAAAAAAAAAAAAAAAAAAAAACGTTTGCAATTTCAAAAAAAAAATCAATCAAACAGATACCCGCACAATTGTCTTAAACGTCCTTCAAACAATCCAACAAAAAGTTTTTGATTAAACGATGAAGCCATTTTTTGAAAATTTGGGAAATATCCCAGGGTTTTCATGTAAAGTCATAAACCCCAAAATTAAAATATTGTTCAAGATCATATCGATTGGGGAATATCAATTTTCGAGACATTTGGCTCAACGGTTTAGCCGTTAGCGTTGTTCACAAACGGATGGACGAACAGACGGACGGACGAACAGACGGACTGACAGACGGACTGACAGACGGACTGACAGACGGACTGACAGACGGACTGACAGACGGACTGACAGACGGACTGACAGACGGACTGACAGACGGACTGACAGACGGACTGACACACGGACTGACACACGGACTGACACACGGACTGACAGACGGACTGACAGACGGACTGACAGACGGACTGACAGACGGACTGACAGACGGACTGACAGACGGACTGACAGACGGACTGACAGACGGACTGACAGACGGACTGACAGAAGGACTGACAGACGGACTGACAGACGGACTGACAGACAGACGTTTTGCCGTCCTCCGATTTTTCGCTATCGAGAACCCACAAAACATGTATTACACATGTAATACACATGGTTACACCACGTGTTAAATGTTTTTTTCCCCCTAAATTTAGCAACTGGATTTATCCTCTTTTTTTCGTTACCAGAGCCGTGTAGAAAGAGTTTTCCTGCAGACAATTCGCCGTTTTTTCGCGCAGCATTACATAACTTTCTCTCTACTCCGTACCGAGAAAGTAAAAAGCCTAAAACAATCACTTCATAGGCCAGGGTCGATCCCGCAAGCAGCTCGATACACCCCGTTAAACAGTCGAAGTCGCTTCCGTTTGATGTACCTGCTCAATATTCGTGGGCGAGCGCGACGGCCAAGTCGCAATAAACGCGGCGGATGGGCGCGCGGAAAGAGGGCGGATATTAATATCGGCGGCAGTGAAGCGCGCGTAATCCTGTCCGACAGGCTGGCGTGGGGGGCGGGGCAGGTGCCCTTGGCCGGTGACCTGCCGCCAGGAGGGGAGCCAAAGAGCCCCTCCGCCGCGTAATCAAAGTTGACAGGTCACGTGGAAGATACATGCCCTTCCGACTGCACTCGATCTACGCCGCGGTGAAGCCACGCGTCGTAAATACGTTACTTCTACTCCTTCGGGAGTGTTCGGAAATTATTTCACGGTCTCTGCGAATGCAGTAGGATTCCAGAAACCCGAACAATATTTGCAAGTTTCTTTGTACCACTCCTCCTTGCATATTCACTTGAAAATAGATAACTTTAAGGTTGTAATGTTGAAGTATTCAATAACGCGGATTTTTTCTGCTACCCCTCAGATACGAAATATCGAGTTTTTTCTGTATTTTACATGCAGCTAAGTATATTAATAAAAAAGTGCACAAGCGTTGATGGTGCCGCAAAGTAGGCGTTTAAGAAATACATTGTAATCAATACATTAAGGAACCTTACAATGTATTAGAATGATAAAACTGTTATTAGACAAATCGTTTTACCCGTATATGTCGTGGATCGTTTTTCTTTAATTATCGCTTCATGTGGGCATATTAAACACTTTTATTTGGACTAAGGAAGTTTATACTGGAAAAAATAGTTTATATAAATATATATAAATACACACAATAGTTTCCTGGGGTGTACATTGTCAAACATAGAAAATAGAATAAAAATGTATTGATAAAATAACTGCCTAGCATACATTAAATCGTTATGTTTCATTATACATTAATTTTAATTATCATCATTCCAATGAATAAAGGCTCACTATTGATGTTTTGCCAGAGATAAAGTACTGAAAGTGTTTCACCTTTACAGTTGCACAGAAATGCTTAAATAATGATTTTTTAGCAATTCTTTAACAATATCCTCGAAGTATGCAGCTAAAAAATGGCTAACGTTTAGTATTGCCATACAGAGTAAAATGATCTATTAATCGCCTCTGTAGACGCCTTAAAACCTTAAAAAACACATTTTATCGATAATTCTGCCTTTAGAATGCTCTAAGAGGATCCAAAAGAAATTGTAAACCTCTACTAGATTAAGATGCGACGAAGGACACCGATCCTGTCCAGACTGGTGAACCTGAAAAGGTCAACACGTGAGTGACGGACGGACACGGGAAGGTCGCCCAACATGTAAAATATAGTTAACAGATAAGCTAGGCGTGATGATTGTGTAAAATTACTAGTAATTAGGAGTTTTAAAATATTAAAAGATTAACGACCAAAATAGCTAACGACTTTTTCTTAAAATGTCAATTACCATCTCTATATCAACATCATTATTGTTTTCATATAACGTTCTACTTAATTGCATCCTGAGGTTTAATCCTGTATGGCATTTCTTGTGTTTTCAAAGAGTTTCAAAGAGAAGAGATATTTGTTGACATGATATTCTCACGACCATAGTAATGCAATTGCTTGGGTGTTTATGTGTGTAACGAAATTTGAAAACGAAGTTTCTAGGATATCAGAAAATGAATTATTCTGTAACCATTTCTAAACTATGAGCAATATTGTCACCATCTACGGTCTCGGGTCACTCTTGATGCTGTCTATCTCAGATTTCGTTTTAGTTGCTTCCATTCCACGTGATTATTACACGCAAAGTGGACGTATTTTAAATTAACATACCACTCCCCGGGCTTACATGTACGAGCCCTTCCTGTTGTTATATCTTCATAATCTCTATTATAAGTGACCAGATTATTTTGCGTTGCGAAGAAATAATAGTTATTGACACTAAAAATGGCTAAAAGATAACATTACGGGCAAATTAGTTCAATGTTAATGAGGGCCGTTCAACCTCATTACATAATCATTGAGTATTACATAACGGTCTTGTAGCCACATGTAATTTACTTCGACTTAAGAGTATCTTATTCGATTGCGTTCTAAAAATGCTGATATTTTCTATCTGTATTCCTACACGATCAATGATATTATATTGACTTCGAATGTCTCCTTTATTACATTGGATAAAATAAAGAACAATTTTATCTACTGCTTTACCAGGATATAGGCAATCAATAAGGTAAAGATTTTCAGTTCAACATTAAACCATAAAGACGAGTCACGTCTCATACGTTGTCAACTGAGAATACCATATTTCAAAGCAAAGCCACACATTAACATGATATTTATTATGTCTAACTCTTTTCGAATATTGCAAGACAAAGTGTTTTTCGTGGCGATTTTATTTATTGAAATAAAATAGAAAAATGGATAAGTCATTGAAACAAAGTTTAGCCAAAATCATAAAAAAGAAAGCCAAAACGTGTCAACTTACACGCACACATATTTATATGTGCACAACCCTTCATTGAAGTCACGCCCCCATCCATGAGAAATCCACGTTAGAAAATAAAATCGTGTGCATTAATTGAAAACACTTTTCTAATGAGTAGTAATACTTCCTGGCGCTGACGGCCGATGCGTGACGCGGACACGCCCTCATTTCAGCCGGTGCGGCTGCTCCCTGGCTAAACGCGCGGGCGCCACATTGAGCGCGGGACGGCGCGGCGCGGGGCGGCGTGGCGCGCAATCGCCCGCCCCGCCCAATAAGTGCAGCCGGGGGAAGAGTAAATCGCGCCGCCGAGCGAGGACATAAATATCACTGCGCCCAAGCAGCGCACCGCGCACGCCGCGGCGGAACGGGTGGCGCAGGGGGGGGGGGGGGTAATGGAGCTAGTGCCGGTGGTGGTGAGATCTTTGTTAATGGTGAGGTTAGTGGTGTTCGTGGCGGCGGTGGGAAGTGACGGGGTTATGGTGGTGGTGATGGTGGTACTAATGGAAGTGGTGGTGGTGGTGTCATGTTTTTTAGAGTAGTGGTTAGTGTGGGAGTTACGGTAATGGAGGATAGGTAGTGGCGATGGGTGCAATGGTGGTGGTGGTGGTGGTGGTGGTGGTGGTGGTGGTGGTGGTGGTGGTGGGTGGGGTGGTGGTGGTGGTGGTTGTGGTTGGGGTGGTGGTGGTGGTGGTGGTGGTGGTGGTGGTGGTGGTGACAGGTGGTGGTGCTGTTGGTTGTGTTGGCGGTGGTGCTGTTAGTTGAGGTGGTGGTAGTGTTGGTGGTGGGAGCGGGGGTAGTGACGCCGATGAGAGTGGGGGGGGGCGCTTGACGGGGCGGCAGTGGCCGGCCGGCAGTCAGTGAGTCACTGACGCGTGCTCCAAACTGTTATTGCCTGCGCGGCCCTCTCACCTGCCCCCGTGAGAAGCGGCCCCCTCGCGCCCTGCGCCGAAGGTCCCGGGCGCAGCCTCCCGCGGCGCGTGCGACTCCGCTCGGCCGGAAGGGCCGAGGGCGAAGGGCGCCCTCCGCTTAATTCCACCGGCGCAAAGGGCGGCGGTTATTGCGCCCACTGTGGGTCCTTTGACGTCGTGTACTTGCTCCGCGGCTTCTGCCATCGATATATTGGTGCGGTATGGTTGCCAGGAGGAGGAGGAAGACTGCCTTTGTCATCGGCAACTTATCTTCATTTCGATGAGCCGCTTTCGATGGCCTAACATGCACAAGCTTTTCTGTTACCTACTGGATGACGATGATGTATGGAAGATCGATGTTGACTAATTTTTAATTCGGTTTCTTGGTAAATAAATAACTTCAATGAAAAAAGGTGTCTTCTAGTGTATAATAAATATTTCCCTGCATCACGTATGCAAACCCTTGTGTATAAAAATTAGTGATTAAACCTAAGACTGAAAAAATGGAAATAGAAACTAAAATATCAGTGTTTACGCGGTAATCCATGCTCATTTTTAAATAAAAATTTTGAATTTTGACTTAAAAACTTCTTTATATACATGTTTTTTAACAGTGGGTTTAATTTTACAACCACCACGACTTTTTGCCCTTTTCTAATACCAAGGGGAGTAACGGAAACATGTCGACTATTTGAAAATTTTGCCAAAATTTGAACATAGTATTATAATGTTGAACATGGTATTCATAAACGCCATAATATCGTTTTGATTTACATTAAACCTTAATTTCACTTGTAGATACATATTTTACAGATTTTAACAGTATTAATATAGCAATACTGTAAAATTGCATTCCAAAAAAATCGACTTCTCCAAGAAAATATTTCACCTAGTTAACTAAGAAACAACTATGAAATACCGAAATTAAAAGCAATTTAAAAATTATAAAAAAATATTGTTATAATTATTTCAAATAATTAAAACAATATTAATATATCTCATTTGTATGAAAAAAGAATACAAATATACTATTTGGGCTAAATTATACAATGAAATAGATGAATTTAATTTTCAAAAGCACCAAGGATGCGAAATATTTAGCACATTAAATTATTGAAACTATTGTGTGAAATAGAGTATTGAATGAATTTTACAGCTTTGAAACGAGTGTTATTTACCCGTCTGATGGGTAGAAGTGCAATGGAAAAAAGTTTTTCAGTTCGTTTTGCCAATACACACATAATAGTAATTTACTCTTCATAAGGTAAAAATGTCGACCTTTTCATGACCAGAATGCAGAGTTTACCCGCAGAGGGAGGAAGGTGGAGAATCCTAACGAGTCATGAAAAGGGACTTTTGCCGTCTGATGTACATTTTATTCGAGTCCCTTTCTTGTGCATGTTTTCCTGTAATTAAATAATATCACTGACTAATGTAGTGTAGTTATCAGTCGAGCATTTGTTCTGTTAGCATGGGCTCGTACTTGTTGATCGTTGGTCTTTTGTTTTTAATTGTAACGAGGATGTCAGGTATTAAACAATGTAAGGGATCTGGAAATGAAAGATAATTCGGAAATAATGAGAACTCCGACCAATATATGAGAAGGAACAAAAAACTCAACTTTTGACATGTTTCCATTAAAATCAAAATATATATATGTGAAAGAATGTAGGGAATTTTGCAAGCGTCGCGTTGCGACAGGTGTAAGAAGTGTCTCAGAAAACGTGCTTCTCCGAGTGGAGGGGAACGAATCGTCAAACAGATCTTCAATTTTTGTGCAATTACATTTCATGTAAATATTTTGAAATAAAATGAAATAATATTTTGAAATACAATTAATTAATGTATGCTTTGAATCAACTGAGCGCTAACTTTACATGTTTTGACATGGAAACTTTGCTATGTTGCTTGCTGATAGTTTGAAACTTTGATGAAGACATGGCTTATGCCTGAAGTAAAAGCGTGCCTTAATTTAGATCTGTATCAGGTTAACCAACAGTAAGTCACGAAATTATAATATAATTAATTCTAAATTTTAATACAATGTGTTCTTCATGGGCAATAGTTTCATGTTGTAAAGATGGTGGAAGTGGAGGAAAAGAAAAATCCTTTACACGACGATTTCAATAGAAAACGTTTCTTGTCGAAAAACAACAACAATGAGCTACTTTCCAGGCAGTATCGAATAAAACATTTTATTTCTTTTTTTGTTTTTGGAAGTGTCAGCCATTCATGTTTAAACCAAATCGGAGATTGTTATACATTTTTTTGATAATTATTTTAAAAAAGTCTCTATGTTGTAGCTATCCATGGGTCTCTTAAATAAAGTGACATGTAGTGGGAAGTGTAAAATATAATGGTCGGTGAGAACCTGAAGTTCGCGCAAACAATTGACGGATCGCGAACGTGGGAATATTTATTTATTTTATTCGCCAGAGTGACAAACGAGCGAAAGCTAATCGTGACGGTATAAATAAATAAAATAGAACGATAGAGAGGCAAATAAAACAAATGTATTAAGTCTAGCAAACAACTGTAATGAAATTATAATTTTTATTTTGGTTGTGAGCCAAGTAAACGGGATGAACATGATGTGAGTGTGAAGTTTTGAATAAATAGAATAAAAAGGGACATTTTGAAACATTTGTAAACTGCGAGACTTTACGTTATTTATTTGCAAACAGGGAACAGTGAGATACACGCTAACTCTAAAAAATCGTAATTCCGTATAAATAAGCCAGAGACAAAGGGGAACGTAGGCAACTGTTTAACAAAAATATTATTATTATTATTATTATTATTATTATTATTATTATTATTATTATTATTATTATTACTTAAACAAGGAGATAGCAGGTTCCGTTTCAATGTACATAATTTCTACCTTTGTACAGATTAACTACATAATTCATTTTTATTGCCTTATATTCAATGAAAAATCAGAAATTAATATTTTGGCCAATTTTTAGTTATCATAATGAAATTGCACTGTTTACGAAGACAAATTCCTGAGAAGGCAGAGTTTCTGAGATAGCAACACTAACCTAAAATATACAGGGATAATTAAAAAACCGAACTTTTCAAATATTGCTATGGTGGTATTACAATAGTACTAGATACTCTGTAGATACTTTCTTTATAAAAGAGGACAACTTTATGAGCACAATTAAAAATACGTTTTCAGAAAACAGTGGTCAATTCATAATTTCGAATTACATTAAAATTAAACATGGATTCTACACATTATGAAATTCAAAAATGCAACTAAGATGTTCGGGTACCAAAACGTGAGAATCTGAAATATCTACAAAGTTAAAAAAGGTGTGTAAAAAAGTTATATCTCCTCAAAACTCAATAATATACTGTTCGTACAACACTCACCTCTCGCTCATCTAGAAGTTCCCATTTCCATAACTTGCACAAGGGTGCACTCTGGAGTGAAAAACGTGCAACCAGCACTCTTGTAGCATTGTGCAGTGCAGCTATTGACTCGCATTCGTCTCACCCCGTCGCGTCGTCGCTCTGTCGCGTCATGACGATCCGGTGCGAGCAGTTGCTACAACAGATAGATAAAAAGTGCTGTGCAGACACAAAGAGTAACAAAACTTTTCCTCAAAAACAACAGTATGTGTCAACTTGAGAACAGGCGGTTCAACTTAATTGGATGTATATTAAAATTCAATTGGTTGTAGTATGTCTCGACAAGTTCGTATCACAACTGTTGAAATTGGTCTCATAATTGGAAGTAATAGGGGTGTAATCGTGACAACAATTCAACAAGCGAAAACATTTTGAGAATCTTTTATGTTTTGTATATTCACATGTTCTGAAATTTGTAGCATATTCTTTTACAAATATGTTTATAATGAAATCACTCCTTAATGAGTGTCGCAAAGTGTCGCGTGGGTTTGTCGATACTCGCAGCATTATCAAATGAAACGCACAATAATAGTATTACAATACTATTTTATCAAACTTAGCATAAACATTTCGTTTCATAACTCCTCAATCTCGCAGCTTAGTACTACGATAGTTATTTCATAAATAACTATCAACTTGCCGGGATGTGGATGGGCCAAATAGCAACTAGTTTATATGACGACACATAGTCTATACGCTTTTGAGTTAATCAATGTTGCTTCCTATATTTACCTCCTGTAAGTTCATTAATATTCTAGTAGTTAGTAGTATGTATGAAATTTTTACGTAGTATGTACGAAGTTTCGTACGTCAGTATCCTGCGGTAAATGGCTACTGAATTTCCTCATAAAATGAATGCCTTCAAGAACTCACCTACAGTTCATTTCCAGTTTTTAAGCCTTGGTAACAAGTTCATCATTTACCGTTCTTTCCAAATACGGTTCATATGCTCCAACCTTTTATGCAACAGTCAATCTTTTGTTTGGTCAAACTTTTTGCAAGATTGTACAATCTACCTTTTCTCTTAAATATCAGATCAATGTCTATCTGCATGAAAGTAAGTCATATATGAAATTATCTTTTGCAATCAAGTCACCTGTTTCTTTATAAATCTTTGTTCCGTTTTACTTACGAATGTTTACTTCCATTTTATCTCAATACCAGATACAGAGGTCTCATTACAGTTAGGATCTGAAACGTATGTCTTTCACGTTTGTATTAATTATTATGCTTCCATCTTCCATATTCCTCCGCAATTACGCTCAAGTGACCTGCATGTTAACCCGAATTTTACCTGCATTTTTCTGTAAGTCGCCCTCCACACTCCGCATATTCCCAACACGTTCCTTACATGTTACTCTAATACACCCCACATGACCAACACATTCTCACTGTATGTTTCACTCCATATTTAACTGGAAATTAAACTGGATATATACAAAATTTATTTCAAGTGGTTTTTCATTACGAAATGGTTTCCTAAACCTTACGACGAGAAAGAAGTTTATCTGACCATCTAATTCGTGTTTTCGAATTTTGATTTTTTAACACTGCTTTCTTTGATTTTATATTATTTATATCAGCTTTATTAATACACAGCGTGACCAGATTTCCCAGCACCAAATTAGAAGCACGAGTTGTGATGGCCGCTAACCACACCCTCACTACATATTGTAAAATAGAACGCTGAATTATGATTTGCTATTATACAAAGCTCCTTAACTCGCGTAAATACGTTTCGCAAGAGTCTCACATTTCGCCTTTGAGCGCACCCTTTCTTTTGCTGCTGTCTGTATAACATAGTGTTCAGTAGCAAAAAGCGTCTGCTTTCCCAAAGGTCGCGACAACGCAGCCCGGGTGGAGTGACTGCCCCTGGACAAGCGCACACAAGTCGCGGTACGACCGGCAAAGAGAGTGGAGGCCGCGCACAAGCGAGGAACGGCAGCGGTGATTTACGTCGCCGAATACACTAATATAATAGTTGCGTCTGAGCTTGGAACTTTTTAGATAAAGAATACATACACTAACTTCTTGAAAAAAAAAGTTATTTTTGTAAACATTTGATATATTTATTCTTGTTTGTTATCACATGGGGTTTTTCTTTCGGGTTATGCAAGTCTGATCACCTGTATATTTGGTAGATGTGTGAGAAATATGCTCCAAAATGAATAATCGTTAAGTAACCTTTAGTACCCTAGGATCTAAAAGTCCGGTTTGGCGCACATATTCCGTTCTGTCTCGCAGCTGTTCCACCGCCCCTGGCCTCGCCCTGCTCCTGCGACGCACGAAAGCGGCATCCGGCAGGGCGTTCCCACTCCGGAGGCGGGGGTGGGGGCGACCCCCTGCCCCGACATGACCCAGACCCACCCCCGCCCTCCCCTTCCCTCACTACAGCCACCGCCACCACCCTTGTCCCCGTCCCTGTCCGCGTCTCTGCCACCGCCAGTACCCCCGCCCTCGCCAAAGCTCTCGCCAGGCCCTCCTCCGCAATCAGCCGCGAATCAGTGCCGAGAGACACTTTCATTACGGGCAGGTCCCGCGCGATCGAGTAAATGAAGTAGAATATCGCCGTGGCCGCCGGCGGGGGCGGGGGCGTGGGCGGGGCGAGGGCGTTTCCGGCGCCGCCGCTGACGCGCGCAGCCGGCGAAGGGCGGGGCCGGGCCGGGGAGGGGAGGGGAGGGCCGGATTAGCCGCCCATTTCATTAGCGGCGGGGGCGGAGGGGCGCCGCTCCCGGGCTGCGCCGTGCGCGAGGGGAAGGGCGCCAGGCGAGCGACAGAGAGCGATATGGAAAGGGCGGGGCGGGGAAGGCCGGGGCGAGGCGCGCCCCGTGGGAGGAAGCAGCGATTACGCCGCCCGTTTCCGCTTCCGCTAACCTCCGGCGTGGCGCGCGGCGCAAGATCCTGGCTCGAACCTCTGGCTGGTCAGGACGCTAAAGGAAAATTAGTGGTAAATGTTTACTTGAATGCTCGTTTGAACTCCCTTTTGATGTAAAATATTGCGGGCAATGAACCCTAACACAACAAACTTATTTGAAGTTCAAAGAAAGTTGGACATAATCATTTACTTTCTTGCTACCCTAAACTTTTTCAGAAATACATTAGTTCTTGTATTGAAAAGGGCTCGACCTAAGACTTTTTTCGCACCAGTTTTATATATTTTTAGGGAGGAAGGAAGGCTAAATTCGAATTATATTTCTAGAACCTTGAGAAAATTCGGATTCACAAAGAAAGCAGCAAATAAACTTAAAATCTTAGCTATTCTATGAGCTTTTGGTTTATATCTGAAATGTTTTATTGAAATGAATTCTAGGTACAAAACTAAAGTAAATTTATTATATCATGCTCGGAAACAACTATTATGAACGAATTATTTGCTCATTTGAATTATTATTGAAAAAAACGTGCATAGTACATGACTGGACAAGTTGTTTATAGCCCTAATCAGAAATTACCTCAACTTCGTTGTAGGGAAGTAGTGGCAAAGTAAAAATAAATTTGTCACATTTGAATTGTAAGGGAGGTTATATGTTACAAAACAATTATTAATTACCTCTCCTTTGTAGAACACTTTTCAAAGTTGATGCCAAGCTTAAATCAATTACGTTCGAGCTAAGTTTAGTAATTGTTTTCGATTAATATACTAAAGGGTACAAGTGTAGTAAGTTCTCGGAGGGCTTAAGAAGAACTATACACGACTCAGAGAAAATATACTTCATTGACACAATGGTTTCAACTTTTCTCAGAAAAATATTTCTGCCTTCTGAGAAAAACAAAATTCATCTTATCACCATGCAAGTGCAACTAGGTAGGAATTGTCTGCAAGCAAGGAACTGAGCATGCATACACACACACACACACGCGCGCGCGCGCAGTGTGAATGGCTGAATCACCGTCTTGTGCTCATAAGAATGATACAGTTGTGGGGGAATCTATAGATTTTCTAGTCATAATAAACGTCTCCAAACTTCTTCTGAAGACTATTTCACCAAACATGGAAAAAGGAGTTTCTCCCTGTAACAACCTGAAGTGCAATGGAGAAGAATCTTGCCGACCATGTGCTATTCCTACTTCCGAAAGGTAGTTGCGATTCCACCTCGACGTTGTTTAACGAAGGCAAAGTGAAATTCTTAAATTTCTTCTTAAAGATCGTAACCCCGCACGCCATACCAAAAAACGCACATTTCAGCCAATCCGAACGAAATTACTTCTAATGAGGAAAATTGTCAAGTTGCACTCTACGGTGGTAGCCAGCAAAACAACATGTGCTATCCAAACCGAATAACAACAAGAAAGCAATAGTTTCTCAAACAAGTACAGCCCTTGTTCTCACTGACCGCCAAATTGCTTCAAATTTGGCACCTCGTTTTTAAAAAGGCACTTTTGATGTTCTTTGAAGGCGTTTCAGAGGATCATACATTTCAAACTTGGCGCTGTGGAGATTAATCCTAATTCTACTCAGAATGCCGCGCGAATTTCTTCCTGGTTGACCAAATACGCACTTCTTTCGTACAAAGTTCCTTGATGTAGATTGTCAACTGTTTCCTGTTAGTTCGGAGCGTCATCGATAGATCGTATCAGCTCCTGGGTAGCCCCTCGTAAAATATACCATTGTGAAAATTCCGCGGAACCCAGTGATTTCCACGGCAGACGCCACGACGCATCAACAGCTCACATTGTCATCAGATGCATTGGATGCAGTCGTAACGTGAAGTAAAACGACGAAATTCGTAAAGAAACGTTTGATTTCCCCTTATCTGTAGAGAGGTAACTGTGACAATCTCTTCAATACTCGTTAATTCTTTCTCTAAGTAACAATCATTATCAATTGTGTGTCGTTTCCTTTTCAGAACACTCTTGTCTGATGAAAAACTCAGTAGAAGGGGCGATGTTTTGTTGCAGTTTCTACTAATTTCTCTCCCAACTTATTTTACTCTTATTTGCTATTATTTCGCAGCCTCAACAGTTCTTATATTTACTCTTTCCTTCAATGTATCCTCAGATGCTTAGCCTTTTTCCAATACCACTTTATTAATTACACCTTCACTTTTCTACCTAATTTCCCTCCACGCATACTACACTTAATTATTCTCGTTTACCTCTCTTCCCATCTTCCTGCTGATAATCTATATCATATATAAAATATTTTTATTTATTTATTTTAGCCTATATACCTCGACGTCTTCGTTTCCATTTTTCTCTTATTTAACCTTTCTAACCTTGCCTCCCTTTTCTCTTATTTTCACATCCCTATTTTATCTCCAACGCATCTCTTTATGTGTTTGTCTTGCCTTGCTTTGACTTTTTATTCGCCTAAAATCCTTTTTTTTCTTCAATTATCTTACCTGTATACCTTAGTATTATATCCTTTGCCTATATGTCTTACTATCCTATGCGTGTGACTACACGTTGAAGCATTCTGCCCCCGTCCACCCTCAGAGGTTTAATAAGACTAATACGAATATCAGTTGCTTTTAAATGAACAAATTTGCCTCCCCCTGGTGAATCCACAAAGCGGGCCGAACAGCAGCCGCAGCCAGGAATTCAAGTGAAATTCTAGAGTCCGTTGCAAACTCGCCGCACGCTTGCGTACAGTGAAGCAGGAGCGAAGTGGAGCAGGCGGAGAGCGGGTGGGAGTGTGGAATGGAGAGGGAAGGGGTGGAGGGGAGAACCCGGAAAGGAGAGGGTATACGGGTGGGGAGAAATGAGGGGCGGCGAGGAGGGTGGTCACGCAAACGAGAAGAGAAGGGCGAGATTGGGAGAGGAGAGTCAGGAAATAAGAGGGTGTAAGGGCGTGGCGGGGAGGGACAGGAAGGGGTGCGATGGAGGCGGAGAGGGTGGGAAGGGCGGTTGGGGCGAGAGGTGCTGAATCTGGACTTGCATCTGCCCCATAGTTTCGCCACGCCGGTGAACTCTACGAAATTCTGCGTGGCATTCCCGGACCGTTTTGGGAGGCGATTAATTACGGCCGCTGCGGGCGGAAAAGGGGGCGGGCTGAGTGCGACGAGAGGGGAGAGAAGAGGGGCAGACAGGTTTACCGGTGAGGGGATGCTGAGGACAGGTTTGCGGTAGCTACCTGAATCCGCGGTTCTCTTCCGAGATTGCAGTTTAGTTGAAGGGAGAGGATCTGGGAATTTAATACCTTAGCAGAAGTACCCAAGACACTTCTCTGCAAAATCACACACACACACTTAATTAGCTTGAAAAGAAAATTGTTTTTAGTGTTTAGTGATAAGATTTGAAAAGTTGACGCGCAATTAACAAATGACTGCACATTACTGAAAAAATGGAGATGCGCTTAGTTCAATGATGGGTTTCCACTTCTGGTTACAAAAGTCTCAATCGTGGACGGTCCTTGTGGAACTTTTGAAGCTGGCAAAATTGATTCTGGCAAGTTTTCTTGGGGTTTGCCCATTATTCGTACCCCTCTTTTGATCATTGCTCCCTCACAATATAACAATATCACGCGTGAATTAGTGTTCGCAGGTATGTATCCATGTGGTTATAGTAAGATAATAAGATTTTACCACCAAGAAGTAAGACCGCAAAGCATGGTCTTTCAAAATGAGCTCTTATAGAAAATACTACGACGGGCAACAAGCATCCCAGAACATCAAACACAAAAACAAGCAAGAGAAGCAAATTCAACAACGGGCAACAAGCATCTGAGAACATTGGTTACGTTACCACGGAGTGCCGCTACCTGTCACCGCTATGGAACGCCCGACGTAACAACATCGGGGCTATTTACAAAGAAGCAGTCATTGCAGCGGGGAGGCAGGTGCTCCGGGAGAATCAGGCAGTGGTGGGCAGAAACCGCCCTGATCTCTTACTCGCGCGGAGCAGAATGGCACTCGTGGTGGACTTCGCGGTGGCTGACGCACGAGAGGGCAAACTTGAGAAAAAAATTAGAAGAAAAGCGCCAAAAATACGAAGCCACCCGCGCCCACCTCATTACCGTCACCTCTTACCTGTTACCACAGCGCCGAAGTACTCCCACTTGTGGTAGGGTCACTGGGAGAATGGTGTACGGGTAGTGACGCTGCACTAAAGAAAGTTGCAGAGAGCCAAGAGATAAAAGCCTTAAGAGAAAGAATCATCACTGAGACCATTGATGGCAGTGCGGCATGCTACTACACGCACACCTGCTATATACACTTGGCCCCGCGTGAGTACAAACAGATAGCGGACAGTCTGCAGAGGCGGCCTCCTCCACCCCGTGCCACAGGAAGCTAGCTGCAGAACAGCAGAAAAGCCCTGCAACAACACCAGACGACAAGCTGGAGCCCCTGCCTAGAAAGTGTGTGCCTCCAGTGTCAGGTGAAGTGAAAGCCTAGGTGATAGTGAGGTGAAAAAGTATATGAAAATATGCAAGAGGATCAATGCCGGACACAAGCCACTAAAAACTAGATTTTGATCTGAAGAGCCATTCGAATAGATGTATGTATTATAAATAACACCCAATAGCATAAATTGTAAATAATAACCAAGAATATACATATTGTAAATAGTAGCAGTAGTATAGATAATAGTCATATAGAAGAAATATAGTAGGATAGAATTTACACTAAGCCAGACGCAACTAAAATGTGTGTGTGTATACATAATGAAGTAGTATTATTTTCCCTTTTGCCGTGTGGCTGACTTTCAGTCCAGAATATGAGTAAATTATTCATATGCTCTGTTCTATTTAAGTATGAAATGCATAGTGGATTGATTGCAAATCACGAATATACAGAATATTTATTTTTTTTTATCAAAGAATGATGGTCAGGTAAATGAAATATATTTTAGTATGCCAACTGTTCGGAAAGTATTATTTCAAGAGATTGTGACAGTACAAACAATATAGTTTACAACCAAAATATAACCATATGAGACAAACTCTACAAAAAATTAAATCAAATGATTTTTTGTACTGAACATTACTTTCCTTACTAAATTTATTCCAACTAATTTCACATTGTATATATTGATGGTTCCCAGAGAAACGTCACAGAATCTCACCACTCTACATCTTTACTACAACTCAGGATTGAAATATTTCATTATTGATCCATTACACTTAACAGGGTTCATAATGATCTTTAAATTATATTACCACTAGCCCAAAATGATCATGAATTGGAAAGAAAAAATCCACCAACATTTTAATTCCCGTTCTACAGTTGAAATAAAAACCACACACATCTTCATGTTTATATTTAAACAATAATGGTTTTCGTTTGGATGTCCCTCAAGTCGTAATTACAACAAAATTAATCCAAACTGGTTATTTGCAATAAGTAACGTAGTTCAACTTCTGGGTATATGACCCCCGTCTTGATCAAGTTTTTCGTCAATTTTTCCTCATCCATTGAGCAAATGTTCAGATAATCCCTTGTTTTGCTTCGAGAGAAATAGCTTCATGCGGGGGGGGGAGTAGGTAACTCTTTTGTTAGAAAAAACAAAAAATTCAAACGTTAGTTTAGTATAGTTCCTTTACCGATTCAAATACGAAATCTATACTTCAAAAGCAAAAATGTCTAGTTTTCAAATGTTGCTAGCCATACTTGCTTAGTTATTTTATTCATCGTTCAATTAAGAATAGCAAAAGGGTAGGGAAGATTTTCTGGGACTCAAAAAAACGTCAGCGGATCATACTTCTCCTTCATACGTCAGAGTTGTTTTTACAACCTCCAAAAATAAATCAAATCAAAATACGGAGTGAGCATCGTGTAGCAGGGTGCTTTTAAAAACATTTCCACTTACTGAAAGATTGACCCCGGCTATACAAAACCAAGAGAGCCGCCAATCGCAATAAATTTGGAAAAGCATACCTGGAGTTCTATTGTCCAAATCCCTCAGTCCCCAAACTCCCTTCTATCACCCGTCCAATAACCCCAAACTCACTCCAACTACCTAATTGCATGCCACTAAAACTACCGAATTGTACTGACACATGCCTTTCCAATACTAACAAATTCTGCGGGTTAGGATTCACATTGGTCAATTTTCAATTTCTTTATTGGTTGTGGAGACGTCCTATTCGAAAAATGTTCTTTTGGCAGCATATCCTTAATCTATAAGTAATAATATGCAAAAAATCAGTTTGTTGAGATGCAGAAAATTGTGTTATACATTTTTAGAGATACAAAAGGCACGCTATATGTTGACTATAAGAGGAGAATTCATGGAAATAACAGCACGCCCATTAAATCAGATTTTTCAGCAACAGCGGAAAACTGATTGTTGACATTGTTTTTAAACAATGCAATATGCTGTTCTGCTTACCAGTATAGTTACAATACAACACTGCTATCTATTCAGTTATTTATAATTATGATATATCTGGTTAAAAGTTGGACATGTTTGCTTTGGCTTGGAAAATTTGTACATATTTACTTTTGTCCGATGCACCTGTTGACATGTTTGCTTTTATTATAAATAGGGCTACTATTATCATTATATTTGATTGGGATGATTTATTTTATTTCAGTGTGTACGCAAATATTTTTTTCCGAAACAGACAAAACTACAAGACATTTCTGGAGCTAATGTAACCATTCTTAGCCTCTAAAGAAATTGCTAGGAACTAAAAAAAAAAATTATAATCCTTATGTCCCAGCCACGATCATCTTCTGAACCATAGCCCGTTAGTAAGCCTTAGACATACTAGCGGGCTATGTCTGAACAGTCACGATTATCTTTCAGTTCTTGGCTATTCATTACAGTTTGAGTTTCAGCTATTGATCCATCAGGAACAAAGGAATATCGTTCTAGACCGGGAGTCTCTGAAGAATTCTCTCCATTTATCTTCGAAAAGATCGCTCAGTAGAGATGCTACATTAGATCTCTTCACCTATGGTTGACCCCTTACAAGTGGCAATTGTTGAAAGCTAAATTGTACAATATTTGTTAATAAAAAACCACGTTTCCAACAGGTCAAAGCAGAATCTTCATTAAATCAAAAATGTTGGTTTATAGTGTGACTGAATGAATCTTCTTCCCTTTCATTGTTTTCTATATAATGATTCGCTTCACATTTCTGATGTTCTGCACATTCTTGCACTTACTACTCAATGTTTTTGTAACCTTCAGGTCCCATTCTTCTAGTAAATAAAATATCACGCTGTTGTGAAGACTTCACGAACAGACTGAACCACGCATGAGCTGTCATGTGATCGTAATTGACATTTTATTATTACACGGACATGTTCTTTATTGCTTGCAACAACGCTGGGGACATATTGAATTATGCCCGAACGTCTGAATGTTTACAACTGAAATTATTAGGGATATATTTACATTTGCTCCTCCATATGAGGATAGAAGATGCAGCTGACGGTCATTAGAATCACTGCAATGCTAGAGCATCGCAAATTTTTTTTTTTGCGATGGACATGTTTATTTTTGCAAGAACGCTTTTCATAAAATACTGATATTTGCTTTTGTTATATCAGATATTAAATGATCAGATGACTAGCAGATCTTGGCAGACTATGTCCGTGTTCTCACTCTCTCTCTGTCTCTCTCTCTGTCTCTCTCTCTGTCTCTCTCTCTGTCTCTCTTTCTGTCTCTCTTTCTGTCTCTCTTTCTGTCTCTCTTTCTGTCTCTCTTTCTGTCTCTCTTTCTGTCTCTCTTTCTGTCTCTCTTTCTGTCTCTCTTTCTGTCTCTCTTTCTGTCTCTCTTTCTGTCTCTCTTTCTGTCTCTCTTTCTGTCTCTCTTTCTGTCTCTCTTTCTGTCTCTCTTTCTGTCTCTCTTTCTGTCTCTCTTTCTGTCTCTCTTTCTGCCTCTCTTTCTGTCTCTCTCTGTCTCTCTCCCTCTTTCTCTCTCTCTCCCTCTTTCTCTCTCTGCCTCTCTTTCTCTCTGTATCTCTTTCTCTCTTGGAATCTTGGGACATCTTTTCTCCATTGATGAATTAACCATTTACTGGCCATCTAATAATTCTATTATTAGATGGCTGCAACTCGTTGGATAGTGATTCAGCTTCAATACTCGTACAGTGCAGGGGTTTGACTAATCACAGAGAAGTTTGTTCTCGTTCGAATTGTAGTGATACGTATTAATACACGAATGACACATCATCGTTTCATAATTTCGTTGCTTTCGAGAACGCCGACATATTTTAACAATCAAATTCTGAAAATACACCTTTAAACAACTTTAATAACTTTATTCAAAAATTTGGAATGTAACAAACTTGATTCTCCACCTCAAATCATATTTCTACGATAGAGATGAAGATGTATTTAAAAATTACAAATATTGTTGCCAATTAGTGTGCTTGTAAAGTGTTCTTAATCTGTTTATAACAAAATTAAGGAAAATTTCTTATTTGAAATACTACGCTTCCTTGAACTGTTTCCCCTTACAATATTTTATACAAGTAACTACGGGTGTATCTGGCAATAGAAGCGTCAATGTTGCGCATTTCATCACATCACGCAATGTTGGTAACCCGTCCAGCGAATCAATTACCCCTCCAAACCGGCGCAGCAGAAAGTCGAACGTAAATTTTGATCGCGTAAATAACAGCGAAGCCGGGCGACGCGCTGACATCTTTCGCAACCACCAAAGTGTGGGCAAATTGAAATGTATCCCCACCAAGCTTAACGGCTTCCTATGGCGAGGTCCAAACGTTCATCACGCGAATTATACATCAATTGAGCCTGTAATAAATCAATTGCTTTCTATTGAATCTGAAAGAGTTTACATCATCCAATCACTGGCATGCCAACCGTGCGTACACCGACGCCCGTCGCGTACGCCACCGCCAACCCCCGAAAACTAAAATTTTATAGGGGAATTCATTCAGCCGCGCCGCGCAGTCACCGGCGCTGTTACTGAAATTCAATTTGCGCAGGTGGGTGTCAGGTGCAGCTTCCTGTTTGGGTCGCCAAAATAACAAAAAGTTTTAAAAAAACGGGATTGAGAAAACGATAGATCATTTATTGACAAATGACAACTTCCACTATGTACGTGAGAGAGACATGCAGTGATTTAATGTTGCGTGGAATGGTCTGCCTCTAGGGGTAGCGGTGCGAGGATGCTAAAGGTGTGCACTCGTTTGAATTGTGAATATTTGCTTTTCGAAACAAAACCAGAAAGGTTTACTTCTGCGAATACTCAAATGTGTACATGACCACAGAAGCTGTCTTATGCTGAAATTGTTATATGAATATGTTGAAAATGTTGTTCACTTTTGATAGATGATAAATTGTTTGTCTTAAACTTAGAGGGAAGTTAAGGATCCAGTTGTACTAAAACTGTCAATATCATTTTAATATAAATATTTTTCAGATTATCTTTCACAGAAGATGTATCTGGTTGTGGTGATTCATGAGTGAATTCTCGTTACAAATTCGACTGTTTGGCTAAACTTAACGATTCGTTTGTATCGACATTTCACTAACACTATTGTCTTCATACGTTTGTTTTATTCAAATTACACACTTGTCATGTATTACTTATCGATTATTCATTACAATTTCCTTCTTCAATTACAGTAAACTGTTAACTTAGGTGAGGTAACTAATATGGTACTTAAATACGACTGAATAATTTTGACATTCTTGTTCTTTAGACGTTCCCCTGACCTCATACTGCGGATACGGGGTCGAGAGAGAAGATATTAGAGATAGGTATGGAAATACTTCATTACAAGAGTAGAGAGAAGTCTGAAGATATAATTATTCGTAGTTCGAAAAATTCCTCTAATAGATTGGTAAAGACATTTAACTTTCAATTTTTATTTAAAAAATAGTGAAATGTTTCAACCAGACATTGCAGTGAAGAGCAATATTAATGTCACATCAATTAAGGTTGTGACCATCTTGCAATACTCACATAAGTATCCAAATCAAATGTTTTAAGAAGATGCACGATACATCTCTGTAATTGTGTCAAGTGTAGCGTTTTTTCAATTATCCCATACATATACTATTTGTTGCGAATATGCTGAGAAAATCAAAGTGAAGATAGTATACATAAGATCTTGCGAATGAAATAAGATGCTTGATTCATTATCCATTTCGTATCCTTGTGTAGTTTCAATTTACCAACACTAAATTCTCAACGCAACCAGAACGCAACTGAAAGATTCTCCTCATTCTCACTACGTCCCAAAATTCACAATAATTCCATTCCTTAGCGGCGACTGATCCTGTAGTTCAGCCAGACTACACCGTTGTTCTCCAGCAGCCGGCCCGAAAATCGCCCACAGCGACAACCGTTGTCCTGTCTCTCCCCATCCACTCCACTTCCACTCCTGTGCAGCCCCGCCTCCTCCAGCTCTCCCCTCCACGAGGCCCCAGACGCTGCCGCTCGGATACGACGACGGCGACGGCGGCGGCGGCGGCGGCGACGGGAGCTTTGCCGGGTACTCACTCCATCAGCAGTTTCAATTCTTTGTGCCTTCCGGGCCACTGGTTATTAAACTCGCGAGAGCGCGCGCTCGCGAGCCGGCGAAGGAGTGGGGGGGGGGAGGCGAGCGAACACGGGGCGGGGGCGGGACGCAGGGGGTGGATGACGCGCAGCGAGGCGCGGGAGGGGGGAGCGCAGCACCGGTAGGTGCGGGGGTGGCTGGGGCGGCGCGGGGCGGGGAAAGCGAGATGGGTGCAGGGGTGAGCGGGGCGACGCGGGGCGGGCCGGGGCGGGGCGGGGCGGGCGTGGGGTGGAGGGCGGAGGGCGGAGGGCGGAATGTAATAATGCCGTGTTGTTATATGTTGCCGCGCAGCGCAGCGCCGCGCCTTCAAATGAAAAATAGAGCCCGGGTGGCGAGCGGCAGCGCTGCCGTGCGCGCCCGGAGCGGCGCCCCCTGGAGGCAGCCAACCGAGTCAGCCCCCGACGGCCGCCCGCCGCCGGGCATCGGCGCGGCACTCCCTGAGCAGGCTGGACTCATTTGGAGATGATTCTGGTCGCGGGGCGGCGCGGCGCGGCTGAGAGTTTGACGCGCACCAGGGGATTGTTTGCTGGAAGTGCCGGAGAAGTCAGAAAGCCTAGCCCGTGTAATAATTCACGTCGTGCAGATTTTAAATATGCATGACAAAATTGCTCTCGTTTGAAGAAAGTTAAAAATGTAGCGTTACTCGAAATGTGCGTTGGGGAGAAAATGTTGAAATTATTTAGTCACGTACTAAGACACAATTTTGTTCTCAAAAGTTCAGATCAATAGAAAACTAGTGAAGATATAAATGCAGATACTTTTCCGCAGTATTAGTAGTATAATTATATTGTAATTTCTATCCTTCTAGCACTTCGGCCGTCACTTGAAAAAGTCCAAACCAATTCAAACAAAGCATCTGCGGTGCCTATCTGCAATTATATTAATAGCCAGGAGCCAGTTATTTTTTAATTGTACAAAAGAAACTAAACATGAGTAAATCTCAACTGATACAGTATTTCCAGTCCCTTATACAGACAACCAAGGATATTTTCTCTCAAGCTTGTCTTGGATACATCGAAGTGAACTTCCAGTCTTTGAATAACAATCAGTGATCAAAAATTTTTAAAGAAAAATTAATGTATATATTAAACATCCAGAGCTGACGGCCATCTAATGTATCGCCTTATGAATACACAAAAAACAGGTTAAAATCAATTTATTTTATAACTTAAATATTATATCTGGAGTATAACAGAAATTAATTCTCATAAAGTAATTACATAATCAAAAATTCATCGTTTGAGCATTGTCTCACAATGTGCTGCCTGTGAAATACATTTAAACTACATATGTAACTAGAGTCTTTACGTAATATCCAAGTTAAGAACGGTAACAATTACACACATTCTTCTAGTAAAGAATATATATTCTTCCCGACTATAATATTCGTAAAGTCGATTTTATTGAACTTAAAGATATCGAAACAGGAAATACTCGTAAATAATTCCACCCTATCGATCCATCGTTAAAAAAAGAGAAGAGTTCTAAGAAATTCAAACTGTCGTATTTTTTTATTGCAACATGACATCCCGTCAAACGTGAAATTCGAATTTGCAATTTTGATTGTGGAAAAAATTACACTTAACTTCTCATATTTAAAAAAATAAATGTACAGCCATTTTCTAAAAATATTAAATTTTCTCCCATTTCTTCCTACGAAGAGCAAGTATTGTGATTGGGCCTCGGAAATCGAAGATTTTTCGACAGACAAATTCTTATTGCTGGGCCGTGCAAGTGAAAAAGTGGCCAAATCCATTTTTCGTTATCAGGGCTCGACAATAAAAGTTCTATTGAAAATTCGCCATTTTTTCTCACAGTATTACGGTAGTGCGTAAGTAGTAAGAGAAAAAATGAAAAGCGGACTCATATAAGAGTTTGTAGAAAAGAAATGTATTTCAACCTTATTAAAATGTAAAACAGTCGGCAAATAATTGGGATTTATGGCTTCAGCCATAAGACAACACTGTTTAGGCTCAGTTAATACAACCGTAGTGGGTCGTAACTATTCCAACCTGTACTTGTGTGTTTTTGTTGATCGCAATTCAAGTTCTATCACTCCCACTCTTTTCAAAATTTGTTCAACACTTCGCGTTTACTTATCTCAAAAAGAACGAAGACATTTTCGAATGAAAACCATTTAACAATTATTATATTACAATTAAGAAAGAATATAATCCAATTAAGTAAGGACATTTTTCAGAGAGTTTAAGCTGGAACACTGTACAAGACGAATTATTATTCTTGCTTTCTAAAATTATAACAATGAAGATTAAAGTTGAATAATCGACTATACGTAAAAGCCACCAATTCTCAATAGCAATATGATGTTTTATGTATTAGTAAATGGCAGTTTAATTCCATACTTACATTCCTTTTTTGCCTTATATGTTATCTATATAGAGGGAAAGACTGTTTATCGACTTTACTTGGAAACACAGCCTCTAAAAATCATGTTTCGTATTTTCGAACTACTGTACTTTCTGTCAAGTATGTGATTCAGCAAGCTTATAATTCATATATATATATATATATATATATATATATATATATATATATATATATATATATATATATGCAAACCCTATACATCGTACACATACCAATACTCGGCCAGCGGGATTCACGTAGTCCACGATCGTCCAGAGAACGGCAAAAAGTCTCCCGAGAGGCTGGAATTCTCAGGCGCGGCAAACTGCGAACCTGTTGAGACAAATTGCGGATAACAAGAGGCGAGGCGAGCTGGCCAGAAGGACCTGCAGGTTGGGGTAGGGGGAGGCGACCACATCGTCTCAACAGGCCCCTGCCAGGCCGCTACTTGGTCAGCCCGACCGCGCCGCGGCCTGGCACGGCAGCTCGCGTTGACACTCGAGAATATAGAGAGGTCGAGCGCAACGCAGCGCCACTCGCGTCGGCCACTCGTCGTGCGATTTAATATTCAGACGCTCGGCGGCGTTAAAGCGGAGGAATTCCACGCCGCACGAGAAAATGTTTCTGAGGAGGAGGAGGAGGAGGAGAAGGAAGGGAAGGCCAACACACGCACGCGACGAGAGCCCGGAGGGGAAAAGGACTGAAATTATGTACAAAACGCGTAAATGAAAATCGTCGACAGAATTTCGCCGACACGGAATGTAAACCTCGAGAGAATATTTGACAAAATTAAAATATTTATGTAACATTCCCACTCGGGGCTTGAGAGACTTTTCAATAATATTCACGACAACGTGATGATTCATAATGTCTCGTAAAACTCGCGGTAGTTAAAATACAATTGTCTCATTTTGTCAATTTGAAAATAGAAATTTTAGCATTTACCGCCGGTTTACATCTGAAATATTTCTTTACTTAAAACAGTAACTCGTGCTATTATAGTATTTATACTTTGAACTTTTTGAGAATGCAAAAAGGAAGATTTTGTCAAAACGCTTATATTAACAGAAAGAAATACTTCACGCAACGCAAATAATAACATTTCATATAAGGGACGGATTCACAAAAGCGCCCTATTTCACAAATCTACCCCTACTGCAGCTGAATATTCCACGAGTTAACCCAGTTGTTTTCGGAACGAGCGTCGAAATTCTCGGGATAAAAGCGGTTTCACGAACGAACGGGAATCGATAAATTCACTTCAATTACCCTTGTTCCAGCAAAATACGCCTAATACCACATGCATGACGTCAGCCAGTTATTGCTCATAGAATCGAACCCGGCGCCGCTCCAGTGAACCTGAATCGTAGCGATCACAAGGAGCGGCCCCACGGCGTCGGCGCGTATCCACTTTCCCGTGTTTATAGGAACTTAGTATACTCATAAGCCTAACAATTTTTATTACCATCAATACCTCTCAAATAAATTTCATATTGTTCCGGAGAGGCAGGGGAAGGTCGGCAGGTAGTCGGGGGCGGGGGCGGGAGCGGGAGCGGGGGCGGAGGCGCGGCCGGATATTGGCTGGTGGCGTTGCCGGGAGACGCCTCTCCCAGCGCGCATTCCGCGCCCGCCCCGCCCCGCCCCGCCCCGCCCCGCCCCGCCCCGCCCACGCGCCGGCCCCAGCAGGTGGCACTGTTAGCGCAGCGTGGAGTTATTGCCTGGCTGCGGGCTCGGCAGCCGAGGGTGCGGGGCGGAGGCGAGGACGGGGACGGGGACGTGGACGAGGACGAGGACTCGCGAGGCGGCAGGAGGAGGAGAAGGGGGAGGGGAGGGGGAGGAAGGGGCGCGAGGATAATGTGCAATATCTCCTCGCGTGCGACGAGTTCGCGGGGCGCGCTCCCGCTTGCGATCCGTTTTCCCATCGGTGGATCCGCGCCGGCGACGTTTGACGATTCCCTCCGCATCCATGGCTTCCATTGCTGCACGCGCCCCGCCCCGCCCCGTCCCCGCCGCCCGGCACGGGACCGAGCGAGCGAACCGCCCGAGCCGCCTCTCCCGCCGCCCATCGTCCCGAATCGCTCGAAACCGCCGGTAATAAATTTCGGCCTTTTTCATTCGCCGATTTTTACTTAGAATTTTACGGGAAGGCGAACGGATGCTGAGCTCCGGTCTTTACGCTTTTATTTGCGTCCATCGCTTGTTTGTACGAGAACCATGTTTATTGGGAGTACTTTTTCGAAACAGCCTGTCATCGATGTACAAGTGAAATTCACCAAGTCTAAGCATGCTTGGATATAAATCAAGTTGAAGTTGATTCAAAAAGTCTACTCAATATTTTTTCCAAAATTCGAAATATAACGTTTTTAACACTAACTTCAATATGTAATATTGCTTTTAAAACACAAAAGAATATTAGATTCAGAGATAAAACTTAACTGCATATTTTCACTGTTTTGTGGCTTTATTGCTGGTATAAAAACAGGTTCTTTCTCGCATTGGTAACAGTTAAGTATTAATACCGCAATATCTGTCCACTTCTTCACATCTCATTTGCAAAACACACCTATTACATTACCAAACATATCGCAATAGGCGCGGAAACTAATTCTTTTAATTAATACATCAACACAAATTCTACAATCCAAGCCTACGTTCCATACAGTGAAAACATTGCGAAGTTGAAAATAAGAATTCTTAGAATTTCAAACTGCCGTACCGGCTGGGTTCAGCTCACTGTCGCTGCCTCTGCAGCGACTCTGACCCAGGTGCCCTAGGATTCGAGTTCCGGCTGTGACTGGACACATCCTAGATAGCTAGATCGAATTCAGCGGCTGTCTGGCAGAGAATTTTATCGGCCGGCTTCTTCGATCAGCCAACCAACACCACGGAAAGACAGAGCAGTACCCTAACAACGCCGCGGACGTAATACTTCCTTCCACTTCTCTGTTTTCTCCCCTCTCCACATTCACTTACATGCACTCCATATATCACACATATCAAGAGAATGGTCGGTGCTTAGTGCTTGACCCGGCTGAGGCGGTGCGACACTGGATGAGATACCTGGTAATGGAAATCGTTTGTAAACCAAACCAACGTGTAGGTCGGCACAGGATCTCACTATCCAGCAGCATCATCTCCTGGTAAAAAAGATCTCACTACACTAACTGGAGTAATGACTCGGTTGATAGGCCCGAAATCATCAATCAATCTGCAGTGTCATGCGTTTGTCGCATTGCGACCTGGTAACTAGTCAAAACCTAGCAAAAGAAACGCAGGAAATTCTAATTTCAGATATCGAAAATTACATAAATAACGTAAAACTACTCATATTTTAAAAAACTGTATATGACCTTATTTAAAGATTTAATTTTGCAGAACATACTGCATTAGATACAAAATCTTTATATTCAATGTTCTTGTTTAGAAATGTTCATTTTTTACAATTTTTGAAAATACAGTTCACTGAAAGAGTATTCTGCACAAGTTGTATACACTACTTTGCTGTAATCGAGAAAAAATTAAAGAAAAAGTGTCATCTTTTATGCAAAAATAATTTTTTAAAAACTGCCTTTATTTCTCGCAAATTACGTGATAACTTATCATATTTTTTTAACAAACTCTGCAAGACCTTATTTAAAAAGCTGACTTCGAAGAACAGATTTCATAAAGATACAAATCTCGTTTCAATTTTGGAGCTGTAGGAAGACGCCAAACAAATTCAATGAAACCAAAGAGTTCAACGAAAATGAGACAATCTGTTTTTTAAACGACCTTTGCTCTATGCTAAGTAAAAATGTAATTAAAAATGTAAATCAAATGTTGAGAAAAATTTGAAAGCGTTGTTGAGGCTTTATGAAAAGCACCCTCATAATTTAAATATTCGTTCCTAATTCGTAGGGTTTCTAGTTCCGCCAGATCGTCGGGAAATTCCAATTTTGGAGAACGTCGTATAAACGAAATAGACTCTAAAGTTGCACACAGGCGGATGGACAGACAGATGTTTTGTTGTCAGCTAATTTTTCAGAGTCAAGGACACACGAAACGCAGATTTTCAGTTCACAAGTGTTAGAGTAAGTAATTTACAACATATATGATCAATAATTATCCACATTTTCAGCATCAGGGCTTTACAACATGATTATTTCTGTAGAAACTTTACAATACTGTCACTATACTGTATAAGTGGTATTAATAATGTCAACAAAAAAAAAAAACAAAAAACAATGATGCAGAAAACCCTAACTCGAAGATTTCAACGACATTACGAAGCAAAGAATAAGAAGGTGTGTTACTTAGCTATGAAAGCAACTACAAAAATATGAAAATTGAACAAAAAATAATATTCACTAAATAAATATACAATATAATCATGTGTGTGAGGTAAAAACAAGTTATGAAAAGTAAAATATATTAAACTGGTTTAGAAAACATACATCCAAGGAGCAATTTTGAAAAATATTGCTAGAACATAGTTTATAGAGGTCAGATATTCGTATTTCCACAATGGTAGATAGTTCACTGATCACACAAATATTCAATAACAAAGAACTAAACGAACAGCAGTACAAAGGGCGATATGAACGCTGACTAGCAAACAGTGAACCACACACATTTTTTGTCATTTTTCTTCAGCAGCACGGAGAAAGCTGGGTGAATGCGCAGCATCAAACGGGCCGGGCGAAACCGCGGCCGCAGCGCGCTCAAGTGAAGCGAACCAGCAACAGCGCCGCGACCGCATCACAGCGGCGCAGCGCGCAACGCACGAGGGAGCGGGCCCTCACTCCACGCGCCCCTCGTCACCCGCACCCGCCGCCCCACACCCTGCCCATACGCCATCCCTCTTCCCGGCGCCCTCGCCCGCCCGCGTTCGCCCGCACGCGCTCGGTCGCCCGCCCGCTCGCGTCAGGTCGCCCACGCCCGGTCGCCCTCGTCCGGTTACCCTTGCTCGCCCGGTCGCCCATTCGCCCTAACGCGCCCAGTCGCCCTCAACTGCCCGCTGCCAACCCGTCGCCCTCGCCCGGTCGCCCTCGCCCGGTCGCCCTCGCCCGATCGCCCTCCCCGATCACCCATGCCCGGTCGCCCTCGTTCGGTTACCCTTGCTCGCCCGGTCGCTCAATCGCCCTAACGCGCCCAGTCGCCCTCAATTGCCCGCTCCCGTTCCGTCACCCTCGCCCGGTCGCCCTCATCTGCCTGCTCCCGCCCCGTCGCCCGCTCCCACCAGTTCGCCCTCAACTATTTGCTCCCACCCTGTTGCCCTCGGCCAGTCGCCCTCAACTGATCGCCCTCACCCAGCTGCCCCGCTCGATCGTTTGCCCCCGCTCGATCACCCTCTCCCAGTCGACCTCGTCAATTCGTCCTAGCCCATTCACCTTCGTCCAATCAGACCCCTTCATTCGCCTTTCCATAGTTGATCTCGCCCATTCGCCCACACGCGGTCACCCTCGGCAAGTCGACTTTTGCCAGCCGACCTCGTCCAAGTACCCTCGTCTATTCTTCTTCGCCCAAAGCTTTTTCGTTCATTAGCCTTCGTCCAGTAATCCTCGGACTCTGTATACAGTATGTGTAAGTCTTGATCCACGCGTACTTTTCCTACCTTTCACACTGTTCTGTACCCTAGTCGTGCCTCCTAATGATGATGTCCAGATCACTCCCTTCCACTCCTCTGTTTCGCGACCGTTCTGCATTCCTTTCAGTAGTTGCCAACACGTCAGATCCCAACGCTCACACGCTTAACAGACTTGTTTCCAACCCCAATTTCCCAACCTTCTTCTTCGCAAAGTACATCTCTTCTCTGCATCTCTCACCCTCTTGTCCTCCATCTCTCCAGTTCTCAATGAACCATTTTGCAACTCCTCCTCATGTCGAACAATATTTCGCTTATCGGTCATGATTCCCCAAACACTGTTAAATTACCTACTATGCATTTGTTATTCGCTTTTCATAAAAATATTTCTCATTTCCCTGCTACATCATTTCTCGGTCACATCAAAACCCCGCTTTCTAAGAACCAATATGTTTCTATCATTTTTCTTTGCATTCCGTTCTTGGACTTGCATCACACACATTCCATTGCAATTGAGGACTTGCTTACAAGAATGAAACAAATCAAAAGTTCCATATCTCGAGATATTTCACTTAGTTATTTCTTGCAACTGGAGATCTTTGTTGGGACATTTCATTTAGGCAAGTGCCAAACACAATGAAGGTGGAAAAAATCATTAATTCATTACTAAGTGTCTATGGAATGAAATTTTCTGTTTCGTACTAGTTTGGTTCTTGTAAAAAAAAAACAAATCATAACGGAAAATTATATAGCAATTACTGTATTTCCCTTCTTATTGCAGCTCCCGATGCACCATTGAACATCAATTTTCACTTATCCATCACTTCCCACTTTAGGAAAAGCATCAACGCATTCAAACCCCCAAGTTCTTCTTAACAGGGCCTCTCTGCCCCCCCCCCCCCTTCCAAAGCAGCGACCTCCGCCGGCGCTTCCCCATCGGTGTCCCAGGGCACGCTGAACTGCGGTCGCAGCCATTTGCTGCCACCAGGGGCGCTGCTGCCCCCCCCCCCTTACACAGCCATGGCTCTTCCACGTGCATCTCTCCTCTCGGCTTTCAATGTTTCCAAACATGCGTGGTACTCAAAATTTGTCGTTTATGTTGTGTGCCAACGGTGACCACACAGAGCGACTAGCGACCCGAATGGGCCACTTCTAGCGAGTGTGTGGCTCTTAACATACAAAGCTCCCAGGCTGAACGGAATATTAAGTAATTCTGCGCAGAGTTATTTGCTTATTCAGATTATCTTATTCGTTGGTAGATTATTTTGTGTTTCCGAACGCATCAACGGTCATTAGTGTAGTGCATTTTATATCGAGACAGATGGCTGTGATCCTCTTCTGCTCGACCTTGAGATTCGGCGCCGACCTTCACAACGGTTTGCGGGATTTTCCCTCTTCTAAGTTGTCCCCTCCTCTGCAACCAGACCGCCTACTCAGCGAGGATACGCCCAACATGCGTGGTAGTGTAGTGCATGTAAGTTCGTTTGTGAATGTGTAAGGGCAGAGTATAGAACAAGGAAGAGGAAGGAGAGATTGCGCACTGTTCGGGTTCTGCCATTTACCTCGCTTTGATTTGTGAAACACTGATAACTATTGATAATAAGACCAATCAGTCGGTAGCATTCTGCTCCAACATCTTATTTGTATTAGACACTCCATTCAATAATACGTTTGTTCAATCTAAACAACTGTCAGTTACAACCGCTGCGAATGGTTATAACTGAACTACTGAAAACTTTCTTAACCAAAACATACCAGGTTTCATGCATTTTGCTGCCAAGTTTATCAATTGAAAAAGTCCATGTTACTAAAACGCTTTGTAATTTAAATGTTTTCAGGCTTTTTATTAACAGTGAGAAAGCAATAGTTTTGGTTCACAGTTACGGAGGTTGAAATTGGTTTCGATCGATTACGGTATTTTCTTCGGAGTCCTTTTTTTAAATTTTTGTGTGTAATTATACATATTTCTCTCAAACCTACATACGTGCTCACTAACGTGGCATTATTTAATAAAAATAAACAGTACGTGACTGTTTCATATTGTAATTAAAGATAGTTTTTCCTATTGCGTTTCTTCTCCGTTACAAATACAACTTAAAAATAAATGTGTTTAACTTTCGAAGAAATAATGTGGTTCGTCCCTCAAATTCGTCGCTTCCGTTGCTCAAGTAGCTTGTCCCCCATCATATCAATACTTTTTCTCTACCACGTCTTTAGAACCAAAACCTAATCCCATGATAATACTTTTCAATTATTAAAAAAATGTGACACTTCCTTTTCGATATGGTTTAATTTCCAGGTGAAAAATAATAATTACGCAAACAAATTTGGTACTATTATCATTCGGGGAACGGTTTTTTAACTATTTTCAGTATTATACGAACATATTTTGTTGGGTTTACTATTGCAAGTGTCTATAGCAGAACGCTACAATCTGAGTCAGCAGATTCAGATGTCCGTTGATTAAACTGATTAGATGTTGATTAGATTACCATGGTAATCTGTGGATCGGCAGCGGCGCTACAGAAGCAAAACACTCCCTTACCTGATTTTGCCAACAACTTAAATCTACGAAAGTGGCAGGTGTTGAAGGTGAACGTAAGGCGTTTCGTTAAATCGAGAGAAAAAGAGAGAACATCTGAATAAAGTATTTAAACGGCAAAATCGGAAACATGTTGAAAAAATTTACACACCTTCTGATAAGCAGAAATGTTATGAAAAGGAAAATACACGCCATTACGTAACTCAGATATCTGTGTTCTTATTCGGTCTACCATCAATAAATTGATACTTCTCGAATGCGATGAATCCGGGGGCTTGTAGGTGACGCCTCCACTCTCCCAACCCCTCGAAGCTTGGGGACAAGGCCTTTACGGTAAATAGCAGTGATATTACCACTTTTAGGACAGCGGTCGGCCCGGTTCGGTGTATGGGATAGAGCGATTGCGCTTCGCGTCTCTATGTCCGTACTGCCGCGATGCCGCTCGCCTGTCGAAGTTCACAGAAGTTCACTGCGAGTTCACCCGGAAATGTGGTCGTGCGCAGGCGAAATTCAGTGTATTTCGCGGTAGACACAACTAACGCCATTACCCGTGATGCGGCCTGGTCACTGGACTGCATTACTCGTCACTTTCATTTAAATCGCAATCTACTCTCCTAAATCTGGTCGGGGTGTACCGACGAATTACTGGCTGTTATGCGAAGCAGTCGATGCGTTAGGAGTGGCGGGTGGTGCGTCCTGGGGGCATGGAGCGCCGGCACAGCGTGGCCGGAGCGGGAGCTCCAGAAAAAGCGAGCGCGCGCTGAAGAAACCAAAAATCAATTGAATTGATCTACTCGGCGAGAAAGTGCTCCCAGCCTCCCTCCCTCCCACGCCTCCCAAGGCCCATCGTAGTTGATGTGTGCCTTTCGAATTGGCGAGTCTGGAGGGGATAATAAATACCCTATCACTTTGAACCACAGAGCTATGTTATATTCACCGCCAGTACTCGGCGGTTCAATCCCGGACTTCTGAGAATGTTTCCTACTTATGCGTTGCTCGTAGCAGCCAGACACCGTCCTTCACGCAAGCCGGTTGAGCCGACCTCAAGCACCGCTAGCCGAGAGGAAGCAACAGGGAAGAGTAAACGTGGAGTAGCGGGGGTTGCCAGCAATTGAAATAATGACCAAAGCTTAATAAATTCCAACGACGCACAATGCAGCGCGCTGTTTAGCCACAATAATAAAGGTTGAGCTTTACCAGGAAACTATTCCCTTCGCGTCTCTTTCATCTTTTGCATTTAGATTATTGTGTACGAATAAAACATTTTAACTGATTAATTTGCAACACAAAGGTTTTTTTTGTTAGTTTTTCGTCGCGAATTGGCCTTTTTGTCGACCCCGCGAGCGTGCAGTTTTATCCACCAAGGCCTAGTAACACTTTTTTCTTGGGGTAAGTACATAAACATAACTAGGGAAGATCAGCATATCTGCTGAGTCCCTCAGGGTTGTTAGCACTGGGGGTGTGGAAGATGAAATTATGCTTATGAGCGGTGAGAGGACAACACATAGATACAAACACAAATACACCCATGCCCAAGGCGAGGCTCGAACCCGTGATCTCGGCTACCTGACCAACACAAAAGTGTTTTTATTATTATTACTATTATTTAGTAAGTCAATAGTAATTTACACTGCATATGATGCAGGAAAGTTAAAACATCTTTTACTGCAAAGAACCAAGGGCCAATCTCGGTAATCGTTCTCAGAATCTCTGAGGATTTCTGAACTTTTGGATATTGGAAAATATAATTTATTTTGCACCCATTGCATTACAATATCATAACTTTCACATAAATTCAAAAACATAAAAGACTGTGAAGAGAAGTTGACATTTTAATGAGGATGTATATATTTTATCACGCTTCTCTTCAATTCTCGTAGATCGCAAACTTGAAGTGGCGACCTTTCACTTGTGCCTTTTTACGTGACGATTATGTTTTAAGATCTGAGAATAAGTCAATGTTTTGTGTGCACTTCATCTGTCGTTGAATAAGCTGTACGCATACTTCTAAAAGCATAGCATGTGTCACATGGGAAAGTCAACATGAGACACAGATGGGTTGACAATTACAGAGTCACGCTATTCGTCTCGTTGGTGTAGTGACGCTCGCATACAAATCATTCGTACTACGTTATTTTAACATTTCACTAGACGTCAAGTCATCCAGTATGAACACAAAAGCTACGATGACAAGTAATAACTTTACATTGTGGCAACTGGAAAATAATTAATGATTGAATATTTTTAATTAACTAAATAAATTGATTTAATTAATCAAATTTCCGCTTTTCATTTCATTCTTCGCTTTTCAACGAGTTAAAAATCACTGTCCGAAATTTTACAATTGCCATAGAAAGCACTGCTTGAAAGGCACACAACTTCTAATAATCATACATTTCAATGTTCTCGGCGATTGCTAGACGTAGCAATTAATCATGTTTCTTTTAATTGGATTCCAAAATTGTGGAAAATACCGACGCTTTATCAGTTTTGGGACTGGGATTTGAGGGAAAAATACGAAAAAGAAAGAAAAGGTAAAAAAGAAGTAAGAAAGCAAAGATAGAAAGAAAGAAAGAAAAAGAAAGAAAAACAGAAAAACTGAAAAAGAAAGGAAAACACAAAAAAAAGAAAAAAAAGAAAGAAAGAAAGAAAAAGAAAGAAGAAGAAAAGAAAGAAAAGAAAAGTGATTCAAACAAAAGCAACTTGAAAAGGTGGGCCTAGTTTCTGAATTGATGAAAATGTACCTGAAAACAGTTTAAACAATTATAAATATACTATAAATTGATTTTGTAAAAGTATTTGAATACTCCACACGTAAGGAATAATTGACGCATTTTAAAATCGACTATTTTAAAAGTTTCCAAGTGAAACAAAATATTTGAAAGAAGAATACTAGTAGTGGTGGTGTTTTCATTGGTCTTCGCTTTCAAGAAGAATAGTAAGAAAAAAATTGGAAACAGGGCACAACATAGGTTTTTTCCAAAATATTAACGGAACTAATGTAGTAAGTACAAGTAGTTATTTATAAAAATGTCGTTTAGAGGTTAGCTTAAAATTAAAGCGAACAAATATAGAGTAAGACATGCATTTATTAGTTATTAAAACGTTAAAAACTATTTCTATTATTTTTTGATGCGGTCCTCCCGCCCTACATGTTTTCTTTTTCAGAAGCCACCAAATGAAGTGTGAAATGAATGAATCGTCCGTGCCGCTGCGTGGCGGCATCGGAGCGTTCGTCTTCCGCAACAAAGGAGCGCGTCGTCCGGTGCTGCGCGCGGCGAAAGCGCGTTCCCCAAGCCCCGATGCCCTCCGCGCGGGCGGCATCGCTTCCCGCGCCGGTCGCTCTGCTCCGCTCCGCTCGCTCCGCCCGCGCTGCCCGCGTCGCCCGCGCCGCCGCGCTGCGTCCACCCTCCCGCCTCTCCGCTCCGCTCCTCTCCTCGCCCCCCGCCGCCGCGCGCATCGCCCGCGCCGCCGCGGGGGCGGAGCCAGCGCGCCATTGGCCCGCACACCGCGCCACTCCTACCAACCAACCGGCTCCTCTCCTCCCCCGACGCCCGCGCCGCCCGCGCCCCGCGCGCCGCCGCCGCCGCCGCCGCCTCCGCCGCCGCCGCGGGGCCGCCCCGGCCCGCCTCGGCTCGGCTCGCTCGCCCGCGCCCGTGACAAAAGTTGTTCCACCATGATTCGGCTCGTATTAAAATCTTGAGCCGCGCGGCAATCGGGAAGCGATCAGTCGCCTTGTCGCCGGAGCGAGGAGGGGCTTTCCGGGCAGCCACGCGGCGCGCGCCACGGGCACGCAGCAGCGGCAGCGGCAGCGGCAGCGGCAGCAGCAGCGGCAGCGGGACGCGAGAGCGACGCGGGGGGCAGCACAGTCGGCAGCGCGGCCAGCGCGCCTCCACGCCCGCCCGCGCGCTCGCCCGCGCGCCCGTCGCGACCGCCCGCGAGTGCTTCGGCCGGCCGCGCGGCCCGCGCCCCCGCGCCTCCGCGCCCGGCGAGCACCGGCAGCGGCGGCGGCGGCGCCCGTCTTCTCTCCCGTGAAGTGTTCCCCCTCACCGCGGCAAGATTCTGTCCTCACTCGCGCTGAGGCCGGGGCCGCCCTCCGCTGGAGCCATGCTCAACAACCTGGCCGTCTCCGCTGGAGGCCTCGGCGGCCTGGGAGGTAAGCCCCGTCAGGCCCCGCTCGGGCCCGCGCCCGCAACCACCTTTCCCTCTTCATATCCCTCATCAAGCCGAGCGCAAATTCGCACTAATTGTTTGGGTTTACGGAGCCGTGGCGGCGGCGGTGGCGGCGGCGGTGGGGGCGGGGGAGGCGGCGGAGGCGGCGAAGGCTCCCGAGCGAGCGCCGCGCTGCGTCTCTGTCCGTCCGGCGCGCGCCGCTGCGTCGCTGTCTCTCTCGCCGCCGCCACCGCCGCCACCGTCGCCTCCGCGCGCACACACTCCCTCTCATTAGGAACTTCCCTTTTGATAGGTGAACTAAGGGATTAAATTGAGTTAGGAGCGCCGCACCCAAATTAAAGCCAATTCTGGAGGTAGCCTATTCCAGCTCCGCCCGCTAAATATAATCAATTTGCTGGCGCTCCTGCCCCGACGGCGCCGGCGGAGGCGGAGGCCCGGCCCTGCCAGTGCCGCGCGGGCAGCAAGCGTCTTCGGCGGGCGGGCCGGCCCGCCGGCCCACCCACCCGACGCCGCACTCCTTCACCTTCTCGCTTTTCTCCTCGCGCGCTGCCCGCATGTCGTGATGGTGTTCTGTGCGTTCTGAGGTGTGTGGTTCTCTGGTGTGGAGATGCCTTCGGCTTCTAGCGTCGGTGTCTCCGAGGAATAGCCGGATAATGTAAATGGCATTCTTATTTTTTTTAGTGGAGTTATTGTTTGTATGTTGTAGTCTTAGAGGCAATATTGGACCCTACTGAAAGTGTACACAAGAAAAACTGGGATTCTTAGCAGCGTACGAGGGAGGAGACTGATATTGGTTATACAGTAATATGTGCCTCTTGTTCTATTGTGTTATTAATTACCGTTTTGTAATATTTGAAACACACATACATCTCATTCACGTGCCGGTTCTCCGTCTTTTGTACAGAAGCTTCGTCAAATCTACGACCTCATGGCATTCTCAGTTTTACTGTCGAATGCTGTTCTTAATTTCATATCATTGTCACGAATATTTCATTATATTATAGCATCGCTGAATCATAACGCAGTGCTTCTTACAAAAAAAAAAAATAGAATGTAACTTTACATTTCTGTTCTTTACTAGTTTTGGGTAGCAACGCTCATGTTTTGAGCACATTTTCATTCACTCAATAATCAGTTTGAGAATTGTTGAACAGCTATTGCACATCTCATATCTCAAAATCTCAATATTGTTTGGATTTTTTGCAACGAATTAATTTTTATAACAGAGAAACTGTATTAAATTTTGCAATCTTTGTGTCACATCATGATAACTCTAATTCAGTGTCTCGTGGAACGAACAAAATGCTCATATTCGTTGAACTTCGCGTGCAACTATTTAATCAGAACTTAAAATTGAACTAATGATCTCATGGCAAAATAAAAAGTGATCGCCACATCATATATTCAGATATCCCGTCTTTGTCTTATTTAGTCTTATCTAATATTTAGAGTTAAAAGGAGATGACGTTGTGTGATCTGAAAGTAATTTATCATTCATTAAGTAATTTCGGAAGTAAAACAAACCAAAGTTTGCGACCATGGATGAAACAAAATTTGTAAGGACGGAATTGTATTCCAAAATTAAAAAATATTTTTTGTCTAACACAAAGCACAACTCATGAAAAGAAAGTCAAAGAATCGATACTTGTTATTTACAGTTATTTATATTATTATTTTTACAGAGCAATGGATACAGCCCATTTTACGAAAGTTTGACAGGAACAATATCATAGTACCACAAATTGCTATATTCTAGATAAAGGCAATGAGAGTGTGTCACCTTTGGTATTCTTGTCAATAATCAAGAAGTCTACCATTGTTGTTCGATTAATGTAGTATTCTATGCTACGATAGTGTGAGAGTGTTGTAAATTTTGGAAATGCTGATTTAAGATGGGCGTAAGTAATCTTTTAGGGAGTCTGGAGCGGATGTTTGTTTGCTAAGTCAGATACATAGGAAGTACTGTAATACGGATTGATCAATAATTAATCTTCATTGTACTTTAACCTGTATAACGACATTGCATCACAACGAATTTCTCGTCGTATCTCGAGCTCCTTACTTCACAAAAAAGCAACAACATTTCGTTCTCAAGACTTCCGCGAAAAACTGACAGAAAGAAAACAGCACACGACCCTACGGAGAGAGAAAGAATGCCCGAAAAAATAAACGCGAGCGGCGAAACCAAGAAAAAGGTGAATATTTGCTCCGACGGTCGTCACGGGCCAGAGGTAAGCGCGCCGAGCGGGAAAATATGGCCTAGACGGCCGCGCATATGGAGAGCGACCGTTTTGAGCTCGCTTTATCCGTCCCCGCCAGGCATGTCCCGGGTGGTGGTAGGGGGTGGGGTGGATAGGTGGAGAGACTAGGCGGGTAGCACCTCTAGAAAAGCCCTACCAGAATAAAAATCCAGCCAAATGTTGTGCGATTGTTAATTGGGTTTCTCTTTAGGAACTTTCAAATAATAAGAGATTTTATTTTACATTTACGGAGAAGAATATTTTGTAAACACATGATATCATGGTTCAATAATTTTAGTTTACTGGCCTCTATAAATGAATTGGAAAATAATATTTCTTGACTTTCTGTTGTGGGGGAGGCACTTTTTACCAGGTGTTGTCTCTTCGGTGATTTATTTCGTCTTCTGTATGGTAACAATAAGCATGAAGACAAGACAACAGTTATATATCACACCATCACCGCAAATTCAAGTTCAGTGTTCAGTGTTCAGTTACTCGCGCCAAATTTTCATCTCGCGGAGGGGGTTACAACATCTACCATGTGTGTTAGAGCTGAGAAGAAGACGAAATACATCACGGAACGTCGACATGTGGCAGAAAACGTTCACTCACGAACGACAAGAACAGTTCTTTAACTGACGCTATGTCCTTTTACATCCCTTTGAGACGCCAACGTGCCAACACTTGTTACCCGGATTTGGCTGAAGGGTTAGGGAAAAAAAGGTCTCCGCCAGTTTAGCGCTGAATGTCGTGGGGCGCCGGGGCCGCTCCTGCCGTCTAGCCCGCCCGCACCGGTCCCGGCTCGGGGGGCCGCCGCCGTCGCCGCCGCCGCCAGGGCGCGCTGAGCAGCTCGGCGCGGCGCGGCGACGTCAACGCGGTCGTAAGGGCTGCTATGAGGCGTTTGGGGTTACGAGCGCGGCCGCCGCGCCGGGGGGAATTGTTCCGTCGAGGACTGGCGAAGCGGCTGTGGGAGAGGCCTTTCACAGACTGCCAGCCAAGAAGCGAGCGTTTTCAATGGCAAGCTCTGACTTCTTTTCAGACTTTCGGTTGCCCAATTTTGCTGAAAACGCTCTTGGCTATCTTTTTTCACAGTTCGACTTAGAACATTAAAAATCGGTGGATGGACGGTCCAGATCTCAAGAAAATTTGCACAGATTGTCTTTCCCTCCCATACGTCATATTCCATTTTAAGTTGGTTTTGACGTTAAATTTTAAAAAACCACTTAGATGATTAGAGAATGACCTCGGAAAATAAATATTGAATGAAATTAATTGCATGTAATATGTTTCAAATTATAAATAATACCGCTTTCATGGTACTATGACGTAATATAACGACTTAGAACATTAAAAATCGGTGGATGGACGGTTCGGATCTTAAGAAAATTTGCACAGATTGTCTTTCCCTCCCATACGTCATATTCCATTTTAAGTTGGTTTTGACGTTAAATTTTAAAAAAACCACTTAGATGATTAGAGAATGACCTCGGAAAATAAATATTGAATGAAATTAATTGCATGTAATGTGTTTCAAATTATAAAGAATACCGCTTTCATGGTACTATGACGTAATATAACTGCCAATAAAATACAAAACTGGATAAATTATTAAAATAATATTTTTGGTAATTTTGAAACAAAAGCACATGTATAAAATTTGTCTTGACGAAAAACATCGATTTTCAAAAACCCTGGAACCATTTACTTTTCCATTTCCAAAGAAGGAAAATACTAAATAAAAATTCTGTCTCAGATTCATGATTTAGTAATGCCAGTTTTATGTTCGCGGAAAATAAAATAAAAAGCAACTCAGAAAACTGTTACAAACATTCTTCTCTCTCTTACATTTCCTCTTTGTTAAAATATGCATAACTGTATTTTGCACTAACGGTAGAAAAATGGAGGTAGCTTTGTTCACGAATTTTTTACTCTTTTTTACTTTCTGAAATTAAGAATTTTGAATTAAAATTTTTTTTTGGAATAATTTTTGTTGTTGATTTCACCAACGAATAGAATTTAACAATGTATCAATAATTTAATGTGTTTCGTTTAGTTAGCAATTACCTTCTAAAGATACATTTTCTTAGTCCTTTTAGTGTCAAAAGAATACAGATAGCATTCTTAAAATATAATTTTGTGCACACGCTTGTAAAATAACCATGTATAATGTATTTTGTTCCTCTTTTGACTGTAGACAAACGTAGAAATTCGTTTAAAACTTGTGTTTGTACTTCAGTTATCTACTTCTAACAATGAATAGCACTTTTATCACGTACAGTTTTCTTTCAAGCAGTCAAATCATACAAAAAAGTTCTAATTAGTTAAAAAATAAGAGTAAAAAATGGTTGTGTAATATATTATCAAGAAATATCAATAAAATAATAAATATACTTATTCTCTAGGGATTCTGCTAACTGAATTGAAAGTAAAAAATTTACAATTATACAATGAGAATTAGAAATTATCATGTAATCATTGTACAATGCCTGATTCGAACTTAGTTTTTTATCTTTAAACATACTTGTCAATAACTGTTATCTAAATTCAGAATTAATTTTAACAAAAAATAAGAAACAAGAAATCTGAATTTTTGGCACAGTCACTTTTTAAAATTATAGAATCCAAAAACTGTGATTCATTGCATTAACAAATATAGTATAACACAAATCATTGCCAACAAAGGTCGTTTGGAAATATTTCGCGAATAGTAAGACTCGTTCGGAGAGCAAAGTCTTTAAGTAAATACATCGTAATACTTATAATATGGACGGTGCAGAATTGGAATAAATCAGAACATAAATTAAAATATAAAATTTTCAGTGCTCCAAAAACAGCTTGAAAAAACATTATTTTAAAATTGTTCCATGTACATTTTTAAAAGAAATATTTATTTCATTTCTGTTCATCAGTTCATGTTTTTTTATCTTCTTGATCTGAATATACTATTATACTCGTACATTAAGGACATTTACTTAAAGACTTTTATCTCCAAACGAGTCATATTTCGCGAAATATTTCTAAATGAATTTTGTTGGCAATGACTTATATTACATTTATCCTTATATTCCATTTTTACTTTCCCTCCCTGTAGTATAGTATGACCACGAAATAGTAGCTCTCTTATTTGTTTTGGGAGAAATATATTGGAATTACCTCAAGAATATGATCTTGAATTTTTGGAAATAAAATCCATGCTTAAGTTTCCTTACAGCTGTAACTTTGCACACACTTCAGGATTCAGGTATTTTACTTCTGGTTCAAAGACGGTTTATATTGGCGCAGGTGACGAGGAGATACAAGTAATCTTGTACCCGAAAATCGGAATATTTATAACGATGAGTGAATGTGTCCGGGATAATTCTTTTGAATTAGAACCTTTTGATACGAAACAAGGTAAATAGGTACGTCAGGAGTGGGAGTTAGTTCTGCCGTTGCGGAGATTAAGACATTTTCATTTTTATTACTTTGCATGAATCCTCTATGACATTTACAAAATTTTTCGGAATTTTTTTTACTCCAGCCGAAGAACGTATTACATAATTGCAACGTATGTAATTACAGTATAGTTACAATTTTCCTTAAAACCTCTGAAATTATAATACAGCAAAAATCTTTATATTTTAAACACAACGGGGTTTCGTTTAGAAATAATTTGGGCTTTCTACTTATCCCAATTTCGTGATTTCCACTTGATATGAAATGTAATGGTCTCCAAATGTTTGCTTGCTAACCAGTTTTATAACGTAAACATTATATTTAAATAATATTATAAAATCAGTAGAATTAATGCTTATTGGCCGTGGCCGTCATTTGTTTCTTATTTTATTGTGTGAGTTGTAATCGATCTATTGAAAGTATTCGATATTTCCTCTTTGAGGAAACCTATGAGAGTGAGATTGTTGGCGAAGCGAAATCAGCGTGTTTTCTTTAGTTCGAAGAATGCGTACGAAATAAATGCAAAGATTAGTGAGCATTAGCAAAAATTATTGATAAACGCAGTGTTCCGCAATCGTCTGGCACGTATACTTTCATAAAAAATCAGCGTTTACATTTATATGAACTACACCACGTTTTTAAGATAAGGTAAACAGTAAGATTTCATTGTCATAGTTTTCTACAACATACACAATACACATATCAATCTTGGTAAATATAAAACGTGATGTAGTTCATAATTTAACTTTTCAGAAACATGTTCAACTCTATATATCTTGATCACATAGAATTGTGATTATAGTGCACAAGAATTTAAAAACCTTCCTTATTTCATTAGTTTTGGAGTCTTGATTCTGAACAACATGAGACAATGTTTTCAGGGTTTTCTATTTCCCTTATACTGAAGAACATTCCCAACTTCCTCACAGCTACATCCCATCACAAATTGTCGGCCATCATTGCTGCTCGAAATGTAAAGAAAAGACCCAAGAATCAACAACCATTTCGATTTTTGTTGTTTAGAAAATTTCTGTGTAACTTCATTAAATTGTATATATTTATGAAGTCATGCACTTTTTTTTAAAAAATCTGAGTAATAGTTGAATAATAGGTCTAAGAGGAGGGATGGTTTCAGTATGCAGCGTATACCCACTAGTTTTAGCTACCAGTGACTTTTACCTCATGCCAACTATAATCTGATTTCAATTTTTACTTATTGTTTTGATTACAGTTTTTTGTCTTACGAGGATCTAAATTGCGCGAGACACAATTTTTGTTTATTTATTTGTATTTTTAGGTTTGAAAAGTCTATATGGGTTTAAAATCATATTTAGGGAAGTGTGAATAGATTCTGATTTTTCAATTTCCATATTTGCCATGGTTGAACGAGTGAGAAGGGGCAGAGATACCTTGGGGTTGCCCAATATGACTGTGATTTGGAGCAAAATAATTGGTGCAATTTTGATACGAATTCAGTGATGGAAGCTATTGGCAGTTCACGATGTATTTGCTGTTTGTAATGAAACCAAGTACTTTGAGCAGAAATTTGTTTTAAACCATTTGTAGTAATTTTGTGTCACTCGGTGCTGAGTTGTCATACAGGGCAGACATAAGTTAATGTAGGGCGAATTATTCACTTCAATATTAGTAGGTTATTTTTGATACTGAGGTTTGATTTTTTGGTGATTAAGATATCCGTACGTCTGTAAACAATATTAGCGTCAAAGATATTCGTAGGTCTTTCGCCAAAATAAATATTCCTCGGTCGTTCTACCCCCACCAAAGGATTTTGAAAGGATACTTTGAATATATTGGGGGTACTGTACATGAATCCTCTGGGACATTTTCCAAACTTTCTCAAAAATTACTAAATTTCTCTTAAAAATATAGTGAAATACCCACAAGTACGGCATTTGTCCGATTTTCACTCTTATCATAGATTTTTGAAAATTCCGAAAGTTTGACATTTTTTGGACTTCTTTGTAGAACTATATTATTAAATAAACCATATTTTTCAAATAAAATTTGCTCTTCTCAATTAGTTTTTTTAATTAATGTCATGTACAATTGTTTGGACATAGTTTTTGCGCAAATTCTTGTGGAATACAGGCAATGTCAGAAAACTGATCATAACCAAGTCTCGGATTCAAATGACATGTCATCTTTTCATTGGTGGATTATCGACGTAGCCAACTTGTAAATCAATGTTGAACACGACATATAGACGACAGAAATGTATAGCTATTAGGTCTTTTTCAATCATTTTTCCCATTAAATTTTAGGTCATTTGGGGTCAATTTCGTCATTTTTACGCATTTTATTTCCTTTTCGTGTTTTTTTCTTAGTGAATGTTTCATGAGTTTACAATTATAGACTAAAAGAAAGTTTTTATTGTATCATCAGTTCATTACAAAATTCACTATAGTGGTGACTGTTTTTTGAACTCTCAAAATTACACGGATCTTCGGTAACTTCCTCGACCGTACCTGATGGTTGGTAGATCCTAGCCAAGGATTAAATTTCCTCCTAAAATAAAGACTATTAAATATAGTTTTATATTAATAAATTGTATTTAAAATAGTAAAATTCATTCAATAAATAAACATTTTCACACTAATTGAGTATTTTTTTAAAAATTAGGTGACTATCCTCATATTTGTAAGTAATTTCATATAACATTTTCCTCATATTTTTAATCCATTTTACAGCTCATTTAAAAAAAACAGACTAAGTCTTAAGAATTCGAACTCTAATCATAAAATCTTTTATTTTAAAAGATAGAGACATGTGTGTGTTTATGTCATTATTTACATTACGTGCGATTTTATTCATTTTCTATTTTCGATTACAAGGGATTCAAATTATTTCTCATAAAGTGTCTCAAAAGCTCAAAATTTTTCTGTGGAAATGAGCTCAAAATTGTGCATTTTCAGGTGCTTACGAATGTCATTTTCTGAAAAATGACTTCAAATTTTGCAATGAAACTTTTCATGTAGAATCAGGGTGTCTACTGTTACTACAATGTAATACTAAAAGTGATTTTATTTTCACTGTTGCTATGGAAACGAATGTTTTTAGAATGCTTCAGATATCACAGATTCAATATTTCATAGTACCATGAAGGTGGCGCAGGCATGCAAATATCACTTAGTTAAGTTACTGATTTTTATAAAATTATGTTCAAAACCGTACGGTCAAAAGATCGGCCTCATGAGACGGCGGCTCTGGTTAGATGAGCCTACAAAGGCGGTGGGTTTAAAAACTGTGGAGGTGTGAATGATTTACGGGGAGTAAAGGTTTTACATCGAATTTATTGTGGGTTAATTTTATTTCTCTAAGCTTTGGAACAGTTCATGATTTTTTCGAAATCTGCTTACTGTTTGTCGTAACGTATTTTGATATCTTCGTTAACTACAAAACTGGCTGCATCATCGGCATGGTTGGCTATTTCTGAGTCTATTAGAGAGAGTGAATCTGCCAAATAATTGTAAACAAATTCACCATGCCGATCCGGATGGCTGAAATCGTTAAGGCAGTAGTGCCGTAGCGATCTCGGACCGAAGGATCGCGGGTTCGAGTCCCGTCTCGGGCATGGTTGTATTTATGTGCGTCCTTTCACCCCTATCACCACTACATGTCATCCTCACAGTTAACATTAAATGCAATAGTGGTCACTAATGACCTGAATGTTAAGATTTAATTTATTTTCTAGAACCCAGAAAATATTTTTCAATATTTTATTCATTGGTTAAATATGGAAATTTTCTGCACATCCAATACACTGACCACCACTTTTGAACAAATACAATTCTCTTGGTTATACAAAATATAATATAACATTTCTGGAGGGATGTTACTTTCCTCAAAGAAAATCATTCCATGCGAAAACACTTAAAATACTGAATGGTTGTCTGTATCTAACTCAGATCAGTTTCCTGAATTCATGAGCTGTTGATTTACTGTTTACATATTGAAACAATTGAAAACAGACATTTGCCATATCGTCTTAGAACATATGACTATTTTATAACTTTTTTCCATATATTTTTTCCTCAATGTTTTCCAAAGAGGTATATACGTTACAGAGATATATAAAACAATGAAAAAAGAATAAAAAATAAAACTAAACAAAAAATAATAAACGAATTAATGTAGAATCAACTACAAATACAATAAAATTGTTACAGTTATTTTCAGTTCAAATGTTTTTAATTAGTACATTTTTCAATGCAAATTCTTTCCAACGTACAGTGATTTAAATCCGTAGCGCTTAAATGTTTGAAGACTGATCTTCGCATTCTTGCTACAAATCAAAATCGTTCGAATATCTTACATTTTTTTTAAAATGTACTATTTTATCCACTTAAAGAAAACACGGGCATAAAAAACAATCTGCCGGCGACCACTGTTAAGAGCAATCGAAAGAAATAAGATGACAAATGAGAAATTGTACTTTTTTTCTTTATAAGATATATATGTTGTCAGAAGATGGTATGTGTATTGAATTACACACGGTCAATAATACAAATAAAAGACTCGATTTACAAACTTCAAGCGCCTCACTAATTCGCTGTTTATCGCCCTCATGACGGTATTAACTATAATGCAGCGGCCATTTTAATAGAATGCAGCGCGAGATTTCTGGCCCGGCCGGAGGCGACGTATGTGTGTTAGTGAGCGGGCGGGCGGCGGCGTGGGCGGGCGTGTGTTCGGCGGGACACGGGTGGCGGACACGCGTGACGTGAGCCAAATTAACGCGTGAGTGGACGCCGCTGTCGCTGTCACCGCCAAGGAAGCAACTAATGGACGGCGCCGCCAGCCCCGCCCCCGCGCCAAACAAAGGGAAGAAAATAACGCTGGCGGCAGCCTTCGATCGAACGCTGAGCGCCGCGCCGCCCGCTTCGAATTTTCGGACGCGCCGCCCCCGCGAGGCAGGCGTGAGGGGCGGGGCGGAGAGGACGGGGCGAGGCGGGGCGGAGACTGCGGGGCGGAGCGGAGAGGGCGGAGCGGAGGGGGCGGGACGGAGCGGGACGGATGGGGCGGAGTGGGGCAAGGCGGGGCGGGAGGATGTGGGAGGGTGGGGCGGACGGTGGGACGGGGCGGGCGGGGCAAACGGGGCGGGGAAGGGCGAGGCAGGCCGGGAGAGAAGGGAAGGGTGAGGCATGGCGACCTGCAGAAAAACGATGCGGGACGGAAAGAACCATGAAAAACCGGGCGGGACGGAAGCGGATGTGGCAATGCAATGTTCTTCAACCAGATTCGAGTCGAGTGGGTCGGGGCGGATGGAATAGTCGGAACGGGACAAAATGGGAAAAGATGGGACGAGCCGGGTCAGTATGAGACAAACTGGCAAAAAAGGTTGGGGTCGCGACCGGGCAGGACGGAATGGAACGGCGCGAATGGGGACGTAACAGAGAGAGAAGTGATTAAACGGGTCGTAACACAGCGGCACGTGACGTAGCGGGACGAGATACAGTGATTCGTGACTGAGGGGCATGTTGGTGCGGGACATGGCGATATGCACCAGTTTGTGCCGGAGTGGGCAGGCTGAGTCAGTGCGGGATGGATGGGGTTGGGCGGGGCACAGAAGGTTGGGGAGAGCTGGGTGGACTGGGGCGAGGAAGAACAGGACGAGTATGAGGGAGGTACATAGGATACGTTTAGGTAGCGGCAGGTTGTTGTTACAGGTAATGAGGGGAAAAGCTCTGTACAAGCATTAGTGGAGCTTTCAATACCATCGACCAGATTAATCTCCGAAGGGAAGGCAGGGTAATATTTCAAAGTACAACGTTTGAAGAAAGGTGTTCTTCTCTTCAATTTCGTATTACTAACGTTCGCAGGAACATCAAACTTTAATTAAATGAAAGATTAATAACATTGAATTGTTACAAAGAACATCAACATCAAATTCCATTCATAAAAAGTGCTTGAATAATTTTAATATCGCTTGGTGGAGTACATTGCAAATGTACTCTTATCACATCTAGAATGTTTAGAAGTAATAATTACATAATGAAGAGTTGCAACACTGCAGTTATCAGCTGCATATCTTTTACACGGGATGACGTTCTGTTATGCACATTCACTTTCAAGCTATAATTGGACACTGGCGAACATTTCCAGAAAGTTGTAAATTGTTACTAGAATTTCTTATCACGCTCTCCTCTGTTCACTTTTCCTTTGAGCAGCTAATATTATTGTTTCTCATCTATCGGGATCCATACCTCCCCCCTCTATTTACAGTAAATCACAATGCACTCATATTTTAGCGTGTGTAGTTTGAAATCTGAAAATATTTTTACCGGCTGGTTTTTCAACAGGCGTATTGTGACCCGTCCTTCCTGTGCGGGGTTGCGAGTTTCAATATTCGCTTTTTAATTAAATCTGGAATGCCACGGGGTGACGCGTGCAGCGTTCTGGTTGCGACGAACGCGGGGCGCCATTAGTTAGTCAAATTTATTTATAACCCCTCCTCCGACGCGTGGGACGATTCCTCGGCGTTCGCTTGTTTTACAAGAGAACGCATGAGTGAAGAGATCCTCGATTTGATCCTCGGCGGGATGCAAACTGTATTCATAAATCTAACATTCAAAACTCGAGTTTTTTCGAGTCGTCTTCTGTCTCATCGCTTTCACGTTTGAAATGGATTAAATCGATCCGCAAAACGGAAGAACTGTGTTGTAACAAGAAATGTTTATTTTACTGTTCACATGCCAAATACCAAAGTACTACTTCGCATGTAGCGATGTTCATATTACTCCCTGCCAACTCATTATTTAAATGGGGTGTGGACAGACTTTAATAATGGATAAGGTCCGCGGACCAAAATGAAACCATGAGAAACGGTCTTTGTCGCTATCTCCGATTGTGGTACCCGGATTTCGATACGAAAATGAAGTACTGAACACGAACAGTGTCTGCACAATTTCATTTTGATCCGGAACTTTCGGTTCCCGGGAGAAATACTGCTTGGTGCAAGTGTTATTTTCGATCCCAATTCTAGTTAAGTGCCTTACTGCCAGATCAAAACGAATTTGAATAAAACGGACCGATGTAGGTATGTGAATTGTATTTTGCGGTAAGTTTCGGTTCGTGTATGGAAATCGAATCTCAAATCGGGTTGCATTAGGTTAAAGATAGTAAATGGTTGTCTTTCCTCTACTTGTGTGCTTGTTCGACTTTCATAATTTAATGGCCAAAACACAATTCTTGAAAATATAAGAATTTTGGATGTAAAATTATTTTCAATTTGTGTAATGCGATTAAATACTTTTTCCTATTAAAAGTGCGATAAGTATATACAATAACGGATGCAATAGAAATACATTTGATTTAAGAACACGTCAATGTTTGCGTTTAATTTCGAGAGAGAAAAAAATTGATTTTAGAAGACATTTGCTCTCATGTAAGAGATTCTTTTAAGAAACGCAATTATAAATATTTTAGAAAAGAAATAGCACATTATTAATGAAACATTTTCTATGTGAACAATATCTATAAACTCAGAGAAAATAAAAATTCGGCTATTGAAATGCACAGCTCATATTGCATTTCTAACGATATTACGATTTAATACGAAAGAAAAGGATGCAGTTTTCAGTTTTATGAGAGTTACCTACAGTTTCTTCAGATACCCAGGGACTCGCGAAAATTCAAATAAAATGAAACAGTTTCGATTTTGAGTGCAACTTGTAAATCTTTGTGCTATTCCGCCTACACTCAAATTGAGCGCACCAACCGAATTCTCATATTCAGTTCGTCACTGATCTCGACGCAGCTGACTTCGTGCGATAGCTAGAAGGCTAAGATAAAGGCTGTCTGCGTTATTTAAGTGATGCGTTATTGAAAATCAATATTCTTGGTATGTAAAGAACTGTTATTCTGTATTTCTACTACATTATGTTATTGCAATATTTGTGAAGACTGTTTTTGTTAAAATATTTAACTTAACATAATGTTATTCAAACGTATTTTATTTGTTGTTCTTGAGCAGTGTGCTGGCTACTTTTTGGAAAACCATTGTGTTTTTTTCGTATGCTCCTGAACCCTGTCCTACACACTTTTCTGCACACGACATATTTTCATTTTATTACATAGCGAAAGTTTCTTCGAATTTTAAATTTGCGAATGCCATTGCAATTAACGTTTTGACAATTTTCTCATTCTTACGACATATTGACGGTAAAAATTTCAGTAAAAAATCGTTATTATGAAGTAAAACTAATCGTCATATATAGATACATATATATCATTACCTGTATTTGGAGTTACAGTTCGGAGTTACAGTATACACTTTACGTGATTGTAATTTCACAATTGTGATTGTATAATTCCAATTTATAATAAGTAAACTCAGTGCGTCAAGTTGGGCAGAGCAGTTCTAATTACTGCCGTAAGAAGTTTGTTACCTCCCCAGTGCCTCCCCTTCCAAAAGGCAGCACAAACGGCCCCCTTCCAGCCATAGCAAGTTATAATTTATCGCTCTCTAAACTATAACGACCAACCAGTAAGTGCGAATGGCAAATTTAGTCGCCAGGACGTAACTTGAGAACGCTCAAGGGTCCAATGTGTAGGGTATTTGTCCACAAAATAATATTCCTTGACCTTTTTGCTTAAAGGTTAAGTAAGCTGTACTTTACTAAGATGTTGACAAAATGTTTAGTATTTTAGCGGGGAAATTCCTAGAAATTAATTCCACAAGATAATTTATTATAAATTTAAATTAAGTGTTAAATTAAGCAAATTTATTATTAACAATTTAAATTAAGTGTTAATTTCTTAACCTGCCACTTTGTATTAGTAACCCACATCATTTATGTTCGGGATCAGTGTACCCGTCTACGACACTACTTGCTTTTTTGCGGTATTGTTTCCCAATCTTTTTCTTCAAACACTGCACCAACATACCTTTCCACAGTTCTTTGTGGAAAGAGGTTTGAAAGAATTTAATTATTCCTTCAAAGACAATCGCCAACTTGTAAATGCACGAGCAAAAGTAGTCACGTTAATCTTGAAAGCATTTTTGCATAAACTGACTTTCAAACTATTTTCGAAGTTATTTGATTGAAATAGCCTTAGTGTTAGCTGGCTTCCAGCGACTTACTGGAAACATGGCGCCAGAGAGGCGAATTAACGTGGCCACCAAAGTTTTTGTCCGAATCGTATGGTTTGCTCCCATGTACAAAATTGTAAGAATTAACATGTCATTTCTTAGATATTCTATGAATTCTCATTCTTTCCACCTTGTGCTGGCATTTTGTGTCTCTTCCTAGTCAATAGCAGATGTGTCGCTATTACTATATTATTTACCCCTTTGCTTCTCTTGATAAAACAATTTGTGCTCATTGTGCTTTTGTTTACTTGTAACGTTATAATGAAAATGTTGGTACACATCAATATTTGGTTTTATACCATTTTAGCGAGAACAATAGTAGCTCACGTCTTATCACCACTCGTGTTTCACATAATAATATTAAAATGCATATCGTCACAAAGCAGAGGAATTTCGGGACGGAAAAGATCACGTATTACATACACGGATCACAAATTATAGCAGATTATGAAAACCGCTTTTGACAATCATGATTCTTACATAAAAAAAAGAAGAGATCAATTTGTGCATACGCCGATCCGGTGGCCGAGATATCTAAGGCAGTAGTGCCGCAGAATCGCTGGTTCGAGTCCTTCCTCGGGCATGGTTGTATTGTGTTCGTCCTTTCACCCACTATCATCGTCATATCCTGTCATCCTCACAGTTAACATTCCGTTACAAGCAATAGGGTCGCTAATGACCTAGAAGTTGATGCGACCTTAAAATAACCAAAAATAAAGTTATGCACACATTTTTGAGAATTGGAGATTCAGTGTTAACTCACAAATCCCAATAACGAAGAAGCCCCAACTCTTTGTGTTAGGCCACTTATCATTTACCATACACTGTTAAATTGACCAAACGTCCACAATTTATGAAAAAAAAACAATTTAAGTATCTATATTAAACGTGTTTTGAAAGTTTTAATTAATATTCGAAACGTAATTAGCATCATCGATCTAAAACTAAACACATTTCACCAATATCTGAATGAACACGTGTGGATGTGGGAGAATGTTGTGGTCAGTAATGACGTCGAAGTCAGATAAATAAATATTGAGAACTGTATTACATTAAAAACTATAGTGAACTCCTCAAAACTCTGATAAAACTTAAAAATCAAATTTATCTTTATAATATAATTTTTGAACTTTAAAAACTTCTTATATATATATATGCGACGAATCATTCACAGATGAATTTTATTTCTTTATTGTGCACGAGAAGACATAAAAAGGTCCATTTTCTCATAGACCACTACATCTCATTCACTTTCGGCGCCCCGCATTTGGCCTTGTGTCGTCGCTCTCATTTGCGAACCCGTCCGGAGCAGTTTGCATGTATTTCGAATACATTATTAACAATGGATCGATTTTACGAGAGCGTTTACGTATCTTGCCAATTAATGGCGAGCAGTTTATGTTTATAACGCCCGTATTAATTATTTTCGCGGCGGGGAGGTATTGATTTTCGCTCGGGGGCGTCGACGAGGCGGCTGGTCGATAACGCCATGCAAATGCGGCGGCGCCTCACAGCCCCGCGCGGACGGCCTGGGCTTGGGGGCGGGGAGGCTGGGCGTGTACCGACTGCAGCCAGCGGGCGACTCCTAGGCCGTTTACCTACTTACCCATCCGAAAAGGCACAGTCCGACTGCATGTCGCGGTCAACTTCTCCTGAGTCGTTTACCTACCCACCCGCCCAGACGGCACAGCCCGACTGCATCTCGCGGTCAACTTCTCTTAAACTATTTACTTACGTACCCACCCAACTAACCAAAAAGCACAGTCCGACTGCATCCCGCGGTCAACTATTAAGTTGTTTACGTACCTACCCACCCAACCAACCAAAAGGCACATCCCGACTGCATCCCGCGGTCAACTATTAAGTTGTTTACGTACCTACCCACCCACCCAATCAACCAAAAGGCACAGCCCGACTGTATCCCGCGGTCAACTTCTAAGCCGTTTACCTATCTATGCACCCACCCAAAAAGGCACAGACCAACAGCATTCCACAGTCAATTTTTTCTAAGCCGTTTACTTACCTGCCCCAAAAGGCATAGCCAGACTGCATTCCGCGGTCAACTTTTCCTACACCGTTTACCGATCTCCCCCAAAAGAGACAGTCCAACTGCTTCCCGCCGTGAACTTTTCGGAATTCTTTCATCCCCCTTCCAAAAAGGCACAGCCCGACTGCTTCCCGTTCCGTTTTTCCCTCCTTAGTATTAGGATTAATTTCTACGTTTTCCGTAGTCTGCGTAGTATTAAATTGACCGATTCATCATTCATTCCACATAATTGTTTTCAATTAACATATGCACGTCTGTGAAAACTGGTTTGTCTAACTTTCGGGAGGAAATATCTATTATATACCCATATATCCGTTACATGCAATTTACAACTATAAGTTCTTTGGCAAAATGTGATCATTTGCGACCCATCAGCGTGCCATAGAAGTTTGTAGGATTTAATTCATCTAGGTATTGCAGCAGTTCGGTAGTTAATGGTCTTGCTAGCAATGTCGCGTAATAGTCCTTACGGCAAAACACCATCCTTCGAACTTCAAGAGTTGGAGAACTGGCATGAAGGCTTGAACAGGGATTTCAAACGTGGAGCTTGAAACTTAATGGAGGTGATGTGACAACAATAGAATGATGATGCTGAGGTGACTGCGGTGAGGTGATGACATTAAGGTAGTGGTGAAGTGGTGACAGTAAAAGTGGTGACTCGTGACAATGAGGTGGTCGACATTAAGAGATAGGAATTGAGAGGACGGCATTGAGCGGACGACGTTGAAGAAATGGAGTTGACGGGAAGACGTTGTGGGGACGTTGAGGAGACGGTGTTGAGGGGACGGTATTATGGGGACAGCGTTAAGCGGACGGCGTTAAAGGGACAGCGTTGAGGGGGCGGCATTGTTGGGGGGATCGGGTTGAACGGACGTCATTGAGCAGACGGAGTTGAACGGAGGACGATGAGTGGACGACGTTGAAGGGACGGAGCAGAGCGGACGTCGTTGACGGGGACGCGTTGAGGCAACGGCGGGTGTCGGTGGAGCGACGGTGGGTTGCGAGTGGAAGCAACGTGGGCGTGGAATCGCCGAGGGGGCGTGGCGGCGGTGGCGCGGTAAGCCCCAGGGGTTGGCGGAGCGTGTTTACGGATGCGGGAGGGCGGGGCGCGGGGGCGTGCGCCGAGTTATGCCGCCGTAGCGGCGCAGCGGGCGAAGGGCGCCCCCGCCCCTATTGATTTATGATCGCGCCGCTAAGTCCCGCGCGGTCTCTAATCGTAGCCGAGTCGCGCGGCTTACTCGCACATTTATTAATTAGACGCGTTCGGACGGCAGCGGCGCCGCAACGCCGGGCCAACCGCCCGCCCTTTAAGCTCCCTTCGCCGCCGCCGCCGCTGACGTATGGCGGCGCCCCGCCCGCCCGCCCTAATAACAGTCCTCCGTGACCGCTGCGAGGTTGACTTCATCTCCGCCCTTTGCGTCTACATTCCGCTCGCGTTCCTCCTGAATGCGCGAAGCGGCGCAGCGCTCTTCAGTTCGCGCGGTGGAATTGGACGCACGCCAAGTCGCGTGCATATGAAATAGGGGCGCAAACATACGCCACGTACGTACCAGCCTCCTCGTGGCGATGTAAAACACAGCGCATCGCATGCTACTTTTAACTCGATTTGTAAAAAAATTTATATACACAGATTTTTCATCTGAACGGGAAGACTATTCGTACAAAGGGATCGTTTAACATCTTATGTATTTCTTTGCGACCACATTTCTGGAGGGAGAAACGAAATCGCAGTATATTGTTGATTTGTTCGTTAGTTTTGGTCTCTAATTGGAGAAAAAAATTATTAAAGAACTTCCATTCTATTATACGTATTATGTTCAATGCTTGAAGAAAAAATAATATATTAAAACCGTCATATCTTTATTTTTGAGCGATGTAGTAAGGAAAAGTTTGTATAGTATATTTAAAAAAATGGTATCTGCAAATTCGAAATTGAATTTCCATTTGCCCCTAGACCAATAATGTATAAAAACGACTTCTTCTTAATCGTTAAGTTGTGTCAATTGCACATAATGTGGTACTACAATTTTCAGACAATTCCTTGATCCTTTGTAAAACAAATTGTTTCTTTCATTAATATTTACATTAATTTAGAATTCAACTAAGATGTAGATACCCAAGTCCAATTGGTACACTTTTGTATAATTTTTATTACCTACTATCATTCTATTAAAACTTTCACTGAAAAGAATACCGTTCAATTTTATGACATAGGAGGTAATTTATTGAAATATGAAATAATATAAGAGAACCTAACGTAAGAAAGAACTCGTAAATCGTGTCTACAGTGAAAGCAGAAGGACTTGCTATGTTTCATTCTGAACGTTCGCAGTCATTTGCTTATGTCTGGCGCTACTTATGGTGCGTTGGATGTGAAACGTAGCGTGGTTGCGGCGGTGGTGCATAGTGGTAGTGCATGAAGGATGATGGTTGGACAGTGGTGTTAGTGTTGTTGGTAAATCGTTAAGTTGAGTGTCGATAAGGGAGAATCAGGGAGTTCGGCGTGAAGGTGGTGAGAAACCGTTGTGGTAGGTGGGTTGAAACTAATGGTGGTGGGGACGGTGCGTGATGATGCGGTGGCGCAGGCGTTGCTGGTGGTGAAAGCGTTCACGCCCCACGCGCTCTGCGAAACGTCCGTCTGCGTGAAATTACGACACGACCGGTATTGAAACTTCCACACTCCACCCCACCCCGGCCTGCGCAAAGCGCGAAGTGCCAAATGCGGCGTGCGTGTGTGTCTGTGGGTGGGCGGGTTCGGGCGGGCGTGTGGATGGGTGTGTGGATGGGTATATGGGTGGGTGGATGTGTGGGTGGGTGAGCACGCGGGCGGGCGCGTGGGAGGGCACGCGGGTGGGCACGCGGGTGGGCACGCGGGTGGGCACGCGGGTGGGCACGCGGGTGGGCACGCGGGTGGGCACGCAGGTGGGCGGGCGTCGATTCCCAAAGGCACTACGGCGTTGGGCGGAAGTGCCTGCGGAAGTGCCCCTGAGCCGCCACCCCCTCCCCTCGTGGCTTGAGCGTTTCTCTTCCTGGTACGCCACCAGGCAAGGGCTAGGACGATGATAACAGAGCGGGGTTGGGTGCAGAGCGCTGCGGCGAGTTATAAGAAACGGCGGGATACAGTTTTTGGCACTCAGTCAGAATAACTTTAATAATATTAATAGCAATCTCATTAATGGTTTTAAAAATAATATTACTATTGCATATATTGAGGATAATCGAAGATATTATTAATAAGCAATTATGTAAATCAGTTTTTTCCTGTTTCTAGACGTCTAAATATATACGTAGATATGAATTAGATATTCTATTCAACTCATTTTGTTAACAACTAGTACATACCAGTAGAACATTATCTATTAATATTATTGTCTTGTTAAAATGTAAGATCTCCTCCTTTAAATTGTTCAGGATATTTTATTTGCTTGTAGCAACAACAATGTGTTAAAATACCTACTTGCAAATTTATATTCACCATTTAATGTGATGTTTACTTCCCTAAGAAATTATTACATTTGGGGCGGTTGCTTTGCATCTTAACTTGCTACCCATTCTGTCACATAGAAATGTAAAATATTGTACACAACTTTTACTCATTCTTACTTTCTGGTTTGAGAACATATTGAATTTGATATGTTATGTTTATCTTACCTATTGTAAGTGGGTTAAAATCAGTTGGAGAAGTATCATTTTTGAGTGGAAATAAACACTTTTTTAGACCAGACTTTTTGAGACTGGTGTTTTTATAACCATTTGGGTATTATTTCATACTCAGGTTCACATAATGAAGCAAGTATGAAGTTAGAATGCTCAAGTAAAACTCTCCCTTATCAATTAAAAAAACATAAAGAAATGAATAACGATTAAATAGCATTCTTAATTCATGTAAAATAAAATCTTTTCGGCAACGGCGTCGATCGGTAATCTTTAAAAAAAAACAATATAGGGTATAACCCCCCCTTACAATGTAATATTCTCATTCGCTTCATCGGATTGTAAAAATTCCCCTCAACCATCTCCTTAGGCTCGTCATTCAGTTACCTCATTACAATAAATTACGAGTTTGCATAAATTAATGATAATATTCTTTCGTATTGTTTAATGGGGAATGTAGCTCATGATGTTAAGAGATTAGGTCATTACAGTTGTCTTGATTCAATAGTACCACTGTCGTGGCCTCTGCAACGTTGCTGACGCGGGGACCTAGAATTCCAGATAATGGATTTTCGACGAGTTCGTAGCTACATGGCTTGATTATATTCAACTTCTGTCAGGAGAATTACTCGTATAGTGATCCGTTGCACTAATTAGAAATTTTACGTGATTTCTCCGATCAATGTCAGGTGAATGAAAATTAAACAGTATTACAACAAACAGCTCATTATTCGGAGGCGATCATTTTCCTCACCTTTATTCCCGTCTCTCCCCTTAAACAAAGAAACATACACCCACTTAGACAAACTACACTGCCACACATGTCGGGAGCTCGGACCTTGTTCCGGCTGGGGCGGTGCACCACGGGGGAGATACCTGGAGAAGGGAACCTTACAAGCCGCCCCTTCGAGAACGGCGGTTCATCTCACATTCCAGAGGGAGGGGATACTTCATATTCCGGGATGTAATACGCACTACACGTAAGAGACCGATAAAAACCAGTAGTTGACGCGCACGGAGATAGGAGTCCGTGCCTAAGCCTCAAGGATTTTTTAGTTTCTGGATGGGGTGCCCTATGGAGACGGAGAAATCCCACAGCGGCTAACTCAGCTGGCTACCCGCTCTCGCAGTGACACAAACCGCCCATTTCCCATTACCCGCGATGGAATGCTACCGCACCCCACTTAGGCCCGCGTTGAAAGGGTAACTGTCCATCATCATCGCACATGACGGGATGTCCGCGGAAACAAGTTCCCTATGAAGCTCCTCTCGCCGTTTTCCTCCTTCGCGACGACGCAATGTAGTTGACGGCACGGCGCGAACATGCGCATGCGTAATCGTCCAGAGCACACAGTGGGAAGGCCGCCGCCGCCGCCGCCGCCGCCACGGCCGCCACCGCCGCCGCTGCCGCTGCTGGACCCGGAAAATCCTGGTCGCCCAGATCAGAAGCTCGGTTCGGCGCGGCGTGGCGCGGCCGCTGGAGCCTGCTTGCTCTTCCCGCCAGCCGGGCACTGTGTGCGTTGGCAGCGCATTCAACCACGGCCACCGCGTGCCCAGTATTTCTAAATTCAAAATATTTTTCTTATGAAAGATGGGCGTAGAAGAGAGACCCGTGGCGCAGCGGTCACATTGCTCCGCATCTCCACTCACATGGTTCCACCGCTGGAACAAGGTTCAAATTCTGTCCCGCCATTAGGAGTTTGTAGTGAACAAAACGGAATCGCGGTAGATTTCTTCAGGGTTCTTCCGTTTCCTTTCCCTGTTAATGCACCTCTATTGCATCATCATGCGTATCATTTCGTCAAATCACCTATCCATAAAAATCATTCATACATTTTGGATTGTAATGCTTAGGTTACTGACAGAAAACAGTACCTTTGTGCAGGCCATATAAAAAGAGTTCACTGATACGTGTGGAGATGTATTAAGGAGATATCTAGAGGAATCGTTCCGAAATTTATAGAATATGATAGAAGAGCGAGGTTATGGTTCAAATGTGGATCTTTGGTCAGATGTCCTTTGGACAAGAAGTAGACATGAACTTCATTCTCTTGATGGATAAAGAATAGTTCTCCACATAAATTCCTGCAGCCTGCCGGGATTTGATTTAATGAAAAGCAACATCAGAATTGACCTTTTTTTCGGGTAGATAGAGCCGTTATTACCTTCAGAAAGTCTACTATTTATTTTTAATTATTTGTAATAATACCCGATGAATTGTTAATGATACTTGAATCAGAATTGAAGTTGGTCGATATTCAAATGCACATTGCAATGAATAAGAATTAAAATTTGGTTGTGGTATGTTATTCTAAGGTATAAACAAATATTTTAATTTCAAACTATTTAATAAAATCCATTCAATGTTCAGACACTGGAATTGTTAAGTCTGGAAACACTATAACATCTTTTGGACCATGATTCTTGCTTGACTCACATACTTTTACGTAAAGTTACCCGCAAACCAATTCAATTGTATCATTTTTTAACTACCAAAAATATAAGCGAAGTTTAAAATCGGCCTTATATACTAATAGAAAAGAATGATCCAGGAACTCAGACGAAACACTGAAATTTACACCCCAAATCGACTCAAAATTTGTAATTTTATGTCGCAAAATTGATAAAAGTTTCTTCTTTGTGTAAATATGAGTGAAACAATCTGACCTAGTTTCTTTGATAATAATTATACAGATACATAAGGTTTTGTTATAAGAAAGGTTTAATATTAATTCAAAATTATAGTCTTCTTACTCCAATTCCGTGAAATTAATTGTATTAAATAATGGAGAATAGAAGCGAATAACATTAATATTTACTAGGAATATATTGTCTGTGACGTTTTATTTAATATGCTTTACTGGTTTCCCACACGTACAGTCGTCGTTCCTCCAACTAAAACCACTCATTAATTTCAAAAGGAAAATCTCTCTAAACAATGCAATAGCCCTATACAAATATCCGACCTAGAACGACGTATGCGAGTTCTATCTGGTAAATTGCCTCAAGAACCCACTTAAAGAAAATCCAAATCGTTCAAAATAAATACCTCATAACAATTACACAGGCCCCATGGTTCGTTTCTAATCTAAAGTTGCACAAACAGTTAAATATCGCATACATAATTCCATTCATTACCTAGATATCCAGCAATTTTTTCTCGTACATCGACCAAAACGACCACCTATCCCGTTTCAACCTCGCTCAAATCCCAGATTCCCGCACAAGATTTAAAAACAGGTTCCCAACTCAAGCTTTTTGAATACACAGACCGAGTTGAAGAGTAAGGGGGGAGCTTTATGAGCTCCCTTACACTGAATGGTTAGTTTTAGAATTAAGTTAGTTTATAAGGTTGTGATTTAAACCGCCACAATATACATATGTAAAAGCACCACAGAACTGATCCATGCAACTTGAAATGCCAATAAAAATGAAATGAAAGTAAAACGCTAAGTTAGTTTATAAGGAAGTGATTTAAACCGCCTCAAAATACATATGTAAAAGCACCACAGAACTGATCCATGCAATTTGAAATGCCAATAAAAATTAAATGAAAGTAAAACGGTAAGTTAGTTTATAAGGTTGTAATTTAAATCGCCTCAAAATACATATGTAAAAGCACCACAGAACTGTTCCATGCAACTTGAAATGCCAATAAAAATGAAATGAAAGTAAAACGCTAAGTTAGTTTATAAGGAAGAGATTTAAACCGCCTCAAAATACATATGTAAAAGCACCACAGAACTGATCCATGCAATTTGAAATGCCAATAAAAATGAAATGAAAGTAAAACGCTAAGTTAGTTTATAAGGTTGTAATTTAAACCGCCTCAAAATACATATATAAAAGCACCACAGAACTGATCCATGCAACTTGAAATTCCAATAAAAATGAAATGAAAGTAAAACGCTAAGTTAGTTTATAAGGTTGTAATTTAAACCGCCTGAAAATACATACATAAAAGCACCACAGAACTGATCCATGCAACTTGAAATGCCAATAAAAATGAAATGAAAGTGAAACACAGAGGCGTCGTAGACTCGGTCACGGGCTCGCCACCGACCTTGGCCCGGCGTCGCGGGGGGCGCGTTTCAGGAGGCGAGCGATCTCAGCGCCGCCGCGCGACATTCCAGCGACGGCGGACCGGCCGATGGATTCCCCGGAGTCATCGCGGGAAATTATTGCGTTAAGTCGTTAACGTCCTCGCGAAACGCGCACGCGCCGCCGGACGCGGGAAGACAAGCGGCGAGCGAGACAGACGACGGAACATTTTACGAGTTTCAGATGAAGATTACGGCACGAGACGAGGAGTATATATGCCGGTAATACCGACGCCAATAATGTTCGCTCACGTAAATTTTCACAGCACGAAAGATGAGGTAAGCTTCCAACGTTGGACAGAATTGAATGACTCCTGAAAGAGATCATATCAACGAGGGAGAAAGGAAATCAAAATTTCTTCACCTATCATATGTTCGGGAAATATTGATGATCAAAATGTATTTACAAAGAAGGTAAAAGGTTGAGGTAATACATTACATCTTTTTGATTTCCGTCAATAAAATATTTTGCTGGTGAATTCGATCAATTTGATAGCTATGAATGCCTTAGAAATTTGAGGAAATATCGTATATCTTGGAAACATAACACTTCAGTATATACGAGAAATTTACGAATTTCGGGGCGAAAATGAAAACATGATTTTGAACATTCAAATGTATTAATTCGAATTAAATTGTCTTCCTTGAAGAATGAAAATGACTACAGAAATTATTTACAAAACAAATAACATTTTACAAAGCATTAAATTGTATAAGTATTTACTCGTTAAATATTGTATCACTGAGTTTTCTCGGGAGGGTAACTAACAAAGATATTCACTGTGACAAACACATTTTTTGTTGATTTTCAATCTGATCCTTTTTGTAGTAAGTGTTCACGATGTCAGATTTTTCTACAGTTTCCAGAAGTAGTAGTTATTTATAACTTCAATGAATACATGGATCATGTTTATTTATTTATTACTTTTTAAAAGCTCATGAACTGCGGAAGTCACTCAGTTTGAGAAAGATAATAACTAAAGATATAATGTGCGGATGACTGTCAAAGTGATGATGAGGTGAATGGAGGAATGAGAGGCCAATCAGGACAACCACGATACAAAAATGCCAACAGCACCTTTGTCCACCCCAAGCTTAACACGGATTGACCGGGGGGATGGGAGTCGTATGCACTAGCTATTACGACACAAGCGCCCCCTATGGCTTATTATTAAAAAGTAACAGAACTATTTCCCTCCCCCTTTCGCCCGGCTGCCGCGCCAACACGGGGGCTCGGTCGTCGCCCTCCCACGCCGGGCGGCGCGCGTGCGGGGCGGCGCACTGATTAAAAGACGAAATCGAACGCCTGCGCGCGTGTCGGCTCTATAATTGAATATTACAAATCCTCGTCGCGGCGGCGGCGCGGCGGGGGAGGGGGCGGGGGAGGGGGCGGGGGCGGGAGCCACGCATCGGTGGCGGCGGTGGCGCGCCACGCGCATGCTCATTTACATAACGCAGCGCTGCTGCAAGTTTCACGGGCCCCCGCCCCAGCGACATCCCACCTGTTTATTTACTGGCGCCCGAAGCCGCGTGCGCGACGGCGAGCGAACGAGCCAGCCAGCGCCCGCCCCACGTGACCCCTCCGTTCGCACCTCGGGGATTCCCCTCGTGAGCGATCGATCGATCCATCGGTCCCCTCGCAGCTGCCGCGTGCGATGCGCCCGATGCACCCGGGTCGCGCTCCCATTGCCGGTCGTTGCGGGATTCGAGGTCTGAGAGGTAAAGATTGCTGGCGTGGGTTGGTGCCACTACGTGTGCTCAAAATGGAACCCTCCATAATTAACATATTTTTGAATAAAGCGTACCGTACTTGAAATGTTTGTTTTATAGATTAACTTTTTAGCGATTTACATATCGTCAGTGCACAAGATCCCTGTCACAGCTGCAAAACCTCTCTTTTCTTCCTTCCTTCATTCAATCATTTTGCAACAACAATTTTATCATGAAACAAGCCGTCTATTTTGCAGCCAAAGAACGAGTTTCACTTTCTATTCAGGCTGTCTTCTCAACTATCTTTACGAACAAGAAAAAATTACTTTTACTAAAAATGTAGCGTTAGATATTTCCACAATTTTTTAGAAAATGTCGATTTATCGAGTATAACTTTTCTACTGCATTGAAAATAAATAGTGCCACATGTCATGCATTCCCCGTAAAATTGATTTATTCTGACACAGCAGGTTTACGGCATGCGAATTCCGGCCTGATAATTTCACTGAATGGGTGGTCAGGGCGGAATTCTTGAGTGGCCTACCATGTCACTGGACGTCACCATTTGCGACTTTTCCATGAGTAGTTTGTCACAATAACTGACCTCAACTATTTGTAAATGATTTACTTACAACTTGAAGTAAAGCTTCAATAAAAGCTTACAGCGTTAGGATGGTCCGTGCAAAACAGTTGCTAAAAGCTGAATCACAAGAAGAGTGCGAGTTGAATCAAGTGCACGCGTTGAGTAGTTTAATTATAGAATTAGAAGCAGCCTATCGAAGAGAAAGAGCACCCACCGCCCTCATCACATAGTCATATTTGCGTATTTTTAATTTCTCCCCGATCTATTTCAAATTTTCTTTACCTTCAATTTTACAAGTACTATCCTCCGCCACTTTTTAAGATCTCTGATTTTCTGCCTCCTCGTTGTTTCTTGCGTTTTCTTATGATTCTTGCAAGTCAGCGAAGGTGATATGCCTTTCCTTTATTTTACCTGATCTTGCATTCGTTCAGGATACTGACACAGACTGTCTTATTTCTTCAGGTGAAGTTTCCACAATACACCAACCTGATATCAAATCTTGCAGTCGATTTCAGAAGCGCTTGACTTTTAATTTCGAGAGATTGCACTCTAACTCACACCGAAAGAAAATGGTACTAACGCATTCAAAAGATATCTACGAGTCTCAAAGAATGACACGCGTGCCCTCAGGACGCTATCGGCTTGTTCAAAGCACACGAATCACTTTCACGAGAATATTTGAAGGCATTGGGTACTTAACTGAGTGGAGGGGGCACACTCACCACACACAATTATTTTGCAAGAAGTTCATTATTCTATAGGTTATAAATTTAAGTTTCTTTTATGTTCATGTAATTACAACATATGAATGGTTTATTTCAGAAACAACATAAATCAGTGAAGAGTAACTTTTCAGTTTCAGCAAACATAACTCCGACGACTGCTTTATATCACAAACAGTGAGTCAAGATTTTAGGTTTTTCCAAAAGCCCTCAAGAATCTGTTGACTTATCGTAGATCAGCCTCAAGCAATGCGTTTGATAACATGGGATGTAACTGCACTAAGAAGTCACAAGAGTAAAAAACTGACTGATGTTATTTCTGAAATATGCCATTATTCTTATTTCTGAAATATATATGTGTGTTTCAAATTATTTTTTAAATAAATCAAAAATATTCACATTTAAAACTTGTGATAGTGTAACATTTTATGGTAGGGGCACATGTAACTTTACTCAAGGGTGAGGGGACAATCTTTAAAAAGTTTGACTGTATATGAATGATTTAGGTACATGTGTGAGAACACATGGTACTAAAGAGATCATGAGTATTTTTTGCTATGCTACCATAGTTTTTACATTGAAGGTACAGGTACTTAAATGCCGAAATGTTGCTCTGCTCGGCAGGTTACTCTCCAGCAGTGGACGAAACGATCCGCTATCAGCACGGCAACGCCTATCGGTTGACGTCCCGCCTCACCGACCGCGGGCCCTGCCGCGCGTCGCCCCCCAGCCCTGCAGGTACTTCCGCGCGGCCTGCGCCTTCGCACCTCCCCGCAAGCCCTTTTAGTGCCTGCTAACCCCCACCCCTTCCCCTTCCTATTCCACGCGCGATTCACCATAATAAAAGGCGGAGGAGAAGGTGACCTTCGTGAAGGGCCGAGAAGAATTCACATCCTGTTACGCCAATGCTACTGTTTGGGAGGGGCGCAATCTATGTTTATTAGGATGTGGGAGGCCGGCTGATCACGTTTTATGTTCTTATTTAGCAATATATTTATATAATAAATTAAATTTTAAAATAGTGTTTAAATCGCTCAGTAAGCGCGCGCGTGTAAATTCACTTGGTATATTCATATTTAAAGTTAATGTTTGGAATACGTTTTTAGATCAGAATACTAGTAAATAAACATACTACAAATGTAAAGTTCAATCCCTATAACAAACTTCATTACAAAGAAAACCTTCATAAAATGAAGTCATTACAGGAATTTAATAGGTTTACACAATTTTTTAAACACTTCCCTTAAATGAAAATTGTCTATAATGAAAGAATTTTCTCTCTTAGTTTTCGTTATAAAGAATTTACACAATCCACTGAGAATGTATGTAAATATGTACGATCGTTTGTACTTGGCGCGATATCCCGTAGACGGGCTCAGGCCTACCGGCGACGTCCCTGCCTCGCGGCCATAGATTAATGGGGTAAGTGTGGTTAGCACGTAGACATGTCCACCCCGTATTCCGGTCTTCTCCACCTCAGAAGTGAATTTTCTCATTGTCACACAGCAACACACAATGAGACATTGTAAGGAAAACGCAAACTACAATCTTGCCTCATCGGTAATCGAACCCGGGGCCGCGTAGTGGAGGATACATGTAGTGTGATAATTTTATCAAAACTAAATAAACAAAAATTACTAATTATATGCCATACTCGCGGAAAGTCAATGTTACTTTGAAAGCAGAATTGCTCATAAAAACGTTTTCCGATTTTTCGAGCATCACATTCTGTGAATAGAGGAACTACATTAGAAACTGTATTCTTTATTTAGTACAATTGTGCTCCAGAGTTACTATATTAAAATTGTATTTTTAATGTAATACGAAACAAATAAATTCCTGTGATCGTAAAACACATTTTATCAATGGAGTACGTAGTATCACTTAGCCTCCTTGCAGGGGATGAGGCAGAATGAAGCGGGGCAGAGGTGGGGGTGGGGGTGGGGGGCGCTCTAAATTCCACGCGGGCGGGCTTAGGGCGTGAGGCGTGAGGCGAGGCGGGTGGTCCGTGTAGGCCGGTAGCTCAATGGGAGCACCGTTAGGGCGCTGTAAAGTCCCCGAGGGCGCGGGTTTACAGCTCGATTCCGGATTTACAGCCGCTGTCCATTTGAGGCGCCGGTTGCCGAGCGACGCTCGCCCCAGCACCCCTCCCCTCAGCCCCCCCCCCCCCACGCCTCAACCCTGTGAGACCTCGTGGCGTCACGGCGGTGGCGGCGGCGACGGCGGCGGCGGCTGAGGCAATGGAAGCGGCGGGGCTCCGGGGCCATAAGGGGCACAGGGGACGGGGGGACGTGGACGAGATGGGAGTGAGATGCGGAAGAAATGGGGAAGAGATGGGGGAGAGACGGGGCCGAGGCAGGGGCGAGGCGGCAGCGAGGTATAGGTGAAGCGGGGACGAGGAGAGATTGGAGTGAGCGCGAGGTGGGGGGCGAGGCGGAGAGGAGGCGGGGATGAGGCGGGGAATAGGTGGGGACAAGGCGGCGTTTAGGCATGGTCGAGGGGGCGAGGTGGGGCGGGGACGAGGTAAGGGCGAGACGAGGGCGATAATGGTGAAGTGGGGGTGAGGGAAGACGAAGAGGACTGACGCGATGGCGAGGCGGGGAATAATAATAATAATAATAATAATAATAATAATAATAATAATAAAAATAATCATAATAAAATAATAATAGTAACAATAACTATTATTATTATTATTATTATTATTATTATTATTATTATTATTATTATAACATTCTGTACATTCATATGTGATGGTTATGCGTCACAAATTTTGCTGTTTATTTATTTTAAAATTTTTCCAAAATAACAGCGTCATTCAATCTCAACCCATTGCTTCAAGTTGAAATAGTTATATCAGGAATATTTTGTTGTTGTTTTACAAAAACATTTTAATTTGACGATAATATGCCCACATGCAGGTTTTATAGTCATTGACAGATTAATTGGTTTCTTGTAGCTTAATCTGATTAGATTCCTCACTAAATGGACTAAAAGTTGATGTACATTGTCAAAATACTAAATTCATCTATAAGTGTAACTAATGATAAAATAACCTGGAAAGAAGTTATAAGGACAGAGCGCCTTAATGACTTTCTTGACAATGTACGCTGCAGAGTGCGAATGCGCGAGAAAACAAACCTGGTCGGGTGTTAATTCACTTCTTAGTACACTCTCCCAGACTAAACACCATCAATCGGAAATATTTTCAGCTAACAACACAGCCGCTACTTGGCCGTATTACCTGCACTAGCCGTATTTGCATCACTTACATTCATTTTTTATTTAAATATGAATATTTTTTAAATGGTCAGTATTTTTTATTTTTTGGCACAAGGTTATTAGTTCTTATTTTAAGCGCTCATTAATAAATGCTTTTATTTACGATAATTTTGCCATTTTACCATATTTCCATGTTTTTTGTTTTTTCCTTTTGATTTCACTTAACACTGATATTCTTTGTTCTCTTAACTTCTTATTCAATTTCTCTTTCATTTCTTCTTCTTTCTTTGCGTTATAATTTGTACTACACAATAATTGTTATTCAAATATTTATATGTCAATTCATTTTTCTGCTCCATTTTCCCCCTTCAATCCTTCGTATACTTATTGTCTTATATCTAGTTTTATCCAGTTTATGTACACGTCTTTTTACGTATTCCCAATTGTCGCTCGAGCTCCCGCTTTTGAAGTCGTTTTCCTCGGCTCGTCTGGTTCGGCCACGTGGTCTTTTGGAAGCCTCCACTGTTTGCTCCGCCTACACAGGTTCTCACGCCTCCGCTTCCTCCACCCCACTCGCCAGGTGCAGTGGCCACTCGCCGCTCTCTGTGAAGAGAGCGTTCCCTGCAGCCTTTCGTTCCACAGCCACATTCGGCACCGCTCCGCTCTCGGGCCGGCTCTTGGAACAGGCGCCCTTGGCACATCTCTCTTGCAACGGTTCTGCCCTCCTGCTTTCTACTACTGTTCAGTCATTCGATTTAAACTCTATTTATTAAACACTGAAACTGCACCGAAGGTAATAACAAAAAGGAGGAAGGTACCTGGAGAATGGTTTCTTTATCTATTTGCGTAATATTTAATAGAAACTTTGTAATAATGTGCTGATTATTGCAGGGAAAATTTTACATTTTGGAATCTGCCCATTCCAAAACGTATTTGTGTACGCAACGTATGGTATTTTTGTTTGTAGTGCTTGAGTTATAAAACTTTAGATCCCGCAACGGACATAAATTAATAGTTAATTTAATAAAAATAGTTATACATAATATTATAAGTTAATAATTATACGAGTACATTATACTCGTATATTATAAATGAGTAACAGTGGTAACACTGGCTACCTGTGAATATAAGAGGAAATAAAAAAAGGGTTTATATTGACACGTTTTTACTTTCTCACATACGTACGAATATACAGAGTAATATGCGTACGTACTATTGAAAACGTTATATAATGCTGCGGAAAATCGATTTCGAGATTTTAACGGAAATTTAAGGTCCTCTGAAACCGAAAATGTGTTGTTTTTTCAAGATTGCCGTCCGTCCGTGAACACCACTAGCACCTAAACCATGAGTAGGATTTTTTCCAAATTGATGAAACTCTGTCAAATAGGTTGGAGTCGAAGGTCTGCGATTTTGAAAATATTCATTAATTTTTGGGGGTACTTTACATGGGACATTTGCAAAATTTTCTCAACACGGATCTAAACTTCTTGTAAGAATAAAGTGAAGTACACTTATAAAAATGGTAAAGGTCCGATTTTCACTATTAACTCTGACTTTTGAAAATTTCAAAAGTTTGAATTATTCCCAGCGTCTTTCTACAACTACAAAATTAAAGATAGATATTTTTCCTTCAAATGAAATTTGTTGTTCATAACAGACACAAAAAAGTGATCATGTCTGGGAATCAGACCATGTTTTCTATATGTTTTTGCGGTCGCTAAATCCAAATCCGTGACCATATTACTCTAACACATGAGGTTTTTGATATAACCTCAAAAATATAAAAAATGAAAAATATATTTGGGGTTGCTAAAACCGAGTCTGAAGTCGATTTAACTTCATCACGTCAGATTTTTAATTCATATCAAATATTGATAGAGAAGGTGGCATTGGCCCCTGATGGGACAAACGTTTTTGTATGGCAGATTGCCTATATCGTTGGCGCCAGATCTCTAGTCTTCTCGCCAATTAGATATAGGTATTTAAAAATTTATTGAGGTTGTGTGAAAAATATGATGTGATGGAGTAATATGGCCACCGAATTAGGATTTACCGACTCCAAAAACATATAGAAAACATGGTCTGATCCCCAGACCTGAAGACAATTTTTTTGTGTGGCTGTGTAATCAGTTGTTTCAATAAGGTCATTTTTTTCAACATTTAGTAGTTTTCGAGAAATATTGCGTGTAATTTTAAAAACTAACAAAAACATGATTTTCTCGAAAACAGCTACAATTGTTTTCTTGCCATATTGCTTTATTCTTTTGTTTTTGTTTTTTCAAACATGACAAAAATATTATATTTTGACCAGTGTCTCACATGCTTAATATTTTCATAAAGGCAATTTGTTCACATTATTTCACTAAAGAGTACATGTACTTTAAATAATACCATAAATTTTTTCGAACGCTGGAAAGTTTTCACAGGAAAGGAAAGCTCAAAGCTTCGCATTTTCAGAAACGCTCAATCGCCGTTTTCTAAAAATATCATTCAAAATATTTTATTTAAACTTCTCGTACGGATAGTGCTAATTACACTCTTTAAGATGATATAAAATTCGTTTGGCAGATTCCTTTTGCTTTTTTCAATACAGAAAATTATTTTGTGAAAATATCTCTCGCGCCGTTAATATGCATATTTCCAGTAATTTGTATACACTAGAGCTTAAACGATTTTTTCTTAAAAACGGTTCTAGATTTTTCAACGAAAACGTTCCTGTACGACGAGGTTCTACTCTTCTTTAATGTTCTAAAGTAATATTTCGAATCTACTTCTAGGAAACCTAAAAATTGGGAAAATTTCTAAAAATGTATTTTGGGCAGCGATAGATGGCAGCTGGCAAGAAGATAGAGCAAGACTGTAAAGCTAACCAACACCAAAGAAATTAGAAAACTATGTAGTAAGAGAAAGTCTGTGCCATTCTGTAGCACCATTAGTTAACTAAGAATTTTATTCCATTCGTAAAAACGATAGAGTTGAGTGGAAAATGAATATTGAATTTATGAAAGTTTGTCGAATTAAAAATCGAAGTTATCAAGTATTTGTCCTCTAATTTTTTCTTTCTATTTTGTTCCCAAGGTACTGAAACCGTTGAGCCACATATCAACCACTGGTTATTCGTATTTTTATTTAAAAATACAATGATACATTTAAATATTTCATTTCTAACTTATTCTCATTAAGTAGTTACTTTGCTCAAATTTGTGGAAAGTGACACTGCAGTTTTATTGCTCCATGGTTTATTTTCTCAATTAGAAAGGATTTGTACATTTTATACGACAGATTTTATAACTTCCAATTATAATGTTCTAGTGTTATTAGTATTTCTTAACAATAAGGTTGCTATTTCGTCACGATCAAAAATCACGTTCGAAAGTCTTAATTAACAGATATAATGATAAACATACTTGACAGCGAAGTCCAAGATATTCAAAATTAAAATAGAATTTAATAATTCTACTATTGATTTCAATGCATTTAACGATAATTTTTAACACACACTGAACTTTCTAAACATGATGCGGTAGCGATCTCGATCTGAAAGATGCCCGGGAGAGTCGCATGGTCTCTCGGGCATGGTTGTATTTGTGTTTGTCCTTTCAGTCTTTATCATCATCATATCATGCCATTTTCATAGTGACAAGAAGCAGAAGTTAAACTCAATAGTGGTCGCTAATGACCTAAATGTTGATGCGACCTTAAATCACACACGAAAAAAATGCTGAATCAAACAAATCATTCAAATAATCGTAAGAGTTAATTTAAAAACTCAAGAAAATGTAATTATTACATCTGAAAAGGATGCTTCTCTCGCCTGATATCTTGAAAACGCATTAGAATGATTTTGACTTGCAGTGGATCGTTCTGGCTCCTCCTTTCAAATACGAAACACAAAATAAATAATAATCTCAAGAAGAGCAAAGCAAAAGAAAGAAATAGATAGGAAATTACGGATTTAGAATGAATACATTTTCTGAGCTCAAATGGTTTAAGAAAAAATAGAAATAAAATTTTTGTTTCTATAGCGCCAAGAAAGTAACAGAGTATTATGATTTGAGGAGTACTTAAAGAGTATTCAGATATGAAAGTTTAACTTTCTACATCAGTAGTCTGGAAATGTTCCGAAAATTCTCTCCGTACTAGTATTGAAAGTACTTTCGGTACTTCTTGCCAATAGCAAACTATTTAAAGGTATTATTCGCAACACCACGTTCAGCTGTTCTATCCATCTTCAGCAGCAATAATGGTTCTTTATTCACATCCGTTTTACAAACATGAATATTGGTACTAGCAAACATTATTATATTATTTTCCATTCCGTTCTCAAGATTTTCTTGGAAATAATTATAAAGTTGCTGTAGCTTGTTCCGAAATATATGATGGAGCTACAAGTAAATTGTCTAATATGTCGTTTTTCTCCCTTATCAATGCCTTGCAATATCCTTCCTCATTTATAGTCAACTGTCAGCAATTATTTAAAAAACACTCGGACAAATTGTCCTAAAATTGAAGTCTTTAATAAAGTATTGTACATCTTATTTTGTACAGCAAAAGTGCCTTCCCATGCCACAACGAGATATCTAGACACCTATCGGTCTCGTTTGAGAATTCTCCTGTCTAGTCATGGAAACATCCACTTTCGTGCCTTAAAATGCAAATTTCAACTGAGGTGCAAAAAAAAGCAAAGAAAAGTGCAGTTTATCATACCAATGCCGTCAGAATTTCTAGAACAATAAAAAGTTATTTTGTGCAAAATTAGCATAGATACGAGTAATATCACGACTACTTGGGAAATTATCGATAAATCCCCGACTTGCAAAGCAGCACAGAAGAGCATAGAAACACAGAAGAGTATAGAAACACAGAAATATAACTGTCCCATTCTCTTTTCAGACTGTTCCCATCTTTATGAGCACTAAAGGAATAAGGGATTATTTTAGGAATATGCGATTGCTTTAAACGAGATATCACTTCCCGAGGTCCGCATTTCATATTGTTTCTCGGGGCCGCGTGATGTGATAGGAAAGGTGGTAACGTGGCATTTGTCTCAGCTGGATTGTGAGTGAACGGGCATGGAGTGTACACACTCAATTGTTTCGTACAAGGAGCACTCAACTTTATTTGTGCGCTGTCAGATTATTCGTAAATCTATATTTTCAAAGCATTATCTCTGTTTACAAGGTAACTTTTCATTGTACGAGTGATGTGTTTACCTATACAATTCGAATCCTCTTCGAAATCACAGTCATCGTTTTTTCCGAAATAGTTGAGCATAAGAACATAATGAAAACCGGCGAAGAGAAGTCAAAATGATGGATGTCCCTAACACCAATGAATGGCTCACTCATTGCGCGCTGTTGGTGAGAAGGGAAAGAACTCTTATGCTGGTTTACACTAGCAATACGTGTTCGCAATATATTTCAGCAATTTGTTCCTGTTTCTTGCTGTCATCTTTACACTAGTAAGAGCTAGTAGGGGAAATATATTGTCAGAAAGATCGGAGCAAGATCTTTTCGGCAACATATTGCCGAACGTTTTGCATTAGAAATATTTTTGTCGTGTTTGGTGAGGAAAATGGCGCGTGAACTTAAGTGAGGATATACCTCACTTTCCACATAACTAGTGGAAGGTAGAAGATGCGAGTCGCGGTTGCACTTATTGAGCTAAATGAGGAAATGAAGAAACACCGACGATTGGCGAGGACGTGTGATTTTAGATTTTAAGAAGAAAATAATAGAGCGCTTTTACGAATTAGGTAGAGGAGTCTCAATATTGTTCATAAAACAAAATGGTTTCGTGAATTTTGATTCACGTGGGAACAAAGTAATTTATTTTTATAAAAAGTGCAATTATTAATTCGGTAAAAAGTTTTAAAACATTCGTAGCAACAACAGATATATTATAGATTAATCTTAAAATTGATTTACAGTAGATTGATATCTTAATAATTTTTAATGTACAAAATTAATAATCAGGAGGCATCTACGAGTATAGCTGACCCAAAATTTGAATCATTTGGTAATCAACTATGAAGACTTTAGAATATTTATTACTTCTTTTACTGTAGTAAACATTTTTCACACACCCATTTCACGAAAAAGCGCATATTACAATGCAAATATTACGTCTATGTACTACCTTAACCATACTTCCTGCGCATGTGACCGTGGTCATCACTGGCTTCTTCTAGCAATATCATGCTCAGATTTCAATCATATTCTACTCCCAGTAACTTCCGGCAATACCTTTGCGAGAACGGAAACATACGAGTTTACATTACGGCCGGAATATCTAGCAAGAAATATTGCCAACATCAGAAATATTTATTGCGGCAATGTTTACATTGGCGACTTTTCTTGCGAAGTAACATTTCTCGCCGTTTTCTTTCAAGCGTAGAGCCAGCTTTAACCATGAACTCGTGGTTGCGGACTCGCTCCGTGGCGTGATGGCGGGGCGCGCCAATTCGCCGCGTCGTCGCGACGCGGCCTCGCGCCAAGGCGTCCGAGCGCCAAGTAGCGGTGCGATTCGGGCGCAATGGAGCGATAATTGAGCCCGGTTAGCAGCTCTTGCCCGAACGGAAGCGCTAACTGGGTACAGGTTGCGCCCTTGGTGCACCCGATGACGCCGCTTCTAGGAAAGCGCCACCGCCGATGCACTCACGCCAGGCCGGGGCGGATCCGGACAATATAAGCGGGGGAGGGAAGATTTTACTTGGGACACTTCCTCATTATACATATTCGAAATATATGTATGTACATATATACATATATATAAATATATACATGTACATATATACATATAAATATATACATATATATAAATATATACATATATTATATACTTGTGTATAATATATTGTATTATAAATAAATTATAAACGTATTAAAATAACATGAAATGAGAAAACTATATATTAATAAGGGGAATATCTCTTGGAAATTGATGAGTAGACTTCGGATTTTAGGAGACATGCCTATTTGCTTTCTTTAGGAGGTTGTGGAAAATAATTGCATTTGTTCACGAATAATGAAAAAAAATAGATATACTGAAAACATCCAATAGGACCACAAATGTCCTAAAACGTGGGTTGTTCCCTATTTTATATTGTTTTCCTTGACACAGGTAATTTTGATGAATTATCATTTTTTATTACTCCTTTTTAAAATTTTATTTAACCAAAACACTAATACCGTTCCGAAATTCCCCGACAGCAAATATTGCCTGATCGAATTCGTCATTGACTACGCGCCGAAATCTCGTCCAACACACCCAACAAATGGCACTCTGTAAGTCAATATAAAGGCGAAGTTTCTCGCTCGTCAGCGCACACTTTTTAGACAATTGCACCTGTTCCCAGTGCAGCTGCTTGTTGAGGCTTATGGCCGCGGTGCGTCGTCTATGCAATCCAAGCGAGGAAAGCACAGGTTTGGAAAGCTTACAAAATACGGCTCAAATACATACAGTACCTAAATCCACACATTTCATGAATAATGATACCTAATTTCATGATTTTGATACTTATTTTAGGTCTCTAAATCATTATTTTTGTACCTAAAATTCCGAGGTCTATTAATGAGATAAATACGTGATATTTGTTTTGAATAAACTTAGTAAAATTACAACAGATATAGTTGACTCTGGGATGTGGCCGAGGAGGCATGTCCTGATACCCCCTCCCTTCGAACAGCCAGTCACGTGCCGATTTTATGGGAACTGCTTCAGGCACTCCATAAAATCGTTCACCGACTCGAGAAACAGTAACATTTAAACGCGGCCTTCTTCTGAACATACAACTACATGGTATAGAGTTCAACTTTCTGTTCTACGTTTATGTTCCTTGGAGTTTATTCAGTACGACGAGCTTGAAACTTGCACACTATAGACGTACAACAGTTTGTGTTTCAGAACATCAGTGGGTGAAATAGGTTTGTCAAATTGACGAAATTTCTTTCATATGCGAATAGTGTTTTGCCATATGTTTTCTTTATGATACAGAAAACTGGCATAACAATCGCGTGGATAACATATTGTGTGAATATTGATGGCGAAGAAACTAAACAGAAATCATGTACATTGCTTGGTTCCCTCACTGTAGATATTTTGAAGACACATTCCTCGTCTGATGTCAAGGCAAAACGTGCAGAACATGTTCAATACACGTACATCGGTGTCATTTATTGTTAAAAAATTCGCATGATTATGATCTTAACTTCCTACGATTCGGTTATTTTGTATTTATTCGTGCTCGTAATAATGTTAGCGCTCCAACATAGTTTAGAGAACTTCCCACAACTCTTCCCACAACAAGAAACTATTTAAAATATACTCATATATTAACGTTAATGATTATGGTTGGGTTATCACACGTATAAATAAACAAGAACAATGAAAACATATGAAATGTAAATATGGACGACCAGAACAAAGGGAGAGAGTTGATAAACGAAGTGGGAATCGTAATTAATAACATTACAAGGAAATGTCAACCGAAGTGATAATGGGGGAAAGAGAGAATAATTTAGTAATGAAATTCATGAAAGGACACGTGATCAATTTCCGTGGGTGTGGAAATAAATTACAAGAATTATTACGAACAAGGGTCCAAGGAATAAATAAATCCAATGCAAAATTGCGAAGGAACAATCAGAAATGAAATCGTGTGGGAGGTATCGAATGATATGCGCAATATGAGGGAAAAAGAGACACATAGGATCTCGCGCAGGAAGAGATAGCTGACAGGATAGGACGGAAGGGGTCGGAAGAGAAAGCGAGATTCCGAAGTAGTAAAAATCGAAGTTGTATATATGACTTTTGTATAATTGTACGTGATAGCATTTGGGGCAACGTTTGGGTAACGTTTATGTTATGAGTAGTAACGTTTTTGAGAAGAAGTAAATGATATAAATAAAGCGTAGTGAGATCGGGTATATAATTGCGTGTGTGGATGAAATTGACACCATTGGTGTTTGAAATGAATGCAGCCAAATGGAAATGGAATGAACATCGTTCAAGAAATCATTGGCTCTACAAAAAAGGGAAATAACAAAACGAGGGACACTTTGAAATCGGAAATCTAATTGTATGAAGAGCAAGTTTTGTAGTAGTTTTAAGAATTTTTCATTAATAATTAAAAGGGGAAAATTGATCATGCATGCAACGGGAGGGAATTAGTAAAGAAATATATTACAAGAAAGAAGGGACTTGATAAAAATATGTTGTATTTGTAGAAATTCTTGTTATTATTTTTTTGAATTGAGATAGGTGTATGTCTACAGCACAATACAATGGCTATATTGTAAACAGAAGTAAGTATTGTTATTTCTAAAGTGACAAAAAGGAGGGTTCCCAATCCTAAGTAAAGATTTCGTTGCCGAAACTCCTATCGGCCTATCATCCCCGAAAATAAAATTTTAGAACGGAACAGTCGGTAGAACCTTTAGGCTACGATCGGGTAAAGATTGAATAGAATACATATTTAAAAGATACCAGGAGCTGGCAACTTCTCAATTATTAAAAAAATACTTTTACATTTTGCAACATATTTTACAACAGATTTGTTCTGGTAATTGATAATTAAACATTACATATTCAATAATCAATAACATTTCATGATTTCTTTTCTCCAGTGCTCTCTACTTTATAGAGATTTTGATTTACGAATATCGAATAATAAAGTAATTATTCCCAATATAAAGAGCATTAGACAAGCCACGCCATTTTTGTAAGGGATATATATATATATATATATATATATATATATATATATTATGTATCTATTTTTTTAATTTAAAAGAGATATATAATTGATATATATATATATATATATATATATATATATATATATATATATATATATATATATATATATATATATATATTATGTATCTATTTTTTTTAATTTAAAAGAGATATATAATTGATTTGATGATTTCGTTTCTACTTTCCCGTATACGTACGTATATACGGAGTAATATATCTGGTATAGGAAAAGTTATGTAATGCTGCGGAAAATCGATTTCGAGATTTCGATGGAAATACACGTTTAGGAGTCCCCTGATACCGAACAAGTGTTTTTTTTTAAACTTCCGGTTGTCTTACCAACACGACTAGCGCCTAAATCGTACGTAAGATTTTTTCGAAATTGAATAAACCCCTGTCCATTACGTTCGAAGTGTATCTTTGAGATTTTGACAAAATCTCTCAAAAATTTAGGGGTACTTCACATGAAGTCCTCCGGACATTTTCAAAATTTTCTCAAAAATGATTCCAAACGACTCCAACTAAATTTCTTGTAAGAATAGAGTAATATACACTTATAAAGGTGGCATACGTCCGAATATCAGGTTTAACTCTGTATTTTCGAATGTTTCAAAAATTTAAAATAAATCCGGGCTTCTTTCTACAACTACAAAATTGAAGAAAGAGATTTTTCGTTCAAATAAAATTTGTTCTCCATAGTGAGTTCTTTCATTAAGGTCAGGCACTTTTGTTTTTTGAAAATTTTAGTAGGTTTCGCGCAATATTGCGAGCAAGATTTGAAATTTTAAAAAGTAACAAAAACAGATTTTCTCAAAAGCAACTCAAACATTTTTCTTTAAACTGTTTGCAGAGATAGTGCTATGAGATGACATATAATTTTGCTCTTATTTTTTTGTTTTTCCACAAATTACAAATATTTAATTTATTTGGCTTGTCTCTCACGTTAATATTTACATTAGGGGCGATTTGTTCACAATATTATATTTATGAGAACATGTGCTTTAAATAGTATATATATCATATGAAATTTCTCAAAAAATCAACCATTTTCTGAGAAAACTAGCTTAAAATTCCGCATTTTCAAAAACGCTCAAATTCCATTTTCATATAAACAGCTGGAAATTTTTTCTTCGAACTTTTCGAACAGATCGATTGCACTCTTAAATATGACGTAGTTCATTTCGAATTATTGTTATGTTTTTTAAAAATTACAAAAATGTATTTTTTAATAACTGTCGCGCCGGTAATACGCACATTTCCAGTATTGTGTAAATTTGCCATTAATAGCACTACTAGTTACGTTATGTATCTTTGTATAAATCTTCTCAACATCTGAAATAAATATATAATAAATTCGGGAACCAAATTACTGAATTCTATTGGAAGTAAGTATCCTTGTATTTATTGGTAACCTAGTGCATATTAATATTAACTATTAATTCAATAATTTTTTCTCTTCGTTCTTTCAAAGATATACGAATCCAATGTTTTTATTTTCTTTATCAATGTTTTGGCATACGAATTACCCGAAAGAACCGCAAGATTTGAAAAGTGTTCAAGCATTTCCAATATATTTTACTTGATAATCAAATCACTTCTGTGACAACTAGGATGCATGCAAGAGATTAGTATTGTCGAAAAGACTTTCAGACATATCTAATGAGAGCAACAGACTGGTGGCTAATGGGTGTTTTAAAGAGGGATTATCACAGGCATCATTCGGAGATCCGCCTTTTCATTTCATGTTTTCACAGATACCTGCCTTGTGTGATATTAGTTTGAATTGAATGTTTATTCGCCAGACCATTTTGAACCAAAAACACTATTTTAATTGTATACGTAACGAAAAAGAAGTATTTCATGTACCACTATTATTTTATTTTATATTTAGTCCATCGATGTATTTTCTTGATTCTTAAACCATTTTGGTAATTTTGAGAATAAATAATTCCTTTTTTTTTTTTTTTTTTTTTTGAAATAGCTAAGGAGTAAAATCGCAAATAATGTGGGCCTACTCTATAACCCTTCTCTTGTTTGAATACATTACAAAATTACCTAATCAAACATAGCATAAAATTCACCAGGTAGACATAATATCTATATTATACAAGAGTATCTTAGCGCGAATGAAGTTAAAATAAGTTCATTAAACATAGTTACTGAGGTTAATATTGCACATAATGAGAGATTATATACATTTCTAGAAGCCATGTGAATAATTGGCACAAAAGGGCGCAAGTATTCAAGGAATAATTGTTTCGTAGAACGATGAGATCGTACAATATGAAGCTGAAAAATAAGCAAAAGCTAGTCGACCTACAGAATGACAAACACTTGCCCGCACTAATTACCTTTCTAATCTATGTAGTCTAGGCCAGCTTTTCGGCATTTCCCTACACTCTTTCCACATGTTTACATGTAAATATTTCACGTTTTCTCAATATTTCGATCTTCTAATAGTAGGATTAATATTTGACTAAGAATATTACAGAAGAGTTAAGTACAGATTTTTATGCAATTTTTTGAAGAATGGGTAAGAAATTGTCATTTGAACGTTTCTAAAAATGCGCAATTTTGAGATCATTTTCCCAGAAAACGTATGAGTTTCCGAGAATCTTCAAAAGAAATCATTTAAAGCACTCCAGAAACGCAAAAATGTACAAAAATGCCCAAATAGTAAATATTAATGACATGAGATATAAAAATTAAATTACTGTAATTTCCTGTAATTGAAACTGTTGATGTAATTTAAAAATAATTAAATTTGTGTACCTTTGAAAAATTAAAAAAGACTAATGAAAATTGCGTTTATGTCAGGTAATTAGGTGCGTTTAGTATCGTTCCAAACGTTTCAAGGAAAAAAATTGAGCATTTGTTTGAGAAAATGCTGTTTATGCGCTTCTGAAATTGCACAAATTTGAGAGTATTTTAACAGAAAATGTTCGAATTTTATAGACACTTCATCAGAAATCATTTGAAGCACTTGTTCTCAGATGATGTAACGAATAAAATCGTCAGTAATGTAAATAATAATGACGTGAGAGATATTGAAAAAACCTTAATTGTGAAATATTTGAAAAATCAAAAGAATACATCAAAATGGCATTACTGACATGTAATTCGTGGTTTTAGTACTATTAGTACAAAAAGTTCAAAGAAATAATTGGAGTAATTTTTGAGAATTTGTTAAAAAGTTTGACCAAATTTCTCTGAAAATTTCGCAAAAAAATTGATATTTAAAAATATATACATGACATTAATTAAAGAAGTAATTGAGATGAAGACATTTTATTTAAAAAAACTATCTTTAATACTGTAGATGTAGGGCGATCCCCAAAAATGGTTTACTTTTCAAACTGTTGAAAATTCAGAGATGTCAACGAAAATGAGACATATTACATTTTATATGTGTTTTTGTTATATATTCGAGAGGAAATTTTTAAACAATTGCACCATCACTGAGAAAATTTCGAAAATGATGAGAGGGTCAAAAAGAACACACCAAAATTAAAATATCCATTTCAATTTCAAGAGCCCTTGATAGCAGTCTAATCGTTTGGAGAATATCAATTTTGGTGAAAAACTTGTATACGTGTGAGCCGCTAGCGTTGTTCACAGACAGATGGATCACAGAGACGGACGGGTGGTCGGACGGTCGGACATTTTGCCGTAAAGCAAATTTTCGGTATCATGAACACACAAAGCGGTGATTTGATTTCAAAATGTGTAAAAGAAAGAAATTCATTACGTATAAGGACAAGAGTGATAATCTTTTGCAGTATCAGGGACCTACAATACGAATTTTTTCGCAGAAAAGCAGTCAGCCTCCCTCCAGAAACCGTTCATAAATGGTAACAAAGTAAAAGTCTGCAAGTGTTACAACCGCTTCATTGCTTCTGGTGTATGTAATGCGAACATTAAAAAATAATTCGCGAAAGTGAAGGTAGTGAGGCCGATTTGTTTGGGTCCGACCGATTTGTTCGTAGTCCCACCGATTCGTTCCTAGTCCCACCGATTCGTTCCTAGTCCCACCGATTCGTTCCTAGTCCCACCGATTCGTTCCTAGTCCCACCGATTCGTTCCTAGTCCCACCGATTCGTTCCTAGTCCCACCGATTCGTTCCTAGTCCCACCGATTCGTTCCTAGTCCCACCGATTCGTTCCTAGTCCCACCGATTCGTTCCTAGTCCCACCGATTCGTTCCTAGTCCCACCGATTCGTTCCTAGTCCCACCGATTCGTTCCTAGTCCCACCGATTCGTTCCTAGTCCCACCGATTCGTTCCTAGTCCCACCGATTCGTTCCTAGTCCCACCGATTCGTTCCTAGTCCCACCGATTCGTTCCTAGTCCCACCGATTCGTTCCTAGTCCCACCGATTCGTTCCTAGTCCCACCGATTCGTTCCTAGTCCCACCGATTCGTTCCTAGTCCCACCGATTCGTTCCTAGTCCCACCGATTCGTTCCTAGTCCCACCGATTCGTTCCTAGTCCCACCGATTCGTTCCTAGTCCCACCGATTCGTTCCTAGTCCCACCGATTCGTTCCTAGTCCCACCGATTCGTTCCTAGTCCCACCGATTCGTTCCTAGTCCCACCGATTCGTTCCTAGTCCCACCGATTCGTTCCTAGTCCCACCGATTCGTTCCTAGTCCCACCGATTCGTTCCTAGTCCCACCGATTCGTTCCTAGTCCCACCGATTCGTTCCTAGTCCCACCGATTCGTTCCTAGTCCCACCGATTCGTTTCTAGTCCTACCGATTCGTTCGCAGTCCCACCGATTCGTTCCTAGTCCCACCGATTCGTTCCTAGTCCCACCGATTCGTTCCTAGTCCCACCGATTCGTTCCTAGTCCCACCGATTCGTTCCTAGTCCCACCGATTCGTTCCTAGTCCCACCGATTCGTTCCTAGTCCCACCGATTCGTTCCTAGTCCCACCGATTCGTTCCTAGTCCCACCGATTCGTTCCTAGTCCCACCGATTCGTTCCTAGTCCCACCGATTCGTTCCTAGTCCTACCGATTTGTTCGTAGTCCCACCGATTTGTTCGTAGTCCCACCGATTTGTTCGTAGTCCCATCGATTTGTTCGTAGTCCCACCGATTTGTTCGCAGTCCCATCGATTTGTTCCTAGTCCCACAGATTTGTTCCTAGTCCCACCGATTTGTTCCTAGCCCCACCGATTTGTTCCTAGTCCCACCGATTTGTTCCTAGTCCCACCGATTTGTTCCTAGTCCCACCGATTTGTTCCTAGTCCCACCGATTTGTTCCTAGTCCCACCGATTTGTTCCTAGTCCCACCTATTTGTTCCTAGTCCCACCGATTTGTTCCTAGTCCCATCGATTTGTTCCTAGTCCCACCGATTTGTTCGTAGTCCCACCGATTCGTTCGTAGTCCCACCGATTTGTTCGTAGTCCCACCGATTTGTTCGTAGTCCCACCGATTTGTTCGTAGTCCCACCGATTTGTTCCTAGTCCCACCGATTTGTTCCTAGTCCCACCGATTTGTTCCTAGTCCCACCGATTTGTTCCTAGTCCCACCGATTTGTTCGTAGTCCCACCGATTTGTTCGTAGTCCCATCGATTTGTTCCTAGTCCCACCGATTTGTTCCTAGTCCCACCGATTTGTTCGTAGTCCCACCGATTCGTTCGTAGTCCCACCGATTTGTTCGTAGTCCCACCGATTTGTTCGTAGTCCCACCGATTTGTTCGTAGTCCCACCGATTTGTTCGTAGTCCCACCGATTTGTTCGTAGTCCCACCGATTTGTTCGTAGTCCCACCAATTTGTTCGTAGTCCCACCGATTTGTTCGTAGTCTCACCGATTTGTTCGTAGTCTCACCGATTTGTTCGTAGTCCCACCGATTTGTTCGTAGTCCCACCGATTTGTTCGTAGTCCCACCGATTTGTTCCTAGTCCCACCGATTTGTTCCTAGTCCCACCGATTTGTTCCTAGTCCCACCGATTTGTTCATAGTCCCACCGATTTGTTCCTAGTCCCACAGATTTCGAATTCCCAGACCCCTTTCCTCCGGGAGGCATCTGAGTGGAGAGGGCCATCTCCGAAAGAGGAATCGCCGCCGCACAAATGAATTTACGGCTACTCGTCTGCGAGGGCAGGGCTTGGGCGGGGAGGGGGCTGGCTGGGCGGGGCGGGGTCCCTATGGGGAATAGGAGGCGGCCACTGATGCATCGGCGGCGGTTATTTGATTAAAAGCGACCCGCGCCTCCCCGGGTTCCGAAAATTAGGCGGCGAGGGCCTCGTAATGATTTTGTAATTCAATATGCGCTGTATGTCGTCGATTCCTCTGAACGACCGACTTTGATGTCGCAGTTCAATTTGTTTGCCGCCGTTATGTATTTAGAAATGACATTTAATGGCGACCGTTATTGACGTTTTATTTTCCTCAGGATGAAATATTCGTTTTCATAACTTTTTTGGGCGTTTGACTAGGTCGGTGAAAATAAATGTTTTTGTGCTTCTCTTTCTACTGATACAAACTGTAAACAAATTAGTATTCAAGATTTAATGTACTCTGTATTTATTTTTCTCTCTTGTACTTTAAGCTTTTCTTAAGTATCTTGATGTTTTTCTTTGTAATATGTGTAAATTAGAGCTTTTTTTATTTCTGCTCAACAGTCACAATTCTACATTCAAAAACATTTAAGTACCATTAATTTTAAATTTTTGATTCAGTGAGAGAGCTCATATGAAGATTTTTTAAATTCTAATGAATGATTATCACATTAATTGACATTAATACAGATTGCCCATCAGCCATTTATCTACTTCAATGCATTCTAATCATTTTATTAAGTATTAATTTCCTGTATAAAACAATAATCATAAAAACTGTGTTTTTTCACATTTGCACCTTGCTGTGAAAAATAATGGAACCGACATTCTTGTAATAAATTTAAATTAGTTCTTTTCACTTCAGCCTCGGTTGGCTTTTCAGTTTTTCCCACTCTGTTTCCAGTTATCATCTTTTACTTCCCAAAACATTTGCTATCCGCCTCCCACGTTTCAAAATTGCATCCGGTTTTGAGAAATCTTGTTTTAAATATTAACCATACTTCACTGTGAATTGCAAAAAAACTAATATTTTTTAAACTTTTAAATCTACATTAGTTCGTGTTTTATCGAATTATTTCTAAGTTTTTCAAGTATAAAAATTCAGAGATTTGATCAAAAACGAGATCTATGCAATTTTTTAAGTGTGCTTCGGAAAAAGAAATTAAAGAAAAAAATTGAAGCCGTTTTTGAGAAATTGTTTTTTCTATGAACTCCATTAAATTAAAGCAGGAATTGTGCGAAAACTACTCGTTTTATAAAAAAACAGTACCTTACCTGTTTTAAAGATTTTTGTTTTACAGATTTCATTTAAGACAAAAATCTCTACCCTCAATATTATCTCAAGCGATGTTAATTTTTGTAATTTTCAAAAATCTCGAGTTCACCAGAAATGAGACCAGCACAACATTTTTTTAGCGTCCTTGAATACACATTTGAAGTATATTTAAAGAAAATTTTGAGCCGATTTTGAGAAAAAAAATGTTTAAAATTTTAATACATTTATCGCAAAATTAGGCAAAACATACTTATATTATTGAAAAATTGTTGAAGTCCTTACTTAAATATCTGGTTTTTAACAACAGACTTCATTTCGAAAAAAACTGTTTTAACTATTCTAGGACGATAGCATAAAAATATAAACTTTTTCAATTTTCCAAAAATCCGGAATTACAGTGAAAATGTGACTTGTTCTGTTTGTTAAAGAATTCTTTACGCTATGCGAAGGAAAAGATGAATCGAAAAATTTGGAGCCATTTTTTGAGAAACTTTCGATCGTGTTATTGAAGCTTCATGTAAAGTAACCTCAATAATTAAAATATAGATTTCAAACTAGCAGATTCGAATTGATTTAGATCGATCAGGGCATATGAATTTGGGAGAAAATTGTCTGAACGATTTAGACGCTACCATTGGCCACAGATAGATGAACAGACAGATGGACAGACAGGCAGAGGGACAGACTCACGGACAGGTGAAGAGACGGAGATACAGAGGGAGTGAATGACGGCCTTACAAGCAGAGAGCAGGCGGAAAGACAGACAGTCGTTTTGCCGACAATTGACTTTTCGGCATCAAGGACCCTCATAACATGGATTCAAACTTGTTCGAGAAAGAAATTTACTATAAACAAAAACGATTTTAACAGTTTTTCGTTGCCAGAGTCCGGCAATAAGGGTTTTTCTATCGAAAAGTGGGGAAAGACTACAACACATTCTCTTCTTACGACGTAAAATGAAAAAGTAAAAAAAATGTACATGACATTAATTAAGGGACTAATTTTGGAGAACGAATTTTATTTGAAGACAAAATTCAGTATCTTTATTACACAATTGTACGAAGAAGATAAAAACGTGAGTTTTGCTATTTTCGAAAATTGAGGATATACTGTGAAAATCGAACCTGTGCCATCATAAGAAGTGTATTTGGCTTTATTTACAAACGTAATTTAAAGGAACAAAAACTAAGACATTTTTGAGAAAATTCTGGAAATTCCCAGAGGAGTTTTATGTAAAGAACCCCCCAAAAAAGAAGAATAAAGACTGTAAGAATTGTTTCATAATCGCAATGTTTTGATTTGCGGCAGATTGATCGGCATTCGCGAACATTCATTCGAAAAAAAAAAAACTATGAACAGTTAGGCGCTAATGATCTTCGCAGACGGATGGACAGTCGAACCAACGGACGGACGGACGGTCATTTAGAAACAATTTCTCAGTACCAGAGGATATCACAACGTGAATTTCCATTAAAATCTCGAAATCGATTTTGCACAGCATAACCTAACTTTATACTACTACGTATTATTCTGTACACAGGTACGTATACGAGAAGGTAAACAGTATTGCAACTATCGTCAATTACATCATAAAACGTAACAAATGTCTCCTGCTTCAAAAGAGGGCGAAGAAAGTACTGAGCTGTGAAAAAGCTGTGAAAAATCCTCTTGTACTTTTTCACATTCGGCAAAAAACAATAATAAAATGAAATAAAATTATTTTACTTTCTTGAACTCTCTTCAGTATGATTTCATCGTTTCTTTACTTTTACATTTGAGTGTAGATTTTGTTAGCTTTTATTGGCTTGATACATGCAAACTACGAAACTCGTAAATGCTTTGTTTATTGTCCATAACGGAATATCGCAGACAAAAACCACCCACTGCGCCTCTGCCCTTGACTGCTACCGGGTCTTGCTACTTTACAGCTTTCACTGCTTCCTTGATATGCCTTTTAATGACCCTGTGACAATAAAAATATGATTTTCAAAATAATGTTGCAAATTTCGCATAGATGGCGATAAAATGAACTTTTAAATGATTGGTGTTTGCAATCTCCTAACCTTACGATATGGCAACTATACAAACAGAACACAACTGACAAACTCGAAAACTTTTGTAGCAAAATACTGCTTAACTGTTCATCTATTAACTTCATCATCGCGATCGGCATAAATTACACGGCCTAATACCCTTACGCCTCCTACCTTGTAGTTTTTTGAGTAATACTCTCCCATTTACACACTATATTTAATTATTTATTTCCATATTCTGTTTCTATATACTTAATTAAATATTTAATTATTATATAATGCCTTTCATCACAACGGAGTTTGGTAGAAAATGGTGGTGTTTACGATATTAGCATCATCATAGAATTATCTTTTGTCCTAAAAATAAACACGTCAAGACAATGGAGTTTGTAAAATTTCTGTTATGTCAACGAATCTCCCTTTTTCTAAACTAACTGCAATCATTTATTTTTTTTCTTATTCTGATTTAATGTATTGTAAGTACCTATTTCTTTATTTTTAAGCATTTTTCGCATAATAACTGTATTTCTAACACAATAAATGATATGGAAATTTTTTTGGTAAAAATATTAAATGGCAAAAAAGTTAACTTCGGAATTTTCATTGCTATATTTCTTGGTAAAAAACAATAGAATTGCGCTTCAGGATTTTTTCACCATAAGTCATGACTCACACATAATGAACAAGTAAGAAAGTATTCGGAAGCTTCTTTGTAAATGTCGACTCATTCCGAGAAAACAACGCCTTTTTGTAAGGTTCCGCCGTTCATAAGTTCATGAATCATTTCCTGTTGAATAGATCACACAGACGATACTATTATTTTCTCACAATAAAGAAGGTTTTTTATGAATAATTCCGGTTATGAAGTCGTTGCCACTTGACAATGCTTTAAGAAATACTCTGAATTTAAAAATACATGTTTGTTAACTTACTTGTATCACGCCATTACTATATTTATTTTAGTTGGAGCTAATTAGAATGTCTCAAAATATTCACATTTCATTTTCTTGGAAGTAAAATTTTGGATTTTTGTGAAGATATGATATTTTAAAACGTTTAGGATACCATTGGATCAATCTTGACGAAATATCTCTGAAAATAAACGTGATAAACCTTTCAGAAACGTTGATAGAATGGTACGTTTAGTATATGAAATGATGTTTGATTTTGATCAACATTTGAAACATTTCTGCACAACTTCAAAACCACTATTTTTAACATTTAAAATGTATCAATCCTCGAAATACAGTTTTAAATATTTTTCATATTCACAAAATTATGCAACGTAGTATTCCAGTGAAAACAATTCTAACGCTGTGAAACAATTGTTAATATACACATTTCAAACACATAATAATAATAATAATAATAAGAAAGCATATCAGTAGGTTCTGTTCGTAAATACAAAACTACTTCTTCTAATTTCTTAAACTATAATGGTTTCATTACAGTGCGTTCTTGATTTGCTATGAATAGATTCACGTCATGGCATAATTTTTCAATTTCCTTTCTCTCTATAAGTTTAAATAATAATGTAACATCTATCCAATATGGCAATTTTTTGTTTCCTTATACTTTTTTATTTTCATATTTTTCTGAAATGTCTATTTTTTCTATTTTGCATATTGTAAGCTTCCGCGACTCAAGTTCATGTCTATCTTGCATATTTTCTCTTTTCATTAATCCTATAAAAATATTAAAAAAATAAAACCAACGATTTATATTTGAACGTGTTTAAGTATTTGAATTTGAAAATAGAATGCTTCTGAATAAACTTCGTAAGGGATTTTTAATTATATTTTTCTGTTTTTTCTATCGTGAAAATATTAAAAAAAACTTTTGAAAATTATAAAATTGATTACGTTTGTACAGTACCTAATATCTAGGTCTTAATTTGTTCTTTCAGTTACACATTAAATATGAAATAATGATGTTATTCCTCAAAATATATCTTGAAATTATTCATATTAATGATGAAATGTACTATTCCCTTCATCGGGCACAGCCATTTTCGCACTGACATGCGAAACAACAAACACTTTTTTAAAAAAGTACAGAAAACGACCTGTCAGATTCCCAAAGATCGTATATTCAAGGAAACCTTGTCATTTTTGCACGATCGTAAAACATTTTGTGTGCTATGGACGTAAGAATGTAAGCATCAATGTAGAAACAGAAGGCGAGGTACGCCCGACGAAATGTACATTTGTTTTGCTTTGTTTACTTGGTTTTTCACAAATGTGAGTACTATTACGTCTCCTAAACCGACTTCAAATATTCACAATATTCACCATGTGAAATACCTACAAAAAGCAAAGCATTGAGGTCAAATTCTCTTTCATCCTTTTTTCTTCCTAGATTTCTACAGAATTAGAAGAACAAATAGATAAGGGTTAAGATTATATTTGCAAGTTCAAAATTAAATGTTTAACTCAATTTAACTTCTTAACATAATTCTGAATATTCATAGTGTTGGTTATAAAATTGTAACTTTTATTCCTGAAAATCAAACATTTTCTAGACCATCTAGAGAACTCAATTAAATTTATGATACACTTTTGCTTAACTGCATTTTACAATTCTTAATCATGAGTTTTTCAAAGAAGATGCCTTTCGTAATACTTAAAAACAAATGATTTAAATATGATTATTAATTAACAAGGAAAATACTTTCGAAAGCACTTATGTTAATAAAATAAGTACTATTTTTTCCGATAATGCTAACCACACCATTCCATAGATGTTCATGTTCTCGCCATCCATGTTCTCGCTAGTTCGCATCCTTCATTTGAACTTTTACATCGAGTATATATTACGTTGCGGGGACGAGAAGCATCTCACAAAACCCACGACCAAAACTTTATTATACCTGCAAACGAAATAGAATACAGTTTTCTGTTTCATTTCCACCCGACGTTTCCAAAAAACAAAACAAAAAACAAAAACAAAGAAATCGAGGATGAACTTAAAACGATAAATTTCGTATCGCCTTTTCTGAAGGCTTGCCATGAAATGCGTTCAGTAATTTGTACTGAGAGAGGACCACATTGGACGTCCGAAGAATGGGCAAAGGCGAGAGATAACTTTATTTATTGAATATGTATTAGTATTATCGAGTACTATACGAAATTCTTAATTAAATTTTGAACTTCAATCTCTAAAATGTAGTGAAACGCGACGTCTGCGACGCCTATTCTCGGAGAGCTGCCTTGCGTTGTACGGCCTGAATGCATTCAACGCGACAGTTTTTGGCAGGTTTTTGCAAGAAGATAGGCAGAGAGAGAGAGAGAGAGACAGAGAGAGGGAGGCAGAGAGAGAGGCAGAGAGAGAGAGAGGCAGAGAGAGAGGCAGAGAGAGAGAGGCAGAGAGAGAGGCAGAGAGAGAGGCAGAGAGAGAGGCAGAGAGAGAGGCAGAGAGAGAGGCAAAGAGAGAGAGGCAGAGAGAGAGAGGCAGAGAGAGAGAGAGGCAGAGAGAGAGAGGCAGAGAGAGAGGCAGAGAGAGAGAGGCAGAGAGAGAGAGGCAGAGAGAGAGGCAGAGAGAGAGGCAGAGAGAGAGAGGCAGAGAGAGAGGCAGAGAGAGAGGCAGAGAGAGAGGCAGAGAGAGAGAGAGAGAGGCAGAGAGAGAGAAAAAGAGAGAGAGAAATAGAGCGAGCGAGTGAGTGCAAAATTGACCGAAATAAGGAGTGAGCGAATTAGAAATAGAGAGGGGGAAGAGGGAAAGATAGTGCAAAAGCGCGAAATAGGGAGAGAGCGAATTAGGTAGATGGATACATAGAGCGCGTGCGGACGAAATAGAGAGAGCGAAAGGCAGAGAGAGAGAGAGAGAGAGAGAGGAGGGAGGTGTCAGGTGACTACCTGGTGTCAGTTTCGCGTCACGGCTTGTGTCGTGTTGGGCGGCGCGGGGGCGGCGAGGACGTGCGGGTCCCATTATCGAGTGGCTTCGCGGCGATAACAAGAGGCGCACGACCGCGCGAAGGGCGTCACGCGCTCCCGTCCGCGAACACACGCGCGCGCGCCGCGCCGCGCCGGCGCACGGCGTGGGGTGGGGAGGGGAGGGGGCGAGGAGGGACGGGTAGGGGGCCCAGTGGACGACGCGGGTGCCGGGGAGGGAGGAGTGGGAATCTGAGGATGGCGGGCTGGTGGAACACTGAATGCCTCTCGCTCGGTGAGTGACTTGCCGCGCCTCGGTGAAATACATTAGTGGCGTCAGGAAAGACAAGGATTCGTCTATGAACTAGCGCTTTCTGTAGAAAATAGAGTTTTAGAAGAACAGTTATTGCCTTATGTGATTAGAAACATTTTATCATGTTTAAACTACTCATGTTGTAAATCTTAGTGTGAAGATGTTTGTGAGTTCTACGTTTAGCGTGAATAATGTAGTCAATTTGACGTTAAGACCTCCAAATTAATGTAGATATATTCGAAAACAACAGTGACATTTCAAATTGCAGTGCTTAAAACACTTATACGTTATACAGTAATAACCTTTTTATAAAGTATATTCTAGTTTAGAATGTATTATACGGTACACATTCATTTTATAAAAAGTATTACCGTTTATCGTATTGAAAGTTGTCGGATTACTTTATTGTACCAAATATATTAAATAAAAATATGAAACGGGTAATAATTTGCATTGCTCACTATGTAAAATAATTGAAAATATGAAATACATCACTAAAAGACGGTACTTTATAAATCAATTTCAATAATTGAACTATTTTCATGAAAAAGGTTGCACTAAAATGTACGTATTTCGAGAAATTGATATTCCACGAAAGTACATTGTTTTATCGTGCTATATTGAGAAAAGGGAAAAGGGTTAAAATATAATAATTATTAGGTGGCAAACATTCAAGAGTAACGTGTTTTAATAAGTTTGTTAATTTATTTATATTTTTATTCATAATCGTACTTAATATTATTATTATTATTATTATTATTATTATTATTATTATTATTATTATTATTATTGACATACGGGCTAATACTGAGCACGCTACACGATTAACGTGTGTAATTTTTTTAGGAACAGCTTTTCAGCTGTATCCCTCAGTACGACAAGATTGTTTTCCCTTGAACTGTGAGTTATGAGATGACATGCGATCGCGGGTGAAGGGACATTCACAAATTCGACCGTGTCTACGCAGGACTCGAACCTGCAGTTTACTCGGCGCAGACGACAGCAGCTGCAAATTATTATTATTATTATTATTATTATTATTATTATTATTATTATTATTATTATTATTATTATTATTATTATTATTATTATTATTATTATTATTATTATTATTATTATTATTATTATATTATTATTATTATTATTATTATTTATTATTGTAATTCTTGTGTAACGAGATCATTCAAAGTTCATTCCATTGACCCTACTGAAGCAATATTTGTTAAGAATAAAAAAGGCAATTAAAAATAAATTGGTACTGTAAGTCGATTTCCTTTTAAATTACAATTGTATATGTAAAATCTTTTTAAGAAACCGGAAAAAGAAGTTTCATTATATGTTTAATACACAGGATATAAAAGTTTTCAACTATTTTCATTATCCTATTTTATGTCGTGTTTATTTTTTAGTAACAAAGGAGACTGGGTGCAATGTGTTGAAATGTTTACGAATTCACAACTAGAAGTCGATTTGTGACGTCAGCGGCGCTTCTGAATCTCAAATAAGGCGGTGTTTGCTCGGTGCCACCGTTTCGGTGGGAGACGTGCGCGCACGTGACCGCAGGGATCGAACTTCGTCCGTCCAAGGAGGTCGCGGCCAAAGGTGAAGTAAGGCCTCCGTTGCCAGCGCCCGCCGGGTGGGTCCCGTTTGCCAACTACCAGGGCGGCGCGGCGCGGCGCGGGGCGGACGCCTAAACCCACAAACGCAGCGCCCGGCGAGGCGCGACAAAGCCCCGCGCCCAGCCCATCAAACGCGCGCGCGCGCGCGCGCGCTCGCGTGTGGGCGCGCGGGGAAACGAGCGCGTCAACACGCGTCGCGGACACGCGTGCGCAACGGCCGGCGCCGTCGTAAACGCGCTGGCCTCGCGCGGGGCCGTCGTTTCCGCTCTGCGACGAGGGACGCAAGGGCACGACGCCCGGCAGGCGGCGAATGTGCCTCTCGCGCACAGAGCACTCAGGGTCTCATCCCGTGACAGAAACAACGACAGACGAATCCGCAGGGAAAGAAGAACTGGGACGAAGGGGGCAGTGCGTTTCGGAGGTTGAATAATTGCTGCTGTCCGTGGTGAACAATCCAACAGACACACGGTTCACATTATTACAGACAATTCGGCAACAAAGTAATCTACCTTAAAAATGTTGACTTCAAAAGCCTTAAGGTAGTATAAAGTAAAAAGTGAAGGCCAAAGGATGGAGACATGCCCTTGTGTTGGAAATACGAAGCGAAGAGCCTTTTCTATCTTCAACTATTTTTTCCATACATTTTCATAATGTTTACTTTCTCTTTTCCTAAAACGACGAAGGAGAAAATAATGTAATGTTGCAAAAATACACAAATTTTCAAAAAATTGTTCTGCACCTTATTTGTAAATGTATATTTAAGGAACAGATTTCATTGAGGGAAAAATCTCTACCTATAATAATTTAATTGTAGAAATACTCTAAAAAAAGTTTGAAGTATTGCAATTTTCGAAAAATTACTTGTCAATGAAAATGATTCCTGCATCATTCTCGTAAAAGTACTTCACACTATCCAACAAGAAGATGTAATAAAAAACCATGGAATCATTTTTTTCAAAATTTGGTAAATGTCCCATCATTGGGGGTTCATATAAAGTAACTCTCAAATGAAAACACTTGTTTCAAATGCAAGTGGCCGCAGCATCAGCTAGATTGGGAAATATGAGAGTTTCAGAGAAAATCGGCTAAACGATTTTGCCGCAAATGTTGTTCACAGCCGGAGAGACGGGCAGACGTTTTGCCATCAATCGATTTTTCGTTACCAAGAACCCACAAAACATGGATTTTGGCTGCACCATGCATTAGAAGATTGTTTTTTCTAAATGTAGCGACTAGATTTATCCACTTTTTCGTTACCAGGTCCCTGTAGTAAGAGTTTTTCTGCGAATATTAATAGTTCTTTCGCGCACCATTACATAACTTTCTCTCTACTAGGTAGCGAGAAAGTAAAAAGGGCCATATTTGAATCAGAATATAGACGTTTTTATTGGAAGTTTTTTCTAAAATTTATTTCGACTTCCTGAAACTACGTCATAAAAGATATTGTTTTTTTTTTCTTTTTGGAATTTGTTTTTTAAAAACGTATTACTCTTTCAATAATATGTACAATATTTTATAATTGTAAGTAATATCTGCGTAATTTTGAGTTAAATACAATCAATTTCTATAATTTTCTAAAAAGAACCCAATTTTTCATACTCGAACTCGTGAGCAATGTTCAGTTAATAGTATTGCATTGTTATGATTTACTGTCAAATCTCAGAAACTTTGATAATTGCAATAATTCAAACTTTCTCTTTGATGGGTCAGAATCGTCGTTAGAATGCGAGCAGCCAAGAGATTTAGTAGATAAGTTCATTGCTTACAAAACCTGTGTGACTGTCTACTTGAAGATCCGGAAAATATTTTTGCGACTGAGAAACCATTACCGAGGTTCAAATGGTTTTACGATATTTCGTATCCATTGAAAATAACACGGTAAAAAAGTATGTGCTGTAATAATTTAAGTTATTTTAGTGCACCACATTTCAGAGAACATTTTGAATATCCATTAACTCGATTTTTGAAAAGATGTATAGAATATAATTTTGTATCTAGTATTTGGAAGGGTTCACGGGAATACTGACTTGACAAAAATGCTCGGTAAAGCCTTCAAGAGTGAGAACCTCCGAGCTTGTACATTTGTTATTCACAAGATGTAATTATTTACAAGAGTTCCACTTAATCCATCTTAACCAGGAAAAGTAAGTGGCAAAGAATACAATATAAAGCAACAAACAGAAGTACTGTTTCAATCGGCTAATTGTGGAATACATACGTAACGTTTTTCAGTATCATTGACTGTATTTCCGTATCCGAGTGATTAGTAGAAATATGCGTAATTAATAAGCATTCTCGATCCAACTGACTGTTCTAATACACCAAATACGCGGGGGGTCAACCTGTATTTATATTCAGGACATAACCCTGTGTACGGTGTAAATGAATGAATGCATGCATGCTACAACGGATTAATTACAAAACGAGTCCATATCTCTAAATTCTCACATCATATTCGTTTTTAACCAAATTAAGGACCTTGAAGTTTCCTAAACATGTTTTATTAAAAATTGTTACCTAACAAACAAACTGTTTTGCCGTCATCTGCCCTCCGAAAAAAAAGGTTTCATATTCGAAAACACAGCTCGATTCAAATGCGGATTTTTAATTAAATTTTTACTTTAATTGAAACACGGGGTGTGCTCGACACGGCGTTGCCAAGCGACGGCTGGAGCGCTGAGGGACCTCTCCGTGCTGGTTTTCTTGTCGAGGTCCTATTTAATTAAAAAACTTCATCCTCTACAATTTTTCGAAAGAGGATGCGCAGCACCGGTTGAAACTCCTTGACGGTGACCTGCGCTGACGCAGACGCGAAGTCTCCAGCGAATGGAGAGGGTGCATCAAAGGGAGTTCCGTGGAAGCTCGTGCGCCGTTGGCCGTCTGCATGATTTGTGCAAAATGTGCACAAATTGACGTTGGCCTAGGTTTCGAGCATATGTTGAGCATGTACTTTCTGTGTGTTGTGACAATGAGATTTCCGTCTCCTCTTGACAGATTACGTGATTCAGTTCCTACGCCAATTTCACTGTTTGTTGTCACTCTCTTTTCCACGAACGCCTGCATTGCTAAGTACCGCGCTAATCGACGCTTACGTTCGTTAGTTTGGCGTTCGGTATACTTTTTTATACACTTCAAACTTTCGAAGGCAAGGGTAGCGTTTAATACTTCTATAGATAACCAAATCACAGCTTTGAAGAGATAATAAAATAATAGAAACAGTATGTAGTCAGTAAAAGGATTATAGTAGTATGCAGTAAGTATAGTAGTTATCATATGTGAGTAAGTGAAAACGTGTTAATAGAGGTAATGTCCAAAAGTATCAACATCAAAGATGAAAAAAAAAGACATGATAATGAATCATAGTACAATTACTACATAAAACTAAACCCTCTTGAAACATCTTTCAAAAATTAATTTATTCAGCTTCCGACAAAGTGTATAACGAGATAAAACTTTCGTTCACACAAACGAACATTATTTAATAGGTACCAATATGTAATAAATTATGTTATTATTTATGCCTATTCAAATCATTGTATATAATATGAAGTATGTGAAGAACTGAAACTTTGCGATCAAGTTAGAAATTATTGTGCAACTGATCATACTTCAACAGATAAACTCGAATTTCATAATATATTGCAAAGTTATGCAAAAAACAGCAAAGCGTAAAACGTAGCATTATTTCCCCGTGAATAGTCCCCCATGCAAGACTTTCCAATAAGCAGCAGTGTTGAGGACTAAGGACGGAGGAAACAGCACGAAACCTACGATTGTCCGAGCTGCCAATTTTAGGCTGGTAGCAATTTTTACTGTTTTTAGAATGAAAATTCATGCATCTCCTTTGCATCTGCATCAATCTTGATCATCTTTCGTCTGCGCCAACAGACCTTAAGAGTGACACGTGCATCAAGTTCCAGAGCTCAAAACCTTGAAATTGTTTCGCGTTATGTATGAGATTTACACATCGTTACATAAATTTCGGAAAATTACTTTCTTCGTCTGGGAGACCCACAAAGACTATTTTCTGATAAAATGTCAACTTGGAATTTTTTGAGTGATCCTATTATCTTTTTTTTACACTCTGTTTGTTCGAGAAAAGTAAAAACGGTACAATAGTAAAAAAATATTATTGTAATGAATCTTTAATTATGAAGCAACTGATTCAATGCTATAGTTCGTTATTTTGTATTCATTATTTTGTATTTATCTACAAGAATTGGGATATAAAAATGTTAAATACATCTATATTGTTTTATATTTCTGATTTCACTGAATTCTATACGTTTACGTTTTGTTACACATTCTTAAAATAGGAATTAGTCTTTATTAATTTTTTATCCCTACACCATTTGCTATAATGTGGCTATGAAAATAAATGTTATAAATGTTATTAATGTCCATATTTTTATAATTATTGGACTTTTGAGTATAAAAATGAGGCAAATTACCTCCCCAAATTTCCCGCTTCCGTAAATGTTCATATGTCGATTTGATTGGAGTGGGAGTCATCTCGTTAGTGATCCAACCCCTTCATAATGCACAAAAGAACCACATGCACTAAAAGGATAAGCCTCACTTTCACCAGAATTGAGATATCGACGTTTACGTATAGCGAAAGGTTTGCTGTAGCCAGTATATTTTGTATTCTTATTGCCCCAAGCACAGGCGTGCTGATCCTCAAATAAGAGAGGGAGACAACCACACTTCTAGGTCCGCTGAGCTCATTTCTTTCACTTAAGTTTATCTTTTATTTACATTTAGCAAGTTTTGCTAGGAAATAAATAAAGCATACCAGGAGAACTAAATAACTTTTATAATTGTACATTAAATAAAAAGCATTGATATTATGTTAAAATACTTACAGGATTGCCACTTCATGTGGAGAGCCTCTTTTCCAAATATAGCGTATCAATTCCGCATATTGTCAACTTAGAAAAAAATGGGAAAATAAATTAATCATATTTGTGGAAATAGATGTTTTATGACATAGAGCAATGGGGCAACTTTGCAAATCTTAAGATATGCCTCCCGCTCACCGGTCCCTCTTACCGCACGCCATTATTCCCAAGCCCTTCAAAGTGTCAATTTTTCACCTTATTCAATTTTCCCGTGGCAAATAAAATGGTGTGTTTTGGTCCATTACAGGTCACAAAGACGTGTGCGACGACCTGAAACCGCCGCACTCGGAGCTGAAGGCGGCCGCGGCGGCGGCGGCAGCGGCTGCGGCGGCTGCGGCGCTCGACCACGGCGGTGGGGGTGGGGGCGGCGGGGGCGAGCACCACTCGGCGGCCGGCCGCCTGGGGCTATGCGAGCCGCCCCCGGGGCTGCAGGGCCAGCCGCCGCCGCCCCCGCAACAGCAGCAGCAGCAGCAACAGCCACCGCCCGGCCCGCCGCCGGGCCCGCCCCCGGGCCACGGCGGCGGGGGCGGGCCGGGCGGCGGCGGCGGGGGCGGCGGGGGTGGCGGCGGGGGCGGGGGCGGTCAGCCGGGGCCGCCGCCGCAGGGCCCGCCCGGAGGTGACGCGGACAAGCCGGCGAAGCAGAAGAGGCACCGCACGCGCTTCACGCCGGCGCAGCTCAACGAGCTGGAACGTTGCTTCTCCAAGACGCACTACCCGGACATCTTCATGCGCGAGGAGATCGCCATGCGCATCGGCCTCACCGAGTCACGCGTGCAGGTCAGAATCGCACGCTCTTTCTCTTTTTTTTAAAATTTTCCTTTCTATCTGCTGCGTGGAGACGGCCATTTTGCGTGTTTCTCACTCGTATTTTCTACCTGAGTTTCCTTTCAAACCCACCCCCAGCGCGGATCTTGGACATTTTCCGAGCAGGCGCGCCTCGTGAGCAACCCTTGTTGCGCCTGGGCGTGACTCTCCCTTTCTTCGCTAGAGGTCGGTCTCAGTTAATAACATGAAAACTGGACGGAATGAACGCGAGGCTCCAGGAGGGAGGAGTATTGCCGTGACACGCGAGACATTGCGATGCTCCACAAACAAGGGCGTTTCGAAGCGCCGCATCATTGGGGATGGTTGAGTGTAGACTATTCCTCGTAAGCCATCAACATTGTTGAATTTTGGGTGGATCTTTGTCAACGGTTTAAGACGTACGCCAAGTTAGTCCATTATTTGCATTCCCAAAATTAAATGTAAATTTCTCGTCTTCCCTTCCGTGTAAATTTTACTTTAAAAGATCAGTGTAAATGTTAGTGGTCAGATTGGAGAGGAGACTCTGTGGACTGTCTCTCGCCAATTAATAAATGAAATTTTATAACAATTTTATTTTCAATATTAATATGCTGCCTCGTTCACTAGTCACGCGGTACATATGGAAATAATTATTTCAGTTTTATTATTTTCGTATATCCGATATTATAAGCAGTGCTGTTGATCTGATAATGCATGGTTTCTACACAAACTGCGATATTGCTACACTATAGGCATTATTGGCTTATAATAAATTGATATTTTCAGTGAACATTTCATGCGTGTTCTTCTGTTTCACTTCTTCCCATGGCTCTGACACAGAAAAAATACTACTAAAAATAATTTTTCACACAAAATTAAATGTTTATAACAGACGAACTTTTTGTTCCTTTAAATTAAAAAAAACACATTGGTTTGTATCAATATATCCATAGTTCCTTTTCTTGTAATTATCCATTCCGAGTGTCGTATCAATTCACATATTGCAACATACTCGTCACGTACACTGCATTGCAAAGAATAACAAATCATTATTTTTTAATTTTTTGACATGTAAACACTTCTTAATTGAAAAAAGTGGCTTATTACATTTGTTATTTTAGTTTCCGGCATTATTCTCCAATTTCCTTAACATCAACGTCCTTCTTTTCAAACAAGTAATCACTGCTAGATGCTTTGATTCAAACCTTTTTATCTATATAACCCATACCTACACCTTTTATTTATAATTTTGCAATCTAGATGAAGATATTTGAAAAGATGATTTGATATATTGTAATAACGCCACTTCTTCATTACCTCCTCATTATGATACCGAACGGGACTGAAAAAGTGGAGAAGAATTAAATGCTTCCGGACAACAAAAGGATCGTAAAAACGACAAACTTAACATCACTCGTCTTCGTTCAAGTAGCGTAGAATATCACGGAATAAAAGCGAAACAACGCTATTCGTTTAAGAGAAAAAGAGGCGAAAGTGATAAAGAGGATCATAAAAATCCAATGCCAAGTAATGTATGAATGTAACAGGAAAATGCTCGCTAAAAGCGCGTTACAGTTAACAATGTGGTGGAAATGAAAGTCACGGGGATTTAGAGTAGAATGCCGTAAACATTAATATAAACAAAAGAGCCACACGAATTCCTGTCTATGTGTAGGGTATGACTATTAGAGTAAAACTGTGAACATACAACTTAAGAGATCAAATTGAAGAAAACGAGACACAATACACCAGCCATTAACACTGATTGGTACTAACAAGAGAGAAAGCAGATTCAGCGGTGTAAACCATTTGCATTCAGCTGCATAGAATGCACATGAGGCATTTGCGAGAGATATGAAACAAAAAACTTCTCAAACAGCATTAACTAACAGAATAAAACAACTTGTCGTACACTTCTTTTGGAGAGAAACCATTTCAATGTCCTCAACGAGACTGGCACAGACCAATATGGTTCTATATCCAAATGAACCCAAAGAAATGCACTTTGACAATTGTAGACTACGCTTTTGATTAGAAAACCTTGCAGTCAATTGGTATAACAAATGTTCGGAAAATGTTGTTGTATATGTAATTGGTTCACTCTCCTTCAGGGAAGTTAAAAGTTGATTCCATGAATTAATATTTCAAATAAAAATATTAATAACAACTTAAAAATTCTTTACTTTTGATTCTTGGTCATGAATAATATTTGGTCGTTTGTCTATCATAGATCGACGTTTTAAAAGATTTTGAAATTCTGTTTCGGGCATTTGGTCAACACGATTAGTGAAGGGGGCTGGGAGTTGTGTGAGATATGGACACGAAATAGGGTAGAACGCGCAATGCCTGATAGGTGTACTTCTCCCGAGAATAAGGTGAAATGCATTAGCGAAACGTCAGCAAGTTGTAAAGACCCTCACTTTCATAGTACAAAGTCAAGAATAATTCTGTCAATTTTGTCATTAATGACCAATACGCAAAAAGCACCAAAATATTATAATAATAATAATAATAATAATAATAATAATAATAATAATAATAATAATAATGATGATAATAATGATAATAATAATAATAATAATAATAATAATAATAATAATAATAATAATAATAATAATAATAGTTTTTATTAATTTCTTACCGCGAAGCCTGTTAATATTCCATCAATAAATTGATAGATGTCTCAATATTTTTTTTAAAATAATATTTTACGTTCGCATCAAGCCTCCATTTAATCCCGTGATCGTAGACATATTTTCTCCTGCGCACCCTTACAAAACACGTGTGCATCGTATGAGGGTCCCGGAGTGCAACAAGTCCCGGCGCGCTTTCGTATGCCGCGGGCACGCGTGCTCTCCCGCGTGCGCGTGCGCGCGCGGCTCCGAGCATACGCAACGAACCTCCCGCGCTCTGCATTTCCAACACGTTCCGAGAACGCTACTCCCGGGAAACGTGACTCAAAGAGCGCTTTTATGGGGCACAAAGCCCGAAATCACCCGCACTGATTGTAAAGAACAAGAGGAGCCTCCACTGTTGGCGGTCAAATCCATTGCTATATAGTTGTGATTGTAAATAGATTGGTAATGCATGAAACATTTTCTCGAATTCCGTAACAAAAAAAATTATGAGTGAATTTTATTAAATGAGAACATGTATTGAAAATATCAAATTCGTAGCATTTGAGAACACAACTATAAATTTCGGTACGCAGAGAAGAAACATAAAAGTGCATAAATTCAGTTGTTGATAAAAGCATGCATTTACATGTACAATAATGTAAAACTGTATGTTTTTTGTCATACGTTGGTGCTGTTTTAAGAAGATAATTTTTTTACATTACGAACGTCAATTTAAGGTGATGAGATTCGCAATAAGGAAGTCTTGCTGAGTAAATATTATTTGTCGTTATTTGAGAACAAACTCTGACAGAATTTTAATCGCGCTTTACGACGGTGTAAGAAACGCTACGAACTGTTTCTTTCCGCGCATCGCAACCAGTTGCCCCGGCCACCAAGAGCCCTCAGCGTTCGACAGACTGCTGCTGCTGCTGCTTCCCCAAAATTCAGGTCACGATCGAGCCACGGGCGGGCGCGCGGCGCGGGGCGCGGGTGGGCGCCGGCAACTGTCAACACATTCCAGGGCGCGGTGAGCCGGCTGGGCGGTGAGGTGGGCGTGGGTCGGGTGGGATGGGCTACTACCGGCTGTTGGCCCTTCTATTAGAGCGTTCGGGAGCGATCCCTCCCCGCCCCACGGCTGCCTCGCGCCTCGGGAAAGGGGGTGCGGGAGGCGCGGCGGCGAGCAGCCAGATAGAGCAGCGATTGAGGCGACGCGGACGTCCCCGCGCGGTGGATGAGGCACTCCGGGAAGATTTGCTGCTTCGAAAAGCGATTGGGTGCACACGTGCTGCGGTTCGATGGCGAGACGTTTTAGGGTTCTAAATAAAATAATAGAGGCGTTGTCTGGGCTAATATTATTATTTAATGTAAGAGCAGCTTTTGATGAGTTCGTCACTTACCCGATACAAACATAAAACATGCTCTGATCGGAAGTTTTCCGTTTGTTTTTTTTCGATTAACATTAGACAAATCCCTGAGAAGTACCTTAGAAATGGACAACAGGCTGAGCACAATCTTTTTTTTACTCATCCTTGTCTCGTACAATCCCCTTGCGTACATACTCTCACACATACATGTCCTCTCAACTGTTACACATGCCGGGAGAGCACAGAGCTTCTCAGCTGCAGGGATGGTACCTCGTGGGGGGGGGAGACGATAACTGGAGTAGTAAAACCCACAAATCGACATGTAGGTTGACGCCGGGACTCACGTTCTAGCTACGGAGGATCCGCTTTCTTCCGGAAAGTTACATGCGCTAAACTTATGAAACTGGTGATCTAAGTAGTACACACGCGCCCACTTATCACGGAATCATAACTCGCTCTCTCGCGGTACATCTACAACAAAACTTTTTTTATCGCAACAAGTAAAGTTCACACATTTCCTCATTTCGGACTATAATTAATGTCAATTTATAAAGATGTATTTGTCGAAACGTTAACTTATACATTAAAATTTTACGATACACATATATGCTAATACTATATTTAACTAATTGTTGTATTCAAAATTATCTTCAAGTGTGATCCCATTGTCTCAAATTCAGTTACGTAAAGATATTTACTATCCTTAAAGTCAACTACTAATAAACTTTTTCAGTCTTCCGAAAGACCTTACAATTGAGATTTGCTTTATCTCGTAAAATAAGTATATTAAAGTAAAAGTAATAGTTCATTTTCAAATAAATATTATTTTATTTGTTTATTTTTATTTAATTATATATTTAGTTTATTAGTTTATTTAATTATATTATTTTCATAGTCTTAATGTTTCATAGTCTAGCAGAAGAAACAATAATTTAAAGCTGTTGATTTTTTATAACTATTGGAGCATCCTCTTTATCTCAAATATCTACGCGTAAAAATAGAGTTAGAATGGGGCTCCAACAGCACATACATTCTCGCATGTCCGCACCGAGCTATTTTCAAAAACACGGACCGTTTGCTAAAAACAGAATTAGCACCATATTTTTTACCGTCCGTTGTTACGAGGAGAAAATTTAATGAAAGAAATTGGTGCAGTTTTTGAGACTTTTTTTAGAAATTGCATACATTTCAGACATAATCTACGTAAAATCTACTCGGTTTTCCAATAATTGGACATTACCTGTTTTAAAGAACTGTTTTTTAAAACGGGCTTTGTTTAATGCAAAAATCGGTATCTTCAATTTTGTATTTTTGAAATTTTTGCACTATATTTTTAAGTTTTCAAGAAAGACGTTAAAAATTTAAAATTGTCTGTATTTTGCTCAAAATTACACCGATACAAATCATATTTTCGAAAAATTGAACGTCACCTTACTTCAAGATCTGTGTTTCAAGAACAGATTGCATTAGGGAAAGATCTGTCATCAATATTATAGTTGTAGGAAGACGCCCCCAAAAGTTATACTTATACATCTTTCAAAAAATATGTGATTTTGACGAACACGAGACCTGAACTATTATTTTAAGCATTCTTTACGCTATCAGAGTTAAACAAAGATTTACACAAAGTTGAAGATAAAAAAAATTTGGTGCCAGTTTTTCCGTTCCAATTTCCTTGTCCAATTTTCCCGTTCTCCTTTTATTAGTATGTTGGGAATATTCAGCATATATTTAATAATACGGGTAAAGAAACACAGAGGACGCACAATAAATTGTATAAAAATAATACTTTCAGAAAAATATAGTTTATATTACTGAAATTACGATATTGAACGTACGTTTTTACAGCATGTTTGTTATTGAGAGATTAGATTCAATATTCCATAGTTGTAGTTGCATATGTAGATGAAATGAAGTAAAAGTTAATAGAGAACATTTGCATCTGGAAGATACAAATTATTTTTACTGCTATAAAAACGTGATAGACAAATAATATGTATTATATGATGAATACGATACATCTAGACATTCCAGCCGGTAAATTTTGCATTCGCTGCCTTAATATTTTCCACGATCATTTCATTGTTTACAATTATATTACGTACGTAAATGTTATTAATAATTTAACATTGAATATTGCTCGCCACGTAAAGTACGGCATTAACTAACAAAAATATTTGCATATAGTATGGAATGAAATAAGACAAATTCTTGAAAACTTTGAAGTAAATACACAATGTTTTCCTAAAACGTAACATTAACTGAGAGAAAATTTACTCTCGGGAGGAAAGTGAGAAATCTCTCCGATTCAATTTATTAACTCAGTGTCTTTGCTATCTTCCTTTCCGGAAATATTTTTGTTTGACGACAAGGTAGAAACTCCGAGAGTGTGAAAAATGAAGTTTGGCATGTATACTGACCACAAGGACTGATCACAAGGAATGGCTCAAAAAAGCCTATCCGTATTTAAACACTCCTGCGACTTCTCAGATATATGAATATTTATCTTGCAACATCACAAATTAAACTTAATCTTAATTTATGATGAATGTATACTCAGACAGCGGATTACTTGGTTGACTTAACAACCTCGAAATTAAAAAGTAAAAATAGTTCCTTTAATTCTATAATTTACTCGCCGATAGTTTTGATTTAATAATATGGATGATTTAATTAAATCGTTTTATAAATTGCATGGCATTCTTCTATCATTCTCATTGCAGAAAGATCTGCCTAAACTTTGTTGGAAAGCTTTTAACTAGGAAGAGTTTCGCTTTATTAGCCAAGCAACAAATTGAGTTTCGTACATCAATTGTTTCTTAAACATTTAGTTTTTCAATAAACTAAGTGCTTATGAGTAACTGAGTTTCTAACTTGCATTCTTGTACAAAAGGTACAAAATGTAGTCTGCTTCTAACAGATGAAATGCTTAAGAGTCCGAATTATCCCTAGGCATTCTTATTAACGGTGCGTGTGGGGATATTGAGAAAATGATTCTTGGGATGCGGTATATCACTTCGAATATTCAGTAAAAAGTCATGACAGAAAAATGGTTTACAACTAATGAAGGCATAACCAAAAATCGTTTTTGCACACGGTTTAATAAATCAAGAAAAATATTTTGTTTTATTCATTTTTGAGGCTGTTTAAAACCAAAAAAGTAGGGCATAATACTTTAATTGAAATATAACTTGAGAAATGCATTTTCACTCATGGTCGTATCTTTTGCAAGGTTTTCATGAATGTGTATGTAAGTGAAAAAGAGTCAAAAGAAAGAGGAAATATATTCATAGTTTTTCTGTTGAAATTGATACCTGCTGTTTTTGTGTCATTTATAGTATCTTTTTACAGCGATATATTTTTTTTTTACTTTCTCAACTTATTAATTAATACTTTCTCCTTGCATAGTAAGGAGAAGATATTGTAATGCTGCGGCAAAAATCGGCAAATTTTTGATCGAAGAATTTCCTACAGACCATGGCCGTCCAGCCTGTCAGTCAGTCAGTTTTTTGTGATGTCTCTATATTTTGGAAAATTGCAATAAAAACTAAGATTGCAAAACCTCGCTATTGAAAATAGAGATTTTTTCTTAATGAAATATATTGTTTAAAACTAGAACTTAAAATGATGTACATGAAAACCTCTGAATTACGGAAGATACGGTTTAGATGTGAGGCTGATGGAGTATGGGTACCCTTAATGCCACGTTCTCTTTAAGAATCTCAGTTCGAATTCCAGCGAGGAGGAAAAACATGCAAATTGGAAACACCTTTTTAGATTCATGTAGAATTTTAAGTTCAGTAGCTGTTGTAAACTCGTAAGATGGGCTGTTGTAGTATCACTACATTATTATAAGCATCAGTAATTGTTATTAAAAAAAGGCACCTAGTATTTTATTTGCATGGGATTTCTCTGTATTAGAATATATGGTAAATCGAGATTGGACGTGTCCTGCTTATTGCAAAGTCCGTACGTATGTTAAAACTCTGTACTTTAACTGGCCGCTTTGTTTAATACAATATTTTTATACATTTTCTTTTGAATAAATAATTCTAATACAGAATATACAGTTCATTCATGAATACAGAATCTGCATTTCTTTAATGAATAGAACTAGTAAACTAATTTTTTTGAGAGCTGTGATTACATGATTACGATTACGTTGCATACAAAAGTGACAAATCATCGTGATTTTTTTTGGCGGTAGAACGAAACTTCAGTGGGAATAATAGAATTTCGCGTAACTTGCAATCCCTTGATGGTCGTGTGGGTCAGATACCGAGCAACCGAAAACGCTGGGGCGTCGTCGGGGGCAGGGGGCGTGGGGCGGAGGCGGGGCCGGGTGCACGTGCAGCAGCAGCAGCAGCAGCAGCAGCAGCAGTAGCGGCTGCGAGGAAGCGACGAGACGTCGGCGTAATGAGGCGAGGAGCCGGCGGCCGCTGCGGATCAATACGGAGGCTGCTGCGGCCGGCCGCCCCCGCCCACGACTGCGCAGACACGCCAAGCTGGGGGCAGCACATAGATTTTTTTTTTCTTTCGAAAAATCGGTATATATAAACCGCTCTTTATTATCTGGCATAAAGCGTTTTGTAGTATGTACTATTGTAAGAAGATTCGTACTTATTCCGGGAGAGATGGCTCAGGGAATCAACTGATGTCACTGTAGTGCCTCTGACCGGAGGTTCCTAGGTTCGAGTACCAACGGTAGCAGGATTTTCGACACTACGCAAGATAGCTAGGTCGAGTTCAGTTGTTGGGGGAGAATTCTAGCGACCGGCTGCTCTGAACGTTAGTTTCCGCGGTTTCTCTTACCAAAACCAGGTGAATGCCGGTGCAGTACCCTAGCAAATTGACCGCGCGCGTTATTTCCCTCCTCTACGTTGTCCAATCCACACTCCTTTCTTACACACACATTAACATGCTCTTCACAACCACACAAATCGCGAGCTTAAAGCTTGTCCCGGCTGGGGCGATACCCTGCTGGTGGGAAATACCTGGTTGGGAAAACCCCGTTAGCTGACGGTAGGTCAGCGCTGGATCTCACCATCTAGCGGGGGAAGTTCACTGTCACTGACAAGTTCACGAGAAAAAAATGCAATACACTTACGGGACTAATAACCTTAGCAGTTGACGTGACCAAAATCACTAATCAATAATGCAATCAACCAACATGACGGTTATTAATCGAGAGGGTAACAGTTTAAATAGTGTACTAAATAGGAACAGTAAGTCGTATACAGCATCTTAAGCCCCCAGAGCTAACAACCTAGGTGGATAAAACTCCGTATTCAACTAAAATGCTCATTCCTCCCCCCCCCCTATAATGCTACTTGCACTTGCTGAAGCAGGAAGCACGCGTGTTCCGAGTTGGACTATATGCGAAAAAAATAGTATCGTAGGCTTTAACAGCTGGAGTCAATATCAGGAAAAGTTTCCAGGCTGGTAGGCCGTTGTGCAGTTGCCATTGAAGGGCCAAACGGTTCGTCCACGACTTCGGTGGACATCCTAAGAGGCGGCAGGGTCGTGGGCGTAGTACGCGGCAGCGAACTACTAGCCGGGAAATTTCCTCTTATGTACATTTTTAGTTTTGAAAATAAACGATACAGTCAATCTCCGAAGTCACCTTACTTTAAATGTAAAAAGAGACGTACTTAGCAAAGAAATTATTGAGTCCTCTGAATTTTATTGAAATACCATTCTCACTTTGGACACCGTACAGTAACATATTTGCGATATCAACACATTGAATAAAAAATACCATCGTTAGAAAAGAGTGAAACATCTTTGCCGAATGAAACCGGGGTGGGAGGAGTGTTTTGGTGGAGGGACATGGTGAGGTAGTGATAGACGAACGCGGGCGAAAGTGGTTCCCAGTCATAAACGTAGCCCATCATCGGGACTACATTAAGCAATAAGCCATGTGTTAATGAGGGGCGAGGAGTCGGAGATAAGTAATTGAACGACAATAATTTTCAGAATTGTCTTAACAATACCATATCGAGTAGATTAGAATCTACAGTTGGCTAATTGAGAGTGCTTTTTTTTTTACTTCCATTAATATACGACATTAAGTAGACGCCAGTTGCATCAACATTTAGCAACAGAATTGCTAACTAAAAGTTTGAACAACAATCAATAAAGAGTATGGTAAATTTAACTCCGTATCTGAATATACTTGAATATATTAATGTTTTTAATTCATATGAACACCAAACATTTTTCTAAATAATTTGCCAGATCTGACGTGAAAACTAAGAAATAATTAATGACTTTCCTATCAAAATCAAAGTGTATGAAACGCAGCATTTCTTCACACGTCTGTTTTACACCGTGATTGGATTTTCATTAATATGGGTTCTAAATACGGAAACTAAGTAAGCTCGTCCTCTGAAAAGGGCAGAAATCCTCGTGACCAATCTCCACAGTCACACAACCGGTGCTTCTCCATCTCTACTGCTTCCTCTCCCGCTCCCTCCTACGATTCCTGTAATGTCCAGTTCGTGAGAACGACCCGTTTGCGGAAACGACTCGTTCACAGAAACGCCTGGGGGCAGCAAGTGACTTGAGGCGATGCTGTTGCTATTCTGGGGATGTTTGCTCGGTGGAAAACTTCCTGAACGAGTTAAAATTGGTTGTAAAAGACCTATCTGTAGAGAGTATTAGAAACTCATTCGCATTTTGCATTATCATTTCTCTTTTGAAGAAATTAACATCCACTAAGGTATGTGGCAATCGCTAAATAGTTTACGTTAAAAAATGCAACGCTAATGTAAAAGCTTTTACGCATATTCAAATATCTTGTAAAATTATATATTAACACAAGATAAATATTATAGTATTAATTAAAATTGAATTCTAGGAATCTTTTATCGCACAAATTACATTTACCCATCGAATATTTATCATCCGAGCAAATGTGAAGGAGTATTTTCACTGAAACATGAAACAAATTATCTGATATCGTTCCTGTTACTTTCTTATCATACTACGAATGTAGGAAGTAGTGTTATAATAATTAATTGAGCAGAATCGGATATTTTGCATCAGAAAAACTCGTAATATAGTTCCCTGATATAGAGAAATCTTGTTGTTATATCTAGAACATTACGATCTCCAAAACGTGTAGTGAGAACATACATTTTGTAGCCCCTTGAAACCGGAAAATTGGTTTGCGGAAAAACGTCTTATCTGTCCTCCGTCTGCTTATCTAGTTCAAGGCGAGCACTTAAAACAATTGATATTGCCGGATCGATTTTGCTGAGCTCGAGACTTTGCGAGTTTGAAATGGATATTTTCTTTTTTGGGGGATACTTTACGTAATTCCTCACCATTTGCAAAATTTTTTCAAAATAAGGCTCCGTTTTAGAGGATAGAGCAAAAAACGTTTAAAATGGCGGAGGTATCTTTCTCTGAATTTTCAAAAATTGCAAAAGACCTTAGTATTCAGTGCGTCATCCTACAGCATCAATAATGATGAAATAGATTTTATACTGAATAAAATCTGCTCTTCAAAGACAGATCTCAAAAGAAGGTAATGCATTTTTTTTTTTAAATACGAGTAGTTTTAGCTGGTTTTATAATGACACCAGTGAGCAAGTCTTATAATACCTTGAATTGGGTGAACTATTTTGTAGACGAATGTGAGGTTGTTATGTAAACGATGAAGCTAGGTGGAATGAGAGGCAGAGGTGTCCATCGCCAATTGCAAGTGAACCGACAGGGATTCGAAGCCCGGCCCCAGCGCAGAGAAGGAAAGCAAGCTCCGTCACGGGTCGCCCGGCCCACCGCATGTGGGAAAATCGACGCGGCGACGTTGAGCGTGCGTGTGGGAAAGTGGGAGCAGTAGTCGGGCGTGGTCTCTTTACACGCCCGCCCCCGCCATTACGGTGCTGGCTCGCCGGGCGGCCGGGCGGCCGGCCGGCTGAGAGCAGCGAAGGCCACGGCGGCGGCAGCGGCGACTCTGGGATATGTGCGGCGGCGGTAGGAATACAGATGCTAGTTGCTGCTTCACCGTTGGTAAAGAAATGGCGGGGCCCAAAGCGTTGGTCCCCAAAATGGAAAAGGCACGGCGACACCCCAAAGAAAGTAAGGAGAAATGACGAACTAGGCGCGTAAGAGAGAAAGAAGGGAGCAATTGAGTGTGGCCGTAGAGAATTGAAAATAGTTGATTGATAGTTGCAACGTGAAAGAAATGCGATGACGATTTCTGCCCAGCAGTAAAGACTCTTACACATTTGAAGAGTCTCTGGCAAGTTTGGCTCGTGCTAATTGAAAGTCTGTCATGATCACAGGTATGTGCTGAAATGCGGTAGTCACACAATAGACTATTCTGTTTAACAACGACGTCTCCAAAAGAAGAAACATCCGTTTTACTCTGGTCGTCTGTCGAAGATACGGACTGGAGAAACTAGGCGGCGATGGCAACAGATTTATAAAATGCGTATGCCACACATGCGAGAGGCGCTAGCAGTTGTTGCGGCCACTTAATAGAGAGATTAGATTCGAGAAAGACAGTCACAAGTTTTTATTTTTAATTTCATTTAATTTTAATTTTATTGTTTTTTATCGTTCGAAAGAGCACACGTATATAAGCCATGCAAAAGAAATAGAAATAGCGTATATTGAGCACCAAAACCCTGTCCCTCTTTTTCAATAATCATAATTGAATAATGAATAAAGATTCCAATGAAAGGTAGAAATGCGCGGTGGCGAGTGGTAGAAAACACTTTAGCATGGGCCAACCCAACCCAGCTCAGCCCAGCTCAAGCCGGCGCTGGCGGAGCTGACAGTGGCGCATTGTGCGTGGGTGGCAGCCGAGCTCCCGGCGCGCGGCGGTTCCCAGCCGCAGCCGCAGCCGCAGCCGCCGGCCCCGAGCGGCGACCGGGTAACTGTAGGAGTTTACAGTTGGCGCGGCGCTTGGCGAAAGTGTTACGAGTGTGCTCAAGGCGGGAAGAAACGCTCGCGTCCACGAGCGCGCTGCCAAGGGGAGCGCGCCAGGCACCGGGGGCTGAGCGGCACAAAGAATTTCTTAAGGTAGTGTGGCATTTGCTCGTCAAACAAATCCGTGGGCCTAAGCTTTATACCTCGAGCCGTGGAGGATTTTTATGCTCGGGCGCTCGGCGCGGCGCGGCGCGGCGAGGGCGGGGGGGGGGGGGGCGGGGGGGGTGAGGGAGGAGGGCGGCGAGCGCCACCGACGGCGACCGACGCGTCCCGACGTGACGCCACCCCCGCCGCGCCCGAGCCCCGCGGCTGGGGCGCCGTCACCATGGCGACGCCGGTCGTCCCATCGCAGTCCGCCACCGCCATCGCTTCCATTTTTAATGATGACGGCGGTTACAGCGGTCGAGCGCCGTGGGCGCCACCCGGCCGAACTCCACCTCCCACCCCCACTCATCACCCCCCCGCCCGGCACATCGCTTCACTTCCCTGCGTGGTGCTGCCTCGGTTCGATGCCCGGCGGCGCACGTTCGGGCAAGATCTCGAAAAGGTGGCGAAAATTCGAAAACGTTTTAAAAACTATTTTAATGAAATTTGTTTACAATGGTTTTTGAGCACGCTTTACAATTCCAATGTCAAAACTGCAACAAGAAATACAAAATGGTGGATCCAAAGACTTGCATTAAGAATTGAAAAACGCTCAAAAATTTTTGTGTACGAAATGCAGAATAGCACCTCATAGTAGAAATGACTTTTTTACACATTTTGTGGACAAAACAGTCGTGTTTTGTAGTAAAAAACAACACAAATTAATTGTATCGTTTTTGTTTAAAGATTAATTATTAAATAAGTAATTTTCTGGTATTGTTAAGGTACTTGTAATACATGTAAACATCGTACTGACTATCACGATTTTCGTCTATTTTGAATGATGAAAACTCTTCAAAACCGAAAACAGCTGCTCGCTCAACGGCCACTTTTTCAATGATGCAGAACGTCACTGTGACGTCTCGGACCATTTCTAGCCGTGGAATAAGACACCCTAGGAACCAATCTATCTAACTGCTTACTTAAAACTCGATAAATAAAAACTTTTTTTTTTTTTTTGGCTTTTGGCCAGTTGTGTAGGTTCTTGCCCCCAGTGTGCAGCGGTGGCGTGGGCGGCGCTCGACGTTTACGTGCTGCACGACACGCGTGTGTTCCGACGCGGCGCGTACCTCGGGTGCCGTTCTGTTTGCGGGAGGGATATGTGCCGCACCTGCTCGTCCCTGCGCACGGTCTGCAAATGACTCCTCTCAACGATTGCAGCGGAATGTCTGTCGACCGCGACTGCAATGTATGGGCCCGGTTTAACCAACTAGGGACCAGAAGATGATCTTCAACTGATCGAGTCAACATCAGATAATCCCGTCGAATTATAATATTTCATCATGCACTTGACTCTCATTAACATGTCTGGCTCGGGTCAAATTTGTTTCGCAAGTTGATCCGCCGCTGCCCGGTGGATCGGCAGTTGTTCTCAGCCTGGTCAATGCTACAATTCGTCTCAGTTTCCGAGTGCGTTTAAATAAACTCCTGTAGTTAGCGTTAGATTTATTTTTAGTTGCATCCTGTGCAGGTATTGTGCATAATTCTTTGTTGGGCCAAAATTGTGGTTTAGTTGAGAATGCATTGTAAATCAAAGAGTTAATACGATTTGAGTTTGAATGCAGTAATATGGAATACATATTTAGGATATATATTATTTTTGTGTAATTTTATATAATAAAGTTTCGCTGCATATTACTGTAGATTATTAAAATCAATCATAAAACAGTCATTTGCTAATTTATGAGTTTTAGTATGCATTGAGTGCGATATTTTTTCTTCACAAACGTTTAATTATTCTGCCGTATTTAATGTAATTGGCATGGTGGTGGTGGTGGTGGTGGTGGTGGTGGTGGTGGTGGTGGTGGTGGTGGTGGTAGAACTGGTGAACGTTGGTGAAAGGCACGGGATTCAAGTCGGCCTTAACTCCGCGGATCACGATCACGAAATCGAGACAACTACGAAGATAATCCTGGTTGGTGCAACTGTGCTAAGCAGGTCTTGCAAGCGATCGGTGTCAGGAGTATTTTACATGCCTTTTGCTGGGAGGACAACATAATACATTTATTCACAAAGTAAATAAGTTGGCAAACACAGAAAAAGAAGTAACATCCTCTCTATGGACTCCATTTTATGGCATTAATTCAAAACGAACCTGTTAATCATTTTTAATGTTGCACACATACAACATAATGTATGCTTAACATTCAGCCATTTTAACCCGCAGAGCGCAAGGCGCAAAACGTTTCGCTCCGTAATTTTAAGGAGCATCACCGAAAAATATGTTTTTGCTATTATCAATTGCATTATCAGAACTTTGCTGTTATCAGAAGAAATTTGAACTACTGCCTTCATGTACGTTATAAACGTTATTATGTTACGAGTAGTATGCATATGATTAAAATCTTATTCAAGCCAATTAATTTAATTTAAATTTTAATTCTGCCAATGTAATTGCAAAATTAAAAAAAATAATTAAACTAACGATATGTTCAAAAGGACCTTTTTATTTATGTTCTAGGATATAAAAATGTTTTTTTCATAATTTAAACGCATAGATTTGTTATTATCTATTTGCGGGGCAACTTTCCGACAGAAACAGACTGATAATTTTTAATACATAATTTTAAATAAGATGTAGAGCAAAAGAACACTAATAGAATGCATATTATAAAAAATCATTTAAAAAAATTAAATTCGTAAACAAAATAAACTAAGAAACTTTCAATTACCTCGTTTCTTCCTAAGGAGTCTTTTATTTAAATTCTAATACGCGAAAAATTGTTATTTCCAAAATTTTAAACCGCTTTTCGTGCACACGCCACAGCAGCGGCCCTTTCCAGCGAACACTAAAAGTTGCAAGTCCGTTGACCGGTCATGCAAGTTTGATCGGGAGGGGCGCGGTTAAGACGGCCATCTTCCCTCCCCGGCGGGCGGGCCGTCCGACCGGCCGGCGCGGCGAGCGTGGCGCCACTGGCGGCCGCTAATATATTTACAGCTCAATAAACGGAGCGAGCGCGGGCTGCGCGGGTTCGTTAGGGTAAATAATTCACCGGGAGGACCAGCTTCGACAAGCCGGCGGCTCGTAAAATGACCGCCTCAGACGCGGCTGGGGAGATCGGCCGGCGCGCAGCTTCTAATAGTTCCGTAAAGAGCGCCGCCAAAACGGCTTAATTAGTTACGGCGGCGTTAACTTAACTTAGATTACAAGGAAATTCTCGATTGCATGAGCCAGCACGGTAGGGGCTAAAGGAAGGAGGCGAGACGTACGGAGAGGGTCTCTGAAGATGTCCGTGATAATTACGCGCTAATGAAGTAGCTAAATATAAATGACCATTGTCGCCCGACAAGAACTATATTGACTGCAAGTGTGCATTAAAGCTGTATTTCAACAGAAATTGTAATGTAAATGTATTAAAATAAATTGAAGGTTAGACTTAAAAAACGTAAAGGTTTATTTCTAATTTTCACTCTCAAATAAACCTCACTCTTAAAAAGAATTCGGAGAATTCAGATTTGAACATTATTTATCTACGAGTTAAGTGTTTTAATTAGAATATTACTGGAAACATTATTAGAGCATACTAGACGAGACGTCAAAATTCAATGATCATTGAATAATAATGTTACTTCATTAGAATGATATAGTTAAATTTTATTTTCCTGGAGTGCATATAAAGAGAAAAATCTGGTATAAAAAACTAATGATTAAAATTGAAGCAAACAATTTCTGTTACGTGCATTGGTTAATATTTTAAATACTTTCTTTCACTTGAGGTCGAAATATTACAGATTAATATTTGCTGAATTAAATTCTCAAAGAACAATTAACAAACAATCAGTAGAGCATGTAGTAAACGAAAATGCATTGAAACAGAAACGTTCTATTAACCTATAAAGGAATTACTTTACTCGATAGGGGATTGCCATTCCTATCAAATGGGAAGCATCATTGCAGTGACCACTACTCTACAACAGGAACAAAATGGAAGCTGTCTTGTCACCTGTCCGAAACATCCCTCTATCCCAAATTGTTAACGCGCGCAGAGGGGATGGCAATACAACACGGCAGAATGAAACGACACTGGCTTCCAGATCGCAAGGTGGCGGTTACCATTTATTAGCAATCGAGTTAGGTTAGTCGAGGATGACATAACGTGTGGGTTGGAGTATGTAGCAGACAATGTTAAAGTAAACTGGAAATAATGCGTATGAGCTAAAGGAATATCAGGAACGTAAGAGAGGAGGGGAAAGTAGACAATAATGAATTCGGGGAAAAGTAGTAAATTTAGAGAACAGAGAATGGAACGTACAATAATTGGAGAAAAACTAATGGTAATTCCTGTCGAATGAAATATGGCTGATTTTATGGCATCAAAGTACTCAAAATAAAGGGAAAAAAGTGGAAAGTACAAAGCAGTGAATGTGCGGCTGGCTTGTGCAGCTGTGCAGTACCGACTGGCGAGAGGGGCCAGCGGGAAGTTCCACCCGGTGCGGTGACACGCGACTGTGCGGTGGTCGGACAAACGCGGCGCGGCGCCTGTGGCAGCGCTGCATGCGGACGGACAAGAGTTCAATTCCCGCGCGCCGGGCGGGGGTGGCTTCACGCGCGACTGCAAAGGACAGACCTCGAACCGCCCTCCCCCCCTCCGCCCCCCAGCCCGACCACGGCGACCGCGCAGCCCGCCGCCGGCCTGACCGGGGCTCGACCCGGCGACACGCGGGTGCGCATTAGCAGACACGAGGTGGCGCGTGTTCGAAACCCGGCCGCGTCGCTAATGCATGCGGCAGCCCGCGACACGCCGCGCCCCCCGCCGGCCGCGTAGCGTCGCCGTCGCGTTGCATCAGTGGCGGGGGCGGGGCGGGGCGGGGCGGGGCGGGGCGGGGCGGGGCGGGGCGGGACGGGGGCGGGGGTGGGGGCGGCGGCGGCGGCGGCAGCCATGGCTGGAGTGGCGAAGGCGGCAGCAGTGGTGGGAGTGGGGGGGGGGGGCAGGGTGGCGAAGGCTGCGGCGAGAGCGGTTTCAGGGGCGGGGCGGGGCGGGGGCGGCATCAGCAGCGTGTAAATGCTCCCGCTCTATTCAGGTGGATGAAACGCACGACAGTGGAGGAGATTTTGCGCGCCGCCACCCCCAGCCCTTTAGCGATCGACAATCGATGAACAAAATGTTGGTGGTGCAGAGAGAAACGTCAACGTTATTTGCAGATTTGTTACATAAAATACATTAAATTATTTTCAAGACCCACAATAGCTCAACATCCCACTACATATATAATCTCATTTATATAAATCAATGAACATTCAATATTTACAAATAAATTTTAATAACTTGAAACAATCTAAAAAACTTGAACGTTTTGTTGTGAATAAAGAGGTATTTAGGATTTTTTATTATGTACAGTACGGACGGACGGACGGACGGACGGGCGACGTACATATGGACGAATCTAACTGACAGATCGTATTATCGAAGTTGTTAATTTTTACTAAATTATTCCTAGGCATTTTATCAATCTAAAAGACACTCAAATTTATTTCTCGGAATTATGTGTATGTACAAAGTACTTATTAATATGTTACGTAATTTAATATTTCTTTTTAGTTTGAAACGTTTGTAGTAGTAAAAACAATCACATGCCACTACCGTTGTCCGTACGATTATATTTATTTACTGAACTGCAGAAAGTATTATATTTGAAATAATTTACAATTATTATTTCACCATTTTTCATATACATTGTATAATATTGTTTGTGATTTAATTAAATGAGATGTTATTTAGTCTTCTTGCTAACGAACATCAACGTACTAAAAATTTAAGCAAAATGCTACCGATTGTGGGGTGCTGCTTTCTTCGTACTTTCCTTTTATTACAGCCATTACACCTCGATACATGAGCATAAAACCTCTATTTTCTTTTCAGAATATTTTTTGTTGATCCACCGCTAATGGCAACGGAGATAAATGAAAGTGTATGCAATATTGCATCTCCGTTTCAATACTGTTGATCAGTAGTTCCTTGAATAAATGATTAACGAACAATTGACAATAAAGCAGTTGCTGTAATGACAGTTAAACAAGTACGAGAAGACGATGGTTACAAAACAGCGTGTTACAGAAGGTGGTTATAAAGCAGGTGATTACGAAAGCGTAGCATGAGAGTTCTATAGGAGGAAGGCGCCAAGCTTTGCGAATTCTCTTACCACAATATTCTTACACGAATTGCAACTTTTTTTTCTGTGATTCAGATAAATGAGAATGAGTTTGTATGACAGTTATGTTATGGCGCACGCTAAAGTTTGTTATGATTTGAGATATCGAATATTGCCTTCAATTTATGTATTATGAAGTTACTCGTGAGTAATAATGAAGTATATGTGCACAAAATACGCAAATTATGTTCCCAACATCACAAGGTCTAGTTCGATTTTAGTATCTGTTGTAGAGAAAAACTATTCTTCTCTGTAATCTTAAATTTTGTGCACCTCTATTAATCTATTTCATACAGTACTTTCGTGAGTTTCATACAGTAATAAACTGTCAAGAATGTACTTCAAGAATAAAATTAATATTACAATAATAATAATTTATTGTTTTTAAAAAGTCGAATACTTTCACGGTAGTCACTCTTAAAACTAAATGAAAATTATTAAAACAAATGTGTTGTTAAAAGTACCTTTCAAAAAATACTAAAACTATTTTATTAAGGAATTAGTTACCTTATTAGAAAATAGCTGCTGTCAAAATAAAGCTCATATTACGGCTGAATGCTGACAAACGATAGAAGGAAATTGGAAATTACTGGATCTGCATGGCAGTTTATTTCTGTGAGAACTTTCGTGGAATTGTAGGCAGATAAAAATTTAATCGTGAGTTTTTCTGAATTTTAACAAGTATTTATTTTGTTTCTATGTACATATATTTTCCTAACGGTTTTTAATTATTTTTCCAGAGAATACACACAGATCCGGGAAAATGATTTTTTTATGTGCGGGATCAATCACCCTTTCGGTTTTTGTCATCCACGACAAGTATGTCCACGGCATACACAATAATTTTGGTTGCAATCACCTTGAATAATTTTGATGACCACAAAGTAATCAGAATATATACTAATTTAATAGCATATAGCATTAGTTTTATGGTCAGTTTTCATTTCCTTAAATTAATATTCAGAATCAGGTCTATATTCAGGTCTCTAAATGTACATATTTTAAATGTTATTTGTCTTTTATAATTACACTGTTCAACACAATACAAAATTAAAGTTATCAATAATGCAATATTTGCCTTACAAATGGCATACAGTGAACACTGTAATTTTTGTAGTTAAATCCAGGTTATTTATTTTTCATTGATGATCTATACGTCTAAATTCATGATACAAGGTGATTTATTGTATCGTAATCCTCAAAAAGGCAAAAATAAATCAGGAAATGTTCAATAACATCTTTTAGATATTACATATATTTTTCTTTGCTTGTTTTGGCTTAGGTATAGTTTTACTGAAGAATTTACTTGTACAATTGACTAAACCTTATCCTTCATAAAATCATTTGCTTACGATGGTTGAAGAATATTTTACAAATTCAAGTATTACGACCAGGGAAACCACATCTCGCATACGCCTCTTATTAAATCAGAGTTCCTTCGTCTGCCCCTCGCAGACAGTTGAAACTCGCGCAAACAATGGAATGCCGCGCCCCACGCGCGGAGGAGGCCGGCCGCAGAGAGGCGCCAACTGAATCTTGATCCCCGCGGGAGCCGCTCTAATCTTCGTTAAGCGGGCGGGCCGCGTCTTGGCCTCGACTCGACGCCGCGCCGCCGCCTCCTGCGGATTAGGCAACCCGCGCGCCCCGCCCCCGCTCGCCGAGGCGCTGCTGCGAAGGAGCTCGGAGCAGTTGCTTCCCAACTAGACGCCCAGCTAGGGATCTTCAGTATTTACACCTCTTAACGCGCACACGCACATTCCATATATACCCGACTACGTGAGTATGTAATTACACGTGCACGTGACTACGTCACCACGGGCTCTATACACGCGACTTCATTTTCAAGTTAATACACGTGTACGTATGTCCACGGGCTTCATATAACCGACGTGTGTATGTTATTACCCATACATGTGAGCGTGTATATTTTTAAACTACCTATGGATATTCCGTGTTGTACAGAATCCAGTAGGTGGCCAAAGATGCTCCGTTTTACCTTTTCAGGTTAAGACAAGTAATGCCTAACTTGAGCAATTTCATATTTACTGGAAATACATCTGATCCAAGGACGTTTTCGATAAAGACAATCACGATCCAATATCTCAAAGAATATTAAAAGCCGAGCGTTGGTTTTGTGGTCGTTTTCCAACACTATTTTCATGTTACCTACGCATTAATAGTCCTGGTGTGCACAGCATTTTCTGATTTACTGATTTACAACTTTTCTGTAAGTGAACTCTCAAAGAAACTAGATGTGTAATTTAAAGTTAGGCTATGGCTGTGCTATCTTCCTCCCCCTTATTATGTTCAGGCAATCTGTTTGAGAGCACACGAAAATGTGTAACAGCACATCAGAAAACACAGTCGAAGCGCGTGAGGGCGATTCATGATGATGATGATGATGATGATGATGATGATGATGATGATGATGATCCTGAATATATTTCGCGAATGTTCATTTCCGCCTGAGATATGGCATAATATTCTAAGAAATAGCCCCCAGACTTTTAGACTACAAAGACGAATTGTACGAATAATAAGCAAACCCCACCCACGTGATTCTTATAAGCCTTTCTTTATTAATCTAGGTACTTTACAATTAAATTGTCTCTTAATATATGAATCAGTGGTTTTTGTCAAAAATGACTTACTTAAGGGCGGGAATATATTTTCAGCAAACGCCATTGTCTATAACTGCAACATTCAACGTATTCAACGCAGTAATCGTATTCATCAGGTAACAGGATCAACAGCTCACTACAAAAAATTCATATATAATACATGTACATTATTTTACAACAACTTGCCAGATGACATTAAACGATTAAATTCGATACAAAAGTTTAAGTCCCAAGTAAAATCTTTTCTGCTGCACAACTGTTTCTACACAATTAGAAAGTATACCGAGCATCCAAAAGGAAAGTAATATTAATTTTAACAATGATATTTAATGTATTATATATCATTTGGATTGTATAACTGTAAAAAACCTGTAACAAGTATTTGGGCTTCAGCTTCTGGGACAATGACCCCATCTCGATCAGGTTTTCGTTCAGTTTCCCTAATCCTCCAGCAAATGCTGAGATGGCCCCTTGTTTTGCTTCTACAAAAATGTAACTTCACATTAACTTCTCCCCATAGCACGTCACACGTGGGTATAACAGTCCGATACGCTAACCATTACACCATCGCCCCCACAAGGGTTGAAACTCAATTTACCAACATTTCAATGAAATGAGACATTTAACGTAACATTTGTAATACCAATATGAATACACCCTTGGCAGGAGTGCACAATGCCTTATCTACATTGTATCTTCAAAGAATTCTCAAAGGTACATTGCATTTCTCTGCTTAGTACAACAGCCTAGGATTTGCGTATTAAATAAAAGCTCAGAATTTCAAATAGAAAAACGAGAAAGTAAAAATTAAAAATGTATAATCTATAAACATGTAATATGTTAATCTTTAATTTATTAAATTTGCAAATAATATATTTAAAGCTTACATTGAGTTAAAAGTTTTCAACCGACATCTAAATTTATCCGTAGTAGACGAAAGAATTATTCCGTTTTCCCTAAAACGTAAGGAACGTCAGTGATAGATTTTTAATAAGCTCGCTAGTGGACGTTCCTGATCCCCTTTACAGTTGAAGGATATAAATAATAACAAACATAAATCGTGAGAAAACTAAAGTTTTTTACTGATGACAAAAAATGTAAATATTACAAATATAATTGAAAAAAAATTATGTTAAGAGAAGATAAATAAACGCTGAAAATTCACAAGAAGTTTAGATTTGGAGAGAATCTTTGTAAAGTAAGTTTAGTAAAGTCTCGGACGTACACTATTTTCTAAAACAAAAATGACACTAAAATATGAAAACCAAATATTAAATCCGGCAATATTCTGTAAAACCGGCAAAAACTGGAATATTCAGCTAAGATTTAGTTCCAAGTCTTAGAATCGCCCTTGTTTAGCTTGCTTGCACATCCTAAGACACACATGTTTCGTGTTCCTCCTCCACCAGTTAGCCGCGAGTGGCGAGAAGGCGCGATCGCAGCCAATCGTGGGGGGTGGGGGTGGAGAGAGGCTTACAGGGCGCGAGGGAGCCCTGGCGAGGGCGGAGGGACGGTAATGGCCGGTCAGAGACATTGGGAGAGCGATAGAGAGACGCGAGAAACATCAAATTTATTTCAGGGGTTTAGCCTGCGTCCGTTTGCATCGATCATTGAAACCTGTGAGTGATCATCTAATAAGTAGATAATAACGATGATGGAGAAACGGTGGGATGGAAACCAGGGGTAACAGGAGAACCATATGAGAAGCTGGAGTCAGCTCTCTCTGTCCATCGCCAACTCCATATGGAGGTGTAAATGGAGGAACGTTAGTCCCGATGGCAAATGTCAAACGCGCAAGACGTTACTCGAAGAGCCCCCCTTGCGCCGAAAATTCTAGGATGCGAAAGGTGAAGGACGGCTGAGGAAGATAACCTGGAGGAGGTACGCAAACACAGCAGGGAAAGACACGGCCAGGATGGCAAAAGCATGAGGAGGAGAAGCATTCGCGAAAAGTTGAGAGTGGAAGGCGGGGCGCTGACGGACGCGGCAGCAGCGGGACGTCACTTGTCTGCGATGGCAGAGGCAGCGTAATGCAGGCGCGAAGAGGGGGGGCGGAGGATAGGCGGGGGAAGGAAGGGCTTCCCTCGCCCTAGCGCTCGCCCTCGCCGCCGGAAATCACGAGCGGCGCGGCCCAGGAGCCCCCGCTTAGATCGCTTTATTGCTCTTCGCGGCACATCGATAAAAGCGGCGGCTGCGCCTTCGCCTCGCCCCGCGCCAACGCGCCCTCGGCAGCCCTCGCCCGGCCTCCGTCGCCCGCGCGGCCACCCACCATCGACCGCCCTCCATTGCCTCCGCCCGCCCCTCAGCCTCTGCGACATCCTCGCGGGCGACCTCCGTCCGCCCTCTCTTCCGCCCGCCCTCTCGTCCGCCCTCTCGTCCGCTCATTCTCTTCTCGCCCGTTCCCCCACCATCCGTCGCCCTCTCGGATTCCCACCAACCGCCTCCCTTTAACGCCCTTCGCTCGCCCTCCTTCCGCACCCCATCGCACTGCGACATCCTCACGGTTGCCCTCCGTCCGTCCTCCGTCCGTCCTCCGTCCGCCCTCCGTCCGCCCTCCGTCCGCCCTCCGTCCGCCCTCCGTCCGCCCTCCGTCCGCCCTCCGTCCGCCCTCCGTCCGCCCTCCGTCCGCCCTCCGTCCGCCCTCCGTCCGCCCTCCGTCCGCCCTCCGTCCGCCCTCCGTCCGCCCTCCGTCCGCCCTCCGTCCGCCCTCCGTCCGCCCTCCGTCCGCCCTCCGTCCGCCCTCCGTCCGCCCTCCGTCCGCCCTCCGTCCGCCCTCCGCTCGCCCTCCGCCCGCCCTCCGCCCGCCCTCCGCCCGCCCTCCGACCGCCGACCCCTCAGCCCGTTCTCAACCCAATCGCCGTGGCCGCCGTCCATGGTGACTCCGTCGCTTTTGTTCTGCTCAACTGCGTCTGCCTGCCAATGTTCTCCCGAACAAAAGCTATGTTGCTTTCCGTCTAACACTCAGTCAAACGCCCGTTCCTCTTGTCTTACTGCGTTTATTCAACCAAGGACAACAGTTCTGCCTCAACGAAAATGCAATGTGGACCAAAGCCACCACTTCGATGCCCTGTCTACCACCCCTCCCCATTCCCCTCTATAAGTATCACACATTATCTACAGTGATTCTCGCTTCTACCACGTAAACAAGGGCTTCCTAATACATTTTCATTGAATAAAGCCTTAACGAACAAGTAACATTTCGAAGCCCAACTTGTCGTCTTCACTACACTGTTTACGTGGAAGAGGGTACAAGGGGAAACGAGTTTCTCTCTCTTAAGAGTTGCTCCTTATCCACCTCCTCCGCTACTAGGAATAGGCCATTCCGCCGTGAGTATAGTAGAACGGTGATCGCGTGCTGCTTGGGTTGTGTGCCTGCTCTCTACACCATCGCCGCACTCACCTACCCGTCGCCCTCCACCCTCTCCACCCGCTCTCTACTCGCCCTCATCCACCCTATATATCCGCTCTCTGTCCGCTGCTGTCCTTGCGTCTCCCTCAACATCCGCCTTTTCTCTCTCTATACCCGCTGCACTTCACTCTCTACGTCCGCCCTCTACTCGCCACCTCCACCCTCCACACTCGCTCTCTACTCGCCGCCATTCACCCACACCCGCCCTCTACTCGCCGCCATTCGCCCACACCCGCCCTCTACTACCCGCCCTTCATCCACACCCGCCCTCTACTCGCCACCCCGCACCCTCCACACCTGCCCTCTACTAGCCACCCTTCACACACTCCAGCCCTATACTAGCCGCCCTTCACCCACACCCGCCCTCTACTAGCCGTCCTTCATCCGCACTCGCTCTCTACTCGGCACCCTCCACACCCGCCCTCTACTCGCTGGCCTTCAACCTCTACTCTCGCCCTGTACTCGCCGCCCTCCACCCTCTACAACCGCCTTCCACCGACTACACAGCGCCCGCCGCTATCCGCCCAGCGCCCTCTACCCCTCGCCATCTGCCGCATGCCCTTCGCGCTCGCCATTCAGCCTCCTCCGCCGCCGGTGCGCGATATTGCGGCGCCCGCCGCCTCGCAAATTACCCCGCGCCGCCGTAACCCCAGGCGCCTGCCCGCCCGCCCGCGCGGGCGCCCCCGAGGACTCGTCCTCGCCCCCGATGAGCCCCCGCGCCCGGCGGCCCTTGGAGCGCGCGGCTTTCTTCGCTTCAGACGTAACTCACGACGGTGTCTTTATTGGATCATAAAGAGCCCTCTATTGGATGGGCTATTAGCATAAAGTCTGGAATTCAACTATTTGAAGTCGCTAATATTGTTTTTAAATCGTGAAGTAATTCAGAAAGGGCAGAAAAAATAATCGAATTGTGATATAAAAGTTAAACCTATCAGAGTGATGTTTTTTTATATATATTTCTGCTTCACTATTCTTTCAAGGTTATTTTTGCTACAATTTAAAAATAAAACTTGACAGTATGTTTCATAATTACGTCTTAGACAAGTGAAAACACTCTGAACTTTGTAAATTTGGAACGCATGGTTTCAAAAACGAAATAAGCTTCATATTAGAAACTCTCACACTACATACTACAAAATCGAACAGACAGGCTACTTTGGGGTAAATCGTTGTATATGACGCAAAGTACATCATGTACATGACGTACTTTGCGTTACATCTAAAGGCTATTGCATAACGGTACTAAAGCATACTTGTAACAATTATTGTAATCAGCTTCAGAGCCAATGATGTCGATCACTTGTTCCGCTTTTCATAGAGCCAATTAACAATATGGAGATTAAATTACATAACATATTAAAAAGTCACCTTTTCATAGGTGTCGGAATTCTCTACCTTTCAGATTACTTTTGCAATTGAGTCCCAAAAAAGCCCAAAATCAATTTAAAATAATATATTATAAGGTTATAAATTTCACGTATTGTAGATTATAGCACACGAAAGATAACTCATAAAAACATGAAAACACGAAAATCTCATTTTACTTCGTTTTTGTATTTCGTTATTTTATATTTTTGTACTTCGTTTGCTTTCTGGTTTCTTTGCGGAACAGATTCAAAATTCTAAATTTCTCCTCTTTAAACTCATGTACTCGAGAGATGCAGTTCCTTATCCCGTATACCAAATTTATTAGGTTTTGTGTATCCCCTTCGTAAATTTTCAACTGCGTAGTGCATTAACTTATCCACTTCGCTTTCACGGGGTTTGTGTATCTTTTTCGTGAATTATATAATAGTATCATAACCTTCAGTAATCTATTACTTTCATTAATAATGAACTTATTTTTAGAGTAAAATAACAGCATTATGTTATGATAATATTCCTCATTTAAACACACTCCAATTTAAATATATACTAGTAATTTATAACAATCATTTTCTAAATCTTCTGTCCATATTTGATCTATTAAGAGTAATAAAAATACGATTGTATACAGTGCATTTCTATGATTCCTACTCATTAAATGAACATTGCAGAATTACTTGATTTTCCATTTAATTCTTTAGAGCAAATTGACTTCTCGGCATTTGTCAATTAAAGAAAATAATCAACGTTTATATTTCGTTATTTTACCTCGTTAATTCGAATACAATAAAATAAGCTTTGAATGCCCCAGTTGTCTTTCTTCACATGCAGTTGCCATGGCGTCACTCTCTAATCTTCATGTTTAAACTAGCCCAGTAATGTTGGAGTTAAAAGCATCTATGCATCATGCACGACCTATGCGATCACTGCCGTTAATTTTGTATGAAACGTTGAATAAAATTTAATCTCCATTGTATATTTGCGTCAGTAAACAATTAAATAACGCATAGCGCGTCCCACTTCTGCCAACCAGAGCGTGGCGATCGTTCCGAAATAATTTAAAAGAAATTAACGCTTCATTAATATATTGTGCTGGAATTGTAAAATCGGATTTTTCTGTTTTTACAAGAGAGCGGAGGAAGGGGCTCCGGATGTGTGTGTGATGCGCAGAGAACATGGCGGGCGTGTGTTTATTGTACTGAATTATCCAGTACAGCGAAACGTACTCCCTCGAATGCACCGAGGAATAGAAGAGAGGCAGTGAAGACTGCATTTGTTCACTGGTCATTTATTTGCATTCAGCAGCCCATTGTAACGAAGATACATTCAATATTTGATATTTTACCGGGAAAAATTATGACTTCCTGATAAAAATGCAAATAAAAATGGACGCCCGTAATACGCTATATTGACGTTAACATAAAGCATGAGTAAACAATGGCGAACTCAAAATGGAAGGCAGCACTTTTATTTCATCAATAACAGATAAATTCGTAAGTTGGATCGGAAATGATAGTAAATAAGGAAATGTCTGTGAATGTGAAATAATTATTGGGTGAATGCTAGAATTTACGCAGAAATTCTCAATCCTGTTTTAACATGTAGCATGAATCATTCAATTTGTTAACATAACGTGTTATCTACGAAAAAAAAATCACGAATTTCTCTCATTGAAAGCTTCGGAAAAATCCGTTCTCCATCGTCGTTTATAAAACTCTCAGGCTCACACCGACAGAAACAATGCTCCAGTACATAAAATACCGAGGACCATCAAAAAGCATGTGCAACACATCTTCCCTTTCACGGCCATCCGTCCCGTAATTGGCCCTAATTCGGACAACGCGAGGCGTCAAAATTTGAAATTCAACCTCGCGGGTGCGTTCGGAAACCCAAGTGGAGCCCGATAAGCTGAGGCCGGCCGGGAAAAGAGCGCGCAGTCGCTTGTCGGGAATGACGTCGCCGCGTCACGCGTTGACGGGCAGAGTCCGCCAGCCTCATATCCACCAACGCGGCGGCGCTGCAGTATTCACGCGCAGTCCTTTTTCCGCGCCGCCGACACGGCCTTCTGAAATTCCCATCGCGGAGCTTGCTCTCTGGCACGAGGAACGCACCCGTGACGCGGCGCGGTCTGCCTGTTCTCTCGCTCTGCGAGTCGCTACATCGCCGGCCGGCGCCGTGGAACACACCCCTTCCCCCCACCCCCCACTCTTCCCCCCAGCACCCCCGCCCCCCATCCGGCTGCGCGTAATTAACCTGGTCGGAGTCATCTGTTTGTTTCCAAACTTGTCAAAGGCTGTTTACAAATTAATGGTTTCATTAGCCCCCACTCTTTCCACCCGGAGGCTCGCCGAGGCCGGTCCGGTCTCACTCACTCGTGCGACCAAGTGCATCAACTTTTATTACGCGCCTGCAGTCCATTTGGCGGCGAGGCTAACAAAACGACTAGGACGTGAGTTTAAAGAATTCCTAATTATTCCCGAGTAGGACTAATCGCTATTGCATAACAATGGCGCACGTTAAAATTTTCCAAACGGGCTTCTAAATCACAAAATTTACCCGTAATAGACATATAAACAATCACATTTATGATTATATATTCAGGTACATTTTTCTTCATTTTTACTTCATAATCACATAAAAATATTGGAAAAACAACGTTAATTTCAAAAACAATATGATTTTCTAATTGTATATTTGAACTTCGCGTACTTTTGTTTCATTTGAGATAAGTTAGAAATAATAATAATAATAATAATAATAATAATAATAATAATAATGTGGTTAAGAAAATTGTGACATACGTTTACTATTTAATATTTCATAATTATAACATAAGAATGTCAAAGAAATCTTTATCGGTTTCGCATTAAATCGCTTTTATATTCCTGCAGTTGCATATATATAATTACGATTATATTTAAGCCAAAATAATTATTCACATCAGTTACGCATATTTAGTAAAGAATTCTGGAGACTGAAAAAAATCGGCGAGATGATCCTTCTATCTCCCTAGTCCTAAATATTTTGCATATTGTTTTGAATAACTAATGTTTCATTTTGATAGAAAACGTGAGTTACGTGTGTTTCAATAACAGCCTTGACAATTCATTAATGTCCCAAAAGTATTACTTACACGCTCGAAATTCGTACTTACTAGTACGAGAAATGTTATTTACGATGATGACTACGGTGATTACGATTGCGATGATGAACATCGATACAAATTATTGACGATGGATTTTTCTTTACAGAAGATGTGTAATATAATTAATACAATAGCATATATAACTCTTCTTTGTAAATAAAACTTTCATCTGCATTTACAATACGGGCTTAATTAAAGTTCAATTATAAATCTCACCTTTGGCACGGGTCAAGGGGATCTTTCGAGCATGCGGAACCCGTTGGCGTCCCTTGATACGCCTGAATGTGATTCTCGCTTTCTCCGCCAGTGGTTGGTCTCGGTTATAACCGAACTGCGTGGCGGGAAGAACTTGAGTTCTCCTTAGAACGGAATATTGACGGAAGGATTTTAATTTTGCAGGGCACATGCCAGAGTTCTTTTACAGGCGTTACAAGGCACTCAGAGAATTTTCCGTCCTTCGAAAACCCACCGCTGGGATTCAATCCGTGAATTTGTTTTGAAAACCTACGTATTAGCCCCGAAAACATCAGGTAGGAAAGTTCCTTCAACAACAAAGCGGTACGGAATTTCAGCTCGCTTCAACTTGTAACAACTTACTCATGCAAGTGAATCAATTAACATAGTTGGAAAAGGAAGTTAATTTGCACGAAACGCTGTATCAGGCTTGTTTTCATTTATTATCGTAATGTGTGTTCCTCTTTGATATAGTTTATACAATTCAAAGAAATCTGAGAAGAAACAACTGCTAAGAAACCAAAAACAATAGAAGATCATAAACAAAAACAATAAATGATCGAGATCGTTAAGGCTGTAGAGCCGTAGCGATCTCGGACAGAAGGATTGCGGGTTCACGTCCTGTCTCGAACATGGTTGTATTTCTGCCCGTCCTTTCATTCCTCACCATCACCATATCACATCATACTGTAAACCATATCGTTAATACATAGTGGTCACTAATGACCTAGCTGTTGATGTAACCTTAAAAAAACAATAGACATTTAAATAAAAATGTTTGCTCGTGAGCAAACAAAAATGGTATCATTAATAAAATAAAGCATTTGAATGTTATCTCGAGCCTCGATATTTCGTTTGTTTTATATTCAGTGATGTACAGAGCAAAAGAAAAAAGAGTAACCAAATTCTGCATACGCAAATTCTGCATTAAGAACAGAGCTTCAACCTCGTATGAGGGAGCGACCGTGGAAGAAAATGGAAACTACTGGAGACACAGTGAATACAAATTAATAAGTTTACGATTTTGCATTTCATTCTATTACAAGATACTAATTACTAATTGAGATTACGATATTTATATTACTAATTTCGAATGCGCGCAAAAATTGAAACAAAACAATGCAGCTTCCGGTCATGACATGTGTCTATGGCATCATTAGATATACAAAAATTCGAAAAAATACAAAACAATGAAGATTCGATTTTGACTCAAAGGTAAAAATAATTTATTGGGCTATTACGCCTATTCTCATACTGTGCGAACCGACTGGATTCTCGTACAGAGTGTGTCACTGCTAACGACACAGCTCCAAGTTTGCGCGAGACATTATGAAGTGTTGGGTTATGGAAAAGCAACCTTTTTGATATTCTTGGTATATAAAGAACTATAGCACTGTGTAACTGTATTTCAGACTATACTATGTTACCGCAGTGTTAGTGAAAGTTAAAACAATTATTTAATGTATCGCAGTGTTGTAAGAAAGTATTTTATTTGTTGTACGTGTAATGTTTTGTATAACAATGTAACTTTGTTCAGCAGCATTTTTGCTGCTTCAGGGCGCTAGTTATAGAATATTCGGATAAATTAGAATGATTATAGAATATGATACAATCAGTGACCGGCAGCGCTGCAACAGAGCAACGTTCTCGAAGACGCTCATTACATGATCTTACGCACCGCTGCTGATCTCTGGTGGAATATACTAAGAACTAATCTGCTTTTAGCGAGAGATGAAAAATAATGACCGTCGTGCGTCTACCAACATATTATTTAAATTAATTATTGTTCACATTTGTGTTGTATTTATCTTTTCCTAACTTTGCGAGGACATTTTGACAATCCCGAAGAAGAAATTTTAGTTTCTTTTTATACGCTACTTTTTGTGGTATTGATATTGGTTACATTTCGTTAAATTCACTTTCAGTAGTATAGATTTAGATACTTTCGATTTGATGATGTCGTATGTCAAGCGTCAATTGTCGAGCAGCCGTTAAAAACCTTAACATCGGCTTATTTTTCACGTATTTCCTTCGTTTTCATTTCTTTAGTTGCTGTACCTCGATACAGCCGAACAATATTACGAAATCTCCCTCCGGACTTGTAAGCTTGTGTGTTCGATCCTACATGTAAAGACCGAGGGATCTGATGATGCAAAGACGCCCAGAAAATCTCGTCTGGGTGCGGCGGCACGGGGAGCATCTTGAGCAAAACGGAAAGAAGCCTTGGCGCGGAGAGGGGAAGGAGGGGGGAGTTTGGCGGGAATCTCGCAACCCCTCCTCCCTCGCTGCGCCGTGCCGCGCCGCGCAGCGCGCCGCACCTCGGGATGGCTGATTACGCATTAATCAGTACAACACAAGCACATTTATGGCGAAATGGGTATTTCATGTTCATTTGCACAACTCGCCGGTTCTTCTCGGCGGCTGCGCGGACACGACGAGTCTGCAGCCGCCGCCATCGCCACCCCCGCCGCCTCGTCTCCGACGCGCTGCTTCCGCACCGCACCCGCCAGAGATCTGAGTTCCTGCAAGCGCTTGCCCGAGAGGCGGTGCCGCCGACCAGTGTGCATGCTCTGTGCATCCGCCTCTACCTTTGGTGCCGAAACACACCACACGGTTTCCCTCCTCTCCCCGTCGAAACAGCAACCGCTACTGTCGATGCTTCACATCATCAATACTCTATCACGTCAGTCGCCTCTAGTATTCAGATACGTAATTTTACTGTTCTCGCCGCCTGAGCTCTTTTCAATTTTTATGTCTCCTTCATCGCCGTCGGTGGTTCCTCCGTCTCTACCTTCATATTTGTTCCGCTTCCGCCGTACGGGTCGTCTCCATTCCCCTTCCCCCCCCCAAAAAAAACCGTAACCTCTCAACTCATATCACAGCCACCGCCCCGTCCCCTCCACTCCATCGCCAGACCACTTCCCCTTGCATCTTGCATCCCCCTCGCTTCCACAACCCCCACCACCTCCATCACAGCCACCGTTTCTACCGGCTCAACAGCGAACAGGCTCCATCTCCACCACTCCCCCGGCTGCTTCCATGACCAGAGCCGCCTGCCCGTCCCGCCGCCTACCACGACCTCGTTTCCTCTACAACCCAGTCGCCGCTTCCGTCTCTACCGCTCCCATGACCACCGCCGCGTTTCCCTGAGCCCCAACCTCCCATCGCCTCCACCACCCGTGCAGCCTCCGACAACACAGCCCACCGCCCCCAGCTGTGCTGCCTCTTTCCTTCCTCCTCGGCCGCCAACCCCGCCCGCGCGTCCTCCGCCACCGCCATGGCCACCGCCCGCCCCGCGAGCCAGCTCTCGTCTGCGCAGCGCGCTCCAGCTCATCGCGCCCGGGCGGCGGGGGCGGGGGCGGGGGCGGGCGGCGCGCGTTCAATACGGCCGAAGGCGGGCGGGGGCGGGCGGGGGCGGGCGGGGGTGGGCAGGGGCGGCGGCTCGTGACGCCTCCGCCGCGCGTGCGCGCCACGCCGCCGCCGCCGCCGGGGCTCGCGATTGGCAATCACGGCCTCGCCCCCGCCCCCCCCCCGGCCCCCGCCGCCACGCTCGCCCAGGCCTGCCAGGCGGGGCGGGGGAATCGCCTGCTTACGGAGCGCGGCGTCCTCTCGGCCGGATCTTGAGATGGCCGGAGAGTGAAAGACACCCGCCGCTGGCCGCATCAAAGAGTTTCTCGTGGCGCCGGCTCACGTGCGCCCAAAGAACTTGCAATTCAGTGGTGAGACGCTGAGGAATGATTTGTCTGTAGCACGGGGATTGTTGCGAGAATAATAAACCAACCAAGAACAAATGAAATTCTTGAACTTAAAGTACGTTTCACAATAATTATCAATGAAACTGCTTTGTACATCCGGTACCAATTTTAATAATATATTTTTAATAATATTTCTAATCTTGTTTTATACATTATATTTAGATCACGTTGTATATTACGTATCTAGTCAATTATTACGTACATAATACATATATTACGTACATCAACCTCGTATAATTAGAAGATAGCGTTAGCGAATATATTAAAAATATCGGATTCAAAAGCACAATTTTTCCTTCAAAATTTCAAAATACATTTTCAAATTTTCCATTGCTATTTTTGTAAACAGAAGAATTCTCAATTTTAATTTCAGTAAGTTATTTGTTTATTTTACGAATTGGCATTAATTTTACATTTCAGTAAGATAATTCTAACTTGCTCAACAAGTTCATCAAAAAAGTCAATTATTACCAAAGTATTCGACAACCATCCTTGACTTAGAACAATATTTCTGACGTATAAGTTTCATTTATTTGACTTTTCCACACATGAAGTTAAAACCAATTGTGTTAAACTAAGCATACAAAGTATACCAATCAGGGCGGTGTATTTCAAAACGTATCACCTTTTCTATCCGATTTTTTACCACTTCTACGTACTGGCCAATCATAAACTGTGACTTATTTACGTGTGTCTTAGGATATCGATCGCGTCGTCGAGGTCCAATAAACCGCATAAAATCTTTGATTTTAAATTTTTTCAGTTATTTTCAATATTTGGTACATTTTGCAACTGTTGGACGTAATTTTATTCGTGGTCTTATTAAATATCATGAGTGCTTAGGAAATTATCAGATAAACCCCCTCCTCTCTCCGCGAGTTGAGGATTTATCGAGACTTTCCAAAGCACTCGTGGTATTAATTATGATAATACTTAATTTATTTACTTTCCAGTAACTGAAGCATGTACTGAACGTAATACATATGTATCTTGGTCAATATTTTGAGTCAACTATGCAACTTTAACGCATTGCTACAATGCGTATTTGCAATACAAACGGGTATTTTTTTTATTAATTTACCTTGTTATATTTGCTGATGTTAATCGATGTATGATTAGTTTCATGTCCAACTTTATTTAATAAATTACTCTATAGATCACCACAACCATCCTCAGAATGACTTACGAAAGCATACAGAACAAATTTTATAACAATTGCGTTAAAGAAACTCTATCGAGAACAACATAACTATATATTCATATTAAAATTACCTTACCTACAGAATTTGGAACTTTCAGATTTAAACGCAGGGCAAGAAAGAGACGAGACCAGAGCGAGCTTGAATAGAGAGAGAAAGAAGCTAGAGCGAGGTCAGAGAGAGGCCTGAGCGACCTCAGAACGAGTTGAGAGGGCGGATAGAGAGAGACCAGAGAGGAAAAGAGACAGAGCCAGTACAGAGAAAGGCCAGAGAGAGAGAAAGTGACAGAGAGAAGCCGGAACGAGCTGAGAACAAGCTCAGAGCGAAACTAGAGAGACACGAGCGAGAAAGAGGCCAGAGTGCCACCAGAGCAAGACTTGAGAGGACCGACAGGGAAAGAGAGAGGCCAGAGAGAAACCAAGAGGCGAGCGTGGCCACAGATTTGCTCCGAGAGATGCCTCGTGACCAGGACGCGTGCTCCCTTTCGTGACCGAAATCATACTTTGCTCGAGGGCGTGCGTGGGCGTGGGCGCGACACGGGCGGGGGCGTGGGCGCGGGCGCGGGCGAGGGCGGGGGCGGGGGCGCGGGCGGGGGCGGGGACGCGGACGTGGGCGTGGGCTTAGGCGTGGACGCGGGCGTAGGCGTGAACACGGGCGTGGGCGTGAACACGGGCGTGGGTGTGAACACGGGCGTGGGCGTGAACACTGGCGTGGACGCGGGCGTGGTCGTGAACACGGGCGTGGGCGTGAACACTGGCGAGGACGCGGGCGTGGGCATAGGTGCGGACGTGGGCGTGGGAGCGGCGCGCGGGTGCGGGTGCGGGCGCGGGCGTGGGTGGCGCCGAAGTAGGGTGGGGAGCGCTCGTCCCACCCGCTCGCCGCCCGCCAGCCGCCCGCGGCCGCGTCAATAAGATGTTCATTAAGCGCTCGTTAGCGGTAATGGCGGCTGATTGAAGGCGCCTGGCGAGCGGCAGCTGTTCTCGCCCGCCGCCGCCCTCTGTTAAAGCGCCAACGGAACGACTCGTCGACTCCCGGGACAGCTTTTGTTTGGTGACCAAGTTGGCCAAACACGAACATATTAACAATAAAAACATTAATAATAATACTTAATCATAAATCACTATTAAATCATAAAATGTTAAGGTAAAAAGTAACCGTAGTAATCATTGAGTAGGGTTGCTAAAAACATAAAATGTTAATGTTTTCAACAAAACCCACGTATAACTAAAAATGATAGTATATCAACCTACCTAAGCGTATTTTCAGTAGCATTGTACATTCGGAATGTCTTAAAATGTCTTCGGAATGTCATGAATTAACATGTTTACAAAATGTTTAAGTATCGCTTAAAATAAAGCTCTCTGGTAAGGTATTTTTCGTATTAGTAATTTACGGTTACTACAATGTGAATTAATATCTCATGTTTTTGTCTTCGCGGAAATAATGTGTAAGCTTAGAAATATTTTAGTAAATAAGTGGAAAAAAAGTCCTTACAAAACATGAATTGCACGGTATTAAATAATGCACAATTTTGCAAGATAAGTAATTTTCATTTCAGATATGAATACATATAGCGATATTTGAATTTGCTTCAACAATGACCGACGTATTAAACACTTTTCCAAAAAACAATAATCAATTTTACTATGAGTTTAGTTCAACATTTTACGAGCGAGTATGTTAAATAACATGTCACATGACACAAACGGTTAGACCTAGCAATCTGAAATTTTAAACCTGTTTTAGATACCTGTTAGCTGCTTGTTGCATTAAGTGAAGGACTTATTAGTACCTGTTGGACTCTCTATAAGTAATATCTTGTGTCCACATACAAATCTCAGTCACAGACACACACACAAGCTGACACTTAAGCCCGCAACTCTCACACACACTTACATCAACTTCTGCAGACACTCATAACACTATTCGTAGGGCAAAGAAAAGTTTTAAAAGAACCATTTTCGATATTTCCACTTCAGTTACTGTTAAAATAAAAACTGAATTCTGGAAGGTTTCACTCGAATCTTATGTGAGATATTCATGAAAACCTCATACCTCACAATCATAAGTGTTAATTCTTATTTTAACACGCCACTTATAGTTTAAGTACGAAATGTAATATCAAGGGACCCATGATTTACATTCCGGTACAAGTGATATTTACTATTCTTTGATTCTGGGAACTAAGGACGAGTAGCGAGGTTTGAAAATAACGTATGAACTCGTGCATTACCTTTGAAAAAATATTGGTGACTACACCAGGTAGTGGCAGACGTATTTTAAATATTATTTCAGAGAACAATCCTGGAGGTAAGAGTTTTAAATGATTTATTAAACACGTTTTGTGAACAACAAAATTTACTCGCCAAACATTCGACTGTTGTCATTAATCATTCACTTGACTCACTCAGGTGGTTTTAGAATGTTAGAGAGAAATATATTAAAGTAATAATGATCACTGGCAAATGTAAAAACTACCATCTGCTTTTTACAGTAAATTTACAGTTGTAAACAAAACAATTTTTTTCTAGTAGCATGTACGGAAATATTTTCCGTGTCAATGAATTTACTGACTAATATAACTGCATCGGCTAAAAATACTTTTTTTCTTTGGTCACCTTATATCACTTTAGTTTCCCTACCACTATTTTGAGTATTTCATTTTAAACTACCGCAGAGAAACCATAAACAAAAATGATTCCATTCTTTCACTTCCACTTCTGTATAGAAAGCTTTAAGAGACGGTGAGATTCCTCACAATATCATTCAACAGCTAAGAGTGGAAAGTACATGTTTCTAGTTTCCTTAACTTCAAAAACAGATAAAACAGTGACTTATTGGGAGAAGTACAATAGTATGTGCACCTTGTAGAGCTTGTTCTAGAGCTCCTGAATCTCATCCTCCGTTATTTTGCTACATATGAAGGTGAATTTGAATAAAGGTATCAATGAGCGTTTTGCCAATATTTGTTGAACAAGGAATATTTGCTCCCTTGTAGTAGTAAGTACATAAGCTAATAGTTTTGTTTCATAACTTCTGTTCCTCACGTGAAGGAATCGACTCTACTTTACGGACTATACATTTATCAAGACTACATATGGCGGTTTTATTCGACAAAACTTGTAAAACGTGCTCGAATGTATCTGCACTTGCAACAATTTGCATCCAAGTGGGCTGGTAGGTAGGACACGTTCTGGGCTGGGCTTAAGAACACGGCATTATTACGTACAGAAATGTATTGTTGTCTACGTTAATACGTTTGTTTTGTTTCTTTATTTATTTTATGTCGTATCAACTGCAAAGGTTATTTACAACATCTAAACATTATTTTTATACATGGTAAAAACGGATTTAAAATATATTGATAAATCAACTTTGGTGAGTATATTGTTACAAAGTTAGAGAATAATTCCCTTAATTCATCTTCTCATCTAGAAAGAGAGTTACAGGGCCATTTTAGGACGTAAATAAATACAAGCCAATGTATCCGTTTCTGTAAGTTGAGAGTTTCCTAACCCTCTTTGAACCAATGCTTCCTAAAATTCCAACTCCCTGTTGTTCATTTCTGTTAATGTTGTGAACAGAATTATCAAATGATCAGATATTAAAGATATCAAGATGATCAAATATCAAGTTATCAGATGATATCATAGATTAATGAAATATCATATTCTATTGCATATTATCTGTACACAATTTATCTGCTTATTTACCTATTGAAAAAGAATGAAGTAGAAATTAATAAACTAGACGACAAAATGTACAAAAAAGACAGACTGATGGACAGACTGATGGACAGACTGATGGACAGACTGATGGACAGACATACAGACGGATGGACAAACAGACGGATAGACGTTTTTCCGTCATTCGATTTTTTTATATCAAGGAACAACAAAAAATGGACTTTGGCTACACCACGTAATAGAGGGTTGTTTTTTTATTTTCTAAATTTAGGGACTGGATTTATCCACATTTTCGTTACCAGGGCCCTCTAATAAAGAGTTGTTTTCTGCCGAAAATTCGTTGTTGTTTTTTTTGCGACAGAACAACATAACTTTCTGTCTACTACGTAACGAGAAAGTAAAAATTCTTCTTCGAAGGATTGAAGCTAAGAAAAAACACAAATTTGTGAATTGAAAATTACGACAGCCGTTTCGTTCGCAGCCCTGCGATCGTGCCCAATGATAGCCCGCCAGCCATCCGCCAGAATTGCAGTGACTCGTTCCTAAATGACGCTAATGACCTCCCGAGTCTACAACAGAGCTTCGATGTTAGAAATGAAGTTGCGGTGCTACTCTGCTCCAACGAAATCGAAAACTTACACACACACACTTTTTAGAGGGATCTTAAAGAGGAAAAAGCAGTAGCGTAATTATTTATAGCTAATATTATGTTATAGAATATGTGTTTATTTACAATCTGAAATGACTCATCCTGTTTAAACAATTTCTTTACTGTAATGAAAGTAAATGAATTCAAAGATTTGAGAAGTTCATAAATATATACCTATATAAAAATAAAGAAACTAAGAGGATTTTTGGTCTGTAAATATGCTCAGAAATGTATTTTCCTTTGTTAATTTCCACTCAATCTAGAGGAGAGTTCTGGAATCAAAGAAAAACAATCATGCAGCAAAACAAACAAACATACAGTACACAATTCGTATCACATTTGTAAAACTTGTTAATTCTCAAAATATTCTACAACATTATGAAGGAATTTTAATGCAAAGATTACTTTAGTGTGTATCTACGCAGAAAAAATATTATTGATTTAGCAAAAAGTTCAAGAAAGATTACTTTTTAAATCGGCATGTGTACAAATGTTTTCCCTTGTGTCGAAATTGTTCAAGCAAGAAAAAGAAAAATTCTAAAAAAGAATAAAACGATAAAAACTGTGGTAATTTTTAAAGGAATATTTGACAATAAAATGTTAAGTATATTTTAAGAAAGATTTTATTCATTGTCTAATATTTCTCTAGCATGCTTTATTGTACCTTTTTTATGATAGTGCATCGCAATGATCGTTTATTAAGAAAGATTTTCAGTGTATTTCATATACGTAAAATTAAAAAGATCGTGATGTACAAAACTCGAATGTAACCCTTGAGTACAAATAGAACGGTTTTGCTACTGACATTTGTAAGCCGTGCTTACGCTAGACAGAAATGTATTGTTTTATTCTCTTTTCAATATCTCATTGATTCACACCGGCAAATCAAAATCCGATAGTGAACGTTCGATACAATACGTGAATATGAATTTATGACACTGTTTGTGCCGCTATGTAGGTGCTAAAACGGGTTAACGTAAAAACTAAACTAAACGAATAACTTATGTTGGGTAAGCGACTTACCTCTTACCGTGGTAGGAAGCGTTATTTTATGTTTGAAATGTTTCTGTAGTATGGAATAAATCAATATTTTATTTAAGTTTCTTTTGCAGTTGAAAACAGATTAAATGATTTTAAGAACTTAGTCTGTCTATACATGATGATTGAAAAGCTTGTGTAAGACGGTTTTTTAACATTCTCATGTTTATTATTAGAAATGAAGTAGTTTTAACCTACGTACTTCCAAAAACTCGCGACTTCTTTTATATTATTGCTGGGTTGTAATACAATAAAAGTTAATTTTATATATTCACAATTACTTCTATTTAAAAATATAACAGTTGTACTTATTATTAATCATATAATAAAAGATAAACTCCGTCATCCCATTTATTAGGTTTTCAGCTTCAAATATATTTAAGTGTCATTCCACACGAATGTCACATTCAAGGTACATCAAACATTCCTTTGTGTTTTGCGATCTCGTGTGCGTCGAATATTCTGCATCTGCGGTATCATTCAGGTTACGTGTGCTTCTGCAAGTGATACAAAATTTAACAAACTAAAAGATAGCAGCTTGGAAGGAACTGTCCCCTCGATTTTCGCAGTATTCTGGGTGCGTACTTACAACTCTGGGCGTCTTGTGTACTACGAGCAAATAAGTTGCCTATTGCTAGTAAGATGGGAGTGGCCAATGTGTGGTCAACGCAGACGACTCCAGCATCCTCTTCCCTATTCGAGAGTGAGAAACTCCAGAAGAATGAGTATGCAAAGTAGCAGAATATTGGTTCCCACTGTGATGAAATATTTATGAAACACGTTCGGTACAAAACTGAACGCAACTGATTTTTAATACGAGGAAGGCACTTTAAACGCATTACAGCGACATTATTTTATTATTTTCCCCAATTCAAACACACTACTGTGCAGTTTTCCGAGTACAGTTAGAACAAAAAATAAACAGATAAACAGTGGCTCTGTGTATCGAGAGGTCACACATTTCACATGCAATAAAGGAGGAATCCGCAGTACTAACACCGCTGTGTACAGAGAATTGAAAGGCTTCTGTTTAACGAACTTTGTCTCAAATGAATATCGACGCTGTTCGACACGTGTGTGTAACGGCCATCCAATGCCTCGAAGCCACCTATTGCGTTCTCTGCAGACTCATCGCGCGGCACCGCAGACGCCGACCTGCCATGTCCCTGTCGCTGACCTTCGTCGTCCCCACCTGACGAATACGACGCCTTCGCCTCTGATGTCCCAGCACTGTCCCCTGCCATCAACGCTTTTTGTGATTTGTTGATTGAATAGCGATTCCGGGCGCGTCAACTTCTAAGATAATTTTTTCCGTAAGTGTAAAACATGTTCTTATCGCGGGAGGAGGCGGAGATCCTCTGAATGACGATATCCGATCTACATGGCGAATAGCGGCGTTTTCCTCATTCAGGTCCCTCCTATCAAACCGCCCCGGGACAAGGTCTAAACTTCCGACCGGTCTCCCGACATGTGAGGTAGTGTGGTACGTGTAGTGTAAGTGTGTGTAAGTAAGGGATGCGGATAGGACAAAGAAGAAGAAAGAGGGATCGCGCACGGTCCGTGCCTCGTTTGCAAGTGTACTGTTCCGGTATTCGCCTGGTGTTGAAAGGAGAAATTACGGAAAACTACCGATCAGAGCAAACGGCTGCTAGAATTCTTCTCCAGACTGCGGCTGAATTCGACCTAACTGTCTGGCAAGTGACGAAACTTCTGCTACCATCGCATTTGCGTTTGCGTTCGTCGTTGCCCCCGACATTTGCCTCTGTCGTCTTTGCCGTCAGTATCTTAGTTTTTCCTGTCATCGTTGTTTCTTCTATCTTCGTTTTTGTCTACGTCGTAGTCCACCGCCGATGTCTACTTCATCTACTTCGATATCTATTTTATTATCATCGTCACCGTCCTTTCTCGTTGTCGCAGTTTCCTTTGCTGCCCTTAGTGGCAACCTCACCGTCGATCGTCATCGTCGTCTCTCCTTTCGACGCTGTGCAAAGTCCCCCCTTTTTTTCGTAGGGTCGTAATATGTGTAATCTTATATCTGGGAGTCTTCTACGTCTCAGCTCTGATTTTAGAGACTTCTCTGATTTCTAGACAGGTAAAATATCCATTTATTTGATTTATTTAGTGAGGTTTTATGGATTCACTAATTTGCAGTCATTTAGGTCACTGCAGTCCATGAGTTTTAATCCAAAGAATACATGAAAGGATGAAGCAAATGATGTAGATATGTCGGAAGGAGATGTAGGCAAACGGAAAAATCTTGAGGATCCCAGTCGAGAGCTCGCATGTCCACCTCGAATTCAACGTGGATTTCCCATACCTTCTCTAGCAGCAACCACGTGGTTCATCACGCTTCCATTTTTAAATTTTATATTAAAAAATGTTTAAGGTCCCATTCCAACCACTAGAACATATATTAGTAATTACCATTGGTTTTGAACTTTGGAAGTAACTGTTGAACTCGCATACTGCATACCGGCACACACAAACATCCATGCCCTGGGCGAGATTCGATCCTGCGAGCCTTCAGGCTCGAGGCAGCTACGACTCTCCAGTATTAGCAACCTTGGCTATCCAGATCGGCACGCTTCCATTGCCACATACGCATTTTTACTATCCAACATCGCCCGCTCCTTCCATCCACTGTGCTCAGAATTCAACACTCGCTGCGTTCCAGAGCTCCTCCTTAGTAGCCTTCATCGGCTCCACTGCTGTTCATGGCGTTGCTTCCTCCACTTCCCGTTCGGCGTTCCCGCCGCCGCCACGCAACCGCAGAGGCAGTTCGGGCGAAGTCGTAAGCACACGCGACCGCTGTCCGTGAATGGGCCACTTTATTTGAGGTCCGCTGCCAACGGCTGGCTGTCTGGCTGCCTGGCCACGGCGAAGGCGACCACCGAGGCTGGAATGTGGCTCAGGCAACGGGTCGGAAAGACTGGCAAAGCGCCGAGAACATTTGAAGAGAATGTTCTTAACATCTGAACTGTTCTGTGGAACAAGTACGAAAATGTTAATTGATCCACCTAAATTTAATTAATGAATACCACTCCTACTTGCAATGTATACACAATCAAATTAACCATACCCCATTCAGTGTACAATTCTCTTGGGTTCAGACTGTCTAGACGAAGGGGTTCAAAGAAGAAAAGACAAAATAGTCTATTACATTCATTTGAACATCAATAACATTAACAATTAGTGTAAAGAAATTAGCATTATCTGTGAATGAAATATGATTGTACTAAGCAGAAGTGATTTTATTTGTGATTATATATTTCAACTATTGGCATAATGTCTTAGAGCAGTGAAAATTGTAATATCACTTCCTAATACAGTACTTACAACGGTATTTATTACAATATTTTTATTGACAATTCAGCAAGTCAAACTATGTTTAACACAAAGGAGTAATCACACGTTTTGCCTATTGATTTGCAAACATCATCACTACTTTTAAGAAAGCTCAATAAATACGCGAACACAAAAACCACATCCTAACAGTATTTCAAATATTAGCATAATACTTATTATAAAGGTGTTGCATCATTGGAGTAATATTTGGTAAGTCCAGTCAATACGAATTATCAAAGAAGACTGAGTGAAAGTTTGTTTATAATTGATTTATTGCAATTCTCATAAAAAATAAATGTATTTTATCATTGTTTATTTATGCAGTTGCTATTGATGTTGTCGATGAGGCTAAAACATAAACCAAAAATAAAATATACGAGAAAACATGGTTGAGCGTATCGAAATTTCGGTGAAAATTGGGCGAGATCTACAAAAGTGTTATTTAAAAATGTTTTTCGACCAATATCGAGGACTTGAGAGTTTTATGTGCCAACTCATATTTGAGTATTGACAAAACAGTTAAGCATTATTACAAACGTTATTAATATTTCAACAATTAATTAGAAAAACTTAAGTTACAATTATTTAATTTTGATGTTTCGATTCCCTGGATTGGAATTCTCTTCAAAACATTTTTTAAAATAATTAGATGTCATCTGAAAAAAATTAACAAATATATTTACAAATTTAAGTAATATATATTTGTTTCAATGAGTGTGTCTCACCAAAAAATGTATTGTTAGTTATTGCGGAATGAACACATTATTTCCAAATGAATATATCCAACTTTTTTTTAAATTCAATGTTTAAATATAGTTTCAAATTTGGACATAGATTAAACGACAGTCCCGTTGTGTTATTATTCCCGTTGTTTCCCGCCAAGGCCTTGAACAAATTTTTCTCACACCGACATGGGTTGTATTAGTGGGGTTTCTTGAATATGTAATTTCATACTTTCCTATCAACTATAATTACGTACTTTTCTATCACTATCTAGTATTTTCGATTCCCTTATTAGTCGCTAGGGCCTGACGCAACACGTACATCAGACATTTATCAACCACTTGTAACATCCTCTTGCTGAGCGATTACCGAATCTGATTACGAGGAGAATTAGGAAGAGATTTAATTTTACCGGGCTTTTAGCCAGGTTCCTTTTACCTACTAGAAACGTTACATGGCTCACTCACGAGGGAGGTTTCCGCCCTCAACACCCCCATCCGGCCTTGAACGCACGAACCCGGCTTCGGAAGGTCGTGTTTTAACCGCTGCTATCTGGAGGCGGCCGCCTGAAATATCCCATTCTCACTGTGCGTGATCTCTCCGATCGCCCCGCGCTGCGTCGCCGCCCGCAACTTCCCCTGTGGGGCGGCCGCCCGCGAAGTGGGGAGGGGCAAAGGGCGAGGGCGCGCGTGCGCCGCGCAGGCCACTTGCCCGCGCGACTCATCACGTATTAAAGGGCGCCTTCGCCCGCCCGCCCTCGCCGGCGATGCGCTCCGTTCGCCCCCGCGATGTGGCCCTACCAGGGGGGGGGGGGGGGCTCTTGCGCATCATATACGCCTTCAGCCAATGAGCTTCAGACACCGGTTTGTGTCACAATATTAGCGGGAATTCTAAATGCAGCCAGATACAAAAACTATCACCTTGTAACCACGAAACAGGTTTACGAAGCATTTCTTTTAAATATTGCATCTTGCACACCTTCATCGTGTTATCTTTGATTGGTTATCGTTGAAAACTTTATTTTGTTCCATTTTCAAAATGCTTCCCAACACTAATCGCTCTCCATGCATCACGGCGACCTGCGTCTGGTCTGGCTTTTCAAACGAAGTGCCCGTGCTGTGGTCACGTGGTTCGTTATGCAAACTGGTGTTGCGCAGAACGAGCAAAAATCGGTGCGCCTCACGAACTCACCCATGTATTTCCACGCTGCCGTGCGCTCGAGGGGTGTGGAGTGGGGGGCGCAGCGGCGGATCCAGAATGAATTTCAGCGGGGGGCGGGGAGGTTCAGTTCGGATATTTCACCCACCCAAAAAAGGCTTTTGAAGATGTGTGTTAATGTGTAATTTTCTGTTAGTGTGTAATGCTTTGCTTCAATAAAAATCAAAATTAATAACGCAAATACTTCTTTAGATGCTAATCGATACATTTGTATTAAATATTTTGTATAAATTGAATAATTAACAAAAAAATGTTGGCTTGGGAGGGGCACATACCCAGAGAAACTCCCTTAGATCTATCACGGAAATTGTGGGTGCGAAGCATGACAGCCACATCGAGGTAACAGAATTCTGCAGGGTGCATCCACGAGGGTTTGAGATAGTAGGTTGTTTTATTGCCAATAAGATTGGCAAGAAACATGTAGCATAATTATTGACCATTTACCGACAAAAAGGGGCAGCTATAAATGATGGTTCTATAGGGTGAATAACGTTATCGTAGTGATTTTGTTGTATCTGAAAGGATACAAGATATAACATCAATACAAACTGCATAAACTGTCATGCGATCGATACTAAACCTCTATCAGATTGCTGCTGGAGACAGTGGCTTAGCGACTTGGTACTCTGGATGAGCGTGCTGAGCCAAAGGCTGCATGCTGGAGTCCCATGCAAAACGAGGCGGGGCAAATATTTTAATTCCCAGTAATTACTGTCGCTATATTATCGATCCTGAAGTATCGATACTTGTGTGTCACAAGAATCACGTCATTTGCTGTTTGTAACGGAATCAACAACATTTGCTGTTTACGTGTTGCGTTACGTAACGCAGCAAGTTCTCTGCTATTCACGGTATGTAAAGAAATGTATTATACGTATTCTACACTACACTATTGGAGCATCCATGAAGGCTATTTTTTAAAAAAATTATTGCAGTGTTATACAAGAGTATTCTATTTGTTGTTCTTGACCGTTATGCGGTAAACGTTTCGGAAAAGCACTTTGTATAGTTTTGACCAAGAGTATTTTGCTTTTGTAGTTATTATTTTATAATAAAACATTAAAAAGGTTACGATCTTAAAGTAAAATACGCTTGGATGCATCTGATGCATAAGATATCTCTGCTAGCACAAGATATTTTCGACACTGTCTCTTTACGAAGCAACGAATTTCATTAATGTAAGAAACTCGCTTTCACCTCCCGCTCTGACCGTCTTTACTGTCTCACACGTCATACTACAACCCTAAATGTCGTATTTAATCTTGAGTCTTCATCATTCTGAAAAAAAAAAAGCAACAGTGACACGAGACTAGAACAGTTACAGTGACTTGTAACCCGTGAATAAATCATTGCTCAATGTGTAATTCGCGACGAACAAAATAGTTTTGAAACAAGTTCTCCTGAGATTCTTCGGTCAAGTTTAAATTTGTCAGTAATTGATGTAATCATTCATCATTTAAAATTTCATCTGTCATTATTCAACGTTATTACCCGTATTGCAACTGGGAATACGATTAACGCGGTCGGATTCCACGGCAACTCCCTGAAGCGCTTACTCACGTTTCGCATTCCGCTTTGAATACGTGAATGCTGTGTCCTGTGTGTGCGCGATGCAATCACGGCATTGTTTCACAATGCCAACTACAATTTTCAACCGTTCCTCGACATGTTATGCGAATAGCTTTGTTTACTTTATCGTCCTTACGAAGGAACTTCGTAAGAAGAGAAAGTTGTGTAATCATGCGCCGGAAAACGGCGAAATGTTGACAGAAAAACTCTTATTGCCGGACCCTGGTAACGAAAAAGGGGTTAAATCCAGTTGGTAAATACAGGGAATAATTTTCTCTAGCACGTGCTAAAGCCAGAATCCATGTTTTGTGGTTCCTTGATACCGAAAAATCGAATGACGGGTGGCTGTCTATCGCTCTGTGGTCAACGCTAGCCGTAGAGCCGTTTTTCTCCAAATGTGATATTCTCGGATCGATAATGACCTCGCGACTATGGGTGTTTGAAAGGGATATTTTGACTTTTGAGGGTACGTTACATGAAGCGAGCATTTGCGTTTTTAAACGTCAGCCGGAGTTGGATCCATACGACACCGTGGCGTGGTGGTATTAGTGACGGCGAGTTAACTCTGAGAATCTGGAGTTCAGGTTTCGGAGCGGAAAAAAATGTTTATTCGCTGATAACACTTCTGCAGATTTATGTAGTAGTATAACATAGCGGAGCAGTTATAAATAATGCGATAAAGTATGTACTTTTGTGGCACCACTAGATTTGTTTCGCTTTTGAGGACTGAGATAGGTTGTTGTATTTACGAATGTTTTAGAAGCGTCAAATACTTTTTGGTTAATTAGGTCTGTATTTTCGAATGCCCAATGAACTTGTGGCATATGTTTCTCGTGTTCCACCTGCCTACCGCCACTCCCGCGCTGAATAAAATCCATGAGATTAACACAACATATGAGGGGATTATTATTTAACGTAGGATAAGGTCCAAATCAATATTTGTGACAATCACTTTCTTCTTTTTAAACATCATGTGATGTTTCGGAGAATCTTTTAATTTTTGTCTCCTTGTTCAGACAAAAACCTCATAACATCCAACCTTAAAATAGAAAGACTAATATTGACTTCATGATCTGTATAATGTACAGGTCTTTAGTATGTTATTATTCGAACATCGTCATCTTAGGTGTTCCACCTGCACGAGGGCGTCTGTCAAGAGAATTTCCTCATCAGGGTCACATTAAGATCAAATAGTAAATGAAATATTCATACGAAAGTGATTGTTACAAATATTGATTTGCACCTTATCCTATGTTAAATAATAATTATAAGACAATCTGTACCTTACGTATAAGTATATGAGGTGATTATTGGTTCCTCATTTCTATTGGTAAAATAACCACTATTTATGTTACAAGTTATCCTAATATTTCTGTCACCGACAATGCCATGTCTTTCAAACCTTCGTAATGTTCCTCTGTGGAATGGAATTACCTTAAATTTCCCTCCATACTCCCTACTCACAATTAAGGGAAGTTAATCAGGGACAATGTCCCTCCCAAGATGAAATTTTTGTAATTAATCCAACTTCTTCAAAACAATCAACACAAATTGATCGCGTTTCGACTAAAGGTGTTTTCCCGTGATGACTGTGTATTTTTAATTCCTGCTAACGATTGGAAAAAATCAGTATTCTTTGAAAAATATTAATGAGGCGAAGGGGATCTGATCAGTAATATAACATCATCTCATGAAATGCGTTCTAGGTCTGCCTCTGGGCAATCCCAACCACAATCGAACTCGCGGTCGTCGACAACGATATCAGCACATGCAACTTCGGTGAAACTATCGTCTCGATTTTTCTGACGGCATCCTCAGTGCTCCTCCAGAGGCGTCGACCCAGAGCCGCCTCTCCTAATCCTTCGTAGGATCGGCCCCGCCTGCGACGCCCCGCCGAGTGCGAAAGGCGTGGACGGCGGGTGAGCGGGTGAGCGGGCGAGCGCGCGAGCGGGCGGGGTAATGCTACTGGGTAATTTAGTAGCGAGGCCGCCACTGGAAAATGGATAACCAGTGTCGGGACGCCCCGCGGGACGCCATAACTCAACGGGGGACAGCGCCCCCTCCCTTGCTGATGGATGGCGCCCCCTCCCCTACGAGCCACCGCCGCCGCCCCCTCCCTCGTCACCGCCGCCGCCAGATTTATCGCACCTGCTTGCGGCGGACGCCCCCAGGCGCCTGTGCACCTCCCACTCCTCCTCCCCCGGCTACTTTCTTTTGTTTTTCGGCGCCGACTGCCCAGCAGCGACGTCGCGCCGGACCGCGAACAGTCGGATCGAAACAGCTCTATTTACTCCAGGCGAATTTCCGATATAATTGGCTGCATTATTCTTTCACGATTTTAGATTATAACAAACTGTTGTTTTGCTGTCGTGTTTGTTTGTTCCAGTTTAATTGTTTAATTAATTATTCAATTGCAATAAAACAATGAGCTGAAATAGTTCTGAGGTTGTGAGAAAAGATCCCGGCTATATTACATATAGTTGTAGAAAATTATTATTAAAATTCCAGTTATTTAGAATACTCCCACCTTGCACTTTTCGGTTAAGATTGTAACCTTCGTAATTACTTTATGATTTTTTTTGCTTTCATTTTAGAAATGGTTTGCTGATGAAGGAAAGTTGCTCAATGAAGCTTACAGTTGTATCTATGCTTACAAATCACGTAAAAAAACTAATCAAAGAGGGAACTATTTAGAATGTATGTTTATAAAAGGATATAAGTCCTTTTCTTTACTTCAATGATAATCTCGTAGTTCTTTCACCTAAATCACATTAATAATATTTTGATGTACTAGTATGTTAAATACAATAAGACATTTGTTTAACATTGAGATCTACGAAGATGCACGAAGTCTCTCTTCCGGCAAGTTACATTCACTCTTGACTCTTACACTAAATAATGAGAGACTCATTCATATAAATCTGCTTTGTTCTCAGTTTCCTGCTGAAGTTGATTACAAGCTATTTTTTATTTATTTTTAAGACGTATGGATTTTACGTAAATTGTAAAACTCTCAATCAAAAACGACACATAGCAATTCTACAAGCGAATTAAACAAGGTCAAACAGTATAGGCAGTTCGGTAAAAAGATTGCACACTCATGAATTATGAAGTATTTTCGCACTCTAAAACTTATTGAATATTTTATTCCTCTTCGACAGACAGAGTAAAAATAGAGTATTCTATATCCTCTGTAACATTCTTAAGCTAAAAGTATACGGTATTAGTAAAATTTTATCTGCTTCAACATATTAAAACATATTTACAAATGTTAACAATTTGTTTAAATGTAACCGCGAAAACAGTAAAAAAAGGCAATTAAAACACAAAACTAGAACAATGAATCCAAGAGCCCTGGCGAAATGTCTTTCTCGTAAATTCGGAATCAAAATATTCTCATAATTCACCTTGCTTTTAACGCCCTCAGAGTATTACCGGTAATCATTTATTGTAATTATGATAATAACACAAATGAATATAAATTTAATAGAACTACGAAAACGTGTACGTCAGCCACATCGCATACGTCTGCGGCACCCCGTGAGAGAGGTTGAGATGGAGTTCAGAGGTGTTGAGAGGGGTTGAGAGGAGGGTCGGAAGGGTGATGAGAGGAGGATGAGAGTTGGAGGCAGTTTGCGGGCGTTTCGTGGCGTGTGGCTTTTCCAGGAAGGACGTGTTGCGCGGTGCTCGTACATTACCGCTCTGACTTGACAGGCGATGCAGCAGCGGCGGTGGCGGGGTCACAGTGACAAACATGATGAGGCGTAGAGGAAAGCGCAATATCGCTTTTCAACTGTGGGGATGAGGAGAGCATTCCGATAGTTTCTACTCTTGCAGTATCGATTACTTTTGTTTCCGACATCATATTAATGTTGATTTTATGGTATTGTAAAATTGATTCTCTCACGCGGTCTCGGTATTGAATCATCTCATTATTGGCACATAAAAAAATTCTTTAGTTCGCTTCAATATTTCAAACTTGTACATTCTTTCCGCCCTTGGCGTTTCATATTGTTACTTTGCAATACTTTTATGGAGGAATAAATACTAATTTCTGTAGATTTAAATTACGAATAGACGTTAAATAATGTTTAAACACGATTAATGTAAATGATGGTAATAAATAATTTATTAAAAATATACATAAACGTTGTATCATTTTCTAATTTGAAATCATGAAATCGTGTTCTTAATGAAGTATATAGAATTATCTGATGGTCTATATTGTCACCACGAAGTCCCATTTCAGTCAATGCCTTTTCTGTATATATTGTTATTATTATTATTATTATTATTATTATTATTATTATTATTATTATTAATAATAATAATAATAATAATAATAACAATAATAATAATAATAATACTGCGTTTTCTGATGAAACACAAGGTTACCTCTCTCTCTCTACACACACACACACAGCAACAATAACAAATTCTCAGAGACAACAGTGAGTTGTCAGCCTGCTGTTCAACGCTCCACACGTGGAAGCACTGCCACGCCCTGACGAACAGTTTAAGCCTTGGGCTAGACACCACCACTTCAGTCGAGTTGTCGACGGCTAACGGTCGGTGAAGTGCAACATTGATTTCAGGAATCTGCCCCGGCTTTTCCGCCGCGGAGTCTCATGCGGAAGTTTCGGAATTTCATTTTCTAGAATGAAGAGGGGGCCTGTTTCGAATCCTCCTTACAAGCACTGCACTAGCACACATGTCGGGAGACCTATCGGGAGCTTCGAGTTTGTTCAGGCTGGGGCGGTGCCACGCTGGTGGGAAATGCATGGTTGGAGCAAACCTTGCAAGCTGACGGGAAGGTCGGCACCGGATCTCGCCATTCAGCGGAGAAGATCGTCACCATCTCCCGACACAAAACATGGAATACATTTACGGAACTAATGACCTTTGCAGTTGACCCGCCCGGAATCACTAAACAATCAATCGATCATTAGAAATATTTTTCATTATATAATTACGTTTTCATTCATGCGCGAGTTTTAGATAGTAACACATATTTTATGAATAAATTTTAAAACAGAAAACTTATTTGGCCGTATGTAAGACGAGCCAGGTCTTGAAAACTATTGCATTTATTAAAACATTATTGTTCGTATTTGTACAGCGCAACGTTTCGAGGCTCACCATCAGGCTAAGAAAGAACAACAATCCGATTGTTATGACCTTTGGTATCAGCGGAATAAGGTTTCTTAAATTTAATTCTTATGTGGATTGTTCCTATTGCACACTAAGATTGTGTAGATTTTAGCCCCATGACGCAAATTGAGAGCGTCGTAACGTTCCGCTGTACAAATACAATAATGTTTTAATAAATGAAATAGTTTTCAAAAAATGGTTCGTCTTAAATATGTCCAATTAAGTTTCTTGAATAATTGAAACTTGCGAACAACAAGTGTGATAACGTTTTAAAACCTCTTACTTGATCGATTTATACAATGAGGCTCAAAATATTGGCGAGGGGAAGGGGTGGGCGCAACATCCTGGGCGTGAGTGAGCGGCAGTCGGGTGCGGATCGCGCCAGCCGCCCCCAACGCGGGAGCTGCGGCCGCGGGCGCGGGCCCTGGGGAAATCTCACGGGCGATCGCTCGCCCGCCTGCCCGTCGCCCACCGAGCAAACACCGCCCCGGGCGCCCGCTCAGCGCCCATCGCCACTTGGCACTCGGCGCCCGACCCAGGACGCGCGTTCAACATCTGACGCCGGGAACGACTCTTGGGGCTTTCGCAAAGACTAGTCGCCTTCAAGGCAAAATACGAACATTTACGTCTGGTTGGTTTTGTTCATAATGTAATCACTATCATCAAAATTATTAGCTACTAAGAAATGCTAGGGACGCTTATTTATTGAAGTTCTTTAGAAAAAATAAAGATCGACGAACAAAAATAACACTTATAAAAAAATAAAAACTTGTTTGAACAGCCATTAGAAAAAGCTGTTAAAAATGTTTCTGGCACTAGTGCTAAAAGTGAAACTATGTGTTATACAATAGTAGTTTATGCAATTAGTTTATATTGTTAATCTTTATTGTATGAGAATATGTTCTGAAAACGGGCGACTTCAGAAGCGAGTTTTCAAACTTGTACGAATGTAATAAACCAATATTATAAACGAGTTGCATACTATATTTTTTGTATAACAGTATTATACATGTATAAGAGAATCAAACGTAATTTTGCGAAACAACTTCCCTGTGACGACTCGGGTATTTGACATCATTCGAGTAAACAGTGGTCGGCTGTTCCGTTTAGCTCTACCTCCCCCCGATTCTCTCGCTACGATTGGCTGAATGTGTGATGGCGCAATCATTCGTGACATAAAATCTAATACGTCATCTTTTGTGCCGTAAAATGCCCAATTAATAACGATTTCTTGCAACAGAAAAGGTTCTTTGTTAATGCTGGAAAACAAAAAAATACTTTGCGCATGTGTTATACAAAATAGTTTTGCCTGAACCCATCAGCCACTAACCTTAATGAATTATTAAGTTATTTGTATACTTGAGTTAAAATAAAATAAAACTGTAAGACTATCTAAAAAAATATGCAATAGGAAACATCATGATAAAAGTAATTTTATTTTGCTCATAGGATTGATGCACTTGGCCTACCGGCTTCGTATTGCAACCTTTCGTACTGGCAAAATTAAACATAATTTTACCACACGTATAGTAAACAACTATTTTTTAAATAAAAAACATCATTACAAGCACTGTGATATTTAGAATCGGTTTCGCCAAAATGGATTCTAGTATACTACTAAAAGTATAAAAAATAATCATGATGAATATTAAACGCGCAATATAATCGCTATTACCTCTGCGCCTGTTTCGTCACGGAATGTAGGAACTCAATTAAGTTCACGAGTTTCATGCAAAATCTTTCCGCGGTGCATTGTAAAACAATACTTTCCAGTTGTGTATTTTTTGGTCACTAACCTATACAAGTTAACTCATCGATTCCATCTCCTGTTGACTTCCTGAAGCATAATTCCATATTCAATAAATAAAATGATTTTAACATAACTTCTCAATGTTAAAAAGTGAATGGGGAAATTATTAGTTTTGAAAACCCCAAAATTACATTCATATTTTAACATTAATATTTACAACAGATTAATATAGACAGGTTTTAAATTTGAACAGATGAAACAGTATTCATATTATTTATGGAAAATATATTCTTAATTGGAGTGTTGACATCTCAAAATTTTAATTTTTGTACTATCGACAATTCTTACTTAATTTTTATTTCATTCAAATAAAAAGAATTATTCGTTCGACTAATTTCCTTTCGATTAAAAAATTGATATTGAATCTTCTCGTGAAGATTTTCCAAAACAATAGTGGGTTGGGAAAGCCTCAGACAACTTCACAATCATCGTAACAATCTGTTCTGGCGAGAATTTCACTAGAAATTCAAAAGTAGCCACGTAGTAGAAGGTCAAAAGTAGCCACGAAGTAGGGTGACTACATTTCATCCGCCCATCCATTATTTAGCAAATCTTGAAATTTTCTGATCATAGTTAAGCGTTCAGAATTAAGTTTGCCTCGAGCAGATGTTCAGCTCGCCCCTTCTCACCTCCTCCATTACACGTCAGCTAATAACACACTGCTCGTGGCTGAGGGGGATTGCGGTGATGCAGCGGGCAGCGAAGCACCTGCATGCAGCAGGGAGGGAGACGAGGGCGTGTCACACATGCCCAGTCTTCTCGTTGCACCAGGCTCAGACGACAATAAAAGAGTGAATCACGGCTCAATTTTCCCCCAGGAGACAGTCAAGATTAGCGGGAATATTATTTTTGACGTTACGTTTTGATGGTGATGGTGGTGGTGGTGATGGTGGCAATGATGGCAGTGGTGGTGATGGTGGTGGTGGTGATGGTGATGGTGGTGGTGGTGATGGTGCTGGTGGTGCTGGTGGAGGTGGAAGTGGAAGTGGAAGTGGAGGTGGAGGTGGAGGTGGAGGTGGAGGTGGAGGTGGCGGTGGAGGTGGCGGTGGCGGTGGCGGTGGCGGTGGCGGTGGCGGTGGCGGTGGCGGTGGCGGTGGCGGTGGCGGTGGCGGTGGTGGTGGTGGTGGAGGTGGTGGTGATAATGGGAGAGGTGTTGATAGTAGAAGCAGCAATCACGGATCATAAGGACAGTGGAGGTCACATAGCCTCTACTGTTGGGGAAATCGCCCGCCGGCACAGTACCCTTGGCAACGATGAAAATAATGGTGTGTTGTCGACGGTACAATTGAGATGGTTATGGTAGCGACGGCAGAGGCCGCAATTAAGAGTTGAGGCGGAGGCCGTGCAGCGGCGCGGCGCTCGCTACACTGTCACTGTCTTAATCGGCTTTTATGTTGCTCTAATTTTTTGACCTTTGGTTTAACATGGCGATCATAACTACTCAAAGTTGAAGGTTATTGAAATTGACGGATTTTTTTTGCGTTTATTTGCAAAAACATATTATATTCTTGGAACAACAATAACCCGAAATTTAATTTTTCATACTAGTGTAATAGTAAGCAGACACTTTTCTGATCTTTCGTTCACCCTCGTTCCGTCCCCTCTCCTTATATATGCACAAACTATACGCGCACTACCACAAACGCCGGGAGACCAAAACCCAGAAATCGACGTGTAGTTCGGCGCCGGATCTTTCGTTGCGGCAGGGAAGAGAGCGTTACGTCAAGGGATATAACCTGCACTACACTTATGGGTCTCATGACTTAATTAGTTCACGCGCTTGAAGCCAATAATGACTCATTCACTGAAATATCTCCATTGCGTATTTTTTCCCCCACAAACCACACCTTCAAAATGGGCAGCTGACTTCCAGACGCCCGAAGTTGGGGTGCGAACGCGTGCAGAAAGCACCTGGCCCCTCGAAGGGCCGTAATGAATTAATGACCGGTCCAGTCCATCTGCCTCGAGTCAAACTCTTTCCTGTCCGTGGTGCGGGAGTGGGTGGGTGGGGGAGAGGGGCAGCTGATGCGGGGGAGGGGAGGGGGCGGGGGCGGGGGCGATCTGTGTTCATTCGGCAGCTGCGGGCGTCGCTCGGCTCCCCTCGCACAGAGCGGGTGCGAATAACCTGTCGATTATAACCGAAAGGTAGTTTAGATAACCTTTTTTTCCCTTCTTCTTTTATTTTTTGGCCTCGATTATAACCGATTTTTAACTATCCAAGAAACCAGGTAAAACTGTATTCGGGAAACAGGTAAATCCAAGGAATTGGAATTTAGTGTGCAATTGTTATTGGTTACACTACGTAGAGAAGCAAAAGTTGTGACACTGAGATTTTTAATTTTATTGACTGCGTTGTATTTTCCTTATGTAGCCAAATACCTATAGAAGACACACAAGATTCAAAAACTCAAAGAGTTATCTCAAAGTGTTTCTTCACTTATCGAATACCAAAACTATGTTATCCACTAATAATTGTCGATGCAAGTATTTGAGAAGCAAGCAAATCATTGGAAATCCGTTTGTTTAATTTATTAAAATTTATTTACCTAGGGTTTGATGTTAAGTACCTTGTGGGGAGAATAAACATTTTAACAAGTGATGTAGCTATCGTCATGTAGAAGTATATTTCGTACTTAAAAATATACTTATAAACTTATATACGTCATTAAATGAATATTAAATGTTGAAGAAGAAGAAGAAGAAGAAGAAGAATATTGCCAAAAATAATTACTATATAGAACCAATCTGGCACATAGCACAAGTGAGATCTTAAACGCGAGATATAAAACGCAATTACTTATCAAATATAATTTGCTAATACATCCCGTGTTCCTAAAAATTGTGTTAGTTATCTCAATTGGTGCTCCCTGGGCTAAAGAGTCCCTCCGGCATCCTCTAATAACAATTAGTAAGCAAAACAATATCTCCTCATCTACGCGATGGATCCTCGTACTTGTTGCTGGGGCACGCGACCCGACCGCTGCGCTGCTTCCGCTGATGTCACGCCGATACGGCCGGCACGTGCTCCCGCACCCCCAGCTCACAGAACAGCCATTGCCCCCCCCCCCACCTCCCATCCTTTTCATCACTAGGACCGGCATCACCGCCGTCTCCCTTGACGCCGACGATGCGGCTCCATTGACTTTATTTCCAGTGCGATGCACTTGATTGATTGATAGGTTTGTGTTTCCGGGCACGTCAACGGCTAAGGTCATTAGTCCCGTAAGTGCAGTGCTCGTTTTGTCGCGGGAGGTGGAGGTGATCTTACCTCCTGGATGATGAGATCTGGCTGCGACCTACACGTCAGTTAGTGAGGTTTCCCCAACCAGGTATCTTCCATAAGAACATCATTCCTCAATCCGGGACAAGCTCTAAGGTCCCGATAGGTCTCCCGGCATGTTTGCTAGTGTAGTGCATGTAAGTGTAAGTGTATGTAAGCAAGACGTGAGGATAGGACAAGGAATAGGAGGAAAGAAAGTGCACAGTCCGAGGCCCGTTTGTTAGGACACTGCTCCGGCATTCACCTGTTGTTGTTCGGAGAAACCACGGAAAATTACAGATCAGAGCAGTCGAAAATTCTGCCACCGTCGAAACTCTAACCCCGGCCAGGGGAACTTTAGTAACACCTATAGATACCCTGAGCCACCATAGTCGGTCAGTACACTTGAGTTTTTCCCCGAAATTTTTCTGCTACTGAATCTGACGTTGCTAATGTGTTTCCGCCATTCGCTTCATATTTGGTACTCCGTCATGTGCATCAAGAAGACGATCTTCAGATATATCCGTCGTCTCTATATGTGCGGGTTTGTCCGTATTACGATAACACACAAAGTTACACAATCTTTCAACCATCATAACATATGTTCTCTCAATTTCAACCAGATCTAATAATGCTCAATGATGCTCTTGAAGTCGATACTCGTGCTGGCGAAATGAAGAAAGGAGAAGAAGAAAGAAAAGTAGGAGGGAGAAAAAGAAGAGGAAGAGGATGAGAAGAAAAAGAGAAAGAAAAAGGAGTGATAATTAAAGAGGCGGAAGAAAGAGGAGAATAAGTTTGGTAAGAATTACAAGTAGTATTAATAAAAGAAGGAAATAGGAAAAGAAAGGAGTAGAAAAAAGAAGAAGTAGAAGAAGAAAGAGATGGAGAAAAAGCAGGAGGAGGAGAAGAAGGCTGTGGGGGAGAAGAAAAAGAAGTTAAATAATAATAAGAAAAAGAAAAGTTGACAAACCAAAAGCAAACCGTCAAGCATTCGATAGTCAGTACAACTTCAAATCGCCTTTCGTCGTTCGCGTCGCCTCAGATCAAGCGTGAGCCAGGCGTCGTCATCGGCCCCCGTCGACCCCTCCCCCGCCGACAGCTGATCCCCCTGGGGGGCGCGGCCTGCCACCCTCCCCTTGGCAGTGGCCCTCACCCCCGCTGCGCAGCGCGGGCCGCGCCGCGACGCGCCGGCCGGCTGCGCTATATATTAGCCCCAGCTAGGTTAATTTTCCTGTGGCCTGCCGAATCATTAATCCCTTAATGCCGGAATGATACCCCATTTAGGAAATCCCCGCCGCCCTGGCTACCCCTCGCCGCTTGATGTATGTCTGTAGGGGTGTAAGTTTGTTAGTAGAGTGCCAAGTGAGCACGCGGTTCGCGCCCTCGCGCACAGGCGGTTTCCCAAGTCGGATAATGGCCGGGCTTTGGCTTCCGAAGGCGATTTCGTGACTGGGAAGTGCAGGCGATTGTTTGCGTATCTGAAGCATGTTTATCCCATCGAGCTACAATGTCAATTGAAATGTCTCCATCTTCTCTTCCATTCTATTGCGTCATGTTTAATATGTTTATTAAATAAAATAATGTAGTTTCATTCAAAGAACTTATTTTTATGTCAAACAATGCGAGCATTTTTACTCTTCGCCCTATACTACAGTATAGGGACGAAAAGTATTGGAATCACCTCAACAATATGATCTACAATTTTAGGTCTTATTATCTGTGTTTAAGGTTCTTTTCCGCTACACACGCTGGAGAATTAATGTCTGTTAATACTGTTTCCAACATGGTTAAGATTAGTGTATGTGCAAAGGAGATTCATACAATTTTGTACCAGAAAAGCGATTCGTATGTATGGATGGTGTGTAACGCATTACTATGTCCGATCAGAAGCTTTTTGAACTGAAACTAGGTAAATATGTCAGAAGTAAATTGCAGTTGTGCAGTAGACCACTAAGATAATTTAATTTTGGAGGGTACTTTACATGAAGCCTTTATGACATTCTCAACACGGTCTGATTTGAATTGTTGAACATTTTTCTTGACTTTTTTTCTCTCGTGATTTATATGTACGGTATAGTTCCGAATTTCATTAAAATATTTTACAATTAAAAAATTGCAAAAATCTTTATTGTTAAAAAAACTACGGGTTTTCGTTTAGAAAGTTTTAGCATTCCACTCACCAAATTGCTTTTTGCTTTAAATGAGAGGAACTGGACTCCAGTTGTTTTATCGCTTGCTATTATTAACCAGTTTGATGGTATAAACACTAAATTTGAGTACAACAATAAATTCATAGAATTAACCCTTTTCTCAGACATTTGTTTATTGTATTCATTTTTCTCATTATGTGAGGTATGATCTATCTATTGAAAGTATTCGACATTTCCTCTTCGAGAGAACATGTGAGTGTACGGCTGTTGTTAGAGAAGCTGCAAACGAGTCAAGTCAAAGAGTGTTTTTAAATACAAAGATTTGTGACATTTTGTAAGCATAATTTTGTAAGCAACCACTTGACACGTGTTCTTCCAAAATTAATGTTTATTATTATATGGAGCAGTACGTTTTTAATGTAAGATTCACAGCAGTACTTTTTTGCCATATTTCCCTACAGCACACACGCACAGGTCTTCGTAAATATAAAACATTTCAATTAAATTTTCAAATATTGAATTCTTATATTAATATATTGAACTCTGGGTCCACATAATAAAGTATTTGTACATTGTTGCACATTACATGTGTTAACTTCTCTTATTTCATTAGTATTCGAGATTTAATACTGAACAACATGAAATAATGTTTTTGGGGTTTTCTATTTTCCGTATAGTGAATATGTAGCATGTTCTTTACTTCTCTTCAGTTATATTCCATACGTATCTAGTTTTCGGAGCGCATAGTTGCCGATCGAAATTTTAAAATATGTTCCAACTTTCCAAACAAATTTTCAACCATATTGTTTCACGTTGCTTGAATGCTTTCTTCATAAATTCATTTAATTGTAGATCTTTAAATGATGATATCCACATTTTTTTTTGAAAGAAGACTGAGTAATTGCGCAACGATTAGGAAAAGTTTTGGTTTCCGGCGTATTCCTACTAATTTTCATCCCATTCATTTCGGAGTCAACGAAATTAACACTCCACAAATCTGTGGTCACGGGGTAAGAGTCCTTATGTCACATAGTTTGGAGAAAACAAGGTTTAGATTATTGAGCCGCTATTGATGAGTGGTAAGAAGCTATATTTCCCAACCCTTTTTTTTTGTCGTTAAGGAGGCAACATTTCAATTCGGTCACTTTACTAAAATAAAATATAGATAGATAGTATACAAATATGTAGTAATACTTGTAGTTTCAGAACTTAACCCGATTTCGCCAAAAAGTTAACTTAGGAACTTTTACCCCTTGGCCACAGATTTATTAAATTCAATATTCTTTGAATATGCTACAAAAATAATTTATTTTTCTTCGAGTTCAAGTCAAAACAATAACTGCAAGAATTAATTCTACTCGTGAGATTTTGTACTTTTACATAACATTGAGATGTATGAATAGAAAACTCTTTTCAGAATCTTTCTTGAATTGTTTGTTCATTATTATCCATTGCTTCTCGCGTAGATATCATGCGAAGCAGTAGCCTAAAACAAGGTGCATGGCACCTGGTGCGATAATCTTTCCTCATTCTTGCATCCACTTTCACTTATATGCACTGTACTATTGCATACTACTACATGTTGTGAGCTTAGAAGTTGTACAAAATGAGGTGGTGCCTCGCAGAGAGATAGTTACTTTCACACGCGAAAATCCAAGGAGACAACGAGCAAGTCAGCACCAGACCTCACAAATTCGTGTGGAAGGAACCATTGCAACATTTCGGTATATATCTTGCACTACACTTAAGACACTAATAGACTCCTTAGCTGAAACTCCCTGAGCCAATAAATAATCTCTCACCCCATGAAGAGACCACTCCTCAAGCATTGACACACGTTGCTAATTCACGCTAACTAAATTATTTAACTAATTATTAACAAAATTACGAACGTAATAACAAAAGAGGCCTAACGACTGTTTACGGCTTCTATTATTGATTACAAGGCCAATTAAACCCGGGCAAGACAATAGCAAAATTTTTCGATCAGCTTGAGCATGCGGCACTTGCGCTGTGCCCTGTGTAATGTGTGAACGCGCGCCGGCTCCCTCGCGAGTCACGTGACAAATCACGGCCAGGGGTATCCCAGTTTCGGCGCCCGCGCCCCTCTTCCCTCCCCCTCCTCCCCTCCCTCCACCTCCTCGTGCCGCCGCTCGCAGCCGGGGCAGCGGGGGCGGAGGTGGCGGCGGCAGGGCGGTCGGCGGCGGCGGTGTGAGGGGGGGGGGCGTCGGCGCCGTTGATGCCGCTAATATGGCCTGGATATACACACGCAGTAGAGCCATGAATATTGCGGCTAGCGGGTTCATTTTAGTACCCCCGGCGTGATGACGTGCTGCGGGCCCCCTGTCGCCCCACCCTGCAATAGATCCCCAATCTAATTACACACCCCCGCCCACCACCGGGCCTCGCCGCCCCGCCCGCGCCGCGCCGAGCTCGCCGCCGCCACCTCCGCCTCTACCGCGGCGGCAATATCACGGGGGCTATAAATAATAACCACGGCCGCCGCTAGGGGCGCTCGTGGCGCATCGCGCGGGACGTCCCTGGGGGCGGGCGCTGCGGGCCGCCGCCGCCTCAATATTGCACCGCCTGGCCAGCTGCTAGGCGGGGGTGGAGTGGAGGTTGCAGGCTGGTGGTGGTGGTGGTGGTGGTGAAGGTTTGCTAGGCGTAGGCAGCCAAACGGTGCTCAGGTCACCGGCTCGAAACAGTGGGGGAAGGAAATTCAATGGGTGGTCATTACAAGTGGTACCTTTCAAAGATACGAGTGGGTACTGTACGAAGGTGTCAACAAAACAAAATGGTACTGAAGATAAAGAAGGAAAGACGTGGGTGATGAGGATACAGAATAATTGTGTATGGACAAAGTGAAACGCTTGAAGAAATAGTGGATTGTCGAAAGCCAGCATAGGAGAGTATTCGGAATGCTAAGTAGATTGCAGGAAGTGGATGAGGCAACGCGAAGTGCTGAATGAGGCGAATGAGGAGCAGGTGGCAGAGGAAAGGCCGTCTGGGAATTCCCAGTGCCCCAGCAGAATGTTTAGTGATTGCCATACGGGAAACCAGGGCGAGTTTATGAAGCGAATTCGCTTACAAGTCATTAAATTAGTGGGGGAAATGGTGATCTTTCTTCATGTATGTCCGTCAGATATAAATACTGCCAGAGAAATTACGAAAAGTGTGGGAAATTCAACTCAAAATAATAATATTTTTGTTTTTCGTGTTATTTTATTTTGTAATACGACAACTCAATTTTCTCGATGGATTACGTATTAAAAAGAATGGTAACTATTTTTTGTAATTGTTACAAAATAATTAAGTAATACTCGTAGAAGCAATTAATTATTATCTTTTGTATCTTTTATTTTTGTTTCACGTATCTTTCTTCTGATAGAATGAGGGAAATAAATCTTGTATATTCATCATGTTTCTCTTGTTACCTTCATTTCTTGAAGAAGAAACAATTGAGTAATGTAACCCAGTATTTACTATTTAAATACCAAATCCGAATATATAACTTTATATTTAAATTGAGGCAAGAAAAAAGGTTTTACATCACGGCGTGGTAAAGTTCTATTAGCGTTCACAGAAAGGTAGCAGTAGTATTAAAACACTAAATGCAGAAATGAAACACATTTAAATCAATAGAATTGGCCTTGAACATTTTTCCTTGAAAACACCCGCGATATTGAATTAATAATAATCTATAAATTTATTCCGTCCATATCACTTATTCGAGAAAATGGATATTTTGGTCATTTAGTCATCAAAACTTGATTTGTTTACAAATTATTAGGAAGGAAATATGTTTATAATGTTTACACTGCTTAACTCAACCGAAGTCTCTTTTTTTAACTCTTGACTGAAGATAAATTTTTGGGAATCTCTGTGAAACTACCCTTTTAACGGGTGCTTGTGATTATTCAATTGAGAATAGGTCATCAATACTAAGTCATCTCAGACGTTGGTGGATATTTCACAGTAGCCATTAGTTACTTTATTAATGTATTACATATAGTGTAAAAATGTACCTTGGATATTGCAAGGTAATTTATCTAATTGTATCAAAGAAATTAGATTAAATTTTACTGTCACCTAACTTTATGCAGTGAGAAGTGTAGTGTGTGGGAAAAATATTTTGGTAAAAACGACTTGAAAGAAAGGTGCTAAGGATAGTACATAATAAAGGCAGCATGGTTATCGATTGTAAAAATTGCGCAGAAAAAATACGTAAACTACTATTCATTATTTTTATTCACACACGCGCGCGTACTTGCACGCAAGTGTGCGTACGTACTTGCACGCGTACGTATGTGTGCCGGCTGCAATGATATCCCGCTGAGAGAGGGGGGGGGGGGGCATCTTGAAATGGAAAACCTCGCATGCCGAGTGGAGGCCGACGCCGCATCTCACCAATCAGCGCGAGAGGAACACCCTCACCTTGCGAGGTAGAATATGTAATACACTTGCGTAACTAATGACCATAACAGTTGTCACCCGCGGTGCCAATAAATAACGAAGCTAGCAAAGACGCGAAAGGAGCTGTTGCGCCTTAGGGAAAAGACACACCTGCATAAAAGAAGCTTTCCGAAAACGCCTTGGTTGAATCTACAGGCGTCAGAGAAGAGCTCGGATAGGAATAAAATCAACGCCACAGGATGCTCCAAAAATTGCAATGAAAAAAAGCAACGGTGAAGACTTCTATTACAACAGACGGCAGCGAGGATGCCGGTGGCGGCGGCGAGTGTGGGGCCGCCGGCAGAGCGGGGGGAAGCGTTGGCGGTGGCGAAGAGGGCGCTGCTATCGACCGCGCGGCCGCAGACAAATGAAGGCGGCGCCGCGCGGGATTGCTGCCGCTTCCCGGGAAGCTTCACGCCCTGCCACCTCCGCTCCCGCCCCGCCCCCCGCCTCCGCCGCCGCCGCCTCCCACGCCTCCTCACCGCCGCTCGAGGGACGTAAATAAAAATGACCCCTCCTCCACGCGGCGCCACTGTCGCTCCAAGTCGGCGACGCATTATTCTCGAGAGTGGATGCGGAGGACTTGCCGGGAACGTCGCCGAACGGGCTCCACTTTCGCCCTCGCTTGCGCCTTAAGCGGCCAATTCGCCTTCGCGTGCTGCTTCGCCCAAGCAATTTGACGAATTGCTGCGTCTTTGGTGGAGATATAGCTATAAATATACAGCAGTCCCACACATGCGGACACTCCGCTCTTTATAAACAATCACTTCAAAAGTGAAAATAGCTTCACTTTGAACGTTTCTGACCACCTAGGCTGTGGAGTAGGGTCAGCAATAAGGGCTTGATTGTTAAATATGAAAATGGTTTAAGAAGGTTTTATTGTATCAACTAATGTTAAAGAAAGATAACTTGTGTCGCAGAGACACAAAAACCTGATTTTATGGATCTAGGACACATCTTTTCTGAGATAGGAAAGGTTAGTGACGTGTATTGCAACGTTTTGTGGGTTGCACGATCTCTGTATCAATATCTGAGAACTTTTATTTATTTGCATTACATCCTTTTGATAAATAAATTGGGTAATTTCCTCTCCAGCAGTAGCACGAGTTTTGTATGGATGTTTCCGATACATGGTAGTAAACCGTCAAGTTCCCTTCAACAAATTAGGACAAGTAACAATTTAAACAAGAATTTGTAATTGAAAAATTGTTACATATATTCCTTATTATCTCAACTTCTCTTTCACCACCCTCCATTTCCTTGCACAGTACAATTTAATGAACCGATACTAAATACGGAGAGTTGTTACAGAACTACGAAAGGAAGTAAAGAAATTCTATATTCACTGCAAAGTCGATTGGAAGAAATTTATCAATCTCTATACCAGGCATTCTCTGCGACATTGTGAATTTTCAGCCAAGCAACGTGTTTTCCGACAGTGCACAAACGGATGGACAGATGCACAGAAAGGGACGGGCGGCCAAACATTTAAAAACTACTGGTGCTGCAAAATTCTCAGGCTTTTTCGTAGTTTCTTTCGGGTTTGCCCATGTATTGCCATATATTGTGTGAGAGACCTACCAGAACCTTCTGCTGTAACTACCACTCCCCTTCCTCATCGCTGTCCGTGTAGAGCACCAACATATTCGGAGTACATTACGCTTATGTACCCTTTAGGTTATATCGTTCCTGTACCATCACATTTATGCCAGTTGTAGGTGATACCATCAATACGTTTATTTTCGATAAAATCTTCAACTCGATTTTCCGCAGCATTACATAATATTATCTTATACTGCGTTTATTACTCGGCATGTACGCAAGTATACCAGTAAGTAAAAAACAATTAATTGTAAAATAGACATCGTTCTACCAAATCCTTACAAGAAATTTAACAATAATCATCATTGAAGGTTTTTCCTACCACAACAAAGCCATGTTATATTATTTTAGTCTCCTTGCGTTATGTTCTTCTCACATGCACTCCTGTTGAGAAAGGAGTCATTAGACCTCATCAGCACAAAATAGAATCGAATAGAGGCTGCGAGCAGTAACTTTGATTAGTAATTTCGGACGCACTAACTGCTAAGGTCATTAGTCCCGTAAGTTTAGTGTATTCCCCCCCGGAAGCTGGCAGTAATCTTACCCCGCTAAATGAGATACGGCGCTGACATACCTAGCGTCCGCTATCGAGATTTTCCCCGACCAGACATTTCCCACCAGCGGGGCACCGTCCCAGACCAGACAAGCTCTAAGCTCCCAACTGGTCACCCGATGTGTAAGTAGTGTAGAGCATACAAGTGTGTGTGTGTGTGTGTGTGTGTGTAAGGGATAATGATAGGGCAAGGAAGAGGAAGGGAAGAGCGCGCGCGATCCACGGCCCATTTGATAGGTTTCAGCACCGGCATTCATCTGGTATTGATCGGAGAAACAATGTGAAACTACCGATCAGAGCAGCCAGCTGGCCGTTAGAATTCTCCTCCGGACAGCGACTGACTCACCCTAACTATTCAAACGTCTCCACACATTCGTTTTTCGGCGAATAGCGAGTAACCGCTCGGTGAATCCCGAGTAGTGTGATAAAGTTGCTTGCTATTTGCCGAGAGACGAACATTCCTATTCTATCAACTACACTCATCCTATCCACCACGTGTCGTCCTTTAGGTCACATCAAAGGAAGCGAACATACGCCGAACACATCAGCTGCTCGGCGAACAGCGAACTCGGCAGCGCAAAATCTCGCTGTCCGGCGAATGCCGAATGTGTGCAGCCGCCTTTAAACGAACGCAGCAAGTCTTTCCTTCCTCATCAACCGCGAACTCGATTGCACAGCAGCGGCGCCGGGCGCGTCTCGGCGCCTCGCATGTCACGGCGCTGGTGGGCCCGTGCGGGCAGTGCGCGGCCGTTATCGGCGCGCGAGCGATTATTCGAATTAACGCGACCCTAAGAGGTGCAATTACACGAGCGCTATTTCCAGAACTCCCTCGCCGCACTTGAGATAACCATCGTAAATTTCCTCGTCCGTTTGCGGCGGCCATCTTGCCCAATTAGCAATCGAATAAATCCGACGCTTACCCTCCGCGGCGCTGGCCGAGACGACGGTGTGGGCGGGGCTGGGAGAGGCAGTGGTGGAGGCGAGAGCGCTGAATGTCGCGGGGGTGGGGGCGGGGGAGAAGGTGGCTGACGCTGTGGCTGTGACAGTGGCTATGGTATTGTCGGAGGTCGGTGGGCAATGGGCAATGGGCGATGGGCTGTGGGCGGTAGGCGGTGGGCGGTGGGCAGTGGGCGGTGGGGGTGGACGATGATCGGAGGTCGGTGGGCGATGGGTGGTGGGCGACGGGTGGTTGTCGATGGGTGATGGGCGACGGGTAGTGGGCGACGGGTGGTGGGCGATGGGTGGTGGGCGATGGGTGGTGGGCGATGGGTGGTGGGCGATGGGTGGTGGGCGATGGGTGGTGGGCGATGGGTGGTGGGCGATGGGTGGTGGGCGATGGGTGGTGGGCGATGGGTGGTGGGCGATGGGTGGTGGGCGATGGGTGGTGGGCGATGGGTGGTGGGCGGTGGGTGGTGGGCGATGGGTGGTGGGCGATGGGTGATAGGCGATGGGTGGTGAGCGGTGGGTGGTGGGCGATGGGTGGTGGGCGGTGGGTGGTGGGCGATGGGTGGTGGGCGATGGGTGGTGGGCGGTGGGTGGTGGGCGATGGGTGGTGAGCGATGGGTGGTGGGCGATGGGTGGTGGGCGATGGGTGGTGGGCGATGGGTGGTGGGCGATGGGTGGTGGGCGATGGGTGGTGGGCGATGGGTGGTGGGCGATGGGTGGTGGGCGATGGGTGGTGGGAGATGGGTGGCGGGAGATGGGTGGTGGGAGATGGGTGGTGGGCGATGGGTGATGGGCCATGGGTGGTGGGCGATGGGTGGTAGGCGATGGGTGGTGGGCGGGGGCGGGGGGCGAGGGGCGGTGAGTGGTGGGCGGTGGGCGGTGGGCGGTGGGCGGTGGGCGGTGGGCGGTGGCGGTGGCGGTAGTGTTAGGCTACGGACGTGTGGCTCCAGCTGGCGTGGTTGTTGGCCGCTGAGGGCGTGGCTCTGTGGTGGGCGCTAATGGGAAATTCGTTAATTACTTTCAGCGAGGAAGACGCAGAGAGAGTGCCGTGTTCTGCGTCCGTAGTGTTGGCCGGGTTTTTGGCCGAAGAGTGTGTTCTGAGGCAAATCCAAGAGGCAGCGGGAGAGCATGGGAATAATCATCAACACGAAAATTATTCATTTAAAAACATTAGAACAAATCTAAACGCTTATTGAAAAGGAATAAAATAGGGCCTACTATAGGCTTTGTTCAAAAAAAGAAGAAAAAAGATAAATATTATAGTAGACAATGCGACAATGAATAAAATATATAATCGTATTTTAAAACTTCCCGCTGCAGATCGTACTTTATTAACTGCTAATTTGGAACATTTGTGTCTTAGAAGGTGTTGTATAAACAAGAGCGATGAGAAGATGTCGGTGACAATGTTATGTCGAAGTCCACGATAGTGAAATAGCAAGTGACATCAATAAATTGTCGTTGCTTACGACGATATGTCGATTTCAGATCAATGTCCCCATTTTTCGTGTAACCTCTGTAATCTTTTCAGTCACGTGCGATGTTATTCAAACATACGGGTTTGTGAAATCATTTAGGGGACGTGGTCGAAAATTATTTACAAATGGTTCGTGTTTATTTTATGAACCGGCATTCCGTTTACCTCAGAAGATCAGTCTAATTTACAATTTTTGTATCCACTAATTATGCTTGATTTTCTTATACGCTTTTCGATATTATTTGCCTACATTTTTATAACATTATAATAATTATTATTAGTAACGATTTTGGAAAAACTAAATTACCCACGAAAACTATCCGTAACAACGATTTGCACTCCATGAACAGCCACTTCCGAGGCTGGCTGAAGAAAACGAGTCGAGCCGTGGCGAGACGTGAATTCGATTAGAAGTCTTGCAGTGATGCGAGGGTCAATGGAGGCTCCAGAGTTGAACTACAGATGAAGCAATGTCGGCAACCCCTCCCCCTGCCGTCTACCATTCTATAACAGAATAGTCTTCAACGAGCGCAGAATGATAGCTCTTATTCACGAGTTGATGTTTACGACACTCTCTCCCACGTCGCTCGTGTCGTAATTTCTGCGAGTGAATAATAGCCATTCTACGCGAGTAGAAGACTATGTTTTCTCTTCGACTTTTAAATTGTTTTAAAAATACTAAATGGGCGCCTGAACGTTACAGAACGGCCACAGAACAAAGTATGTTCTCTGACCCTATCAATACTGCGACCCACGCGGACTCCAATCTCTGAACCTCGCATACTGTTTCGTGATTCACCTGGCGTATGCCGCGGCAAATCGCGCAGAAATGCTGTCCCCTGTAGGAGATTAAGAGAATCCTCTGCCGTGTGTAATTAAGTAAGACGAATATGATTGGTCAACCACCGTACAAGATTAATATTCTTGCACAGCATGAGGAATCGCCATCATTAGTACATCTGATAACATGCCGAAATGTACACATTCTAGAGTAGTTGTAGAGGAAAAAAAATACTTGTATGGGAACACGATTGAAAGTGAAAGAACAGTGAGCGATTCAAACTTACCATTAGGAAAATTAGAGGAACAATTTTATGGTTCCACACTGACATCATTCGTCTCAATTCTACTCCTCACCCCGATGTGATTTTCAATAACAGTGGCGTGTTTCAGAACCAGCCAAAGGTCATTTTCACATTTACCGATACCGTCGTCGCCATGATAGCAGCGTAGTATCAATACCGACACGATATTGGCAGGAGATTTGCACATGTAGTTGTTGCCGTTGTCGGCGTCATGGTCGCAGTTAACAAATTGTTGTTTTTCTATTCTAATTGTTAATGTTAATTTTCTATTCTAAATCTATTTCTAATTGTTGTTATAAGTGTAACCAAAGACTGCAAACTTTTGTTGTGAAGTATATAGTTTTTTTACGTTATTTACATTGTTTTATCCCGAATACAGTACTTAGATTCCACCAGTTCTATTAATATATCTATATCGTATTTGATAAGGATATTTTAGTTAGTTTTAACCAAAAAATTACACCCCACTCACAAATACAAAAAAGAAAGCTTCGTAATTTTCTGGCGCACAATTACATTACTTTCTCTTCTTAGCAAGAAATTCGTACAGAGAGGAAGTAAAAATATTACATATCGTCGACACCATCAGTGGAATGAATGCTACTCGCCGACATGACATTACATGTAACGACACGGTACCGACATATGGGCGAGCGTGAAAGCATTTTCATTTATTGATATGAGATTGGGGGTTCACCGGCATCACTGTCGATAAACGTGAAAGCTTCGACAGCAAGCGCCCGCTGGCCCGAACCGCGAGTAACCACGCGCGCGCGCGCGTGTGTGTGTTGCAGGTGTGGTTCCAGAACCGGCGCGCCAAGTGGAAGAAGCGCAAGAAGACGACGAACGTGTTCCGCACGCCCGGCGCGCTGCTGCCGTCGCACGGCCTGCCGCCCTTCGGCTCCATGTCGGACGGGCTGTGCTCGCCCGCGGGCATGTTCGGCGGCGCCGACAGCCGGTGGGGCGTCTCGGGCATGACCTCAGGTACCTGCGCTTGGCCGCTTCAACGCGCATGGGGGTCCATTGGAAGGCTCACCCGCTCCTCAACTTCCTCTCTAGGTGGCCTAGGGCCTTTACACTGGCTACCTAGTGTACAGTACTCCTCGCCTGTCTTATGGACCTGAGAACACAATCTAATGATTGACCCGCTTACAAAGCTTTCAAATGACCTACCAACCACCTCTTTAGATAGTTCGGGGGATTACTCGGCACTGTGCTAGTGTAGTCACTAAACCAGCGGATAGTCATAGGGTTCTGGGGATCAAATCAAATCGTTCACACGTTTCCCAAGCTTTGAAGTGAACCTTCAACTACCTTTCTAAGTATTCTGGGGGCTACCCCGTCTGTACCAAGCGTTAGGATAGACGCCGTGTCTCCTGCCGGTCGCAGGAAACAGGGAACACAATTTAATCTTATTGACCCGTTTCCTACGCTTTCAAATTATCACAGAATGTTGAGTAGCATGGGGGATATTGATAGGTAAAACAAGGACAAACGGAAATGTAGATATGTCACATTCGAAATCAGCTCCTACGATTTCCAGTGAAATAACCGTAATAATTCTGGCAATAATAATATAATAATAATAACAATGGTAATAATATATTTCATTATTATTATTATTTAGAAGCATATTACAATTCAATTGACCAAGTTTAGTACTGCACACACTGCTTCTTTATAATACCCGGCTTCTTCCATACACAATATTATCAAACTGAATTTTTAAATTCCTTTAGCGTTTGTTACAACCCACATATGTGATATGCCTTCACAGGTCACTCAAACGGTATGTGATATTTGTATACGCGCGGCAGTGAACCACAGCATGAAACACGTTATACTCAAAACATTTTAAAATTTTTCATCCAAATTAAATTTCCTGTGACATTTCTGGAACAAAAATATAGTAATCATGAAAATATGAAATACATTCTTATTATTCTTGTTATAATTTAGTGGTATTATTTAATTCTCCTTGTAAGTTTTATTTATTTTTAGTATAATATGCCATGTGTAAATAAAAAAGTTTATTGGAAAAGGGGGCACAAAAATGTGATTTCATCTTCTTTGTTTTAGACTGCGCACTTCTATGTAAACACACACGCACAAGCGCACGTAAGTCTAGTGTACTCTATCTAAAAACAAAGGACGATTTTTTTCTCTCCGAAATACTTGATCAATTAATCGTCTTCCCAATTACATTAATAATTGCATCACATTGAGACCAATCGGCGAGTACTTCATTATTTATTTGCAGAATAAATTTGAACGTTTATTCTACTTTAAAGAACATTACTTATTCAATTAAAGTTGTATAATTTGTGAGATTGTCCCATAAAATATTACACCAGAATGACCAATCAACACTTTTCCCAGGGTCTTGCGTAAACTTCCATGCATATTGTAAAAATACCTTTCAACTTTAATCGCTTTGTATGCTTTTTCGTGTTTTCTACAGTTCCGCTTATACTATTTATCAGGGAGTTACGATTTAATACCATTGCTCTACAAAAGTAACTATAGTACTCAGAGTGCTATAAAACGTAAATAAGTCAAATAACAAATTCAAAGCTACACAGACGAAACTTATTGTTCTATTTACACATTTAATACGGTGGCTTGACCCTGATTACTCACTCAGAAATCAGGAGCCTGCCGAGCGTAGCGTATGTCTCAAGCGTATGTATTTCATCTTTAAACATTATATACCATAACAAGCTAGATGTCTATAACGGATTATTTACTTTAATAATATGATTGTTTCGTTATTAGGCACCATTCTTGACATACTCAAGTATATAAATATCAGTTTCTATCATATTAAACAACTTCTAACAAGTCCACAGTAAAATATATTCGTAATTTTCGATGGGCCAGTCAAGCAAAATTGGAGAGATTAAAAGCACAAACGAAATGTTATATAATTGTGAGTCCAACAAAATGTTATGACAATACACTAGTTATCAAACAACTGAATATCACACCTACCAATTAATAAAATGTCCTCCATGAACTTCATTCTGAATTTCCCCTAAGTCCCTACATTGCAGATGATTTCTAATAACGCCGTTTTAGACAATAATGCTGACCACTTCTGATCATGAAGGTACCTACACGAATTAATTCACAGATGCAACAAAATAGAAAAAACAAATAATCGTGATATTGATCACCTCTTTAGGTGCCTTGAGCCTCCCTTCACAGACGCATTAAAGCATTCACCTTCTCCCCAAAAAAGTTTTTTTCGAGGATTCGACAGAAAAAGTTCAATTTGTCACCAATACACAGATATTCTGAATGGTAAGCTGGAAGAAATCTAACCATGAGTAGTGGACGGATACACACACACACGCAGCTTACTCGATAATTTGATATAGAGTGTTTTTGTCAGAAATTTTAATTTTGCCGAGTATTTAGCTAGGATTCATCGCTGCCAGCGTGAGAATTATTAACAATCCACCGCCCCCAGCCAGATTAGCACCCGCTTGGTCTTAGTAAGTCAGTGTGCTCTATACCTTACCACTAGCTGTCTTTCCCAACTGCTATCCCCCAACAGTAATACCCCAACTACAACCCGAAAAGTGTAATCCTCCGCATGCAGTCCCCCAAAGGCTATTCCCAAGTTCAAATCCGCAAGTGCTAACTCCCCAAGTACAATCTCTCAAGTGCAATCCCCCAAGTGCAATCCCTCAAGTAAAATCCCTTAAATGCAATACCCCAAGTGGAATCTCCCACAAGCAATCTCCCAAGTGGAATCCCCCATGTGCAATCCCCCATGTGCAATCCCATATGTGCAATCCCACATGTGCAATCCCCATGTGCAATCCCAAATGTAATCCCCCAAGTGACAAGTCCCCAACCTCCTATGCTACCCCCATGGCACTGGGGCTGGCGATTGCTTTGTGTAGGCTTCTCGTGTGGATCGCCGCAACAAGGGGACGCGTGGCGTGTGGTTGCAGGCCTGGGCCAGCTGGGCCAGAGCGGTGTCACGATGGGCGGCTTCGGGCAGTCGCTGGGGCAGCTCAACCAGGGCTCGCCGCTCACCTCGGGGCTCAACTCCAGCCTGCCCATCACGTCCTCCATGTCCTCCAACGGCTCCACCGTCTACCAGGCGCACTACGGCCTCAACACCCTGGGTGAGTCCTGCTTCGCCCTGGCTCTGACAAGTGTGTGAGAGTGCCATATTTCTACACGCCATGTTAATTCAACGAACTTTATCAAGTATAACTAAGGATAAATACTTTAAAAAAGTGTTTAATAGAAAATTTAAAAACAGCAAAAATCACAATTCATAATTCATATTATAGTAGCCTGTATTACTTACAGACTTTCAATCTAATAATTATAATTCTGTAATGGGCGCACACTTTTGCGTACTAGTTAGTTCCCTTTTCTTTTGAGTGCGGAGTACCGTTCCGGATTTTTCCTCACTCTCTTTCGATTGCTATCTATCGGCACCCAAGGGACCAACCCGTAGCTACCCGTGGTAAATATCAACTAAAGAGATTGGGGAAATCCCTCGCGAGTTCTCGGCGCCAGATTTCATGTTCCAGTGGGAGAGTCAACGCAACTTTCCGCGTCATATCATGCACTACACTCGCGGGACAAATTCTCACTCGATCGCTCCCTGTTTGTTGTAGAATCAAGCTTTAATTGCAATAACGCTGCGCAAAATACTAAATACTATTCAGATTGAGTCATTTGTTGACCAAGAACGGCACCATCTCCTTACACACACCCCTTGCCTGACTTTCTTTAGACAGAGATGTCGAAGTAAAGTTTGCACGTAGTACTGTTGCTAAGATACGTGATATACAGAGAGTCATTTATATTTCAAGAAAAACATCACCGTCTTCTTATCATTTAAATGAACAAAATTTTATTATGTAATTTGGATGAGAAACGTATTAATTCTGCACAGCAATTTCTTGACAATCTCTCCTCTTCTCGAACATCCGAAAGTTTGAATTGAACGTTAAAATGAACGGAAGCGCTGAGGATATTTTTAAGAGTTTCAAAAGAATTCATCTATTTTAAACGCATAACAAAACACGTAGATTTATGAATTCACGGGTTTAGGGTGCACTCTACGACAGTTCTGTTATATAAATCGCACGCAGTATTGTGCAAGCCGGCATTCACAATTCATTCACTTGAGACTTCAGTTCACTTGCTGCTCGCAAGTGACGCTAATGACCTTCCAGTGTTCAACAGTGCATTGAGTCGTCAGAATGCGCACAACGGATTAGTTGATTAATCCTTTCTGGCGCATCAACTGCGAAGGCCATTATTCCTGTCATAGTAGTGCATGTTTTATCGCGGGAGGTGGCGGTGAACCTCCCCGCTGGATGGCGATATCTGGCGCAGACCTACGAAGACCATGAAAACCCCGTCGGTGAGTGGGGTTTCCCGAACCAGGTATCTCCCATCTGTGAGTCATTGCCCCAGCCGGACAAGCTGTAATTTGATCTCCCGAGAAGTGAGGTAGTTTAGTGTACAAGAGTATCAGTGTGTTGAAGTGAGGAGTGGGGATAGGACCAAGAACAGGGAGGAAAGATTGCGTGCGGACCGTGGCCCGTTTGATAGGGTACTGCACCGACATTCGTCTGGTATTAATCGGAGAAACCAGGGAAAACTACCGATTAGAGCTGCCATCTGCTAGAATTCTTTTCCAAACAGCGCCTGAACTACGTGTACCTAGCTAGGGTAGCAAATCCTGCCGCCGCATCTTCGGTACTCGATCCCTAAGACCTCTCGGCCAGAGGCACTGCACTGCAGTGCATGCCCTGAGTCACCCAATTTCACACAAAGTTCCGGTGACACAAGATTGGTGGAAAATGCACTGTTAGAAAATTACATAAAACAATTTCTACGGAAATATCTACTTCCGAGGCCCAAACATTAAAGAAATTATTTCTCGCTAATATTACGAGAAACAGGCAGATGCGCGTTTTTTTTCTACGTTAAACGGATCATTCCGTATTCTGCAGGGGTTGACAAAGGGCCAGAAGTCCACTCTTTCGAGGCCTGCGCGCTGTGAGGCTCTGAGCAGCGTTCGGCGCCGCGCCGGGCCACTCGCGTGATCCCTATTGCGGCCACTCCCTCTGCGCAAACAACTGAGCCCCGCGCCGCCCTTCGCCCCAAGCGCTCACGCTCACATCTCCAGGCGCCACCTTGGAAGGGGAACCAAACCACGAATTGGTTTCCGGATACGATTTAGTGTTTCTGGGCGCGTCATTAGTCCCAGCGTGCCTTTGTAGTGCAGTTTACATCGCGGAAAGTGACTATATTCCCCCCTGGTAGATCGTGAGATGCGCCATTGATCTTGACGTCAGCATACAGGATTTCCACTGTGTAGGTATCTTTCCCAGTGGGGCAACGACTTAGACGGGACGAGCTCTAAGGTATTCCAACTGGTGTTCCACCCGACTGGTATTCCAACATGCGTAGTAGTGTTGTATACGTAAGTCTAAAACTAAGTAACGGATGAGAACAGGACATAGATGAGGAGGAAAATAACACAGGCCAAACTTAGTCCGTTTGTAAGGGTGCCGCTCGGACATTCGCCATGTATTGATCGGAGAAACCACGGAAAACTACCGATTAGAGTAGCCAGTCACTAGCTTTTTCCTTTACACGTGGTTGATTTCGACCGTGCTACGTAGATAGTGTGGAAATTTCGCCACCGCCGGCACACGAACCCATGACCTTCCAGTCAGAGTCGATATAATTGTTTTGCAGCCGTACTCATTGCTTTCATGTTTTCAAAGCTTATAGTGGGAGGAACGAAGTGTAAAATTTAATATTATTATATTTATTCTTGAAAATCTAGACTGAACTCTTCATAAACATTCTCGCACCCAAGGGGAGCTCATGGGGCTTCCGCCCCCCTCCTCAGAAGCCATAAATGATATACAGAGTGAGTCACGTAATTTTAGTACCTTCTGTAATTTTTGAACGTTTGAAGTCATTGAATTGCAGTTTTCACGGAAGTGGTCGAGGGAATGGGGCTAATTGATGTACGTATTCGTTTCCAAATTATCACTTGAAATTTACAAGATATTGAGGTACTTTTGTGTTTTACAAATGAAAGTATACATTTTTTTAGTCCATCATGACGAGCATAAAAAGACGAATCCAACGATAACCATATTATTATATGTTAGATAAGCGTCTTTAAAAATAATATTGATTTCTTTGCGACTAGTATTTAACGGATATTCTGAATGTCACAGACCACAGAATAATTGTTTTTGACAGTTTAATAAGGGAGAAGAATTTTACCTCATGTACACAATAAGCAAATATAATGTTTGAAATTTCTTTACTAAACAAAATAAAAATCAGTGAATTTGATTTACTATTAATTTTTTTCTGTAATTTCTCACGTTTTCACAAGTTACAATCATTTGTACGGCATGTTTCACCAAAAAACAATTTTGATGTAGAACGTGGAAGGATGAAGTCAACGAAAACTATCCACTGAAGGAAAATGCTGTAAATAATGGCTGTGATAAGTGGCATTCAATTTGAAGAAAGGACAGAAGAAGTGTTAAACGGTATAAATTAAGGTAGTACTGAAAATTGTTCTTAAATGACGGACTTATTCGAATTTGTATGTACACTAAAAATGCCGAGCATGTTTGGGTCACCATTAGCGTTAGTTTGACGACACGCGTAGGTCCACAGGCGAGAGGCAGGCCCTGTCTCCTCTGTTGTTTACAACGTGATTTAAATACCACACATTCTCCGATTCATTTCCATCAGGTTACTTTTGCCCTAGCTTTCAAACGACTCTTCGTCATTGGCGAAATATGACTATATCCACATTATAAAATATGTGGCCAAAAAGCAAATTGTTTAGGCAAAAAGATCACACTACTTCGTTACATTACCAATTCGTATACATCAGGAATGCTTCCCAAACAGTTAACGGTGAGCGCATAGTAAGAAGTAAGTTACACGCTAAAAGCTCAGTCAATTTTATACGAATGTAAATCAATATGCGATACGCTTTTCAGATTATCGTGAAAACCAATCTTAGCAAGCCAGATTGTTCACATCTCTACTGCGAGTGCCCGCCCCCCGTCACTCATTGTTCATGTTTAGTTCATGGTTTAACATAAATAAATGGAGCCAAAGCGAAAATGTGCTGCCAGGCCACACGCGCCTGTAATTCCCATCTCATTTTTCTCCACAAAAGTTCCTCGTTTGTGTGCTTTGTTGCCTCACGAGCCCTCTGCGTGGGGAAGAACTACGTTCGTCTGGGCCACCAATTCGGCAACGCCCTTGGCTAGCCTCGGCTTGGCCGGCCAGACTGGACATTCGCGAATTGTCGTGCAGTGTGCGAAAGAGGTTTCTGACTCGGCCCTGTTCCTCCGCACCGCCGTCGTGGAACCCCTCCGCACACAAGTGCATGCACCGGGGACACGATCCACTATCCTCTTACCACTGTCACGGCAACCACTTGCTCCACTGAACGGGCGAGGGTTCATTGGGGGAAATAGATGGGGAATTATTAGACCTTTAACGCAAAAATCTTTTTCTTCTTCAGCGCACGATCATTGTAACATCATGTTAAACGGTGAGGGCCAATCGACGTATACACTTTCTTTATCATTCTTATACATTTGGTCCCTTCTTTCTGCTCGGGCTCTCCTCCCAAACCCATCATTACTACAGGCACATCAATATCATCATTACATAATCATTGCCATTTTCATAGGAATTATCGATTTTCCCTTGGTTGTATAGTTTGGTGGAAACGGTGTTGATAACCATGTATTTCATCAAAATATGGCTTCGTGCTCACCTCATGTCGAGGCCAGGGTGCGCATTGTCAATTTTCTGCTTGGAGACATTTGCTATTCTGTGGGTCGGAGCAAACTCTTAGGCAGTACAGAATAGTTTTCTTGTCTTAATTGCTAGATTTCAATCTTATTATGGGTGGAAATCGTTATTGAGTTAACTACACATGGTCCTTGTTTTCGTGGTCTACAAGGTATTGAAAACTATCAGATTGCCAACGCAGTGGAAAAGAACGCTCCAAAACTATTGCTACCGGCTTGGGTGGCTCAGGGCATGAGGGCATGTCGGTGCAGTGCCTCCCATCGGGAGGATTCCAGTCCGTCCGGAGGCAGAATTTTCGAAACTGGCTACATAGCTTGAGCGATTTCAGCCGCTGTCTAGGGAATAATTCAAGCAGCTGATCGCTAGTTTTCCGTGGTTTCTCCGATCAACACCATGCAAATGAAGGAGCATTATCCTAATAAACGGACTATGGACCATGTTCGATCTTTTCTTCCCCTTTCGTGTCCTACACTCAGCCCTTTCTTACACAAACCACTTACATGCACTACACAACCATACATGTCGGGAGACCAGATGGGAGCTTAAAGGTTGTCCCGGCTCCTGGAAGATAGGGAAATCTTCGCTAGTCGACTTGTAGTTCGGCGTCAGATCTCACCATCCAGGGCCACCCCTACCTTTCGAGAAAAGCATGCACTACACTTACGGTTCTAATGATCTTAGCAGTTGACACAACCGGGAACATGAAATAATCAATCACTCTACAACGAGAGTCACGCGCCTTCTACCATTACCACCACTTTGCTAGGAATTGCCACTATGGCCGATACTACCGGCGTAGTACGTGTTCTGGATCATTTACTTGCATGAACAATGGTTTTGGCACCCATTTATGTCAAATAAAACAGTGGGGGATAATTGGTGCGAAATACATGGAAATGATTGGCACTTGTGTCACAAACGAGTACTTCAGTTGAGGTAACTTTGTAATGTTTATCTACTGACCTTGCTCAATATCTTTTTTTTATTTGATGATTTAATTTACATACATTATCACCTGCGTTTCGACATCGACTACCAAGTAACCATATTTACAATGATTCATGGTGATGTCGGACAAACCAGATAACTAATGAAATCCCTAACTTCTAAGTTTTAATGCTGCAGCACATGCTGAACGTGCTTCCATGCATCGTCACGTGTCGCATCAGCTCTTCTGATCAACGGAATGATATATTTAAGGAATCGATACACAGCTGTTTCGGGGATGCTCAACTGTTTCAGAACTCGTCAAAAAAAATCTGACGCTGGCCTGAAACGACTACTCATTGTCAGTCTCACAGAAAACGCTAAATCTAATTCTGCAATATTCATGTATCTACAAAAGCAGGACTATAGCAGCTACCATCATTGCTGCCTTTTCCGCCATAGCGCCTACCACCGGCGCCATCTCTATCTCTCTTCCGCGAGTGCCACTGCCGCCAGAGCCTGCCCCTCCCTCTCCGCCCCCACCCCCGCGCACGAACACACACACACACACACACACACACACACACACACACACACTCCCCTCCCTTCTGAGCAGCAGCTCCTTGGGCCGTCGCTTCGACTCCTTGGCTCCGCGCGCCGGCGCCTCCCCCACCTCCACCGCCAAGCCGCCGCCGCCGCCGCCGCCACAGCCACCGCCGCCACGGAACAAACACCGGCGGCGCGGCGCGGCGTGGCGTGGCGCGGCATGGACTGGCGGCGTTTGCCCAGCGCGCCGCGCCGTGCCGGCCGCCATGTTTGAGACGTGACGTCACGGCCGGTAGTCGCCTGCGCCTAAAATAACGAGGCGGCCCCTAATGAGCGCTAATTGGCTGTTGTTGTGTGCGTCGGCATTATCGCCTCGGGCTCTGTCTGTTGGCGCGCCTATGTGGAACGGTCGAGGCCGCCGCCGCCGCCGCCACCCGCGCCGCGACGCCCGCCGCCCCGGAATGCCCGCCGCCCCCGCACGACGTGGCGGGAGCAGGAGCGGGAGTGGGAGTGGGAGCGCTCGCTCAGCGCGGGTGGGAAGGCAGCGGGGCACAAGGCGCTTTCGCCCTGCTGACTGTGAGAATTGAATATGGAGGTCGTGAGAAATGACCTTTGGAGAATTGTGATTTAGGGATCGGTTTGAGAAACCGATGACGTCAGCGGCAACAGACAATGGGTGGAATGCGATTAATACGGTGTGAAAGATACCACTCTATGGGAAAAAAAGGAACATTGTAAACCAGGAACGGAAACTACCTACTTCATTGTTAGCACAAAGCGGTGGCGACAGACAGGCAACACTTGCCCTTATTGGTGTAGCATAACGTGATGGGTATGAAGCGATGGTTACGAGTCAATGGGAATATCACATGGGGTTTGTGGTGTGCGAACGACCAAACGCAATACAAGATGTGAGGTGACAGCCAAGAAAGTACGAAAACTATATGAGTTCTATGCGAAGGGAGTGTTCAGGTGATGGTACTACACGACAGTGTAAAAGAGTCAAGTGTATTACCTAAATTAGTACGAGGCAATCGATTTGGAGCGGAGGGATAGTTTAGGCAACGAATATAAGGTTGAGTAAAATCCAATGAGAAGAAGCCTAAAGCATTGAATAAATGACATGGTAGATTGGATTCGGGGCCATTAATATAAAGCGTGAATTAGGAAATTCACGAGTAAACAGATATTCGGCGAAGAGAAGAACACTAAACAACAAAAAACAGTTTTCCTGAGAGTCACGAATAGAAATTAGGAATAAATAACTGTTATTGGGCAAATAATATTTTATTGACTAACAATTCGTGGAACAACAACGATGATACATTATATTAATAAAAATACGGTGAAAACTCAATTATTTTAATTCTTGAATGTGTCTATTTTTGTGGTTCCTCTTCACCTTCTCATTACACATGTAGTGTTTTTAACTTCCACTGACGTGAGTTCGTTGAAACCTTCAATATTTAAGGGAAATAACTTAGGATCTAAGTATGTAAATTTACAGAAGGTTTCACAATATATGACTTGTCAATTAAAAGTATAACTTAATTTTGAACACAAGTGGTCAGTCTAGGACAGCCGGCAAGAGATAAATCATTGGTAATTAGTATATTTTGACGACCTAATATATCACAAAAAATGATCAATAAAACGCGCTTGAAATGTTTTTAAAATTCTCTAAAAATAAAGAAAAATAAAGACAAATAACGTACAAAATGATCAAACCCAGTTCAAATGAACAACTCAAGCTGCAGGATATGTCACTGATGTAATCGACGGCTCTTCCTTTCGTACATGAGAACTCAGCTTGCAAACTTTTGGTTTGGACTATTCTTTAGCAGGAAATCTTTGACTTAAGCTGTACCGAAATCGGTCGAACAGATAATGGTGCTGGTAGGCGCTATAGGAACCTAAGATTACACACTGACAACGGCAGACAGTACGATTACTGAGCGAAGAAATCGAATAAGCAACTCAGGAATTCGGAGGAGTATATTGATGCATCTCGTAAATATTATTTGAAGCAAGTACCATTAAAATGATATTAAAATTGATCATATTAGCGAAAAATCCTTTAAAAATGTCGGGAAGAGGTAAAAAAATGGCTTATTACTGAAAAATCGATTGAAAAAGCAAAAAAATGTCACATGAAATGGATCATTTCCTTTTGTCACAACATAAAATTAATGACTACACTAAATGACATTGTTCTAAAGTAAAAAAAGACATATCATTAAAATCCGGCCCCTAGTGATTGATTGATTAGTGAGTGAGTGATTGAGTATTGATTCTGAACGTGTCAACCACATTGATCATTAATCTTGTGTGTGTAAAGAATGTGAGTGTGTGTAAGTAAAGGAAGATGATTGGAAAGGACGAGAAAGGAAGGGTGGTGCACGGCACGACTTCTATCGTTTTGCTCTGCCGATCATGTGGTACTGATCGGAGAAACCATGGAAAACTACCAATCAAAGGTAAAACCACCAGTCACTGAACGTTAACACTAGAACCTGCCGGTCAGTGAAGATGTAGAGGCAATGGCGCTACCACTGAGCTATCGCAGGAGGTCGGTTTGGGAAAGGAGTTGCGGCGGCGGAGGTAGAGTGGGAATTGTAGTGGCAGCGCCAGTCCTAAAGGCGCTGGACGACCCACCCGAGCTGGCTTCCGGAACACAAAGCGACCACGGGTGTTTGCCTCCGTCTGGGGAAGTGAATGTGGGCTCCATTTGCACTGGCGCTGAGCCACTGAGCCTCGCGGGCTGCAGGCGGCGCATTCAATGGGCTGTCAGCAGTCAGTCGCGCGTTGTATTCTGTGGCGTTCAGAAATATTTCTTGGTTTTTTCTTCCATTCGTGTACAGAATTAGGGCAAGAGAACTACTTTTCGGACTAAAGGAATGCACAGAGCAAAGAAAATTTTTGAACAATATGTTTCGAGTGTGACAGTCTAAGTTCAAGTACAAAGTGTTAATACGGCGCTGATTTAATTAATTAAAACTGGTTATTACTCATTAATTTTGTTAGTAAATTTTGTTAATTTATGATTATACGACTTCTCTGTGTATCAAGGCCTCATGGAGAATTTTATTAATGAGTGAAGAAATAGTACAATACACTGAACCTTACTGATATCTATTATCAATTACATAATTTTGGAAAGAGAGTTAACTTAAAAAATAAAATAAATAGTGTCACGTCGATTTTCTTCTATTAATTTTAGATTCAGAAAAAAGACGTAGGATTTCGATTTACATGCGTCAATCTCTCAGGAAATCAATTTCCAAGGAAAATGGATTAATTTCTGCAGTCACGTTGAACTAGAGGAACTACGACAGCACATACTTTCTCATATCATTCCCAAATTTGCCATTTTAGAAAATTCATGGAGTTCGCGAAAGTTCAACGAAACTGAGATCCGCACCATTCTTTTAAGTGTCTATTGTTCTAACAGTGGAAAAAATTGAAGTAAAAAAAATTGAGCTGTATTTGAGAAAATGTTTTTTTATTTGCACTAACTTCCAGGATAATTTACGCGAACACTGATTTTAAAAAAATTATGCAAGATTTGATTTTTTAGAAGAGATTTCATTTAAGGCAGAATCTCTTCCTTCAATATTGTATTTTGCAATCTTAAGATTTTACTATGTGATTTTTCTGCAATTAATTTAAATTAAATACAACAATTAATTTTAATTAAAAATCTGTATCTTCAATATTGTAGTGGTACAAGACGCCCCCCAAAAATGGAATTTTGCAATTTTTAAAAATTAGAGATTTTAACGAAAATGAGTCCTTCACCATCCTTTTAAGCGCCATTAAGCTATCTGGGGACAAATATTAATCCTAAAATTTGGAACTATTTTGGAGAAAACTTTGAAAATGTCGAGGCTTCAAGTAAAGTACCTCCAAAAATGAAAATTCAGTAGAGACAGCTATTTAGAAGTGTAGCCGTGATTTTGACAGTTCTCGAGCTAGCGAACACAGTAACTTGACATATTGGCTACAACTGTTACCCTCACAATGTGATAAGCGGTTCAGTAGGCACGCCTTTTTCCCTCCAAATATCAAAGAACAATATCTGATTTGTGTGACGTATTCACCCGATCAGCAGGTTTGTTGACCGTACTTTACTGCACATACTCCAACAGACCTCGTAAGTTTTGGTGAGTGTTAGATCAACTTAAACATATGCTGGGAACTTGCAGGGCGTTTCGTATCTGCCGGTGGAGGAAAAATACGGACTCAACCGGACCCCCTTTTAGGTATTCAGATTTTGATAGATTTGTACAAGCTGGGAGGGTGTGATATAATTTTACCTGCGCCTGACAAATGAAGAGGATAATGTAGAGAACCGCATTACCATAATGTTGTGTTCTCAATTCATGATGTTGAGCATCTATTACAACTACTTCCGATTCTGGCTTCATTCTTCCTCTATCAAGCTATACAAATTAATAGATTTTATTGATATGTATCTTGTCCATTATTTTCAGATATTGCCCTCCACACGATTGCTCCCGCACGATTTGCTTAATGTTTTCAGTGTCTCACATTTCATTTGAAGCAGCATTAATAAATCATTGTCTGTGATATTCTGCGGGACTTTAATATTTTTCTTCGCAAAGCGACTTCCTGGCAGGGTTGCTGGATGTTTTGCAAGCTCTTTCCCACCACTACTACGGACGTTTCCCAAATAACTTCTCTAAAGAAACACACTTCCTCATCTTTCAAACGAAAAAGTTGCTCCAAATAATGGTCCAACGACATGAACTGTCCCTGACGATTCCATTGGCAGTCCCCTTAAATTTAAGTAATTCAAATCTACCAATCATCGTTATTGAAAAACGTTATTTTTCTCTTTCTCGAGACAAAATAACGTTTTTATTCATAATAATTGAGAGTATAATATTTCTATCTCGACTCCAGATGAAAATAATTTCCTCCAAAAATACATAAACATTTCCCCTTTCATTTATGTTCTCCATTCTTTCCCCACAACGAAAAAATCCCCATTTTGGGGACAAAATTACCCAATCTGGCAACCTTGCTTGCTGCACCAATTCGGCATTGAGCAGAGACTCGGCCTACACAAGTGTACTCTGTACTCTGATTTTAGGTTGTAACTCTCTAATAAATTAACTTATTATTAAAATAATCCCATTGGATATAAAGAGTTATTTCTTTCATTTCATTTTCATTTGTTTTAATAAGTACGTGTAGACAATGATATTTTTTGTCTCTTTCAAGTACTGATTTTTTTATAAAATCATTTATTAGAATACTTTTCAGTAGATTGATTATTGAATGAATGAACATCACCTTGTACTATCACGACGATATTTATATTTACGTGAATAAAGAATTATAACAATTATTCTAGGTAAGCTTTAACCATTTAAACAAATAATACCTAGTAAATGTCTCGTATTATGTTCAAAACATTCTGAAAAAAACATTTCTAGAATTTTTTTCAGTACTTGAAAAAGACGAAAAGTGTCATTGTTGAAACGTTGTACGTATTAGAGCAAGTAAAATAAAATAAAATTTTTAATCTAATGGGATCGTTTTAATACAAAGTGTACGACGTATTGTGCGCTCCTGACTGAGCTTCTTGTGGTTGCAGATCCGGTGTTCTACGGCCACGACGGCAACGACGCCCTCAACTGAGGGGCGGCCGCGCGCGGGAGCGACGGCGGGGGCGGAGGCGGGAGCGGGGGCGGCGAGGACGCAGCGCCGCCCTGGTGGCCAGTGCCGGAACGGCCCCGCACGCCGCCCTGGTCGCCCTCGCCGCCATCCGCGCCGCCCGCGCCGCCGCCGGCGCCGCCGCCTCCGCCGCTGCAGCGCCGTCCTGCTTTCGTGAGGGCGCCGCCCGCGCCGCCGGGAGAAGCCGGCCCCGCCGCCCTGCTGCCGCCCCAGCACTTGCCGCCCCCGGCCGGCCCCCGGTGGGCCCCCCGCGGCCCCCAGTAGCCGCTGCAGCCGGCGGCGGCGCGGGCGAAAAGCTTCCGCTGCAAGATCCCCTCTCTCTGGTGCTGATTCGCCTCCGCTCTACACGGCAGAGGAACAGGCAGACCTGAACGCCATCTTGACGCACGTTTTCAAACTAAGCGCCTCAAGTCAAAAGCCGGAATATTGTTTTGCAGATCCAAAAATCGTTGAAAATTATGAACTAGTATTGTATGTCACAAGAATTTATGAGGTGTTTTGTTTCTTCGGCTGGTTGATACAATGCGATTAATTATGAAAAGATTTCGAATCAAAACTATTTCTTTTCACTCCGGTGAACTGCAATAATTTTATAGGTGGTAGTGCCCCTATTCGAGTTCTTTGTAGTTCAACCAAACAAATTGGTATTTGAATCTAAAGTGAATTTATCCAAAGTGTTTCTTTTTTTGCTCTGTAAAAATGTAAATAATAGATTATTACTCTTTTTTCTGATAATTACATTTTACGAATCTTTTCAAGACAACTAGTAATTGCGTCATAACAGTGCTCCTAAACAACTTCAAACGATTGCTGCCATAATGTATACGACAAAAAGTGTCTTTATTCTCTCAACATCCGTATTCTTGTACAATGAGACTGAACACTTCACTTCTAAAAGATAAAGCTCTGTTCATTGAAGGAACATGTTAATAAATCACAGGCCTGTCTGTTCATTAAAAATGTGAAGCATATGCCGCCACAAAAGTGAAAATACGCAGAGGTGATCACTAGAAACTACACTTGAGGGGTAATGGTCGCCAAGGTGTGTAAAATAATGGACACGCGACTGTACTGTACCTCTTTCAACAAGAGGCGGTAGACAGCGTTCCTCAACCGTTGCACTTGTTAATGTGCTCTACCGTGTGAATAAGTTATTCGAAATAATTTTGAAATACTGCAGTGTTGTGTATCCTTGATATTTAAAGAAGATATTTAGAAAATAAGTTATTTTACGTTACGCGATTGGACGATACAGTGGATTACATTTCGGGATAGAATCTCTACCGTTGCAAATAAATTAAATTTTTCTTTTCTAAACATAGCACTTTCTGGATGTTTTACATGTAATTATGTGCAGACATATGGGATATTTATCATACACATCATGGTATATTAGTAGGCATAAGAGTTTTATGGAATTTATTAAGTTCTTGTAAACAAAAAGTGAAAAACGCTGCTTCATGAGATGAATCAGCTTACATTGCGGAGCGTGAGAAAACTTAGGAAAGGTTCTTAGTAAAGACTTTTTTCTCTCTTCTCTAGGCAGACTAGTAATGGGTGGTAATGGGCAAATTCTATGACTCAGGCCAAATGACGCGAATGCGAAGTGTGAACTTTTCTCGCATTTTGTGATACCTCCACGTACGTCCAGGACTCTTCCTAATGATTCACTGCTTTCGTGGTCGTTTGGTTCGTCAGAGAGTTGTATTGTAAACTTATTGAATAAATTTTCTTGTAATTATGACTCTTTCAACCTTTCTATTCTTAAGAAAGTACACTCCAGTCTCAACAATTTATTTGTAAAGTTGTCAATCTTTACGTTCTACATGCCAATACACTGAAATAAGATGTTAGTTGAAACGCAAAATTTAGGTTTCCGATGTATTAGGACCAAACACAATTTCGCACTAATTGATGGCTCAAGTCAATGGAAAATTTACGCGAAAAACAAAAGAGGTAATGTTCTGAGAATTTAACCGACGGGAAATTTTCTCCTGGGGGAGACATTCAACCTACCGGGAGGGGGAGAGGGGGGACTGAAAGAATTAATGAGGAAAAAGACTACCTTCACTTATGCAAAGCAGACTGAATCAATCCTCAAATTTTTCTAGAGAATGTTGTTCATTTGATTTGAACATTTCGATGTTGAAATGATAAATGAGATCTTTAATATGGATTAATTGAAACCGCGAGAAATATGAATAAATTATTTTCAAACAGAGGACATCAAACTTTCTAGGGGGTCATCTCTCAACATTATCGGCCAGCAAATTCGCAACCTGACTTCACATTGGGGCTATCCTTCATCACTTCATCTTCATAACATTGAGACTATCCTATAAATAAAAATTATTTTTAATTACTAGAAGCAATAACATGAAACCTACACTAATCCCAGGACCATAACAAATATTTCTGACTCCACCGCATCATGAAAGGTGCAACATTTTGAGCGCTAGGTGGAAACATAAAACATTCACATGCAAACGCTTTACCCTTCTTTGCGTTACTGCAGTCGGGTAATAGGGGTGTAGCACGCGCCTTCAGAATTTGCTCTGCGCCGATGGCAAGGAGGGGGGGGGGGGGAGTGCGGTGGCGGAGCGCCTCGCTCCTGTCGCGACATGTCGCGTCGCGACAGTGGCGCCGGCTGCGGGCTGTATTTGCCGTCTTTGTTTGTTGTGCGCTGTTTGCTCCCGTGTTTTGCAAGTGCTTCTGCATCTCCGACGTTGCTTCTAGCGCCAGGCAACAGCCGTCCTCGTCCTCGTCCTCGCCTGCGCCCTCGGCCTTGTGGCCAACGCCTCATCTCCTTATTTCTCTTCGCATCGGTTTTTCGTAAATACCTACAATTTCTTTATGAAAAAGACGAAAATTACAAATATTTTTTTAAAAAACAAATTGCATTTTACCGAGATGTATATCCGATTAGAATGTGTCGCAAATTTCAACAATATGCATTACAAATTGAGTTTATAGTAATTGCATATCACTCATTTAGGCCACTGATTAACAGCAATGCACTGTATAGATAAACAGTATATAGGTATATAGGTTTTGAAGCAGGTGTTTTGACAATAACTTCGGGTTCAATTATTTTATATATTTCAAAGGCCGCATCTTTGAAAGGATTTTTTACAAAATGGACTATCGTTTTCTCTTCACCATCCTGTAATAAAAATATATATGAAAAAACTGGTATATTTTATTCAAAAAAATACTGTATACCGGTTATCAACACTGAAAATATGAGTGTGATACTTGATAAATTATGAATGAGTGACAAGATGACTAGTGTAAATCTGACACTTCTTGATTTACCCCTCCATTATTTATATATGTAGCAAATTTCATAGCAAAAAATTTCAGTTGAATATTTCGTAATTGCGGTTTGCGTGACACATGTATTATTACCGTTTCACCATTATCTCGTCTCAGCAACCTTTTCATCATCACCGCTATCAACCATACAACCCATATCAACATCGGCAATGGAAATCGCCGTCAGTATCGTGGATAACACGTTTTCCTAGGCCGACACTTGCTTCACAACAGCTTGCTATTTTGTCACCGATCGCTTCCATCACCACTCTGACTTTCGCTCAGTCACGAGTCGCCTCCGCCTCCGCCTCCGCCGCCGCTGCCGCCGCCTCCTCCTCTTTCGTCTCCGCCTCCGCTTTCGCCACGCTGCCGCCTCCGCCACCGCTACCACCTCCGCCACCGCTGCCGCCTCCGCCACCGCTGCCGCCTCCGCCGCCTCCGCCACCGCTCTCGCTCGACGCCGCGCCACCGCTTTTGTTTAGTTATTCCTTATCGCCCCGGCACGTTTGAGGAAGCGTCGCCGATGCACGCGCGGGTGCAGGCGTGTGCTCCGCGTTAGCACGCCGCCCCCGCACGCTCGCTTCCCGCCCACGCCTTCACGCACTCCAAGTAGCGCACAAACAAGTGCGACAGGTCATGGGGGAGGAACGTCGGCGACAATGCGCGTTGTAGGGCACGAAAACGCCGAAGTGTGTGGTTAAAGTTTTATCCCGGCGTCACGAAACGGTCCTTCGGAACGATACAAATCACGCATGGAGACAGCGCGTGTTTGGCGACTCCCGCGACAAATAGTAGAGCAATGTATTTTCTTCTTATTTCGACAAACGGCAGCAGCGACAACGGAGACGAGCGAGTGTTAATATCCGCTAATGAACGATTTCCACATTTCCGTCTATTGTTCGCGGAAGCATGTCGCTCCGTTTATCGCGAAAGGGCAATGACTGGACCCGTGAAACTGTAACATGGCTGCTACATATTCTCCGAATTCGCGAAAGACACAATTAATCGCAATTATTTAGCTTCCGAGGAACGTCTCGCTTCACAAAACTGGCGTCCGCGTAAACCTGCGTTCCAGCGCACGAAAAAAAAACACGACAAAACGGCATTAAACATATAATGTGGACAAAAGGGACACGGCCGGCGCCGGGAAGAACACATTCAGGCTAGTGTTGGGATTAAACCGTAATTTTTCGGAGGGGCGTCCGTCCCAGAGCTCTACAAAATGCAACTCGAGCAGCGCCACGGACGCGCCGGTAGAGAGCGCGCCGAGCGGCGGCGGCGGCGGCGGCGGTGGCGCGGCGTCGCGGCCATAGTGTGAATTATGCAGAGCCGAAATGGGGCTGATCCAATTTACGGCAGCGGAGGCCCAGGTACGAGTGTCCGGGTGTTTTCATTTCCCCACGAGTCTGCCGTAATGGAATATATAATTCCTAATTTACTGCTGCCGCTCGCCACCGCCGCCGCCGCCGCCGCCGCCGCCGCCGCCGCCGCTCGCAAATGCGTGAACGCGTACGCCCGTGTGCGTAGGTGCGCGTTGGTCCCCGCCCCCTCCCCTCCGACTCCCGGGAACGCGTTGCCGAAGCGCGCGCCATTCCACGCAGCGTCCCACGGGGTGGAACCTGCCCCTCCGGGCGGCTGGTCCGGTTTTTGTCAAAATGTCTCTGGGAGTGGGCAGCTCGCGATGCGAGGGAGGAGAAACACTGCCCACTTTCCAGCGCTGCACCCAATAAGCATACGCACCACCCGAAGGGAGTTGAACCAAGCGTAACAAGGGGGTGGAAAAACTAACGAACTCACCGCTGCGCTACTTGTCTCTCGCTCTGTACAGATTACGACATTAGAAATCCTGTCGCCAGGGATGGGAGTATACATTGTGAGTTTGGAGCTCCGTCTCATTCATGACATGATGAGACGTGTGCACCGTTACACATCACCAAGCAATACACTCAGTAAGCTCACGGATCACATGAAGGAATTTCAACAAAGTGATGAGAGGTGGAAATGCCAATAAACTGACCCGCTTCTTGCCCTTATGATGAGATAACTGCCTACATTTCAAGACGTAATCTCAAGGATAGATCACGTGTTGGGCTTAAAATATCGTGGTATACATGAGGAGGTTGGAAGTGGAAATTTCCAAAGAGGTTACTTAAAAAAAAAAAATTTAGGAAGGCTATTGTAAAAAAAAGGCTTTCTGTTACCACTAATTAATTCTCAGCTGTCTGGGTGACATTACGGTCATCCTATGCTAAGTTGCTGGGGTCTCGGCAGTCGCATTGCGATCTTCATGACAAAATGCGACATTTCGCCTTGAAGGTCGCAGTATGACGGTCAAGACATTGGAAAATATGCCTGGATCACGCCGTCTCCCGAACAGCCAAGAATCTATTGACTCCGAACGCGGAAGCCTGCGCTTTCATGACAATCCATTGTTTTATGCCGACGATAATACACCATTATTTGACCCCATTGACTCCCTATTACTACATCCCAATTTTCTTACAAACGTAAAACTCATCATTTTAGTCATTTCCCTCTCTGACGTTCATAGTGATCTATAGTAGCCCATCCTAATACTCGACCACAGCTCTGACATATAGAATACTCCTATCTTGTATAATGTCAAAGTATGCTTCTCGATTTTGGATGTGCCTCCTTTTGTCGTATGTTCTCTCGAATGGAGATGTTCGTCTGCCTTCAGTTAAAAGCGATGTATCTCATCTTGGGGCAGTAGTTGTGCAATTCTACATTTCTGTCTAATATCGTGTCAAGATAAAGGGCGCTAGGAGAAAAAAGAGAACTGTAGATCCAAGGATATCCATAAGATTCAAGGAGGCCCCTTATTTCAAACGTTCCAATACATTAACAGAATTAATTTCTTCATGCAAACTTACGGCAGTTAATTTGAAAAAGTATACGAATATGCCTTTTTTTAATGAAACAAAATCGGGTCGGGGAAGTTACCTCAGTGTTGCGGACTCTGGTCATGACACAACCTGTCTTCCTTCTACTCCTCGTATGCTTCAAACTGCTCCTATTTAAGAATTAAACTTCCTCCAATCTGTTGAAACCAGTTTATATTTTATCGGGATATTTTTGTATTCTCCAGTCTGTCCAAGTTGTCTGCACAAAACCAATGAATTACACCGTGTTTTACCCTAATTTTTTATTAATAAAACTGATCAGGAGGTGTCATGTGTAGATTAGAAAATCTTGAGCATCTTCTAAGGGGATCAACTTCGAGGACGTACATTTTGGTGTTTTTTTCTTCAATCTTGCAAGCCTATGCTCAGTACTTAATGGTGAAGAATCTTGTGATGTTTTTGACATGTAAAATCACGTTGGGAATAAATAAAATTTCCAACATGCATTCACACCGCTCACAACAGATTTCAAGAACACAATTTTTCATTTTCATATTCTTGACGTCGAAATCGGAATGGGTATTCTGAATGTGAATAAGTAGATTTACGATACTTAACAGTTTTATCTGTTTATCATTGCTTATTGTTTGTTTACTAGCTTATTAAATAATGAATGAATTCACCATTATTTTATATTTTTTTAAAGTAGGTAGCGCAAGCACAGAATAAAAATTTAATTTTAATTTCCTACCTGGAAAGAGATCAAATTCGTGGCCTTCAGAAATTACTACATTTTGTTCTTCAACTATTTTTATTATTCATTAATACGAATCTTCAGAGATAATTATCACCGATTTTCTGAATTTTGTGGTTTGCAAATAAACAACGTTTGTAGAACACATTATTATTATTATGAATGATGTAATTATAAAATTAATAGAATCAAGAAACAATTTCTCATATGTCTGCAGGTACATCATGTAAGCTTTCATGCATAAAAATCTGATATTAAATTAATTTTAGTAATAATTACAAACGCCAAAGTTAACATAAGTACATGAATATTTCTTGTTTTTGAAAACGTATGTTTAAAATATTTCCTCTCACATTTCCAACTTCTTTTGTTAATAGAAAAACTAATTCGCCTCAACCAGTATACGAGAAAAAATAACCTATGTACAAAGTCAATGGGAAGCCTCCAGCAACTAAGTATACCAGCAATGTGACTAAACATTTCGTTTCAATAAATCGATGTTTTTATAATAATAAATATGTATACTTTAGAGATAGGGAAATGGCAAAAGCAGAGATTGTAAACACGAATTTATGAGTGGTTTTCAAAAGCTCAGAAAAGTGCATTATGTTATGAGACCTACATAATATTCTGCCTAACATTACCAGTCTAATTGTTTCATGGATTGAATTATGAGCTGTCAGATTTTTTCAAGTTAAGAACTGGGAAAGCTGTAAGGTGATATAGTGAGACAGACTCAGAAAATGTTCGAATTTCAGGAAAACGTCTCGAGAGAGTCCTCGGCAAGACTTCGTATGATTGAGTGCGTATGTGTGTATGTCTTACGTACTTTTCCGTCATACTCATGTAATTACAGATGAAATATAATTATATATAAATATATAAAATGTTCTTATATTCTGTGCAAGATCCAGTTTGTTTTGAGCTAAGCAGCTCTGTGGTGAATGACGTGTGTCCCTTGTGTGCAGTGAAGTTTTGTCGATACAATTTAAATAGTAAACTGATCATAAAAAACAATAAATGCAGTTTCCTCATTTACTGAAACGTAATACTCTATGCTAAGAGAAGGAGTTTACACGAAACATCACCTGTCTAGTTTTTGTGAGTGTCCGAGTTAATGTGTGTAATTATGCTGAAATATCACAGTTTCCAAGATTATTTGTTGGTTCTGTTCTGAATGATAGAAAGTTTTAAAACTTAATATGTAGTGAAGAGGCAAAATTATTTTGCAATTAAAACTATTTGCTAATATTTCTTACGATATACGTTGTGTTTATTACTTAATCATAAATCTACCAAGGGAGTTGTGATATTAAAGCTCATTTACAGAAAGAACCGATCAACCGGAACTAAGAAAATTTCAGAAGAATCAACTATTGTGTTGTAAAATGTTGTATACCAAGAGTAGCGTATTTCGTGGTACATGTCACAGTAGCCAGATGTTTTACAATCCTGGGTTGTGCAATAAAGTGTGTACATAGATATTGTTCGGTCCATTTTTGAGATTTCCTGAAAATAACAATAATATTTTCCCTTCCCTATTTGAATTACTTTATCCTAAATGTCCTTGATATTTAGAAAAAATATGATTTTTAGAAATAATTATATTGAGTTCTTTGTGTTTTTTTGTATTAACACTAAGAATTTAGGTTTTTATAAATAATTTGTAAATTGTGAGTATGTGTGGAATATTATATGCTAGATTTACTGATTTACTCTTTGCAGTGGAGATTTTTATATCTGAAATATACTCTTCCTACTGTGCCTCACAACAGAAGAAGCGTGGAGTAATCACTCTTGATTTCGTTTCGACACGTAACACACTATTCCCCTCAACATCAAATATTATATCACCACGAAGGTAAAAACTATAATGCAACCAAAACTGGAAAAAAAAACAGTCCATAAATCCTCTTAAAACAATCTCATTTCAAAATAATACGATCCTCCTCATGGATAACTGCACATGACAGGGGCGAGACGTATCCCATCTCAGCACCTTCCCATAAAACAGCACTCTTCCTTCCGCACGCGCCTTCGCCTCGCATCCCATCGCACGGAGCTTACGCGAGCAGCGCGGAGCGATCTGGGAGGGGACGAAGCTATCGTTAGGACACCTCATAAACCGCCCGCCAGGGCGAGCTGGGGGGGCGCGCGTAAATCAACGGCCCGTAAAGACGACAGCTTATTTCCGAAGATGAATATTTCGCCCCAGCGACGCCGCCGCCGCCGGCGGCGGCGACGTCCCCGGGTGCCCGCTCGCGCGCACCCTCCCGGGACCGGCGCTAACTAAAATATTTAAAAGCTCCATTATGACGGCGATGCGCCCGCCGGCCTTTGCGAACGCCCTCGGGACGCCGTCGCTCCCCCACCCCTCTCCACCCCACCCTCTCCCGCTCCCGCTCCCGCTCCTCGCGCCTCGCGGCGTCCCTGCCGCGTCACGGACGCTGTCAAACGTCCTTTTAACACGGGAATGCTCTACCCCGCGAGGTTGATGGATGGGCTCGCAGAAGGCGGCTTTGTTCAAGTTGAGGGACTTCGGGTGGTGTCCATTCGCGCTAACCAACTCGGGTGGGAGGGTTGTTTTTAGTGTTGCGGGTTTTGCCCCAACATTGCTCAGTTTGTTCTTGTTGCATTCAACATCGACTAATAATATTAATTTATTTGATGTTTCTAAACAGTAGTTCCATACCTATTATCAGGGCGTTCCAGTACCTTGGTATCAAAATAGGAAAAAAATAAACAAAGAGCAAAGGACAAGCACTTGGCAACATCATTTCTATTTTAACCAACTTCCGTAAACACAAAATTAAGAATTTTCCATTTAACGGAATCATTTCAACGAACGTAATAAAATTAGGCGGTAGTAATAAAAATTGATAAAATATCATAAGCTCAAAATGCTTATTTCCTATTATTATTACATTCACATAGAGCCAGTGCTACCACTGTTATTAATTGTTATTAATTATAACTTATAATTATTAAATTATAGTTTAAAAGTGTAACAATTTCTATTAATTAATAATTAATTTTGGGCGCGTTCCGTGACCTAAAATTGTACAAATCGAGCACTGTCTAGAATTATTATTCAAGGGATGTTTGGCTACTGAGAATTTAACATAAGAATATTCAAATTGCAAATGAAATCTTTTTTACAAATGTTTTGCTAGATTGACATTCGCAATTTTTCACATTTTCCTGTCAACTTGGGATAAAAACATCTAATATAATTTATTAACGGCTTTTTTAAAAGTAAATGTACGATACCATTCGTTGCAATTAATAATTGCAACTGGCAAGCCACGTAATCATCTAACTGTCGCTCTAAGGTTTGTCTCTCCTCTTCCCCAGGTACGTGCTTGGTGCTACGCCATTTCATCAATCTTAATTAGTCATGTTTTCCTTAGAGATATTATTTAGAAACAAAATGTAAGGCGAACGCTATCCTCTCTATTCATTTTAAGCCAAATGTAAAGTATTGTTCCGTTCCGAAGACTTTTCGTTTGGCTTTGCGACCTCGTAGGTACTTCATAAAATCATTTCACAAAATTCATTTAAATGCAGGAAACTTTTTACATGTTATCTACTTGATGGATTTAAGATATATTGGTATTAAGTATAAGCGGAAAAGGTAGGTAATTCCTATATTTCGATATTATAGTATATTTTCTCCTTAAAAGTTAGCACAGCACACACCAGCAGAAAGCATTGTAGTAAACTTAGTAATATTAATTATGTCGTGTACTTTATCAAATACCCACAGATATTTTACCTACTTTTCACATCTTATACATTTTAAACGTCAGATACAGCTACTGTTTTTATATCATTTAGGAACCATTGGTGATACAACAGTACATAACACTTCGTTTTCGAAGTATAGTTCCGTACATTATTGTTCAGTACGGATTCAAAGACATTTACAATTACAGCCAATGTGGTAGGCGCCAGTTCAATTTGTATATGTTGTCCCAGTGTTTTGTTTGCTGTGCAGTACGCAGTTGTTTTGCAATATTTATATGACTTCTTTGCTACACATGTATGGCAATGCACCATTTTCCAATCATCAGACATTTAAGGTAAGTACTAGTTTCCATGCACGGGTGCTGAAATTATGTGCTTTCATTACAAGGCAAGAATGTAGTTGTTTCCATGGAGAGATGGAGAGTTCCCGAACGAGGCTGACAGGCCAAGTCTACGAATCACGTTGTGTCTTTTAAAAGTCACTTTTCCCGTGTGATGTTCAGTATTGTATTCGAACCCTCAATTTTATATACAACTTTTAATCAGCAGAACATATTACGTATTTTTCTGTTGGGGATTGGTACGCATGTTCTTTTCTAATTGTTGTGCTTCCAGTTCTAGGACAAAAAGTACTATCGGTACGTTTCCATGCTGGTGTTGAAAAAAGTTGGACTTTCATGTCCGAAACCTTGTTAGAATACGATACTTTTTAGACAGTCTCTATGAAAAATCTTTCTTAACATAGTTAAGACATTTTTGCGATTTTCGAAATATTTTCAAAAAGCGTACTTTGCCCAATTCGAGAAAAAACAAAGAGAATTTCAATTCATTTTCGAGAAAAATGAAAATGTAATTGAGGCTTTAGGTAAAGTATCCCCTAAAATCAAAACCTCCGATTCAAATTCAAGGGGCTTCGATATCAGTTAGATCGATTGAGAAATATCAAATTCTTAACGGTTAGGGGCAAGCATTGTCCTCAAAAAGACAGACGCGCCACCCACACACAAACACCTCCCCCCACACACACATGGAGTTAAGTCATACATATATAAAAATAAGTAGTTGTAATTAGAGATAAACGGACGTTTTGCCATCAACCAATTTTTCGGTACCAAGGACCCACAAAACATGGATTTTGACTAGCGACATATATGCGACATCGACAATAAAACATTCAGATTTCAAAATCTGAAATTTCATTTCAGATTTCGATGTTCATTTTTAAAACAAACATTTTTAAATTATTAAAATAAACATTTTAAAAATAAAATATTAAAACAAACATTGTTAAAGTAAATTATTAAAGATTTATCTCTAACAGTTACGTCCGCGCGAGGGAGAATTTAATTTAATTGACAGGAACCGTGTTTATTAATTTACCCGTATAACTAAGATTTAACTGACAAAGCAAACTAATAAACAATAAGAATAATTCAAACAAATCAGTTTGAAAGCCTGAGATTTAAGATTCATTTAAGAAGTCAGAGCTTGTTCAGTCCACCGTAGAGGAATGCGAAAAGTAGGGAGATGCCTTACGCTTCCTGGACGGGTTTCGGTCGCCTCTCCGCGTGCGAATTATGAGGAAAGGAGAAAAAAATAGTCTACTCCGGTTATAGTGAATTTCCGGGGACTAACGTTTTTGGTTCGCTATATCAGAGGTTCACTGCATCCGATGATGTCAAATTAAAAATAATTTCTCCACAATTATTGATTTTATTAATATGGAGATACAGCAAAATACATTAACAGCACGAAATGAAAATTTCAATATCTTCATTTGTCCTAAAAAGCAAATATTTTCAAATGTTTGCAACGTACATTTTTCATTAGTAATTTCTCTAGATCCTTCTCCAGAGTTTGTGCTCTCTCCTTACTTGATTCTTCGTTGTCCATAGTAAGTATCGTAATGCAGTCTTGACACCCTTCAATGCCTATTGCTCTGTGGGAACACCGTCTTCATTTGTATCATCATCACTTATCAGAAAGGTTCCCATTCCGTGTCCGCTACGTCCACCTCAACCTTACCTCACCTTCTTCAATGATGACCTTTGACCGACGATATTTTCCCATGCTTCCAAGAGTTGGATTTTGTGGCACTGAAGCGAAGTATAATTTTTTCCACGAGGGAATTAATCTGCAGAACGTATTTCATACGTTCACTATAGGCTAGGTTCAGAGTTCTTTATAACCGAATCTTGTTGTGCTTCTTTGTAATTCATTATAACCGAGTTCACTACAATCGGAGTCGACTGTGTCAGAGCATCTGAATCTTCTGTCGGTGGAGTGCTAGTCTGCTCGATGAAGGTGGTACATACCTGCGTTCTATTTCCGACTCTTGAACCAACAGTGACAGATTATTATTTCATATTTTAACAAGTACAAAATTGTGATTATGGGGCTAGAACAGTATATATTTTCTCGTATTATTTTGTAACTTTTTCAATTTTCGAAAATTCAGAATTCGTGGGACGTCCGTCAGTTTTATAAACATACTTTCCACAACAGGAGAGAAAAAATAAAGGAAAAAATGAACAATTATTTTTAAATTGCTTATATTTCATGTGAAACTATGGGAAAACTACTCCTATTTTCAAAGTATCGCTTGAATTACTAGTGTAACTATGTCCGAAGCCCAAATGTCACTTCCACACGATTAAGAGCCGACAATAGTCTAATTTAAAAACAAATTCGCCTCTCAGCTATGTTTCTGCGGACTACAAAAATGTTTTGGCACCAGCTCAGAGAGGACGTCACGATTTTAATTCTTTTAGACTTTTCACCGGTCATTAATTTTAGGAAATCACTTTGGAAGGGTTATTAACGACATTAGGTATTTCGTTTGCTTCATCTTCGTCCAACGCAGCCTGCGTTTCCACCATTCGAATGGATTTCGGCCGTCGCAGCCTCTGAACTGCTCGACGTGATTGGTGGTCAAGACGGCGCCCCACTTGCTCGTTCGTAAGGCCCATTCACAATGCAAACATAAACCTAAACATGGTATTATCATAAAAGTTAACACTACTTCTATAAGCGATCCCATTCACAATGCGTCCGCATAAGCATAGGCATAAGCATAAGCACAGGTAAGACGTTGACTTAAAAGCTTGCAAGTTGCAAGCTTAATTGCTTATGCTTAGTAAGACATAAGGTATGAACCAATCACAGTACGTTACTCAAAATTGAGTATCGACATAGGATCGAAGTCGATAGACGAACTAACGCCATGCTCCATGGGCCATGGACGCAGTCGATATCTCGAAAACGATTCTCATATCCAACCAATAGTAAACTATAATATCTCACTGCCACTAGAAACTCTTATTTTCCTTTTACGTTTATGTTAGAGTGTGAATAGATAGAATGATTAGATAGATAGCTTAGATATGCAGATTAGATAGATCAGATGGATAGATTAGATTAGATTACATAGAGTTATTCATGTTCGCTTTGAGTTAATTATCGGAGGCAAAAATGAAAACAATTATAATTATTACAATTACAAATCTTTTACAAACATTTAATAGAATTAGAGACTGATATCCTAGTTCTAATTAATTTCTAGATTTCTCTTAATGAATTCTAGTTTATCTAACACTTCACTACATTACACTGCACTTTCCTTCTCTACACTACACTTCGCTGTATAAGGGACATGACAATAATAATAATAATAATAATAATAATAATAATAATAATAATAATAATAATAATAATAATAACAATAACAATAACAACTTAATAATGACACCAACAGTAATAACAGTGTTAACAATGATAATTATAATATCAGTAATAATAATAATAAAAATAATAATAATAACAACAAAGTTAACTGTCTCAGTATTCTTAGTGCTGATATAGATGGAATTATTAACTAGGTAACTATTTCATTAATTTTACCTCTCAGAATCACGTAATTTGCAGTTCCAATATATACATTCGATTGCATCTTTATCTTCACAAATACAATTTTTATTGTTTAAATTTTTCCTCGAAAAACTACAATTTCGTTTCAAGCTCACCTACATTAATGGTAGTTGCCGCCATCTATGCAACAAAATGGGTGTTACATCTTAAACTTAGTTGACTTTTAGGCGTCTAGATAGCGGGCAGTACGTATCGATCATTCAACGACCACGCAGTTCCAGTACGTGCTCAGAGAGCGCGCGCTCAACCTAAACCTAACACTGCTCCCACGATTTCACTGTACATTAGCCAAGGTTTACGAATAAAGGTAATTTTCAATAGTGCCAGTCATCTTTAGAGGAATAAAAAAATAAAGAAAAAATTAGGTCATTATTTCCTTCAACTTTTAAGGAGTCTTGATTCATAATTCGTAGAATCGCATAAATTGAAGTAATAGCATCGTAAAATATGAAATACAGATTAAAATGAACATCAAATAACACATTAATAAATCGAATCAGAAGGGAGAGAAAACAGTTTCAATTTTTCGAATTCTTCAAGAATACGAGATTCGTCACAATAAGGCACGAGGAAGGTGAAGAGCTAAGGTATTCCAATTATAAAGTTCGATTTTTAGAGGTAAATAAAGTTACTACTAAAGCGACCGTCAATGCCAGTGACATGGCCAGTTGATTTCACATTGGAATAAAATTAATTCCAATTATCACTTATTCTGAAGTTCTGAACAACATAAGTAATGTAATAAATAGTTTTACGCTTTCGTAATAATTTATACAACATTTGAAACATTTTTTATGGTTTACTATGTGCTCATGAACCGTAGTGATTACTTGACAGTCACTTTATTTCGTGAATATCAACTTCTGACTGAGGACGAAATGAACCTTACGGCGCTGCGCACTAGATTTAAACAGTTCACTTTCGGGTTCTTTAAGCCCGCTCTGCTATCAACACAATAATACTCATTTTTATGAATTGGATTTATTAAACTTAAGCTACAGGAAAATATAATGAATAAGTAGTATAATATAATAAATGGTGAAATAAGAAAAATAATTCAATGTAAATATCGTTTTGATGAATTCTTAAGAAAATGAATGTGTGTCTTAAGGAAGTGAATTTAAAATTCCTGTTCAATTTCAGCCACTATTATTTCAGAGCAATAAATTACATTTGGTTTGGTAGGTACAGATGCTTCTTGAAAAGTGGTATTACGGGCGGTAATAGATGTAGAATAAACCTATCGTAGCTAGCATCTCGAAATGTTATGTTTTTGATGTAATGGAATCTTTAAACAGCTGTGTGCATTAGACGCGAATAAAAGTACCGTTTCATTAATGTCACTCACACTGCTATTTTCCATCCAATTCCCAAATACGCCCAGTTCATTTTCATGTATTTATCGAAATCTCACTTGATACAAACTGACCGTAGCTTTGTTAGCTTTTTTGGCTATATCCGCAGGAACTTCAGTGTGGTCTTCTATTTGTACGAACATACCCAGCCAACTAAACATATTGAACAGTAATTAGAAACGCTCTCTATTTTGTTTATCTGACGCCCTATTTACAACTGACTATTACAATGAGTCTTTTCACTTTCGATGCACTACAAATTTTAAAATTTTTTGAATTCTCTGTTGATTCATTAACCAACTAGTAAACAATTTTTTTTACACCACGGGCGCCATTAATGTATTTGGCCCTCAGGCGATTTCCGACCCTTTGGGACAGCCGAGATTGGAAGGCGCCCTCGGAGCAAAACATCTGCTTAACGCCCTAGACACACAATTACTAGAGAGGACCCACTAAAAATGGCAATTTGTAATTGCAAGAATTGAAAATATTTACCTACTCTTTCAACTCCCCCTTTGTACCCAAATACAATGAACCTGTTTCTGGCTAAATGAAAATACTTTTGGTTTCAATGTGTTTGTGATGAATCAAGCGGTGAGTACGGTGCATTTTATTGTCACATAGTGTCATTTTTCAGGCATATTATAAGAAAAACTAGTTTGTTGTAAAAAAAGTAGAGACCTCATCGAGAATAAAATATCTATTTTCTATAAACATGTGGGTTTCTCCGAGCTGATATGATGGCGTGAATTAATCTTTCCCTAAAACATGTGAAGAAGGTAACTCACCATGCGTAAAATACTTTTCACTATGACGGCGCAGTGAGAAAAGGACTTTTACTTAAAAAGTTTTTACTTTCTCGCTACCGCTTACGCAGTAGGGAGAAACGAACATGTAATGCAGCGCGAAAACACGGCGCATTTTTGGTAGAAAAACTCTTCTTACAGAGCCATGGTAAAAGTGGATAAATCAAGTTGCTAAATTTAGAATAAAAATCTAGTCGCTAAAACGTTCAGCCAATTTTCTCTAAAACTAACATTCCCCAAACGATCTAGCTGATGTCATGACTCATTGAATTTGACCAATATTTTAATTTTGGAGAGTACTTTACGTGAAGCACCTGGAACATATTCAAAATTTTCAAACAAATGGCTCCATCATTTATGATTAAATTTCGTTGTTGGGTAGTGTAAAGGACGTTTAAGAGAATTATGTAGATCTCATTTCCATTGAAAACTAATGTCGTGTACAATTTTTCGAAAATTTGAGTTCTTTTTATGTTTTTTTGCGTGAAAAGACGAATGAGAAAGTTCGTGCTGTTTTAACACCACTAGCCGGGAAAGTGAGTAAAATATATTACTTATGATTTGTAGTTGAATGGGAAATAAATTTATACCCGTTTCACTTGACTGTTTTATCGAATTCAAAAAATAATTTCATTTGCCCAAATGAAAACACTGATTATTTGTTTATTGTTAATATGACTATTGTGTTGAGTTTGAAAATTCATTTATTTCCATCTGGTATTGTGCTATTGCATGTATCATTACGTACATTTCAAACAACGTAGGGGACTATTAGTGATTGATTTATGAAAGTAATGCGCAACACATCTGTAATATATAATGCTTGTGAAATCTTGGTTTGTTGTTTCTGCGTTAGATTTTCCAAATGTGTGTGTTTTCTATAGAGGTGCCTTAAGTGTTTCCCATTCTGTGGACTGACTAACAGAATCCGACCAACTGGAGAAGTCAAACAAGAAAACTGTATTGCACGAAAATATCATTGAGTAAGTCACTTTGCTTGATATATCACACTACTTGATATATCGCGATCATACGTCTTCCAGCGACACGACCGAGAAAGACGCGAAGTGCCGTGACATATTCAATCGCGAAGACGGACCTTGACGCGACCTCACGGACCTCACGTTATAACAATGAAGTATAAGGTATAACGGTTTTGCTACTTCTTATAGGGAAAAAAATGCACATATAACCACCGTTTGGCGCTTTGGATTGCTCTAGTACAATTTAACAACATAATGATTTAGCTCAAAAAGTTGCAAATTCTTACTACCAGAGAGACGCACGAAGTGTAAACGGGCCAGCGCTGTGGCCACAAAATTAACTTGGTCATTAGAGGGTTAAGATTGTCCGTCCATCAGTCTGTCCGTCCATGAATAACATCAGAGCCTAAATAAATAGGATTCTTGTAAAGTGAATATTCCCCGCTCAATCTGTGAACTTGCACAAAGCCTGGCGATATCGAATGCTTAGAGGGATAAGATTGTCCGTCCATCAGTCTGTCCGTCCATGAATAACATCAGAGCCTAAATAAATAGGATTCTTGTAAAGTGAATATTCCCCGCTCAATCTGTGAACTGGCACAAAGCCTGGCGATATCGAATGCTTCTTAACATTTTTTAGGCAACTATAAAGGATGCTTCTGGGACATTTTCGAAATTGTCTCAATTTCGTATTGGAAACGTATGAAATACCCTTATAAAGACGACGTACATTCGAATTTCACTGCAACTGCGAATTTTTGAAACACGAAACATTTCGAATTTTGTTCGGCGTTTCCCTACAACTGCCGTATTGATGATAAATATTTCTTCTTCAAATTAAAATTGTTCTTCATAATTAGTTCTTTAATTAAAGACATGCACACATTTGAAAAGATTAGAAGAATTTGCGAATTTAAAGTAAAATATGGACCAACCTTTTTTAAAAAAATGACACCAATTTATTTCTTAAACATTTATGCACGGTTAGTGCAATAATATGACATAAATACCGTTTTATGTATTGATTTGTTTTTTCAAAAAAATAGAAATATCTGTCACACCCTTAAATGAGTTTTCATTGTGAGTGTTTTATTCATACTTGCATTTACGAGTAAGAATGCTACAAATGTTTTTTTTCTCGAAAACTCAAGATTTTTCTGGGAATATGAGCTCAAAATTTCGCATTTTTAGAAACGAACGACTATATTTCCTCAAAAATGGTTCTATTTTATTTTCTTAAACTTTTTGTACGGCTCCAAATTTTTCATTGTAAATGTGTAGATAAAATCATTCTTGAAGTCCTATTTCAATTCTGCGATTAGGGACCGCAAAATAGAAAAAAATGTGAAAAACTTCTTTCATGCGTCAGTGGCAGCTGGAGTAAAACTAAAAAGCTTGCTCAGATTAGGAAATTAACTAGAAAGTGTGCGCCAACTTGAAGCATCACTAGTTTTTATCATGCAACTCTATACAGGGGTCGTGGTGGTAATCAGGAGCATTAGAAAAAAAATGTGCAGATAGTAATTATCTCCCACACGCGACGTTCAGTTTTTACTGTTCTCCGTCAATAATAAAGAAAAAGTAATAAATAGAAAGCACATCCATTAACTTTTACATCTTAAATTATCATTGGCATTTGCACTAGCTCTAGCACTTGCCCCTCCACAAGTTTTGATTCCATTATTCTCTTGCGTAGTATTACAAATATTCTTAATAATATTTATACATTATTTTTCATATCAGTATTGCTCTTGACGGCGAATTCCATATTCTTTCCCGCAATAATTAAAAATTCAAATGTATAGTATCGATCCGGGACAATGGTTCATATGCAGCTATTTCGGAATAGCAGTGATACAAAAATTCACAGTCACTTTATTTCGTGCATATCGACATCGAACTGAGGACGAAATGAAGCGTGCTGCGCTTGGCACGTTAGGTTCAAGTAGTACACAGAGGTCCCGGGAGATCGCTCTTGAGTGCTCAATATGATCTTCACATCTTGGGTATCGTTGAGGACTCCATCTTTCGTTTTCTTGTAAAAAAGAAGAGAAGAGCACACACTGATCACCGTGATTCAGTTAATATCTAATTATAAAAACGATCAAGAAACCAGAAGTAAAAATATTTTTGGAAAACCTTCTTTATTGCAGTTGGAATAAATTATATCATTTGATTTCTGTTAATTATGGTGATTACTGTTGATTATGTGTTGTACGAAACATGTGTGGGAGAAGTATAAGCTAGGCACATATTTGTGAGCTCTAGAATCTCTTTCCTTAGCCTTTTACTATACACAGGTGAATGAAATACAAATGTTCCATCAAAGAGAGGTTTGCAACATTTAAAAACTACAAATTTTAGCTCCCGGGTCACAGGAAACATATTTGCATTGATAAATGAATCACTGAGTTGATTTTGTAGGTTTGCCAACAACATAATATAGTAACCATCTCTACTCCTACTGCAACTAGCAAAAGAAGAGCTCAGCAAAATGTGTGCATAGTGAAGCTACTTTTATGTCTAGAAACAAAATATGGGCATTAGCTTAATGGATTAGAGGTTCTAAGGAAACACCTAATCGATATGGGGGTCATTGCACAAGTTGCAGTAGATTGATTCATTAAATCACATTGTTAAAATAAATATTTTTCTTTTTGATGTAAATGTTATCTCTAATTGTTTAGAAACAGTTATCCAATACAAACTAATTTACTTTGCACTTCTATATCAGTATCGATTTTAATTGTGAATTTAATGGCACGAAACAGTTATAAAATCATATTTAGTAATTTCTTATTTTTTAAGACTTGTTTAGAATCATTTGGTTAGTAAAGTAACGTACATGTACTGTATGTGGTTTTCTTGTGGTGAGTTATTGCTACTGACATCTGATGAATATGATTTCTACAGAATGTGTTGTAATTATATGCATAGCATGAAAATATTTTCGCACCCCTAAGTCAGTCAGTTATGACAAAAACTGCAGATTAGTAAACAAATAGGCAAACCAATGTTACGATTCCATGTTCTACGCATAGAGGTTTGTAAGAATTGCGTAGATGGCATTTGCTTATTATTCGTACTAGTTTTTTTTATGCAATTTACAAATCTGGGTTAATAGGATGTTAATAGGCGAGAATGTACAATCGTAAAATACACACAAAGAGCTGTTTGAAGTCTGACTGAGATAGAAAAGATTTTAAATGCGTAACATAATAAACTTAATTTAGAGTTCAATTCATTAATATGGATACTCCGTTTGAGATTTGACTGATGTGAGCCAGGAAATTTGTTACCTTGACATCAGCTAATTGCATATTGTTCATTTTCAATGCGCCATGCGATTGCGTGTTTGAAATACAACACTGCATTGAAACCTTTTTTCCTGAGCACAGTAAATGAGGTTTAGCAATTAAACTGCATTAAATTTAATTTTGAATAACTAAATCATCTGTGTCGAAAATTCTTACAGATCAGGGTAATACTGCTTTATTTCTCGTCTTAACATTAAAACTAATTCTGTGTAAATAGGATTACGAATTTAGAACACGAACTTTAAAATAAATTATATGTCACAGGGGTGTGGTCATTACGATTTTAAAGATATTTATTTGTGATGTTGCCACAAACGTAACGGGTACCGATGTATCCTCTACCAAACGACTTTGCGGGTACCGGTTCATCCATGAACTATGTTGTTTGTTTAAATGCTCATTGTGCGTTACTTCGTAAGAATTGAGTAAAGGAATTCCGGTGAGCAGAGGAACTCCCGGAAATTCTGAGTTTACTTTCACACTCGGAAGGAAAGTGACGGGCAGCTTGAGTAACCGCTAAGCAGTCAATAACTTACGCTAGTATTTTCAAAATTATTTAACCAGCGGAATATTATATTATATTATATATAAATCTTGTAGCGCACTTTTATGATCCTGCATATTATTCCAGAATGATAAGATAGATATATGATAAGATAATCAAACAAATATATGAAGCGTTCTTAATTGAAATAATAAATATGAGAAAACTACTGCGAAAGATATGAAGATGGTCTATAATTTATGTGTTAAGTAATGAGTAAAATGGGAAAGAGTTTTGAAGATTTAACTCTGAAATAAATGGAAGGGTCGAAATTAAAGTGTGAATTTGGTAGCTGTTGTGCACATCGTAACAATACTAAAACGTTAATTTTCAAGCATGCATTGATATTTTATTTATACCTTTTCGCGGTCCATCAACACCGTTTCTCACTTTCCTTTCCCTTATTCCTTTTGTCTGCCTTACGACTCACTCAAAAAGTGTGATGTTATCAAATTGAAACACACTGATTTACCGGTTCTATTTACTTTAGAATTATGGTTGAGTTTTCCCTTTTGAAATTCATAGTACTTATTTAGAAAGGTTATTTTTACACAGAAGAATAAGAAAATCGCATAAAAACAACGAGAAATACATTCATTTTACAAACCAGTGAAATCTCTTAATAACGATCCGTAAATGGAAACAATTAATTATATTACACAATCTGAATTTGCAAATTCATGTTTCTGTAAATTTGAAGTTGTTTAATATCTAAATTATCTAATTAATAACTAATTCATTTCTAGAAGTCTTAACTTCTTGAAGTATTTACAACAATATTTTTATACAGCAAATCCGTAAGACTTTTTAAAGTATGCATGTAGCACTGAGCTTTCGCAATATCTCTCCATACTTTTAACGGAAATTGCTGAATTATTTGAATGATCGATTTGTAAGTAGTGTCCCAAAATGAATGCCGCACGTCGAAATACATTTTAGAAACGTTTGGTATATTAACAGTTCATTTTTCTGCTAGCATAGAGTTTCTTTTTAACAACCAAATCAATTTTTTCATCCTCGCAAACCGCTTACAAAGACCGGTAGAATACTTACGGTAATGTTGCGTAGGAAAGTCGGCGAATTTTAAACAGAAAAAAACAAACAACTTATTGCTCTTAGGCTCTGGTATCGAAAAAGTGGGTAAATCGTGTTCTTATATGTAATAAATTTCACCCTTTCACACGTTGTGTAGTCAAAATCCATATTTTTCGAGTCTTTAGTACAAAAATATTGATTGACGGCAAAATGACTGTCCAATGCAGTTTCTTCGACCGTCCGTGACGAACGCTAGAGCCTAAGCCGTTCAGACGATTTTATCCAAAATTAATATTCCTTAGTCAGGCTGAACGAACTCTTTACATGAAGTCTCAACATTTCCAAAATTTTCTCAGAATTGGCTTAAAAATTTTAATTTAACTTTGTCCTCGGTAGAGTAAAATACGCTAAAAAGAATAACAAATATTTCCCAATTTCGTTAAAATTACTGATATTATGAAAATTGCAAAAAGTTTACCAAGTCTTTCTACAATATTGAAGATAGATATCTTTCCTCGGTGAAATCCGTTTTTCAAGGAAGGATCTTCAGAGAAGGTCTTATATAATGATTTAAAAATATGAGTAGTGTGTGCATAATTTTGAAATATAGGCAACTTTTAAGCAATTATTTTCTCCAAATGGTTTCCTTAAATTTTTTCACAGAAAATGGTGGTGTTAAGAGGGGACGCTGTTGATAAATGGAGTGTTAATTTCACATTAGTTGCAGATTATGTACTCTTTCCATCATAGTTTGAATTAGTGTTTGAGAACTTCGATATTTCCCTATCGCTATCGCAAATTTCCTTGAGTCTCTTCCCTTCACACGCAGAACACCCTGACAATTTCGTGGGGATGGCCCCTTCCTTGAGTCTCGACTGTCCCTTTGTACACTTCAGCTCCTTTCGCCACTTTTCTTCACAGAAAAAGGAATTGAAGTGAATTTCACTTTTATCGAAATCAAGTACATTCACCTTCAAATAAATAAAAGAAGTAGGATAAACAAAGTATAACATTTATATCACTTAAATGACTTATGTTGTAGTTCCTTCTTTTATTGGCTACACTGCCTTGCAGAAACGGGAAGTGAACAGTTGCACTACACGCATGAAAAACATTCTTCATAGGTACCAAACAACTCATACTTCTAGCTACTGCAAGAGCGGATCTTGAATGAATGATTATGCAAATAAACCTCGTCCGTCTGCGCACATCATGGTGTACAAATGCATGAAAGTGTAAATATAAGATGGAGGATTCTAAACACCACCTTCTGGAAATACAAGGTCTCGGAACAAGCCAATGACGTCATCACATTTAGGCCGATTGCTGCATCGGCATTTACCTACGTCGCGTTAGTATTTGGATGCAATTTTTTCATGTTCAATGCAAGGAAAAATAAGTATAATGCCAAAGAAAATTTTCACTCATTATTATTAAACATATTTAATAAGGAATTAGCAAAAATTGCCTTCCATGATTAAACTAAAACACGTTGACTTGCTATAAAATACCTTGCTCTACCTCACGGAAGAAACTGAATGAAAATAAGTTTTAGATGCATACTTGTAAATCTTCAACAACAGGTCAATTGACAAACATACGTCAATTCAAATTTTGTGGAACTACATTACTTCTGACTTCAGGTAAAACACGTAGGTTAACCATTATTCTGTTGAAACACGAGTGTCCTCTAAAATGATAGATCATAACAAATTACTTACGGATTCTCTACAAATTTCTCTGGAAATCTCAAACATCTTGAGTAGCAGTGGCACTGTTGTATAATAAAAAAACAAAAATGTTCTCCAACTTTATCAAATTAAAAATAATGGACCGAGGTATCTCCTGTGATAGATCTTTACCTGCTTCTGTCATTTCGTTACATTTTTGTAGAAAATAACCGATAGAAGTTCTTGTCTTCAAAAGAAAATTGTTTCTATTTCGCGCCAATGAAGGTCTGTTTGGAATGTTATCATTGCTCGCTGCGAGCTTTTGCCTTCATTTGTTTATTGTGCCAGAGAGGGAGAAGAAATGTCATCGTTCAAGAACGGTTGCGCGAGTAGTGCTCTTTGGTTCCGAAAAAACTTACTAACACTTTAGGCAATACCTTTTAATACAAGTACTATAGTAGGTATTGTTTCCGAAGCCTTCAATCTCCAAGCGGTGGTGATTTAAACCTTCCAAGCGTGACGTCACAAACAAAGCTGGCCTGCAGCGCCTTATATACGTTATGTATAGAGTCGATAAGCGCCGATAAAAAAACAATGCCACCTAGACAGTAGTATAACGTATGTCGAGTGAGGCTGTAACGTCGCATGGGTATAGTCATCGCGGCAAACGTTTATTCGCCGGCTGCTCACTGTCAACATTTCCCTCCCTTCTTCACTGCCTTAATAATGATTGTTTACAGAAATGAATTTTCGCAACATTTTATTTAATTTACAGTTCATTTTAGCTCAAAAGAGATTAATGATTATAACGATTTTAAATTATTGACTTATTTTAAAATATTGTGTTTTTTCAGAGTGGCACATACCTTTGAGGCAACTATATGATGCAGCATGCATAACACATTTTCAATTTCTTGGTCATCGTTTTTTAACCAATTGTTTCTTAAGCGCTTCAAGAGGTACATATCGTCAAAAGAAAAAAAGGAATTTTCTATGAGATTCGCATAGACGTTCATAAGTTATTTCTAGTTGTGGAGGATCTGAAAACAATTACATAGCTATTCCGTTTACAGGATTGTTGTCAGAAATCACTTTAAAACCAATTTTTTCAAACCTTACAATTACGATTTTGATATAATGGTTTTGCAACTCACCTGTCAATTTTCTGACTGGAAATATATGAATTACATCTTTATGAAATCATACTAGTTATCACAAACACCCAAGCTGTTGATGAATTTTCCTCTTAATTAATGGCAGCTCCGACTATACTTCCTCCTTTACGTTAACATTTGCTTTCAAAAATATATTCATTAAGAGTAAAATAGTCTTGTCCTTTTCATTCAGCAAACTGAATTTCTTTTCTATGTACTATAACGCATGCTCTGGATTTGTCTCCACTTTGGGGCACGCTGCATTTTGTGGAAAGCAATTTCAAAGTATAAGTGCACGGCAGCTTGACGTAACCCGAACTTCTAAACATTTTTACAAATTGTTACAAGTACTTCTCTGTATCAAAGTTGCTCTGATACAAATATGTTCTGTTGGCACAAATTTAAATCATAGATATTATTACACCATAAAATGGATAAAAACACTGTTCTCAAAAATTTCTAAACACGACTTTCATAGCTCACACCGAGACACAGACATATAGTAGAGATATTCTCTCTCTCTATAGAGTAGAGTTGTATCTCTCCTCTATGGACACAGACAGACACGCAGACCACGCTTTTGCCACGATGTAATGTTATAGCTACAAATAGTAACGTCATAAGCAAGATGGTCGCCTGCCAATAGACTTGATGTTTTAGGTGGCATTGGAAAAAACAGCATGTAGTAGAAATGTAATAGAATGTCTAATAATATCTCAGTCTGTAGATTGCGGTACGGGAAATTTTTTTTCAGGGCTTTAGACTCAATATTCCAAATTTTAAGTCTCTAAAGTGCTTCGTTTAGGAGTTATTTAACCCTCGGATACAATCATGAATTTACCTATTCCATTACAAAGATGGGGTCAGACAGACCTCAGGCTTATAAATAATAGTTATGGGTTTCTTTTTCAGAATCTTATTCTGGCATTAAATCATTAATGGTCTTCACAATAGTAAATCATCCTTTAACAACATTTTTTGACGTTTAGAAAAGTTTTTTGTGAAGAAATAAAAAAGTGTCTCCAATTAAGTAAACACTATCATCTATATGATATTGATTCTGGAGTGAATTAATCACCAAAATTAGTAGAAACTTATTTTATTAGCAAAAAAGAACGAAACATGTATTCTAATTGTGCAAATTTAAGAAGGTTTGTAAATGTTTGGATAGCATTGTCGGGGATACTGGCATAATGCTATGAGCCGGTCCACTTGACCTAAACAAAATATTGTGTCCGGGCGTCTGGCAAGGAGGAGGAGGAGGATTAAGGGACCACGAGCGACCAATCTTATCTACTAGTTCTGATACTATGTGATTCCCTTCTTCAACAAAATCTATCTATCTATCTATTTAGCGGTTTTTTACAGCCTTGGCCGTTTTCCGCATCCCAATTTCCATGCCTCTTTATCCCATACATCGTTTTCTTCCATTTCTCTTTTTTTCATGGCTTCAGTTATTGCCATGTTCCATGTTCTTCTCGGTCTTCCCCTGTATCTTCTTCGATTTGGTATCCACTCCCAAACTTTTTGAGGAAGTCTATCCGATTCCAACCTTCTCATATGTCCATACCATTTTAGTTGTCTCATTTCGATTGTATCGTTCAAGGTTGTTTGCACTTTCATTTTATTTCTTATTTCATCATTTCTTATTTTATCTAATAGAGAAAGTTTACAACATCTTCGCCAGAACATCATTTCTGTTGATTGAAATTTGTCTTTCAATTTTTTTGATAGAGTCCAGACTTCTGCCCCATAGAGTGTGGTACTCTCTATGAACGAGCTATATATGCGTTTCTTTGTTTTCATTGAAATAATTGAGTTCCATAGCACTGGGTTCAACTGCCTCGTGGCTATTTTTCCTCTTATATTTTTATTTTTCACATCCTGTTCGTCTCTACCATCTGCTGTTAGTGTGACTCCCAAATACTTATATTGTGTTTTACCTTTAATTATTCCTATACTAGTCTCTAAATCATGGGGCATACCTCCCACCACCATATATTCAGTTTTGTGTAAATTTATTTCCATCCCCCATTTTTCATACTCTTCTACTAATTTTCTGAACATATAAGTTACATCGTCTTCATCTTCAGCCATTATCACCTGGTCATCTGCAAATAGTAGACTAAACAATGTTTCATCACCTATTTTCACACCCATGCTTCTGCACTTTCTTTTCCATTCTTTTAGGGCTTTATCAATGTATATCTTAGACAGGGTTGGAGATATACAGCAGCCTTGCCGTAATCCTTTATTTACTGGGAAGTTGTCTGATAGACATTTTCCCACTTTTACTTGACTTTTGTTATCTTTATAAAGTTGTTTGACTGCATTTATGTATGTTGTTGATATTCCTTTTTCTTCCATTGCCCCCCCATACTTCTTTTACTGGTACATTATCATAAGCCTTTTTGAGGTCAATGAAAATTATGTGAAGTTCTCTTCCTCACTCAATTGTTTTTCCATCAGTTGTTTGAGACAGAAAATATTGTCAATACACGATCTTCCTGGTCTAAAACCACTTTGCTCTTCTGAGTCTGATGTTTGCATTTCAATTCTATTCTTTAGCACTCGTCCATACAGTCTAACCAAAGATGAAGTCACACTTATCCCTCTATAATTATTACAATCTTTTTTACAACCTTTTTTGTAAATTGAATTTATGTCGGCTAATTTCCATATTTCAGGTATTTTATCTCCTTTTAAAATGCCATTTAATATTTCAGTAATTAATTCCAAACCTACGATAGGATAATGTTTAACCAGTTCTATGGATATACCTCCAGGCCCAGGTGCTTTATTATTTTTCATGTTTCTTAACGCTTTTTTTAACTCCTCCAAAGTCACATCTGGTATAATGGAATTTACGTGCAGTGGTTCATAATTTATTCCCTGAAATTTAGCTTATTTTCTGTCAAAAGATTTTCATAGTATTTTTGCCATTTTTCAATACCAATTGGGTCTACTAAATGCCATTCTTGGGTTGTATTCAATTTCATGGAATGTAACATTTTCCATGCCTCTCTGGATTTGGTGTTACCAATGCACTTGTCTAATCTGTCACATTTTTGTTCCCAGAATGAATTTTTTGCCTTCTTCACTTCTTTCTTGACCAAATATTTCATTCTGTTGTATTCACTTCTGTTTTCTAAATCCTTTGTGGAAAGCCATCTCAAATATAACTTTTTCTTTTCTTCGACCAGGTTCTTTATATATTCTGTCCACCACAAATCTTTTTGTTTATATTCACTTTTTCCCTCCTCTCCCAAAGCTTCTTTAGCGGCTTCATGAGTGCATTTTTCTAAAAATTGGTATTTTTCTTCAGTACTTCCTATTGGGATGTACTTTAATTTTTCTGCCAAGCGCAATTTGTACAAAAATGCAATAGAATCATCTTGAAGGCTCTCAATATTGTATTTCGGCCACATCTGACTCTCTATGTTTCCACCTTTTGTACTTGGTTTTGTGTTTCCGTAACTTTTGAAGTACGGTTTATACATAAGGTAAGCTTTTCCTTTTAGTAGGTAGTGATCTGATCCACAGGAAGCACCTCTTTGAACCCGAACATCGCTCCACTTTATTGATGACTGTTGTTTAGTAATTATGTAGTCAATTATTGACTGCAATTTTCTAGTGGGTTGGGTCCACGTGAATTTATGTATTTCTTTATGTGGAAAATAGCCATTCAATATTTTAAGGTCATACAGTTCACATGTCTCTATAAGTCTTTCTCCGTTGTCATTAATACATTTTCACCATATCGACCCACAACATTATGCGCCATTCGTTTTCCAACTCTTCCATTAAAATCACCTAGAAGCACCACTTCTTTGCGATTTCCAATAGAATCCAGCAGCATAGTCAGTTTCTCTAAAAATATATCTTTTTCTGCAACACTTGCATCGTCTGTTGGAGCATAAATTCCTATAATAAAAACGTTGCGTCCTCTTAGTACAAGTTCGAGACATGCTATTCTCTCATCAATTGCTACCCAGCTTTGAATATTTTTCTTCAATCTTTTATGTACAGCTATGGACACTCCTGCTCTTGCTCGCTTTTCTTTTCCCACTCCGCTAAAAAAGTGAACATAATTTCCTTTCCTTTCATTTCCATTTCCCTTCTTTTTTGTTTAACTCAACACTATTATATCTATGTTAAACTCCTCTATTGCGTTAAAAACTTCATTTACTTTAGTGCTTAAACCTTGAACATTCCAGCATCCAAAATTCATAGACCATTTTCTTTGCCTTTGTCGACGTAGTGAGTTAATCCGAGGCTCATTTCCATTGAGAGTTTGAGCGGCTTTTTTTATTTTCCGAGTATGGGGGTGCTGGCCCCATACCTCAACCCCCTTCCAGGAGGACCGGGTAATTTTCTTTTAGGGTTTTCTTCCCTTAGATTGAGTGTCTTCCAAGACTCCGGAGCTCAATCTACCCCTATTTGAAGCACTTCTGCTTCTGAACAGGAAAAAGGGAATGGTCAGGATACACCTAAGGTTAGAAAACGGAAGCCTCCGAGCTACTCAATCCACCCATTGGCTCCCGGGGTTCGGGAAGGATTTTAGGTAAGAAGGATATCTTACAGTTATGGACAGCGGTCAGCCACTCCTTTGTAGGCAGGAGAAACCAGGCTAATTGCTGCATTCCCCACCCACCGGTAAGGGCGTGCAGGGCGATGGGGTCGCTACATCCCTACGCCGTGTAAATGTTTTGTAAATGTTTGGATAGCATTGTCGGGGATACTGGCATAATGCTATGAGCCGGTCCACTTGACCTAAACAAAGTATTGTGTCCGGGCGTCTTGCAAGGAGGAGGAGGAGGATTAAGGGACCACGAGCGACCAATCTTATCTATTAGTTCTGATACTATGTGATTCCCTTCTTCAACAAAATCAATTTTCTTTTTCTCAGTTTCCTTACGAGTACTACCAGGTGATTCGGAAGAACTTGCGCTCTCACGAGGGTCATAGAGATTAGCAGCGTCACTGTCTGATACTCGACTTGCATTTGCAAAATAGACGTATTCATCAAGATGTCTTCTATTCTAAGTGGTTTCCTAGCAATTGTTGACACTGTAAAGAAAGTCCAACCAGACAATACAATGTGAAAGAATTTAACTCAAACGCAACTAAACGAAAGTGTACACATATAACAGTCAATACTGGACGCATAATAAAAAAATCAAGATGTACAAATCGTTTTACAGTGATACCACATTCCCCCAAAGAAAAGGGAAGAAATACGAACTACAAAAATAATTACAAGTCGGTAATGGAGAGAGATGGGGTAAGAGTGTCCAACGATTGTAGCCGAGCCTTATGTTTGTCAAAAGTCTTTAAATCAGCATTTAAAAATAATGAAAGTAAAAAAAACAACTAATTGTTCGTAATAAATAAAACTGTATAAAAGACGTCACGAAGGCTTAGATCTCGGAAAAAAAAGAAAAATACACAACTATAAACACACATGCTGGGATCAGATTGACCCTACGTTTGCATCCGAGGGTTAATGATATAGATTTTGTTAATGAGGTCAAGTGTTGCAGGTTTCATTTGACGTGAATATTTAGATTTGTTTTTTCAACAAAACCATATTTTTAAAGTCAAAGTGCAATCCTTCACGTCTCCGTGAAATTCTATTTCTTTAGAGTCCTCATTTATTAATATTGGTTACATGGGAGAGCCCCAAAAGGTATATATACTACGGAAATAATATAGGAGACGATTATCATCGGTCTGATTTGTGAAGTGGATAACGATTCATGTAAATGTCGGAGGGGAATGTTAATAATTAACAGCAGTTCACCAATGTACTCGTTAAGAAGTTAACAAAAACGCGTTTTCGTTACTTAAAAATAGCCTTTTTATAAAAATCTCTTGGAATATTCTAGATGGATCTGCATAACAGAACAAAAAAAATCACTTATCAGGAGATTGGAATGCATCAAATAAGACTTCTTTTTTCCTCCATAGAGGACCAGAAGTAGTCTAACTGTGAGAGACAGACGACAGTTACTCGATTACAATACGAGTATAGGACAACGGCCGTAGGAGATAACAGCTGCGCCACGAGGTAGTCACTGATACAATACGTGCTAAATTTTTCCATCTTTCGTCGCGGTAATGACACCGATCTGTCAAGATGGCTGCGGGCTGAAGTGGCAAAGCGGTCTTGGAAAGGCCACGTTCTCGCCAGATGACGCGTTGTCATTGTCAACAGTTGTGGGCCCTTTATCTCTGGATCTTACGCACACTCGCTCTCGTGTGGGTGCTCCACGAGACGGTGAAGATCTGTGAATATTCGGTGCGTCAGGACAGGTGTCCCTGGCATTCGAAGTGGACTCTGATTTCAGTTTCACTCACAAAGGTTTGGGCGTCACGGAAGTACCAGCGTTTGATAAAACCTACTGTCGCTTCTGGCGGTTCGCTAAATGGCTCAAACACGCTCGGGAAACGTGTCAGTTTTAGAAGTGTGCGTCTGTCCTTGCGCGTCTCGCATTTAATCCCACCTCAAAGGTGCACAGCTGCCTCCCATTGCCCTTTCCTCTGTACAAGTGTTCATATATTGTAAAACTGTAGGGTTATGGCTACCACCTGGCAATCAGCCAATTGTATCCAAATAAATATTATTATTATTATTATTATTATTATTATTATTATTATTATTATTATTATTATTATTATTATTATTATCTCATGTTTCTATAGTATTTGCGATTGATCTCACCAATGGTTCAGCCTCCACCGTCTAAGTCAGCATCAGACGATCCTCCAAACATTTTTGACATGATATTTGTTTCCGAAACGTCTTCCAATGAAATTCTCACAATAATCTGTTAACTAAAATTATGTATTTTGCCAGTTTATAGTTACAGTTTGAATACATTGCACCATATACTTTGACGTGTTTATATACTAGTTCCCAACATTACTCAGATGAATGTACTTCTAGGTTTACACGGCTGCTTATCAATGTTACTACTCGTTTTCTCATCTGCCCACTTCACTTACACCTTACCTCTACTATAATCAGTATTTCGTGTATTGCTTACACTCTCAGTGCTTGTGTATTCAAGCCTTGTCCAACTGACTGTCACTCGTTCATATGCACGTTTTGACCGACTATGAGCTTTCAATACGACGCGCGCGATTAAATTAAAGTGCAGTCGCATTTGCCGTATGAGTGCAATTGGATAAATTATTTAATATTAATCACCTCGATTCATAATAAGTTTATGACTCCAATAGTACTTCAAAATTTAATGACACGCCTATATTAATGAAGAAGCATTTTTTAATAACACTGCTCGTAATACTAGAAAATGGCTTTCCCCTTCCATTTTCTTTCTTCCATCTATAAAAGAATACTCTTCTCATTTTTTAGTCAACTTACGAGTTAGATCTTTATTCTGTCACTTGAGTGAGCAGTTCTTGTTAGCTGGTTTTGTATTCACTTCTTTTTCCAGCTCTACATCAATATTTTTGCTTTCTCGCGCTTAAGAAGGAATTTCTTAAGAAGTGAAAGCTATATAATGCTACGCGAAATAATGCGAATTTTCGACAGAAAAACGTTTATTACAGGGCCCTGGTAACGAAAATGTGAATACATGCAGTTGCTAAATTTAGAAAAGAAAATCCACTAACACATGGTGTAGTCAAAATCCGTTTTGAGGGTCCTTGATGGCGATCGACGGCAAATCGATCGACGGCAAATCGATCGACGGCAAATCGATCGACGGCAAAACGATCGACGGCAAAACGATCGACGGCAAAACGATCGACGGCAAAACGATCGACGGCAAAACGATCGACGGCAAAACGATCGACGGCAAAACGATCGACGGCAAATCGATCGACGGCAAAACGATCGACGGCAAAACGATCGACGGCAAAACGATCGACGGCAAATCGATCGACGGCAAATCGATCGACGGCAAATCGATCGACGGCAAATCGATCGACGGCAAAACGTCTGCAGTCTCTGAACAACGCTAGCGGCTGCGGCAATCGTTTAGCTGATTTTCTCCAAAATTGTTGTTCCCCTACCAATCTGACAGAGCTCCCGGCTCCTTCAATTTGAAACCGTTATTTCAACTTGAGGGTACTTTACATGAAGCCCCTGGGGCATTTCAAAATTTTAAAAAAATATCACAATCGATTTTGATGAAATTTTGTTGTTGGATAGTCTGAAGAACGTTTAAGAGCATGGTGCAGATCTCATGTTGGTTAAAAACTCTGAATTTTCAAAAAAATAAAAAAATTCAAAATTCTACAACTACAATTATGAAGATACATATTCTTCTTAATGAAATGAGTTAATCAAAAAATATTTTAAAATAAGGTCATATTGGATTTTTCAAATCCATGAGTATTTTTGCAGTAAATGGGCCTCAAATTTATTCGCCCGCTCTGAAAATACTGCGCTTCTTGATCGTAATTGTAAGTGTTTTGTGGCTTTTGGATGCTACATTAGAATGTGTATAGTATTTCATATTTCTTTGTTCGTTTCTTACATTGGAGCTTTTATTGTACGTTATCAAATTAATCCTTTAGAAATTATTTAAAACCTATTCGAAATAAATATGAAATAAAGATTGCTAACCTTCAGTCATCCTTTTCCATCTTACGCAGTTGGATGCTACGTAAGTAGTTCTATATTTTTCATATATTATTATTATTATTATTATTATTATTATTATTATTATTATTATTATTATTATTATTATTATTATTAATTACTATTATTACATTTATATTGTATTTATGTTTTTTCATTATAAATAGCGCCCTTTAATTACGTTAAATATGAAAAGGAAGCGGTCATTGTTGGTTTTGCTACTCATTGTTGTAACGCCGCACAGATAGCAAGATAATGACGGCTGCTTTTCATTCGCAGAAATAAAAACGAATACTTTTACATAATATGTATTACAAATATTATTTGTAGACTATTACAATATCATACTGTTTAATTACTATTATATACTTTTCGATCTATTTGTTTTCCAACGCTATCAATATCGTATTATTTATTAACTTTTAAATATTTTACTTACTTGTATACTGATTATTTTTTGCACTAAGTGTTCTACAATTTCAAATGAGTTTTGCAAAATATAATTAGGAGAGATATTGTGGTATAAATAGTACTACATAACCATTACTAATGGTGAGAAAGTATATGCTGTTTCAGCACCCCTAGTTTATTTGTTGTTAAACCACTTGTGTGCATTTTATTTTTTGATTTATTCTAAATAATACAAGTTGAAAGGAAATAAACGCAAGAAATAGCTTTTATTTGTTTAAATAAATAGTGAAATGTACCAGAGTTAACATCTAAACATGGTATTATATAATTTCAATTTGCATATCCATTTATACTTCGTTTTGAAAATAAATCTTTTTCGCATATATCTGAGAAATATCATATTTCTAGCTTACTTGAGTACGTTAACCCAACACGTCAAAGTCTGGCAACAAACGTTGCTGGAAAACGAGATGGCCGGTATTGGGGAAAGGAGATTGTAAAATCTAACCAGCATTGCACTCGCACATGCACATAAATAAAGTATCTCTTTGTTATAAAACAATGTATTTGTCTTCAAGACCAGAAGTAAATCTAGTTATAAGTCATTAATCAAGCGTTTTTTTATCGAGATACTGCAAAAGGAGAACAAATTAATTATTAACCTTTCCCATTCCTTGATACTTTCTGCTTTTAGGAAAAAAGACATGGTTGCAAAACAAAATGCAGTGCATTTTTGACCTAATAGGCAGAAATTGAGAGGTAATTTACAAAAATACGATCTCATGCACAATATTCTTATGTAAAGTAAGTGGTTTCATTTGCGGAATTCGTACATTCAGTTACAGGAAATAGACTGCGAGAGTACCCCTTATTTTACACTAGGACTGCAGAAATGGCAGTTTCATGCAGGGCGAAAAACTTGGAGTTTTGCAGGGCTTTTGCTCACAGAGCTGTCACCTCCCAATACAGGCGCCGTGCCCTTCTGAATATGCATGTGATAACGACTCTCCTCGGAGAACAAAATAAAAAAATAGAATATACACAAGTTTATGGACGATTTAACTTTCAAATAAAGTTGAGCAAAGAATAATGGCCCTATACGTGTAGAGGAGTTATGTAAATTCTGTATCGGAAATAAATTTGTAGGCGGCACAGCGCGGTGAAGGTTCGACCGAGGACGCGAAGTTTCCAGAACACCCGCTGCCTTACCGCGTTGGAGCTCGAGGCTAGCAGCCCCTCGGAAGGGGGAGCTGCAGCAGGGAGGTGGCGGGGATAATGGCGTAGAATAATACGCGTCCCATTGCGAAGGAACCGAGCAGTCGGAGGAGAGAGTCTTCCAAACACTTTTCGCTTCCTACTGTGCCATTCAGCCCGGAGCTTGAGTGCACTTTCATTCGCTAAATAAATCAGGAGAAATCATTGGTGTACAAAATTTTATTTTATTCTTTTAATGAAAAAATACACACACAAGGCATTATTTCTGATAAAAAAAATAACTTCCAATATCTGTAAATAGAACCAAAAGAAGTCTGTGTCTGATATTACAAGAGTTGGAAACACTAGTGAGGCTACTGACTGACAACCGTTCTCGCACTGTTTAGTTTCCTATCTTGGTCTATGCTAGCGTTTTGGTTTCCCCCTCCCCCTTCTAGTATAATTTTTTCAATTTTTCGGTCCCCTAATAGTAAAATTTACGAATATTATAGAACAGTAAAAGCTGGTTTTATATACATATTTTCATTAATCAACCTCGAGTCGTTCTTAAGAAAACATTTAAGTTTTTCTGAACATGGTAAATTTTGAGCTAGTTTCAGAGAAACTCAGGAATAAGAAACTATTTGAACCATCTGTACCCAAATACAAAAAAAAGCTTGTAATGTAAATATTAACGCGAGGTATATATATATATATATATATATATATATATATATATATATATGTGTGTGTGTGTGTGTGTGTGTGTGTGTGTGTGTGTGTGTGTGTGTGTGTGTGTTGGGTTTGAAAATTCAAAACCATCTAAAAGGCGTTAATGTCATGTTATTCAGTACATTGGAGTCATTTTTGAGAAAATTGTAATTCAATTTTACCCATATTTCACTCCAAACTGCGCAACACATCTGTATTATTAAAAATTGAACATTACTCAAAGATCCAACTTTAGATATTAATATACAGTGGTATTTTGTCACTCACGACTTATTCAAGGGCGAGAACATGAATTTCAGTCTCAAAAAGTATCTGTTACCCGACGTAGTAATTGTATTCATCAGTTGTCAGGATAAACATTTCACTACTAAACATCAAAACATTCACATACACGTTACGTTTCTAGGTAATTCAACTTAATATGTGTATGAGTTGCGACAGAGATTCCAAATATCTAGAAACCGTGGACAGATTGCATTGTTTCTCCTTGAACTAACAGTCTAACTTTTTTGAAGTTAAATAAATAAATATATAAAAGACGGGCAAACATTTGCTCTCATCCAATTTTTCGGTATCAAGGACCCACAAAATGTGGATTCTGGCTATATATCTTGTTACAGAAACTAATTGACTACATATTAAAACAAGATTCATCTACTTTTTGGGTGTCAGGGGCTTATAATGCGTATTTTTTAGACAAAAAATTGGTCTCTCTTGCCATGTTTCAAAGATGTAGTATACGTAGTTACATGTTTTTAATACTTCGATTATTCTGAAGGCAGTTTCGTAATAAAAGTTGATAGAACAAAAGTGTTCTAATTAAACAAAGTTTCCTGTAAACTCCAGTCTCATCTTTTAGTTTTCAGTAAATTTCATCTACAAAAGTCAGTCTTTCCTTTTGTACATAGGGAAATCAAACAAACATTTTAGTAAATTGAAATTTTAAGAGTGAATAAAAAGTAAAATAATCGTATTGCAATGACTCACTATAGCGTGTCTCATGATATTTCGTAAATAACTATTTAATCCCATCTAATCAATTCACACTTTGTTCAAAATTTGATATTACTTTGATGGTTACGACATTAAATGAAATGAAACACGAGTGTGGTGTGTTATTTACAGAATGTTGTTGCGCTTTTGACCACTAAAGCAATAGGTACAGTGTTTTACGTGATTTAAATTGATATATATTTGTGTGTGTGTGTGCGCGCGTACGTGCGTGTGTGCGTGTGGGTGTATAGAATGATGTTTACAGGACCGCGCCACTGTCATTGTTTACAGCCGAAACAACAGACGGAGATCCAAGGATACTCAAATCAAATTAAAAATGGAACTGTGCCAAACTGTAGTGGAAAAAATCGCGATTTCTTTCGTTGTATATCCAGTGTCTTCCCAATCTGTATTTAAACTGTTTTTGAACATGTATACGCCTCGTGTTGGAATAAACAAAGGTTTTTCTCTGCAGAATGCATCAAAATTTGATCGAATTCCTTCGATGAGCAGAAAATTGGTTCTGTATCTATCATTCGTATAAATCGTTTAATTTTACCTAAGTAGTTTCTTAAAATATATACCAAATAAAATTCTTTTTTTTGGTATGAAGCAACTACCACCTCAATGAAGAAAATTGTAGATACGTATGACGGTAAAATTAATGTTTTGTACTTTATTGCATATCTAACAAACCGCATTAAGTCTGCTTAAAAGACGAATGAAGAAGAATACAAAATGTTTAAATTCAGTGAAAAAGTACTTACTATTCGACATAATTTTTTTTAATTATATTCTTGTAATAGAAAGGTAAAAGTAAAATAATGCAACTAAACAAAACAAATTAAATTGTGAGTGCAAATCTTGCATGATGTGTCTCTTGAAGTTATATTTCATCTGCTGATTCTGTAGAAGCAGTATCAATCTCTGATGCCGAAAGAGTTTCCTGGCTGATGTCTGAGAGTGTGTCCGTGTCACTAGATGATTCACTACTACATTCCGAACTCACTTATTACACCAACAGAATTTTCAAAAAAAGCATCCCTATCCCAGTTTTCTTTTGCAATTTTATTGATATAAGGGACAGTTTTTTTTCCAGTTTTCTATTATTTTATCAATTGTTTCTGATGTCATTATTTTTAAATTAGATAGTGGCATTTGATTCATGTTTCTTTCTTTCACCCTCATTTTGACAAACACAAATTTTAATTTCATTCAAATTTTAATTTCATAAGGCGACTTGGCTGCCCGCGAAGTGTCACATCTCGACGATGAAAATGAGAACTCACATTTCCCAAAGCTACGTACATAAACAACTCGCTTTAACTCCTTGCGACTTTTGTTAGGGAAACTGACTACATAGTCCTGTGTTTACACTTTTAACTCCACGACGAGCTACAGTCACCTTCATTCTTCGCTTGTTAGAGTTTATATAGTTTGATAGTTTTGATTCAAGTCGTATCATGGTCATATATGAGATATTCTACAACAATGAATTAATGCTCACAAGAAACATAAGATTGCGTGTTGCACGTACATCCGACGACAAAACCACTTACCGGAAACGGATGTGGCGCTACTATCGTTCTCCGGTATACCCAAGAGTATTTTCAGTGTGCTGTTGGACACTACAAGACAACTGCATTATTTAACCTCCAAAGGACTCAAGTAGAACGTCGCTATGAATATTTACGACTGTCAGACGGAAAAGAACTACCAAAACCGTTGAAAATGAGGTAAGTAGATACTTTCTCTTTCTTACTACCTATAGCTTTATATCGCGTTTCCAGACAGGAACGATTTATTATGACATTACATAAGTATATTTTATCTCGTATTATTTTGACAATTTGATCGTGCATGCCTTCCACAATGGGTTATTAATAGCTACATGATTTGATTTTGCCGTACAATAATATACCTATTTTATATATGTATATTTCTATTAAAAAATGGACATTTAGCATTGTATAAGTTTGTACAACTATTTATTGTATGTCATTGAGTTTCAGTGTCAAGAAGTAAAATTTGTGTTACACCATGTTATATTACTCTTTAGTTTAAGAATACTGAAAGAAAAATATTCTTATAAATACTTCATCAAAATATTTAGTAATTAAGTGTGTTTTTTAAAAGTTTCAGAAATTACGGTACAGATACAATATTTTAGAGCTAACATTCATTTTAGTTCATTTTAGTTAGTTTTACGTTTCAAAGTAAAAACATTAGTGGGTAGTCTTAATGCAAGAATTAGCAAACCTCTCTAATATAAAAGATTAATTTGAACAAGTGCTTATTATAAATATATCTCGCACATCAATTCATTTGAGCGATTTCTGAGAAGTAGCTCTGTGATCAAAAGTGTTTTTTTCTTCTTTACAGTTTTTCTTTGGGGTTAACTGAATTATCAAACATGGATTCAAGTCGTGTGAAGCCGTATTTTCTTGCTGCTTGCTCAGGTAAGGAAATTAATCTTAAAAGGTGCTTCTGCTCTAGTTTCTACATATAATGCGTTGCAATCAAAACTACGTCATTACATTTACCTAAATTCACTTATTTTGCTTATTTTGCAATTTAAAAAAGTCCTTCATAACGTTACGAGGGGATCCACTTAAAATCTAATTTATTTCCATCTGGAATGGGGTGATGACTTAATTATCAAGTTCATGTCAAAATTCGTGAGAAAGCGAGAAATTTTGTCACGTACAACCGACTTTGGGCAATCGAAAGATTTTGACTAGGGTCTCAAATAATAACTACATATACTAATTACAAATAGCATTAAATAATAAAAAAGCTTGTGATTAAGTTCTCTTCCGTTCCAAACAATGATTTAAAATCAGTAGTAAGAAAATGAAAAGAAGTCTATCATTTTAAGAAAAGGGAGCGAGCTCGTTATTTCATTTCTTCAGATCCGAGAATTTTAAAATGTAAACCTTAAAAATAAAAAAGTAACATCTCCAATATGAGCATAATAAATGCCAAACCTTCATAATCTAATGGAGTTACAACATTAGATACTTTCTTGAATTGTTTCTACCTTTTAAAATTTTCGAAATCTCAGTGACTTCAACGAATTTAGTCCTACGCCGACGAGTGTTTAATATTTGATGTCTTCGAACAGATTTTATTTAAGGCAACGTTTCTATCTTTACATGTGTAATTTTGAAATGTTAACTTTTTGCAATTTTTGAAATAGTAATCTTTTTAAATGTTTGCAAGTTTCGAAAAATTGTAGAAAGTTCAACGAAAATGAGACCTACACCATTCTTTTAAACGTCTTTAACACTATCTGAGGACAAAGTTAATTTTTTAAAAAAGGAGGGCAATTTTTGGGAAAATTTGAAAATGTTGAACTTTTGTATAAAGTACCCTTAAATTCAAAATATCTGTTTCAAACTCGTAAGGCCTTGTCTCCATTTAATTAGATCGAGGAACATCAACTTTGGAGAATATCGGCTGAACGGTTTAGGCAATAGAGTTGACCACAGCCAGAGGGGCAGTGGATCAGCCAGAATGACAGACTGACAGACAGAAGTTTAACGTCAATCGTTTTGTTGGTACAAAGAACCCACAAAATCTGGAATCTGATTACTCAACGTGCTAGAGAAATAATTTACTATATACAGAATTAAAATTTATCCACTTTTGCGTTACCAGGGCCCGCCAATAAGAGTTTTTCTGTGAAAAAAAAAACACAGTTTTCCGGCACACGATTACAATACTTTCGTTTCTTACGAAGCAAGAGCGAGGTAGTTAAAGGTACTTGATATGCTGAATAACTAAATGTGGCATAGGATGTGTAATAAAGTGTAAATATCCAGCATGCATGAATTTCTACAAAAGTCAATAAAAGATGCAAACACGCACGAAAAGGTATGGATTTCTTAAATAATATGCCATGAAACGTACAAGTCTGGAGGGTTGTAGTAACCCGACATAAGACATGTATTTGCATGACCGTCCTGTCTCAACTGATCGTGCACTACATTATTTTTTTACAATGACGTAAGTGGTTTAATGAATTGCATTTTCTTAGTTCGATATTAGTAAATTTGACTACCTTATTATAGGTAGTACCACAAGTACTTTGGTATTTGTCGATAAATCCAGGATGAGAGTGAAAAGGTTTAATTGAGAATTTCTAAAGCACGAGTGGTAGTTAATAGGACTATTTCACGAATTAAATTATGACCAGCAGACTTCCAAAATGCGTCAAATATTCAAAAAGTTAAAATCAGCTATGTTGAAAGCTATGTTAAAATCAAAGATGTTGTGTTAAAGTACATACGGGGATTTTCGTCATGTACATGGCGATCGATGTATATCCGTAATAAGACTTACCGGTCACAATTTATGATTGGCCAATAGGGAGAAGAGGTAATAAAAATGGATAGAAAAAGATAATTTTTTTTTGATACACAGCCTTGATTGGGGCATTTTGAATGTTTAGTTAAAAACTATTCGTTTTAACTTCACGAGTGGAGCAGTCAACATACATTTATTTTATGAATGTCTAACAGATAATAAGCGATACAAAATGAATCCATATCAAACATCACGTACTAAATATACATTTTTATTTATTAGTATACCACAAAAAAAAATGCATTCAAACACTTTTTATTGACAGAAAAGATTAGCAAATAGAATTACTCTTGAAATATAGGTGTTGTGGTGCGTTATCGTTGGCATTTTTCATGAAATAATTGTAAACGTTGTCATTGCCAACAAAAGTATTTAATATTAGAGCAGCTTTCGATGGCTTAGCCATCATCATCAGTTGTCTGATACAAGAAGAAAAAAACAAAACATTAGAACGTGAATACAATAAGATTATGATAAAGGTAAATTGTGTAAATTATTTGTAACCTTTATCATAATCGTGTTGTATTCACGTTCTAATGTTTTGTTTTTTTGTTCTTGTATCAGACAACTGATGATGATGGCTAAGCCATCGAAAGCTGCTCTTATATTAAATACTTTTGTTGGCAATGACAACGTTTACAATTATTACTCTTGAAAAACAAAATTTTCTCTGGTAAGACTTGTGTTGGGTTTTGATAGAACGGTTTGATGATTTGTGCGAAATTGTTATGACTTAACAGCAGGTGACCAATGTCCCCGACTGGCGCAGTCGATCTGTTCCAAATAAATGACTCTGATTGTCGGGTTCACCATAATAGTATCTGTTATCTCTTTTATCAACAAGCGATTTAATTGATCTGCCAATGCTCTAATTATCCTTGTAAAGCACCATGTCGTATGTTAAATGGACCCACAAAAGTGTTTGCGGAAATGAATGAATGGGCAGAAATGATGTTCAAACAGCATTCAGACCAATGTAAATTCCCAAAAGAATTTGATATAATAGTTATCTAATCTTATTTAGATCAAAATAACATACGGCGATGATTCCATTATCTTTTGGCAAAAGACAAAACGATTCATATTTCGTCTAACAATATATATATATGTATATATATATATATATATATATATATATATATATATATATATATATATACATACACTTTTACATATTTTCAAGTCGCATAATTAATTTTTTAAAGGAAACTTGATACAATTATATGGTGCCCTAGTTATTAATATTTAATGCAAAGGATACGTGTGGTTATATTGATCCAACTACATGGCATAATCCTGTATGTTCTCAAATTTGAAACTGGATTCATAAACAATAAAATGCATGAACGTTTCCAGATAAGCACATCATGTTCTTGTTAGGAAGTTATACAATAATTCGTTAAATCATAATGTATTCCATGACGAGCAAACAATACGATAACAGGAAGAACGACTGAGAACAGCTGAAATAAATATGCACCTGTGCAATGTAGACAGCAAACCCATAGTATTTCATCGACATTATGGTCTTCGCCATCCAGATTGGACTGCTGAATATCTCTTTCAATGCGTATATCGGTTATGATACATAAGATGATCAGTTTCGAGACTAACTCTGTTATCAAGAAACAATTTTATTATCTTTCTAATTAATATCTCGCCATACCGCGTACTTAAGTGGTAACGATAAGTAATGTTGCAGTAAATGTCGGCGATGTTTCGGCAGGAAAACTCGCATTGTGGGGTCTTGGAATTGAAAATGCGGATAAATCTTCCAAACCTGGAGAGGACAGGCACACGCGAACTGGCGAGAAAGTGCGTGTGCAGAGCGCACTGCGACAGGCAGTGCATTGTCGTGTGCACGTGGATTACCGTCAGTTTTCCGCGCCCCACAAATCGCTTTCGCTTTTGCGTAATGTCCTCTCTTTGCCAGGTTAAAAATTGTCAGTAGAACGCGAACACCGGCAAAGGTGACTTAAGACATCAACTAGTATCAGTGCAGTGCTTCTGACCGGAAGGTTCTGAGGTTCGAGACCTGATGCTCGCAGGATTTTCGATAGCAGCTAGATAGCTGGGTCAAATTCAGACGCCGCCTGCAGGAGAAGTATAGCGGTCGGCTGTTCTGATTGGTAGTTTTCCGTTCATAATCAGAGGAATACCGGAGCAGTACCCTAACAAACGGGTGACAGAACGCGCGCGATCTTTCTTTCATCTTCTTCCCTCTTCACTTTTTACTTACATACAGTTACACTTACATGCACTGCAGGCCGAACTTGCCGGAAGACCAGTCGGGAGCTTACCTTATATTCCTGTCGGCTAGCGGGGTTTTCCCCCAACCAGATATCTCCCACCACCAGGGCACAGCCCTAGCCGGGATAAGCTTGAAGTTCCCGACAGGTCTCTGGACATGTGAGATAGTATAGTGCACGTCAGTGTGTTAGTAAGGAGTGAGAATAGGAGAGGGAAGGGCACGGAAAGTTTGCGGCGGTCCGTTGGACTGTTTGATAGGGTAGTGCTCCGGCATTCGCCTGGTGTTGATTGGAGAAACCACGGAAAACTGCCGAACGGTGCAGCCGACCGCTAGAATTCTCCTGCAGACAGCGACTGAATTTGACCTAGTGCAGTGGACTGTTAAATCTCAAACGGACGGCGGACAGTTAACCCCCTAACTGTTAAATCTCTAACGGACGCGGAAGTTTTTAAATCCCTAACGAAAGCCGGACCGTGAAATCCGTAACTGGCGGAGGAGTGTTAAACCTTTAACGGATGCAACCGCTCCGTGCGGCAGCGTTGAGTGCAGTGGAGTGGTGTGCGTATGTGCGCAGTGACGCTGCTGTACCTGTCGTCGGGCGCGCTGACGGGGTGGGCGTCGCCGGCGCTGCCCCGGTTGCGAGCGGCCGAGGGCGGGGGCGTGACGGCGCTGTCGCCGGCGCAGCAGTCGTGGGTGGCGGCGCTGGCGCACCTGGCGCACGCCGCCGCCGCCCTCCCGGCCGCCGCCCTCGCCGACCGCGCCGGCCGCCACCCGGCGCTGCTGCTCGCCGCCGCGCCCTTCCTCGCCGCGTGGGCGCTCACGGCGCTCGCGGGCCTCCTCGCCCCGCCCCCGCCGCCGCACGACCAGGTGAGCAGTCGTTGCTTCGCGCGACAGCGGCTAAGGTCATTAGTCCCGTACGTGTAGTGCATGTTGTTGCGGGAGGTGGCGGTGATCACCCCTCGCTGGATGGTGACATCGTGTGCCCACCTACATTCGGCTCGCCGAGTATTTCCCAACCAGGTATTTCCCACTAACTAGGCACCGCTCCAATCGGGTCAAATTCTACGATCCCGACATGTGTGGTAATGTAGCGTTTGTGTGTAAGTGAGGGAAGAGAATAGAACAAGGAAGAGGAAGGAAAGATCGCAAGCGTTCTGTGGCCCGTTTGTAAGAGTACTGCTCAGGGATTCACCTGGTGTTGATCGGAGAAACCACGGAAAGCTGACGATCAGATCAGCCGACCGCTAGAATTGCTACCGACCGCTAGCTATGTAACTACCGTTGGGTCTCGAATTGTAGGTCTTCCCGGTCAGAGGCACTGCAGTGACTCCTGCAGTCTACCACATAGCATCAATTGATGCTCTGAGGTATCTAAGTCGATAGCACTACGCGCATTTCTCATCTCAAGAAAGGTTCCTCCCACGCCAGAGCTTGAGTCACGGTGCTGACCTACTCATCTGTTTTTCTGTTTTATTGGTGTTTTAAGGTGCATCAACACTTACGGTTGTTCCCTTAGTGTAGTGGGTACAGCTGGCACGTGTGCAGTAGGTAAGTGGTACTGAAGTCCTGTCCCTACGTCCGGAAGAAAATTATCTTGACGTCTTTGGTGGCAGGTCGACAGATGCCGTGTACATCTCCCAAGTTCGCCGGGGTTTTCCTCAATAAAGGATGAAAGGCCACATGACGATGTGGCACCTGCCACCGCCTGGCCAGAAGGAGGAGAATGGGGACTGGATGGGGAAGGAAGAACCGCCCGTAGCCCGTGATTCGCTGTTCCGGCATTCGCGTGGAGAGCAGGCAAACATCCTGTCAGAAGCAGTCGACCAGTCCCGGTGGGACCACGATTTCATTCACGATACACACTTACAGAACATTTTTTTACATTGGCTCTCCTAATCAAACGTAGTCATTGCTAATGGCTTCTGATGCAGATAATGAATATTCACAAAACTAGGAACACTAATAGGTGTAATATCTTGTATTTAAAGAGTTTTATTAAATCATTTATCATTTCGCATGAGAACAGTTAACAATTAACCTCAATAAATACAATTACATAAAAAATGAGGTAATAAATTGTTTAGATGCTTTAATGTGTTTGAATGCCACAATTGGTTTGGCACTATTCGGTCACACCAAAGAAGTACAGCGGCCATCTCTCCGCGGTCCCGACACTGCTCCACTGCTAATGGGCCATGAGTAGATTGAGAAGAGTTGTCGATTCTTATTTTATGTAGTTGAAACAAGACGTTGTTACGAGTATTATAATGATTTTCTACAGCAATTATTTCTGTTCCTTACTAATGTAAGTAAATGAAACACACGAAATAAAATTTTAAATTAATTCAGACATAAATTATTTTCGCGAAAAAAAGGAATATAATGCAAATGAAAGCTTCATAGATATCAAATTCAAATGTTCAAAATTGAACGTTTCTTTCTTGACATATTGAAAAAGAAAATTGGGTCCATTAAAACCCAAATCATTGCTTTTATGTATAAAATGTTATGTCTTAAAACGCATCGTTTGTCATAAGGTATCGAGATTCTTTTGAGAGAACCGAGAGAGATTCATTTGAAAGAAGACTTACCATAACTGTATATTCGAAGCTGTTCCCCCTGTGAATTGTCACTAGCAGCATTTAGAAAAGGATTTATAGGGCATGCACAATACGAAACACCAGGAATAAAGAACGGATGGTAAGTCGCTGGCATTAGATATCGATTAGTCCGTGAGATCTGTGCGTGTTTGTGTGTTGAGCTTTTTTACTCGTACCGTTCATCGTGTTCATGTGACAATACATTTCTTCTTCATGAGTCACATTTATCTTCATATGTCTTACTAACGATGCAGTGGAATTACCAAGCTGCTATATCTCTCCATACGTAAATCGCACTTTTATGCGTAGTGATTTTACTATACCGTGTTTACACACGTATGGCTGTCATTTTCTTATGAGGTCATTGAGTAACGAAATTACTGAGAATATTGTATGTTGGTTCGAAATCAATTTCGCGATGCGTTGAGAAAACTCTTAATAATCACAACGGAAACATTGTCGTTATCAGTCTTCCTACATATACTTCAAAACTATTAAAGTTCTGAAATAGTTATTACCGTCACTAGACCGATATTGAAATGGAATTTTGGAATTGGAATGGAATTTTGAAAAATTTGCATATTTTTTTCTTTAAACCAAACCTTGCATTTAAATAATATTTTATTCTCGTTGCCCACGTTGGGCATTTTATTTGAAATACTCCTTGCATTATTCAACTGCTTACGATATTAGCCTTAATAACTTTCGTTAGGATATGCGTCCATTACTATGTTTCCTACCGATATTAAAAATATAAAAATATAAACCCATAAAACTGAATGAAACGTTGCCATGATTGAATCCAATTCCTTCACTAGAATTTACGATAACTTGCTTTTACATTTTAAAAATAATAATTAGATCTTTCCTCCTCATAGATCACACCCCTACACTTCCTCGACGGTTGAAATAAAATACTTGCTCTAACCATCTCCAGTTCTCACACTGACTGTCAACAGAATTGAGCACGCGAAATGCGCACTCTCACAGTGTTTATATGGTTTTGTAAATATGTAAATAGTGTAGACTAGTTATAACTTACATTTCAACTGTATTTAAAACAAGGCAAGCTTCTGTCAACTTATATAAATACATATAAAACATAATACAAATGATACTATCTAAAGTTAGTGTCGTTTATTGTAACTTTAAGTTATTTTCTATGTCATCCACTGTTTGGAGCTTATGTTTTGACTGCATTATAATCCAATTTTGAAAAATGTGCATATTTTTTTCTTTAAACCAAATGTGTGAAGATGGCTGCGAGGCAGTAGCCGAAACGTCACGATAGCGTTTAATGTAGTTTATTAAAATAATTATGTACAAGTGTTAACAAAATTGAAGAGGAATCGTTTTTATTAAAAAGGATCATGTTGAGTCTTATGAGTCGTTTAATTATGAAAGTGAATAAAATCATACCATAAATACTGAAGAAATAGAAGAAAGAAGGAAAATATTATACAGGAAAGAGAAGGAAACTATCAATAAAAACGGACTGAAAAAAGGCGAAAATGATACTAATAAGTAATGTCAATTGCGATTACCCCGGCATCGTTAACCTTTCTGCAAAATATTTCAATATTTTAATCAACTTCATGACCCATCTGTTACTTTCGTAAATACTGGAGTGCAAGTTACGTTTGAGTTTCAGCTCAACATAAACCTCCTCGGCTCTTTTTAACGTCGAAATGAATAATGGTTTCTTGAAATAAAAACTGTTTTTTAGGCCCCGATCATTTTCATTTTACCAGAATTTGTATTCTGCTTTCTATTTTGTCATCTCTCTGCAATGAAAACATCACCCTGGCCGACATATTGCATTTGGGTTTCGCGTAGCTACGAGACAATCACTCACAGAATCGAAGAATAACTCAGGAGAAGTGAATATTTAGAATCGTCACTCCAGTTATGAAAAATGCTCCTCCGCACGACAATGCTTTATCATTCGCTGTACTATTTGATTTGGATGTATGTTCTGATTCCCGACAGAAGCCTTGTTGCGGCACAAAATAGTATTTTTCCATTTCGATTCGCGTGTTACCGTTAGTTGAAATGTTCTATCACAGCACATTAACATTGTACCCGTCTGCTGTGGAGGGTGTACCTAATTTGTTGACGCACATTCAGCGAAGCATTCTCGAGAAGTATCGGCAATGTTGGGCTCACAAAGGGCGAATATACGCCCTGCATCGTCCATTTCGACAAATCGCGCCCTCGATCGATGCGCGCTCGGTTTCGTGCCGTAATGGCAGAGCGAATTCGCTGCGGAGCAGAAACCGATAAGCGCAGTTACGTGTGGTCGAGAATATATGTGTGAAGTTCGTATGAGAGCGAGTAAGCACATGTGTACTTATACGGTATGCGTGAATATTAGAAGTACACGTATGTGTATTAATACATTTACGTGAGTCTTTATGTTGTTATTTTGATTGTCATTTTGTTATTTCATACCATATTGTACCGATTATTTCTGGGTATCATGTAAAACGAAAGGTAGGGCTTTCAATTGAATTTATATTTTTCTAAATACTTGCATTTAGGTTTCGAGAACCTATTTAGTTCTCATCATCGAACTTTTATTGTGCTCTATTTACGAATTTAACATTTTAAACTAGTGGTGCTAAACAGCACGAACTTCTCCCCCAAGTTTTCACACAAAATTATGCGAAAAGTACTCAAATTATCAAAAGTTGAACAAAACCGTATTTGAAAATATATTTTTAAGAATCATATTTCATTAAGGAAAAAATCGCCATCTTAAATGATTTAGTTGCATTCAGGCTTCGAAAAAATTTGGAACTTTTGCAGTTCGCGGAAAATTAAGGGTTTTAACGAACATGAGACCTGCGCCATTCACTTAAACGTTTTTCGTAGTATCCAACAACAAAGTTAAACAAAAACAGTGGAGCCATTTTTTTTAATGTGGAAAACGTTCAAAGGGCTTCTTGTAAAGTATCCTCAAAAATTAAAATATCGGTTTAAAATTTAAAAGCCCGCGACATCACCCAGGGAATATCAATTTCCGAGAAAATTGTTTGAACGGATTAGCCCATAGCGTTGCTCACAGACGGACAAGCAGTCCGACAGAGACGTTTTGCCGTCATTCGATTTTTCGGTATCAAGGACAAAAAATATGGATTCTGGCTACATTACGCGACAGAGGACTTTCTTTCTAAATTTAGCAACAGGATTTATTCACTTTTTTATTACCAGGGCCCTGCAATAAGATTGGTTTCGCCAAAAATTCGCCGTTTTTTAGCGCAGCATTTCATACGTTTCTCTTTAGTCCGTAAGGAGAAAGTAAAAACATCAAAAAAATATATAAGATCTATGGCGGAAAATGAGATTACATTTACGAAGTGCATACGCGATGTAGTAGGTGTACGAATGTTTGAGATTGTGTACAGATCACATACATACGAGTACTCTTGGTTAAAAGTATTTTCATAAAATTTAAATGTTGGCCAAGAGAAAAAAGAGCTAGTGTAATAAATATTGCCGAAATATTGCTGAAAGCTTGTGGATAATATTCGCGTACATCGTACTTATACGATACATACGAAACTCGCGCGAGTAATAAGTGAATAAAATACATATAGTTTTATTACATTGGCTGCTCGGAGTGTGAAACCTTGTATTACTGCAATGTTATTAACATGGAACTTCTAGTAAACTACTTCCAGGAAATAACTTTTAGGAAAAAATGTTTCTGTTATTTTACTGTTTTAAATATGTATCCAAAAGTAAATAATAATAATAATAATAATAATAATAATAATAATAATTATAATATGTTTTAAACGTATAGTCATTGTGACAAAATATAATACTTATTAAAATATAATTTTGGAAGCTAAAAGATAAACAAGAATGTAATGGACCATTATCACCACCTGTATCTTCTAAATAATAGATACTGAATTGTAATTATAAGAGAATTATAGTAGAATTATAGAAGAAATAAATGTTATACATTCATGTCAAGTCAACGTTTAAACACTTGCATGCTCAATTCGACTCGCACGATCTCAGCAGCTCTATAATTTCAAACGGTAGCCTCGGAGACGTTTAGAGGAATTTAATTTGCAAACACCGCCTCGTTCCTTTAGCCTCGAACGGCAAGAGTAAATCCGGGCGTATGCTTTTCTAATAGCGGGGCACGCGCTTTCGACGGGAGACTCCCCGCCCGCACTCGCCCCCTCGCTCTAAAGAAGCTCGGAAATAGAATTCGTAATAACTTAATCCGAGCATCGAGCAGCGTAATCCGCAAATAGCGCCGCTCCCGCTCCCGCCCCCACCCCAATCCCCACCCCGTGAGACGAAATTGAGACGCGCGCCGCGCGCAATCTGGCGGGTGCATCTCGCGCACGCGAGGGCGCCCCGCGGCACGAAAGCAAACCCCGCGCACGCGCACGCCCGCACGGCTGCACGGCTGCACGCCGCGCGCACGCGAAACGCTCGCGGTCCCCGTCGGCGACGACACGAGGGCCAAGAAGTCTCAGTCGACTACAATACACAATCGACTCCGGGTAAAGTGAACTTAGTTCACTATATCAGAGATTCACTACACCCGATGATTTCGTAATTAAACAGAATTTCTCTACAATTATTGAATTTTTAAATATAGAGATAAAGCAAAATATATTAACAGAACGAACTGATAATTTTAATATCTTTATTTGTCATTTAAAAAAATATTTTTAATTGTTTGTTTCGTACAAGTTTTCATTAGTAATTTCTCTAGATCCTTCTTCAGAGTTCGTGTTCGCTACGTACTCGATTCTGCATTGTACACTGTGTCTAATTGTAATGCACTCTGGACTCCCTTCAATACCCGTTGCACTGTTGGAAGTCCCACTCATCGAAGGCTCTTTTACTCGCGTAATAGCAAGCGAGATCCTTTTGGTAGCGGAATGGCGCTAATGACTAATGAAACTGAACGGTTTTCCGAGGGTGGGGGGAACTGAACGGGTATCGCCAGGTTGTGGGGCTGTGGCAGTCGCGAGCTTCCTGGCGCCTACGTAGAACTCAACGAACGTGCTCCCGCGGAATATCTAGTTACATCAAGCTTGAAATTGAAGCAAGACATTTCGTCTCCGCCGCCAGTTGTAGCCCACGCAGGACACGGCCTTTGTTTCGCAGTGAAACTGAGAGGCATGAGGTCATCAGTAAAGGAGCGGTTCTCATTCCGAGGTCCTCTACCTTTACCTCACCTCTTCTTCGATTATGACCTTTGACGGATATTTTTTGGAGCTGCATAATGCTGGACTTTGTGGCACGGAGACGATAAATTCTTTTTCATGAGGGAATTAATTTCCAGAGTGTATTTCCTACAACGACGTTCCTAGGTTGGGGTTCCAGTTTGAGGTTCACTATAATCGAATCTTCTTATACTTATTTGTAATATAAGTGGAACGGACCAGCGACTTAGGCTCCCTATATCCGAGTTCACTATTAACCGAAGTTGACTGTAGTTTCTTCTCCATGCTCTTCTCCTCTCTGTCCTTGCTCCTCTCCTTCATTTCCCCCTGATCTTTTTCTGTCCTTTATTTTTCTTATTGCTGTCCTTTATATTATTTTTCCACCTCCTATTGGTTTCTTTTTCAGTATTTCTTTTCTTACTTTTTATAACTTCTATTTATTCTTAACTATCCTTTCTCGGCTTAAGATTTATCCAGCGCCAAGGGAGGCGCCGACAATTTATTAGCAACCAGTATAGACATAGTGCGAGGCTACTGCTCGTCTCCTACCGTGATAAAGCAATATTATGCCATGATTAAAATAAATAATCGAAATGGGTAACATTAAATTAAATATATTATTTTTAAGAGGTTTGTTAGAAAAAACAATTAGTACATGCCTCATAAAGTTTATACTAAGTAACATACATGATAATTACGTTAAAAAAGTTAAGGTGATACTTTTCATATTTATTTACAGTTAATTTCAAGAAATATATTTTTACAAAATGTTCGTTACATTATTTAACCAAGTGTTTGATTTTGAAACATAGAATGCAAGGCAAAAATTAGACTTCAAAATCTTAATATTTAAATTTGAATTCCTTAGCGTGAGATTGCCATCCTTTCATTTTTCTCTTCCCGTTAGACTGACTTTGCATTTCCTTCGGCAGATTCTACACTTTTGTTTCTGCTAATCACTACGGGTAATGCTTACACAGAGCTTTGAAGGGGCCACAACAGACAGCAGCAGCAGCAGCAATAATAATAATAATAATAATAATAATAATAATAATAATAATAATAATAATAATAATAATAATAATAATAATTTGCATTAGTATTACCTTAATGGTTTATTTTCAAATATAGAAAAGTAAAAATGTATGACTATATCACAGAGCTTTTCACTTAGGAACTGGCTCCATCTCACTTGGACATTCAAAATGTAATTGTGAAATGTAGAATTGTGGAGACTGTAAGAGGGATGAAATTCTCCTCTAATTTATCTAAAAAAAGAAATCAGTTATCTAAAAAAGTTGACTCAGAAACACGGTATTCACGCCCCTTATAAGTTTATAACTACGTGAAGATCGCGAGATTGAAAGAAAAAGTGGGATGACGAGAATATGTAGAAAATATTTCATTTGAACCTAAAGTCAAAAAATATGTATTATCAGAATGAAAATTTCAGAATATGAAATGAAGCGAAATTTGTTTACAAATATTTAGAAGCTCTCATTACGTATTATGCATTTTAGCTCCCAACAATTGAAAGAAAAGAACATAAAATCAACGTCATACCTTAAGAGAGCAAAATTCGGAGTCACGAGCCACCAATTTGATTATTTAGAAAGCCAACGTTAGCCTCTTTCGCTTCAATGGCATGTTTTACTGGGGTCAGTTGTATGATAGGAGGTTGGAGGGTTCGTTTTGATGCTAATTTCAGCCACATCGAATTGGAGGGGGGTAAGGACGGTGAGTAACGAAGCTCTGGTCACGGATTGTCTCGTGACGTCACGAAATCGGTGAGTGAAAGTAAAGAGCCAGACACCGAAAGAGAATGAGAGCATACTACGAGGTTAGGTGTAGAAGTTATGACAACTACTTTTTTTTTACAGAAATATTAGGGGATCAGATAATATTATTAGTCGCGTGAAAAAAATTAAGGTACTAGTGTCTGTACACAACAACAGATAGTTCTCTGAGTATCAATTTGCACAGAGAGCAATGTGAAATCAGTTGTCTGACTACCGCCGTGAGAGATGAATATAACCCTTTTTGGGGAAATCTCCTACGTCAAGCCAGCCGTCCGAATTGGGTGGAAGCTACGGAGAATAAAGCCCTTCCATACCGGACAGTCGCGAGATAGCCATGAGAGTTTAAGCGAAGACCCGTAGCAACCTGTGATCAGCAACTCACGGGAAGACTTACGAGTGTGCGTTTCTCGATGCTACTTACGCCCTTTGACTCCAATAGCGTCCAACGTCTGCCTCAGTTCCGCAGGTGCTCGATTACCGCACGTGCCACATCGGTACACTAACTCGCAGGTCGCCCCTTCGGTATTCGCAACAGTTTACACTAAGTTCTTGTGACACTCTAACGCATTTCTTCCGTGGAGAACGGCTGCCTTGAAGTAGGAGCGTTGCTCGAAGCGTTACATTCATCTCGTTCAGCGGTAGCCAGAGAGCTGACTTTATATTGCTTTCTGTGCTAATAGCTACTCAAAGAACCGACTGTTGAAGCGAATACACACTAGTACTGCATTTCTTTCACGCGACAAATTTAATTATGTGATCCGATAATATTTCTTTTAGAACAAAGAATACTTGCCATGACTTCTACACCTATCCTCGCAGTATCCGGTAATTCTCAAGTTCTTGTTTCTCGTTCTTTGCTTACATTCACGGATTTCTTGCCACCACGAGACAAACCGAGACCAGAGCTGCTTTAAGGGACAACTCCCAACATTCGTGGATGCTAGCCATGAGAGTTTAAGCGAAGACCCGTAGCAACCTGTGATCAGCAACTCACGGGAAGACTTACGAGTGTGCGTTTCTCGATGCTACTTACGCCCTTTGACTCCAATAGCGTCCAACGTCTGCCTCAGTTCCGCAGGTGCTCGATTACCGCACGTGCCACATCGGTACACTAACTCGCAGGTCGCCCCTTCGGTATTCGCAACAGTTTACACTAAGTTCTTGTGACACTCTAACGCATTTCTTCCGTGGAGAACGGCTGCCTTGAAGTAGGAGCGTTGCTCGAAGCGTTACATTCATCTCGTTCAGCGGTAGCCAGAGAGCTGACTTTATATTGCTTTCTGTGCTAATAGCTACTCAAAGAACCGACTGTTGAAGCGAATACACACTAGTACTGCATTTCTTTCACGCGACAAATTTAATTATGTGATCCGATAATATTTCTTTTAGAACAAAGAATACTTGCCATGACTTCTACACCTATCCTCGCAGTATCCGGTAATTCTCAAGTTCTTGTTTCTCGTTCTTTGCTTACATTCACGGATTTCTTGCCACCACGAGACAAACCGAGACCAGAGCTGCTTTAAGGGACAACTCCCAACATTCCCATCACTTTCGCATTCCACAGTAAGCGTCGTTTGATGACTAGCGCTTCTTTTCATCTCGACGCCGTCTGCGACTGCTGTTGCAACCGACTCGTGCCACCGTCGATCCTGACGCCTTCCGCGTCCGTCGCCGGAGCTGTGGCCGCAGCGTGCGTCACTCTCTCCCCGGGTCGCCTCGCGCCCGCGCACCCTCTGGGCCACTTCGCCGCGGAGCGTCCTGCGCGCGGCGCGCGGCGCCGCCTCGCTTTCTATTTTCGCATCGCGCGCTTGTTTGTTTTACGTGAAACGCGCGAGGTTACAGCGCGATCCTTCGCCGAACGCCGCCGCCGAACGGACAGACGGGTTTGGGCGCGGATTCGGAATATTGTCACCTTTCTTTATAAAACACGTGCGTGCCGCTTGCCTCGGTTTTTTATTGTGTAAATAGCCTTGGAGATATATTTCAAGTCTTTGTTTCCCTGTTAGTTGTAGCATAGTCATCAACATTTTATCAGTCTTGTTTTTCATTACCCGAGGCATTTTCGCAATGCATTGTCCTCTGGATGGTGGCTGGAGGCTGCCAACTCTAGGTTTCCCATCTAGACTAATTTTCTGCAAGGGTTTCTTCCCACACACTGGTTAACGTTCAGGCCTATAGGGACCAGACGTCTCTGAAGGATGAATTCAGTAAGGATCTCTTCCGCCTTCATCTACGTTGGCATGGTTTCCTTTTTTATAGTCGTTGGATTCTATCTTCACTTTTCTAGTAGTAGGGTTGTGTCAAGGACTATCATAGGATGGGAAGGAGGATTCCCACGATTCTCAGTCCACCTGTCAGTAACCGCGGGTTCAGAGTAGATCTTGCAAAGAATTATTGAACTTGAGGTTAATGGTTCACTGCTCACTTGCAGGGACACTTGCAGGAAAATCGGTGTTACCATATCCTTATCCCACTTTCCAAAGGAAAATTATACATCTCAAATGAGGCGTTGACGGTCGTGTACTGATAACAAACTTGATTTTATTGGTCGACTATGACGTAAAAATGATCATTTAGATCTTTAAAGAGGTACAAAGTGGTTTTCACATTTCCTTTCACAATGCGATAACATTTAACGGTATGTGATATTGGATTCGACAAATCAAGTAAAGAACAGTAGACTGGGCAGCCGTCCATACAATTCAGATCGTTTATCTTATGTTGTTGCTATTTCAGGCTTGATCCAAATTTTTTCACGAGAAATTATTTTATTAAAATACAATTCTTAAATTTATTGCATTTAGATTATTTATCTGTCTTCTGTTCAACAAATATGAAGGGAGGAGATAAAAATGTCACTGGTTCAATAACTTAGCAGAACATCAGATTAATATATTATGCCAAATTTCAATATTGGGCATTTATTTATTAGTCTTTTAATCCTTTAAAATACCGACGAGAAATAAATTAAGTTTCACTCAAGTTTCGTTCTTTATTTTTTCCGGAATTACTTCGGCTGCTTTGGTTCGAAACGCACCTCATTCATAATTTAACGACACAAATTTTCAGAAGATTAATCAGAAACCGGCGGGCAATGAAAGAAAACACGGTCCTTTTTGACCAATTACACAATACGTAGAATATGTAAATAATGAAAATTAGCTCGCAAACTGCACAAAGGATTTCATTAAAAATAGTTATTTCGTTCGAATTTGCCATTTAAATTTTAAAAGATACATTTAATAATACAACCTCTATGATTTTTTTAACTCACCGTGCGCAAAACGTGGATGCTAGTGCTAGTTTTCCGTGTGCAAAACAGCATTTTTAGCGAATCATCGCAAAGAGTGAGCAAAACATCTAACGATTCCCAATTGCTTTTCGCCTCGACGTTTTCGTTTAATATTTACAAACAATAGTGTTTCGTTACTGGAACCCACTTACTTTTGTACAAAAAAGGTATTTCTAGTTATCTGATATTCAATTTATATTAGCAAAATACCCGTCGTTGCTCGAGTTTTTTTTCTTATTCAATCCTTGTGAAAAAGAAAACGTCTCCTTGGCTCTCTCCATCTGTCTCTCTCTGTGTCCCTCCGTCTGTTCCTGTCTGTTTTTATCTCTGACTTTGTCTCTCTGTCCCTCTCTGTCTCTATCTCTGTGTTTCCGTCTGTCTCTCTCGTTCCCTTTCTCTCTCGTTCCCTTTCTCTCTCGTTCCCTTTCTCTCTCGTTCCCTTTCTCTCTCGTTCCCTTTCTCTCTCGTTCCCTTTCTCTCTCGTTCCCTTTCTCTCTCGTTCCCTTTCTCTCTCGTTCCCTTTCTCTCTCGTTCCCTTTCTCTCTCGTTCCCTTTCTCTCTCGTTCCCTTTCTCTCTCGTTCCCTTTCTCTCTCGTTGCCTTTCTCTCTCGTTGCCTTTCTCTCTCGTTGCCTTTCTCTCGCTCCCTTTCTCTCGCTCTGCCTATGTCTGTACCTGCCTCAGTCTCTTTCTCTCTGTCTCTGAGACTGCCTCTCAGTCTCTCACTGCCTCTCAGTCTCTCACTGCCTCTCAGTCTCTCACTGCCTCTCAGTCTCTCACTGCCTCTCAGTCTCTCACTGCCTCTCAGTCTCTCACTGCCTCTCAGTCTCTCACTGCCTCTCAGTCTCTCACTGCCTCTCAGTCTCTCACTGCCTCTCAGTCTCTCACTGCCTCTCAGTCTCTCACTGCCTCTCAGTCTCTCACTGCCTCTCTCACTGCCTCTCAGTCTCTCACTGCCTCTCAGTCTCTCACTGCCTCTCAGTCTCTCACTGCCTCTCAGTCTCTCACTGCCTCTCAGACTCTCACTGCCTCTCAGACTCTCACTGCCTCTCAGTCTCTCACTGCCTCTCAGACTCTCACTGCCTCTCAGACTCTCACTGCCTCTCAGACTCTCACTGCCTCTCAGACTCTCACTGCCTCTCAGACTCTCACTGCCTCTCAGACTCTCTCCCTCTCCGCCTCTGTCCGTCTCTTTCACCGTATCTCTGTCCCTGTCCCTCTGCTTCAGACTCTCTTTCTTTCGTTCTTTCTTTTTCTCTTTCTCTGCACCTCTGTACGCCTGTCTCTTTCTCTGTCTCTCTTTTTAATTGATTTTGTGGCTATTTGGTGCTGCGACGATGAAATGAAAATATGCCTATCGAATAAACTCCGACGACCCTCGGCGTTAAACGCCAGAATTTCTGACGTCCGCCGCTCGCGAAACCTTCACCTCCGACGCGACGCGTGTTTCGAGGGAGGACTCGCGCTCGCTGTGCAAATTGTGGGCAGTCGAGCGCATGCGGCCCGGCCCTGCCCGGCCCCGCCCCCCCTCTTCCGTTCGGGCTCTCCCGCCGCGCTCACCGAAGTGCGGAGGCGGTTTGCGCAAACTCTCTTCGCGCCATTCAATTTACCTTCCGCATCTGCCAGGCGCCGCGCCCACCCGATCCCTCCCCCTCCCTTCTCCCCGCCCCTCGTATGCCCCCCCCAAACACCCCTCTGATCGAGAACTCGGGAGGCACTGCGGTCGGCCCAGGGGTCTGGAACTGCGGAAGGAAGGATCCAGAGGAGACGGGGGAGAAATGAGGCACGACGAACGCCTCTTGGTTCACGCAGTGCGTAGTGCTCGGAATCTCGCGGCTTGACTAGAACGAAACAACGTCCTGTAGGTATCCATTTTTCTGAAATGGTGTTATCTTACATTGATCGGTGTAAAAGAAGCAAAACTGTTTCAGTGTAGTGCAATATACTAAAAAAATTACTGGGTTTGAATTAAGAGGAATGCAATAAACCCCATTGACTGAATAAACCAAACTGACTTTATTTATTTGAAGTGTGTCTTTTGAATCCATTTTTTTAGTGCATATCAAAATCAATGTATATAAATAATAGATCAATAAGTGATCCTTTTTTGCCAATCAAAGAGTTTATCCTGTGCGAAAACATGAAAAGAGTTCACCTATATATACGGGCTAACTTCTGATTTATGTTAATGACATGCTTAGTTGTAAAAATTAACTACTCTGAAACTTTTTTTCATTTTACTAAAAACAAAAACTTGATCTAGATGATTAATTTTTCTTGTACACCAATGATTCTGATCATTTCGACGGGACACTCCTGATATATTACTGAATATATGTTTTGGAAACTTCAGGATACTGATATTTTAATTATTTATTTACTTATTTATTTATTTTGGTTGCGAATAAAAATAGGCAGTTCAAAATGTTGATTTCTTTTATTTTTACTAACATTTACGGAACGTATAATGTCCTGTGGTACTGAGTTTTCGTTTCGACGCACGATTCCACGTAAAATGTGCCATCCCAACGAATGAGTGGTACTTACATAGTTGCTCTCTCATCAACTGTAATCGTTCCAGACTTCGTTATTTTCTTCCGTCGTTCCATTAGCGGGGTTTTAGCAGATTCCTGAAGAAATAATTTTCCATAAGAAGAAAGTTCTTTGTCGCAATGAGAGAGGTTATCTATTTCCGTAAGGGCAAACAAATATTTGTAATCAAAGAGAAAGCAAACCTATAGCGCATTGTATTTCCTAAAACGCAGTCAATTCTCGAATGAGTAATCAAGAGGTACTAATTAAATAAGAATTTCACTTCCAAAACTGCCGTATTTCATTACTAACTCTCACTTCGTTTTGAGAAAAGTATTGCTGTTTTCCAATGATTCTATCTCGTTTGTTATTTTTGTTGTCATTCAAAATAGTAACCTTTCTTCCGTTACGCCGACGATTACTATCTACGTATTTGGTTCCTATGCACATACGACATAAATCCATACGTATTCTTTACCCCTGACACCCGGAACGTTGAATTTTTCTCACATTAATTCCAAATTAAGCCGGAAGTTCCACGTCTGCTCCGTCTTTTCACATGTGCAGCAACAGAAATTGTAACATGTAGGCTTTAGTTCTAAATTTTGTTTTTATAGTATCATGACACATTTAAAGCCTCAAGTTGAATAACACCAGTAGAAGATATTGTTGGTGCTTGGTCACAAGGCACGTTAAATAACCTTCAGTTTATTTACAGGAGATGCTTTCTACAGATCAATAATTGTGCTACTTCAAATTCTACTAAGGCGAAAAAAAAGTGGTTGTTTGTGTGAAATAAGAAATGTGTTCTCAGGTGGAGAATGTTTGTGTTGGTATTTACTTTTTAAGAAAGTGTGAATTAAGTGTTTGATATCACATTCCACCTCAATCAATCCTTGTTGGGGAATATTGTGATATTTTATCTTAGAATCAATCATCGAATGTTGAAGGTTTATGTCGGTAAAGACACCATCGCGTACCTTGGATTACAAAAATTACGTATAATATGCATAACTGATCATAGGTAAATAATGTATCAATTTCGTTGTTTTGTTTTAAATCAGTTTGCCATTAAGTAAAACTAGAACATAATTTTTAATGCCTTTAATCTAGATAAAAAAAAGTTGAAGTTGTAACTATTGTCCTTAATTCATGAATTTTAGTAAAAGAAACTGGCAGAATATCAAAACTTAAATTTGGTACACTCTTAGATTATTATGCTCTCCACATTTTTGATGCAGCCATGAATGGTTGGGATGCAACGCCGTTACAAAACAAAGTTATGAGATCAAGATAGGTTTGACAGATTAAAAAATTAAATTAGAAAATATAAAATGAATAGCTATAATAAATTCAATGTGTAAAAAATTTCAGTCATTGATTGCTGTTGCGAATTACCTATGTAAATACTTTTAGATGGATGAGCTTGTTTCTGAAATTTTTACCGATCTGGAGCAGCAAGCAGACGCAATATTTGATGGTCGCATTTTATAATCCAATCTTAAACACGAATATTTTGACTGTTCATTGAATTTGTAAAGATTTTAGAAACCGTCTTATTTTTCATTCAAGGTGCAGGCATGTCCAATGTCAGTCCGTGTTTGTATGGGCCTAGGTTCAAAACCATCTAGTTCCATGATCTATTTTATATACGATTATATATTTTTGTTAAATTTTTTATCTGCCTTTTCGTATATTATGAAAACTATGTTGAATAGAAGTTATCTAAGATAAAATGCGTACAACATAAAAGGGGATTTGGTTAATATGAGAAAGTAATCCAAGATACACAAACTTCGTCAGGTAGAAAGAGACATATTCCGAACCTCTAGCGAGGCAAAAAAGAAGTAAATGGAAGAAAAAAGGAGATTGCTAAAGTTCTCTTATTTCATCACTAATCCCACTTCAACCATTGCTTCATTAATTCACCCATCCCTCACCTCCCCTGTGTTATTTTTATACCGCTGCGTTGCTTGGGACGTCACTTCGCTCACCAATCACCACTGCAATCGCCCTCCCAGACCCCGTCACCATCACCGCCACTGTCGCTGTCGCCGTCGCCGTCGCCGTCGCCGTCGCCGTCGCCGTCGCCGTCGCCGTCGCCGTCGCCGTCGTTGCCGCCGCCACAGCAGCAGCATCTGCCGGCGGCGTTGCGCTCCACGTTCATTGCTGCGTTAATTAGTTCAAGTGCATTAATTGAGCAATTAACGATTTGTGACCGTGAAGACCCTCTCACCCGGATGACGACTTCCAATTAGAGGCGAGCTGTCGTGCTGGCAGCGCCGGCTTCTCGCGTAGAAGCGGCGGCGGCGGCGACGGCGGCGGCGGCGGCGGCAGTGGCAGCGCCAGCTCCGTCACAGTGGGCCAAAAGCCCGAACAACATCACAACAAAGCGCGCACCTCCTAAGTTGGACACAGCAAACTTCTTGAAGAGAGAAATAACGTATTCCCTTTTTACTTCCTCGTTGCGGAGTAGAGAGAGAATTACGTAATGCCGCGCGAAAAAAACAGCGAATTTTTCGGCAGAAAAAACTCTTATTACAGGGCCCTGGTAAAGAGAAACTCGATAAATTCAGTGGATAAATTTAGAAAAAAATCTATTACGTTGTGTAGTCACAATCCATGTTTTGTCAGTCCTTGATATCGAAAAACCGATTGATGTCAAAACATCCGTCAGTCCGAGCGTCTGTCTGTGAACAACTTTAGCGGGTAAACCGTTCTGCCGATTTTTTCCAAAATTGATATTGCCCAATCGATTTGACTGATGTCGCAGCCCCTTGAAATTGAAATTGATATTTTTATTTTGTGAGTACTTTACATGAAGCCCTGCTATATTTTTCAAATTTTCAATAAAATGGCTACATCGTTTTTGATTAAATTTGCGTGTTCCATAGTGTGAAGGACGTTTAAAAGAATGTGGAAGGTTTCATTTTCGTTGAAAACCCTGATTTTTGCCAATCGTAACAATTTCAATTTTTTGAGTCTTTCTACAACTAAAATATTAAAGATAATAATTTTTTCCCTTAATGAAATCAGCTCTCGAAAGAAAATTTTTTATTTTCTCGAGCTTAAGAAGGAAGAGTAAGTTATGTAATTATGCGAGAAAAAACGGGGAATTTTTGGCAGAAACACTATTGAACAAATTCAAAATTTGTTCGGCATCTTCCTGCAACGTCAATTACGAAACATTTTTTTGTTAAAGAAATGAGTTCATCGAAATCAGATCTTCAAATAAGGTCATGTTCAATTTTTATCATTTTCTTTGAAACATTATTTTCTTAAAATATCGCAGAACATTTTTTGATTACTTTGAAATCTTAGATAACACAAAGAACGCTTAAGAGAATGATGCAGGTGTCATGTTCTCAGAAATGCCTGATTTTGCGAAAATTAAAAAAAAATATTTTTAATACGTGAATAATTGTTTTTCCTCGCATGTTTTATACATTCATCAAATACGGCTTTATTGTTCGATGGGGTAGAAACTTCATAAAAAATCATTTCAACCTCTTCAGTTCACCAATACAATAAGAAATACGAACGCCTATTATGTAATTATTAACTACTTGAAAAGTATGTAAAAAATACATTCGTGTAATTTGTGAAATGTCAAAAGAATACATCAAAGTGGCGTTTGTGTCACATTATTCAGTGTAATTGGCCTTATCAGTGCAACGAGGTTAAATAAATAATTTGGAGACCCTTTTGAAAAAATTATACTTTTATTATTGCCCTCCTTTCAGTGAAAATTTCTAAATACGATTAATATTTTGACAAAAATGTACTTGATATTCACCATAGAACTAATTGTAAAGAACAAATTTTGTTCCAAGAAGACATATCATATTCAAATATGTAGTAGTACGCTTAGCGCGCTGACTTCGCAATTTGGAGGTCCGGGTTCGATTCCCGGGCCGGCCATCCTGACCGGGATTTTCGTGGCTTTCCTCGGTCATAAGGCGAATGCTGGGATGGTGCAAAAAGTCCACGATCACCTTTGACCAATATCCTATCACCTCCTAATCCATTGACAATAATAATAATTATTATTATTACGTGAATAATAATAATTATTATATAATAATAATTAATAAATAATTATAAATAGTTATATAAATTTAATATAAATTTATATAAATAATTAATAAATTATTATTATTATTATTATTATTATTATTATTCACAGCGTGGACAAAGTTGCTCGTGTCCGTGGTCTACCACACGTGTCCCCTGGGTAACGCTAAATGGGCAACAGTAATTCGCCATTTACGCGCTTGGTCATTGTGGGCGTGCGGATCACAAGCTGAGGGGAGAGCCTTCGCGTCTATACTGGTCACGGCGCGTCACCACACCAACATGCCAAGGATGGGCGTTGGATAAAAAAAAGTAGTACGAGGGGGTAGAAAGAGTGTCATATTTGGACAATTTTAGAAAATCCAGAGTTAAGGGAGACAATTGAACGTGTGCCATATTTATGTGATTTGACTATATCCTAAAAAACCTATCTAACAAAATTGGAGCCTTAATGGGAATTTTTTAAAAATTCTTTTAAGAATAGCAGGGTTTTGGTTGGGGCTAATCGACCGGAAAGTATTATCTATTTAGCTGTTTTTTTTACAGCCGCGGCCGTTTTCCGCAACCCAATTTCCATGCCTCTTTATCCCATAGGTCGTTTTCCTCCATTTCTCTTTTTTCCATGGCTTTAGTTATTACCATGTTCCATGTTCTTCTCGGTCATCCCCTAAATCTTCGATTTAGTATGCATTCCAAAGGTTTTGTGGAAGTCTATCCTATTTCAATCTTCTCATATGTCCATACCATTTTAGTTGTTTCATTTCGATTGTCTAGTTCAAGGTTGTTTGCACATTCATTATGTTTCTTATTACGTCATTTCTTATTTTGTCTAACAGAGAAAGTTTACAACATCATCGCCAGAACATAATTTCTGTTGCTTTAAGGTTGTCTTTCATATTTTTTGTTAGTGTCCAGACTTCTGCCTCAGGGAGTGTGGTACTCTCTATGAAGGAGCTATATATGCGTTTCTTTGTCTTAACTGAAATAGTCATCACTGAATTCAACTGTCTTGTGGCTATTTTTCCTCTAATATTTTTACTTTTGTGTTCGTCTCTACCATCTGCTGTTAATATGTTTCCCAATTACTTATATTGTGTATTATTTCAATTATTCCTATACTAGTCCCTAAATCATGGGGCGTACCTCCTACCACTATATACCATACCTCCCACACCATCTTTACATACTTTTTTGAAAATTGAATCTTTTGGGCCAATTTCCATATTTCAGGCATTTTAACTCCTTACCTCTTGAGGAGCATTAACTTTGAAAAATAATCTTGGGAATTTGTAGGTGCCAGTGTTGTTTACGGGCCGAGGCACAGAGAGACGGACGTTCTGAAAAAATGATCCCTTTTTTCGGCATAAAGGGACCCCAGAAGCTGTATTTCCTTCGACGTGTTCCTATCAAATTTCCGTAACATTACGTAACATTCTCTATAATACGTATATTACTCTGTGTATATGTATACAAGGAAGCAAAAATCTGCTAACCTTTCGTGTGTACTAAATAGCCTGAGAATTGCAATACATTAAAAATATTTGTTCGGTAGCATTACATGAAATTTGCGGACTGATTTTATTCTGGAGTGTGTTTGTAATTCGGTGGATAGTGTCTTATACTCAATGTACAGATGATTCAAAATTGGGTTTGGACATTTGAAAGGGGGCTGCAATCACGACAAGTCGTGATTCGCACGGTGAGACTACTGCCGGTGTTTTTCTGCCAGATCAGCGCTACGAAGCAGAAACAGACCGCACCACGGTGACCCCAAGTGACCCCAAGCCGTCTCTCACCATTACATAAATCCTTCCGCATTTTATCGTGCACTTGGCACCTTAGGAGCATTACGTTTTACCTTATGCACACATTAGGAAGCTGAAACAAAATTTTGGCATAATAATATGGGCAATGTTTCGTATTGTAAAGCAATATTGTATACGCCTCTGATTCTTCGTATTGTGAGAAGGATTTTCATTTTTGAAGGAAAGGCTTCCTCATGAATAAGAAGTAATTTTCAATCCTGAATGTAACTCTGATAATGGAAAAAACATTTAGAGAGTGGGGAATGTTTAGTTCAATTCGATCATTAATAGCACAAGTTTTATCGAAAAATTAAAAATTCAACTTTATGGTTCAGTGCAATGCTATTTTTCATATTTCATGTGGAATAATTAATCTACGTAGCATTGTCTGTGTTTCGAATTTCACAACGTAATAATGGAACAATCCCTGTTACTGTAATGGGTTGTAATGTTTTAATCCATTCTAAGTGGAGACATTCAATATTAGGCCACGCGCAATCCTTCCTTATAAAATCTGCTCCCACAATTTTGTAAATTAATATTCGGTAACAAATCGACGGGACTGCCTCGGGATTCAAATCACTGCGGTGAAAAAAACTGGGGTTTAAGACCCGCATCGACATTCGCAAATGCGGGGCTACTCGAGTGCAAATGCTAGGGCAGACTTCTCGCGGTGGCCCGCTGCGGTTGCTCAAGTGCCACTCGCCTTTCACTAGACTAGGGCCAATCGCGCCCTAGCGCTACGCTTCCCTGCCCTTCTCTTCAGCAGGCTGGTTCAAGGCCTATACGCAAGAATTGGGCTAACTGTCCCAATCCTGCAGTGGCCCGCGTGCATCTACCCTTTGAAAAGCCTAAAGCCGAGCGCCTTAGTGCCACCCTTCCAGGGGGGCCATACCAGTGGGCCACGTCGGAACCTGCAGATAAGTTCACGCCACGCGTGCCCTCCACTTGATCAGCATACGGTGCTGCGCACACAGTCAGATCTCTCTCGTAAAACATTATTAGGTCCTTATTCTTTATCGAGCCCCTCGTGAAGGATTCGACTCTACCGTGAAAACACAGAATGGCTCACGAACGAAATGGCGTCTTGTTTAATGGCATACGTTTACACTCCGGATGTCTCTGTGCTGCTCGCCTCCGAAGTAGCAACGATGCTCCGGCGTTCGGCTTCCACAGCCAATATAAAACTACCCTGACTCCGCGCAACGCACGATTCCCAACGTACTTTATGCCTTCTTTGTTTCCGAACAGTTCGTAAGAAAAGAAAAAGAACATTATAGATATTAAGTTCAGAATTTAATATAGAAATTGATTTACAATGGAGATATCGTTGAGGTATTTATTCATCAATTGCTTCTAAAACCGTCTGAAAACAAATCTTTAAAGCCTCTTATTAATCAAATGTCTCCACACATTATTCATACTCAAACTATTATCCATAGCATGCTTATTCTCATATCTATTTATTTTAATGAGGTATTGTGAGTTTGAATACATTTTAAACCAGACTATTCAGTGAAAGAAACCAAAATCGCAAGTAATTATAATAGGCCATTGAGACCAAATTAAACCCAAACTTTAAATATTAATTTTCGAACAATTGAATGGATTCGTTATCATTAGACCTCAGGTTCTAGCATCATTTTCTTTTTCCGATTTCGCCGCGTCGTGAGACGATCATTGAATGGGGGGGGGTAAGTTATAATATGCTATATATTTTCTTACTAGTCTATATGCATATTGTTAGTTGTATCTTCGTATGTTCAATGCGTGCAATTTGCCCACTGTGCGGCGTGCGGTAGTCGGGCGGCGGGGGGGGGGGGGGGGGGGGGCGGACGAGTCTTCTGCAGCCAACTTCCAGGGTCTGCGTGTCGCGCCCAGAGGTGACTACTGTCAGTACTTTTCGGGAGCGGCGGAGAGGAGGTGGTGAGAAGGGGCGTCGATGGGCGGGGGTAGAAGATGGGAGGGCAGGGGAAGGGGAAGGCGACGGCGGAGGCGGTGAGGAGCCGTCAGAAACGCAGGAAGCGAGGGCAACGGTAAATTGACGCGTACAGAACTTTGCCGCCTGAGGGTACAGGCAGTAATTGCTGGCCCAGTTCTGGTTATAAGCGACTTCTAAAAAGGAACGCAGTTTCCAAGTGTACCAAAGAGAACATACTACATAAGTTACCTGGAAGGGTTTTGTTTGAAACTTTTTTGGTGTGAGTTCCACAAACATGTTCCAAACACGACAAAACATTTAATATACTATTTCAGAAGTTCAATAATATTTTGTTTGCAAAGATTATCAAATGAAGAAAGATTTATTAATATATTTCTGGAATTACCATATTCCCATCTATGTTCACTGATAAAATATTAGTACTACTGGAACAAGCGATCAATACTGTTTCGGTGTTTTGTAAAATAAGACATGTATTTCTCAACCGAACGATGTAATATAGCACAAACTAATCGTCAAAGAGTCTCGTTCGTCAGCCAGAGAAAACAAAGATTGTGGATAATAAATAATAATAATAATTCAATAATAACAGAACATCTTGACACCCTACGACAAAAGCTTTTGGCGTTAACAAAACGCCTTCGACGCTACAGGAATTGCACTACGAGGAAGCAACAGAATTCTCTTTTTAACAGAAACCAGAAAGCATTCTACAGAAATATGTCAAAGGGCTTGTAAATGATATGAAAGAGTCAAAGCTTCCCTCAAAGGCACAAATAGAGGACTTTTGGAAGCCTATCTGGTCATCTGCTGTGTCCCACAACCCAGATATGAGTGGATTGAAATGGAATATGACAGACACCGAGATATCCCTCTAATGGGTGAACCAATCATCACCGTGGAAATTGTCCAAGCAGCTTTGAACAAAGCACACAACTGGAAGGCACCAGGCAGTGATGGCGTGCACAATTATTGGCTCAAAAAATTTACCAGCACTCACCATCATATAGCTAATATAATTCAATATTTTCTTCACAATCCAGAAAATCTACCTTACTTCCTCACTGAAGGTAGAACATTTTTGTTACCAAAGGAGGGTGACACTAAAGACCCCTCGAAGTACAGGCCTATAACCTGCCTTCAAACTTTCTACAAACTCATAACATCTTGTGTTTCACAAATGATGATGGCACACATTGAGGAACAGAACATCTTAGCAAATGAACAGAAAGGATGTAGACCTGGATCTTAGGGATTCAAGGAGCAACTCATTATAGACTGTGTAATTATGGGGCAAGTGCTTGAAAAACAAAGAAACTTGAACGTATGCTACATAGATTACGCTAGCCTTGAATCCCCTCTCTACTCTACTAATTCATCTAATTATGGAATCGCTCTTAAAAAGGGGAACTCAACTCTTCGTGTCTCACATCATCTTTACATGGATGACCTGAAGCTCTATGCAGACACTGAGAGTCATATGCGGCAACTAATAAACGTGACGGAGAAGTTCACTGACGACATTAAGATGAAATTCGGTTTGGATAAGTGCAGGAGAGTGAATATCATTCGGGGTCATATGCAAGTTATAAATTTGGAAAATGATAATGAACCAAAGATTACCTTCATGGAACCCCATGAAACATACAAATACTTGGGTTTCCAACAGTCACTCCGAATCAAACACACTGTTACTAAGAACATACTAACAAATGAAGTGTGTAAACGATTGCATGGGCTCTTAAAAACTCAACTCTCTGCTAGAAACCTTATGCAGGCCATCAATTCATTTGTTATTCCAGTGCTGACATACTCCTTTGGCGTTATTAAATGGAGCAATACCGACCTCGACAACCTCCAGAGGACAATTCGAACCGCTATGACTCAACACGAAAACATCATCCCCATTCAAGTACTGAGCGTTTTACCCTTCCAAGGTCGCAAGGAGGGCGAGGTATTGTAGATCTCATAAATCTACACAGCTCTCAAATTGCTTCACTCAGAAGATACTTCTTGGAACATTGTGGGAGAGTTCGGCAAGCAGTGAGCGCAGTTCATAATAACTATAGTCCTCTGAACTTGAAAAAGCTTTATCCGCCTGTTCAACCAATCATTGAAACGGAAGAGAAGAAAACCTTACAGAAAGCGAAGGCACTGCATGGAAGGTACCCTCACGAGCTGAGTAAACCAGAAGTCGACATCTCTGCGTCGCACGCATGGCTCCAGCACGGGGATCCCTTTCCGGAGACAGAAGCCTTCATGATAGCTATCCAGGACCAAGTGGTACCAACATTGAACTACAGAAAACACATTCTGAGAGATTCTACCACTCATTCCGACTCGTGTAGAAGATGTGAGGCTGCAAGCGAAACTATCCAACACGTGACAAGTGGATGTAGCAGCCACGCACAGGTGGAACACAAAAAGAGGCATGATGAAGTGGCGAAGCAGGTACACCAATTATTGGCATTGAGAACGGGCTTACTCGCCACTTCCGTACCGTATTATAAATATGTGCCTCAGAATGTGCTTGAAAGTAGTGAGCACACACTCTACTGGGATCGTTCCATTATCACTGACAGACATGTCGGCGGCAATAGACCCGATATAACGTACATTGATAGAAACCAACAGCAGGTTTTCCTTATCGATACATCAATACCCAATACCCACAACATATCGGGAAAATATCAAGAGAAGATCCAGAAGTATACCGATCTCGCCTGTGAAGTCGCAACTCAGTGGAACTTCAGTAAAGTGACAACTGTGCCTATAATAATATCAGCTACAGGAGTGATCCCGATAATGACACTTCGGGCACTGGAGTGTCTTCACTTGGATACCAGAAATGAATATAATATGCAAAAGACAGTAATTTTGAATACATGCAGTATTGTCAGAAGCCATCTGAACCTTCAGTAAAGCAACCACACACCTGGTCATTATACCTGTGTGTGGTTGACATAGCGACCAGTAGATACTGTGAATAATGTAAGATAACAATAATAATAATAATAATAATAATAATAATAATAATAATAATAACAATGCCTTTATTAATGGCGAGGCTCTTCCGCCTAATTATGCCTAACCACAGTTACTGAACGTTTAACAGTCAAAGATGTTTTTCTTAAATTGTGAAGGCGAAAACCTCATCGCCAACTCCAAAATGCAAGCCTATAACAATCTAATCTCTGTACACATACCTGATACTCTTCGTCACTACAACGTACTTCACCTACCCTATCCCTCGCGTATTAGCTAATGTCAACTTTATCTGGCTAAAACTCGAAATATGCTTGGAAGCTCTTTGTACTTCAGACCTCATCCACCCATTTTTTGATAATGTAAACCTTAACCGGTTAATCTGGCAATTAGATTCGTACTGTATTACTGACATATACAATTGAAACTTTAAATACTGAACCAATAATTAAGATAGCAACGAAAATGCATTTGTTTGACGAACGCTATTGTTTTGTGAATGGAAAAAAGTGTTATGAATAAACCAATATGTCATAGAATGAAATTTTTCAAAACATCTACGCGAGTGTTCACTAATCGACCTTAATTGCCGTACCGTGAATGATGGCCTTTCAGAGCAGTTGTTTTTGTATTGAAATTAATACAGATTCCAGTGGAGCACTTTTTACATTCCCTTCTTGGCGGTTGGCCTTCCGCCTGGTTGGGAAAGGAACGGAAGCGAAAAGAAGATGGAAACGGGGGAGGACAGAGAAGGGGCGGGATGGGAGGAGAGAGAAGAGAAGAGAAGAGAAGTGAGGGGGAGGGGAGGGGAAGGGATAGATTGGAGGGAGGGGCGAGGGGGATAGGGATGGAAGAGGAGGGGGAGGGGAGGGGAGGGGAGTCAAGCAGCCGGTGCGCGGGGCATTAGTTCGCGTCGCGTGGCGGGCGAGCAAACCATAAAATCCTTCTCCGCAGAGATACAATTTTAATTTTAAGCGCAACACGGGCGGCATGTGGAAATGATTTCATAATTATTTGCACCGTTTACAAGAGGAGGCATTTTTAAACATTATTCTACTAAACTGCGGAAAAATTACAGTGAATTCAGTACCGTTTCTACAAATTGAAATTAAATTATGGAAGAGCGCAGTTGAGTGAGAGAAAATTATTCCCATTTGGATCCGCAATCAGGCAGAGTTGTGTATTCAAAGTCACATTGTCAGAGCAGAATAGCGTATGTTTATGAAATTATATAAACATTACTCAACAATAGAAATTGCAGCAGGTATTGTGAGTTTTTGCATTGAAGCACACGAACCTTTGACTGCTATAAAATAGAAACCGTACAGCGAATATATTTGACATATTAGTGTATAAAAAAGCATTGCAATTTGTGGTTGAAAAAGATCGATTAGCATCGAATTAAATGCGAATGTTATTTATTGGTCTCTGAACAAAACTGTGGAAAGTTCATTTAATTATAGTACGCGTCATGCCAAATGTCATGTGAATGTTTTCTTTTTACGTTATATGTTTACACATTATAAAGATATAATTATATGTTTAAACATTATAAAGAATATCTCTAAGTCATTAAATAATACATTATAGATACACTTTCCTCAGTATTATGTGAATTGTTTATATTGAAATACCACGCCTGTAAACAACTGTTTTTTATTTAAATTTCTATTCCCAACATGCGTATTATACAGTAAGAAAAAGAAACAGTTTATTTTTATTTCTCAATAAATGAATCAAGAGTATCAATATCACAAAACAATATTACAAAAGTGCAAAAAGCAAACAGTATCCCAATTATCTACTAGTACAATTTTGACGAGAGAACATTCACAATGTGATTAACTTTATACCAAATGTGATCAAAATCACACGACCCCCATTCTGGAAATTAAAACGTCTGCAGTAAATATGCAATAATATTATTACATCTGACAATTAATTAAAAAATAACCGATTCCATTTTCTGGAATCATAATTTAAGAAATTATTCACTACTGAACACTCAATTTATTGGCAATGAAGTTTTTTATAATACCATTGCACTTGGCAATTAATTGTTAAGCGTACGTGCTCCAAACAGCTTCGTTTAGAACATATCGCACATTAGTTATTAATCTTGAGTGTTGTTCATTGTAAATAATCACACACATGTCACAGTGCTGTTCGTACAATATCTACATCGCCTTCAACATGAAAATGCGCGCGAAGCGGAAGAAGAACGTAAATATGACTTATATCAGATTGAGTTGAATTTGAAATTCAACTTCTCAAGGTCAGTGGCCGATTTCGTTGTGACATTTAGAAATACATTTAAAAAGATTGAATGACTTCCACGATATTAAAATATATTATTTATTTTATACGTTTTCCGAATGTTCAGGTTTCTTGTGATTCGAAATTATTTTCTTTCGCTATTGAGAAATAAATCAATGAGAACAGACGATTCAATCTATCTGAATTCCATATAATACATATACAAACCTAAAGGGACGTAGAACTCGATATCTTCGTTTTCAGTGTTCAAGATTACATTATTGATTGCGCGTAATTATCTGTGAGTTGAAAATGTTAGTGGATATCGTGAAAGTATTTCAATTAAAAAGTATAGCAATTAGTTATTAAGAATAGAAACGGAAAACTATAAAAATATATTCTTTTATTATCTAAAGATTTGTTAATTTACACTCATATGAAATTATTCAGATTATTCTTTTAAATGTAGACTTTAATGTGAACGGATATGTAAACAAATAGAATCTGACTATCAATGAGCATAACATATTCCTCCTTGTGGCTCCGGATAAAATTAAATAGAAATTATGCAGCTGGTTTTAAAGAGAGCTTTGTCCAAACGGGCCACGGACCGCGCGCGTTCTTTCCTTCGTCCTTGTCCTATCCTCACCCCTTATTCACACACACACACACACACACACACACACACACACACTTGCTCTGCACTACCACATATTTCGAGAGATCGGTCGGGATCTTAGAGCTGTTACGGCTGGGGCGGTGGCTCGCTGGTTAGAAAAAAAACCGCGAGCCTACCTTTAGGTTGGCGGTGGGTCTCGCTGCCCATAAAATCATGCACTACACTTACGGTGCATATAGCAACCGTTGACACGCCCTGAAACACTAAACAAATGCTGGCGTTGACCCTCTCCCGCTTGAATGTAAGATAAAGAGGCGACCTACACGGGATTTCCCCTTCCAGGTATCTCCATCACATTCAGGATATAGTTTTTAGTTCCCAACCAGTCGCCTGTGGTAGTGCAACATGTGTGTGTGTGTGCAGGGGGCGTGGCCCGTGGTGCTGCCGCTGCTGCTGGCGGCGCGCGTGGCGGGCGGCGCGGGCGCGGGCGCCGCCTACACCGTGGGCGCCATGTACCTGGGCGAGGTGGCGGCGGACGGCGTGCGCGGCGCCGTGGGCACGCTCTTCCAGCTCGCGCTCAACGCGGGCGTCATGCTCGAGTTCTGCCTGGGGCCGTACGTGGGCTACGCGCCGCTCGCCGCCGCCTCCGCCGCCGCGCCCGCGCTCTTCCTCGCCACCTTCGCCCTCGCGCCCGAGTCGCCCTACTACCTGCTCATGAAGGTCAGTCCACAAACGCTACGTATGCTGTAAGACACGATTACATGGTTTCAAAACGAGCGGCGCTTGGAGCGACTTGTCAAATTTGTACGAATGCAATGAAGCAACATTTTGAAAAAGTTGCACTCATTATTATGTATAACAGCATTAACAATGTAGAAGACAATAAAACTTAATTTTTGAAGAGAACTTTATTATGACGTCGCTAGTATTTGATAACCGAGCGAAAAAAACGGTGGTCACCGTCACCACCGTACGATTTCTCGCTGCAACAGGCTGAATCTCTGATGAAGCAAATATTCATCCCATAAAGGGAAATTACGTCTTAATCTATGCCATTCATTGTCATTTTATGAACCATTTCTTGTAACATAGAAGGTAACGTTTATAATGCTTCAATATAAAAAAGGTTGTATTTTAATTAAAGACAAAATGTCAGTGTATGCATCAAGGCCGATAGGGGAATGTTTTTGAGCGAGGACGTCAAATAGAGTCAAAAAAAAAAAAATTCATATTTTGACCGGGGGTGCATTCATTGTTTTGTACACTTTTTTACCGTAACCATTTCTGAAGTGTAATGAACCGCGTAAAAGGACTTTCCTTCATTTTGGATGCGAAGTATAAACGTTGGTAGACCATAACCATTGTTATCCGTTTCAATGGTTACCACAGAGTATCTTAAAATAAACAACAGTGTTTTGCATAACACTGCGCATCACATCTGAGAGTTTTTATTGGACTAATTCTAGATTGGGACACTGTAACTTTACGGACAATTAACAGTATAAAAATGGCTGCTTTAAAAAGTGAATGTACAAATCTGTGTTACTTAGAACGTGCGGTAAAAGTTTCTGCACTTGTAATAATTAGTTATCAGGAAGTCATATTCTGCACCAACAAAAATGTTGCGAAAAAACATAAAAATTGGTTTTTCAAAAAGTAGTGTTCTCTTTGCTCAAGAGTAACAAATAAAATACTGTTATAGCTTTGTGAAAAATTAAATATTTTAACAAAAACGGTTTTCTCGAATAGTGCAATAACATAATATAGACAGACATAGTTATTATTTCTGCAGGTAGGTTTATACAACCTGTGGTATAACACTACAATTTACAGTTACACAAAATTAGGAATTACTGCACATATTATACATTATATTATGAACATTGATGCACATAATATAATGGATAATATGTGCAGTAATACATCACAACAGTTCTTTAAAACAAAGAATGTAAAAAAAAACTTCTGTTCCATAACGGAACACGTAAAGAGGATATATTTAAAAGCGGAGCCTTTCTGTCGTATGATTGTAAGCAGTGATGCACTGAGTATAATTCAGTAGAGAGACAGTATATGGACGGAACAAAACTACAAATGTTTCCATTTTTAGTCAAAATCGAAACTTTAATTATATTTAGATTTTTTCCGAGTTCCTGCGCAATAAAATCACAGACACCTCTCACACTGCCGGCTTGCCTGACCAGAGTCAATAGATACTGGTGTACTCAGCCAAGATCTCAATTCCCCCCCCCCCTCCACTGAGTCTCTACTACGAATAACGTGGTAGGGATGGAAAACGCAAAGCTCTCTCCCGACTAGGCAGACATCCGCAGGGAATTATCAAAGCAATTTACCGTGAGAGGAACGTGTAGCGTTGCGCGGGCGTCGTAAACGCGAGGACATCGTTGCGGTACCTGCAGACAAAGGAAATGTCACGATGGCTACGAAAACTAAACATTAACCTTCCTACAGTCGAGGAGTTGCTAACACATGAGACCTACAAGGTCAACCGGCACAGTAACCCCGTGCATAAATTGAGAGACGTCATCACTTCGCGGCACGATAGAATAATTGGGTGGTAATAATCGTAATTGTTGACACATTGCCGGCCAAATTACTTCGAATTTGGCGCCTTGTCTTCTTTAACAGGGCGTTTGATGTTCTTTGAAGGCGTTTCAAAGGAAAAGATCATACATTTTAAACTTGGCGCCTTCGAGATAGTCTTAATTTTCTCCTAAAACCCGCGCGAATTTCTTTCTTCTCTGGTGTCGAAACATTCATTTCTTTTTGCAAGTTCCTTGAAGTCGAATTCAACTTGTTCTATTAGTGCGGAGCGTCACCGAAAGATCGCACCAGCTCCTGGGGAAAGATTCTCCACTCCCGCGTAAATGCGGTGCGGACGAAATGCTGAGAATTTCTATATCAGACGGCTGATCGCCTTGTCACGACAAGGAGTGCGGAAAGCTTCGTAAAAAGCGTGTTGGAAAGTCTTCAAGGTTTGACCCAGAGTGTGCCAGGCAATGTATGTAATAGAAAAACGTAGCTAAAGGCACGGAATTCGTAAGGAAGGGCAGTTTTCGTGGGCAGAGGTAACTGTGACAACTTCAATACTCTTTGTTTTCTTTCGCCAAGTAACAATACTTGTAAATTGTGTGTCATTTATTTTCCAGAACATTCTTGTCTGACGAAAGCACTACTGCGACAGAAGAGGCGATGTTCCATTGTCAGTTTCATTTTCATCAACAATGCTATGCTCTCCCAAACTTTCATTCAACTATTTCGCTGCCTGAACAGTAATCAATTTCCCCACCCACCCTATTGCACTCTGTTGTGGCCAACAAACTACGGACTCTAACGGGCATCGAGTCGGCCGTCAGTTCTTGTCTATTCATCTTATTAATACACTATTGGAGCGAACCGTAAATGACAATGTCACACACTCTCGTCAGATTTGATGTCACGTCTTTGTTAGGTTTCGGTGGACGACACGGCCATTGTCATTCACGACAAACTGCTCCCGCAGGCTCACTACGGAATGAACCGCCTTCGCCTTTACTGCCTCACATCCACTTTCTTCCACTACCGTGAGCAATTCTTTGCCCAAGTAGAAAGGGTGGCCATGAGTACCCCCCCCCTCTATCTCTCCTTTGGTGACAAACAATTATGGATACCGTCGAAAAGGTGGTCTTGGAGAGCGCCCCACTTAAATCAACATTGTGTCTGTGGTATGTGGGCGATATGTTGGCAGTGTGGCCCCATGGCCTCACGCCTTATCCGAATTCCTTCAACTCCTCAATAACATTAACATCCACTCCAGAATTAAGTTCACTATAAAGGTGGAAAACGAAGGAGAATTGCCTTTTCTCGACATGCTGGAGAGACGGAATGTTAACGACAGCATAGAGCGTAGTGTTTTTACAGAAAACTGACTCACACTAATTGTTACCTGCTCGTCGGCTCGCTGCAACATCTGGCAACTGAACGGGGGGTTTTGAAGTCTTTCGCCATCAGGAAAACTAGAATGTTATGAGGAATCCTTAGACTGTTTCAAGAGCACATTTTTAGCTAACAAGTACAGCTAATGCTTCCAAACAAGTCCTATGCTAGGCAGTGAATACATCTAGCACTGCTGATAAGATTATTATACCTAGCACCGATGCCAACCACAAGATGTCCATTTTATATATTATGCCCTCCACAAGATGGCCATATCACAGACAAAATTCGCAACCTTTGAGTCGCTACGACATAAAGACGGCCTATAATACTTGTAACATAAAAGTCACAAATACATGTCAATAAAATGACATGTTGCATGCATTGAGGTACTTTGGTCTTCAAATATGAATATTTGTTATTTTACCACTGATAATCGCACGGTTTTTAGAAGTTCTCTTTCTTGAAAGGTAACCACCTAGAATGACATATTACATATTTGCTTACTTAGTCCTCTTAGACAGATTTCCGGAACGTTTTATTCATTCTTTGGTATTGACATCCTAAAGAACTTGACAGGGATCGAATTCGGCCAAGAACTTTCGTTGATGCTGGGGTATGTGGTTATCGAGAGTAACGGTTATGGCAAGTAAATATTCAAACAAACACTATAGTATTTTTCTCTCCATATTCTCCAGGCTTAATGTAAGCGTTAATTATTGTAAATGTTCAACCACAATGTTGAAAGGTGGTTTGCTATTTTATAATTTCTACCTTTTTAATTTTCCAAGAGATAATATTGACTTATACTCCAATGGGTATTCCATCACCATGTAACAGAAGAATCCATCCAAGTACCGAAACGTAAAAAATTTGTTAGTTTTTCTACTTGCCTCGTCAGCCTGTGTACGGGCCATGGCTTACCAGCGGCGTACCGGCCTCGCGGCCATGGATTAAAGGCGTACGCGTGGTAGACACGAAGACATCCCCACGCCCAGTTTTCAATGCTTCCCAACTTGAGAAATGAATTTTCTTGTCATCACACAGCAACATATACTGGGACATTGCAAGGAAAATGCACACGATAATCTTCCCTAGCGGGGTATCGAACCCGATCATGAAAAGGTAGCACGCTGACCAATGAGCTAAGCAATGTAGCAAGTACAACACAATTTAAATAAATTAATATATATTTATCTGCACTACAATTTTATATGAAAATTCATCTCATATAAAAGTATATCAAATTTGAATTGCAATGAATTATCGACAACAAAAACAGAGTAAAGCTTCGAAGCTAAAGGTTTCTTCCGGACTCAGGATGATGCGTGCGGTTATCCACGTGGTGAATACATTAGTTTTCCAACGTGTGAAAAATGAAAGATCTTCACGTAAACGATAAGGAAATAAAATCAATGAAAAAATTCCAGCGAAGCTGTTTTTTTTAATTTATATTTTTAAGCCACATTCTTTAGAAAGTATTCACGGACGAACTTAATGTCTAAAATATCGGTGGCAATTTGAGGCCTGTATAATGTTTTATCTAAAACTCTACGGGCAACAACATATAATACCTTTTAAATTGTTACTTCAGCATCAACTTCTAGAAAAGTAAAACAAATAATTTTAAGAAGTTTCATTACGAATTTTGGATAATGTATCAGCAATAACCATGAATTATTTTTCCCATCATATTGCGGTTTTTACTGATAATTTATTCGTCAGAATTATGAAACTTGAACATCTATCCTTCATAGCCGCTTTTATTCATAGAGGTGGATATTACAAAATGTGTAATTAATGTACATTTCGTGAACATCGCAATTCTCAATTAAGAGATACGGAACCGTCCAAAGTAAATAGCATGCTCTCCAGAAATCCTTGAATATGAGTGGTTTGTTTGTATCGTTTTCAAGGAGGTGACGTACTGAGTTTGATGTTTACTAACTTTATGATTAACGGTATTCATGAAGCAAAATTCGCTTCCGATTTGTACTAGTTAAAATTCAATCCCTCGCCCCCGTCATTGCCATACTAACGCACAAACTTTCCTGCGTCATCGTGACATTATTTACGCGATGTTTCACTCAGCTAGGACAGTTTTAAATGCAAGATAAGTTTCTAACATGCCGTAACATTCTAATACAATGACTCAAACAGCGAGTGCTGTGTTTCCTCCGTTGCCTCAGGGAAATCCAATTGTCCGCAACGCACTGTCGCTTTCTACCCAGCCCATCGCGCCGGTCGGACACCGAAATAAACCCGCGCTCGGGACCGCGATCGCAGTGAAAGCGGGACGGGCAGGGTCTGTCGCGCTCCGCCAAGCAAAGCAAACCGGCGAACGATTCCAATTGCCCGAGATTAGTTCGTAACTCTTTACGTAACACGCGCATTATCGCAGGACACGTGCAACAGCTGCATGCCTAGCACGGTCGGTGTTTATCGCACAATTTTGTATCGAGTGACACAATTTTCGGTTATTGAATGCGTCCGTATTGCGGCTTCACTGCTCAGTGATACCGATAAGAAAATACATCGCATGAAGCAGAGCGTGAATTACTTTTACTACATTCTTCAATACATAAATAATGTTAAATTCAGAATTTTGGTAAGTGTGATTATTATGAAGCTGCGTTATTGTAAAAATATACAATAACTAAGCGACATTATGTTTTCAATATAGGTTTTTTAACATGTATTTTTATAGCAGTTTTACATTTTTGCTTTAAAACTTTCGTGTAATTGAGCCTCATAAATGGTGTTGAAAATTGTAAATTCCATTAATTGAAATGCACAATACGCGACGTAAGAAAACCATATTACTTATAATTTTTCTTGGTAGCAATTTCTTTGTTGCGAATGACTGATCCTCCTGCCACGACGAAACATCTGGACGAAACATGTGCGCAAATATTAAAGATCTTTGGAGTCTTCGAACGTAGGCTGATTATTCGTGCAATGAATTGACTTACACCACAGGAGACTGAAAGAGTTTTGTTTAGCGTCGTTCCGGGGTTTAACTAAATGGCTTTAATGCTTTTTTTAATGCTAAGGCTAAATGGCTCTTTCATTTTGGTGAAACACTAGCGGGAGGCAATGATTTATCAATAAAATAAAATGTCACGTATGTAGCATAAAAAATATCAATTATAATACCCTAACTATAAGGATCACTGAACTTTATGGGGCCTTAATTTGTGTTTTACGAGATAGCCTTCTACTTCGTAATGTTAATGAATATTACAGTAACATTATTTTAATTTAATGAGAGAGACTGTTTCTTCTTCACAAACTTGTCAATATTGGCGTTTATACAGAAACTCCTTCAAAGCAGAGACAGATTCATTAAATTTAAGCACACAAGTTGGTCTTCAACATGAACGAAAAATTATAGGGGTGTCCATTTTGTTCGGAATTTAAGCAACGGGACCCCTTGCAGTTAAAATGTGTTTTTCCTTGCGAACCGCCAAAGATAAATCCACGGACCAGGGACATCCCCGGGCCGCCAGCGGAAGACCACTGGTGGAGTTAAACTTCACTGTTTACCACTGTTTTTACGATGCTTAAGAGACTCTTTAGCCACAGAAGGCTTTGAAAGGAACTTTAAGGCAAACGTTATTTAAATAACATTTAAGTAAATGTTGCAGGTTGAAGACGTGAAATAACTTATTTTACAATTAAAAAGTAATACTGACTACACAATTGGGGACTGGAATTCTCAAAGATATTGAGTGCCAAAGCAAAAATGTTTTATTTGCAGTTTTTTGGGAAACCCTTTTTGTGAGGGAGTACCGTACTAGTATATACACTACGATTACAGTCTCCCTTCAAGAACACAAGCTGGAAAGAGAGGGGGACATTGCCATCCAATTGGGTGCTTCAATACCAAAAATTTAAATTGTAACGAAGCTCGCGACTGGATGACAGTGTCCCCCTTCCCTGCCCGCTAGTGACCTCAAAGAGACACACTGTTTTAGGGCCCCTTCACACGGCGCCTCTCAGTGGCGCTTCCGAGAGGACGTCTGCAGGCAAAGCATTGGTTTAAATACACAAGAGCGGCCTAGTCGCGCTCTGTGACGAACTTCTGACACCAGTAGCGCAGACGCGTGTTCGCGCCACCGCCAGAAAAACACAGTTTTAAATTGCAGTGTGTACACTAGACGCACCAGAAACTTTTTTTGTGAAACTGCCTTTCCGCTGCCTGAGTCCACAGCGGGGTGACTCACAAATCCTTCCTCTCTCGCGATCAGTGGTGGTCGGCGGTGGTTTTGTGTGAAGGGCTCTGCCGTTTCTCGGTGTCGCCGTCTTGTGGCTCCGTGTGACAGCGGCGTTAGGACCGCTTCACACGGCGCCAGTCAGCAGCACTTCCGAGTGGCGCGTCTGATGGCACAGCATTGGTTTAAAAGGGGATTTTCAAACGAGTGACGAAGTTGGGATGCTGTGGCGCTCTGTGTCGAACTCCCGCCACCGGCAGCGCTGATGCGCCTCCATCAGCAGAACTGATAGGTTCCCTTTACACAGAGCCTCTCAGAGGCGAGGGCGAGAAGCGCCAGAGCCCTTCACACGCCACCGTCGAGCCTCACTGACCGTGAGAGGATGGATTTGTGCGTGCCACCGCTCCAGGCTCCGCCGGCTGACAGGCAGCCAGAAGGTCGAAACCGGTTCAGTGGCGCTTGGGAAAGGTATAGTGTGAACGCTGTCATCTAGAACTGCGTTCTGCTGGCAATGGAGCGGTCGCGCGTCTGCGCTGGTGATGGCGGACGTTCGCCACCGCGCGCCACAGATGCGCGACTACGCCGCTCGTGTGGATACCTCCTTACCCTTGTCTGGCTGGCGTACCTGTAGGGGCACGATATAGGAATTTGTAGATACTGAAACTTTCACCTTAAAATGTTGCAGTAATGCAATTAGAACTTTATATTAATTTCCATAACAAGCTAAAAGGTGTGGCCATATGCACTTCAAAATACTGAGAATAACATATTTTTTTTTAAATTATAAAATGGCGCAATGAAAATTTACAAACTAACTCAGGCAGATAAGGTTTAAACCAATGCTTTGTCAGCACTCGCGTCACTCGGAAGCGGTGCTTAGTGGCTGCGTGTGAAGGCAGGAGAGCAGAGCGAGTGTGCGTGCTGTTTTCATGTTATCCAGGAGAGGCGGAAATATATTCAATTAAATTGGATACATTATGCTGCAGCCGAGTGGGCCTTTTGCAGCGGAGGAAAGCCCTAACTTTAATAAACTACTTTTGTATAAATTAAAAAAAAACTATGTACAGTGCCACTTTGAGCGATGCTTAGTGAATCAAACAATTTTTTTAACTTTCGTTAGTTGACAGTGTGCGTGTGTGCGCAGGGCGAGCGCGAGGCGGCGCGCGCGGCGCTGGCGCGGCTGCGCGGGGCGCGCGCGGCGTCCGCGGCGGTGGAGGCGGAGCTGGCGCAGATGGCGCGCACGGTGGCGGCGCGGGCGGCGCGGCGCGCGGGCCTGCGCGACCTGCTGGCGGCGCCCTGCAACCAGCGCGCGCTCTGCGTGTGCGTGGGGCTGTACACGACGGCGCTGCTCAGCGGCCACGTCGTCGTGCTCTCCTACGCCACGCGCATCTTCCAGCTGTCGCGCAGCGCGCTCGACGCCGACGTGTGCGCCGTCGCGCTGGGCGCCGTGCAGATCGTCACCAGCGTCGCCTCGTCGGGGCTCGTCGACGTGGCCGGGCGCCGGCCCCTCCTGGTCAGTGCCACTCTCGTGCCCGCGCGCCCCACTCTCATCCCTCCGCGTCCCTCCTCCTACTGGCAAGAAACGTCATTGGCTTGTGCGCTCGACCGGCTTAGGTGCCTCTGGCTCTCAACTGTTGTCACTGCACTACCTCTGACCGGGAGGTACTAGGGTTCGTGTCCCGAAGGAGCTAGCCAGATACCTAGGTCGAGTTCTGGCGCTGTCTGGAGACGAATACTAGGAACCGACTGCTGTGATTGATAGTTTTCCACTTAACAACAGGAGAATGCCGAGCAGGATCCTAACAATCGGGCAACCGACCACGCGCGATGTTTCCTTTCTCTTCCTTGCCCTATCCTCATTACTCACACTTACACGTACAGACATTACTCTACCCCACATATCGGGAGGCGAGTCGGGAGGTTAGAGCTTTCCCCTGCTGGGGCGGTGCCTCGCCGGTGCCTTGCAGGGGAAAACCCCGCTAGCCGACAGGTAGATCTGCGGGGTCATTATAAAAGGCCCCTTACTTCGGAAGACCAATGCGATGCACCGGTCGCACCCTCTAATCCAAACGATGAATAATGGATAGGAAAGAAGGGGAGTGAATTTGCATTCTTTATATTAATCAATGAAATATTGATTAATCTGATGAGGCGCCCGTTCATATTCTGCCATGGGCCCCTTCCAATCGGCCCCTTGATCATCGTTGACGCCCTTCGACATTCCATCGGCCCTCAGGGAGTGGGTACCCACCCCGTTGGAAAACCCCGCACAAGACTCATACTGGCGTGCAACTGCCATGAGCGGCGCATGAGTCCTTTATCAAAGTGGAACTGGCAAGGAAAGCCATTGGCTTGTGCGGTCGAAGACTTTGGTCCCGGTAATCTAGCGACGTGAGTTGGCTAGCTAGCACTCGGGACATCTTCAGGGCTAAATCTATCTTCAGTCTTTTTGAGCTCGTGAGGCTCGCAAAGGTACTTGCTATTTTCCATCGACGTCCCTTTCTTTCGTTTCTTTAATATCGACTCCGGATGGAGGTCGACGGGTTACGAGAGCTCGATGGCATCCCGACGTCGCGCGAACAGCTGGGACGAAACGCTCTGTGGGTCCGCGTTCCCTTATTTCTTTTGTCAAAGGTTATTCCCCTGTCTCAGCTCTTACTTCTCATCATTTGCGGAGACGTCCCCGATTGACGTTCTCTGCTTTCTTTTCTCGTTTCTATTTGAGAAGAGTTGAATGAGCTATCTCCGCCGCAAATGTTCGCACTCCGGTCATTTTTCGTTTGTGAATATATTTTACTCTATTTTTATGAAACAATGTTTTCTCTCTTTTATTATATCTTTCTTTTTCTCCATATTTTTCTCACTTTCTGTCATTTTTGTACTTGCATAATTCATAAAATACCGCTCGTGCCGAAACATAATTCTTCCAAGTAAGTGATTTATATCCAACCGATTATTTATTACGGGACTGTGACACGATGAAAATAGAACATGTGAGTAAAAAATGAAAATAGAACAAAAGGATAAGAATTTTTGCAAATAGGACAATAAACTAAGAATTTTTGAAAATAGGACATGGGAGTATGAATGAGAATTGGAATGAAAGTAACATTGAATACACAATTGAAGTCTGTCCTAGAGCCGATCAGCTTTGATGCTTCTCTAGCATGTTTACAATGTTACGGCTTGTAAAGAAGTTAGCCTAATAAGGAACCAAGTGACGGTTACTGACGGTTACTGCTGGCAAGGCTCGTCAATGATGCCGATTCGTTCGTTTAGCTTTATCTAACTCGTTTATGGCTTTGACATATCCTCATGTGATCTCATCGTCCGATGGAAATACATTGCTTTAAGAAAAACATTGAAACTTGTGCTATTTGTGTTTCTTTAAAATACATTTTTTACAAGCAATGTATAACACATTCTTTGTGGTAAATGTTATAGATATTTTAAAACTAAGAAACTCTCGAATATGAGACCCGTCCGTTCACACAAGTGATTCCATCAATGGCTTCTTGGCTTATTTTTCGAACCGTTACTTTGGTGAGAAATCTATTTCGACTTCGACGAGTAATATCTGTATGTTATGAGGGAAACCACGTATATTACAGGAAAAACATCGTATTTATCAAAAAAGAGAAAAACACGTTTTTAAGTATGTTTATAGCTTGTAATGCCAACGTGCATACTCGAGATGGAGATATTACAACTGATGCTTGGGAAAGGATAATATGATTAGTGAAGTTTAATTAACTGAGACAGACAGATTGGGAAATCCGGTTGTGTAGGGCGCTCGGTCACAGAATGTAAATCCTTCTGTGTATTTCCGTTGGGGTCACATAAAGCTCACAGTCCATGAAACGGAAACTCACTGCATTTAGTACACAGTGAAGTCCAATATTCTGGCTCGGTGGCAAGTTTCATCCAACGGAAATTTCGGATAGTAAGTCGTACCGTAAATATGGAACATTTGATTAAGCAGTCGGCAGAATTTGATGTGTAATGACCTATAGTATCTTTCATTTGAGTAACGAATGATGAGTACAAGAAGTGAATTACTTTACTAGTTGGGCGTTTGATTTAAATGCTGTGAACGAAACTGAATTAAGAATTATTATCAATATTCACTTTTTGTTACGCTATCGATTTCTTTAAAAATAGTGTTGATCAGAAGGCTATTATCACTTGTTTTCATTACCCTCTTCAGGTGGTTTTTCTCGCCATATACGTTCCCTTAATGCGATACCCTCTGACGAGAATTTCTGCAAAAGAGGGTAAGTAGCTTAGAAATATCAAGGGGATGTTTTGTAATGCAGTATAGAGAGATTTGTATGGCCACCTCTAACCAAGTCGGGAATTAATCTAGGTGCTACATACCCTCTCTGTTTATGTACGTTTTCCTAACCTTTACCCTAACCTCCAATGTGTCTCACGAGTCCGAATTCCTCTACGTCACTTTTCTGCCATTTTCAGACAATAGTTGGAGATGGAGATTAGCAAATAATTTAATCTCAGGAATTTAAGGGGAACAGTAAGAAGAAAGAAGTATTGCATATGTGTCACACTCGTTAAATTCGGTGTTGCTCCGGTACTTGAAAATGATCAAGAAAACTGTCACAACCTGAGATCAGAGGAGTCGCCCACGAACTCAATCCCCAGATTTCACTGCGTAAAAACTCATTGATGTTTAACATATCAAGCAAATTACCCACACTGGTCTGGCATCAAACCCGCTATCAAACGTATTTGAAATTCCGGTGCTGTTGATAGTCACTGTCTCAACGATAACTCCTAAATAGCTTTCTAAATGTTATTTAATGACCGGGTTCTTAAAACTTATACATTGTGCACCACGCATGGTTGCACCAAATGCCCCACCATTTTAATCCACTTCCGAGTTCTTGTGGAGCAGTTATGAATTTGGCCCCAGATGGGTGCCTTACACGCTATTTTGTGACTTCTACATTCACCGCCAGGGATTGATACAATAGTTGTCTCAGCTTTATGGATAGTTTAGTTGTTCCTGAGCTCAGGAGAAACAGGTACTGATTTGGACGAGAACTATCAGGAGTATTTAATTTATCCCGGATACACTGACACATCGTCACATGACACTTGAGGATATTCCTCGGAATCTTCTTCACTACAAAATGAAAAAAGAAAGATGCTAAGATTTTAATGAATAACCCATTTTAGACGGTTCAATCTATTTTAAATATTATTATTTTTTCAAGGGACATATCCACTACAATTTTCGCAAATAATTTTTGTATGACTAAGGATTTGCAAACAAAATTAGAGCACACAGTACATCTTGTTCTCATTTTTCTATCTTGGCTTCTCGAACATATGTGGCATCAGCCTTGTGACTTCTATGTTATCTGGTCTTGATTCGTCAGTTGCTGTTAGTAAGAAAGCGAAAACTGAAGTGAAATCCAGGAAACCTAAATTATAAAAAGTGTAGTACGTACGTACTAGTAGCAATACAATTCATAACCAAAAAGGCTACGTAAACACCCCCCACACCAATATTGTTTAAAGAAAGCTGAATTTTGGAAAAAGTAAGATTCAAATTATTTCGTAATTTGAAATAAGTGCAAAAATTGAACTAAAATATACAGCCTCCAGGCATATGACTGTATCTATGTTTTCGTTAGATACCCAGAAATGAGGGAAAATACAAAATTTGACAAAATAAAAACTTGAGCGGTTGAATCCTGAGTACACCCCACCCCGCAGTCATCGGGATCTATTATACCTAGGTGTCACTAGTATTAAGGCGACGGACACAATGGAGCCGATTTTTGCCGAAATTTCGGTCAACCTACATCAGACGGAGAAAACTAAACGAAGCAGACTTTTGACGGACAACTGGCGATGTTTTCGGATGGTTTCTGAAGAGGTTGTTGTTCATTATGACCAGATCCGTTTTCCATCACATGTATGAACGAATCTGAACGTCGGGCAAAAGCGGCCGACGAAAATAACTGCAAAATCGGGTCCACCTTGCCCGCCGTCTTAACCCTAGCGATACCTGAGCATAAAAGGTAAAAGGTCCGCGCGCTAGAGGGGGGCTCCGGTGTCAGCCGCTTAAATATTTATGTTATTGATTCTTTGACGATTTTGAAAAATTTATGTATTAAACTAATATCTTAACTTCCTACATATACCTCAAATATATATTTTGAAATTCAGTTTTCAAGTTAATAATCTGGGACTTTATCCATTGTAAAAGTCTGTATTAATTTAATGGTGTAATAAACACTTGTGATAAATTGCAACATATTTTGAAACAATATCAATGATCTTCCGTTTCTTAAAAAAATGATACTAATAAAAAGCAATCATCGTTGAGTGACTGAAGCCCCCTTTCGAAATGCTAGTGTTATGCTTTCGAAAGAGTATGGTAGATTTGAGAGAGCATTTAAAAGAAAAAATATAATAATAGCGATTATATAAATGCAATGTTCCGACTTGTTCGTTGCCCTACAACACTTTAAGACATATTTGAAGTGCATACAATACAAGTACAATATTAAACATACGAGTATATTCATTTGTTATCTGGTTCAAATTCAGTCATATTTATTACCTGGAGAGGTGACTCAAGGCACAGACTGATGTCACCGACGTGCTTCTGTCCGGGAGGCCCTAAGTTTGAGCCCCGACGGTGGCACGATTTTCGACACTACCTATGAACACAGCTACGGCGAATTCAGCCGCTGCCTACAGGATAATTCTATCGGCCGGAAACTCTAATGGGAGGTTTCCCGTGGTTTCTCCGAACAGCATCAGAGAAATGCCGGAACAGTAGCCTAACAAACGGGTCACGGACCGCGCGTTATCTTTCTTACCTATTCCTTGTCTTGTCCTCATCCCTACTTACATACACTTACACTAACATGCACTACGCTACCACACATGACGAGAGATCGGTCAGAAATTCAGAGCTTTTTCCGGCTGGGGCGGTGCCCCACTGGTTGGGGGAATCCCCATTCGCTGATGGCAGGTCGGCGCGCGATCTCTCCATCACCGCCAATCCCGAGGAATGCACTTACGGGACTAATGACCTTATCTGCTGACGCGCTTAAATCTCTAATCCATCAGTCAACTATTTACTTAGAGTTATCCTGAAAAATTTGCGTGTGGCAGATGGCGTCGTGCGCCGGGTGCGCGGCGTCGCTGGCGGCGGAGGGCGCCTACTTCTACGCGGGCGACGCGGCGCGCGAGGCGGTCTTCTGGCTGCCGCTGGCCGCCCTCCTCTGCTTCCTCGTCTCCTTCACGCTCGGCCTGGGCTCCGTGCCGGGCGCCATCCTCAGCGAGGTGTTCCACACCGACGTCAAGGCGGCCGCCACCGCCTTCATCTCCATGTACCACGCGCTCATGAGCTTCTGCATCGTCAAGTTCATGATGGCGCCCGTCTACGAGCTGCACCTCATGTTCTGGTGCTTCTCCGCCTTCTGCACCGCCGGCATCTTCTTCGTGTGGTTCCTCGTGCCCGAGACCAAGGGCAAGACGCTGCTCGAGGTGCACTACGAGCTGCAGAACGGGTTCGTCATGAAGGAGATCAGCCCGGAGAAGGAGACGCTCATCAGCCCCGTTCGATGACGACGGACAAGTTAGGCATTTACGTTTCCAGTAGTATGACCACGCACTGTCACTACGACTTGCTCGTTGAAATGTGGCAAATCATGTTTGCACAATTTCCAAAAGTACGGAACGAAAGTGAGACAGTGTGCAATTTTATTGTAAATATTTATACTGTGAGTTCCAGTTTTGCCCATTCACGTCTCGGAAATGATTGGGTTGACATCCACCTACTCCAAGAAGAGCAATCAGCTGCTGCTTTCGAAAGGTTGCGGATAAGAAGAAAAGAATTTATATTCCAGTTCGCGCATCGCTCTTTCTGTGAAAACTGTACGGAAGAAAAGTTATATTATAATATTCTTGACCCTTCCTACAATATTTTGTATTTTTACATTTTCCACCCGCTTTACCATCCGTATACCTTCGATTGTTTACGTTCTATATTCTATTTCATGTTTTAATTGTAATTCTGCATCACGTTTGACTGTTTCTAATGTTATATGTATCAGACAATATTTTATTTATTTACCAGAGAATGTAACTTCACTGAAGTGACGAAATGTTCAGCCCGTTTCGAATCAAGATAAGTTAAAATTATTCATTGATGCAAGGAACGCAAGGCTGAGCATTACTTACGGTCAGAATTTTATGAAGGGAAAGTCGCACCAAGCTCCATTACAATATGACTCGACACATTCTTTGATCAGTCCTTTTTCTCCTTATTTGGTCTAACTTTATGATTTTCACTCTCCACATTACTGTTTGACCTTCACTTCAAATTAGATCTCTGCTTCTAACTTCATTATCAGGAAAGTAAAAATACGCCTAAACGAGAATACGAAGTGATTCACAAGGTATTGTGAGCGTTACGCGATTACGTGATAGCACAGGCGTACACAGTCTAAAACAAGTGAGGGACGGGGAAGAGGGCAAGTGAATTTCTGCTCCCAGTTTTCCATTATACTTTTTGGCTTACATACGACATATTTTATTACATATGAATAATTTTACAAAGAGTATGAAATTGCAACTTTAATGATAAAAGTTAACAAAAACAATTTTTTGTTGAACCATTTACAGGGTTTTCAATGGCTTGGAGAGAGAGTTCCCCAAATGTCGTGTAATGAATGATTTCCCAAATTGTCAGGTTAAAACAAGGTGAAAGTCTGGCACTAAACATATTTACAGAAAGCTACTTAGATTCCTTCAAGTTTCAGAATGGTATCGACTAGCCTGCCTCCCCCCTCCCATGGGAGCACGCCAATGCATTACGAATTGAAGGATCCACTTTGGCGGGCTACTAGAAAATTACTCCTATGATAAAAATATGATAATTTTGAAGATCATTTTGACTTCGATGATAATCACGTGACGCACACTAATATCAGGAAGATAAGTGTGCCTCTCTCAAAAGTGTGGATGGAGACAGTAACAGATTCCTATATGAGGCTTTTGTGTATATGTGCTTGCGTAACTTATGCTTACTATTTATTTCGAAAAAGGCAATGTTAAAAACGTGAACTTTATGCATATTATTCACAACAAATTACATGCGACTTTCAAAAATAGAATGGATGTTTGTGTGATAAATACTAAGTGGAATGTTAAAAATATGCTATTCAAATTTGAATTTTTTGCTTTATATTAAAATTAAATTACCAAAGATGAACTCTTATTAAGTAAAAGAAAGAACGGAACAAAAAAGATAAATTTGTATGTTTAAGGGGCATTCTCTGGGTCTAATAAGCATTCTCTAATGTCTTTTTAGATACAAGTCAATATATACACTCTTTAAAAGCGTGTAAAAATGTTTTTATCGAAAGGGGAATTCCTGCATTGAATCAGTCACGCAATCCATTCTACAAATTACAACAAAAAACACCACCTTTCACCGACACCTAACAACACTCGACTAATAATAGCCTCTCGAACTCAATTCCGAGGGCTCCAAAGACCATCTGCGCCTTGAAAGGATCCCCCTCGCACCAGGAAGACGTGGGTCGGCGAACGGGCGGGCGCGAAGCTGGGCAGATGCAATCTATCGATTCCGCACCCATCTAATCGACTCCCGGATCGCGAAGGCAATCTCAGCTATTGTTTACTCACACAGCGCCTCTCGAGCGCGGTCCGATAAAATCTGCGGCGCCGAGTGGACAACGGAGGGCGGTCACAATCGCCGGGCGACAGGCGCGGCGGAGAGCACGCGAGGGACGGAGGGCCGCCGGCGAACGCGTCCCCCAAGCAGCCCGGAAGCGCTCGATGTGCAGGCGGAGGTCACGAGTGTTCGGGAGAGTACGGGAGGACACAGAGCCTGCCGACCGCGGGCCACGAGACACACAGCCTGCGGACGGCGTTCGCGAGCCACCGGGAGAGTAAGACAGGCACTCAGACCGCGTTGGCGAGTGACTGGGGGAGCAGAAGAAGCCCACAGAACCTGCGCACGTTTGCCAGCCACTGGGAGAGTAAGACAGGTCCCCGACCCAACAGCTCGCGGACCGCGTTAGCGAGTGACCAGGAGAGCACGGGCGGAGACAGTGCGAGCCGCGAACGCGAGTGACCCAGAGAGAACGGCAGGACACACAGCCTGCGCGGGCCGCTGCTGCCGCTCAGGCGGCGACGCGACGCCGTGGGCTTGCGAAAGGGTGGCCGCGGGCGAGTGGGGAGAGGAAGGGAAGGGACGGGACGGGACGGTCGGCGAAAGAGAGAGCGCGCGCGGCGTGGTGCGGTACGGAGCAGAGCGGAGCAGAGCGGCAGTGCTTCAAAGGCGGCGGGCGGCGATGACGGTGACGGGCGACGCGCTGCCATGGCGCACGGCGCTGCGCCAGCTGCTGGCGGTGGGAGCAGGTGAGGCAGCGCATGCGTAACGCAAACAATTTCCCTTCAACATAACAATTACTCCAACAATACGAACAAACGTTTTATTATTTTTATATTGTTACTAGTGGACCCAGGAAATACTTTGTTATGGCAGTGTATTATTACACTTCACACGCTACTGGTCACGTAATTGTTAATCACGTTTTACATGGTTGTCATCCTATTGCTAGAACATTCTGCCTCGAATTTGGTTGGCTTCCTCGAATGGGTTTGCTATGACACTATCTTGGAGAAGATTTACTTGCTCGAGATTCAAGTAATAATTCCGACATATATTTCACAACCGTAAGGGCTGAATACTTATACCGTGAAGACACGCTTAATCTTTGACTTGAGGCGAGTTGCGTAGAATTCAGGGCCGCTTGAGTCGTCATAAATGAATAAATCAACAACGCCCTTATATGTCCTATTTAATTCAAACTACTCTTCAAACACTAGCATTACCAATAAAGTGATAATTTCGGCGAAATCGGTCAAGTAGTTTTTGCGTTTTTGTGCGACACATATTCGCACATTCCATTTTATCTAGATATAAAGATTTATACTTTAATTTTTATAAATGTAAACCAAGTATTACATTCTAATTGCACAAATTTTTGATTTTCATTAATTGTATGGGAGGGATATGAAATTCCACAATATGAGGGGAGTTGTAAGTTATTATTAGATATTTTCAAGCTTTTTATAACAAAACAAATTAATTATCAACATCATTAATATTTCGTGTAAACAATGGATCTGGTATAATTAGTTTACGAATCACTCATCGATCGGTATAATCAATTATTGTCTTGCCAGTAAAATTTGGTAATTGATTTACAATCGATCTGTTAATCGAGTAATTCTTTTTAAAGTTGTATTCTCCAGCAGGATGTCGATATCAACCGCTTAGGCAACCCCTCCACTCACTCAATAAAACTTCCGAGTAGCGGATATAGAGGTCACGGGGACCAAAGGCAACACTGTAATTCTACTCAATTTATTCATAATAATTATCACAATGATTTCATCACAAAGGAGTGTTGTTATTAAGTCCGACTGGGAAGCTTTTCAAGCAGAAATTCTGATTTTAAAAATGTTATATTTTCTTCTTACTTTACTCGCCGATGTATTTTATTTAATATTTCTTTTATGATGATCTGTATTTTTAACACGCTCGCTCAAGGTGCGACGAAGCTACTGTAATGGCAATTCATATATGCACAGACTTTCAGTTTCACGACTCTTGATTTTGCTTGATTGTTGGCATCAAAAAAATGTTCAAGTTCAATAGCTCTTACTGGTTTATCGGCTTTCATTCAAAATCATTAATTGGGTATACAACTGTTCTTGTAACCCAATCGCTTTCTTGCAACCGTTCATAAATGGCAGTAAAATTATTTTCTACAAATCTCACTAACTGTTGTCTTATGCTATATCAATGAGAAGTTCTATTACCGTTTTTCACATGAACATCCAATTTTTTGCAAATGTGTTCACTTTTAGATTTGTTATTACATTATTTTCTGGAATTTCCGCGGTGAATGCTGTATGTCATTTGCTGTATCTGTGCATGTAGGTCACCTGTTTTTTGCTGAGAGAATGTCAGTGATATAATATTAGCATTTACATTTGAAACAAAGAACCTCTTATTTAGTGGATACTGTCTCTAATTTAGAAAATTCGTGTAGTTATAAATATAATCAATTTCATGTTAATACCATGCGGTGGTACACAACAGAACGTACTTTCTCGTATCAATAACTGTTACGTAAAATTATAATATCGCAATTTCTGTCCATATTAACACATATCACCAATCACTTGTAAAATTCATTCGAATTGCAGCGCATTACTCGCGAATATTTAGACCATTTAATGGTAATCCCTCAGCACAAATTTGACACACCAAAATTCCGTTCCATATACTCAGCAACACCGCCCACACGAGAATTTATTGTGAGAATTTCAAATTGCCATCTGCGACATTTCCGTATTATTGCAAATTGATAAATCCCAAAATATTCCGGGAAAATGCGCGAAATTTGAATTTGGAAACTGGGAAATTGCATAATTACTTACACAACGCGTTTTAAAATGTATATGACCTTTTTTAAAGAAACATATTTTTTATCATTTTATTTCACAAAATGTTTCTACCTTCAATATTGTACTTTTGCAATGTTAATGTTTTGGAATTTTCGAAAATATAGATTTCGCCGAAAAATTAAATTAGCACCACATTCTATACCGTTTGTTGTTACACTTCCGGAGAACATTAAAAGAAAAAAATGGAGCCATTTCTAAGAAAACAGTCTTCAGAAAGATGATGAGCCTACTGATCGGTAGATGAACCGACTCACAGACGGTAGACGGACGGATGTTGGTCTGACAGACGGAATGACGGACAGAGAGAGGTTTTACCGTAAACCGATTTTTCGGTATCAATGACAAACAATACGTAAATTCTGACTACATAACGTGTTAGAGAAAGTTATCTAGTTGTGGTAGATGACGTTTTCTGTTTCGGGGACCAACAGAACTAGTTTTTCTGTTCAAAAACTGCTTTTTGCTGCAGCATTACATACTTTCCCTTCAGTACGTAAAGGGTAACGTAAATAATTATGCGAGAAATAAACAAGGGTGCAAAAATAAGCCCATACTTTCTCAATTATTTGATACATATGCAATTTTCAAAATTTCATAGAAATCAACGAAATATGACTTGCTGCATTTTTACCATATGGCTAGCGTATTTTTATATGTTATACACTATTAGAAAAATTAAAGAAAAAATGGAGAAGAAATGAGCAATTCTTGATCTTACATTTGCGCTTTATTTCATGCAAAATTACGCGCAAATAATATTTATCGAGAAAATTTGTACTTTTATAATTTTCGAAAATTTAAAGAGTGCAAAGAAAAGCGAATCCGCGCCTTTTAATTTATTTAAGAAAGAATCTGGATGGTTAGTCACAACATTTTGAAAATGTTATTGAGGCGTCTTGTAAAGTTCTCCAAAAATCAATTGATCCTTTTTAAATTTAGGAGGCAGCGGTAAAAATTATTCTTATAGTTTAGTTTGCTACCATTGTTCATAGACAGACACAGGAACGTTTCGTTGTAAAGCAAATAATTGGAATCAGGGTCAAAACGGGCATTCAAACTACGCAATATGTTATTACATGTAGGAAGATGAATTATCTTTCCGGTATTAGGTAAAACATATTTTGCTGTCGAAATGTCGCCGCGTTTTACTGCAGCATTATAATACTTTCTCCTACTACGTATGAAATATAAGAAAATGTAAAAAATGGCTTTTTCGCATCAATATTTGCCGGTGATTTAAAGACCAATTTTGCATTCTTCTGTAAAATAAAGTCCAACATATCAATTTTTTGACATTGTCGCCATGCAACGCAAAATTAAACGGAAATACTAATGTTTTCAAAAACGTTTACATAAAATAACTTAAAGAGATTTATTGAGGAATATATTGTACGGCTCAAACCTTTATATTGAAGGTGAACATATTCGAAAAAAATAGATTTTTTGTCATTTTAAAAATTCCAAATTAAAGAAAAATAAAATTATACCTAAGCTATATTATTAGGTATACTATATTTCTCTAATTGAGAAGAGATAAGGGAAAACTTGAAGCTATTTTTGCGAAAACTAGATTTACGTTTTTTATTGTGACTTTTTGACTCAAAATGAGTTAAAAAATAATAATGATTGGTGTTTCCGGGCGCGCCCACTGATACAGACAGTAGTCCCGCAAGTCTAGTACATGTATTTATCCCGAGATGTGACGGTATTCCTTCGCTGCAAGACTGTGAGATCCGACGCCGACCTGCATGTTAGCTTGCGAGAAGTCCACTCCAGGGATTTGCCCCGGTAGACCCCAGGTCGAACTACAAGTTCCCGACTGATCTCCTGATATGTCGCGGTAGTGTAATGCATGTAAATATATGTGCGTGCGTGTGTGTGTGTGTAAGGGGAGAGGGTGGCTTAAATGAAAGGAAGGAAATATTGGGAGAGGGGCATCGTGACCCGTTTTCAGGATACTGTCTGGTATTGAGTGAACAAACCACGACCAAACCAGTGACGCAGCCAAGGGAAGGGGCAGCCATGGGGTTTCAATCGCTCCTCCCCCGAAATAATTTATAAATACTAAAAAAAAAACTTTTAGTAGTATCCAATAAAAAGGAAATCATTTTCAATGCATCAATTGTTTACGTTTCAAATATTCACTGTAAGTCAATAAATAAAATATATTTTATATTTAGCATAAAAGAAAAACTCTTAAGAAGAACAAATCATTGGGGCTAAACACAACACCTGTAGTCCCCGTATCTTCACAAAGAAAATCCCGGGTGGAGTGGCGCTGAACTCAGCTGACCACTGACCAGCTCGTTCCAAAAATCCGCTAGCGCGTCGGGCCTCCCACCCTAGGACATTCCGGTCTGAGTCGCTGGAGTGGCCATGAGCGTCCTCTGCTGATGTCACGGTTTAGTCGCTAGCGTTGTTCACAGCCGGACATACATTTAGAAACTAGTTGGGGCTCAAGCAGTACATACTTTCACGCAAAAGTTACTCGAAAAGCGCTCAAATTTTCCAAAAATTGTACGTGACCTTATTTCAAAATATATCTTTGAAGAATATATATGATTAAAGAAAATAACTTCTACCTTAATTGTAGTTGTAGAAGACGCCGAAAAAACCTTTTCAAATTTCGAGAAATCAGAGCTTTTAACGAACATGAGACCTGCATCTTTCTCTTAAACGTCCTTCACACTATTTAACAACAAAATTTAATCAAAAACAAAGGAGCAATTTTTTTTAAATTTTGATAACGTCCAGGGTCTTCATGTAAAGAACTTCCCAAAATTAAAGTATCGATTTCATATTCAAGTGGGCGCGACACCAGCCAGTTCGAGTAGAGAACATCAATTTTGGAGAAAATCGGCTGAACGGCCCAGCCGCTAACGTTGTCCACAGACAAAAAGACTGTCAGACATTTTGCTGTCAGTCAATTTGTTAGTATTAACATGACATCTACAAAACATGGATTCTTGCTACACCAGGTGTTAGATGATTTTGTTCTAAATTTAGCATAAGGATTTATCCAATTTTTCGTTACCAGGCCTCGGCAATAAGAGTTTTTCTACCGAGAATTCGCCGATGATATAGCTTTCTCTCTACAGTGTAAGCGGTAGCAAGAGTGAAAAAAAGAGATGAAAACACTTTTCTTGTATTATGGGCCCCCAAAAAAGTACTTCCGTCAAAATTTGGACATCGATTTTTTGTAACATTCTTTGCTATGTTTACGAGAAACTAATTGGTTGCGTTAGGCACGAGAAACAAAACAGTTTACGCTCATACTTGCTACTGTTCTGGTATATTAGGGTATTTTTGTCGTTTTTGTCTCGTTAGAACGTTGAATAATTCAGATGTGGATACCTTCACGAAGGTTGAATAACTGAGGCTTGTGTAACTTTAACTACTAAGATGCTGTGCGCAAAAAATAAATGTACGTAAGAAAGGTGCACCTTGCATCTGAGAGACTGAGACCATTTATTGCCAAATACAACCACCACTGAGGAATGGACATTTCCCTTTAACATATTATGCTATTACTTATGATAATTCATCTCCTAAATTTTGTTATAACGTAACAAGCGTCTTCCTAAGTATTCATTTGCGAAGTACACTTCTAAGAACTGTATAGAATTCATTATAAGTTATTATTCAATAGTCAGAGTAAAACTAATTGACTGAATAATGAGAAACGTATTTTATGAGGATCTATTAAATTGGTGCTTAAAAATACTGCGATTCACGCCATTGGAATTGTTTGAGAAACCCGGATCTCCTTGACTATTTTTGTACACATTTATGTTCCAATTACGACGAAGATTACTGCAAGAAGCGCATGTTTCGAGGTCATGTCGTGACAGTAAATGGTTAGAACACAATGGTTATTACGAGGATGTAAAATATTTCATTGTTTTCTTGTTCAAATTCTACACCATTTTGTTCAGAGTTCCAAACACGAACACGAAGTTTTTGCTCTGTAAATTACAACACTTGTGGAAGATGTTCAGTAACTTCGTGTATCATCAGCACGTTCATCATTTTGCTCCGATACCTGTTCTGGGATACAGCAGGCAAATATGCAATGCTATAGGAATACTTACTGCAATGTGACACAATTACCAAAGATATCGAACTAAAATGAAAATCAGGTTTAATTAGTATTTTTACGTTTAACAGATTATACCTTAGTTTTATTTTTCAGAATTAATATCATTTTCATCCAGTACCAAAGGTATTTTTGCCAAAATATCTTCTTAAGCGGCTCGTCAAGTTTAATATTTAACACTTGCAGACTTTGTTAGGCAGAGGTATCCGCTACGGTCATATTAAACTAAATTGTGATTTAGTGTTAGATTTTAAATTTAAAACTGTTCTTTAAATGTATTATTTTGCCATTCTTTACCCCACCAGTCATAGATTAGGAAGGAAAAGAGGAGGGAGAGTAAGTTAATGCTTTTATTTTTGTTTCCTTGAGAAGCTGTCGAGTCACATTTAGTAATATATTCACCAAAATCATTGTTTTGATTTTATAAAGTACATAAAGGAAATATATATGTTTTATTTTTGCGCTAGTGTTACAAAAACAATCACACAACAAATATATAAATCTACGATCCACAAGACCATAAATGGGTAAATTCATTGTCGTAAAAAAAGTAAATTTTATTAGTACGACATATACAATATTTTTTCTTCTTATTAAGCGTCTGGATATCTATTATTTTAAGTGTTGGTGTCATTGTAGAAAAACTTAAAGCTGTTTGTCTTCGTTCCGATATTTCTATGTGCAAAAACCACTATTTGCCTTATTCCGTTCCTTTGGCATAACTTAATACCGAACCAGGAATCGATAGCTTAGGGGGACTTGGCCGTGTCGCGATCAATAACGACAACTGTTATTTATCATTTTCGTTTAAAATGGTTTTATTGAACCAATTACTAATTTATTTATATATTATATATCTAGAGAGGAGTGATTTTTTGTGATCGATCGTTTTAATTTTTTCTTCTTGTCATTTCCAAAAGGGTTGAAGAAACCAAAATTAAATGTTATTTCTTTGGTTGACATAATACTTCGAAAAAGGCAAACAATCAGAATACTCTTATTATATTCTTTGCAGTGTTAAGTCATTATTAAGGTTCTTAATTACTTTGAGTAGGGAAGAGAACTTGGGCAATGACAAATATCCATGTGTTGATGCTCAAGTAGATTGACTACAATTATGGAAGAGTCATAACAATTCGTGAGCCGATGAACAACTGAACTAGTAATTCAGTGACACAAATTCGTCTTGCAAAAATAATATGTGCGTAATATAACTAAATGTTCACTTCATTTTTACAGCGTTGATGGCAACCATTTATTTGGTTGTAGAGAAATTGAATAAAAATATCAACACTTTTTTACCATAGTGACAATTTATAATTGCTCTACAGACAATTGCTTACATGAAAATGTGATTTTCTTAAGAAATGCAACCACTAAATTTGAAGTAATGGTAACAAAAAGGTTATTTGAAAGGGAATCTAACATTTCTTATTTTGTGGTCGTGGTTTCTTATTTTGTGAACGTAAGACCAAAAAAGCACGTGTTAAGAAGTAGTTAAATAGTAAATAAGTAAATCTGAACCTTTAAAATTCGGAAAAAATTAAATTCGTGTTTGTACCATGGGCGTTTAGTGGTTCAAATGATCTAGATCCAAAGGTCTTCTGATTTTTTGTTGACTCTCGTTCATTAGAACATTAATAACCCTCTTGGTTCATAAATAACTATTTTCTCAGTTTTTGTAATATTTTGAACAAATAAAATCATAGTGGCTATTGAAGACTTACTAAAATAATTTGTCATGTTTTTTAGGTTTCAAAGTCTTTACGTTCCAAAAACACTTTTTTGAATCTTTCAATTTTTTTTCAAAAACTAAAGCAATACATTCACAATTTTGCCATTCGTTGTATATTATATCTAAGTATATATTTCTTATTTTCAGAACGTAGAAATTGTTGATTCAATCTAAAATTTATAAAAAAGACGGGCGGGTGGACGGACGAACGGACGAACGAACGGACGAACGGACGAACGGACGAACGGGCGAACGGGCGAACGGGCGAACGGGCGAACGGGCGAACGGGCGAACGGGCGAACGGGCGAACGGGCGAACGGGCGGACGGGCGGACGGGCGGACGGGCGGACGGGCGGACGGGCGGACGGGCGGACGGGCGGACGGGCGGACGGGCGGACGGGCGGACGGGCGGACGGGCGGACGGGCGGACGGGCGGACGGGCGGACGGGCGGACGGGCGGACGGGCGGACGGGCGGACGGGCGGACGGGCGGACGGGCGGACGGGCGGACGGGCGGACGGGCGGACGGGCGGACGGGCGGACGGGCGGACGGGCGGACGGGCGGACGGGCGGACGGGCGGACGGGCGGACGGGCGGACGGGCGGATAGAAGGAACAGACGTGTGGAGAGACGGGATAGGCGGACTGGCAAACGGACGGACGTTTTGAGAAATTATTTTTTCGGTATGAGGGGACCCCCAAAAGGTGTATTTCTGTTGAAATCTCAAAATCTATTTTCCGAAGCATTTCATAACTTTCCCTATTCTACGTATATTACTCTGTATATACGAATGCATAATTACCATTAAGTATTACTTGAGCAAAAAACCGTGGAGATGAAACTGCTGGCTAAATTATTAACATTTGAGATGTTTACTCCTGTTTGAGGAAGCGTCGCCCGTTTAACCTCAATTTGCAAGAGTTGAAGGAATACGGCGACAAGAGAGTAAATGCTGATTAGAGGCGTAATATAAAACGGAGTAAACATGTGCCACTACAAACGACAACAAACGTCGTCGTGTGTCTTTCTTTTCATCGTCTGCCAACGCATAAGCGCAGAGAGCTAAGGAGAATATGCGCTAGCGACGTTTTCCTTGCTTTTCCCATTCGAACACTGCGCAAAACGCGTATACCGGCAGCGATAACGGAGTGTAAAATATGTAATGCCACTACAGCGTCTCTGGTCGGCATGTTCTAGGGTTCGAGTTCGACTTCGTCAAATTTTCTACTCTAGGTCGATTTTTTCCGCTGCCTGGATGAGGAGAACACTTGTGGCCGGCTGTTCGAATAGGTAGTTCTCCGTGAATTCTCCAATCAATACCAGGCGAATGCGGAACCTTAAGAAACGAGTAACAGATTGTACGTAATATTGCCTTCATTATTGTCCTCTCCCCTCTCCTCAGACACATACACACACAATTATACGCACTACACTACCTATCCGAATCTTAGAGTCTGTCCCGGCGAGGACGGTGCTCCGCTGGAGGGATACACGGAGAGGGAAATCCACGAAAGTTGACTTTAGATCGGCGCCAGATCTCACGCATCAAGTGAAGGGCAATTCTGCCGCCTACAAGTTGTAACTTGCACTACACATCCGAGAATAATTACCATTGCCATCTAGAAAACAATAAATAATCAATTAGTGGATCAGCTACTCCCGTAACCGTTGGGGATTAGTTCACTCCGCCGGAGTGAACTAAGAGTTTAGAAAAAAGGACGGGGCCGGAGAGAAGTAAACGCAGGAGTATAGGAAAAGAGAATATATTCTGTATTCTACAATACTGTACATACCACTGTACAATAAAAAAGCGTAAAGAGTCGCCGGAAACGGACAGCAATCACCGATTTCAGAGCTGCGTCAAGGTAATTTGTGCACTTGTGCAATTTTTTGTTTGCTCCCCCCTGTTCAAATGTTTGAAACTTTGTTGCGCAGATTTTATTTAGCTTTTACTTACCCTAGACTGTGAACTTTTGTCTGTGAAGTCGAGTGACCATTTCTTATTGCCGCATGATTTATAAAAGTTACCAATATATATCATGAAATTGATGAAATATCCGAAAATTGTATTTCTTGTACTTATAACTTTGTGAATTTTTTTCGAATTATAATTTAACACTAAAACAAAACAAGTTTTGTCTATTAATCACAAATATAAAATTTGTTGCGTTTAAAATTAAAAATATTTAAAAATAACGCCGATATTTAAAAGTTGCCAAAAATTTGCGGCCTTTTACAAATATAATAAATATAATGTTAGTCTACTGTTAAAAATTAATACCTATGAAAATAATTATATTTTACGCATAAACAATCTTGATAAATGAGATTTAATTAAGCTTGGGTTAATAATACCGACTATTTGGAATTTATTTAAGGATTCTTCTTTTCAAGCAATATCTAATTTCGTTATCTGATGAGGCAGGACTTCTTTCTGTCCATTAGTATTTGGTACCGAGATCGACTATAGAAGAGAATACCGGAATCTGTGTTGGCGATGATATATTGTGTTGCAACGGCTAATTGGAGCGTAGTGGTTTATTAGGCCCGCCTATTCGAGGTACGAAAGAGATTTACCGTGTTGGTCATTAGATTGATATAGAACAAGTAACGGACGCCACTGAACTTTATAAACACAGGCCATAGCCAACAAACACATTACTAGGGTTGTGGGACACGAGCTACTAAATACTTATTGTTATATAACCTCATATGAAAATTTTATTTACTTAGCAAATATTTCTTCTTCAAATACAACTACTCATACTATGCCATCTTTTTCTGGAATTCATTCGTTTAGATGTTATTTATAGAAGAGCGGACTCTAAAATTAGTAATATATATATAGTAACAACCGTTAACAGCCGTTAAGAGATTTTCACTTTTCCGTATAGGTACGTATACATGAATTAATATACGTCGCGAAGGGAAAGTTATGTAATGCTGCGGAAAATCGATTTCGAGATCTCAACGGAAATTACGTTTTGAGGTCCCCTGATACCGAAAAAGTGATCAATTTCAAAACGTCCGTCAGTGAACACTACTACGCTCCTAAGACATGCGTAGGATTTTTTACAAACTGAAGAAGCCCCTGTCCATCTGCCTCGTCGAGCGAAAAGTCGAGCTTCGAGATTTTGGAAAACATTCTTTAAAATTTGGGAGTACTTTACATCAAGCCATTTTCAGAATTTTCTCAAAAACACCTGCAAACGTTTTCTTTAAATTTCTTGCAAGAATAAAGTAACATGACTTATAACAGGGTCCTTTTTTAACGGTTAGCTCTGAATTGTCGAATATTTCGAAAGTATTATTTTTTTCCGAATCTTCCTACAACTACAAAATTAAAGATAGACATTTTTCCTTCAAATGGAATTTGTTGTCCATAATTAGTTCTTTTATTAAGGTCCTGTATATTTTTTAAATCTTTTAGAAGATTTGGCGCAAAATTGCGTGCAATATTTGCAATTTTAGAAAATAACAAAAACAAGATTTTCTCAATAACGGCTACAATTTTTTTCTTTAAACGTTTGGTAGGGATAGTACTAAATTCACTCCATACGATGACAAACTCTATATCGCTCTATTCTTTTGTTTTTTTGACTGGTCTTCTCATGTAATTAATATTTACATTGGCAGCAATTTATTTACATAATGTATTTATGACTACATGTGCTTCAAATAATGTCATATAAAGTTTCTCGAAAAGTCATCAGTTTTCCGTCAAGATGAGCTCAAAATTCCGAATTTTCTCTCAAACGCCATTTTCTCAAAAACAGATAGTGCTAATTGCACTACTTAAGATGACATAGAATTAATTTTTGCTGTATTCATTTGTTTTCGCAAATTACACAAATGTAATTTTTTTAAGATCTCTCACGCCTACAATATGCACATTTCCACCGATTTGTAACACTATTTCATATGTGATTGGTGTGACGTCATATGAAGTTTTTCGAAAACACAATAGTTTTTCTGTTAAAAAGATATTCAAATTACGGAATTTACAGTAGCGCTTAAATACCATTTTCGTAAAAAAACGGCTTCAATTTTATCAAAAAAAAATTACCATTTTGAACGAGGTTTTACTGTTCTTTAATATTCGTAAAATAATATTTACGTTCCTTTATTAGGAAGCGAAAAATTAAAAAAAAAAACTCTTTAAAACATGTTCTTTGGCGGCCAGAGATGGCAGTTAGCAAGGGTATGTGGCATCTCCGAATACCTAGCCGAGACAAACGGAAATAGAAAACTGATACAGAATAGCCTATGTCATTCTGTAGCACCACTAGTTATTTTCTCGTATACGAACGCATATACCGTGTAATACACGAAGTATAGAAAAATTTATGTAATGCTACTTAAGATCGATTCCGATGGAAATACACGTATTGGGATCCCCTGATACCGAAAAAGTAGTCTTTTAGGGTTTTTACCGCCGCTTTGCCCGTCGGTCTGTTGTATGACACTTCTTTGGAAAATGTAATATGGATACAATAGCAATCCATTCCTCTGTGCTCTAACAAAGGTAGATGCTTAACTGCCAGTATGCTGATCCACTTCCGACAACCGTCGCGCTTGTTTGCTTCATTAGGCACATTCCTTAATAGGGGGCGTATTTAAATGAAATATTTTTTTCTTTTCGCTTTAGATGTTTTTCAGTACAGAAATTAATTTTATCTTATGACATAAGAAAATTATTCATTTTCATACGGCATTTTTTGCATTTTCGCCGCATTCGATTAATAAATCATTTTTTATGTTTTTCCGTCCTTTTTAAAGCATTTTTCGAAGATTTTAACGATTTTTATACTTTTGTGGTACTTGCTTCAAATAATATTTACGAGATACCTAAAATGTTCTCTGTAGAATTTTTGACTATCGTATTAGATTTATTTCCTCAAAAATTATTATGTCAGCCATTATGAGCCTGCAATCTAAGGTTCCTCTGATGTCTTTCAGCGTCACTGCCGGTTCTGACGATTTGCGATAACAAGACAGGAACTTACTGAAAAAGAGCCATCGAAATCAAAAGTTTGTAAGCTGGGTTCACTTGAACAAAAGGTAGAAGTCTAGATTACATCAATAATACATCAAATAGTTTGATTTGTTCATCTGAACTGGGTTTGATAAAATCTTTTACGTAATTTTTCTTTGCTTTTGATGCAGTATTTGAAACACATTAAGAGAATTTTAACCATCATTTTTGGCGTATTAAGATTTTTAAATCAAAATCCGCCTCCATGTTATTACTCTATAATATAGTTGTACGTGTTTTGACATTCATATATAAAGCTTTACAGTGCAGGGTCTGCATCAGTAACTTTTCTCCCGCACCGTAGCCGATGTGTGCGCGCCCGCGAGATCGTCCGTTGGTTGGGAGAACTTTTCCCTGATGGCTCATGCATCTGTTGTAGATATTCGCTTCTAGAGGTCCAGTTGTAAATTGCCTTCTCAGGGTAGCTTGATGCGTATCGTCACTGCCGTTGGCGAGATGATGGTGTCTTGAACTTCGCGTCCGCGTGCGCGCTGGTGGTGTAGTTGATTGTATCGCGAGGTGGAGGGTCTTTAAACGAGTGTTGTTGTTTGTGCTTCAGCATCGCTGGTTTCGCGTCCGCGTGCGGTATAGTTGACCGTTTCGAGAGCTGTAGGGTCGTTGACTGAGAAGTGTGGTTGTGCATGTGCTGTGCATAACGCGTGGCTGTTTGTGTTGCAGCGTCGCTGGTGTTTGCGTCGGCGGGGCGCGCGCTGCTGTGTGGCCGGCGGCGGCGCTGCCCCGCCTGCTGGAGGGGCGCGGGCGAGGAGGAGGAGGCGGCGGCGGCAGGGCTGCGGCTGACGGCGGCGCAGGGCGGGTGGGTGGTGGGCGGCGCTGCACGCGGGCCAGGTGGCGGGCGCGGCGCCGGGCGGGCTGCTGGGCCGCGCGCGTGGGGGCGGCGGCGGGCGCTGCTGGCGTGCGCGCCCGCCATGCTGCTGGCGTGGCTGGCGACGGCGTGGGCGGGCGCGGCGTGGGCGCTGCTGGGCGGCGCGCGCGCTGGGCCGGCCGTGGCGGTGGGGCGTGGGCGTTCGCCGCGGGGGCCGCCTGTACGCGGCGGAGGCGACGAGGCGCGCGGCTGCGCGGGGGCGGCGGGGCGCGCTGCCGCAGCTGGGCGCTGAGCGCGGGCCAGCTGCTGGCCTACTGCGGCGGCGCGTGGCTGTCGCTGCGGGCGCTGGCGCTCGTGGCCCGCCGCGCTGCCCGTGGCCTTCTTCGGGGCGCTCTTACGCCGCGCCCGAGTCGCCGCACTGGCTGCTGCGCGCCGGGCGCCGGGGAGGACGCCGCGCGCGCGCGCTGCGCCGCCTGCGCGGGTCGGGGAGCGGCGCAGGAGGAGCTGGGATGCGGAGCTGGACGCCATCGAGGCGTTCGCGTGCGCGGGAGAGCGCCGAGGGCGCGCCTAGCGGCGCGTGGGGGGGGAGATGCGCGCGCTCTTCGTCGGACGCCGCCGTGCGCCGCGCCCTCTGGATCGTCCTGGGGATGGTGGGGCTGCAGTGCATGTGCGGCTACACCGCCTTCCTCGCATACTCTACCGTCATCTTCCAAGAAGAGTGGCGACGCTCTCGATGCCAACCATAGTGGAATCGTCGTCGGCGTCATTTTAGTACGTAGAAACGTCATTGTGCAGTTTTCAATGTGTATGACAATTCAAATTTTCCCCACCTGCTCGCCAAGATTCAATTGCAATGTAGATGGTGATGTCAAGGGAACCAGGAGAGTAATTTTAATGTTCCACCAGATAAGTTTGCACATAAAACTGAACTCGTACGCCAAAACCCATATTGGAACCATTTGTATAACTATATTGTAGAATCCACAAAGCGGGCAATTTAAATCTGATGAGGGAAGGTGGTCCTGACTACCAATCGACGGTGATGGATTTTCAATATTGATGTCAATTGTTTCTCGGTCCGTTTCTACTTAGAACGAAACCTTAATATTTAACAGGAAACGTACAAATAGATTCAATTCTTCCACAATCTCTTATTAATTTTTTTTAGATATCTCTTTTTCTTAACAAAATATGAATAGAACGTTTTCAATGTCTTGTCAAGGTTTTTTCTTTTTTTTCTTTATTTTAATTGTCATTGCGAACAAAATCTTCTCACAACAGTATGTTGACCCAAACATTGATATTATCTTCGCTTATTTTATGAAGCTTGAGAAAGACTTATACAAATAAATTTTGATACCACAGCGACAAATTAAGACAAGGGTATTAAAATATGTCTTTTAGAAGTATAGAGTTCTGAAAATCTTACCTCCAACTGTATCAGGGGGTATATGGTATACGGCGAGACAGAGAAAGGGATTGTGGTGCCACCCATTGCACTATTCATATCGCTTCCATGAAAAGCAAAGCAAAAGTGAGAAGAGCTCTTTCCCCTCCACAAATCTTCTCGACTGGCCACGATTGCACGCGGGCGCCTATGCCAGCGAGAAGCCGAGTTATAACTCCTGACTTAGAGCGTCTCATGGATAGTGGCATCAAATAATTTTTCTTAAGACAATTTCAAAAAATGTAAAAATATTGTAATATTAAATCTTTAACCGCAAATATTAAAGATTATATTCTTATTAATTATTATAAGTTCAGGATTTAAATATTAAAAAAGGAATCTCTTGATTTCCCATGCTTCAATCTATTTAAGATATTAAATCGCCTCTTTGTCCCAGTGTCCAATTTATATTTTACGCTATCCAAAAAAAAAATCAATTGAAACACCCTGTGGAGCGAGAAAAAGAAATTAAAACTGACGCATGTTGTGCAGATGGTGGTCCAAATTGGGCTGTAGAATCTTGATTTTGAATTGTCTGTCTTCGTGGCCCCCCACCTTTGTTGTCAGCTTTTCGTAGCATCTAATGAAGTGATTTATTTCCATCTGTCAACACCATACCTAAACCGACAGTTGTGTGGCTCAGAACAAGCCGACGAATCTGGTGCTTCATTTTCGATCAGTGTCGTTTCCCGCACTTATTGTCATTGATCAAATCAAATCGTCTAATGTGCTGCGTGCGTGCGGTGGGTGCTTTATCTCATCGACGGTTCACGATTTTAAATCCCCATGCCCCCCGCTCTTATTGTCGTTTCTCAAAGCAAGTCGTGTAATGCGTTGTGCTCGTGTGCGCAGCTGGTGATGTGCCTCATCTCGCCGGTGGTGCATGAATTTTCAATCCGTGAAGCTCCCGCTCTTATTGTCGTTTCTCAAAGCCAGTCGTGTAATGCGTTGTGCTCGGTGTGCGCAGCTGGTGATGTGCCTCATCTCGCCGGTGGTGCATGAATTTTCAATCCGTGTAGCTCCCGCTCTTATTTGTCGTTTCTCAAAGCCAGTCGTGTAATGCGTTGTGCTCGTGCGCGCAGCTGGTGATGTGCCTCATCTCGCCGGGTGGTGGTGGACCGCGCGGGCCGGCGCTTCTGCCTGCTGGTGTCGTGCTCCGTGGCGGCGGTGGCGCTGCTCATCGAGGGCGGCTACTTCTACGCGGCGGAGCGCCAGCTGGCGCTGGCCGACGCCGTGTACTGGCTGCCGGTGGTGGCGCTGGTGGCCTTCTTCATCGCCTTCACGCTGGGGCTGGGCCCCGCTGCCCACCACCGTCGCCGGGGAGCTGTTCCCGGCGCACGCGCGCGGCGCCGCGGGCACCCTCGTCTCCGTGGCCATCGGCGCCGGCGGCTTCGGCGCCGCCAAGCTCTACCAGGTCAGTCCCTGCTGGCCGGTGCAGCGCGCCAGGCAAAGTTATTTCTTTCTGGTGCCATGCGCAACAAAAGTTAGGGCCTTTTAGCGCCGCACCTAAGCTAGCCTGAGGTACGACTTTATACCTTTATAAATATTACACGTGTGTAGAGGGCTCTACGGTCAACTTACAAACGGAAAAATGGCCGCCTACAAACAGGAAAGGTTGCATTTTTCCAACTCTGATAAATCGATTCTCGCATGTGAGGCATTATTCTTTACCAACTCTGCAAAGTTGGCAAAATTTACAGAAAATGTCGGAAATGTCACAGGTAAGAAATTCGCGAAAAATATGTTGAAATCATATCTTCAGGTAACGTTATGTCTTATGCTCATAAAAACGCTGTTTTAAAATATTCCCTCTATTCTCAAGAAAAACCGATTCAAAATTACAGACTGCATACTCATTGCGAAGAGCCATAAAATCTAAGACACCGTGCACGATGTACATTTGTTATACTCTTGACTCGTATCGTGGCTTAAATGTTTGACCACTAGCCTAGCCTCTTTTATATATTATGCAACATTTTTGTTCAACGGTTTAAATGCTTCTTTTGTTATAATACACATACCGCAATGTCGCAATTGCTAAAACTCTTCTGAACGTTGTCATTACGACCGTATGACGTCGTTAGTCATGTAATCAATAGAGTTAAAGTATGTCTCCTTACGCCTAGTGCTAAAACTCATTATTATGTTGATATCTCGAGCACTAGACAGCGCCGGCGAGGGGGCATGTACAAGCAGGGGAGGGGGGAGCCCCGCACAGTGCCGAAGCTGAGGTCGGAAGTGGCGGCGACAGTGGTGGCCCCTGATTCAGCTCGGTGCGGAGAGACTTTCTTGGCACGCGTAAACTCCAGTTTAGAGACAAATAAGACTAAGAATATTTGAGCGTTCCTGAAAAGGCGCATTTTGATGCTAATTTCCACCCCAAACGTTCTTTCGGAAAACTTCGTAAAACATTTTTTAAAGCAATTGTACTCACAAATACTTTTTGTATGGAAAACCAGTAATTTGAAGATAGACAATATGAGACATTTTGCAGGTTCGGTGGTATAACTGTTAGCGTGTCACGCTGTTGTATCCAAGTTTGCGGGTTCAAACCAAATCGAAGCCATGGATTAAGGGTGAAAATGTCCATCGTACGCCTTATTTCGGAAGGGAAGTAAAGGCGGTCTGTCCCTCGTTGTAGATTTACAGCATGTAAAAGATCCTTAAGATTAAAAGAAGCCTCTAATCTAAATTCAAATCGTCTGTTGCTAGATCACCATCAAGTAGAGGAAGAAGGTATTACTCGGGGGACGAAACAGGCGAAAAGGAGCGCAGCGAAATTCGCGTGGTTAGAAGGAAGAGCGGGCCTGATGTCCCGAGTCTCGCCATGGAAAACAAGGCATTAATTAAATAACATATTTCAAGTTAATTATTTTTAACAATTTTTGAAAAAAGAAAAGGACACATCAAATAGATATTTGCGTTATCCTATTCAATACATATAGCACTATCCATTGAAAAAACAAAGAATATGTAGCTTTTTGCTTAGCTTTTCAAAAAAATAAAAATAAAAATTACAATTAAAGAACTTGGAGAACATTTCATTTGTACGTATACGAGAAAATAAAAGTGGAGTCTACACAGCTTCACGGTTGAGACCTGGACTATAATGCTAGAGTCGAAAGTTGGCCACTGTTGCGACTGAAACCTTCAAACCTCTCGGTGAATGACACTAGCAATACCACTAGGTGAATAACTGGCTTGTTACTACTCCTCACCTATATGTTTGTTTTCCTTCGTGATATCTATAGACTGATCTGCACTGACAGATATGTCATATAGGTCCGTGGGGGAATGTTCCAATACTAGCATAAGTACACTGCGTTGCCGTTTTTTATCACAATTTATTCGACGGGAAGCGGTATTCTATGTATTCCCGCCCTGCCGCGGAGCATACTTGTGTCTGTTCTATTGAATCCCCGCTCCATCTTTCCCAACCTCTCTCTGCCTTGCTCCCACCTGTATTCCTCACTCACTGACTCACTAAAAATTGTTGTTGTTGTTTTGTTTTAAAGTGGGGTTCCCGCCTCAAAATTTAACTTACTTTATAACTAAAAATAATTAAAAGATCTAAACAAAAAAAAAGAAATATACCAACTTTTGTATTGTTCTCCTACTTTCAATCAGTTACCACATTGTAAAACGTATTATTCTTCATATTTTTTCATCTAGCGTATTTATAAAGACAAGTTTGAAATTGATCTTTGACCCCATGCCGAGGCAATGGGAATATAAATATATTGTTTTTAATTGAATTCGTGTTCATGTTTTAGGATCCTTGATAAATAGTGGCTGACGGAAGGGTGCCAGTAACCATTTAGACAATTATAATATCTGCAAAAATCCGAGATCACACAGTGGATACCGGCTTGACCAAAGTTTTTTTCTGTTATATAAAAGTTCTTTTGCTCTATTTTCAACAACCTTGAAAAACAGTGTTGACACATTACTATCATCTGGAGACTTCAACTCACTATAATTCGATGGAAAATCAGATACATCGGACAAATTTACATCTTTCACATTCACAGCTATCCTGACAATGTTCTAAACACCGGGAAACGAAATTACGCAAGATCGTAGAGGTAACAATGTTACGAAAAGTAACTCAATTCAGAATTTCAAACGTGTCTATTGGGATTAGCGTGGTACCACCTGGAGGCGTGGTAGAATGTAACCATCTAAAGAAGGTTTTGAAACGTTTTACGGATAATAATGAATAATAATTCGAGTTACGCCCTTCTTCCACCCAAACCCTCAATGAAATTGCAACGACTATGAAAGATTCAAAGTCTACATAGCTTATGCACCTTGAGATCCTGCACCTTTTAGATCCCTGCAACGGAGAAGAGGTACACATAGAGTCAAAAAAATAAATAAATAAATAAATAAATAAATAAATAAATAAATAAATAAATAAATAAATAAATAAATAAATAAATAAATAAATAAATAAATAAATAAATAAATAAATAAATAAATAAATAAATAAATAAATAAATAAATAAATAAATAAATAAATAAATAAATAAATAAATAAATAAATAAATAAATAAATAAATAAATAAATAAATAAATAAATAAATAAATAAATAAATAAATAAATAAATAAATAAATAAATAAATAAATAAGGAACTAATCCTCCCAATAGGAGGTGGGTCTGTCACATGCTGAAGACTACGGGTTAAGAAACATCTGCTTGTACCTGCGGAGACAAGACATTTGAAGGGTTTAGGACGAATCATGTTCGAGTTATGCTCAATGATATCGTGTGTTGCAACGTACCGAGAGTTAGGGACTGTATGTGCTCTTGCTGATTTCTTCGCAAATATACAAAATTCTACATATTTCGACTCGACACCAACACATGTTGAATATTTGTTTTCAGAGAGGTTTATATACTGAACAAAAAAGTTTTATTTCCTGAGCATATTGAATAGCCAGGCACCCATTTTTAAACATATAAATGTGATAACTTTTTAAATTTCAGAGTTTAATTGTCCCATTTATTGTTATCTACTTAAAATACTGCCAATGATTCTTTACGTTACTTTCGAATTCTAAGGTCGAGTATGCAATGTACCAAAATAATGAAATCTTTAGTGATGCACTCCAAATTGTTTTTTGTTTCGAGTTAAGATCTCTGATAGCATTGAAACTGGCCACTGTTTTGCCTATCTGTTAAGCGATCACGAAATCACTGATTTTTAACTCTTAGATAAGCTTTAAATAGTACTTGTATAAATATTTCAGAATAAGGATGACGAGAACGAAGTAATATCAGCAAGATCTTACATGTACGTTGCAGTAAATTAACTACATATGAGCCATTTTCATTGTCTCGTGATTACGTAAGCGATCAACACAAATGTTGAACTCGTTTGTACGTATAAGTGAAAACCGACAATTAACGTATTTTGAATTTTACAATACTATGAAGTAAAGAAACCGGCGTCACCAAATAGCATTTCGCGGAGAATTAGTTTATCGTACATTCTAATACTGAACACATCCCTTTAGAGATATTACGATATTCAGTGGTACAATAATATTTGAAGAATTCTGTAATTCCCTTGTAATAATAAAAAAGTAATTCAGAATATCCACTGAAGTAGAGTAATAGTTATTTCTTATGCTAGTGGTAAAATCACTTACCATGTCTCACACAGTATTTTTATATAGCTTTATTGACTTTCCTTTTACTTTAATTCAAGTACATAAATTAATGGTTAAATTCACAGATTTATCCAGAAATCTTCTTGAGCATAGTCTTACTTTTAGCACTAGATCTAAAAATTAAATTTTTAATACGCTATGAATGCCCTCAAAGAACTGCTTTTACTAGAGATTGGATAAAAAATAATTTTTGGGCGTAATCCTGTACAGTACCGAGTCGACTCCGACGGCGCGAGATCGGTGGACCAAAGCGAGGAAGGGGTGGCAAGAGCGAGGGCATTCTGTTTACGTAGCTCACCCAAACTGCAGGTCCAGGCATACTCGAAATATAAATAGAGATATGTAACACTAAGAATGTGTTTATTTCTATTTGCAATCGCTCATGGTAGTGAAAGTGTAGATATGATGTAGTACAGGTGCGGGACAATACAATACTATTCCTTTCAAAAGAAATTCCTTTAAACGCAAGGGTGGTTTATTAAACCGCGTGAAAGTCGAAATGAGAGTAGCGGGGCGAACTAATTCGCGAGTGCGAGGCTCGAAAGGACCTCACGCACACAGCATGTTTGACTCGACGGGTAGCCACCACATTGTATCAAAATACGTTGTTTGTAAAATTGCTTTGTTTATAAAATTGAACACTCTTGAAAAATACATTTGACACGAAAGTTTTTTCATCACAAAACGTTACTTCGCGTGCGGTGGTGATGTCGTTCACCAAGTTCTCGCGGAAGTGAGCCGATTCCATCAAGTTCGGTGCGCTAAGGGATGCGAGCATAATTGTTAATAACTCATAGTTTTTAGTTTACTTTCACGTGAACGACAAGCCTAAACCATTATTTCACGAAGGTACATTATTGACAATTCCCAACCACTTGTCCACATCACGTCTTTGGTATTTGGACGTGACCCATCTTGCAAAACCTCCCCATTGTCCCGTTCCAGTATCAGTGCCGCCGCTGAGCCAGATCGCCGATAGCCCCGAATCTCACACGCGCGTGGCTTATCTCGTGCGCAGGTGGTGACGGACGCGTGGGGCTTCCACGTGACCATGTGGATGTTCGGCAGCGTGTGCGTGGTGGGCGTGTGGTTCTCGCTGGCCGTGCTGCCCGAGACACGCGGCCACTCCTTCCAGGAGATCCAGCAGATGCTGGTGGCCGCCGCCATGGAGGGCGACGCGCTAGGCAAGAAGCCGTCCGTCACCGCTTCTATTTCACCAGCGGCGGCGGCGGCGGCGCCCGGTGACGCCTCGGCGGCAAAGACAACGGGAGAGAAAACGGCACACGAAGTGGTTTAGCTTGATTACACTTTGATCTGTAGGCCAGATGTTGGTATTGACACAGTAATGCGAGTTGTTAGTCGGTGACAATATTTTCATTTTCTCTTAAATGATAAGCGGCTTTCGATATCGTGGCCATTATCATCAGAATTCTGGATAAAGACGAAATATCGTACGTTGGTGAATAAGCCATCAAAAGCTGTTTCTCATTCAAACGAAAATAGAAATATCAACTTGGTTCATTATTAAAAGTTACATTTGGAACTGGACGGTTGGCAACAGTTTTTTTTAAACGCAGATATGTCAATTTTGCAATATATTGACAACTTGGGCATCTGGTATGTAAATGAATAAAATGGAATAAGATAAATCTTTATTTCGTTTGAACGAATTTTATTCCACGATACAACTCAAAGTTGTAAAGAAAGAAGAGAAGTCAATGATGTATTCTAGGTTTACAAACTTTAAAATGTCTAAAATAATCCGACACCTGCGTCTGATTCTAAAGTTTTCAAGATTTAAAAGCTGTGTAAGTCAAAAACATCTGTACCATTAAATTAATAATTATAATATTTCGAGTTTGAAATGGATGTACAAAAACTCAAAGAAGGATGTAAATAAAGGATAAGAAAAAATATTTATTTCTTAAGTGACAAATTCCAGGCAAAGTTCCATGTATTGTCAATGATGATGAAATTCACTGTATCAGTGACATTATTTTACATACTCAATTTTATCACCACGTGCTTGGCTCTAAGAGTACCTATTTATTGTATGTCGTCTTGTGGAAGTTGTGTCTTGAAAAAACAGTGATAAGTGACGACGGTGAAACTCTGTACGCCAAATATAATAATTGTATAATAGTATTATGTTATAATATTTCTGTCTTTAAAAGGGTGTACTGTTCCGTGGTGTTGTATCCTTATTTTGTACTATGTAAGCTTGAACTAAGTAAACATCTTAGTACTATTCTACACTATGTACTTGAACTATGTAAGCAATGTTGGTAAACAAAGTGTTTTTATTTTATGAATGTATTTAAGTATTTGAACATTTCCTTAAGTTGTATATAATTTTAGTTTATACAAGGGTTCTATACTTTTACTAGATCCCTCAAATAAACTGTCGAAATTACTGAAAAGAAATGCTCAGAATATACATTAGATATATAATTTTGTTAATTTTTTCAAATTGGAGGCCTCTCAGCTAATCCTTTTACTCACATTTTTAGACTACATTATTACTATCCTCACGTTTTCTACCAAAAATCACTATTATCACTTAAAAAATGATTAAATTAATTTTTTGAATATAATCATGTTAATATAATATTTATTTGTTCCCAAGGTAAGTTCACTCAGAAAAAAACAACTATCAAAACAGATGTTAAGTTCAGACAGGAATCTGTACGAGCTGGGCGAGTGGAAAAGGGGTGGGGGCAGCGCCTCCGTGGAAGTTCTCTGGGTGCCAGAGGCAGGGAAATTACGAGGAGTGGTCTGCCTTCGTATGGTGAGCAGTCAATGCATATTTTTATTTTGAAATAAACTAACCAAAATTCTTACGACACGACAATTGAAATCAGTTAGCACGGTACATGATTTGCATAAGGAGTTACAGAGAAAAATTAGAAGACAAAACGAAAAATTGCAGAAATGACATCGAAAGAAGAATGCAGAAACAAAAAAACATTGCTTACAGACATTGCTGGAAAGAAAGCTTAGACAATCTACAAATTTCCGTATAGTACACAATCAAATATTGAACATGATATTCAATGAAAACCCAACAAAAGATTGAAGAACATAAAGTAGAAAGGCAAATGGCTCAGGCAAACCTTGAAATATTTCGAATTAAAATTCTTCAAATTAAAATGAGGAGTACGAGAAATTTAATCAAGAACATCCAGTTGTCGAGTATCACTTGTAATAGGAAATATTACGTGATTTCTTCCCATTTTCCCGAAAAAAAGAATAATCAAATAATAAGCCATGGTTTCAGTCACACAAAAAATATAATTTATCATTAATGATAGATGTGTCAATCTCAATGAGATCCTCCTTTTCACAAGAGTTTAAAAGTCAAATTTATATATTTAAAATTCTTCAAATGCCAATCCTTTGTTAACTGTAAGCTTGTTGTTAGCGTATTAATGTAACTATTTAATGCTGTGTCACACACGTTGAATACTTTATCATTGATAAGATTGACATATCAGAAAACAACCTCTTATTTTAGTTTGATTCACTGTTTTAAATAGCCTTATTGTTACAATCCATTTCATGTCCGGGACATTGTACATGTTCAGAAATATTATGTTCAACACCCTTCTTTTGAAAGAATCATCCATGCTTTCCATGGAATTGCAGCGGAAATTGTAAAGTGGACTAGCGAAACCAACCTAAACTTAGTGATTAGATGAATACACTAATTGAATGGGTGAATGGAAAAACACTAGGTATTGGTCGAAAATTGGTCATTTTCGTTTTGTTACATACTTTAGTACACAAGGCATGGTACTACATGTTGAGATTAAAGCAGAACAATATGAGGTGATTTCACTTCAAATCAGGCACCTCCTTCTCCTTGATGGATGAAAGAACAGTACGTGTCCTGGACATGAACTGATCTTCCACTTCGAATTCCCGACGCCTGGCGACTCGGCCTGCTCACAGGCCTGGTTCACAGTTGGCCTCCTCACGTAGGGGGTTCTGGGGCGTCCACTCCATGATGAATCCGACCTGCCCTAGTGGTTTACTAGTTCATTCTATTTTTACCTACTTTCTTCTATCATGTCATCGTCGAAGTGACGCCAACACGTCGCGCTGCAGCCGGGCGGGCGATAGCCTATCAGGCCGCGGCCGCGAACGTAATCTCGCGAAGGATGAGCGCCGATTTTCGCGTCATTGCCGAAATCCCCAGACGAGCGCGGGCGGCGCCGCGCACAAAGCGCAGACTCATTTGTTGCGGGCGCAGAATGTGCTCGGCGGGCGGCGCACGAGATAGCGTGGGAAGCGCGCAGCCGGCCACAATGGAACTGCTCAGCCCCGTCGGAGATACGCAGTCGGGTTTCACGCCCGCGACCCGCCGCGCCGAGAGCGAGCCCGCCCAGCCGAGCGGAGCGGAGTGAGCGGAGTGGAGTGGAGGAAAGTGCAGGAGAGACGCGAAGCGGTGCGGTGATAACAGGTGGTAGAGCTCTAAAAATTAACCTCCACCCGCCGCCTGAGGGGACATTTAAGCAGGTTCCATTCAAGGGGACATTTCACTAGATCTAATCCTTACATCTGTCGATCGGAGGTACAGGACGCTGTCCACTTTTGGCCGAAATGAGATTATTGGCACAATCATGTGGGTTTCTTGCTCCTACCCAGAGGTACTCAACGGTAAAATATATCAACAATTGGCGGAGTTACAGTGCTGGTAAACAACACCAAGTCCAAAAGGGAAACATATTCAAACTGCTGACATGTAAAATTTAGTAAATGTGAATAGTAGAGTTAATAGTTGAGTTCTTTACCTACGACCCAAAGAGACTGTAATCGAGTAAACGGCGGCCGGCTCTCACTGTTAAAACCCTTCCGATCCACCAATCGAGACAAATTTGCGGGGCTCGCAGACCAGCCCTGAGGAAGACCACGATAAGATGGTCGTAACGTCGGCCAGCCAACGTTGCCCGGAGAGCCAAAATCATTCATAAATAAATTTTGTTGCAAATGTGAAAGTGTCTTTATTATGTGCTTGAGTATGTTATATTCAGTGATGCAAAGTGGACGCCGACCGATATTTTAACGTCTAACGAGAAAATATATTATAAATAAACTATTTTCAAAATTACCTACGAGGAATGGTGGCTCATTTTAGGTGTACCATTTTAATTTTTATTCCACGAGGCAAGTGCAGCTGATATTCTTCCTAAAATTTTTAATTTGGACGAAACTGAATCACATTTGTTTTGTTTTTATAAGTGCTACGAAGGTTTTTTGGAATTAATAGGTTATGAAAAGTGAGATACAATGATGTATCATTGGATAATACTTTAAAAGAGTAAAAATATATTTTAGTCACGTGGCTTGAGCAATTCTCAACTCTAAGGCCTACGGTTAGCATTGGCTGTTCTAGCAATTCAAGTAGCCTATCTTCGGAAGTTTTCCCCTTATCCTCGTCTTCAGGGCTATAAAAGGCGGAGTATGAAAAATGTGACACTAATCCTGTTATACGCCCCAACCCCCACTCTCTGAGAATGCTTTGCTATGTCCCCTTGGCGGGACAAGTTCTTGAAGCATAAAATCGTGCAATTGTGACAAATAATTCAAATTCAAAACATAAGCAAACAATATTTTTCTACTATAAATTGTAATTCTACACATATTTAAATATAGAAATAAGACGTACGACTTCCCGGTATACACATGTTTTAGGGTGACGAAAATTGTCTCATTACAACACATATTTTCCTATTTTCCACAGATAGTATTTTGTGAAGTGCGCCATTAATTTGATAATATGATCTGGTGATAATCGATATTATACACAATTGACATGTGTATTTACAGAAATTTCTAATGTATAGTATGGAAAATTAAGTACGGTCAGTTAATTGTAATGAGAGAGCAATTTTCCGAGGGAAAATGTTTTTTAAATGTATTCTCAAATTCATATACTTTCGTGCATTCATTCGTGTTTCAGACGTCAATAATTGGAAATGGCCCTCAGAGTGGTCGCTTGGTGTAACTGGTTTACTATTGCTTGCTCTTGAAACCTTGAGTTCTTACAGAAGTTTACGCAACACGTACAGTCCAATAAGGCCATCTTAGACTTAAAGTAGTCGCCCCCCTACGCGGCGCATAGTCCGCCTGCACGTAGATTTAAAAAAATATTTGATCTGTCCAATTTTTTTTCTAAATATCGGTGATTCCTAGGGTTGTAATAGTGTAGTAGACGTAGTACTTTCTTGCTAAGTACGAGATTTCGTATCCCAGAATGGACAAAACATTTGTGAATCGGAAACACTTTCGCAGCTTCGTGTATATTGCCATTACCACTAGTGCGAGGAAGTACATGTTTAGTACTTTTAGTTCTAATTCATTTTGTGTCTTTTGTTTTGTTTTGTTTGCATTTCAATCTTGGAAATATCGCTGGGAGATCGATAACTGAACGACGAAACAGAAGAATGATTAAATGAGGTTTTTTATTAAAAAAACATACTGTCTTGAAAAAGGACTTATTAAATAAAAATAGAAAAAATCATAATGAAAGTTTTTGTGAACAGAATTATGTAAAAACTTTTATGTAGACCATATTTCCATTCAGAATTCATCTACATTTGAAAACAATTGTTTGAGTACTGCTCTACATCAACTAGATCATTTCTGTTTGGAACTCTTCTAAGAGAAGAAAACTATTTTCCCAAACGTAAGCAGATTGAAATATATTATGAGGTTTGCTGATGATGTGAACGGAGAAATAGTAACGGAGAAAATTTTCTTTAAAAAATTATTTTCTTCAAAGTAGAATCGATCTTTTGTGAGACTATCACAACTGATTATAAATTAACTTTAACTGGAAATCAGTGGGTACTTTATCAGGGTAATAATGTGCGATCGTTCTAGCTAGCTTTTGATTTTAATGGCATTGACTTTGAAAATCGACAAGCATTCACACAAACATAACACTTTCCCTAGTGGGTTAAAGCACTATACGCGAGTAGGAGTGAATGATAACGGATTAGCTTCCATGTCCTTCCCTTTAGCATCTTGTCTGTAAGACATTGCCTCTACGGAGCGCTCTTCCGCAATTCCGCCAGTTGCCGGATCACCTCGTGATTCTCGTAGCCGATGCCCGCCTTTTCCCGCCACTTTTCCCGCAGTGGTTCTTGTCTGCCGTTTGCGTTCGTCCTCCACCATCATCTACAGTGTAGCGAATAGCATCTGTTGTCGGAATTATTAATTTAGGCTTGGGTTCGCTTCTATCTGGTAGATGTTATCTCCCGAGTTTTTGTTTTTAATAACCAGTTTTATACAGTATATTTATTCTATTATCAGTTATTTATACATGTTTTACTCGTAGAATGCAATTCTTAAGTGATTGCATTCATCATAATAAAATTTGTAAATATTATATTTCGGATTGAAAGTTCTGAACGAACTGATTTCTCCGCGCAAAAATTAGTATTATTTACTTATTTAAAAGAATTCAATGAAACGGGAATGTACTATGAATATTGAACTAATTATTTTATTTACTCCCAAAATATAAAAAAAACATATTTTCTTAGTAGTCCGTTGGAATTCATGTAATTACGCAGTGCTTACAAGGGTAAATTGTATACGAAAATATAATCTTAAAATATTTAATTGAAATTTCTCAAGAACATTATTCAGTTTTAAATATATTTTGTTTGCGAATAAACATTTTCTTAAAAATAGGGTAAAAAGAACGATATGCCATTCCAAGAGTTAATGGAGACGCGGAGGTACGCTTTCTCTAATGGTAAATTGGGAATTGGAAAAAATGACGACGAGGAATGTTCTCTGAGAATTGGAAAAAAAATAATATTATACATTATTGAATATCGTCATCTACTAAACAGATCTTAGTTTCCTGCTTTCGTAATAATTTAAAATTAATAGAGATTGTCCTTATGTTGTAAATTTCAATGCTCTGAAAGACATTGTCAAACAAAACGTAATAAATTTTTAAAAAATACTTCTGATACGTTCTTTGAAATTGCAAGTCGCCCTACTGAAGTGTTTTTGTTATTACAGCAGCTCCGCACAAATACGTGGTCTGTGCGGTAGGTGACCTTGTCTTGGAGTTAGCGGCAGACATCATTAGCTAGCAAGGGGTAGCGAAGAGGGGCGACTGGAAACACCATAAATCACGCTCACAGGAAAGAGATAGAAACTAATATTAAATAATCTGTAGTGTATTATTGTTAATGTTAGATATGAGAATAAGAAAGTATATTTCTTGAAGTAACCCCGTAGCTTAAATTCCAAATTGAGTATTGAAAAGAACAAAATTAAACATGGTAGCACTAGAAAGATAATGATAAAGTGAATTTTGAAACGAATTGCTTTCTCATCAATAGAATGTGATATCATAAATATTACATAAAAGAGCGCCCAAATAATAGAAAATTGCAACAAATTATTTCCAGATTTTCTTTGTGAAAAATCTTGTAATATTTGTTATGTTTGCTTGTACGTCAAGTCCTTTAAGATGTTACCTAGTTCATTTAGACATTACATATCGAGCTCTGCTTTTACAAAGTTTAATATTGTATATTTTCGTTCTCAGCCAATGTAGTGCTGAGCTAATAACTAAATTAAATATAAATTGTGAGATTTCAACGATTAATTTCTGGAATATTTTCGAAGTTCCAACTTATAACTATTAGCTATATTTTTTATTAGCCAACTGTACATCCCTTTAATGGAAAGGGCCTCCTGCTCGCGCAGGGGATTATTAAGCCTTTTAATGAAATGTAAGGATGATGATGATTAAGATGAAGTGACGATCACAAATACATTCATGGCTGAGGCGGGATTCGAACCCATGATCCTCCGTTCCGAGGTCGCCACGACACTACTGTCTCAGCGATCTCGGCTACCCGGATCGACAGTAATACTATTTTGTAGTGCTAAAAACTAGTACTGGGAAAGTGTTAAAATGGTTATTAGTTACGAACTTCAGTTTTCAGTTAATATTAATTAAAAGGAGTAGTTAGCTACATTGTGCTCAACTCTGATTTTAGGCAAGACAATTTATAAATTTCTTAAGTGTTTACAGTTTTATGGTTTGCGATTAAAGAATTCACTCTTGTCGAAAAAAGAAAATATCTGTCTGACGCAATGGTCCTAAATGACTTGCACACACGTGATATCATTCGCAAAATATAATTCTACTTTGGAATGAGTTGGCATTGCAAATCCATGAATTCTAGAATAGTAAGACAAAAGCTATCGATTTGATTTTTAACACGAAAGGATTGAATATTACCAACGCTGCAGGAATAAAAGTTGAATGCGCAAATCAAACTGTTACAGGAAAACAAAAGCTCTTTTATACGGTGGCTTATAAAAAGTAAACATTCACGAAATTGAAAACCGTTCATTGTTCAACACCTGCGGCAATAAAACTGTTGAACCCTGAAAACAAGGTATCAATGAACAACAACAACAACAACAACAACAACAACAACAACAACAAAATACAACCCATGATTCCTCGGCGGATCGTGGGCGTAAAGCTTTCTACGGAGAACTTGTAGGAATCAACAAAAAAAGTCAAGAGCAGCTTAGCTCTCCCCTAATTAGTACTATTAACATGTGTGGCACATTGACGTTCAAAGCACAGGATTAGGTATTATTTTTGTGAATTTATGAAAATTAACCTTTTGTACCAATTATTAACACAGAGTTCATTCTTTAAAATTTAGTAAGTAAACTGAATAATAAACTCTCTGTAAAGTAGTAAGAAAATTGAAGACAGTTTTTAAATATAGTAAGAAAATTGAAGAATAAATTGTTTGTAAATGATTGGTTCAAAAAGTTAATTATTACATACTGACATAAACCAATTTAGAATTTATGAAAATACAGACTTTGAGGTGAATAAAATCAAACCCCGTGTAAAAACCTTTAAATTGATTCAATACTTAAAAACCGGTTCACAGAAATCACGCAAAGTAATAAAGTAAGGAAATATTAGACACTTTAACATTTGAGTACAACCAGCCTACATCAATTTTCTTGATTTTCTCCCACTAAACACATATATTTTTACCACTTTAATGTTAGTTAACAGAGCCTTTCAGCAAGATTTGCTCAGCAGCAAGAACTGCCGATACGAGTAAGGTTATGGTAGATATATGTGCATGTATTTGCTAAACGTTTTTTCTTCGTAAGCAAACATTGGCACACAATATAACAAGACATTACTTACGGTTGTAGATTATATAAAATCGCCCACGGTTTGCAGATGTTCAGATGCGGTGAGGAAGATTTGCAACAAACGCAAGACGGGCTGGATTCAACGACGTTGGCAACGGTTGAACTGAAAATTCGTGAAAAAGGTTCTAGTGTCCGCCACTGTGTAAGGGCCCCTTCCCACGTGCAGCGCGTGGCGCGCCACGCAGCAGCGGGCCGTGTAGCAGAGCATTGGTTTGAATGGAGGCCTTCCCACGTGCAGCGGGTGGCGGCTGCTGCGGCAGCAGACGCCGAACTCCGGCCACCAGAAGCGCACGAGGGGTCGCGCGCCACCGCTAGCAGAACACAGCTTTAAGGTGGTTAGAGCGGGATATTCCCTAGTGGACAGAGGGTCCATATTACGTTCAAAAATAATTATTTGCGAGATAAGTGGGTATTGTGGGACCTATATAAACCAAATAGAGACTTTTATGCTGAGTTTCATTTAATTATTCGAATTAATTTAGTTTAATAGATGTAAAATAAAAATATATTAATACCACATAAAGAGCTACCGTTGACTAGTTTCTTAACTAGTACCAACAGATCGCTTGGCCATGGAAGGAAAAATTGAAGCATAAGATTGAACATAAAAAAGTACTATTACACAATAAGTGCGGGTAAAATAAAAAAAAAGTAACATTACAGACACATCTCTATATATTTTTGTACAGTGATCGCTAATAATGGCAAACTTTTCCATGTGTGAGTGGGGAAAAAAGTCTATAATAAATTGGGCAACACCGTAATGTCCTTGAGATTGGCATGACTGCTCAGAGCTCATGCTTCTTCAAAGTTTCGTTGTTTTGAATCACTATTAATACTGTTCGTTGCCTTGTCGACACGCGGTAAATATCACAATCTAAGCGAATTGGCGGAAAATTCATTTCCAAGGCGGAATTTGAGAGAAAACGAAATAATTCCCCCATTATTACGAGAAAAATTACGAAATAAAAAGTTTTCAAATATTTTTTCAATGTTTGTTTCTCTCTAATTTTTATTTCTTGAATTACCTGAACCAATGGTAGAGCAAACCTTAGATTATTCGATTGCTTAACAAGATCAAAAGTTTGGTTCTCTCCAACATTGTATAAAGCTTTACATTTAACTTGACAGACATCGTGATCATTGACTTCTACTGTTCCTTATTATCCTTCTTATCACAATATATTTTGTTTTTTTTCTGTTAGTCCCCTATTTTATTTTTGCTTAGTTAATTAAACTTCATGATCAATTTTTAATGTTTTAATAGTTTTGATTGAAATTTTAGAAGTATTTTAGCAATTGCAATGTGCCGTATTATTTCCAGCGGTGCGGTTATAGTATAATTCATAGAAACTATTTGCTGGTTTTCAGCATAATTTTATATCATGTTATGATATTGATTTAGATGCAAATTATTGTGTAAAGTACACATCAAGTTAAAGCTGATAAAATGAAAATACTGCATCAGATAATTCTGAGAGCTGTATTATTGAGACCTTCAATAATGAAATTATACCATTATTGGAGAAAAACCTTTAAAAGAGATTTCTAAGTGGCATAGTATTTTGTAATTCTTTGTCTTGATGTTGCACTCAAAATGAAAAAAAGGTTTAAATGTTTTGAAAATAAGATGAGAACCATTTAAAATGCACTTTTATCGTTCAGGAAATGCAAACAATTAGATAAAATATAGTGCTGAAGAGAAAAAGAGTTACTATTAAAATACTAAAACTACCAAAGGCTGGATATATCATTCCTCTTACAATTTCAATAAAATGTAATTATTAATTACTCGTATAAATGTAATTATTAAATTTGCCCAAGCGGATTTAAATACTATAGGCCTTCAAGCACAAAACTATACTGGGCACTCATTCAGAAAAAATCTTTAAAACTAATTATGAATAAATCTAAAAAACACTAATTATGATATAATAAATCATTGTTCCAATACAGATGTAAATTAACAAATTGCTTTCAAAGTAGAAATTGCTTTTAAATTTATCATTTACAAATACATGTTTGGTTTCTTACTGTTCCATTCAATTTATTTTTAAAATCAAACATTGTTGTTCAGTAAACTATTTTATTAATGCTTATTCAAATAAAAACATTTTATGAAGTTTTTAATATTTATTTTAAAAAAACGGGCACGAGGATGGGAGTCCCAAGCGTAATTTTACCAGGAGGAAATCCAGCTTTGCATTCACCTATACATTGAATGGTTACCATAACATTTCATAAAATGTTTTTATTTAACCTCAGCAAAACCCCAGCATTTTATTAACACCAGCAAAACAGTATTTTATCATTGCAACACATTTGAAGCCACTGCAAAGTCTATTTCTTTCTGAATTGAATGCCCACTCAGTAGGTATACCGTTTGAGGTGCTGATCTGTGCTAAAGATTGTTGCTTTGAGTTCTGTGAAAGCATCTGTGGTGCAAAAGACAATGACAATCCACTGTGTATCTCCACCATAAAAAAAGAGAATATGAATAATTTTCGAATAATTGAATAAATAATCATTGTTCAGGAGCAAGAAACTGACGTACGGAACAAAACAAAATAATAATACTGTACTGAATGTTTAAAAAATTCTATAAACTCTCGAGATCACCCATTTTCTCAGGGAGTAGTATCAAAGTGAGTCATTGGGAATATTAATTGAATTAAAATTTCATTCAGATCGCACTAATCGTTATATCCATAAAATTCCAATTTTCTGAATATCTGGTTACTATCAAACGCAATGTTCTCCAGGAGTGATGATATTATAATTGATCACAGAAGATCCAGAGGAATGTACGAACTCTTGCAAGGTCTTGTCACTCGATTTGAATGAAGCGCGTTGAGCGCGCGGTGTTGCCGAGATGCGCGTCACTGCCCCGACCCTCTAGAAAGCGCGCGAACGCTCCCTTCGGACTGATTTAGGCTTATAATTTTGCAAAATTCTCCCATTTGAAACGGTAGATTTCCTTCAAATTGCCCATGTTGATTCTTCGAGATGCTAGCTACCAAAAGAAAAGTTTTTAAAAGCATGTTCAACAGTTAATTTTCTCACAATTTTAAAATTTCAGGTCTGATCTCTCAGGTCCCCATAAGAGCCCATGTTAAAACAGCAAACTTTACGGTCTCGTTGCGCAAAAACTGGACGGTGAAATCGATTCAAACTCTACCAGAACATAGAAGAACCTCTCATCTTTCGATTAATATAATAAAAAAGGCATGTTAAACATAACATTTATCTCGCTCTAACCACCTTAAATGGGCGCGTTCCCACTGCGCTGCGGCCGCAACGCAGGGGTGCTGTTTATGGGTCTGGGAAGGGGCCCTATACCTGCTTCGTCCTTTGTTCGTCGTCACCCACGCGCCAAACTCACCCTCCCTCTTCCACGCCGATCGCTGGAAGTTGAAAGTAGAGTGCGCGGTCAGTGCTCTTCACAGGAAATAGTACGCTGCGGTTTCCTTTATTTATAAAACCATGCTTTAAAATAATGTTTAAAATATTTTTCAATCAAAGATGTCTATGTTGGTAGTAAGTAAAAACATCATGTTAATTTAAATAAATTTCGAAATATATTTCCATTGTAATATGTTGGGAACATATTTATTTATTGCCTTATCGCATTGTTGAATTTGGGGAGAAGGGAGTGTATCGTTTAACTTCCCCTCCCCCCTTCGTGGATCCATCACTTGGTCCACGGTACTACAGTTTACTTGAGAACCGGCTCCTTGTAAAAATTGCATGTGCGGCGAATGTATTTTATATTTAAAATAATGGTAAAAATTAATGTACAATTACATCTGTAGAGGTATCACTTCCTTTCCGCCGCTACGAAATCATGTTAAGAGCATTTCGACGATGTACTGTGCTCAGATAATGCTTGTGTATACTAATTTCAAACACTATAATGAATTTTTATTATTGTTTTCTATTTTCCCTTACATATTTTGAAAAAAAACTACATGTATAGATATAGATTTTACTTTTTTACTACAGTAAATTCTGTTTCCTAGCAATGAGATATAAAATATAACTTACGTAAAAGTTATACAACCCAATGCAACAAATACAAATTTATAGAGAGTGAAAGGAAAATTTGGCTGCGTGTCATGTATATTCATGTTTTACGAAAAAATTCTTAGGAGCGTGTGGCGGCAATATCCAATGTGCATTATTGGAAATAAGGAGCGTTCCGCTCACAAATTATGTATCGGCAAAGATTTTATATACTGTGTGATAATTTATATAAGCCTTAAGAATATTTCATTAAACTTGATAGAAGAAAAAATTCGGTGGGGATAGTTGTATTTTCAAGTTTTATCAAGAGTTTTTGCACCTCGTCGCGTCACCGACGCAGCGGACGTCGTAATCCTCCCTCTTCCAAGCGCAGTGGCGGCGGCGTTGGCTGCGGCGGTGGCGTCGTCGGAAGAGCTCTGCTCCTTGAAGGAAGCGCGCTGCGGCCGCGCCGTGTGAAGCGGCCCTAAGGGAGCGCTGCTACAGCGATTACCGTCTCGTCTTTAGTACTCTGTGACTCCAAGATATATTTGCATTAATTATTTACTAATCCTTTCTTTACATCGACCAAAATATAATTGAATGTATTTCTTCTTGAACAAGGATATTTGTGTCCGAGTCATTTGATTATACTTATTCGATTATTCCGATAGATCCTTGTACCGTGAAAAATAGATTGAACTTAGAAAAGTTGCACAATTATTGTATGGTATTGTGATGCAAGCATACTAGATACGCTATCTAATTTGATTGTAAAAAATTAACATGAACTCATTTGCAATTCCTTAAAAAATATATTTATTGAACAAAAAAGTATACCAATAATTTATATTTTTGAACTTGCTTCATGTTAGAAATCTCTGATTTTGAGAGAAGAGTACAATTAATTACACATTTGTACTTAAATTGTTTTTGTGAAGTGTGAAATACAATTTACTAGTGGGATAAAAAGGCCCGTATGTACTAAAAGATGAGCTTTAATTCTTAAATAATTAATATAAATATTTATAATATTCATTCATATATACATTTATATAAGGCCACTTTTAACAACAAAAGTAACTAATATATTGTATTTATTCTTTAACAATTATTATAATATTATTAATGTTATAATAAATAACATGCAAATACGAATAAAGAAGAAACATGAGGGTAACAGAAGAATAATGTTACATGACTGGGAAAAGGAGAAGTTTGATTTTATGGAAGAGGTTCAACAATAAGTCCATTGGAAGATACGAATTTTATTAATATTCAGTATAAAGTATTTACAGTAAGTGTAAGTGATTTGGCTAAGATCAACACAAAGAATACAAGCATAGTTTTGGTTGGATTTGGTGCTGCTTCAGCCTGCAGCAATACTGAATTTCTTGCAACAACGGATTTTGGACAAATTGATGTGGTTGCAGACAAACACTTTTAATAAAGACGTTGGATATTTGATTGCAGCCGTGATTTTAAACACAGTACCAAAACCTTTGTGCAAATAAAATTTTAAGAGAACTGTAAAATGGAGGATACGCAGCACCTCACACATAATGAATTGAATGGACTTGTTTTACTAAAACAATAAAAAATGTTGAATTTAAGAGAATAAAATCTTACCAAAGACTGAAATATATAATATCTTTCAATTCTATCGAGAAAAATAATTTCTGCTGTTTATTTCTTCTCCTATTGCCAAGCGTCATTAAGGTTTAATTTCTTCATCATAATCAGCAACTGTAGCAATTTCTGGTAGGTCATCCAAAAGTCTTCAAAGTCATTAACGTCATTTAAATGTTTTGTAATGTTGAGCAGCAGACAGGAACATTGTTAATTTTGTATGTCTTTTATGTAAAATGAAACAAGTTGGTTGTTTATTGTTCACCAATAAATTATTTTAAATCCAAAGAAGAAAAACTGAACGACGTTTAGAGGAAATAAAGAGCCCAGAAGTAAAGGAAACCGAAGCAAAGTTTCAGCTTTCCCCTCTCCCAAGTGTGAAGAAACGTGTTCCCAGAATAACTTTACCTGCAAAAGTTCTAACAGGCATACGCAGATGTTTTAGATTACTTTTCACAATCGAGCATTATTTCCATTTACAAATTTACAGCCGCTATTATTAAGAAATTTGGATTTTTAACTTCCAGACTGACTTATAATTTATGCACCACGGACGATAAACAGGAAAAGGTGATCTTATATTACATAGTCCCTTGGTACATTAACTTTTGAGTTGAGGGGTCTAGGCAATGCAAGTTTGTAAAATTGATGCAGATCTGTGTTAATTTTCATGAAACTCCTTAATTTTTCGAAAATTGCATGAGTTTACAATTTTTTTCAGCCTCCTCCGCCAACTACATTTTTGATTTTAAAAATGTTTTTCTATCCATATCACAAAGCCCCATTTAGCATTATCACACCATAGCTAAGTGGGAACAAATACGCGACATGCCGAACCAACCTCGCCCTATTTCTCTCGTTTGGTTGATTAGTGATTCCTGACGCGTCAACTGCTAATGCCATTAGTCCTGTAAATGAGGCGCATGTTTTGTATTGCGGGAGCGGCAGTGAACTACCTCTGCCGGTTGCCGAAATCCTGCGCCGACCTACACATCGACTTGCTGGAATTTTCCCATCTGGGTATCTCCTACTAGCGGGGCACCGCCCACGCCGGGACAAGCTCTAAGCCCCTGACTGGTCTCCTTAAAGTGTGTGTAAGGTGTGAGGATAAAACAAGGAAAAGGAAGGAAATATCGTGTGCGGTCCGTTTGTTAGGGTACTGCTCCCGCATCCACCTGGTGTTGAGCGAAGAAACCTCAGAAAACCATCTATTAGAGCCGCCGGCCGCTAGAATTCTCCTCCAGCAGCGGATGAATTCAACTTATCTAAGCAGCTAGAGTCGAAAACCCTGCCACAGCCGGGACTCGAATCGCAGGACCTCTAGTCAGAGTCTTAGCAGTGACATCAAATGATACCCTGAGCCACCTTTGCCAATGAGTGCACACTCTGATCTGGTACTTGCCTGTTGTGTTTGAGTGTGCTGCTATTAATAATAAATACTTCAATGAAATAATAGTCGAGCCATCGACCTCGCAACTGGGAAATTTGGTTGATTGTTTTAGTGTAGCCGGGCACGTCAACCACCAATGTCATTAGTCCAGCAAGTGTAGTGCATGTTTTTGCTCGGGAGATGGCTGTGATCCCTCGCTGTATGGTGAGATCCGGCGCCGACATACCGTACGCTAGCTGGGGTGTTCTCCAAACAGGTAGAGAAGGATGGTGAAGGCAACAATCTACAAATGACTAACGATTAAGTATGTTTTTAATCGCGCTAGTGATTACCCCACCCATCACGCATTTTCATTTCAATAATTAAATCCATGCAAACTGGTCCATCCTTTCCTTCATGACACTGGTTGTGCCTTCCCGTCACAATGATCTCCGTGTTTTCATAGCAGCCGGACTGTCGCATCAAACATCTGGTATGGATCGCCATGCAGATCAGCCACTTGCTAGAACTAACGGGAAAATTAAATTATCGACGGAATATTAAAACTAAGAGCGACCTTTCCCTTTTCTGATTATTACTTTTTAATACAACAAATTGAAATGGCCAACAACTGTTTTTGGACAGAAAAAAATAAGAGTAGGGAAAAGATTTGAAAAAGGATTTTGGAGAAATATTTTAAAAATAGATGTCCAATGCAAGAAAACCACATGTGATTCGCTTTCGAAATATATTTTTATTTAAATGTATTGTAAATACTAATAATTTATTAAGACAAATCGAATTAAATATATCGCACATGAATAATAAACTTCGAAACCTACTTAAAAAGTACGAATACTTTGTAATCATTTTGCGGTAACACAGCTCTGATTCATATCGGAATGAACATTACTAACAAGTGCAAATTTCAAGAGTTAGCGATGCCAAATGGTGCTACACAATTTTGGCGACCGTCCCATGGCCAACACCGTGCTCGTCTCCCCTCTCACGAGGAGCTGCAGGATCTGCTGCTTCCGGTGGCGCGGCGCTGGCGCCGACTTCCGGGTCGTCCCTGCCCGTCCGCACGCGCCGCATCTCCGCGCCCGCCTCCTCCGCGGGGAGGGCAGAGCGCTGCAGCACGATGTGGAGCTTGCCCAGCCGCCCCTGCCACACCGTCACCCTCGCCGGCGTGAGCGTGGGCGTGGGCGGCGGCTGCTGCTCCTCTGGTGTTTGCACGGGGGCGGGGGCGGGAGCGGTGTCGGCGGGTGCCGGGGTGGGGTTGGGGGGCTTCATCGTGGACCACACCAAGAGCGTTGACTTTCGCACTTTGCCCAGCAGTGCCGCCTGCACCTGCTGCAGGCTCAGGTTCTTCGTCTCGGGCAGCTGCGCGAACGACAGCCACGCCGCCAGGCCGCAGCACGCGGTGCTCAGGTAGAAGGACACGTAGGCCAGGCCGCGACCCCACAGCTCCTGCGCGACGCCAACGCGCGGTCACAAGGGCTCACGCTTTCACTTTTACACATTTACTTAAAAAGCCCTTTCCGTTAAACATCCAAATGCGCAATAAATATTCAAGAAACTAGATCCTGAAAACAAGTTCGTTCAACACAACAACGGTAAGAAAAGTTGGCGTTCAGAAACCTCCCGATGGAACCTTTTAGAAACTGCTGAAAATACATTTTTTGTTATTTAAGGTCGCATCAACTACTAGGTCATTAGCGACCACTATTGCGTGTAATGGTATGGCAACTATGGATGACGCGATATGATAGGGGTGTGAAAGGACGAACGCAATATAACCATGCCCGAGGTGGGACTCGAACCCGCGATCCATCGGTCTGACATCGCTACTCCCTTAGCGATCTCGGCCATCCGGACCGGCGGCTGAAAATACTGTTAAATAAAAACAAACAAAATTAACATTTAAAAGTTAGGAGTGTTCGACCACAATCAATTACCATATTCAACGCTCTTGTAGAACGCGAAGATAGTTTTTGTTGAAGTATGAGTGCATTTTCGTATAGATACATATTCTCAAGAAGATCATGAAGGAGAGGAAATTTCCAATAAGACCGTTATAAACGAGACATCTTGTGATTGCTAAAGATCTTGTAAGCCCCCGTAAAATAAAGTTTCACTCATTTTTACAGAATGTTAAATTTTTGTTTTTTGGTTCTACATTTATGCGCATTTTCTGTATTTTGTATAGCATTATTTCATTTTACACATTCTAGATACTTAACATTTTAAATTATTCTGAAAATAATGAACTTGTCAAGTGATTTGCTCTCTGTACATTTGTTGTTTAAAAATACGGTACATTTTGCCTACTCTACACAGCCAAATTTTTGCAGAATTTGTTATTTGCAGTACTATGTTATTTTTCTACTACCCAGCAGTGCCCTTTGTTCCAATTTTGGGGCGGCCCAATGTAATAAAACAAACTTTAATCAAATACCACTTCTCTACTGCTAAATAAATTCCAAATATAAAAAAAAATATTGAGTAAAAAAAAAATTGGGAAGAAGGGTTAAGAGGGAGTAGCTCAAACGAACGCGAAGGAAGACGCACCTGGTGCGTGCGGGAGGCGGCCCACCAGGCGGCGCCGGTGGCGGCGGCGGCGAGGGCGGCCGTGGCCTCGCGGGCGGGCGGCGGGGCGAGCTCTGCGGCCAGCGCCAGGGGCAGCGGGCCCAGGGCGATGGCGTGGGCGGCGGCAGCCGAGCACAGCACGCCAAACGACACCGCCGCGCCCCCGGCCGTCGCCTCCGCCGCGCGCAGGCTCACCTGACACACACACACACAGACACACCGCACGCTGCAACACTCGAGGATGAAAAGAATGGCTGGCGGTGAGGATGAGGAGTATCCGGGAGCGTCTAGTTGTGAAGTCGTATGCTTCCGCGGCCAGTCTCGTGATAGGCGATTTCATGCTATGTTCCAGAAGCTTCAAGCGATGGTTTTCAAAGTTGGCTCTGCTCTTAAAGGATATGCAACGGATTCTTGAAAACTGACAGATGTTCTTAAATTATAATCGATTAATGTGATACTAAACAGTACATGGTAAACGTAGAAATCAATCCTTATAACAAGGAGAAAAACTGAACTGGATCAGTCGGGCTATGCTATTATAGAAAGATTCGTAAACGGCTTACAAAAAGTTGACCACGGGATGCAGTTGGTATACTCTTGAGAGTTATGACTTTTCACAAAAGATCTTTGCTATCCGGGCGTTGCTGTGGTGCCGACGTTTCGACCTCACGCTGGTTTACCGACGTTTCCTCGTGGTTGGCAGAGCAGCCCTGGGCAGTAGCGTAACAAATTGAGTGCGGGCCCGCCCGCAAAACTTTTCACCGAGCCCCTTTATAAAAATGTCAAGAAAACTAATGTGTCAGTATAATAAAAAGGACCCTTTAACAAATTTATGTTTATCAGTCCATGATTAATAACCAACAGTAGAAAAATATATCTTTATTATTTAATTTATTGAAATTAAGAGTGTTATAAAACTTAAATGAATTGTTTACCTTGGATATAAAAAGACCTACTAAAGCAACCAAAGCTACTAAAGCAACTAAAGCTACTAAAGCTACTAAAGCAGAAAAACTGTTCTTCTGGAAGACCCTTTTTTCCGTAATTTATTTTGTCAACTTTCACAAAATATCAGAGTAAGTTTCAAATAATTCATGTTTTTTACAATCGCAAATCCTTCACCCTGAAAGTAGGCTCCCTTATCTGCGGGCCTTGCGGGACCAATCGTTACCCCCGTTGACCCTGAGGAAGGCCTCAAGACGGTCGAAACTTCGGTATCACAGCCTTCGACGCAACGTCACCCAGACAACCATGATCATTTGCGACAGGGTTTAGAGAGCGTTTACCGACTGCATCCCTTGGTCAACTTCTCGAATCTACCTAAAATCCCATAGCCCGACTGCACCCACTTCCGTTTACCTCCTTGGATCGAGTTCTACTTTTACCATGGTCTGGTTAGTATTATATTAATCAATTATAATTTATCCACATCCTCAAGTTTTCAAGAAACCTTTGCATGTCTTTTAGGAGTAGAGTAAATATTGAAAACCATCACTTGAAAGTTTCTGAAATAAAACATGAAATCACCTATGACGGGCATCATCTTACCTTTTTGAATTATCATACACAATTCCAAATATTCTGCCATGCAGCTTTAAGGTTTTCTCTGGACTGGTGCGAGAACATATATTTGAACTACTTATAAATGCAAACTTTATCAACGATTTTACCTGGGAAAGTGAGCACGGATTTGCCCATATGAAACATGTTTTAGGCTCACAGCTCAAGCTACACAGACAAACGAGGAAAGAAAGACTGAAAACTTGCATGATATATGAAAGCACGTGTAACTACGTTCGTGTTGGTTTTGTAAATATAAATGAGAGCGGTCCTGGGAAATGCAGATGAAGATGTCGGACCAACGGTCATCACTCTACAATGGTTACACTGTGTTTGTTAAAATGTTATATGGTCCTGTTACAATGCAAACACCACCTCCTGTAAACTTTTTGTATACAAACAAAATCCCCATAACCGTATTTCAATAATGAGTTAATACGATCTGTTGTAAGCACCAGTGTAAACGAAAAAATACGAAACTGCGCTGTACGCTGTACGAGGGATTACGTAAGTGCGAAGTTGCTGTAATCTCTGGGACTCACCACGTGCACGGCGTGCGCCAGCGCCGCCGCACCACCCGACGCCACCAGCGCCGCGCGCCGCCCCGCGCGCACCAGCACTAACGGCGCCAACAACGATGCCGCCAGCTGCGAAAGTCACAACCACTCTCACCCTCCAAAGCCGACATCTATGCCATCGGCGCAACAAGTACTCCAACAGCCCATAGCCCACCTAACAACAGTCACTTACGTAACGAAAGTAATAATAGAACTAATACATGACCTCCTACGAACTTCTATCAACATCATTCGCACGAAGAACCGAATTTAAGCGAAAAAAAGTTAATTGAAATTTTTACAAAATGAATAAAAAATAGTACAATGTATGTCGTATCGTAATCTCTGTAGTCAAAACACTAAGGGTTTTCCTTCAGAAAAAGTTTTAAGATTCGTAAGCAACCAAATTTCGTGATTTTTGCTTTAAATGAAAGGGAATGGAACGAAGATGAGTTATGTGTTCTTAATAAGCGGTTTTATGAAGTAAAAACTGAATTATAATATTCAAATTATTGAAATTAACGCTTTTCTGTGATTTATTTATTACTTCACTGTGTGAATTGTCATCGATTTATTGAAAGCACTTGACATTCCACCTTCGAACACACATGCGAAAGTAAGGTTTCTGTTTGCGAAACGAAAAGAGCGATTCATTTTAAGTTCGAAAGGTTATTATATGCAAAGATTAAGAAGCATGTATAAACCTATGCACAAAAATCGTGTGATATTATTCTTTCACTAAACATTTCATTGGTTATACTTATGTAATGAATAACGTTTTGAAGTTAAGGCGCACACTGGGATTTCTTTGCAATAGTTCTCCAAATCACGTACGGATCTAGGTAAATATGAAACATTATTTCATTACATGAAACATTTCAAGTCTATTTACAATGAATAGTAGTTGCATGGTTTCAGACTTCTAAATCTCTAATTTCATTAGTCTTCGAGAATCGATACTGGACGCTTTGAAAAAAAACGGGGGTTTTCCGTGTAGGGAATCTGTAAAACTTTTGGAACTTTTTTTACAGCCTACTTTCCTTTAGGTCGACGTCTTTGAAAGAGTTCAGCTAGTAATTTTTAGAGTAATCTATTGGTTCATTTCTATTTTTACAACATTTCGTAAATAACTCCTAGGTATTTTTCTATCGTCAGTATCCAAGAAAAGGGAACGTTAAAAAAACACAAGTTTTATTTTTAAGCCACGTGGTATACAGAATTCAACACAAGTACACAAAATAATTTGTACTGAGAATAAATCCATACTGCCTAAAAATTCTAATTTTTCTAATGCATCAGTGTTAAACTTATCTACAAACAAACGTTAAATTAAGTTTAACATAAACTTTTACAAAGATACTTCTTTCATGAATGTCAAGAAAATTTAAAGCTGTTTGAGCAAAGTTTATGTCTTACCGCTTATTAGAGTTACTTTAGCATACATGAGAGAACCGTGCAACAAATTTTCTATTATATTAAATACAGTATTTTTAATACAAAACTATAAGAAAGATTTCTGAAAAATAAAATATTTTAGGCAGTCTCTAGCAAAAACGTTTACTTGTAGAGTAAGTCCAGCGTGCCAAAATAGTTCTTTATGTCATGAGTGGCAAAAGTGGTCTTTTTATTTTGCGTTGCGTCGAAGGCCGGTAAACCAAGTGGCTCATTACTCCGTGCAAAATAAAATTACATTTACCACGTGTCATACATTATCTTTACGAGAGCTTTACTAACTTTCATTTTATTTGTATTTAGTTGTAGACGATGCAGTAAGACGAAATTATTTCGTTTCCTTTGTTGCATTCACTGATTTAACTTTACATGTATGTATCGTCTTGTTTCAATCACTAGTACTAAAATTGAACTTTTAGCACGCATAACGTGCCCCGAAAGAACAACTTATAGTAGTGGCTGCCTAAAAATTAAATTTCTAGCAGTAGTACTAGCAGCAGAAATGTAGATCAAGATTTCAGATAAAACCATGAATGCAACAAGGAAAACTACGTTGAAATAAATATACTCTGGCCTGGCAGTTTATAAGCTTATTGATAATAATGTAATAGTACGTAATGAAGTGATTTGTATGATATATATTATAAAAGATTAAAGTCGATCAGGATGAATACAAAATTGTGTATGCTCTGTGGTAAAAGTGATTTTATTTTTCTCGTGCGATTCGGTAACTTGGCCCGTCACCTGACGCAATGTTTCCTACAAACGAAATAAAAATAAAATTTTGCAATTTGTATCAACTCTAAAATATTCTATCAACAAAAAAAGTTTCGTTTTCTACCGTGCATTTAAATCACCACTCAGCCACGCAAATCTTTTTCGCGTCGGTTCCCCACCCCCAGTTACGTTTTGTGAGCAAATAACTAATGAACATCACGTCACTGAAATATGATAAACCAGACTAGGCATACAGATAAATAAAGAATTAAAAACTTGCGAACTTTACTTCTAACTGCTGATCATTTGTGACGTAATGTAATTTTACATCTGGTTTTGTTTACTTACACTAACAAGAATTCACTACGTTATTAAGAATTGAAATACTCTTCTCATATTTCCATGTAGCTAAAAATTTATTTTAACTGTGTTAATCAGCGACACGTTTTTCATTTTACCATGTTAGGAAAAATATACACGTAGAAAGTGTAACAGATTTTCCTTACAAAGCACTAGACGGAACTGGCATAAAAGTAATTTGAACGTACCTGAACGGATCCCAATATAATCCAACAGGTACTCTGCGACAGGGTAGACCTGGCCAAGTCATAGGAGGCGTACGGGAGGTAGGCGCCCATTCCCCCGAACGACTGCAGGGTCACCAGCGCGAGGACGAGGAGGAGGCCCCGCAGAGCGGCCGCATCTCTTAGAAGGAATCTGACTGCGCCCAGAGGTCCACTGCGCGGCTTTCCGTCCACATCGCTGCACGAGAACGCCTCCAGGGTCTCCAGTTCCACCCCCAGCTCGGGCTGCGGCGTCCCCGCCTCCCCGCCGCGCAGCCGGCGCAGCGCGCGCGCGGCGTCCGCCCGGCGCCCGGCGCGCAGCAGCCAGTGCGGCGACTCGGGCGCGGCGTAGAGCGCCCCGAAGAAGGCCACGGGCAGCGCGGCGGCCACGAGCGCCAGCGCCCGCAGCGACAGCCACGCGCCGCCGCAGTAGGCCAGCAGCTGGCCCGCGCTCAGCGCCAGCTGCGGCAGCGCGCCCGCCGCCCCGCGCAGCCGCGCGCTCGTCGCCTCCGCCGCGTACAGCGGCCCCGCGGCGAACGCCACGCCCACCGCCACGCCGCCCAGCGCGCGCGCCGCCAGCAGCGCCCACGCCGCGCCCGCCCACGCCGTCGCCAGCCACGCCAGCAGCATGGCGGGCGCGCACGCCAGCAGCGCCCGCCGCCGCCCCACGCGCGCGGCCAGCAGCCCGCCCGGCGCCGCGCCCGCCACCTGGCCCGCGTGCAGCGCCGCCACCACCCACCCGCCCTGCGCCGCCGTCAGCCGCAGCCCTGCCGCCTCCTCCTCCTCGCCCGAGCCCTCCAGCAGGCGGGGCAGCGCCGCCGCCGGCCACACCAGCAGCGCGCCCGCCGATGCAAACACCAGCGACGCTACAACACAAACAGCCACGCGTTATGCACAGCACATGCACAACCACACTTCTCAGTCAACGACCCTCCAGCTCTCGAGACGGTCAACTATACCGCACGCGGACGCGAAACCAGCGATGCTGAAGCACAAACCACCACACTCCTTAAATACCATTCAGCTCGGAAGACATCACCAGATGCAAGTACCAGCGAAGCTGGATCACCAAACCCCGCACTTTAAGCACAGCACATGCACAGCTACAGACCTCAGTCAAAGATCCTACAGCTCGCAAGACAAGCAACTGCACCAGCATTGCCCTCGCTGATGCAAACACCAATGACGCTGCGTAACAATCACATTGAAGCGCTGTATCACAGAACATGCATGACACTCCTCAGTCAAATGCAAGGTTCTGTGTTGCATAAGTAAGATGCAAAAGCAAGGCAAGTTCTATGTTGACCTATAATTAATGTGTAGGCTCCGCTGGCCATAACCAGATCTTTAACGTCGAGCCCTTTGTAGTACATCTTGCTGAAAAAATTATAAAGTGTGGCGAAGCTAGATCATTAATAATCATTTACTGCATATGGTGGTGGTGGTGGTGGTGATAGTAGTAGTAAATATGTGGTGGCATTTCGTGGGTATGAATATATAATTTAACCACCATAATATTGCGTTTTAATATTTATTAAACATGTAACAACCACAGTTACAGGTTTCAGAAAGTTAATTTTAGATGTTATATGTTACTATTTATCATATCACCTTAATATTTGTATTTATATTAAGGTGATATAAAAAGAGTTCAGAGTAATTATGGTTTGATTATTTCTTCATTCATGTCCATTGAATGCCCCCAGAAAAATACTTCAAAGTATTGACCTACAGTACTATTCAGTAATTCCCAATAATATTCGGGCAAAGCCCTCTTCCTCTTAATCTAATTTCAAGTGCATATTGGCACTTTAAAAACGATAAATCACAAAATAATAGTTCATTTTTTTACTAGCTCTTTGATGTTATCGACTGCACTGACAATCTTAGAAAATTATGATAGAAACAGATTTACTATCGCTAAGCCATAAACATGAACGAAAACGGCATGTCTAGTACGTTTAGCTACTCTGCATTATCGCTGCAGGTTAGCATTGACCCCCCTCCCTCCACGCACACACATAGCAACTACCTCAGTGCCTACTAAACCTCTTTTTTATTATATTTATTTTCTGTCTGTTTGACTATACAAGCCTTTCAGGAGTTTTAAAAATGAAAATTAATTGGCTTGTTAGAGTTTACCACTTGCACGTTAATTGTCCCTAATTGTTAGAACAAAATAAGAATTATTAGTTACGATTTATAGGAAGTGATTCTGTGAAAGTGTGGAAATGAGAGAAAGCAATGTATTGGTTTTATGTCGTATGCGAGTGTAAGGGAAAGTAATAAATCTGTGAAGGTCTGACTCGGTCTTCGGGATATTGGGAATTAATTCTGCGTGGAAATGAGTATGATTGGCGAAGATTAAAAGCATTTTTTGTGGGAAATATTGAATTTAAAAAAATGTTGGTTCTGTAATTTGCTTGAAACATCATTCGCGTTATTGAAGTCTTCGGCTCTTCTTCTTCAATTTCAGATATCAGGTTTACTATTTGTTTTGTGAATTAATCTCATGATGGCTAATGCTTGTGAACGTTTATGAGTTGGTAATTATGATTACCTAGACATTTTTATCTTGTTTTAGATTAATATAAAAGAAGTGTTGGGATTGGTTCTGACAATGAAAATTATCCCGATTGTAATTCAGATCATTTCACAGATTCGGAACAACATTACGACACTGATGACAAAAAAAGAAAATAGAACGATAGTCGATTGTACTGATGTTAAAAAAGCTCACAACGTCAACGATTCCGAACAGAATAACAGACAGACGAACTACTTCACATAACATTTTATTACAAGTCCTTGGATCGAAAAGAAGCATAATAAACTGTTTAAATAAATAAAATCTATTACGAACATGTGAATGCTTCTTCTGAAAAGCCTTGTCATAAAAATAGTTAGAATAAATTTGCTTACAGGTAAAAGTTTGTAACAGGAGGCAAAAATAGTATATTTCAATTACTTAAAGTAGGTATACTGTACATCCTCAGAAAAGCGCGACAGCGGATGGGGTCTCTACGCCCACCATCAAATTACGCTACGAGCTCTGCTAGAAACGAATAAAACTTACGGATAGACGATTTTCGTAGCTCGCCCTTCATACGCTTTGTCCCCGCCGCATTGTAATGCCAATTTACTTTCAACGGCAAGTTTTTTCGCTTCGCTCACCCGGCTTCAAGAAACGGCGAGGCTCGGGCCTTCGGCCCTCGCGTTCACTATAAACATCCTCGAGTCTATCCACCTCATACTTACCAATTAGCAATTTATAAGAAAGCACTTTTCAAAACTTCCGTAAGTTGTACCTTATACTAGGCTTTAGCCTTTCGATTTATCAGAGTGCTAGGCATGTGAAACTTATGTACGAAGAATGTCGAAATAATATTTTTCTAAATTAACTATTATTACCGGGAGGAATCTTGAGACACACCCATGATCGTTTGTTCCTTTTTATACCGAACACTTTCTTCACAAGAACATGAAAATCATTTATATTATTTCTGATATGTTTTTTGTTCAAACTATAATGCCTTGCGTCAGTTATAATGGGCAAGCATCGAATGTGAGGCAAAAACATTGCAAGTATTTGTACAAAATTGTGTAAGAATATCCGTAAATTTATTATTCTTTGATACATAATCCCTACTGCTGTCATTCGTTTAGTTTACAGACACTGACCCAATCTGTTTTAAATGCAAAATAATTGGCTCAGTGGTATTGTTCAAAAATTTGTAAACTCTTTAGAATTACTATAAAAGGCCATACTAAAATTTGCTTCTGTAATGTAATGAATTACTCTATATCGCTTACATTTAGAGAGTTTTAATTTATTTAAAATTCATGAACTAAAAAAATATGTTTAATATTATGACTTAATAATACAAATTCGCAAGTAGGGATCTATGAACACTATACAAGACAAAATAGTTGCATCATTGAAGCGAATGTAATGAAATGAAATGAAATTTACTACCACTTCAGGTTATGAACATTTCAGGAGTTGTTACCCAAGAGTATACAACATTCAAACTTAACCTGGACCTGAAGTGAGTCAACTACGCCACAAGGATTTCAAGAAGTATATTGAAAGTTAAATCGTGTCAAGAAAATAATTTTCTTATTTGCCGCATTTATTTAAAATAATCATACTTATCCTTTGTTAATTTCGGTATTTAAATTTATCGTATATCATAGTTGGTGCTAGTATTATTGTCACTAACAAGTGTTTTGTATAATGTTCTGTAGATATATTAAGCTACTATTTTGTAAAACTTGCATGCATGCATGCATGCATGCATGCATGCATACATTCATATACATGTATATATTGTGTTGGGTTTGTACCACATCTCAGTTTTTATTTTTGTCATAAGCTTACTTATATTGTACCAGAGCACAAACATTTGCTCAGTCACGAGCATTTGAAGTATTTGTTATCTAATGTGAAAATGAATACACTATTATTATTATTATTATTATTATTATTATTATTATTATTATTCGAAATAGAATTTATCACGGTTTGCTACAATTAGTTATTACGGTGTATATTACAGTATATACAAAAATTCGGATAATTCATTTCGAAACAAACTTCAGAATACATTTTGGGAACATTTGTAGTATTTTAAGCCAAATAATAATACAGTTTAGAGAATTGCTATGTTATGAAGGCACATCTACCTTTTTGACACAAAAATGTGATAGGTTTTGTCATTAAATACATATGAAGAGATGACTTTTATATTAGTCTTTGGGAGAGACAGAAATTCAATAATGTTTTTGATTTGACTGAATGCATATGCATGTTATTAATTATATTAATTATTAACTTATCAACATCATCCAAAACCTCAATAAAATATATGCTCTAGACTCCGAAGTTATCGCAGGAAACTATTTTGCTAGGGCTAATTGTATTAACTAAGGGTTTAAAAAATATGCAATGAAAATAATCAGAAGCGCGGAATGGGTAACATAGAATTACCTACACTTTCCTTTAAAAATATTTCAATGAGAACAGTTTATTTCAATGAATTTATTAATTTTGATTTTATACCTTCTTCATAATTGTGTTTCTGATCGGTGTTCCTATTGTTATATATTTATAAAAATCCAGAAGACTGAGCTGCTTATTCAATTATTAATATGGTATCGTGTTTCACCCCAAAACTCTCCTTATGTTCTGAGCTTATTACTACTCCAGTTGAGAGCGCGTGAATGAATGCCATTCTTCAAACACTTCAGTACAACACTTATATCACCGGCTGAATTATTGACGAAGTCACTTTTGTATCCTGGTAATTGACAAAGTCAAGAGTCCATAGGATAATTTGATATATAACACATCCATCACTCACAAAGGCTTTAACTAGGAAGACGCAATGTCTGTATAGAAACTTATTTGTATCACAATGCGATAGCCTAGAGGTTACAAAGCTCGAAACCTTACACTTCTCACTCAAATCAAGATAACGCTAAGAATACACGCACATAGAACTAGAAATCAGCAAAAATAATGCGGTTCGTCCTCGATTACTACGCTAATTCTGCAGCAAATTCGTTATTATCAACTTTCTCATTGAAACAATGCAAGTGACTCAACTACGTTGCTTTACAGGATCGGAAAAGTATTTATGGCTTGAATTACATCATAGTGTTGTATATTTAAAGGCAATCTCAAATTTCGTTTCAAATTGACACACTTATTTACAACAGGTTATTTACACCTGAACCCCTTAATAGGCACGTAGTTATAACTTCTCGCATAGTAAGCGCTTTCGATTATTCGTAACATAAGGGCACCTCAAGGTTATAACCCAGTTTTCATCAAGAGATGGAGGTGATAAACAGTTAGGATTCCAAAAGTACGATCCCTAGACAAATTAAAACAAAAATGCAAGCCAAAGTAATATGAGATTCGATACTCGTACAATATCCTTCTCCTCAGTTCAAAAATATTTGGAATATCAATGTAAACATTTCGTTCGGTCAGTAAAGCGAAACGTTCAAGTTTCCATACTTTATAAAAATATTGCTTTTAAAACCGAGTTGAAAGGCTTCAGTAAATATACAGCCGGTGCTATTTCATTACCCTACAATTGTCATTACTTATTTTAGTAATCCTATGTATACAATCAATAGAAAATACATAATAAAAACAGGATTGCCTAGGAATTCTTTAATCTCAATTTCATTTAATGAACGGCGGTAAATATGTAAAGCAACTCCTTAAAAACCATAATTGTTGCAATTATTATATTCATAAACGGTTTTTAGGGTTTGTAATACAATTAAGGCAAATAAATAACCCTAATGAACTGTAGGCAAGAAATAGTATTCAGAAGAGATTAAATAGACGGAATATAGAGAGATTAAATTTTCTCTGCATTATAGATTTTTCCTACATTATTTTAACGCAGTATAAAAATCTAATTATAGAAAAGACCTCCATTTACTTACACGTGCAATGCAATTATTTCAATCATTCTAAATTAATTTTATTTATGCAGTTACATTGTGAGGCATTTTTATCCACTTTATTGGCTGGAAAGTGGGACCTTAAGTGGAATATTTATTTGAAACCAGTTTGTGTTACTGTGATTTTCCCTGACATGATTATTATTCACATCAACTAAAGGGCTACATACATAATTTTCTTCTTCGAGGTGGTCGCCACTAAGTTTCCTAATGCCTTGATATTTAGCGTACGTGCCGTGCCAAGATGGTTCTGCCAGAACTCCAAAGGAAAATTGAAATTTTACCCTTTGCTTATCAATAAAATAAGAATGAGAAAAAATGTATTTGAGAAAAAATAGCATTCAACTTTTGTTCTATTTTTGGTGAACTTCATCGAAATTAATTTTACATTATTTATAAAATATCCTGCAGTCCCAAGTATTTCATTTTATTCCTATTACGTCCAGCCCAATTTATATTTAACTTTTTCTACGTACTCAGTATGTACTAGCTCTTATTTGTTAATAATAGAAAGTGGTGTCCAGCTAGCATTAGAAATATTAAGCCTTTTTAATTATAAACTTTTATACACCGAATTTTCGAAAGATTATCAGGTTTTCAAAATTCAGGTATTGCAATCAAGTTACTTTTAGGAATGTTCCTGTCTAAAGGTCAATTAACGTCGGCAAGAATATTTTTGTAACTAAATTCAGGTTTAATTTTTAATTTTATTGGTTGAAAGGTATTAACTAATTCGTTCATGCAATAAAAAAATGAAAATGACATGTCTAGTTACAGTTACATCTCGCAACTTAACTAGCGCACACAGTTTTATTTCAAAGCTTTATTTAACCTATGGATCATACGTGCAAGTTGGGTAGAATTCCACAGATCTGAATTCGTAATTTCCTTTAAGCAAATTGGTTAAAACCAGTAATTACGAAAACCCTGTTCTTACGCCACACACACACCTAGGATAAGTTAACGTTAATTTGATAAGAATTTTGAACTTATGATATAAAAACATTGTAAAATAAATATCACCTTTCCTATTGAATCGCCTAGAAAATCAAATCTCTTTATTCAAATGGAGCATGTTACGTGAACGACACAAGCAACAAGAGCAATATTCTCACCTGCAAGCGTATATCCCAACTGTGCGACAGTTTCTTTACCCAACCAACCACGCATCTTCTTCATACTGACTCTTCTACTAATATGTGATCTGGAGTTGGCCGGAATCCAGGAAAATTTCACACGAAGCCACTACACCTCAGCGGCTTCTGCTTGGAGAGAACACTTTATCGCTTCACGTCATTAACCTTTTGGGAAAGTACGCTTAGCACGCCGGCAAGCATTCACACAACGTAAATCTCAACAACACACTGAGAAACCCTCAGTTCATCAAGTCTCGAGTGCTCACAAAACTGTTAGGGAAATTAAAATATGAAACTCGGCACTCTGTTTGTCCCGCGGGATTACACATGGCTGACTTCTTCACTTTGACTTCAAAAACTATCGATTCTGTCCCCATTGCCGCTTCGCACCACTGTCACTGGCAACGCGCCACAAACAACCAAAGAGAAATCGCATGCCCCTTGCTGGCGGGGCTTTAAAAACTCGGCGAGTTTCGTAGAGGCAGATGTGTCAAGTATACTTATTGTGAATTGTTATCTGTAGCTGATAACGTATCTTATCGGTTTAAGGTTGCACTAGACAATGTGGCGCCTCAAGCAGATATTAATTTAAGACCACATCTTTTAAAACAATGTCAATAAGCCATTAAAGGCTTTAAAATCTATTCAACTGATTCATAATTCACATTTGGAATTGGTATGATATGACTTAATCAATTAATGTATGCTTGAGAATATTGATTCTTCTAGTTAATATGATCAGTTCACCAAAGAATATTTACGAGGATGACTTTCAGGTTGTTCAACTTTGTACTGTCAGGGGCTATTAATATATTTTTAAATTGGTAATATTACAGTTGGAAAATATTATTCAGCAACAAGTAATCAATAACTGAGTCATTGTGAATGAATAATCGAAATATTAAAACATAGCTACAAGAATCAGGACTTTTGTTTCTCATTTGTCAAAGAGAAAAGAATTTCCATTAAATGAAATGATAAAAAATATTATGTATTCTTCATTAAGAAGTATCATTAGATTAAATTAGATCTTCAATAAACTATTTGGTACATTATATGAAATGAATGAAATGTAGTTTATTTGAGTCACAAATCATTAAAATCAATGTAAAAATATTAAAATTCACTACATGGCAAAAATATACTTCAATTTCTTTCATGTCATTGCATTGAAATAAATTCAGTCTCACATTTAATATCATCTTTGAATTCTGACGTTATTAAAAATATTTAATCTCTTAATATATTAGTATTTTTGGCCAAGTGTTTCATTTCATTTTATTTTACATTACTGTAAGCTCTTTTTCTAATCATAAGTGTTTTTCTCTTTGTAATGAATTTGAATTTATTTCTGTCTAGTGCTATTTTTTTTAATTTATTACTCAAATAACACATGAATCAATATGTTCAATCATTTTATAATCCAGTGAATTTGATTTGGACTTTTGTAATATCCAAATAATTGTTTAGGAACTTTTGTAATGTCTGTTTTTAATATTTTAAGGTGATAATTATATGTAATGTAATTTCATTTTTACAATATATAAAGTCACCAGTCATCATCATTTAAAATGTGTTAATGTGGGATATCATATTATTGGAGCAGGTCATATGATTTGGTTACTTGACTTCTATAATGTTTATAATATTTTGGAAAACCTGTTCCATTAAAAGAGGCATTATAAAATTTCATTTCACATCAATTCAAAACGTTTTTAAGCTTAAATTTTGGCGAATATTCCCTTCCGATTATGTTGTCATATTTAAATGTTTTCATTATGAAAAAAGTGGTTTACTCTATATGAAATTTTTGGAGGAGAAAATAATAACTGAAAATTCTTTGTAAAGTAAATATCTCTCATATTTAAGAATTGAAAATTTTAGCTGTTCTTAATTGTCTCATATTAACACAGGTGAGTCCTTGTACTGCATTTCCTTTAATTGAATGTAGAAGTAAAAAGTAATTGTAAGAATCAGTGTGTGAATATATATTCCCTTTCAGTTTTATATTATAATCCATATTTTCTTTTGTTATTTAATTGTTATGTTCATCAGAAAAGAGTATGTATAATAAGTTAAACATGTCAACAAAATAATGTAAAGCAGAAACCAGCTGCTGGTCTTATTGAAAAACAATAAAAGATATTCCTTTAATGGTTTCATTATTAAGCATGCATTTTTAACTATTTTAAAACTCTACTTATTCTCTGTTATTATGTCATCTCTTGGAAATTGTTTACCTTCAATGGTTACTTAGCAATTTGAATAGGTAAAATCTTGAAACTATTTGGCACAGAATAAATTTCTATCTGTAATCACCACAACTTAAAAAAAATATTTCTTTCTGTTCTGTTTTTTTCTGCCTTTCATAGTATTGAAATTTATAATTTAAGAACAGTCGTTTTGGACACTAAAAGTAACCTCTTTAAAAGGATTTATGAAGGAAAAATTTAGAATTAGAAAAATGTAAAAATAAGAGGTTTGGAAAAGAAATAACAGTAAATTATATATCGGAGGATGAAATTTATCTTAAGAAAATTTTGAATTAATTGTACGAAGAAAGGGATAAATTTTACCAAGATTAAGAAATTGTGATTGTTGTAATAAAGGAAGAGTATTAAAAAATTGATATTTAATTTTTAATAAAATCATGAATTGAAGGGAGATTTAGTTCAATATGAATCTGTGTATTGAGAATAAACCAAGATGCATGTAGTTTTTTTGTACAGAATTTGTTTTGGACTATTTGAAGTTTTTGTATGTTTGCTTTTGACCATATTAGACAAGCATATGTTAAAGTAGGTCTAATAATTGAAGTGAATATTAATTTAGCAGTTTTAACACGAAGAGTTGAGTTATTATTTATAAGAGATTTAACTTTATGTATTTTAATTGTGTTTTTTGTATAACATTTTAATTCTGAATTTTATAATTCAGTTTTGTGTCTAAATATTTAATAAACGAAGAGGGAGAAAGCCAAGGAATATGAGTGTGATGAATGAGAAGGGGAGCAGGCGTTGTTGGCTTACATAACGTAAATATTTTGGCTTGGCATTTATCCCTATTGATTTTGATTCTCCATTTGTTGGCCCAAACTGAATAACTATTAAGATCTATGTGAAGTTTATTTATGGCAAGAAGAAAATTACCATGTGGATGAATAAGTGCTGTATAATCTGCAAAAAGAGCTAATTTTGGAATGTCGGGTAAATATTGAATAACAATGGTGAAAAACAGTAACCTCGAGGGACCGTGGCAGAAAAGAAATCAGTTTCTGAGAAAAGGAATTATTGTGTTATATACCATGAATGTTCTGTTAGGAAATTTTGAAAAATGATAATAACATAAATACGAATACCTACAAGATGAAGTTTAATCAATAACTTACTAAATAAACGGTGTTTTTGTGAACAGAAAACAACTGCATGCTTTCACTGGAGACTTACATTCATCAGTTCAAAACAATAATATTGAATAAACCTTTTGCCTTTCCATTCATTTTAGATCTTCTAGAAAGTTTACTTTAAACTTAATATTTCAAAGTTATGTTGAACTACGTGAAGATATAATTGTCATATTGGTCTCACAACTCTAAAATATTTTACTGTCTTGGTACTACACACATAACAATGCATGAATTTATGGTTTTATATATTCATAGACGTTATTTTAATCTAATACATTTTGCAAAGCAATATTAAAAATTTAACCTTGATGTTTTAGAGACAATTCAAAATATTTTCAGGACAGTTTAAGTAAAATATTATTTTTGAAAACTAAAAATATGCACGTACCTTATTGTTAAAAAGGCTTTGTTCTTTGTTACATAATATGTTGTTTGTATAAAATATTGATAAATGTTAACCTAACCTTGTAAAATCGTAATTGAATGTTGATACCTTTTTAATTTTACTTACTAAAATACGTTATGAAGATCCCCTACACGAGTATTTTATAATGGTGACTGTACGGATGGATGTGTGGGTATCTTACCACTCATTATATCAGAAACTTTTCAGTTCTAAATTAGTACGCACGACAAACACGTTCATAGTTTGATTGAGCCAGGATGAGATTTTGGACGCAGTTGTGTTCCAAAAACAAGTCAAAAAACGTAGAAAGTGTCATATTATCTTTAAGAACCGGATGTATGAATAAAGATAAGGTGTCATGCCGGTTTCCCTGTGCCCAATTTCCTCCCCATAAATCCTTTGGTTCATATGATTTACAAGGTGACAGTAGTGGGGAAAATGTTTTAACCCCAAAAGTCGTAGAACTCTTCGGTGTTACCTACCCCACGACAGCGGGGACAATGGGATCGGCGTGAATTGGGGTTGTGCCGCGCTACGCATATTCGCTCAGGAGGCCACGCGTGTGGAGCAGTACAGTTACGGAGTGATGACGTTTTGGCTCTTCTCTAGGATGCGTTTTAGTGCTACGAATGAAAAACGCTCTAAGTGCAAGTGTGATTTAGGGATGATAATAAGTCAAGGAAGGGGAAGGAAAGATCTCGCGCAGTCCATGGCTCGTTCTGCTCCGTGATTCGCCTGGTGTTGATCAGAGAAATCGCGGAGAAGAACCGTTCAGATCAGCCTGCCGCTAGAATTCTACTCAAGACAGTGGATGAATTCGACCTAGCTGAGTGGCTAATGTGGAAAATCTTGCCACTGTTAGAACTTGAACCCTAGAACCTCCCAGTCAGAGGAACTGCAGTGAGTCAATGCTCCGAGTCACCTACACAGGTTCGTAAAGAAGAGATACTATTGAAATACTGATCGTAAGACATAAAATAGTTATGCATATATTCCTGTGGTAAGTATAAAAACCGAAACCTATTTCTTTCGGTCGGGTAGAGAGGCTTATTTCTGTAAGAGGTAGCACTAACGGTTTTTTTGTAGCGACTGTGACATAAATTCGATTCCCGACGGTATTTTCAACCTTAGCTAGACCGCTGACCTAGGTTGAATGTAGCCAGTCTGGAGAATAAATAAATAAATAAATAAATAAATAAACAAATAAATAAATAACTAACTAACTAACTAAATAAATAAATAAATAAATAAATAAATAAATAAATAAATAAATAAATAAATAAATAAATAAATAAATAAATAAATAAATAAATAAATAAATAAAATAAATGTATGTATTGGTGACGAGACTCAAACCATTGGTCCTGCTCTTTTGCCTGGCCTCTTTAAAATGCATAATACAATACATAATACGTAGTGGGTCATTCAAAGAACACACGTACGCAATTAGGGGAAAGGGTTTTTCTCAAATGTGACAGGTGTGAAAACGAGCGAGGGAGATGAGGTTGATGGAAAGGGAATACGTTCACAGCATTTGTATTGTATATAATTGTATTATATAATTGTATTTATGAACATCAAGTTAAAAAAAGAATTTAAAATTAATCGAAATATGTCTAGAGATTACCTTTGAATACTTCACGAAATTTTACCCAAATATAGTGAAAGTACTTTAGTCTAATTCTAGTTCTCAGCAAGTGAGAAGTCGGGGAGAATTGTAAATAAAGAATGCAACTCAGCGGAATGTTAGTAAGTACTACTAAATCCTAAGATAGGGGACGGGTTTTGGAAAGACTAAAATAATACGTACGTATTTTTGAATTACCCCTACTGTAACGAATCAAGATTATCAAAGCCTCTCGATATTAAGAAGGTGTTCGTTTGCACGGCCTACCCGTACAAAAATGATATGTTGGCGGAAATAATACGCGCACGTTTTCTTGAGCCCTCGTTTCGCTAGTTGAGAGAGGAGTGACGAGTTAGGTTATTTTGACAAAAATAATATTTTGGCATATTCATAGTTCATTTTCCGATTCAAAATAGTTTCATTACACGGCAGCGAACATTTCTGGTTTTCAGATTTTGTCTACAACGCTCTTTTCTATCATTTATTCTTCATTCAACCAATATTGGCAAAGGAGGGGGGTAGATATTCCTGGGCTCAAGAAAAAGTGCGAATATTTTACCATAGTGGCAGGCAAGATAAACAAAATATATAGAAGTCAATAATGGTAGATGTAGAATGAACGTGTTACCGAACGGAGCGTGATATATGGTCAGGTGGGAGGCGAAACTTTATGGAATGTACGACGTTGTTCAGTTATAAGTAAAGACTGAATAACTTAATTGTCGATAAGGAATGTAAGTCTTGGAGAAGCTGGAAGATTTGGGAAAATTTGATGTTTGACGACTTGTGCACGTGAGCAGGAAGACGTAAATTCAAACTACGAACAGACTGTAAAGTTTTCCTTTAGTTGTTTGTAAAATTCTTCTCTTTGTTATTGTTTCCTGTTCTGAGAATAATTTAAAATTGTAAATAAATGTTTTATTTTTTTATTTAATTTTTTATTTAATCAAACGCTAAGTTTCCTAATTTAAGTTTACGGTGTACTCCGTAAAATCTCCGACCCTGAAAATAAATAAATGGATTTTTTTTTTGCTTATTAGTGGATAGAAAAAATTAGAACTATCACACAACCGAAAACTAGAAAGAGAGGGCATCTCGTTACTTTACAAGCAAAAACACAAGGCAGAACTTAAAGCTTTGACAGATGCGTAGTACATTGAAGAATAAAGGTAAATTATTGCTCTTTGGACGTAGTTAAGAAGAAAAGATGACACATTTCTTGACACATCACTTGGCGCCTTCGAGATATATTACTTCTGGCCAAAAACCGCGAATTCTCTCTTTGGAATGGACCTTCAACTGCTACCAAATGTGATCAGTAGATCTCACCACTTCCTAGTCTATCGTTGACGAAAATTTTGCGCATTGTAAGGAAGTTTGCGGAATACAATTTTTTTCACATAAGACGCGACGAGATCACATTGTCTAAAAATCTGGAGTCGCGAGCAGTTTCAGAGCAACCGTGTAGAGAAGCTAAGCAATACGCGTATGGGACGCATTGAAAGTCAGCAGCAAGCATTTAAATCCAGTCTCCGTTACCCGCGCTCTTAGACGCGGCAAGAAGAAGAAAGCATGAATGATGTAGAATTCGTAAGGAGAACGTTTATTTTCGTAGAGACAGAAGTAATCACGACAATCTCTTCAATACTTACTGACTCATATGACAAAGTGATCTTTGTCTTTTATGTGTCTTTTCAGAATTTTCTCGTCTAACGAGAACACATCAAGGCGATGCACAGAACTTCTCACGTCGCAGTTTCTGCTAATGCTCTCCCAATCATCTAAGCAATATTTCGCAGCCTCAATAGCAGCTAAAACTAATATGTAATCAGTAAATAAATCTATTCCCAATTCTTCATTCGTAATAAACGCTTTCCGTGCCGCGTTTATTACATTTCGTTGCCTTTCACCGATCGGCCACCGTCGACGCCGCAAGCGCCGACGCAACAGCGCGAGTTACGCCAGTGCTGAAGGCGCGGGGTAGAGGCGGGACGGGGAGAGCGGGGCGGGGGTAGCGAGAAGGGGCGGAGCGGTGCGGGGCGCGCTCGAGAAAGTCCGCCTAGCAAGTCTTGGCGAGACGCGGCGGGACCCGGCGGGCCGTAGGTACACGTGGCCTCGCAGTGACACACCTGCGACGCCACGTGCGCTCCCACGTGCCGCCGCCGCTCGGCTGCACCGCTGGCGCGCTCTGGGCCGCCGACCGCCAACGCAACTCAGACGCAGCCGCCGCCGTCGGAAGCAGGCGCTCGAGGAGCCAGGCGGGGCTGGGGGCGCACTTCGTCAACTAAAAACATTCACGATCAAAATTAAAAGATCGCCGTTAATCATATATTGCCCGAAAAGAAGCGATGTTCTTAGACATTGATATGTATAATAGTTATTTATCCATATGAAGGTCTAATTTTAAGAAACTGAGATTAGTCTTCTAGAAAGAATTGTTAGAATACAAATGTTTTAATATACCATGGCCTTTCTTGAACATCAGTCTGACAACTTTTCATTATTTGTTTTTTCTTATTTATTTATATACTATCATCTTCTGCAACCATTAAACATTTCAACACCTTGAATGTATTATTTCCGTTCACCTTAGGTTTGAGTACCCATATAACTAAATGTGGATTAATCGTATAACTTGCTTAAAATTATAATAATATTAAAAATATTATTGCTGGATAAATAGTCAAATTTAAACGGAAGTTTTAGTAACTGATTATTTTTTAACATTCGATTCATTATTTTCGATTGATTATTAAACTACGTTTGTTTCCTCTTTTGACAATTCTCCAATATCACAATTCAATGAGATGTGTTATGATACTTATTTCGTAAACAGTTATTACGAAATAATTATCGGAAGACATTTCAAAGAGATATAGCAGAATCATCAAGCAAGACCGTTAAGCCATTCAATAAGAGTAGAAAAATCGAGTATTAGAACGAGATGTTACGATACAAATATCGTACAACGTTCAATCCACCCCGTAAAAGAGTGTAAATCTCGTTTAGAAACCGGTAACAATTATCTTTGCGCGTGAGAGGGAAAACTTAATTTCACAATGATCTTGTTAATTAATTTTCAATAAAGGTTGATGAGACAAAATTACATCAAAGAATAATAAATAACATTTATTTTCTCACATTGAATAACACGAAATAAAATAAATATAAAATAAAAATTGTCTTCTTGTGAAAAAACAATTGTTTTATAAAAACATGGTCGTTTTGAAAATGTCGACATTCACTGACGCATCACCAGCAAGCAACCGTCTCTGATCTCTTCCCGTTACTCCTTATATTAGGTCTTGGAGTCCCCCGAGGGTGGAATTGGGATACTCACTTGCACATCTCTTTGTGGACTGTGGAAAAAAACCGGATGGATGCCCAATTTATAAGGTGCACTCACCCGAGCAGTGCAAAGAAGTGTGCGCCAATACGAGGGAGGACTTCCTCCTCCCCGAAGTCTTCGGGTCCGGCTGGGGTTGCACTCGCCGTGGTAGGGACGTCCCAATCACGAGTCCAGAAGGACTCCAGATGTCCAGAAGGGGTTCACGGCCGAAGTCATAGTGAACCATCAAAATGGGTGTTCCGTAAGGAATCTCTTCTAATCCTCCAACGAGAGGTCAGCAAGTGAAAACAGAGTGAGGGAGGTCGCGCGCTTCCTTCAGTGTTTCTCAGTCGGCCTCCTTTTATCCGGTTATGGTTATTTTCTTACGCGGCGCTAGCATCTACCAAGCAAAAGATTGACAATAATTTTGCAGAATATTTTTTTTATTCCGTACATAACACATCATTTACACAACGAAATGATACATCAGATATCAGAGAAAATCCATAAGAAATACACAATTACTGACAATTCCGAAAGCGAATAAGTTAATTTGAACACTTTATAGGCAAGGTGTAAGCATTGACTTTGTCAAATTCAAATCAGCCGGGCGAATGACACGTTATCCCGTTTCAGATCACTCAAGAAAGCTCTAATTTGCGTTCATGAAAAACCCTATAAATACTGATCTCTTATGTGACTAGTTACTTTAATTAAATCATTGACGGCTTAAAGATTCTCTTATTCGACCACGGATTCGATTCAAAACTCCGCGTATGAGAGATGCACACTTTGGGAGTACTAGCATGGAAAGCTGATAGCATTGGAGCGATCCTTGGGCCGGTTCTATTAGGTGCGTCACGTCCACAAGCCAATCCCTGCCATCGTCTCGCTCGCCCACGTAATCGCCCGCGCCGGTCGTTGGCCGCCCGCTGGCCGTCGGGTTCGGCGCCGGGCGCACGGCGAGCCTCGCAGCCCGCGGCAGCGCGCGGCGTAATGCCGTGGCCAATTGCGCCATTGTTACGCCGCGCGTCGACAGCGCGCGATTCCGGCTGCCACATCTCCACGCCCTCGCGGACCCGGACGCTGCACTGCCGCCCACCGACGCTTGCCCCTTGCCCGCTCCCGCTCCCTCCCCGCCCTCGCGCAGCCTGGGCGCCGCCCCGCCCTCGCTGTGCGCGCCTGGCTCCGCTATTACGTCAGAGCCCAGCACCTGCCACGCCCCCGCCCTTCCCCCGTCCGTCCCTTCCTGCCCGCCTCCCGCAACGCCTCTGCCTGCGCCCCTCCCCCGCCCGCACTTGCCCCCGCCACGCCCCATGCCCCTGTCTATAACGTCAGCGCCCAGCACCTGCCCCACCCCCGCCCTGCCCTTTCCCCCACCGTTGCCCGCCCCACTCCCTCACCCAGCATCTCCACGTCCCTTCTCTCCCCGCCATACCTCCTCTCAGTGCCGCCACCATCTGGCTCTATTTCTTTAGCGTCCTGCACCTGCAATGCCCCGCCCCGCCCTTTCCCCCGCCACTTCCCTCCCAAACTCGCCCCACCCCGCTTCACCCCGAATCTCCCCGTCCCGTCCCTCTCCGCCCTCCCCCTTCTCCGTCCCGTCCCCATCTGGCTCTATTTCGTCAGCTCCCAGCACCTGCCACACCCCTGACGCGTCGACCGCTCCTGCCCTACACCATTACCACTCCCCGCGTACAGATTCTTCTTCTGGCACCCGATCCATCTGGCTCGCCCACATCCCTCTTTGCTCCCGCCCAACCCTATTACTACTTGCTCATGATGTGCTTTCCTCCGCCCCGCCTGTGCTCCGTCCGTTCCGCCTGCCATTTCCTACTCAACTACGCCTACGACCCGTCTTTCTCTTATTCATCCCCACTGCCAGTTGTCTTCCGGCTTCCCACCCCATCCTAATGTCACTCGCCCCGTCTCTATCACGCCATCTAGCTCAACTCCGCACCCCCATCTCCGCTTTGCCTCCACTCACCCTTCCTCCGCCGCACCTCATGCGTTCCGTCCATACTGCGCCCCACTCCCTGTCAGACACGCCGTCACCCCTCCCATTTCCCGTCCAACCACCTCACCAGTGTCCCCCGCCCCCGCCCCCGCCCCCTCCACCCGTCACGCCTCAAGCACTCAGCCGCCTCCGCATCCCCGACACGTCCTGCCCCGCCCTCGGAGCCGCCTCTGCGCGGCGCGAGAGCGCGCTGCTGGCGACTCAGCCCTTGAAAGCGACGCGCCACCTGCCGACGGGCCCAGATCCCCCGCTGAGCCTGGAACGCCGATGCAGGCCGGCTTGGGATGGGCGGTCAGTGCTTCTCTACTTGTGGGCAGAGACACCCTAGAGAACCGCGTCCGATGGGCCTGCTTCCGGTGGGCTTTACGTATTGTGAATAGACAATTGTGGAGACACATGAATCCAGGGGTAATTAATCCTCACAACACTAAGGTACGAAACGTCCCATGAATTACCAAGGAGGGCGGGGAGGCCACGGCTTAAATGTTGATTCTATTGATTTTTGAAAGTTTTGATCAATTAGCAAATTGATATAACTAATAGTTTACACTTACATCCATTTAACAAAAAAAAACAACATTGTTCTCGCGCCACAAATAAAAAAAATTGATTTTTTTACTTAAAATGTGCGTTTAACATCATTTATTATTTTTTTATGTAAAAAAGGCCGATGTATTTATTATAACTTAGTAATGCGTTAAACTAGGGCTCGTGGTTAGCTCTTGGTCAGCTTTCCACTACCCGGACCCGGGACCCGGGACCCGGGATACTGAATCGAGCCAAGATTATAGTGTGCGTTTTCCTTGAATTTCCCAGTGTATGTTGCTGTGTGACAATGAGAAAATTCACTTCTTGAGAAGATCGGAATACGGCGCGGGGATTTCCACGTGCTAACCACAAGGTAGGTGTTCACCTTAACACCTGATAGGCCTGAGCTCATTTACGGGCTGTCACACAAAGTACATACATATATACAATGTATTAAACAACACTTACACTAGCTTACGCTACTACACAACACACAAATTTACACTAGCTCTTCGAATACAAAAAATTCCAAACCATAATATACACATGCTCATATTTCGAGTGAAGAGATCGAAATTTATTTTTACACAGTGCGAAATACGCTGTAATAACTAAAACTAAAGCAAATAAGTACACATTTTTAATATTAATCTAAAGAAATTTACCAAAATTGATAAACTCTTCGTTAAATGAATAAAACAATAAGACGCCGTACAGAAAGATCTGTGAAAATGATAAAGAAACGGTGTACCAGCAAGCTAGAGAGCACCCGACTTCATGTCCACAAAACGAACTGAGTCTATGGTCATTTGAAGGGCCGACGATTTTCGTCAATGCATGGTCAATTCAGCTAGACACATACGAGAAAGTGAATAGTATTTAGAAATTTCTTCTTTAACTTTTTCAAAATTATTTACTTTCCTTGTTTTATGGTGTTTTTTAAGAATTTTTTGGGTTTCCTTCCCCACTCTTCAAGAACTCTTGTCCTCCGTGAATCACTAAAATACACCCTTCTATACTTGTCGGACTGTGTAGTCACATCATGGGTTGTAGACACATCGATGGTTTACAACCCATGACGATTCAGTTATAAACTCTTTTACATAAATAAAACTGTAAAATATCTCTTTCAAATATTATTTGTATCTCTTTATTTTAGGCAGACGTTACTGTACTGCAAAAATGGTTTAAATTTATTACACCGAATGGCAATCAAAAAATGGCGATAAAAGTGCAGCAACTGAGGGATGTCGATCTCTAATAATACTAAAACACGTAAAATTTGTTTTTGAATATATTTGCATTTACCTCCAACAAAAATCAAAGATGTTATAGAGTGTAACTGAATTTCTTTCTCAGTTTTACTCTAACACATCTGTACTTCCTCAAAATCGTAAATCCTCTGATTCGCTTGTCAGTCATCACTTTGTTGTAGTCATGGTCACTTTGTTTTATTAGCGTGTGATATCGGTAAAAGAATTATTTAATGCTCAATAATTTTCTATTTTAATATTTTCCCAAGTAAACTCGAGATTTTCTGAGGTTTTTTTTTCGAATTTAAATTAGAGTCTCGGTCCCAAACACCTCTGAAAATTAGTGTTCTACTAGATTAATCATGTTTTAAAACCAATATTTTAAACCTTGTTTCCAAGTTAAAATTACACTTTTTTCTGTAGAAATAGTAATATTAGTAGAAATATTTATGAAAATATTTTTAGACTATGTGAACTGCTTATACGATACGCTAAAATATTTATATAAATCGAAAGTAACGGATCTGGAAAATTGCCGTTAAAGAATACATTCTCTTAAAAATATATTCCATTATTTTTCAAAGTGACCCCCTCTGAAATATTCCCGAAAGCCGCCCTTGTACCGGGTGAGGGAGACGGCACGGAGCCTAGCCTGCGACCTCGCCGCGGCCAGGGGTCAGGCGGGCGGAGGTGGCGCGCGCGGCGGTGGGAACGCGGACCGCGAGAGGGAGCAACCGCTACAGGGGCAATATCGGGTATTATCAGCTCAAACAGCCCGATTCGATGCGGATAATTGGTTATGGGCACGTAATTGGCTGACGGTTGTTCGCGGGCCCGCCGCCAGCAGCGCCCCGATCCCGCCCCCGCACTCACCGACGTGCTTCCGGTGGTGAGCTGGCCTCCGCCCCCCCCCAAGCGCCCGATGGAAGGGGCAACCGTCGAAAGTCCGGAGTCCTTTCGAGGTAATAGAAACAAGCGTCTGCGCGTTTTTCTCTTGATGCGAGAATTTTTGAAATTAAATTTAAAATTGTTTTTTCAACGTTGTCACATTATTAGACACTAGTAATAAATTACAGAACAAAAACTTCAACAGAGTGGCGCTTCAACAGAGCGTACTTTTTCGCAAAAGTTGTAATTTTGCAATTTTTGAAATTTCAGAGTACAACGAAAATCGGTCCTCCCCCATATTCTAAGTGGACTTTCCATTATCAGAAAAAAATGAAGAAAACAAATTGGAGCCGTTTTTCAGAATTTTTAAAAAATATTCCCTTTATTTTAGTACAGTATTGCCCAAACACTACTCGTATTTAAATATTCTCTCTCTCTCCCTCTCTCTCTCTACAATTTTCATATATAGGGCCTCGTTTAAACATCTATTTTTGATGAACCGGTTCATTGAGAAAGAATACCAATTTTCAATTTCATAGTCCTAGGAAGAAACCGAAAAATTTCTTGGCATCGCCGAAGACCACATCATTAAGTAAACAACACATTCTGGCATCATAAGGGCGTTCAAGAGAATTTATTGGCAATAACAATATTTCAATATCGATTCAGCTTTAAATATTTTAGCTTTTCACGCCATTAAATATTTCTGTAAAAATTGAACTTTGTTCAACATATTTTATTAATTTGGGTTTTTAAGCACATTATTTTCATTATTCTTGAAAAAAAAATGATTTGGATAATTTTGAACAATCAGAAAAATACTACTAGGCATCTTTTTCTTCACTCACAACAACTTCTGTTAGCATTTCAATGTTCTTTTGAGCCTATATTTTATTCGCTTACAACACAAAACTACTTCATTTTCTCATTTCATTTTTACTTGCCCTTACTTCGTGAGAAGAGAAGGTAGTATTATAATCGTGAACCGGAACACGGTGAATTTCTGACAGAAAAACTTATTGCCGGGCTCTGATAACAAAAAAGTGGATAAATCAATTTCCTCTATATAGTAAATAACTTCCTGTATGCCTCTACATTGAAAACGAAATATCGACTGACTGCAAAACGTCTGTATGTCCGTCTGTGCTTGTCTGTCTATCCGACTGTATGACTCGATCTCGAGCGATCTGTACGTCTGTCTGTGTGACTGTATTCAACGCTGGAGCCTAAATCGTTCATTCGATTTTCTTCTAAATTAATGTTTCCTGATCAATTTAAAGTAACTCGAGGCCCTACAAGTTTGAAATAGATTTTTGTAATTTTTGGGTCACTCTGAGGCAAATTATTAAAAAAAAACATTTCTTAAAAAGTGCTCCAAATGTTTGATTTATTTTTCTACGAATAAAATAAAGTTCGCTTAAGATAATTGCAGATCTCATTTTTGTGAAACACTCAGAATTTTGAAAATTGTAAGTGAGAAATAACGCAAGAGAGTAGAATCACTAGCTTTGGCCATATTTTACTGAATGAAATTTTGCAAAGTCATTAAAGTAAATGGAGCGTTATCAGGCAAGATTACAATGCTTTATTAATCGAAATAACTTCATATCCGAAACACAAAATGTTTGTGCCCGCTCCAGGCTACACAGGCGTTCTTCGAAACGTGCCATGTTTTTTTCGAGAAGCGAGATTATTATTGATTCCGCTCCCATTGGCAACCTGTAGCTCACCGCACAACAGAGCCTCGCGAGGCTTCTTCGCGGGGAGATGTCGATGCCCCCCATACAATGGGCGACGGCGGGGTTCCAAGGGCCACCCCCCTCCTCTTCATTCCGCCCCGCCTTTCTCGCCCCACTCCACCTCATCGCGCTTCGTCCCGCCCCGCCGTGCCCCACACGTCATTGCCCCCACCCTTCTCCACCCGCACCGCGAACAGACATGAGGGGGCGGGGTGGGGGCTGGCGCACGTTTTTCTCTGCACGAGGCGCCTCCGTTATTAATGGCCTGTCCGGCCCCCGCGAGCCCCGATCGGCTCCCGCCAAACGCCAGGCGATGGCCCCCGCATCGGCTTCGAACCGATAGCCCCCCACAGCCGATGGCCTCAGACAGGGGTGTGCAAACTTTGGGCTTTAACGCGCCAATACGTTTCTGCGTATTTAAAGTTCTCCCTTGTCTCCCTATTTTCACACCAGTAGTTTTTCACAGCTTTAGTGATGCTCTATCCAGAATTCACCGTGAATACCTTGGAGAATTCCACTAGGGTGTGAGATTAGATATTGAGAGGTGGGAAAATTGGGCTGGGAGAAACAAGCAAAGCATGTACTTGGGCTTGAACATATTTGCTTTTCTCATGAGAAATCCTGAAATATGCAATACAAAACCAAAACAAATCGCGTATACGTTTCTTGTGAAGCAGGTATTGAAATACGGAGTTAGTTGTTGGGATCCATACAAAATAGCACTTAAAAATAGTTTAGAGAGAATACAAAACAGCGGCAAAATTCACATCTCGGAGGGACCTACCAGCACTTTGGGAATCATTAGAGCACAGAAGAAAAAAGCCACGGCTTTGCCCACTCTATAAATCATGCTCTAGTTGCACTGCAGAGGAAGTCCAGAAAAGGCTAGATAAACCAGATTATTCAAATAGATTTTATCACAAACATACAAATAGGAGCAGAAAACAAGAGTACAAAGAACGGACGAAGGCCAATTCTCCTTTGTAAACCGAACAATAGTAGACTGGAACAATTTTCCCGTTTTTGAACCGTTTTCTTATTCAGCACGGGGTTTCAGGGAAAATTACAGAATAATTCACCAGTATGGTGAAAACGTGTAGTAAAAGACAAATTAAGTAAAAAAAGGAGCGATATATGTGCTTGCTATGATGTCTCCAAAAAAATGTATTGAACAGTTAAATGTAAGTTAAGTGGTGTGCGGCACAGTGTAGTGGAAGGGTCTCTTTCTCTCCCTATTTGTTACTTTTCTTTTTGTAGGATATGTTTGATGTGAATCTTGATGTAGGACTTGTTTGATATAAATTGATATTTATTGATTTATTGATCTATGTTAATAAACTTTTCACGTGTAAAACTGTAATAAATACAGGTATTGTATTTTATTATATTGTGGTGAAATGTTGGGTAAAAGTTTTTTATCCTTAGTTCTTTGAATACACTTATGAGTGAATACTTGTGAGTATTGGAGGGATATCTACGGTATATATAAGTGAATGTATGTATTTTGTGTGTTTATGTAAGTTTATCTACAAATGTAATGTCATGTGCATATGCTAAGTAAGGGTCGAAGGATAATATATTTGTAATTTGCATTTTTATTTGTAATTGTATGTAGTTTCATGCATCTGCGTTCTGCTTTCGGTAAACGTTAGCCCAGTTGTATAATAAAGTTTTTTGTATTCCAGCATTATAAAAGAAACCTTTTCTGTTGCAAGAAATCGTTCATAATCAGGCATTTTACGGCACAAATGATGACATATTAGATTAGAGATAACACAGTATCATAATTATAAAAGTCTAAATATTAAAATAATTAGATCACGTCAGGTATGACTATAAAAATGACTCAGAATAAATGTTACAAATTTCTAAGGCATGTAGAGTGCCCAATACGATAACGTTTTACAATGCACATGCGATGGGATATATCTTACAATAGAATACATTTACCCTCGGTCGGCAGGGCAGTTGTTTTCGGCGAAGAGACTTCGAGTACCTGCCTTACAGGAGTGCAAGGTTGGTTAGCTACGTGATAGAAAATTCTACAAATGGAACTTCCCGCCATATGTGTATTAGAAAATAGTGATAATCATAGAAATGTGTAACCTATTCTGAAACACTCTGCATGTCTCTTAAATCTGGAATATAGAAAAGAAGACTGCTGAAATTGGCGTGCTCGGAGTACTGTAAGAGTCTTTTCTACATCGTGGAGATGAGTTGCACACCAATCCAATGCTCGTCTCTAAGAACAGGAGTGGGACAGAAGAAGAATCGCGCGTGGTCTATGAGCAGTTGTGTGAGGCAGAGCTGCTACAAAGAGCGTGTCCTCGCCCAGTGCTTAGGGGCAACCTTTGTGGCACCTTGGTTGATGAGGCGCGATGAGTTCTTGTCTAGCGAAAGCCCAGTGGTACGCGACGAATAGCAGCGGGCAACCGCGGGCAGTCTATCCCAAATTATAAATCTGAGTATTCTGAGTACCGTTTTATAAAGGAACTGCTCCGTTATCAGCCGGGAATTTATTGGTGGAAAATACGAATCTTAACTGACCCATATGATTCTCACTCAGGCAGAAACATGTATCCTCACCTGACATTCCCCACTCTTAGTATTGGTTACTGCGAGTTCTACATCCTGATGCAATTTCCTCCTGCACTATTTTGCACCGCTTGCTCGATAGAACCATAAGAGCTGCTACAGCCGCAACCTCTGTGGCCCTCGGGCCATGTGGAACTGTTTTACAGTTGCGAGGGACGGTGGCGGGCACATCGTAGGCCATGGACCCATTGAAGACGTTTCACTCCCTGATGGAGTTGGGGCAGTTGGCAATGGACTGTTTTAACGCTGTTGCCTTATATGCTCACCAATTGGATCACTTACTGAATTCCTGCAAATAGTTATCCTTCCAGGGAACATTTGCTATTATTTAGGTGAATCAGGAGCCATAGTTTGAAACAAGACATAATTAAAGTTAAATAAACATTACATAAGGTTGAAACAATTACATTTTCTCATGAAAATGTTTTGATTGGTGGGTGTTTGTAAAATTGAAATGATTGATAACATTATTAAAGTTGATGCCTGATGGGGAGGACACGTACTTAGAACATAGTAGTTTCACTTATGCTGAAATGGAACACATGACATTGAACATACAGTATACAATGCATCGTGCAGGTTACTGCGTTCAGTTCCGATGGCGCCATCAGGGGCGTTCGCGGTGGCAGGCGGTGACGTCATACACTCGCTGACTGTCGCGTGGAGTGGGGCCTCAGCAGGCAGACTCCGCGAAATGCATGCCTGAAACTGCAGCCTACCGCACAACTGCGATTGCCAATGTGAAAGACATTTTAGCAATATAAAACTTAACGTGGCATATGACAATGAAGCGGTAATTAGCAGTGCGTGTTCACAGACTTAGCGTTCTGGACACAAAGATTGTTGAAGATACGTAATGTAACGTAATAGTTAACACATACGTACAGTCGGTGCAATAGAATCACTGGTCCCAACACTCTTGTTCGTGCACTCTTGTTCGTCTTCTTTTAGACCATCAACTCCATATAAGCTAGTTTGGAAATACCCCGACCATGCGAGAAAGCATACTAACATCCACACTCTTAAGTGAGATTCGATCCAGTGACCCTTTGAGTCGAGTCGGCTACAACTTGTTCGCCTCAGCGATCTAGGCTAACCAAAGTTCCTTGAGTTTTTCAACCATTCGAAATTCCACAATCAATATCCCGACCATTCCTCTCTCATCACTAATCCTTCAATATCACCCAAGTATCACCCATAAAGTAAAAGATACAGGTACCACGGTCATTCCAGGAAAAGGGAGGGTAAAAAAGTCGGAAGCCTCCATTTTTGCGTACGCCTGAGTAGGGCCCTCACCATTAAAAAACAATATTTATTTAAGGTCGCCTTACAAACAACTAGGTCATTGCCGACCACAGTTACAGAATACAGTACTTACAAATATTCGATGGTTACAAAATTTCAAAGAGTACACATACATTTGAGGTACAACATTAATGTAGTAGTTGTACATGAGAGTGACAATATGTAATTAATAGGTAAACACAATTTACCAGATTAAATTTTGTAAGGAGTTGAATAATCTTCATGAAGTCCGAATAAGAGTAGAATAAACAATGAAGATCACTATTAGTATTAAGATTTGCTCTTTCAGTAGTCATCACATGGCAATCAACAATAAGGTGTTTAGCAGATACAGAAAGACAGCAATTTGATAGTGGATCAGGTATATACTTCTTCAACAGGTAGCTATGACTAAGGTTAAAATGAACTATACGCAGTCTGGTGAAAACCACTTGATGTCTTCTGCTAAGACTAATGGCCGCGACGGGAGACACATCGATATTCTTCCTGACCGCATGTAATTTAGAAGCCCTCATCATTTTGGAGTCCTTTTTACTTTCCCGTATACGTACGTACATACGGAGTACTATATGTAGTATAGGAAATGTTATGTAATGCTGCGGAAAATGGATTTCGTGATTTCAACGGAAATACAGAGTTATGGAGTCCCGTGATACCGAAAAAGTGTTTTTTTAAACGTCCGTCTGTGTGTCTGTCCGTCCGCCCGTCCGTCTGTGAACACCACTAGCACCTAATCCCAATTTTTTCTTTAAATTTATTGTAACAGTAGAGTAAAATACAAATATAGAAGTGGCATAGATCCAATTTTCATGGTTGAATTTTTCTCTCTGAATTTTTGAAAATTTTAAAGAGTTATCATTGTGGACGAGTGGAAAGTTAAATGTGGCGAGGTGGCAGTGAAGTAAGCGGCGAGCTATGAGCCAGAAGCAAGAGCTTCCGGGAGCGAGGTTATCGAACCGCGACCTACGAGGAGCGAGTCTTCACGTGGAGGGTATTGAAAGTCAGGGAGCGACACGGCAAAGTCAGTATAATAATTGAGTTGAGAGAGCGAGTGCCGTGATTACTGTATACTGCCTCAGTTGAACTGTGTTGGGGACCGGTAATTCTGTCGGAGCTTTGGTGAACTATGGTGTGCTGTAGAACATCGGACGATATGATGGATGAATAACATTGGATCGTACCTGCAAGTTTAACGTAAAAATTTGGATACAGCTCATTAATGAAAGCGCAGTCAATTACTGAGAGGCGAATGTGAAGAGAAAGAATAAATAGGTTAATCGACATCATAAATAACGAAACTATTTCGTTTCAGCATTACTTCTTTTTTTCCATTCTTTTAATACTTTGGTATATTAATTTATTTTCAAAAGTTTGATATATTCAATATAACAGTTCTGTTCTATTTGAATTGGCGCATTTGGTACAATCGTGTCGCCATACCCAGGGTGAAGAACTGGAACAACGAAACCAGAGAACGAACAAAGAAATGGTTGTAAACAAATTTACATGTGTCAGAGTAAATATTTAATTTTGTTTTTTTTTGTTGTGAAGATTGTGTCATTGTATTTATTATTTTGTGCATTTTTTTTTCAAGAGAGAAGAGCCAAACTTTATTTTCGATTGACTTTCTCATTGTAAAAAACGTACTTTTCTGTTTTGTTGTTTAAGAATATATTTATTTTGGTTTGGCATTTTTTTTAAAAATATTTCCGTTTCTAAGACAAAAAAAGAAATCGACGATCCTGTGCATATTTCGTATTTTTTTGACTGTTGTTATGAACAGGCCACAGTTGTGAACATTTAACATTTACAAGAAACGTAGACAGTTAGAAAAGGTTTCAATAGAGTATATCATACATCAAGGAAATATGATAGTTTTTGGCACTTTAGAAGAAACCAGTTCGGGGATAGGGGATGGATACGAAACAATCGTATGTATATTCGTACAATCTGGGGAAATGAAGGGTAACAAATTGGACCCAGATTTACAAGGACTGTTTTATTGTGCCTTAGGAAACCGGTACAATCACAAACAAATCTCATACGTACCTCTCAAAACATCTGTGAATTTTGGGGATTTCTTTAATTACTGGGCCATAATTTAAAAAATAAAAACTAAGAAGGGTGTAGTTGTTTCAGATTAGAGAAACGGATGTCTTCTCCCTCATCTGAGTAATTATTCTTGTATATGTATAAATATGTATATATACGACAATATATTCGTTCAATCTGAACACGTGCGAAAACTCTGAACTTGGTAAATAATAATTGCTTGAAAACTGAAAATTGATTTAAAGTAGCACCCAACTGCAAACGTTCATTCTCCTAATAGAATGTTTTAGTATTATAGGCCCAGTAGTGTGCTAAAGAAACCATTCCACACTTTTTAAACGATGAAATTAAAATGTTCCTTTACAAGGTAATTTCGGTATTTTTTCGTCAATTTAATTTGCCATAGATCTCTTTTGCACTTTTATGGCCACCCATGCTATGAAGTGGAGGAACCCAAAAGAACTAAATTTTCAAAATAGTAAAAGGAATTTCAAAAATCTCTTATTTTGTAGAATACTGTCCAATAACATCTTCCGGATCCAACCTTCATTTCCTTACATATCTCCACCTACCATTCACCTGTCCCAGAAATGTCCCCCATTATTTCTCTAGCCGTTCTCTCATGTCCCGTATTCGTCCCCCGAAACATGTTATCTGTCAGAACTCACATGTCCTCAAAAAAGACGTGTCCCAAAGTGAAACGCAAACGTGGTTTAAAAAGCGTAGGACGTATCGTATCGTTTCCGGATTACGCGCGGGTATAATGTGTGTTGCAATAATCTGCTTTGTATGTCATAATCTGCAAACGTCTATTTTTTTTCAACATCAGGCGAATACTGTAGCATTACCCTAACAATCGCCAACGGACCACGCGCGATATTTCCTTTCTGCTTCTTTTCCTTTACTTTCTCTTTAATCGCACATACGTTGACATCGGCATACACTACACTACCTCACTTGTTGGGAGACCATTAACAAGCCAAGAGCAGGTCCCGGCTCCGGTGGGACCTAGAAGAAGGTACCTGTAGGGGAAATTCTCCGCGAGCCGAGAATAGATTGGTACTGGATCTCACTATCCCACGAGGGAGAAACATTACCGCGTACCGTGTTAAAAAAATCACTATAGTAACGGGACTAATGACGATGGAAGTTGACGTGTCTGGAAATATCAATCAATATATCAAAACTGAGTAAAACCAAAGAGAATGAATTGATGTATTCACTCAGTAGTATTTAATATGTAAGTTACGAAAGTCGTTTGACCGCCACTTTCTGTCGACGCATAGCATTAAAACGTTCAGAGTGAGTTGATATCTGTGATGTAATAAGTCCTGTACCTTGGCTCATGTTGTAAAGGACGTTAAATTAAATCTACGAGAAACTAAGGATAATTATATGAACAAAAAGATAAAGCATTCGTTATATGCTGACATGAAATGTTTCGATGATGTGGATTGGATGTGCCATTAAATGAATTAAACATGTTCATTAATTTATTTTCACGTTTTCACACATACTTTTCACTCGAGGTTTTTTTATTGAAAGTTTTCTAATGCGTTTGCCTCAACCATTGCTTCACACTCCACCCCCTTCCAGTTCATTCTGCATAGCCTTCAGCGCATAGCCTTTGTCCAAACTGGAGACCCCTGATGTGTTCCCTTCAAACTTCTTTTTGTTAGCTCTCGACGCTCGCTTTCTCCCATCGACGGGGTGGGGCTGGGAGGAGGGAGGGCATGGGCCTCCCCTTCACCCGTTCTCGGGCTGCCGAGCACAATGAGTCGCAACGCGCGCGCTCTCTAGAGAGCCGAGTTGAGTCTTAGAGAGCATCCTCTCGCTGATACGATGACAGAGTGTTCCAAAACGTTCACAATCCTACATACCATTGACTTTTTTCTACGCGAAGCAGTCTTTAGAAAGAGTTTAATTGGGAGAAATAATAACGTTGTTTGTTTTTGTTGGTGCTCAAGAATGAGGATTGACGTTTGTCTGCTGTCCCTTTGCTTCCTTTAGCTGATTGCTTCGCGAGATAATTAAGCAGAAGGGTTGCGTCATATCGACAAGAAGTTAGACCTTTTGGAGTCCTTTTTACTTTCCCGTATACGTACGTACATACGGAGTAATATATGTAGTATAGGAAAAGTTATATAATGCTGCAGAAAATCGATCTCGAGATTTCAACGGAAATACACGTTTTGGAGTCCCGTGATACCGAAAAAGTGTTTTTTTAAACGTCCGTCTGTGTGTCTGTCTGTCCGCCCGTCCGTCTGTGAACACCACTAGCGCCTAATCCCAATTTTTCTTTAAATGTATTGTAAGAGTAGAGTAAAACACAAATATAGAAGTGGCATAGGTCCAATCTTCAGGGTTGATTTTTTCTCTCTGAATTTTTGAAAATTTTAAAGTTTGAATTTTTTCCACTCTTCCTACAACTACAAAATTAAAGATAGAGATTTTTCCTTCAAGTTAACTTTTTTCTTTCTTGTTAGTTCTCTCATTAAGGTCAGGTACATTTTTTTGAAACTTTTAGTAATTTTCACGCAAAATTGCTAGCATTATGAGTCATTTTAAAAATTACAAAAACGATTTTCTCAGTAACGGTTATAATTTTTTTCTTTAAACTTGTGGTAGGGATAGTGCAAAATATACTCTTTAAAATGGCATAAACGCCATTCGGATCAAATTTACAAAAATATAATATTTCACTGGTCTCTCACGCCGTTAATATTTACTAGCGGAAATTTGTTCCCTTTATTATATTGACGAGTACATGTGCTTTAAATAATGCTCTGTAAAGTTTCTCGAAACTTCGACAGTTTTCTGTGAAAACTATCTCAAAAATGGCTCCAAATTTTTTTCTTCAAACTTTTTGAACGTATAGTGATAATTGCAGTCTTTAATATGACGTAAAGTTTATTTTAGAGTATTGATTTGTTTCTTCAAAAATGACACAAACGTAATTTTTTTAAATCTCTCACGCCATTAAATTGCACATTTATAGCAATTTGGAAACACTATTGTATTTATGAGTTAGAGTGCTTGAAATAATTTCTAACGAAGCTTTTCGAAAACTCAAAAAATCTGTGAAAAAGAGCTTCAAATTTCGAATTTACTGTATCACTTAAGCGCATTTTCTTAAAAACAGCTTCAAATTTTTCAAAGAAAATTGTCGTTTAGGGCGAGTTTTATTGTTCTTTAATATTATTAAAATAATAATTCCATTCTACTATTAGGAAACCGAAAAATTAAGAAAATTTAGAAAGAATGTACCTCAGGCGGCGATAGACTGCAGCAAACAAGTTCGTATAGATTGCCGAGACTAAAGGATATAGAAACCTAATACGGGAAAGTCTGTGCCATTCTGAAGCACCACTAGTTTGTATCTCTTTCTATATTCTATGTTTGTTAAAATGATATTGGCAAGTTCCTGTTTAAAATGAAATAGAATAAGATGGTGATAAAATTGCCGAATAGTTTACATGGATAAGCGATTCACGAAATAAATTATGCATTAAGTTAGAAGCACATTTGCTAATTCAGAAAAGTTTCAAAAACATTGGAAAACATACAAGTATTGTATATTTGTTCGTATCAAAAGCATTATTATTCTGTTGATACAAACATATATTTGTCATGTATCCCTGGTACATTGCGTGTGACGATTCAGGTACTTCGATTTCTTGAATATATTTTGAGAATTCATCAAACTTTTTTTGAGAATCTCAAACAAATATATAGAAGTGAACATAATTTTAAAATACTTAAAACAAGAGAGTATAAGTACCATTAGGATACATTTTCGTAGCAGATAGTAGTACTGTGTTGCATTGCTCTGTAGAATAACGGAGTGGATTGACGAGAGAATATAAGTTCTTGCTTACGCAATATTTCATAAATGAGAATATATTCTTATCTGGTTTTTGTAAACGAAGGAATTGTTTTGTTTTGGCGATGTAAGCTATGGAATGTTCGAGAGTTTTTTTCTGTTTACAGATGTAGATAAGATAAATTACATAGATAGTCGTTTTTGTAGATGTTTCTCCAGTATTATTTTAGCGACTTAAGTGGCTCAGGGTATCAATTGATGTTTGCCTCTGACCGGCACGTCATTGGGTTAGAGATCCAATGGTGGCAGGATATTCGATCCTAGCTACATAGATAGATTCAGCCGCTTTCTGACGGCGAATTTTAGTGGCCGGATTTATTTATTATTTTTTTTCTCTTTATTTTTTGTCGCATCAACGACTAAGGTTATTAGCGACAACATTTTTAATTACAGGTGTTTACAGACACTTATGACTTCATCTGTCATTACATAAACAAAAGTATCAGAATATATTGGCCATAACATAATACAGTATCACATATTACTTATCTTACATAACATCATCATACAGAACAATCAGGGCATGGTCATAACATCTTTTCGAGGGTTACACATCATTACATTAACATAATATAACATAATAACATAACATAATATAACATAATAACATAACATAATATAACATAATAACATATAAGTTATAACATACTATTATCTTACATACTTGTAACACAATCATACAATATCATCGGGGTAGGATCATAACACATCAACTCTAGAGATACGGGCGGGCTTACCATAACGTTATATTTCGAGCATGACATTTGTGTTTTTGCAAAATTTGACAATCTGGTTCTGAAAGGGAACAGAGTACAGGATTTTCTCCATTTCATTTGGATTAAAATACATAGTTCTAATGTGATCATATTTACGACAGGACATAATAATATGTTCGATTGATAATATTACTTGGCACATATCACATAGTGGTGGTGAGGTATTCTCTAGCAAGTACCTGTGTGTAATTTTAGAACGACCAGTTCTGATTCGTGTAATTAAAACTTGTTCGCGTCTAGTCATCTTGGGGTCCGATTGTAGTGATAGGAATAAATCGATTGATTTATGGGTATTACTAGACTTATGACATTGCCATATCGGTTCCCATTGCTGGAGCATCTTCCTATGTACGAATCTTATAACATCTTGCTTGGGGTATCCAGGGTTAGGTCTTACATTGTTTCCTTGGAGATCAATTATTATCTTTGTGTTAGTTTCATTGTTATGTATTTCGGTCTTAATAATTGGATACAGCTGATTAGGTAAAAGAAGAAAAATTACTGATAAGCCTTGAAGTTTAATCAAATGAAGTTCTTTAATTCGAGCCGTCGTTTTGGATTGTGTTTCATCATACATTTTGAAGATATCTTTAGGAATTTTATTAGTGATGATAGTGGCATTGGTACTGTTATGGGCTATCTTTTTAAGCGCTTCCAGAATTGCATGGTTGAACATGCTTTCCTGACTAGCAATGTTCATAAACCGGAATTTCACCAAAGATTTGGGATCCTTCACAATGGCCTCAGAAAATGATGTATCATACGCTTCGCAGTATTTGAGTTTCCATTCATCTAAGTCAAGATTGTTCTGCTGAACTTCAACCAGGGATTTATCGACTTCAATGATGTTGACGGTCCAGGGATTTACAGCGGGGATCTTTTGACTTTCAATAGGAAGCCTCGAAATGTTGAGGGAGCTGAATAGCGTAGCTACTTTATTATAGAAAGGTGTAGAACATTGTGGATTTCCACTTCTAATTCCAGGAGATACATCATTACGTATTATCTTATTTAAGGATGTTTTGGCTTTAATTGCGTATTTGATTGACAGGGTTTGTCTTCGAAATGTGAGGTTAGTTTCAGCCGTTTATATGAGAATACTACCAATTGGACTTGTGTGAAAGCAACCAGTGCTTATTCTGAGTCCGCAATTGTGCAGTGTGTCCAGTTTCTTGAGAGTTGAATTGCACGCTGAATTATATACAATAGATCCGTAATCTATCTTACTTCTTATTAAGGCTTTGTATGTAAGTAGTAAGGTATTTTTGTCTGATCCCCAGTTGTTGTGATTTAGACACTTCAGGATGTTAAGTCGATTTTTGCATTCTGCGTATGTTTTAGAGATATGTTCTTGCCATGTGAGCCTGTGGTCAAATATAAGTCCCAAGATTTTTGTATGTGTGACAGTCTTAATGGCTTTGTTGCCCAGGAATAGTTTCGGGTGGACAGGGCTTAATTTTTTATAAAAAATCATACATTCAGATTTATCAGTCGAGAATTTGAAACCGGTTTTCATTGACCATTTGTAAATACAGTTTACAGCAGTTTGCATTAATTCTTGGTTGAATCGAAGTTCCTTCCTTTGCATAGTAACACCATATCATCGGCGTATTTCCGCACGGCAACTGGGCTTACAATATCATCATCAGCATCATTTATGGCGATTAAAAATAGAGTCACACTGAGCACTGATCCTTGCGGTAGCCCATTATTAAGTTTCTTAATTGTTGATAAATTATTACCAATACGTACTTGAATACATCTGTTGCTAATAAAGTTAGTAAGGAACTTAAACATATTGCCCTTGATACCAATACTAAGTAATTTAGCAGCTATGCGGTGTGTCCATACCATATCGTATGCTTTTTCGATGTCTAGATTTACTAAGATAACATGCTGTCCTTGAAGAAAGGCTTCTTGGATTATCGTTGTCGTGCTGATAAGATGTGAGGTGGTGGAGTGTCCAGTTCTGAATCCAAATTGGTTGTCTTTTATTAAATGTTGAGATTCAAGGAACCACCTTATTCTTTTGTTAACGATTTTTTCTAATATTTTGCATAGGTTGCAGGTCAGTGAGATTGGTCGGTAATTATAGCTATTTGACTGGTCCTTGCCAGGTTTGGGAATCGGAATGACTGTGGCAGTCTTCCAGAGTTCAGGAAAAACATTATTTAGCCATATATAGTTATATATTTTTAATAAAATGTTAATACCTCTCTTTGGGAGATTTTTTATTAGACAGTTTGGAATTTTGTCTGGGCCAGGAGCTGAGTTGTTGATCTTTTTAAAAACTTGTTGTAGTTCGTGCATGAAAATTGGAGAATTCATGTCATTATCATAGATGCTGTCATCAATAGGTGTCATATTTGGTTCACTTTCAGCTTTTTCTTTATAAGTGATGAATTCGGTATGGTAATTGGAAGTGCTGGAATTTTTCATGAAAGTTTCGGCAAATTCCTCAGCAATAATTTTGGGGTCGCTAATTATCTGGTCATTGCAACGCAAGAAATGTATAGTACTATTAGTCTTCATACCACGTATGGATTTGATTTTTTTCCAGCTCTCTGTTGAGTTCGATTGGCAGTTTATTGAGGAGATATATTCAGTCCATGATCTGGCTTTGTTTATTTTTACAGTTCTGCGGGCAATAGCTCTAGTTCTCTTATAGTTGATTCGGCTTTCATTATCTCTTCTTTTTTTATACCGGTTAAATGCTTTTTTAGCGTTTCTAATAGCGACTTTGCATTCAGAATTCCACCAGGGAACGCTTTTGAACTTAAACGGGCCATGGTGCATTTGTGTCATTGAGTTAGCAGAATTGGATATAATATTACAGAATGATTCTACTATCTGGTCAATGTTATTATCGTCCTTGAAAATATATTCTTCGTTGAGGTGCTCATCAATTTTTTTCTTATAATCCAGCCAATTAATGTTCTTATAATTGGGGATTGGGTTGCGCCATTCATGACTAATGGACACACTTGGTTCGTGGATATCAATCAGTATTGGAAAATGATCACTATCGTAAGGGAAGTCCATAACATTCCAGGTACATTTCTGTGCTATTGTGGGAGAAGCTATTGAAAGATCAATCGCACTTAGCCTGCTGTTACTGATATTAGTATGTGTGGGATCACCAGAGTTGAGGATGATGCTGTCATGATCGTCAATTACTTTTTCCAATAATCGGCCTCTTTTATCAATTTTGTACGATCCCCATAAGGAGTGATGGCAGTTAAAGTCTCCAAGAATTATGAAGGGCTCTTTTATCTGGTTTATAATATCATGCATTTCGATTTCTTGTAGTGGGTACCTATTAGGGATATAGACATTTCCGATACATATGGGGTTAGTTGAATTAATTTTAATTACCACGAATTCCATGTCAGTTTGAATTTTTAGAATTTCGATGGGAATCGATTTTTTGGAATATATTGCCACACCACCACATGCATATTCAGGATTACTTCTATTTTTAAAGGTACAAGTATATCCAGTTATTTCCCCATGTGATTTTCCTTTAAAGTTTGTTTCTTGTATACAGATTATATCAGGGCTATGTAGTTTGCATAAATATTGTAAGTTTTCTAACCTGCTATAAAAGCCATTTAAATTCCATTGCAGGACTATCATTACTTCTTCTTTATATTATACTCTACTTTCAGATGTGTCAGCATGGTTTAAATTCTATGGGGTGATTACATTAACTGGTGTTGATTTCTATACTGGAATCTGTTTCAGTACTTGATTCATCTGCAGTATTAATTACTGAGTTGATTTTCTTGATAATTCTGGTGAATCTGCCTTTTATGGTTTTGTTGGTGAGATGAGGATACAAATTATGCATCATTTTGGAGATGGATGATATGTCCTGTGAGTAATCAGCAGCAATAAGTATAGGAACATTAGCACTGAAAGAGGTCTCTAAAAAGGATTTAAACTGGATGTAATTAAGGGGGAAGTTATTTTGAGTGTCTTCAATAATGTGTTTGATAGGGGTAATCAACTCTTCCATATTCTTCTCTTTCTTCTTTTTTTTCTTTTTTGGTTGTTTTGAGACTTCTTCCATATTCTTTGTTTCAGTTGTGTCGCTTACAGTGGAGGGTAAGGAGGAGTCAGTCTGGAGGCATCTTTTATTATTATTAAGGGAAGCTATGTTGTCTTTAGTTGGGATTTCTTCATTGTTTTTAACTTCATTAGTAGGAAATACAGATTTAGAAGGTGGTGAGGGACCAGTTGTGGGTATTTCTTTTGTAAGATCATTGTGACTTTGAATATCTACAGCTCCAGTGTTTTCTTCATTGATGGCAGGGTCAGGTATGTCACAGGATTTTCTCCTGAATTGTTCAGATTCCATGGGAGCACTGCCTAAGTTGGTAGTCTTGTGTTGATTAGAGGTGTTATGTGAAGGGCATTGTCCAGCCAAGTGCCCTGTTTGGTGACAGTTAAAGCAAGACATTTCATCTGTTGTAAAAAATATCCTATATGTTGAGCCATCATAATGCACAGTAGTAGAATCTGTTAGTAGACTCACATCTTCAGGGGCAATATACACTTGTCTACTGAAACTCATAATATGGGAGAAACCCTGTCCTGGAATACCAGCTTTTACAAATGAAATTTTAGATGCCAATTTGATATTCTTTGTGGTGAGTACATTCTCTATTACTGAATGTGGGATTATGGGACAAACGTTAGATATAATAATTCTTTTGGCCTTTGTTACAAGTGGTCTCAACATCAGTTCATAGTTTTTTATTTTAATAACTTTATGGTTGTTCGTAAGGCTGTCGGCTATAGTTTGAGAGCTTAGAAAGATACACACTCTGTTATTAGCAATTCTTGATATGAACCTTATTTCACTGGCGTCAATAATACCGGATAGACTGTTTATATAATCTTTAATAGTGAGACCTTCTTGCGAGTCGATAATTATGGCCTGGTCCTTGGTGGGAAACACTTCAGTTGACATAACATTTGCGTAAGTTTTCATATTTGAGTGAGTAGATACCTGAGGTGACGGTGTTGAGGTTATAGGAGCCCTGATGTCCGGAGGCTCCATCCTTGCAGGTTAGCCGCTGCACCGGCTGACCATACAGTTGATTTCAGTCACTCACAACTCGTGGCACAAGAGATTACCCGTAAGTAAACGTTATTAAGTTCACAAACTAAATGGCAATGTGATAACAACTGTTTCACTGCACGCGATCGGAGCACGATGTGTCTCGGTCGGCTGCCGCAATGGAACTGGTATTTATTTTTGTTTCCAAGACAACAGACTTATTCAAAAGGTTATCTGATACTTAGAGTGTTGATATTCATTGCATATCCTTTACTTTATCGCAAAAATTAGGACGAAAAATTCTCATATTTCATTAGATAAATTAAACCGGAAAATTGGTTTTATATGATTGCTTTGTTTTTTTTGGAGGATCTATTTGTAAATATTTGATATGAATCCACAAATAGAATGATTGTGATATAATGTGTACTTTAATTTTTCCCCTACCACTTCTATCAGTATATGAACGAAATAATGATCGTGATCCACATTGTTCTAATGCTGATTAACTAAATTATTTCATGTACGTAAGTAAAAAAATGAGTCAACCCTGGGACTAACAAATATTGTCAAAACAAAGTGTAGTAAATAATATGGGAGACATCAGCATTGAGGAATCCGAAGTAATCATATGACGATTTTGTCAATAATAAGAATTTAAGGGAAGTGTAATGTACTCAATGAACTAGGAAAATAGTAATGTTGTGATTATAAACTTGAAATGGACACGTGAGGAAACTTAGTGGGAATTATTTAATTTTATAAAAGGGTGAAAGAATCGATTAGTCAAGGAACAAACAGTGTTAGATGTTTGGACGATCTGAAACCAATCAGAAAGTAGGTGCGAAACAGTTTTAAAACACAAAAATAGCTCCAACGTTTTTGATTAATTTTTTTTGTTCGATAGTATGAAGGACATTTATGCGAATGAGGCAGGTCTCTCATTTTATTTAAAAACCCAAATTTTTCGAAAGAAGCAAAAGTTCATAAACTTTTTCTTTCTACTTTCTATCCAGCAAAATTTATATTTTTTATTATATCCATTAAATTTCGGCTTTGTTGAAAATTGCGGTTAATATCAAAATAAGACTTTCGTGGATAGAGGATCTTTCCATTGTCCCCACTACACCGAGGGAAGGGTAAGAACTCTAGTCAAGAACTTGTTTCTCGATTTGAATGACGCGCGCTACGCGAATGGCGTTGCCGACTTGCGCGTTTTCGTCCCGATCCTCTAGAAAGAGCGCGAACTTCTGCCTTCGTAATGGCTTGTTATGTCAGAGTTATTTTGGCTTGTTATTTTGCAGAGTTTGTGCGTTTACAACTTTTCAACATTTAAGAATAAATTCCAGAAAGTACATTCTACTCAAAATACTGTAAATATATAACAATTTTGTATTATATATTTTATTACAACAATACATTGTCAATTACTGTGAATTAGAAATTGACAGTCATACATGTTTCTGAATGAATATGAATCAACATGTTCAAATATGAAATGATATCAAAAATGTCTAACAAAAAGAAATGGAATTTCCTTAAATACGACTGATTTTCAAAGATACCACCATATAATAAAACCCTAGTTATATATAAAACCTGCAAATGAAACAATCATTCAACTGGCGTGGATGAACATGTCAATTATTTAAAATACGTATTTCATACACAAGTATTTAAATACTGCCCAACCCTACTTATTACAAATAGTACATTTGTTGCACAAACTAAACATTTTTAAGCAAATATAAACACAAATTTGGCAATTATAACTGATTTTCCTGCAGTAAAATCAGGTTCCAATAATAACACACAATTCACAAAAATAGGCTTCCGGGTTGTTGATTCATTGTAGCATTCCCATCCTATATTCCCTAAAAGCTAGGAGTATTTCAAATAGGTATTAAATAATTTCTAAATGATTAATACGTTAATGCATAACAAAAGTGTAATGTAAGAAACGAACGAAGATATATGAAATACACAAATTCTAACATACGAAGCATCTAAAGGTCGGGAATTACGACAGTAAAGCGCAGTAAATTCGGGCCGGCCATTATTTTTCTCCTAATTAGCCCAAAAATACTCATATTTTATAAAAACTTGAACATGTCCTTATTTGAAAATCTATTTTTGATAAACACATCCTCTCCTATTATTGACTCGCAGCAACACCACCTAGATATACAGCTTCTAGGCGGTGTTGCTTTCACTTCGCAGTTGTATGGTATCATAACTCGGGAGTGCTCGTAATAAGTAGACTCGCACCAGGGCCCGGAACGTATCTTTCAGATAGAGCTGCAACTTTCTGTGAACGCAAATTATCTGATGCTCCCTCTTCTGAAATATATATTCTATTTAGTTTGTACATCTCCCCCAATGCAATTGTTAATGAATCTTACACTGCAGAATCCTTGTCTGAATACTTCTGTAAAAAAAGTAAAAATTGACAAAGTACATGCAAAAATCATCAAACATCGCATTATCCTATTAAATAATATTCAATTCAACTTCCACAAATTATTTTGTGATGTTATAGACAAATATATATTTTACTTTTCACAAAAAATATTTAGAACGTCTTAATCTTTTTTCCATTTTGCAAGTTTTTTTTTTATTTCCATACAAACGTCACCAGCACATTTTTTTCTCTTTGGTAAGAAATTTTGACAGTCCATTGTAGACAAGGCAAATTATTACATTTTCTGAATAGGCAGTTGTCATAGACACGGCTGAAAATAATGCCGTGATGCGTACCGCTCAGGCCAGGAGCTTGCAATGCACTGGCGTCATTGCACCCAATATATTACAGATTTTGCGCAGCGTAGAGGTCAAGTTTCAAACTGCTCACTGGAAATTATTATTGTCATGATTATTGACCAACAAAAGATAGATTATGGCTACCCCACGTGTTAGAGGATTTTTTTCTAAATTTAGCATTTGGATTTATCCACTATTTGGTTACCAGGGCCCTGTAATTAGAGTTTTCTGCCGAAAATTTGCCGTTTTTTCACACAGCATTAAATAACTTTTCAAAATGTTGAATCCTAAGCGCGAGAAAGTAAAAATGAGTTTTATTACTTCGTTCTAGGAAAGAAAATTTCCGATTCCAAATGTTTAGTTAAAATATTTATTACGTGCATTTCGTCGCCGCAACTTCTTAAGAACGGTCCTGTCGGCCCGTTAAATAATTTCAGATCTCAGTTTTCAGATTATTCTACGAATGCACATCGTTTAAAGAAACAGAAGCAAAACAACGAGCTGACACTCAGTGACAAATCACACACTGTGACCAAATACTGTTATCAGGAAGTGCCCGTCTTCACTTCTGCCGCTTCTCCTGCCACGCCCATTGCCACCGCTGCAGCCTTTCCTTCTATGCCACTATGGTCACCGTCTCCGTCTCTACCTCGCCCCCGTCCCCTCCTGCTGCTTCACCACCGCTCCGCCTCTGCCTCCCCCTCCTATGGATGGCAAAAAAAAAACCATCAATGTTTCTAAAATATCGATATTTTCGAGCAGAAACGACGATGTGTAAACATCGATGTTTTGCTTTCGACGTTCTCTTCAGAAAGATATATTTTTTCCGAAACATCAATGTTTTAAAAAAGTCTCATGATATTAATATACTTTCAAGTAACTAATTTTTGTGAGGATTGCTCGCAATCATCCGTCACTGTTGTCAATCTCCAGGCCGCATGAAACCGTTCGCCATTCGCAACCTTTCTCCAGTATTCTTATATATTTTTTTATTATTTTGTACGTGGTAATAAAGGTAAACTGTATTTTGAACCTTGACAACATTCAAAATTGATTAGGAAATTAACATAAAGTCAAATTCAAGGCAAAATATACTTGAAACCCTAAGAACTAGGGCATTTTACTTCGATGATTCATGAATGAAAGTAAATAAATGGAGAAATACCAAAACACATTGTCATCAATTTTTAATTTCCTTCTTTACATTCGATAGACATTATTAACAAATTTCTTATACGTGGCCAAACAATAAAATATAACTCATTTAATTAAATATTATATTTAAAATGGAAACAAGATGGGAAAATACTGTTTTTTGCATCATATTTAAACGTCGATGTTTCTATCGATATTATTTTCATCAATATCGAAAACATTTGATGACATATGAAAGTATCGATATTTTGCTAAAAGTTGCCACGACTACCCGCTTCCATCTCTCCCTCCGCTCCTGCCACTCGCCAGAACCAAATTCGCAACCGTCTCCTCCTCAGCCGCTATGGCCACCGTCACTGCCCCCCCCCCCCCGCGTCATGCCCTGCCGCCGCACCACCGCCGCGCAGGCGTCAGAGGGAGTGGCGTGTCGGGCCACGCGCCCCTCCTCGTGCTCGGGCACGCGGCCACCGCGTGCGCTGCCCCTGGCGGAGGAGGCCCTCATCTCAGCATCCGGCCGCAGCCACGCCCCCACGCTGTTCCTTCTTCCTCTCAGCCGCCTTCTTCGCATCTTCCCTTGTCTACCTCTCACACCGGATAACTTGGCTCATTACTGTTGCTTCTGCAGCCTCTCTCCACGTTTCGAGTCACGGCGGTGGCAGGTTTTTCGACACTAGCTATAAAGGTCGAATTCAGCTGCTGTCTGGAGGAGAATTACAGCTGACGGCTTTCTGATCGTCTCCATACAACACCAGTCGAATGACAAAAGCAGTACTCTCAGAAGCGTGCCGCGGAACACACGCGATCTTTCTTTCCTCTTCCTCCTCCTATCTTCTCCCCTTGCTTGCACACACGTTCACATACATGCTGGAAGACCAGTAGAGGCTGACCGTGTGGATTCGTGTCCCGCTGGAGCAGATACTTACAGGAGGCGAACCGACGTGTAGATGTGCTCCCGATCTCAACATCCAGCGTAGGAGAAACCCCGCCATCTCCAACGATAACAACATTCCCTACATTAACAGGATGGAAGAGCAACGCAGTTGACGTGCCTGAAAGCATGATTACATGTATCAATCATATCTTTCATCTGAATCCGTTTCTTACCATTCCTCCTAATTTTTCCCTAACATAATTTTTCCCTATTTAATCATTATCCTATTAGTCTTCTTCGTTTGTTTGTGACCCTAGGTCGATTCTTGACTTTACATTCGCAGACTCCCAGTAAAGTGTACGAGTATATACATCAGTCATGCTGGTTCATGCACTTACACTCATATAATTTTTTTTTTGGTTGAAATTATAATAATCGTTTTTTGTTGGGTTCTCTTAAAGCAGAATCGCTGATGACGAGAAGATTAACAATAACATTTTAGAAGTTGCTAGTTGGCCACAACTTGGAAAAAAACATAACAATTAAACACCGTAATATGTCACTCACAATTAATAGCGAAAAATTATTTGGCCACTCATCCGACGATGAGATTCTTGATTAAAATATTGGGGTTAAGAACCATTAATTATCACTTATAAAATGCGATGGTTTGAGGCTAAAGTTTCCCCGTCATTGGGCTAGAAAAATATATTTCCTTCAACGCTGTTCATTCTGTGTAGCCCTCGATAGCTCGATGGTTAGCGTGCTCGGTTTCCACGGCGCAATCCTGAGTTAGATCCCCGATAGAGACAATAAAAGAAAAATTGTTCGCTTTCCTTGAAATGTCTCAGTGACTGTTGCTGTGTGACGATAAGAAAGCAAACTTTTCAAGCTGAGAAGACCATCACACAGCGTAAGGATGGCCATGTCCTAACCACATGTACCCCTTAACCCTTGGCCGCAGGCTGGGACGCTCCTGGTAGGCCTTATCTCGTAAGGATCTTTTGTGCCAAAGTACAAAAATACTTTATACTGTACATTCTGTATAAAAACACATAAGGGGGTACCGAAAACAAAAAGACCTCAAACTCACCTTATTATAAATTATACAAAATTCAAACTATGAAATTTTAAAAAAAAATTTACGGTTACTAAAAGGTTTATTGGTTTCAAAAATTCAAACATCCCACCCGCAATTGCGGACAGATTGTTGGCCAGTCCAGCAAATTGCAATAAAGGAAATTCGTACCCTAACGGTCATAACGAGGTGCAAGAGAGGAAGGGAAAAAATACTACAATCAAGAACTGCCAACCGAAAAAATTAATGATAAACAGAAAAAAAAACGTAATTTTCAGTCATCGAGAACTTTCTGCGTGGCCGAAAACGATGAACGCACAATGTACTCTTCTTTTATATTCTTAAAACAATATTTCCGTTCTGCTATTAGAAAACCGAAAAATTAATAAAATGTCAAAAAATGTACTTTGAGCGGCGATAGATGGCAGCTGGTAAGAGTATGGGGCATGTCCGAAAAGCTAACGATAAAAGTAAATAGAAAACTAATACGGAAAAATCTGTGCCATTCTGTAGCACCAATAGTTTCTCATTTTCTCAATTTTTCGGGACCCATAATTGTAGAACTGAAATATATATTTAAGAATATTCTAGAAGAGATGACCATATATTGAAATTTTCATTGAAAAAATTGGTGGCATTCTTGAAAAAATGTCATTTGAGCTGTTATGGGTTTTGCTCAATAAACATTTGAGTTTGTGAGGAATTCCAAAGAAAATCATTTGAAAAATTTGTGTTCAGAATTTTAATAATGTATGAAAATTCACGTAACGTAAATATCAATGACATGAAATGTATTTAAAAAATGTATTTGTGAAATTTTGAAAACTCAAATCAATAAATTAAGAAAGTCCATGTCATCTAATTTAGTACATTTAGCACTATCTGTACTAAACCTTTGCGGTTCTACATCCTTAAGCATCAGACAAGAAGCTCGACAACTTATCCTTTCTTTCTCTATATCAATTTCATGACTGAATAATCTTGTCTATCATATTTATAGCATTTGCAGGCATTTTAAAATAAATAAATTTTCAATTACGAAAAATACTTAAATACACCCTTTAAAGAATGTGTCCTTTTATTGCTTTCATCCATCATGGTAAATCCTTCGCATATTTTTACTTTTTAGTCGTATTTTACTATTGCTCTAGAATACCCTTTGATGAACGTTTCACGTAGGTTTCACACTGCAGGTTTATCAGCCAGCAGCATGAAATTCTGCTATATTACGCTGGAACAAAGATGTAATCACTGCCTTATGAGAGCCTATGTTAGCAATTGTGCGTTCATTAGGGGGAAATTCAACAGCCTCTTCTGGAATTAATTCGAGGCACTTTCAGTCAACAAGCGTTCACTAGAAACTTGTATAATCTCAAAGGACTTAAACGGGTGTAATACGTTCGTATAGAAGATATACATGCTTACATAAATGAATATTGTACAGGTTACAAATATCATGAAGGGTTAACGAAATGTAATGACTGAAGGTACCAGGATCGAATCCCCGAATCCCGAGTGGTCACATACTTGCATTTCATGAAAATTTTAGATTATTATTAGTTTTAAAGAGAAATGGAGTGAAAGAAGGAGAAAAAATTGCAATGCATTAAACATTTCGTCATAGCGTACGACAGTTTTACATATTTATTTACAGACCCACAATTACTCGCAGTTGCATGTCATTAATTTTGGTTAATTTCTTATTCTGTAGAATTTGAACAATCACTGTAGTAAAACTAGGCGCACATAAGCGTAAAAAGCACTGACTGGAAAACTCGCCGTTTCACACAATCCACGCGATATTTGGTAAATAGATCCACTTTCTTGAAAATGTCATATAGACCATGTGGGCACTTTATTTGACCAACTTTTGCAAATGGTTATAAAAAAATTATTTTTTTCAAATTCCTAAATACACTGATGTTCGTGAAAATTGCAACACCCAGAACGAAGGGTGGGAATAGCTTCAAAATCAGGGGTATAGAATTGTGTATCAATAAGGAGTTATTACAATTGCATAGAAATGGCGTGATCGTTGGCCTAGAAGCGCCTTCTTTTTTGTGACAGGTCAAGCCGGTGTCACGCCACACTCAGTCGGTGTAGAGACGTCCTAGAACGTGGAAACGTGTAAGCAAGTGCTGGAATGCCTCATCGACGCCATCGGGTGCAATATCAGCATCTGAGTGAGTACGAACGGCGGAGAATGATCGGTCTCCACGAAGCGCGTTTTTCGTACCGTGACATTAGGGACCTTTACACGAGGATTCTTAGCCGCGCATCTGACCGGGACGTTCCTGACCACGAGCTAGAGCGCGCACAAGCGCGCGGGCAGGGCCATGGTGCGCAGATGTGTGGTACTTATTTCTGCCACACTTCTGCGCGCCACCCAAGAACGTTTCGAGTAAAATCGTCCGTGTAAAGATCTCAGCAGCGTTGTAGAACGCGCTCTTGTGCGGCGCGCGGAATTTCCGAGATCCGACGGTCCTCACGTGCGTTCCACGCTCCTCGCTGCTGCTGCTGTTGCTGCTACTCTGTGTTGGAGCAGTTATATATGTTCTGATCGTGTTGAGTGTTATCCTGTGGTGTTTATATGGTGTATTGTGAATCAGATTAATATTTTTTGGATTAGCTTAATCAGAAATGTCCGTTCATAATTATCGTAAAAGGAAAATTATAGCATTGCTTCGAATTAGTGCCACAACACTATACCAAGAGAAAATGGACAAGTAAAAACGCATTGTTTTGGGTAAAAAGTTACAGACAAAAATATGATCACATGCCGCTGTTGAAGGAATTAAAGGAGAACTATTCTGATGATTTCCCGTACCTCTCATTTTTAAAATTTTTATTAGTATACACAGAACTTTTAAGCTTCCATAGACTAGGGAATTCCCTATATATGGAAGAAAACTGACTCACCATATCCCGGCTCCAGCAACGAGTATCCTCTATATCAAAATACCGCCCGGCTGGTCACTATGTTCACTCGCAACAAAACTCCACGTGTAAATGCGAGCCTTGCTTTTGCTCGCAGCGTTCCGAACCGAGGTCTTGCGCGCAAACCGAACTTTCCTTTAGACGAGCGTTCTGGAACGTGTACCTGAGTGGCTCGCTACCAGGCGCGCGTTCGAGCCTATTGCGGCTCGAACGGAGCGCGTTGCTACAACAGTGATGCTTCTGTGGCACCTGTGAGTACAGGAGAGTGGTACACAGCGACGAGCGGCTACAGGACCACATAATATGAACACAGTGCGAGATAACCGCCATCTTATCCGCTGTAATGGTAAATGCACCTACGTACATATGAAGTACGTATTGCGTAAGAGAAGTAGTGAATATTTCTTTCAAACATGTACGTGAGAGAAATATCACCCTTCAAACGTGTTTAAATTAGGGTCGCGTCTGGAGCAGGCGCCCTGCTTATCTTAAGATTTATCTTAAGGTCATGGGTGATAGGGCTCCCCAAACCGCCGTCAACGCTAACACGATCCAGACGTGGAAACAGGAATCTTTGGGAACTTGTGAGTTTTCAAAAGGGCAAAAGTCCTCTGACAGTTATGTCAGTTTATTGCGTCCAGGGCATGCCGAGTTCTGGCGGGGGTGGCGTAATGGCCTCGTAAATCTCCCTGTTTCCCATATAAGGATCCTCTAGCGTTGATATCGGACAGACAGCCCAGAGACTTTGCTGTGTCAACTTCACGCTGCTCTGCAGCTCTACTTTTCTATTAAACTTCATCGGACTTGGTCTCTGTACTTGAAACCTCGCTCACCACCACGCTCCTCCAGGGAACTTAGCTTCCCTGCGAACTCAATATTTTTGCATCCTGTACTGGAAGCATTTGTAACTGCCTGCAATCGCTGCTAGTAGCACGACACCTGCAGCGAAAGGCATTACACCGCATGACCGTAAACGACAGAATGGCGTCGCCCATAGTGTTGGCTCGACTTTGGGCTGCAACGGGTGTAAGCATGTCTGCGTCGACTGTTCGACGCCGTCTGCTGAGGGATGGATTGGTGGCACGAGTGCCACTGCAAGGGATTTCGTTAAATAAATAGTATAGCTTGTAATAAATAATAGTATCTCAAATAAATTATGTCATAAAACTGCTTCTCTCGGCATTATTAAATTTACCAGATATTTTGTTTCTATTCTACTAACACTTGAATGAATTAAAATATTGAATATAATATAATATTATATAAAATAATTTTGAATAAATAAGCGAATTAAAATATTGTAATAATATTATATTGAATATAATATTATTTTGAATATAATATAATATTCAATAATATAATATTGAATAAATAAGCGAATTAAAATATTGAATATAATATTATATTGAATATAATATTATTTTGAATATAATATAATATTCAATAATATAATATTGAATAAATAAGCGAATTAAAATATTGAAATGTGAGTTTTAATGTCTGTGTAGACTAAAAAGGAAAGTTTGATTCTTTAAAAACCAATATAGTTGCTGTAAGACAGAAATTGTTACTATAATGATCCCACGAGACTACCAATAAGCGTCACAGCTTGTTTGTTTCTTTTTCAAGAAATTGTAAAGACAATCATTTCAGTCCGTCACACCGTTTATCGCCTCGAGACGCTACTGAGGCCACGATATCACCTCCAGCCTCAGCAGCGAACAATCGAAGAGACATTGCAAACTTCTCTTTTCAGTATACTTGTTTGCGGAGAGCAAATGGAATGGGTGCAAAAAATGGGGGTGCTATTCATGACATGCTAAGTTTTGATAAACAATTAAATATCTCGGGAACGGTAGTTGATGGCACTGATAGGATTGCAGAATTTTGTATTGCGTTTAATGGGGATTTAGAGGGGGCAGTAAAAACTTGCAACGTTTGCAAATTTGTAAACAATTTCCAACTTTTTGAGATCTAAAGAGAGGAGGGTCTCCCGATGTTCCAGAGCAGAAATCCACGTATTAACAATTTTGCAAACACTTTAAAATTTTTTTAAACAAATTCGAAATATACGCTAGAACGGCTGGAAAGGATCCGCAAATTGTACCTGAGATGAACATTTTAATATAACAGTTTGACAGAATTACAAATTAATAACTAAAATATAGTATAATTGTTTTAAATGCTAAATATTTACTGGTCTGTTGACAGTAATTCTGGACGGAAAACCCCCGCTCAGAAGTATTTTTATGGCGTACGTGCAAGCAAAATCTTCCCTTCGGCAGGGAATGAAGATGATATTTTCGCCTCATACGTAAACAATCGAGGCCCCCGCCCCCGGGGACAGCGTCTTTCCCGCCCCATGATATTTTGCGCCAATCTCATACGCACTAAAACTCTGACCGTAGCGATTGATAAACGCGCCCCTCCCCCGATCGAAGGGTGACCAAGTTTGTCTGGATCGTTTTCAAGATAGATTTTCACCCGCCAGTTTTTGTGGGAGGAACTTTACGAGTTCGACGCAAACGTGGTGATCACAATCTGCCATCCTGCATTGTGCCGCGCCAAAGCGGACAAACGGTAAGTGTGATGGGTTGGATCGCCATTGGCTACAATGTGCGATATCACGTCATTCGTATTGAGGACAATCTGAGCAGCAACCACTACATAAGGACGGTTTTGCAGCCCAAGGCACTGCTCCACCTGCAAGCAGCTCCACATGCCATATTTCAGCAGGACAATGCTGATTGCAAGGGGGCAAGAAATGTGCAAACTTTCTGAGAAGAACGACGCATACCACTGCTTCCCTAGCCCGCACATTCGCCTGACACATTGCCCATCGGACATGACTGGGATATGAACGGTCAGCCACTTGTTCGTTCTAGTCCTCCTGCAGTCACTGTCGATGCTTTGTGGTCACGTATAGAAACAGTATGGCGGTGTGTTCCCCAGCAGCATATCCAGGCTCTCTGTCCACGCCACGACGTCTAGAGGCTCTGAGGACAGCGCGTGACGGTTTCACAGAGTACCAAATACTCAAGGTAAAACTGGAACAGTTCTGTAATTGTAAACATTTCTATATTGTGATATTTCTAATCTGTGAAATAAATTTAATTGTAATAGTATGTCTCCTTTTTGGTGTTGCAATATTCACTAACACCATTGTATACTCTGAAAAAAAATCAGCTATGAGTTCGTCAATTCTGGAGTAAAGAAGCTCATAAATGATCACATTACAGAGATATGAAATGTTACATCGTTTTATCAGTTATGTAATAGATCAGACAAAAATCGCATTAAGCATGTGTGCAAAATATCAAGCGGAAAAATACATGGTCATGCGTACTGCACGCATGATGACTCATAAGTGAGGAATGCAAACTGCCGTTGATAACAGGCCTCCAACATCCTTCGTGGTTTTATTAGCAATTGCAGGGAATTGCTTTGTTTGCTTTGGTTTGTGACGTGTTCTGAGGAAAATTCGCTGTTGTTCGAGAATTTTAGGCAATGTGATACTGCTGTTTGTAGATTTAATCTGTCTTTGGAGATACAATTCATCAAAATATCCAGATCTTTTTCTTTAGATACTACAATTTACAATTCATTTAATTTTGGTGGTATCCACAAGTGTGAAAGACAATCAAATGAGACCATTGCATTATTTATTCAGTAGTTGGCATTACAAAATATTTTACGATGTTTAACATCCTTGTGTTCATGAATCCTCAAACAGTCCTTAAATTTGAGAACAACGAATTACTCACGATTTGTAAAAAAAATAACAAAACAATAATACAGTATATTAAAGCTTTTACAAGTACAATATAACTGGAGTCAATTGATAAAAAACAATAAAACTAAAGAATATTAGTAATAAAATAATAATAATAAAGAAAAAAATATTTATGTTAGAGGCAAAATTGTTAAAAGTTGCACATAAACAAGTGTAAGTCAGAAGCGGAATGTACTACAATTTTTTAAAAATTTTGATTGATCTCGTAAATTTAAAGTTTAGTGACGATGCAGGCACACATGAAAGATGTAATGTGTGTACAATTAAAATTAAATATCATTCAAGAGACAATCCATGGTTCATTTTAATCATATTCAATTTTATAAATTTATTTCAAACTGTATCATTTATAGTTTATTTCATATCAACCCTTTCATGGGATAAAATCCCTCCTCTCCATGCCAAATGTTATACATCATTCTCCATTATTGGTAATTTGAATTTCTAATATTATTATAAAGAAATATTCCGAATATATGAAAAATTACAATTTTCAAATTTTGTAATGTAGTAGAGGACCCAACTCGGAGTAACCTCCTGTCTTATATGTTTATAAATTAGAGTATTATTTTGCATATTGAGTGAAAATAAGTGTAATATTTTAATAACTAGATTTGTTCAATGAATTGATTGCCCGGACGAAGAATTAGTTGTGATATTGTAAGAAAGTATGTATGTATGTAGTACTTTGGCACAACAGCTCTTTACGAACTAATGGGTTATGTATGGTTTGCACATAGCTTTCCATACACTGTGTTTCTGGTCTTCACAACCTGATAACGGAGCTTTCTTATCGTCACACAGCAACAGATGCAGGGACATTTGTAAGTAAAGTGCACAATTAATTTTTGCCCCCACCGAGAATCGAACACGAGGTTGCGCCGTGGAAAGAGAGCAAGGTAGACGAGTCACCGAGGGCTAATATTGTAAGTATAGAAAATATAATATTGATATTCTGGTAAATATTTTGTTAAAGACACTGATACAAAAAAAAGCTTGAGGAAGGACTCATAAATTATTTAAAATAATCAAGAAATTTACACCCTTGGTTTCGCCATGTGGTTTCCTGTGTCTCACATTCATTTATATTAAATAAAATTAAAATATTAGCGTTATTTTTAAACCCGCTGAGAACAGATAAGTTGAAAATTTTGAAGATCCAGAAATAAAATAGATATTTTATGTCCTTAATTAAATACATTTTTAATTACAACTTTATTAATAAAAATATAGAACTTTTGAGAGCGGATGTTTCACATGCTCATTGGAAAACAACCATAGGGACAATACACTGAATTAGTTTCATCTGGCACTACAAGAATAATATAATAAAATGCATCTTGCTTTCTTTACTAACCTGAAGTTTTGTGGCCCGGAAGGTCCTGAGTTCGAATTTCAATGACGGCGGATATTCAAAACCGTGCAAGTAGAAAGTGGTTCGGTTGATTCCACAGTCTAGAGGAGAATTTTATAATCCAGTCGTTTTCACAACAGATCATATCTGATTGGATGTTTCCATGGTTTCTTCTCATTAGCTTCAAACTCCGTATCCGAACTAGCTCTAACACAGGGGATTACGAACCGAATGCAATCTTCCTTCTCTTTGGTGGCCCCACTCCCAACCTGAGGACAGCGCAATGATTTAATTTTGCTGTCACCTGCGGCATGTTCCTCGTGACCTCCGGAAAGACTGTGACGCTGTAAATGTCAGAGATTGAGACTGAAGAAGAAATAGACAATGACTAGTAAGGAGCGAGACACAGATGGAGAGAGATGAAGAGAGGTTAGGAGTAAGATAGAGTGAGAGACAGAGAGAGAGAGAGACAGAGAGAGAGATGAGAGGAGAGGAGAAAGCGACCAGAGGGGGAGAGAGGGGTGAGGGAAAGGGAGAGGAGAAACTGAGAAATCAGAGAGAATGAAAAAGCGATTAGAGTTTTTTCTACCCTTTTTTCGCTATTACATATCCTACTTTCGTATTCAATTAAACGCTTGAAATAAAAAGGAATGTTCGTGCCATTTTCATACTTTCGAGAAAAATGAGTTTGTAAAATATACGTTAAACCTATTAGGACATACAACTCCTGTCATATATAACAATATTGTAACATTATCAAGAAATGCTTCTGAACTTCGGTTCTTATTTCAATTACACGGCTGGATTCAGCCGTCATTGTTCTGGTAAAAACGTAAATTTAACAGAAATGACACATCCTTTTTTATTGCAAGCCTTCAATGCTATTCAAACGCAAGTTCCAGATCATGGCTGAAGCGTCGAGTGAGTGTTTCTGCCCCTTGCGGTGGCTCGGGCAATTAGCCATCGAGGCACGGGTTCGCACCGAGGCGCGATTCCCCAGTCACCCTCAACGCCCTAAATGATGGCGCGTGCTGCGTCTGGGCGACCGAGTGGGCGGGGCGGGCGCGCGGCTGACGGACCGTGGCGGGGAGCGTACGCAGGGAGAGGGGACGAAATGGTGCGAGACGTCGCGTAGGCCGCAGGCCAAATCAGGAGCCGATGCGCGACTCGCGTACGCACGGTACGCACAAAACGCGTACGCACAAAATTATTTTCTAAGAATCTGCTGGAGACGATTCCAGGAGACTATTGAAACAGACAAAATGTATCACATCTGTTACACTTAAAATATTTTTAAATATTAATATTATTTATTTTTATGAATTTCAAATATTTAAATATTACCCAACAATTTCCAACGCCCCCAGAAATTGAAAGAAAATTATGCAGACTCCGACCATGTGACAAGTGTATATGGTTCGTTAGAGACCCAGGGAAATTAAAAAACAATGAAAGGAATTAGATTTTAACTGAAAAATGTAAATATTTGAATATTTGCTTTTCTCAAAGTACGCAAGCCGATTTCATTACCATACTTAATCCGTAACTGCTTTCGACTCAGCTAACGTCATGTGAAAGCAAGATTTCAAGGAACAAGCCACCTGCGATTAAATATTTGCTATTCACGTGTTGCATTTTGGAACAGTACTTTTGTCATTTTTGGTTCAAAAATAATTGTTGTATATAATTTCAGTATTCCTAAAGGCTGTTTTCTTAAAATATTTTACTTATTGTAGGGTTTTAAGATAATATTTGGATTTGTTATTCTCGAGCAGTGTGCGTGCTACTTTTTGGAAAACAATTTGTATGGTTTTGTTCTGCTGTATTTTTGATGTGGTAGGCCTGTAGTATTAAACTCATAAAATAACTTTCATCCCGATAAAGAAAACAAAAAGTCAACTTTTTTATAAAAAAACGATAAGTTTTTCGTAATCGTTTTGTTCGTTTATGTATATTTAGATTTTTAATTCCTTTTGAAAGAGCATGTGTCATTACGAACACACTGCAAATGTATGAAATCATAAACCCTAACAAGATAAGTCGTGTTTCCTGAAAAAAATCGCTTAAAATAATCTGAGATTATTGATTAGCATAAAATATGAGTGATTTGTTATACTCACTTGTACTAGTTCAAATAATCGCAGAATGTCCAGATATGTTGTTCTCTGTAGCAATTAGTTTTCACATTCGTCCATTTAGGAGCAGTCACTCGAGATCGTCACCCGGGCGATCGGGTTATTCACAGAGATCAAAGATAGACCTGTTAATGGCCAAATATACTGTTATTGAAATAAAGCGTTAGGTTATTTACAATATATTAATCTGTGTTGTGTATTGGCAATAGAAGTGTGGAATCTACCATCTTTATTGCTCAGGAATGCAGAGCATTCAGCCAGTGGCTACGACGGGTAACCCATTGAAACCGCACGCGTATTGGCGACCGACCCAAGGACGAAGAGCCCTTTGATCCATGTGCACACATCCCACTTAGGGCAGCTGGCTCGCGCCGCGGCCCCACCAATTGACAGCCCCATTACTCTGCATTGGCTCCTCCGGAGTCCGTCTCCCGACCGCCGGCGGCGCTGCCCACCAAAGGTCAGCGGACATCAAGCAGTCGCCAGCAAGGAACCGAGGTTCATTCATTCATTCATTCATTGTTTTGTGCTTCCGGACTGCTAGGGTTGTCAGTCCCGTAAGTGCAGTTCATGGCATATGCTGGGAAGTGGTAGTTGATTGATTCCAGGCGTGACAACTTAAAGGATCATTAGTCTTGAATGTTTTTATTGCGAGACGTGGCGGTGATTTTCTCTCGCTGGATGGCGAGGACCAGCGACGACTTACACGTCGTTCATGTCAATGTATCTCTCCAATAGCAGGAGGATGATTGATGTTTCCGGTTAGCTGTGTTTCTCCCCCGCTCGAGGGGGAGATCCAGCTCCGGACTACACGTCAGCTTGTGGGGTATTTCTCCTTCTTTCCACCTCCTCCAATGCGACAACCGCCTTTAGTTCTGTACCCCCCCGCCGACATGTATGGTAGTGTCGTGCATGTAAACGTGAGTGCGAGTAAGGGGTTAGGATATAAAAAGGAAGAGGAAGGAAAGATCGCGCGCGATCCGTGGCCGTTTGAACTGCTTCGGCATTCACCTTGTGTCAATCCAAGAAACCACGCAAAACAACCGATCAGAGCAGCCGGCCGTTAGAATTTTCCTCCGGATAGCGACCTATCCGCTAGTGTCTGAAATCCTGCCATTGTCGGGACTCGAACCCTAGGACCTCTTGGATGGACGCACTTCTGTGGTATCAAGTGATGCTGGGAGGTGGTGGTGTTCCACTTTAGCGGGAACAAGAGATCCATCGCGGACCTACATGAGCTTGCGGATGTTCTTCCTCCACTTGTCTCTCCCCACGAAGTATCGTGCCAGCCGGGACCAGCTCGAATCTCTCGGCATGTGTGTGAGCGTCACATGCAGTGCACGCATGTGCGTGCGTGTAAAGTGAGTGGACGAGGTAAAGATACGGAAGGGAACATCACGTGTGATCAATGGCCCGTTTGTTAAGGTCAAGCTCCAGCAGAATCCGAGGTGAAGGGCAGCATTACGCACAAAGAGAAACGTGCAACATTACGATTTCTCAACACTAGTGACCTCCGCCGTTCAGTAAAATCAACCGGCAGTTTTCGCCCAATCTTAGTTCGGCGAACGCGGATGCACTCGGGTCGTATCCTTAGAAACTGAGAGTCAATGTTAAAGTGCAGGCAAAATGCGATAAGGGGCCATAATGCCATTATCACTGAGAGAAGGAATTTTAAAAGTGTTGATAGATGTTATTTGAGTGAGCGTTATTTGTAAAGTGTGAGTTTAAATTCACACAATATTTAAAATAAAGTGCACCCAAAAACGGCGCCCCTTGGTGAAATGGTCAGTTTGTTTAGCTTCCATCGCTGAGTACCGAGTGTAAATTCCCCGTCGATCCTTATGGAAATTGTGGTGGACAAAGAGGTTCGAGGTAGATTTTTAGGGTGTCCCCCTTTTCCCTGCCTTCCACTATTGCTTCATTAAAATGTGATCGCTATGCATTATCACGCATTCATCAAATCATTCAAGATAGAAATCAACGAAGAGAGACTGGGATTCATAATAATGAAGAACAGAGAAGCGTTGTCATTTTTGATTGGTTAAGGTTGAATTGTGTGTTCTAAAAAATGTAATTTAAGTTTCAATTTACCCTTCATTTGAAATACAGTAGATTTTTCATGTAATTATTTACGATTTGGAAGAAAAATTTATACATTATCGTTAAGCCATTACAACACTCGAATTGATATTCATGTTACGTACGGTTAACTGCTTCTTACTAAAAATGTTTATTTTTACGAGGAAACTATATTAATTATATGTAGTATTATTATATTACATTACATTAATATTACTTTTTTAATGTTTCACTATCCAATTAGATTTTTACGACAATGTCTTTCTTTCTAGACATTTCTAAATTGTGAGAAGGTCAAGGCAAACAAATCGGTAAATCATGATTGATGTCAGCAATGTGAGCAGTCTAATACGAGTATGGTTCTCAAACAGAGCTATCGGATGTCAGCAGGTCGTGCAAGCCACCGTCCACTACAAGTCACGCGGCAACACTACGCCTCTAACGTGACGGAGCTTTCGACATATGGGACTGTCATAGTTGCACCACTGATTCGGTCATCATATACAACCGTACTGTTTTACACATTATTAGGAAGAGTATTAAATGATTCGTAGTTGTCCCTTTATCATCATTTTAATCTTTTTCAGACCTTCAGAAGAAGAAGAAGAAGAAGAAGAAGACGAAGAAGACGAAGAAGAAGAAGACGAAGAAGAAGAAGACGAAGAAGAAGAAGACGAAGAAGAAGAAGAAGACGAAGAAGAAGAAGACGAAGAAGACGAAGAAGAAGACGAAGAAGAAGAAGACGAAGAAGAAGAAAGCGTTTGAGCAAAATTCTATGTTTTATGAATTCGTTTAACGAATCACACATTCTGAACATTATATTTGTCGCTTATACGAAGATCCGGTACAGAAGGTCTTCGTCAACTAACGCCAGAATTTAAATAGTTTGTTTTATTACCACATTAAAACAATTTTTTTGTTTGCTTTTTGGAATGATCGGATGATATTTTGTGTTGGCGGTGTTCACTTTTAAACTAGTAGCTAAAACTAATTTATAGAATATGTGGTTATATTATAATTTAATACAGACTATCTGATGCAGAAAACAATTATGTATAAGCTATAGAGGCTGAACACTCTCCTTATACTTCATATAAATTATTTTGGAGATCGTAACACTTATTTTCTTTTGTTACCTTTTTCCGTAGTATTACTCACTGTGGTAATCTACCAGTATATCAGTGGCGATACGAAGTGGCCTTGGCGCATTTACATTGTGGCTCCTATTGGTTGGATAAACTATCATTTTGTACTAAGAAATGTGTAACTACTGTGATTGTTCTAATTTTTCTTTAGTGTAATAAATCCACTAATAAAGGAAAAGCAGAAATACCCATTTATTTCTTTCAAGGTCAAGATGATTATATGATATACACCATAAACTCTAAAATATAAATTACCGTTTGATTAAATAAAAAAAACATTTTCAAGATTCAAGTCAATATAAAATATTTATTTATATCATTAAACAATATTTAAGAAAATAAACAATAACGAGAAGAGTTTTACAAAAAAATAGAAGAACAACAACCATCATATTCGTATTCCAATATACGTCGTCCCGCTCGCGTGTACAGGTCGTCAAACATTACTTCTATCCTTCCCAAATCCTTCAACTCCTCCAAGTCATGCACTCCCTGTCGACGATTAAATTACTCAGTCCTCACTTCCGACTAAACAGTCTTACAGTTCATAAAATTTCGTCGTCCACCCGACTATACATCACAATAAGCTCAGTACGACATTCAATTCTGGTTATTGATTTTTATATTTTTGGATTTCTTATCTGTCACTATGGTACCTATTACATCATTTTTATACAGGTGGGACGTGCATACGAACATCGAAAGTCTTTGAATATCTTGACTCGTTACACTACCAAGAGAGATATGTTGAGCAGTTTTCTACCAATACTTATGTAAACTTATTTCAGAGACCTCGAAATATATAAAGGGAGCCAAAATTGAAATTATTGTAAAATTGAAAGCACTTGTAATCTTCGTAAGAACAAAATGCCTTTTACTTTCTAAATTTTTCCTTTTTATTTTTAAAGGTGCCTAATAATGAAATATGTAGTATATATACTATACAAAAGAGATTTGAATAATTTGATACTAAGAGAGATTTCAAGAAATAAAATATTTAATGATACAATATTATTTGTATTGAGTTTGTTCAGTCTCTAGCCACTGTAGGAGGGGGTTAATAAAGAAGTGAAAATGTTGGTACTATAAATGCTGGAAGAGGAATGGTGGAATAATAGAAAGAAGAAATGTGGAAAACCTTGGCAAAACCTATTGCGAACTGCCTTTGTTCATCATAACATGAATAACCATTCCTTGTACCCGCTACTAAAAGAGTTTTATGGCAAAGGAAGACTATCTAGAATAGAAAAGAGGACTGGGTACATAAGGGTATTTGGAATGTAGTTACGGCTGCCGTAGCTCAGCGGTAACATTCGTTACCTTTGCAGCGCCGTTGGCCGGGTGGGCCTAAGGTTCGAGACTCGACGGCGCCACTTGCTCTTACACACCTCGGTCGAACTCAACCGCTCTCCGCTAGAGGTTGCTTTGATCCGTAGAGTCCCGTGTTTTTTGCGATTAATAACACACGAATGCCTACCGCAGCAGTACGTTAACAAACAAACCATGGACCGCGTGCGATCTTTCCTTCATCACCCTTGTCCTCTTCCTCGTTCCCGTAAACCCACACTTCTACAACACTTGTCAAGGGAGCTTTGAGCTCGTCCAGGATGGGGATCTGCCCCGCAGAGGGAGATGACTGGAGTGGGAAAACTCCAAAAGAACGTCACCATGTAGGTCGTGTCATCTTCCAATGACGGACAACCAGCACCACCTTTCGGGATATAACTGACTACTCCGATTGATATGTAAAATCTACTTCTAAAAATAAACGAGTAATTTAAAGGAAAGAATAATGGTTTCCAACCTTTCCTTTTTCGATTTGGCAATGCCATTATGTAGTACATGAGCGCCAGTTTCTCGTGTTTGGTTTCTTTGTAATCGCGAATGAAATTTCAGTTTCGGTAATCAACCGACGATTGAGAGTTTCATTGCGCATTTCCGCAATGAGTTGATAGTGGAATGCAGTCGGTAAATGGGAGCCGAATTCACAAGTTGATGACAACTTTTTCAAATTTGAGGCATACTCAGCCAACGTCTGTCCTTCGACCTGACGTCGACTATAGAAGTTTGTCGCTCTGTCATTTGAAGAACAGGAGGCTAGAAGTGCGCAGCCAGTATTGGAAACGTCACATCTAATGTCATCGTAATTGAATCTTCATGTGCCAGCAGATTGGTTAATAATTGGAATTATGCATTGCTAATGATAATAATGTATTTATTCAAGCATTTCACAATTAGAACGTTCTTGTACACAAATAATCGGCAGACATCAGGATCGAATGCAGCCACATTGCCTATAATGCTTGCGGATGTGCAATCTTTTTAATTTGGATGTTTTTTTTAATGTCTTAGCAGATCTCGTTTTAGACACGGTCCTACCGACTGCGGTAAAATGTGAATTTGACACATACTATTCACAGTTGAATCTTTAAACTGTTGAACTCAGACAACCATATTTATTCAGAAACAAAGAATAATGCAATTTAGCAACGAGATTACAAAGAAACAAAACACGAGCAATGCCCTCGTATCCTACCTAAATATATTGCCGAATCGAAATACAAAATTTGGAAAACCATTGTTTTTCCCTTTTAAATGCTCTCTTATATGTACAAGTAGATTTTACACATAAAATATTAAATAAATAAATAAATAAATAAATAAATAAATAAATAAATAAATAAATAAATAAATAAATAAATAAATAAATAAATAAATAAATAAATAAATAAATAAATAAATAAATAAATAAATAAATAAATAAATAAATAAATAAATAAATAAATAAATAAATAAATAAATAAATAAATAAATAAATAAATAAATAAATAATGAGACAAATGTTTAGTTGAAATAAGACGTCGTTCGGTGGGCGCGGGCGCGAGCGCCGGTGGGACAGCGGGGAGTGGGGCGCGGGTGGGGGCGGCGCGGCGCGGCGGTGCCGGTGCCGGTGGAAGTGGAAGGGGCGGTGGCGGCGGTGTGTGACCGTGGCCGGCGGCGCGGCTGACTGTTCGACGGAGGGAAAGCTCAACCTTGGGCTCAGTGCTCACGCGGACGCGTCCCGAGCTGCGCCTGGGCCATGTAGCAGCCGCAGCCTCTGGATTCGCTGGATCTCCGACGGCGTTGCTCTGCCTTGCGTTCAAGTCTATTCTAGTCCTAAGCTGATTCTAGTCTGATAAAGGTAAGGAAGTTTTTTTCCTTTTAATTTTCTTTTGATTTGATCATTGACCTTCAGATATTACGAGGAAAATTGAAATGTACATTGTAAGAAAGAGTTAACTTAAGAATAAGAAACTCGATTAACGAATTTAGAATACTTACACCGGAACGATTATTCATTGCGTAAAATTTACAAATAGTGTATAATTTAGGAATACATTGGTAGGGGACAAAAATGGAAAGAATAGGGGTGGGTCAAATATGTTCCTTTCACCGTGTTCTTTTTCCAGTTGTACCAGTTTGCTGAAGCATTGCGTTAGGTCGTGAGTTTTAATAAAACTACTTTGACTATAACTACTGCCATGAAGTTCCTGCGACTATAAGGACGTTTTATAGTTTCTCCATTTTACGGCACTATTAAGAAGTTTTATAGTTTCTCCTCCCGAATAATTTATGGCGCCCAATCTTTTAGAATTTGAATAAGTTGAGAGCTAACTTTCAGAATTGATTAGGTCTATCTTCAAGTATTGAAAACATATTGACCATTAAACATTTACAAATAATACGTTTAATAGATCAATAGTTAAATAAAATAATGCAACAATGAACAAAATCAATTACAGTTTTTAACAATCCATTTCGTACATTTCATTTTTCTGCGATTGCCTTTTTGGCTAAACTCATAGATAGTAACGGCAGCGGATTTTGCCTTTACTGTTTAACTCATAGATTGTCCTGCTGGACTATCTATGGTTGTCTACCTATACATCGCTCGATCCACTACCATCATTACCACACATGTCGAGAGACCACTCGGGAGTTTGTCTCGTCTTGGTCGGAACCTCTCTGGAAAAGGTGGGTAAAACCGCAAAAGTGGAGGTGGGTAAAACCGCAAGCCGATGTGTACATCAGCGCCGCATCTCACGTTACAGTGCGAGTGGAACACGATCGCATTCCGGGAGTACAACGTTCACTACTCTTACAAGACCAATGAGGTCAGTAATTGACGCCCCCGGAATCAATACTCAATCTCTCAGTCAATAAATCCCTAGTCTCACTCGCTAGTCGCACAAGTGCACCGTGTGCAACTCTGAGCTAAAAAGAGTTCAATTCTGTGTTAATACTTCCTGCCTGATGCTTAGTATTGTTTCCTTACCTTGGATGACTTTTCCTTGGAGTTTCCCGTGACATATTAGACAGTTTTACTTCTGATTAATCTTCCGCTCATCAAAATTACTGGAAATGTTATGTTGCGAGTTAATTGTGCGTAGCATTCACTACGCAAAAAGAGTGGTTGCTGAGAAATAGAAATAAATAAAAAAAAATATCATGTGAACTTTTAGCAAAAAGATACAAATAAAAAGTTCAGATAACGTTACGCTAATTTTCGAAACAATATTTTGCACTTTGAATAGGGTAAAATGTGTAAGTGAGTCACCAAGCATACACAAAGATGCTTCATTGAGTGTCGAAGCATACAAAAGAAATTCTAAAGAATATTCATTAATCAACATAATCATAAAAAGAAGATTTTGGTTCTTTCGACCACCAAACACATTTTTTAGTTATGAATTCCCGGTATCGGAATATAAAGAATCTACCATTTTGGCGGAAATAATATATTGACATATCATAATTCTGAATATTCAATTCCACGTGTTACAACCGTTTTCAAAACCAGACTTGTAAAAATCATCCTTCGAATAAAATGATGATTTTGCACATCATTATTACATACCTTCAGGCACAAGTGTATTCTTCTAAAAATTCCTCATTACCTGATCTAATTATTCTGATTCAGCGATTTATTTTGGAGAATGTATCGTTAAAAAAATGTTCAATTGCAAATATTTATAATTAATATCTACTACTCTTTTTCATAATCACTTTTTAAAATACTTATTCGTTATATTACCATTTTAAAAGTGGGTAAATAATCATCAAACCTCTGGCAATTTGCCTAAAAGTTATTTTAAATATTTAAAGCTTCTGAAAGAGAGTGTTACAACTAAACAGGCAGTAAATAAAAGCTTTAAAAAAATTAGTTAATATAAGTGGTGTACGCGGTGTTCCATGCATTCACATACTTTACAAAGGGGACGCAACTTCTTAAAGGGAAGCAAATCCGTTGCATCTTGGAGGCAATTGACCAATGGCGGAGGCGGCTGCTGTTAGAGCAGGTCCGCAGGAAAACAAACCCTGGCGCCGCGCCGCGGAGCGCCCGCGCCAAAGGTCATCGACAACCGGCGCCCGCGACGCCCCGCGACGCCCCGCACTCTTCTGGAAGGAGCAACTTGTTGAGGCGGCGCGAGGAGGCAGGGGACGTGTGCAATTGGATCTCGCCGCACTTGATGGCTTGGCGACTACCAGCGGAGCTGGCGGCGTGAACGGGGCCGGGCGGAAAGGGGCGGGGCCGGTGAGCGAAGCGGGATCGGAGATGATCTAATGAATGGTGGTGAAGAGATGCAATCAAAAGACGAAATCTACACTGAAAACACCATGAATGAAAACACGCGAACACATTGCAATCAACAGAACACGGAGTGTGCACCAAAATACAAAGCTTTAATTTTTTATTAATTCCTAACGTTTTCCTAACATTAAGTTCCCTTATATTTTCTTCCTTTGTTCCACAAATAATACTGTAATTAATTTTTACCACACAGTAGGCTACATACGCCGCAATACGATATGTAACAGTTTGCAATATTTTGTCGCATTAGCAAATAAAATGTCTCAATTTACTTTCTCATTATAATTAAATGGCAACATTTTTAATGATTTTTAAAGAATCCAAAAAACGTTTGTTGTTTAATAGTACGCTTGTAGCATCTTCAACAAATTTTATAACAACCAGAATAATCCACTTGTTACAACATTCCATTGTTTTGCTTATAATCACGTGTACAATCCATATCTTTCAAATATTTATTTAGAATATTCCTCTTCCTCGCACATCCTCTATTTTCGATTAAAACAAATCGTATTCTTTGACGAACACGCTGCTACAGGTTTCGACGACGCCATCACTGTACGAAAATAGGGCGCCTGCTGATGGTTCGAAGCAACGTACCGCGACCCGTTCTACAAGTACCTGCAGGCAAACCGTGACGTCACTGGTGTCGCCTCCCAGGAAGCGTGAATGACGCGCGTAGCGAGCTGATAAACCGGTTGCGTGGCCGCGTGCTGCCTGACGGGCGCCAGGGCTGCCAACCGGCGCGACGCGGGCGGCGGGCGTACGTGCAACCTTGCATCGCGGGCCAGGGGGCGTGGCTTCGCGAAGGAGACGTTCCTTCGTCGTCAGGGGTCCGGACAAGCTTGAAACTAGGTTTCAACTTAAAGGCAGTTTATAAAAACCATAACAGTAACAATAACAACAACAATAATAATAATAATAATAATAATAATAATAATAATAATAATAATAATAATAATATTTATTATTATTATTATTATTATTATTATTATAAACTCTGCAGAACCCAAGAACAAAAAATGAGGGATGCTATACTTAGGTCTGTGGATTCTCTCGTGCAGAAGGTGGTGTGCGCTGATAATGGATACACACCACTTAATTTAAGCAACCACGACTCGAATATTAGATTACCAACTCTAAAGGGGAAATACAAAACTGGCAACAAATAATGTTTCATTATAAATTTACGAACTCTCTGTTAGACTCTATGATTGACAAATCTGCATCCTTAAAGTGTTGAGCAATGGTTACTTGTACCCGGAAACTAAAGGTTTTGTAGTAGCAATTCAGGATAAAGTAATAAGAACTAAAAACTATGAAAAACATTTCAAAAATATGTGATGTCGACAAATGTAGAAGATGAAGTGACAACGGAAAGTCTATTGAGTACATAATGGCTGGATGCTATACTTTGTCAGAGAGTGCCTTAAATATGCAGACAAAATCAAGTGGCAAAATGCATTCACCGAGAACTAGGAATGAAACTTCGAATGTTGGGGAGTAATGCACCAGCATACTACAAGTATGAACCAGCATGCTGTACTCGAGACGAAGACATACGCCTTATACTGGGATCGGCCTATTATGACGAATAAAACAGTTGATCACAATCGGCCTGACATCCTCATAATAGACAAATAATGGCCACATCTGTTCAAGGAGTCGTCATCAGGAACTTTAAATGAAATCTGGAGAATTTAGATATAAAAATGTCTTTTACAAAGCCCAGAAAGCCACCCTCCTTCAATCATGTCACATTGTCAGAAAATTCTTAAATGAGTAACATTCATGTTGGTCAGAATCAATTTTCTTCTTGCGCAGTCTGAGCCGAGTCCTATAACATCAGTTGGGCAGGTGAAAGTTTTCCCTGCTAAAGCAGAGAAAGTGTGGGAAATCGAAATATTGATAATTGTAATAATAATAATAGTAATAATAATAGTAATAATAATAATAATAATAATAATAATAATAATAATAATAATAATAATAATAATAATACTTCATAATGAATGAAGTGATTTGGGGAATTTTGAATACTGGATTCACTGACCTTCGGCTATCTTAACAGGAGACTTTTGTTTATGTATTCAATTTAATTGTGGCTACCCTGGCTTATATACTAACCCTAGCTCACTACCCTACATATACGAGGATTGCCTTTTATATTTCAGCATATGAAGCATTTTGCATATGAAGCATGCATATGAAGTTTTTCGAAAACTCAAAAATTTTCTGTGGAAAAGTGCATCAAATTTCGAATTTACTGTAGTAATTCGAACATTTTCTAACAAACCATTCCAAATGTTTCAAAGAAAAATTGTTTTAAAAAAACACTTTTCTAAATCCTCAAAAATGTGGGCAAAAATACACATGTTTACTTAATTTTAAAGAACACACTCGATAAATAAAATTTATCGAGTGAAAATCCAGCGTTGCCAGGGCGTTTATTTAACTCAATCATCTATTAAACAGGCTCGATCATGTCGACTAGTATATTCGACCGCACTGCTCAGGGCGCATTATACGAGGTATGGTATCTGTACTATATTGCGAGTAGCATGATTTGGTTTGTAATTGTCACTCCTTTTACACCAACCTCTCTACGGAAGTCTTGCCCCCAGTGTATTTTTCTTTCTATTATAATTCCGCAATAATAATGTTTACAATGTTTTGTTGAAATTACATTGTTCTCGTGTTGAAGAGTTAGGATAAAACACGAACACACATATCCATCAATCCATATATCCATCAATTTTTTTAAAAATTATATTTTTTCGACAATGGACACATTTATGAGGCAATGCTTACACTGGCAATGAGATAAATAATAGTATTACATGTAATAATTATTACATTTATTATATGTTGATTCTAATCGCACAAACGTGAATTTTTACACACAGTTTTGAGAATAGAAAAACTAAGGTTTTTTCGAAAATCTATATCTCGCTTGGTAATTGGTTTCGAAACAAATGTTTTATACAAAAATTATAATACATTCTATTCTCTTTAACATTCATTTGAATTGTTTTTCTGTGGAACTTAAGGGTAAAGTGCTATAAAGATTTTTAGCACCTCCCAACTGGACTATTAACACCATAATCACCATGCTCATTTGTGTATTGAAGCTGAAGCAAAATAATATTGGAAGATTTTTAGAAACATAATTTGAAGTTGGAAGCAATTGACACGGATCGCCATGATGAGCCAAATAAAAATTTAAGTAAAGATCAGATTGTATAATTGATTCTAAATGTACAAGTGTCAGAGAGAGAGAGAGATGATGGTAATGACAAAAAGATAGCAATAGAAATGTGTAAGAATGGACAATATACGAAACACTAAGTGAGAGAGAATACAGTTTGTAACATATCCACGTAATGCATAAAACACATGATTTAAAATTAAATTAGGATTTGTTTGTTGAAACATTGCAAACGTCGTTCGGAGAGAGGGTATTGCCAGCAACATTAAATAACATGTGTTATACAACATATTCTTCAAAGAACGGAAATATTATCTCCACCTTACTAGTTCACTTTCGAATTGTTTGTATTGCCTTCTTTTTTGACATGATTGTCGCTTCTTCCATTTCCTGATTTCGAGGAAAATAATTATTCCAGCAGAATATGTTAACCTTAGTAGCATGACTTCAAAACGTGTGATATTTCAAAGTTAATACGTTTTCGATCGGTTGCTTCTGATTTATCAACGTCTCATTATACATTTCCTTCGTCATCAGTTCCAGCAGAGGCGTTTTCACCGTCGAAACTCCGTCATCACAACAGCCGGAGTTCGGGCTCATCCAACCTTTCACTGTCACCTCAATTCTGCTCGCTGCCACCCCACCCCCCGGCTGAAGGCGGTCGTTAAAGGGACACTTGAGCCGTTACCGCTTTAAAGGCTCCTGGAATGTCTGCGATATATTGCTCACGCGATTACTGATGTTGGAACGGATTTCCATGCAAATACATATCTGTACAAGATACCTGCATTCAATAATATTTTTTAGTTTATAAGACATTCTGGATTTGAACCATTTTCATTAAACATATTTTTTAGATATTTTACTCAATAACATTATTAGGGCAAAATGATTGAAGTCATACCAAGAAAAGAGTTTCTTCTTGTTGATTGAAGAAAATTAGCTAATTGTGCAAAATGTATCTCTTTTCTGTGCGTTTTTGCAAAATAATTCAACCAAAATTTTAAATAAATTCGGAAATTTTTCTGCTTTGAAAACATTGATCGCGGTAGTGAATTGAATTTCTTTAAAAAAATATTTCTCAATAAATTTCCTGAACTTCGAAGGCAATTTGTTTTAAGCACTGTAAAAAAATAGACTTCGACTAAATTCGATCAACACTAGTGGAATATGTTTATCGCATAACCTCAAGTGTCTTGAACGGCGCTTGGGCAATAATCTATTGTAACGTTTTTTTTTTGCACAAGGACCTTTGATATGTAGTAATAGTTCACATTTTCGCACGATTCAATGTTGAACATAACAATGAAAATGCGTTTCAGTCAACAGCGTTATGATTACGCGTAAATATTAAACGTGAAGCTACAGAAATACTTGAAAATTCCACAAATTTGCTTCAAGTAATAAATTTCAAGTATCAGTGACAAATATCTGCCAATGCTACGAGTATACACTGATATAAGAGAAGACCAATGGGTCAAAACATATTCATTTCATGACCAAATATTTTGTGTTCTGAAGTGGACGTGCCAGAGAATTTAACAATTTCCAAAGAGATAGTTATCTATTCTCCGTTATTTAAATAAACTTAATATTCTTTTATTAGATATTTCATTGGTGTATATTCAGTAATTCAAAATAGACTGAAAATTTGCGTAGATCGAAATTGAAATGGTTTCGGAAGATAATCACTCACATTTTGCTGATGTACATTTTCCACGAAACAATGCTTATTATGTAATGTGTGTTACTCCACCTTGAAAAACAGTTGAAAAATGAATATTAGTGGAGTTCATTATTGAAGGTTTGAGAACTGGCTCAGAATCAATAATTTTCCGACCACCTTCTACGATGAACTCTGGTAAGAAAAACAATATTTTTTTAATCTCAGGACGGAATTGCGCTTCATCTCTTGTAACGTCACACAGAAATAAACAATATAAAACAAAAATAGGAGAGCGCCCATTTCCCAAAACTACATGTGTGAAAAAACATCTGCTTACAGATAATACCTGCAGGTGGCCATATTTGCATTTGCGTTCTCTTACAGACTTAAAATTGCTGGACATGGCTCCTATCAAACGTTATTTTTATTCCTGGTTAAAGAAATATATCTTGCTCAGAGTCGTGTATCTGTCCAATGTCAAAAGGTTCATTTATAAATGTTTCATGGCACGTCAATTACTATGGCTATTAGTCCCTCGGACGGACCAGATGGTCATTCTTTGTCGGATCAGCCCTAGGAAGACCAAGACAAGTTGGTCGAAACATCGGCATCACAACCTTCGATGCGGTGTCATCCGGACAGCAAAGAACACTCACACTTTCAGAGCAGTCTCTTGCTAGGAATTTTCAGAGAGAGACTGAATTTCACCACCACCCTGTTAGACCGGGAGAGATGGTTCTAGGCACGTGGGCAGCATTTTCCACATTAGATTCTCAGCTAAGTCGAATTCAGTGTGGAGGAGAATTCTAGTTGCCGGTTGCTCTGATCGGTAGTTTTCCCTGTTTTCTCCGTTCAACACCAGGCGAATGCTGGAGCAGTACCTTAACAAATGGGCCACAGTCCCGGCGCGATCTTTCCTACCTCATCCTTCATCCCTTACACACACACACTAGGCTACAACATATGCCGGGAGACCAGTCGGGAGCTTAAAGCTTGTCTCGGCCGCCGCGGTGCATCGCTGGTGGGAGATACCTGGTCGGGGAAACCCCGCTAGCCAACAGTAGCTCAGCACCGGATCTCGCCATACAGCGGATGAAGACCACCGCCAACTCCCAAGCAAAAACATGCACCACACTTACGAGACTAATGACCCGTGCCGTAAGTTACGTGATTGATTCATTGTTAATGATTCCGGGCGCGCCAAAACCGTAAGTTACAAAAGATTCGTAATGGACAAAATCGAAAACTGTAATTTTTCGACCATGAATCGTTTTGGTGATCAATTTCTTCCTTGGAAATGTGTTCAGTAGTTTTAGTTGACGCGCCCGGAATCATTAACAATGAATCAATCAGCACCCCATCGGGATTGGAACTCTACGACCTCTGATGTAGAGACAGCCGTAAAGGTGTCTGTGCAAACTGAGCCGGTCCAACGCCAGACGGCTCAGCTTATCCTTCGGAGGAGGTACATTCCCGCTTCTCGCATTCATGGGTAAGCGAACAGGGAGAGTGGGTTGCGAACGAGGTGGAGGTGTTGGAGACGGATGCAGGGATGAAATTGGAGAAAGCTGGCGTTATCCTCCTACCACCAATTTCGTCACCCATCGAAGCGCGAGTGCTACTCGAACTGTCTTTGAAAAACTGCATTCTGGGAAGCTTTTGTAGCTCTTTTCCGAAACACATTTCTCAGGAAGGAATTGAACACTAAAAGGATTTGTGGTCAAAAAAGTACAGTTTTCGTTGTTTTTTTTCATTTCGAATCCTTTGTAACTTACGGTTTAAAAATTCCTGTCTAAATTATGTCATTTTTACTTTTTCGCACTTGCTAACTTAAGAAGAGAAAGTATTGTCATCGTGAGCTAGAAAACAGTGAATTTTTGACTCTAAAACTCTTATTGCGAAGCCCTGGTAAGGAAAAAGTGGATTAATCCAGTTTCTAAATGTAGAAAAAAAATCCTCTACACGTGGTGTAGCCAGAATCAATGTTTTGTGCGTCCTTGATACTTGAAAATTGTATTGAAGGCAAAACTGTATGTCCATTCGTCTGTCTGTGCCCAATGCTAATGCTCAAACCGGTCAGCCGATTTTCTCTAAAACTGATATTCTCTAATCATTTTGACTGATGTCGCGGCCCTTGGCATTTGAAACTAATATTTTAGTTTTAGAGGGTACTTATTCCCTCGGTCTTTTTCAACAATTTTCAAAAAATTGTTCCAAATTTTTTGATTGAATTTTGTTGGTGAATAGTGCGAATGACGTTTAAAAGAAAGGTGTAGGTATCATTTTCATTAAAATCTAAAAAAAAATTGAATGAATAAATTGATGATTAAATGAACCCTTAATTAATAAAAATCCAAAACATTTGACAGACACATCAATATGTATTTAAAAGATATAATATTAAACCTTGGCGAACATATGCATTTCAAGACTGCGAATGTGCAACCAAAACTAATTTAAATACACTTTCAATAATAAAAAATAATTCTTCCATTAGAAAAGAAATATATCTTGATTTATCCGCAATGAGCAAATTAAAAAAAATCCTTAGATTGAAAATAAAACAATAGATACCCATACTTTTTATCTAGTACACGTTTATTCACAAACCAAAATTAGCTGCATAGTTCTTCTGAAAAATCGTCAGTAATTATTTCTCATTTTATTTGACAATTCAATTTTCTTCGTTGCAATAAGTCAGTATCGTACGTTATGGCTTCGTATAAAACCATAAAAGGCTTATAAGGCAGAGAAATGATTAAATATAAATTAAAAATAACTATTTCCATGAATTCGATTACATAAAGTATGATTGTTCAAAACTATGCTATAAATTAACTCATATTATTTTTAAGGTCAGATAAGTGATGACACATTTAATAGCTATAATTCTTCAAAACGAGCGTTAATACCACGCCCTCAGATGTTCGTGCAATTTTGTAATTACATTCTTGGCGCCTAAGAACAATGTCCTTTGTAGAAAATGTAAAAAAGCCAGAATTCTCCCATGTATTCATCTTTCCCCAGATAATGAGAGACTAAACAAAGCGGCCAACATTTTTCTGCTTTCTTGAAGAACGTTTCCTTTCAACTCATAGTGCTTCTTTGTTTTGCAGGTGCCATTTAAGATGACGGAGGAAGGAAGCACGAGATTGCAATTCATCGCTGCCTTCTCAGGTAAGACCAATGAATCAAAAGTAAGAAAATCCGCACTATGAATAACAACGAACGATATCACATCTAAAAAAAGTATTAACAATAGAATTTTCAGAATTATTTTATGTAACAATAGTGAGTATTAGAAATTGTATTATTTCCGACACTTCTTTCTATTTTTTATCATAATCACTTAATCATGTCAAATTATAGAAACTTACTCATTCATAATATTGTATTAAGTTTGTATTTGTTCTATTCATATACGGCCTGACCCGGCTCCTAATCAAGAGTTCCAAAATTACAAGAAAATAATATTAGTAACGGAATTTATAAGTACAATTAGTGCTAATTCTAACTTCTTACACTTTCTTAGTGTTAAAAGCATTTAACACGCAACAAATAAGGTTTAATGTTTTTAAATCAAATTCACTATGAAATATTTTATTGTCATTTTATTGTCATTATTTTATGACTGAAATGTTGAAACCTTCGGGGATCAGAGATCAAAATAAAACAATTAACTTGTTTTTTGAGACAACTGTTGTGTCATTTAACCGTCATAAAACAGATGTCACAAATTCTTCCCGTCTCTGTAAACTTAAAATTTTCTAGTACACATGCATGTCCCACCTCACCATGTCACATCAGTGTCGATTTCTCGTTTACGCAAATAAAGAGGTTGCGACCTTAAATCGAGTTATTCTCTTTTGCTAATAGTGAGAATTATTTGACTTGTAGGTGTAAAATGCCCCAGCGTATATGTCGCGTAAGTTGCTCATAAGAATCGACAGTTATAGCTGCAATTTGAGAGATGAATCGTGGACTTGTGGAAAAAACAATTAGTTCAAGGTTGGAAGATACGCAGTTCTAGTTCAGTTTTTCTCTTTAATTTTCTCTACTACTTAATTATCCTCATGACCAAACATTATGTATAAATTATACCCATATTTACAATAAACAAATAAATTGTGAAAATAGTTGTTCACATTCAGAGATTTGTTTGGATTCCGGAAGTGTACATTATACTTGAAGAAAATCCACTAAAACGTTGCGTCATGTAATTTGCGGGGTTAAAATCATCGAAAGACAGATATGTCAAACGAGATGAATTTTAGAAAGGGTTTTTCAATGCCATGAGTGAGTTGCAGATTACGGATGTTTTACGGTGACACGTGAAAGTGCATTAAAAACGATGATGAATAAGGGAAGTAATACATTGAACATTACATTGATACATACAGTTAATAGAGAAAATTTCCATTTGATATTATGTTCGACCAATCTGTTTTCACCCAAATTTCGATATGACATCAATCTATTCAGTGTTTTGCTTCCGTGATACGTGCGTGTGATGAATGCGTGCTGTGTGATTGTTCGAAGCTGTCTGGCGACACTGCGACACAATTCCCTGTAAATACAGGGCGTTCTGCAAGAGCCCTGTAACTCCAAGCGTTATGGGCGACAGGTCCAAGAGCGAATGGGCGACAGGTCCAAGGTCGTGGCGCCCTTTGATCCGAATGAACACATCCTACTTAGGGCGGGCCCAGCCATGCCTCAGGGCCGGGTCCGGCCAATCGAGGGCGCCATTAGTCTGGATTGGCACCCCCGGAAGGAAGCCGACCGCCTCGCCAGCCGGCACGCGCCGCCGCCACCCGCACCCCCACCCCCACCCCCACCCCAATTCATGTTACGTGACGCTTAAGTTCACCCCAGGTCTCGTCGACACCTAAAGAAGGTCACTGGACGCGAACTGTTTATCTGTGAACCTGTTCATTCATGCATTCAGTTCTAATAATGAGTCATTATTTTTCCATTATCAGGGTAAGTCAAGAAGGTAGTTGATACATAAGTTGTAAAACTTGTTTGATGAATTTATAATATTCTAAATTTTGTAGTAAGATTTTAGAGTATTTTTGTAAATAAATGTTTATTCGTTAATTTTACGTAGAATCTTGACTTTCTCGGTATCAGAAAAAAATATTGGATCATAAATTAACATTTTGTTGTGGTTCGTATTTATTTCAATTTATTCCCTATTGATTACAGAAACACGTCTGTATACTTCAATTCAGATAGAGAAGGGAACGGAGAAGTCAATAAAGATTTTGTCATTGCTACTTCTCACCTGAACGAGAGGATTTTTAGTAATTTATTTCCAAAAGTGTGATGATGAAGTTACCAAAATTATATTTTTTAAAGTTTTAAACTTAAAGGAATAGTCATATCAGAAATATATAAATGTTATTCATTAACCACAAACTGTGATTTTGACTTTAGCTTCAATTCAAATGCGTCGTAAAGTATCTAAGGCTGAACAATTTGGGGTGTGAGTGCGAACGGTGCCTAGTTAACCTTGATTATCATCTCATTTATTCATTCATTAATATCATCTCATTATTCCGCATGTTCTCAGTCAGGTAGAGTAAAGAAAAAATACAATTTTCTACTATATTGTTATGAGTGTATCACGAAGTAAACGTCGATAAAACTTCCTACTAAAGTAGATAGAGCTTAATTACTCGTATTTAGGCTTCGTAGCGAATGCACAATGGCAACAGCTGCAGAACTATAAGGCCCATTCATTAATATATTTTAACAATGCATTACTAGAAGCGACGAAATATGTTTAAAAATACATATTTTCATTCGTTATTTGTTTAGAAAATAGAATAAAATTATTATGCGGCAGTATTTAGCAAAATATGTCAGTGAACTATGCTTCCAACACATATTGGCCTGTGCCTATGTGAAGCCAGAAATGAGCGTAAAATCACAAAAATGAGCGTAAAAGCAAAAAAAAAAATAGTTGTAGAATACTCGTACCAACCTGTGGTTAAACTATGACGCATGGAGGCAACTCTGTGATGTGTTTTAGGGCATTCATTTAAATTTCAAAAAGATCATGGCCCTACTTATTCCAACCTCCAACACGGATTCTGGCTCTTCTCCAACCATATGAGAAGTGACTATGGTTTCGTTTCTCCCAGGAAATGGGAGAAAATCTAAAAACATCCAAACAGTTTCCACAAAAATGCAAACATTTGATTGTGCACCACCTATTCTTTTACTGCGCGTCCTGACTAATTCGTATTGCTACTGCATCGCTTTTTCACAAAACAGCCGTCGTGCAACAGCGAGGCTCCAACGTACAGACTGCCCGCCGTTAATACATGTTATTTACGAGTTGCGTTATGGAACATCTATGTTTGTGGTATTCTTCCTTTTTAAAGAATGGTTATACCATCTAAACATATTAAACTATTTTATTACTGATTTGTAAATACTTTGGTTTGGTTAGTAGTTATTCATGTAGGCATTCATGTATTCATTCAAGGGCGTTATAAGGGTTCTAATAATCTCAGGCTACTACAGTCGGCATTTTGTCGCCGTTTAATCATTAGAACCAATTAACGCCCGTGGTACATACATAATTTAATTTTTATCTAATTTTATTGATTTAAATTTATTTACTAATTAACTAGATGTTTAAACTGTTTTCATATTTCATATGTAACTACGATACTTTCGATCCAGGTAAGTGAGTGTGCAGTGTATATCGAGCTCCGTATCGAAGAGTAACATGTATCAGTAAAAAATAAATTATTTAATTTATTGCAATTATACGATGATGTTGTATGTGTTGTCCTTAAGAAGTACGCGTGCTATCTTTTGAAAAACATTTTTTGATGGTTTTGTTCATCATCATTTTATTTGCTGCGAGAAACTTGTTTCAAACATTAATGTATATGAACAAATGTGGCAAAAACTGAATCATTGACTATGGAAATATTCAGTAAAAAGCTAAAGGATTTGAATAACAATTTGCCAAGTGAATAAACAAAATTTCAAAAAACGAAATACAAAATTTAATAGATTCAATGTCAAAGGACTTGGAACTGTAAGACAAGGGATTTGCTTTTACATTCATGATTTTACTAATTATTTTTGCTTTTCTTTATATGATGGAATACTTTCTTTGTATTGGTGTATACTTCAAAATGTTTGACTTCGAAATTTTTGTAGTTTTAGAAATATAATATTAATAATCTGCATATTTTCACTCTAACGACTTTTTGCATTTTCGTCCATTTCTCGGCAACAGAGAGAGATACTATAAATTCATATGTTTGTTCCACACAAATAATACTTTAAAATCTTAATATCTTTATGCATTTAAGATACCTTTTGTTTATAATCCTGTGTATTATGAAAGATTAACATGGCTAAAATAAGATTGCCAATTTGCTAGATATGGTATTAATATCGCGTACATGATGCAAGACATAATCGCGACATCGCATATAATTGAGTTTGAATTACGCTTCGACACTGAAGTGGCAGAACCAGAATCAAGAGAACCAACGATGTTAACGGTCTACTTGACCTTGTTAGTAAAAATCACTTACAAAACTGCCCTGCAGTTTCCGCGGTCAGTTATCTCGTTTAGAGAAACACTGCAGGTGAGAGAGAAAGTGGCATGTGGCCGGTAGGGGTTTGGCGGCAGTGATTCACGTAACACTTCAGGTCGGTGAACTATTGCGCGGCCGCGGTCGTAAAGAAGAACGAGCTTACTGCAGCTGTAAAGAAGAACGATTCTAATGGAGGGTTGGGCGCAGGGACACATCGCCTTTACTTGTAGCATTGAACGCCGTTCTCGTTAGAGGATTGAACAAAACACTTTTTCTAGGATTAAGTTGTTAAATGAAACTCTCTCTGCCAAATTACTTTGCCACAAAGAGGGTGTTTTGAGGCAAGTTTCAGAATAATACAATTGTGTATTTGATAAAAAGTATGAAAGTAGGATTAGAACATTTACAAAAAAGAAACACGGCAGAATGAAAGGTATCAGATAGCTGTCGAGGCCTTAATATAATACATTCGTAAGATTTTAAAAGAATTTTATAAAATTAAATATGTAAATTGTTCTTGTACGCATCCGAATATTACCATCAGTATTGAAATAACAGCAAACAATTACAGTTTTGTTACTGCATCGTATCAGATCGCGTATTATTTGCACAATTCTGTAAGAAGACTAGATTAGTGCTACGTTAATCTAAAAATATTTGTAAAAGAAAATAACTTTATGGCAAGATTTAATTGTAGAAGTCAATAAAATGTACTAAATCTTTAAAATGTCTTTCTAACTACAGTTTTTTGCGGATACATACATATTTGGAGATATTACAGCTATCTTGCACTTTGCCCTCCAAGGCCTATCGGACACAGCGTGTAGAGTTCAAGTGGATACTTTTCCATTCGTTTCCAGCCCTTCGGCTACGGTCACAGTGCTGACGAAATATCGGTATTTCGTTACCAAACGATCTGCGAACGAAAAATTCCGATTCATTTTATCCGAATAAACACTCAAACGTTACAACCGAAATCGTTTGAATATTACCATAATTCCGCAGATCATTGAAACACTAGCGGAACTGGTAGACGTTGTTCTGCCCTTCATCTCCCTTTCTCTCTCTTCGTCTCTCCCTCTCTCTTCGCCTTTTTCTCCCCCTCTTGCCCCTCTCCTCGCCAGCAAAAATGTTTAAAATCATTGTATACTGTAGATTACAGTGTGAGAAACGTTTCTTTGAGGCTCTTGGTCTCTAAATTGTAGTTTGTAATGCCCTAAAACTCGTCGTTTAGGAGTTATTTTACGATAGAAATTCAACAAATCCTGTTGCGGGTTCCACTTGTCATGAATATTTAGTTTTCTTCTACAGCGCCATCTAGTGAATTTTCCGATATTTTAAGTTATTCTGCTATTCGGAGCGGAGAGTAATCCAACAAATCAAATATAATCAACATTTGTCTAGCCGTTCTTGAGTTAGAAATGCTGTAACGAACCAGACTTTTGATGGCACAAGAAAAGTGACACAAATCTAAATACATCATTTTTCAGGAGAGCCATTTGAAGATTTGTAATTCTTTTGAGAGTGAGTTACATTGTCTCTTACTCAAAGTTGATTATTCCTACGATCTAGAAAAACTTAATATATAACAAAATTTAGGAATCCGTGGGCAATTGAACGTCAGGCTTTTTTAACCCCATTAGAATAAACTCTTCTTAGACATATAACACTTTTCTTGAACATAATACTAGGACTCTATGATAATTTTATCTTGATATATTAGTAATCGAATACATTAAGACGAAATATGGCACTTTTATTGGTAATGCACTAAAATAATATTGTCACAACTTGAGATATGACGTTCATCTCAACACAGCTGCGATTTTACCTCTTTAGCTACCTAACCTCAAGTGAAATTAGACGTTATTCAAGATACCTGCCAGTCATGTTTCTTCCAATGACAAAACGACATAACCTCCATCTCGCGGTAAGTTTTATAGAGTTATGACGTTTTCCTAGATAAATAATATGTGATGAGAGGAACGTTTTCAAATTAACACAAATTGCAATTTTGTTTACTTGTAACTTTTCTTGTGTGCCATCGATATATAGATTTGCGTGAATCCAACCCAAGACCATCTACTTGTATTGCAGTTTGGATATTATAGAAGGCCTTGAATCTTCAGCTGATTTCGGGCAAATGGGACCGTCAAAATCAAACGAAAGAGATCTTCGTCCAACAGCCGATGTTTCCGGGTGCAGTTGGAAGACGTCGTTCGGATTCAATATGCCCATTTCCATTTTCTTTCACGTGTTTGAACAACTTGGGTACATCGAAGATCGTACAGCGAAGGTGCAAATCCCCGAGCCCCAAAACAATAGCCAAACTGCGCATGCCCGTATTCGCAAAACATGGAAACCGTTCGTCAAAAGGGAGCGGGTAAATCCCGTCTAATCGAGGAAAAGCCGCTGTTGTGTGTGACTGACGTTGCATGCGCGTTCTGTTGCAGCGACCATCGCGTACCTGATCGGCGGCACCTTCCTGGGCTGGCCGTCGCCCTCCATCCCGAAGCTGCTGGCCGCGGACTCACACATCGCGCTGACCGCAGACGAGGGCTCGTGGGTGGCCGCGCTCGCCTCCTTCGGCATGCTGTTCGCGCCGCTGCCCACGGGCTACCTCGTCGACGTGCTGGGCCGCAAGCCCACCCTCGCCTTCACCGCGCTGCCCTTCCTCGCCTCGTGGCTCATGGTGACGTTCGCGCGGTCGGCGGCCGAGCTGTACGCGTCGCGCGTGCTGGCGGGCCTTGCGCTCGGGATGGCCTTCACCGTCGGCCCCGTCTACATGGGGGAGATCGCCGAAGACCGCGTGCGAGGCGCCGTGGGCACCGTGTTCCAAGTCATGATCAACCTGGGCACGCTGTTTGAGTACAGTGTGGGGCCGTACGTGTCGTATGCCCATCTCGGGATGGCGTCCATGGTGTTCCCGGTGCTGTTCCTGCTCAGCTTCGTCTGGATGCCGGAGACGCCTTATTTCCTGCTGTCGAAGAATCGACGCGAGGCTGCGGAGAAGTCCTTGATGAGACTTCGCGGGAAGAAGACGCCGGAGAGCGTCAAAGAAGAACTCGACCTGATGCAGATGGCCGTAGAGATGCAAGCTAAAGAGAAAGGATCCTTCAGGGATCTGATTGGCTCTTGGGGAAACATGAAGGCTTTAATGATTGTTCTGGGTCTCATGGTTACGCAGCACTTCAGCGGAATCATCCCAATGCTTTCATTCGTCACGATCATCTTCCTGAAGAGTGGCAGTTCCATCGATGCAAACATATCGGCAATTATATTCGGAGTGGTGCAGCTGGTGATTAGTATTGTGTCCTCTGGGCTGGTGGACAAAGCCGGACGCAGACCTCTGCTATTGGTGTCCGCAGCTGGATGCGCTATATCCCTTACTGTTGAAGGACTCTATTTTTATCTGGCACAACATTACATCGAATACACTGCGTCCATTGACTGGTTACCAATAACCTGCCTTCTCGTCTACATCATTACATACACTTTAGGATTGGGCCCGCTGCCGTGGGCTATTGCTGGTGAAGTCTTTCCAAACAATGTCAAAGGCGTGGCGGTGGCGGTAGTGTCCATGGTCAACGCTATTTGTGGATTTGTTGCCACGAAACTTTTTCAAGTTATTGGTGACCGCAAAGGATCCTTTTTGGCATTCTGGATTTTTGCTGGCTGTTCCGTGGTGGGAACTGTATTCATCGCACTTTTTCTTCCCGAGACGAAGGGGAAATCACTGCTGCAAATCACGGAAGAAATGAATGCAAGAGCGCCTGTCCACTTAAATAAAAATAAGGCCGATGAAAATTCAAACGAAAAACATGTCACTCGTTTTTAAACTACTATGAATGTATTCATCTGTGATTATCATTGTCTTCTAAGATAGACACCTTTTCAAGTCACTGCTTCTGCAATGTTTCATGCAAAGCCTGTTATGATTTTAGACGATCAACTACATTTTAAGACGATAAACCTACCGATAATACTCACTTCGAATGTATGTGATGCATGCATGGATATTTAAAGTTGAACGTGAATGAGTTTTATTGTAAAATACAACTTTATATATTTTTCAGAAATAAATAAAAAAAATGTTCTAATTTTCAAATACATAACGTTTCATCTTACTGAGGCTCCTTTTTTTTTCATTCGCTATATGGTAAGTCATAAACAGTTGATGAGTTTTTCCAAACAACGTCAAAGATGTGACAGTGGCGCACAGTGGTTGATTTCCTGACTCTAGTGGTATTTAAATAAAAACTCAATAGTCTCTAAACAAATGAAACCTTATGTGGACGGGTTCCTAACAGTCTTGCCAGGACTGTACCGGTCCCCATAAGTGCAACATTCATTTCTCAGAAGAAGGGGGTTATGTTCAACGAGAGCTTCCGAGCCACGCGCGCAGCCGTGTTTAAGTCCTTCTTTGACGCGCTTGGTGTAAATGCCCACTGCCACTGAATTGTCAAGGATAACTTTATTGTTCGAAATGGACGTGAATTCGGAAGGTATGTTCTTTAGAATAACACTAACGTTTAATACAAAATTTTACAATTTTGGTTGTATTTTATATGAGAAAGTATCACCATGTATTTGAGACAGATTTCTGTGTGATCGGACATTTAAACTGAGTTATTTTGAGTTGCCAGCAATTACCAATAATGATCTTTGCACGATTGTATTCTCTAAACCTTCTGAAACAAAATGGTGAAAAACACTTTTGCCCGAAGTTGCCAAATCGATTTTTTTCAGATGGTTGTAAGTCACTCGACGGGAGCTATTCGAGCTTTTGCGTGAGGGTGAACTCTCTCATGCAATAGATTTACGCAATAGAAAAATGCTAATGTAGTAGTTTCCCGTAATGTTCTTGGAAGTATTCCAAAAGCAGTATTAAGTGAGAAGTCACGGAGATTAACCTGCCAAATTGCTAACAATTGGAAGGCCTCTAACAGTATGGTAGACAGATTCGCGGCCAGGAACCCAGCTTGACTGGGCGACGAAATGATATGTGCCAAGGAAGAAGCTCAGAAAACGACGAGAGATAGTCATGAAAAAGAATTATCTTCATATTCGAAGAAAACAAAAAGGCGAAAATTACAGCGAGATTTTACAGACAGAAATACACAAATTCGAATTTGTGAAGGTGACACCACATAGGACTAATGCAGAAATAGCTCGTTTAAAAGAAAACATTAAGATTATTTTTCTAATTTGACTAGTGTTTTCTCTTCGAGCAATTCTTCGAGTTTTTTGGAATACACACATTTGGCTTTTTAGCCAAGTGCTTTTATAAACAATTTTGTTCCAAGATTTCAGAACGTGCTCACAAGGTCTGACTATTCTCAAATACGAACCAATTTTTCCTTCCCTCCTTGCACAAACGTATTCTCGAAAGCAATAAATGTTCTTCCTGTATGCCTCACATCTTTCGAGAACTTAGCTTAAAAACCTTCAAATATATTTAAAGAAATCGCTCATATCTTTCGTCGTTCCATAGGTCCCTTTAAGTTTTCACTTAATGAATCATTTATGAATAAATATTGGAGGTGCGTTTTGTCATAGAATTCCTATGAATATCAATTAAGATAAACAAATATATTTTTGATAGAAAAAGATTTATTCAAAAAGAACGTACAAAACAAAACATAACAATTGAGACAACCAAACAAAAAGACTAAAGAATGACGTAGATGAACTGGACTACTCTAACTGAACTGCCTGCGGAATCTCGTTAGTGGCCCTTGCTGTTGATGACGACGGCCTGGAAGCCTCCGTGCTTGTCGGCAACGTACTTGACGGTGCGAATGTTGCCATCAGGCTCCTTCAGGGAGTACTCGCCCTCCACCCTGTCCCCATCGCGGACCTCCTTCTGCTGCTTGAAGTCGCCGGTGTGGTGGTCCTCTACGCCGTATGAGAACTCAGCCTTGGGGTACGCCTGAAAGACACGAAGTGTTTCATTTTCTCGCGAGTGTTTGGTCTTTAGAGAGATGTATAAATTAAATGAAAAATGTAAAGATATTTTGTATAAATGGAAAAACTAAAAGAAGTTGTGAAATGAATTTAGAAATTACTGTGCTTCTACGACTATTGATTTTGCGAACAGAAGAAATTGATTCTAATTTTAAAGATTTCAGACATTTCTCACAAAACATTCAGTCTTTAATATTTAACACATTCCTTACACGACATACCTAATTATTTTTTTTCTTTTTTAATTAATGTTTTTAATGGTTAAAATTCATATTTATTTGATGATAATGACAAAGCTGGCGAAACTAGCTTAGTTAGGTGAAAACACGTCTATTCATACTACTAGAAACCAGTGATTACGATGAATTTACATCTTTGCTTACCGCGTAGTTGACGTGTTCGATATGTTTGCCATGGCCATCGCTGGACGATCCGCGCACTTCGGTCAAGGGACCCTCCACTGGGCCATGGAAGACGGCGTAGGACTTGCCTCCCTGAGAATAACCTCCGCCCAGACCGCTGCCACCGCTGTAGCCTCCGTATTGGCCGTTCGTCGTGTGGACGATGGCGGCCAGGGCCAGCGCCACGAGGATAACCTACGAGTTTCATTCTCACATCACAAATCTATCAATTTTCTAAGCCAAAAACATGAGCTACCACGTAATCTCCTTTCGTTACACAATGCAAATAAGATTAACAACATTTTCATTTACAATATCGATAAAAATAATACAGCTTCTGTGTAATACATAATTGATATGTTGTATCAAGCAAAAACTAAACATTTAATGTGGATTAGAGTGTGGGTACATAGATTACTGCTGAAAAATTTTAAAATCATATAATATTAACAAAATAAATGCTTGTTTCGCAGAAATGAAAATATATTACCTCTTTTAAACACGTCCTTTTGCAAATGATAAATTTTCAACTGAATGTTTTTTTTTTAAATCCAAAATAGTTGTATTTTTTAATCACAATTAATTTTCGTAAAATACTTACTGTTTCACAAATTACTCATATATTCTGAACAATATTTACAAGCTTTTATTGTGTTGAAAGTAATCGTAGGTAGATGATCATGATTTTTGGTTTGATATTTTAATAAATAATATAATTAATATGTATGATTTCATTATTGCATCACTCATTTTTACTGAAGTAGCCGCCAAATATTATTATTTAAATATTTTTCCAGTTTCTATAAACTTTTATTAGAATAATTATTGAACTGACGGAGGCTGAGGACTTTTCCATATCTCATGCACACGTACATCATAGAGACTATATAGTTTTATTTTGTTTTTGAGTTACAAGAAACTGCATATTAAAAACAGTAATTTTGATAAATTAGCCACAAAATGACTCGTGATTAATATACGAAACAAAAATTATTATGAAAAAATTAGTTTTTGAAGTTTTAAAATGTATCTACTACATTAATGTTCACACCGATCAAATACGAAATAAAAATATTAGACAGAAACGAGAAGAATCTCCAATAGAACATGAAAGAATAAAAATGTACAGACATAAATATTGTATATAATGAATATGCCCTAAAACATGTCTCTAATGCAATGGTTTGAAATGAAACCAAGAGAAAAACATTTGAAGGCTGAATGAACACGTAATGAAGATGTCTCATGCCGTGTACTTAATCGCAAACGAAAGATAAAAAAATATCAATGTTTGAGATAGTTATTATAATGTTACTCCATTCGTTCTTGCTCTTAATCTTAGAACTAATGTTTATGCTTTATTTATATGATCGATACTCGTGAAAGTGCACTGCGAATCTTCAAACCTCTTTTGGAGCATGAAGACATTTTTTTTTATAGATTTGGAAAGAAATAGTACTATTAATAGTAGTAATTTATTACCTCGGTCTCAATCCATTGAAACTATATTAATAACATTAAAACATAACTATAGTATAAATGTTAACTTTAATCGAAGTTTATTCTCCACATTGTCTTTGTAAAATACATTCTATTGCAATATTTCTAAAAATCTACAACATTTTTATTGACAGATAATCACTGAACTGTAATTTCTTTGTATTGACGACTGCATTGAAAACCGATGGTTAATATGTTTCTTAAATGAAATAATTATTAAATAATATATTTAATAAATAATTATAAAAGTAATTTTATCAAAATAAAATATAATACAGCACAGGCATAAAAGAGTACGCAGTTTACAACAAATATTGTAAACACTAATCTTTATTGTCAAATAGTTCATCAAATTTGAATGAATACACGAATTTAAGAACCGAAATATCATCTACTTACGAAGTTTTTCAAACTATCAATTTCCCGTTATAAATACAATGTTTTTTATTTCCGATCGTTTGACTTTGTTATGACAGCTGAGCAATTTCACTTTCCAATATACTTTTCTGGTTCATTATGTTATCATTAGCCCTTAAAAACGCACATTTAATTTTATCATCCAAAATGTAATAGGCAACGTTTGAAGTAAGAAGAAAATGCCAATTCGCAAAATGTTTGTCTTACCTGAGTTTTCATCATCCTGCCTTAGTATCTGGCTGTGCTTCACTGCTCTCGAAGTGGTTCTTGAGCTGCTGTAGCTTGAACTGATGCCGTTGTTCAGCCTCCGAGGCCTTAAATATCCATCGAGGCGGTTGGGCGAAATTCGGAAGAAACGACTAACCTACATTTGGTGCCGTAACCAACTGGACCTGCTCTGCGGCGCGGACGGGCCACACGTAACGCCCTGAACCTGTGGCTCTAGCGTTGGCTGAAGGCCAGTTGCAGCCTAGTGAAGCATGTTCCCTTTCGTTCGGCCGCCTAACAGACGGCACTACCGGGTATGTTGGCCATTGGCATTTCCGTACCTTTCTCTCGAAAATATTCGTGGTTCTTATAACGAGAAATTCCTGTCATTAATCTATAAACGTGTTTGTTGGAGACATGTTTCAAACGCGTTTACAAAACCTGAAACTGTATTTCAAAATTTGGATTTAGAAAATGCAAAGTGTTTATTTAACATCCATATAAAAAATAGAATTGAGTGAGGAAAGTCATGGAAGAAATGGATTCGATAGATGATATAGGAAGGAGATAAAGTTGATCTACACGTCTAAAGTGGAAATAACAGTTCCTAACACTTCTAAAGAAGTATGAGAGTTACAAACGAAATGAAATGAAAGGGGATCGAATTGGGTCTCTCATTTCTCTTTTAATAATGTTATCTTCGTGAAATATTCGTTGCGACAACCATTCATTGCCTCTGGCTACGATGACATCCAACATCACACATTACCAGCATTTACAATAGTTGTGAATCTTTACCGTGCCCCTCTCCACAAGCCAACATTTTTGTAGCTTTACTCAATTTACGCAGAGCCTGACAGCTTAGCTCTCTGGTCTGCGTGCTTGATTTCCATGACGCGAGCCCGGGTTGGTTCCCGGTCAGGCAAGATTAAATTGTGCATTTTCTTTGCAATGTACATGTTGTTGTGTGACGATGAGAAAATTCACTTCTCAGGTTGAGAAGACTAGAATTCGGAGTGGCGTGCCAACCACACTTATCCGCTTAACCCATGGACGCGAAACCGGGACGTCGCTGATAGGCTGTGGCACGTACACGGGCGGACGAGCCAAGAGCAAACAAACTCAATTTACTCAAAACGCATTGATCGCATCGCATTCAAATTATAATATGTCATTAAAAATATACATTTTTAGTTCAAGGTAATGAGATTTATTTTGTAAATTCAAAAATGTTTATGTATGGTACTGAAATTGCTCCACACTCCTGGAACATTTTCTGAATCCGTACATAGTATTTTCTTTGGTACTCTCAGTTTAAGAAACTTTATGCTCTAAAGAGTACCTTTAAAAGATAAGACATAAGGAGTGGATATGATCTCAGAAAGAAGTTTACCATAATACTCTCAAAACTACACACTGCCGGAATGTGAGAATAAAATATCTTGTAATAGTAAATTATATAGGATATTTTATGTACGTAAATTACCGATGGCTTCCTTTTATTAATAATATCTTTCTACATAGATATATCGATTATACGAGTATTATAGTATGGTATATATTGTGACGTACCTGGTGAGACCGGGTATTTCACTGCAATAAAATCCTAATGGAGGGTATCTTTTCCGTGAATGGGTCCCTGAGGTAAGTTGGTATAACATTGGGAAAGTTAATTAGAAAAGAAAATACAATCATGAACAATGTTTATTTACAAGCTGAATTTGTTAAATACATGATCTGACAGTATTTATACACTCTCCCTTGGTACCAAGATTAGGTGTAATATGCATTTATCATACCTTCGGGGCCCCGACCAAATACCTTCGATGCTTGGAGCACGGCTCGTGTCGGCAGGGGTCGCCGACCTCGGCAGCAGCTGCGCGCCGTCGGCGGCTGATGGCAGGGCGGTCGCCCCGGCTGGTAACCTGGCGAATTCTTCCTTATGCAGCTTCTGGCACCTCGGCGCCACACCCTTCTCTAATTACCTTCCGTCGCTGAACTTAATTACTCAACCCGCGGCTGCCACACGTGCTGGTCACAGTTCCGCGCAACACAGTTTCAGTATTGTTCTCGCCACACTAATTAATACGAGTGCAATCGATTGTTCTATCGGCACCGAACTCTTATTCTCATAATACTATCGGTATTCACTTCACCTATCTATTGTTTAACAGTTACTATTACTTTATAAACTACTTCGCATGTTCATTTTATCCATGCATTAGCGGCGAGCTCTTCGCCGCTCCGCTAACGTCTTTCTTCTTCGCAATTCTCCTAACGATCATTTCCCGGTCGGGAGCACGCCGGCCACGTCCTTCATCGACGGGCGGCTCGGCCTGACCGTCCTAACGGCTGAACATCTTCGCCGCTCGCTGCCCAGTTCGTAACCGACATTCTCACGCTGTCCTCGCCGCGGTGGCAACGGTGGCGGTAGCGACCGTTGCTGGCTCCCGTCGTTGTTCGCCGCGCTTGGCGTACGTACCGCGCAGTCCAAAATATGTACTGATTACTTACACTAATATTCTAATTAGTGTAAGGGAACACATTCTGTGTTTCAATATCGATTTCTCTTTCATGATAAAATACAGTAATCTATGATCTTCCATGTATATAATATTGTTAAGTACCTCTTTTCTACTCACTTTTGTCAATTTCAATATATTGTCATGTTTACTCATTTAAAGATTATTTTTATATAAAATCTTTAATACATTAAACACATCCCATTCTGTGAAGTGCTCTACTGTTGTAGAACGACGTAAAAATTGTTAAAAGCAACTTTTTTCCCCTTGAAAGACGAATGGTCATACAGAAAGATATAATTAATAAAAGTATTCAGAATGTAGGAACAACAGCTAAACAACAGAAACAGCAATGTTAATTTAAACCGGAGGAGTATGTAAAGAATTGCTACCAATTACTACCGTATAGTATTATGGACACACTAAAATGAGTTTTAGAAACGTTAGTTAAAGTTATGTTATGTATGGCACGATCTGTTCACATACGTGTTATAATGAGCATAAATACTAGTTGAAAATGTATAAATTTGTTTGAAAATAATTTGAGATATTTTTTTTAATTTTAACAAATAATTCTTTCTCAAACGATGTTACTAAATAGTACGTAAAAGTTCTTCAACCAATTAATGTGTATCTGAAGTGTTTTCTTCAAGTTCCAACTTGTCTGTCTAAAGATAATATTGATGAGATTAGATCACTATACTCGTCATGTCATATCGTGGTTACATTTTTTAGTATTTTAAGTTCATTTATCATAATCGTCAATAATTGATCCAATTATTGGAGTTATATTAGCCGAGGTGTATAGGAGAACAAATAAACTGCTATGGGTGATATTATGCACGTACTAGATTCAGACGTTTTGCAATATATGGTTAGACATCTCCAAACCAGTTTCATTTTCTCTCCAAAATAAAGTGAGGCAAACAGCATTGTGATCAGGTATTTGATATAACAAAAGTGTGGGGATGAGTCCGAAAGAACGACACGCCCGCCCTTTCATTCCCTGGAAGGTCTACCACGCGCGAGAACACCACTTAAGAGATGTGTGTCATGAATGTGGCCTGCTAGCAGGAGTTAGGACCCACTTTCCTCTTCCCTGCTTCCGTGCTATTTCTGATCAGAAAAATAACATCGTTTTGACTTGGGACTGTTGCGGAACCAAAAGTGGATGAAGTAGTCCCAAAGTTTTACACTGTCATTTCGTTACCTGCACATATTCATGATCTATTCCCAGTTCGTATGTTTCCTACGGACGTCGCAAAAAGCGCTGACACTCTTAGCATCACGTCTAACTTACAAATGAAACAGAGTTCAAAACGAGTCGTCATAAGAATACAGGTCATGTAATAAATGTTTTACTTCTCATCAGACAAATCGCTTCAGAACAGAATACAACACATTCGAACGCTCGCAAAATTGCAAAATAAACAAATCGCACCTCACGCATTGCAACCGAAAAAGTCAGGAAAGTAGGAAATAGGACGCGGTAGTCAACCTATCTCTATGGGACGCGGTAGTCAATCTGTAGAAAACAATGACACATGCTTCATTTTTCTGTGCAGACGAAACTGACCCTAGAGTAATAGGCTATTCAGCTCAGTAATTGGATGTAAGGTTACGATCCATATTTTTACTTGGTTCATTTTTCCTCGTGTTGAAGTAGGAAAACGGGTTCTTGGCAAACCAGTCCGCTGCCCAAGGTGTGTGCATGGCACTAGTCCGGATATTTAGTTATCACTCTTTACGCAAGATTACATCACGGGACTAAAAAACGTTTCGTTCTGCCGAGCAAACCAGACGGTTTTAAGTCTGTCTCCCAGTAACAAAAAAGTGTTCTGTGAGTTCGTAAACCACAAGTAACGTTGTGAACACGCAAATAGCAAGTTGCGACGACACTGCACCTTAAAAGAGAATATCACAGCTTAAATAGCTTCTTATCGGCAGTACGTCGCGAATCATCTTCCATACAAATTTTGATATGAGCTGAAAAGAAGAAATGGGAACCAATGTTAAGAGCAGTTCGCCCACGATAGAGATATTTTGATAGTGAAAGTAGTGGGGCAATTTTTGTTTGCCCTGCCTTGCCTGCCTTGACAAGGCAGGATAAGGCGGGATGGGGAAGTTTTGTAGTTAACTACAAATTATAATGAACCTAGTAGTAAATATTGGATGAATACCATCCAACATATCCAAGCTCCATTTTTTACTAAGTTGATCGAAAACGGCAACTGTTGAATTACCCGAAGAAGAATTCAAAGACAGGGGATTCGCAACGTTGTAGTAAGAAAAGTAAAGAACAAACTGTTTGTAAATTGGTACAAAAGGTTAGTTACTAAACACAGACACAAGCCAATTTAGAAATTAGTTAAAACGATGTGGCAATCACACAAGTTTATTTAACACAGGAATTAAATTAATAGTGATAGATGTTTATTCTTTTAAAATTTAAATTGACTTTTATATGCATTTCGCTGATGTATAGTGGCAAATTGATGAAATGGAAGATGCTGAAAATAATGTAGTTTATTTTGAAAATTTTATCTTGGCAAACTGACAAAACATACAAGTTGTAAGCAAATAATAATCTATTACTTGTTTATACTTATCTCTTGACGACAAGAATAAGAGAAACAAGTAATGCGTTAAGTTGGAATTTATGAAGTTTAATGTTTGAAAGGCATGTCGGAAGAAAATGAAAAAAAGAAGACTTTCTGTAATTGCTGCGGATATAGAATATTATTAACAGTTACTGCGACAGGTAAGTCTCATTGATTAATAATGAATATCAAGACCTTTGTGACTGAAACAACCACATTGCTAATAGATGTTTGGTATTTAATGACAGAACAACAATGGCTCCTGAGATGATTCTCACCTCATCAGTCATTCAAATTATCTTAAAGAAATATTCATGTAAAAATTATTTCTTTCCTTTATTACTCGACCACTGACATTATCCTGTGTATTTCACGACATGAAATTTTGTATCAATTTACGAAGAAAAACAATTTCTCCTGAGAAGAAATTATTTCGGACGATGCCAAAAAAAGTTGGACTTTTTTATCTGGAAACTTTTCCGAATATACATTATATTTTCCACCATATTTGTTGTCCTCTTAACAGATTATTAGCTTTATTAGCTCATTAGCGATTCACATTTGTTGTCCATTGATTGGACTGAAACCTCACTCAGTGCATAGCAATGTTGAGAGGGCGAACGTTCTGTACAAGTAATAAGTAATTGGATTTTTTCTCTGAAACGCCCTAATTGATAGAAGTATGTACATTTATACACCTTCAATGTAATCGCCTCCGTTATTAATGACCTTTTGTCAAACGTTAGGAAATCGTCGTACATAATCTATTTCTGTTGATGTCCTATATGTCCGCCTTAAAGCATGAATAATTTCATCTCTGGTATTGTTCGGGATTCTTCGCAGATTTTTTGTTTTGATGAAGAAATCATATTCGCATGGACTAATATAAGGTGAGTAAGGTGGATGTTCCAGAATCTCCCATTGCCAGCAGCGGATGTTCCAGAATCTCCCATTGCCAGAGTTCTGTACGTGGGGTCGTCTTCCACGGGGATTATCCTTCACAGCATTTCTGCCTAATCTGAACGCTTTAATCCATCTTATGCAAAAAACGTTGGTATACCTTCGTAAACATGACGTTAGGGCCCTTGCACTATTGATATGAAGTTCAACGATTTACACACTGCAGCAGACTCACAGAGTACTGTTCCTGCTCTCGGCATATACTCGTATAATAGTCCATCCTTTGGCCATGACATATGGCTGCACGCCGACTCATCGGCTTTAAGTTACAGCAATATTCTCATTACTTTTTAGCCAACTTATAAACTAATCGCGGTTTAGCTCATTCGTCAGCGTGCTCGCTTTCCATGACGCCACCCAAGGTTCAAGTCCTGGTTGCGCAAGATTATAGTGTTTCAACGTCCCAGTATATGTTGCTGTGTGACGACGAGAAAACCAACTCAGATTGAGAAAACTAGAATACGGCATAGGAGAGTCTTCGTGCTAACCACACGTACCCCCTTAACCCGTATCCGCAAGGCCGGGACGCTGCTGGATGGCCCTGGCCCGTTCGCTGGCCGTGTACTGAAGCCGAAGGTGCTCCGCAGGGTCGCTGTCGGGGCTGGCGGCGGGCGCGGTGCTGGGCTGGGCGCTGGGCCCTCACCCGACGCTGGCTGCCCGCGCGCCCCCGGCGCTGGGCACGTACGCGCTGGCGCGGCGCGCGCTGTTGGTGCACGCGGGGCTGGTGGCGGGCGCCGCCGCCGCCGCCGTCTACTCCGCCGCCCTCGCCGACCGCCTCGGCCGCCGGCGCTTGCTCGCCTGGGCCGCCGCGCTCTGCTCGGCCTTCTGGACCGGACACCTCCTCGTCCAAGGTACGCGCACACTCACGGATGGCTCAACTGATGTCACTGCAGTACCTCTGGCCGGGAGGTCATAGATTAGAATCAGGTGGCAGAATTTTTGACACTAGTGACGTTGCCACGTTGGATTCTGCCGCTGTTTGGAGGAGAATTCTAGCGGACGGCTGCTCTCATTGGTAGTTCTCCATAGTTTCGTCGATCAACACCAGGCGAATGCCGGAACACTATACTAACATGCTGGCCATGGACCGCGCGCGATCTTTCCTTCCTCTACCTTGTCCTATCCTCACTCCTAGCTTGCACACACTTACACTTGTATGCACTACACTACCAAACATGCCAGGAGACCAGTCGAGAGCTTAGAGCTTGCTCCTGCTGAAGCGGTGCCCCATTGTTGGGCGATACCTGATTGGCGAAAATGACTGCAAGCTGACCTGGGTCGGGATGGATCTCGCCAGTAACCTAATCGCGGAAGGTCACCACCATATTCCGTGATGAGAGCCTGCACTAAATGTATGGGACTAATTACCTTGGTAGTTGACGAACGCGTAATTACTAATCAAACATCTAGCAACCTCACAGGTGGAGTAGCAAAAAATGAATAAAGTAGAAAAGGCTAGCAAAAAAATATTTTATCAAGTAGACAACAAACGAACCAGAAAATTGACAAATGCAGATGCAGAAATTGTAGTAAGTTGAAAATTTGTGGTAGTTGAGACAAACATTTTAAAGCACTACAAAAGGAAGAAGTGAAAAGGTGCACCCTTTTCGGTGTCGACGCAGATGAGGTGTAATTTGACACGTCTCAGTCTCCTGGTGAGGAAATAAACATTTTTTGCGGATCCATTGAGAAAATTCTAAGACATTATTCCAAAAAATGTTTATTTATGTAATTAAAAACGTTTTGGGTCACTTAGGGCTCCTACAGAAGTTATTAATTGCGTATTTGATTACTCACAACAAGGCAAGCAATTCGTAGCCAGTTCTCCTCTAGAATAATCTGGAAGAATTCTAGAATAATATGTGTGTTTGTGTGCTTCAGCGCACTTACAGACACAACGGAACTAATATAATACACTGCGATAGGAATGATTCTCCGCAGTGGTACTACGCTTATGACACAGCTATCAACATAAATTATGTTGGATTCATGTGGTTGAGGCAGCGCTGAGGCCAACCCGGGGGGCAGAAGTAGCGGATTGATTCATTCCGGGCGTGGCAACTGCTAATGTCGTTATTCCCGTGAGTGTAGTGCATGTTTCTTTTAACGCGGGAGGTGACGATCGTCCCTCGATGGATTGTCAGATCTAGCGCCGACCTCCACGTCCGCTAGCTGGGTTTTCCCAACCAGATATATCCCACCAGCGGGGCAATGCTCCAGTCGGACAAGCTCTAGGTTCCTCACTGGTCTCCCGGTATGTGCGAGAGTGTGTAGTGCATGTGAGTGTTAGTGTTTGTATGTAAGGGGGAGGAAAAGATAAGGAAGGGGGAAGGATAGATTTCGTGCGGTCAGTGGCCCGTTTGTTAAGGGTGTTGATCGGATAAACCACTGAAAACCGATCCGAGTAGCCGGTCGCTAGAATTCTCCTCTAGACAGTGGCTGCATTCTACCCAGCTATGTAGCTAGTGTCGAAAATTCTGCCACGGTGAGGACATCCTAGGACATCCAGGTCAGACACATTGCAGTTTTTTTGTATAGGATTTTTAGCTGCTCTTTTAGATGCTGCTCTTAGGCAGTTGTTCCGCATCCGAGTTTTTCGACCCTGGCTCCCTTGGAAGCCTACCTCGGACGCACTCCCCTAGGGGCGGTCCCCTAAATGCTCCTGGGATTTGACTCTCAGTCTCTCCGCCAGATGTCAGTCTCATTTAGCTACATAGCTACGAACAATCTAGTTGTAGCCACACGAGTAACATGGCTACCACGGGCTTTCCGCCCTTCAAAACTCCGCACACCTCGGCGCTGCAGTGACCTCAGCCAACGGAGGAGGCGCCAAGCAACGGAGGAGGCGCGCGTGCGCAGGGGCGTTTGCGCTGGGCGCGGGCGCGGGCGCGGGCGAGGAGGCGGGCCCGCGCCTCTGGAGCGCCGGGCTGCTGGCGGCGCTGGGCGGCCACGCGCTAGGCGTGGTGCTGGTGGTGCTGCCGCTGTACCTGGGCGAGGTGGCGCCGCCCGCGCTGCGCGGCGCCCTCGGCGGCAGCGTCGGCCTCGCCCTGGCGCTCGGCGCGCTGCTGCAGGCGCTGCTCAGTCTGCTCCTGCCCGCGCCGCTGCACTTCGCGCTGCAGGTACTCTCCTCTTTCACTCTCCACTATCCTTCCCGCAGGCACTCTACTCTTCCACCCTCCACTATACTCACGCTGCAGGTATTCTCCTCTTTCACTCTCAACTGTACTTCGCGCTGCAGGTGCTCTCATCTTTCACTCTCAACTGCACTTTGCACTGCAGGTGCTCTCGGCTTCCACTCTCCCCTATACTTCAAGCTAGAGGTACTCTCCTCTTCCACTGTCACGTGCACTTCGCACTGCAGGTACTCTCCCTTTCCACTACCCTCCTCTTATACCCTTTCTTGCACTTCACGTTGCAGATATTACGCGACTCACCTCTTCTACTCTCCCATGCACTTCACCCAGAACGTAAAACGCGCTCGTGCTCTTCTACTCTGTCCTGAACTTCACACTAAAGGTAACCGCCTCTCCTCCTCTTCCTCTACTGTATCATTCATATTACGCTGCTAGTCTGCTTTCAACCGCCGAGCAGTACGGACGTGGACAAGCTCTGAGTTGCCGCGCAGATAACAGTGTATGAGTCAAAAGTCTTATCTGAACCGGTGCGATCGATAACGCTCGTGAATAGACGCAGTCAACGTTCGTTTTGCCGCATTGCGGCAAAACCACGATATAAACACTTAATTTATTAATAGTGCTCCACCACAAAGACAAAAACACCAACTGTGTTTTATATAGTGTATCATCACAACTATAAAATAGTGAATATTATAGTGAAAAGTGCCACAAACAAAACGACAAAGTTCTCAAAATGATATCGGAAGAGGATTCATTAGGAAGACACATTACCAATTCCATAGAACTTTTAAATAATGATGGAAATTATGAAATATACACAAATCAAAACAACACACAACCCTTGCAGCAAAACCAAACAGCAGATCTACATCAACAATATCAACAACTACTACATCAAAACCACATCCTTCAAGAACATCTCAGCAAATTAGAATATCAAAACCAGATGCTTCAACAACAGCTTCAGCTTTCTCGGTCCGACCCAACTGCACTTACCTCTCAAATACACGAGGATCATACACAAGCAACGGAGAAACCCCAATCTGCAGATGAGAGGTCCACAGATGTCGACAGTGAACTCTATCAACCAACTAGTGCGCAATACCAACCCAACAAAAAAAGAGGACTATCAAAAGTAAGTAATCATAGTGACGCAAAACGTAGAATGTTGAATAACAGTTCTAGTAAAGACGCTTTTTCAATAAATAGGTACTCAATCTTAGAACCATTAGACGAATCTGAAGAAACTGTTAATAATAATGAACCACAATCAGAAAACATAAAAATACCCCCAATTTGTATCAGAAATGCAGAAAACATAACCCTACTAACAAAAGATCTAAAAGAACTAATTGGCAAGGGATTTACCTTTAGAACTATAGGGAATTCGGTAAAAATACTTTTGAAAAACATTACAGATTATCGAAAAACAAGAAAATACTGCGAAGAGAAAAACGTTCCTTACTATACTTACTGTTTACAAACAGAAAAAAACCTATCAGTTGGGATAAAAAATGTACCTCTAATCTTCACTGAAGATGAAATTTATAGTGAACTTGAAAATCTAAACTACCCGATTAAAAAAGTAACCAGACTCACCAATAAAGAACAAATACCGTTCAAAGTAGTAGCATTAGAACTAACTAACTCCGCCGAAGGAAAAGAAATATTCAAATTAGATAAACTACTTCACTGCATTGTTAAAGTTGAAATAAGAAGGAAACCACAAGGCCCCCCTCAGTGTAAAAAATGCTTCACATACGGACACACAAAAAATTACTGCACAATGCCACCAAGCTGTGGATACTGCACTGAGCATCATTGGACAAAAGATTGCAAATTATTACAATCCACAAACCCACCACCCCCAATTTGTACTCTCTGCAAAGAAAATCATATGGCTACCTCTAACCAATGCAAATATTCCCCAAAAAGAAAGAGAATCCTTCAATCAAATTACTTCAATACACAATTACAAGCTCCACAATCACAACACAAATACGATAACAAAACTCACACACAAATATTCCCACAACAAACCCACATAAATCGAAATCCTTCTCAGCCACATTTAGCTCTTAATAACAACCAAAACACAACTGCACCCACATATGCACAAACAGTTACACAAAACACCATACAGTCAAATATTACACAAATTATAATGCAGATGTTACCAACAATAGTCAACCAAATAACAGCAACATTACTCCCACAAATACAAAATATTGTTTCAAACCAAATTTCAAATATAATAAGAAATGGATAAACAACACAACTTAAAATCAATAACAATACTTAACTGGAACGCAAATGGCCTAACAAATAAAAGAAATACACTTATTCAATTCCTGAAAAACCATTCAATAACAATTGCATGCATAACAGAAACTCATCTTGCTCCAGGACAACTGTTCAAAATCCCTGGATTTAACTGTTACAGAGAAGACAGAATATGCCAACACGCCGCAGGAAGAGTAGCAATATTAACTAAAAAGAATTTAGACCACTCACTAATCTCTATCCCTAAATCAAACAACCTAGAGCTAATTGCAGTAAAAATAAATCTAAAAAATGAACGCATAAATATCATATCAGCATATAAACCACCCAAAAAACAAATCGATATAAACGAATTAAACCTAATACTACACAATACAGAACCTACAATCTTAATAGGAGACCTAAACAGTAAACATACCAATTGGGGCTGTAAAGTAAACACACCTAATGGAAGAAAATTACTAAAAGCATCATCAAAATTAAATTTTCAAATCATAGCTCCATCAAATCCTACTCACTACCCCAAAAACTGTAATGCTGAACCAGATATCCTTGACATTACCATAGCTAAAAATTTAAAACATACCCTTTATGCTCATGCACTACCCGAATTAGACTCAGACCACTGTCCTGTTATTCTCACTACTGATATAAACTATATTAAATCTGAGTTACCATTTGGCATAGATACAAAAAACATAGATTGGACAAAATTTCAAACAAACGTTGTTAATTCCCTTCCCACAAACCGTTTCATGAAAAATAAAGAAGAAATTGATATTGCCATAGATACCTTCACCAAAATCATACTAAATGCAGCAAAAGAAGCAAATACAAAGCCAAATTACAAACCAAAGTATTCACAACATACAATACCTATTGACATTGAAAAATTAATTCAAAAAAAACACAGAATTCGCAGGCAATGGCAGCAATATAGGAGCCCTGATCTAAAGAAAATATTAAATAAACTAACACACCAAGTTAAACTAGCCCTAGATGAATACAGAATTCAACAATATAAAAATCACATCAAAACAATAAATCCTAAAGACAGCAATTTATGGCAGGTTACAAAACAAATATTGAAAGAACCAACAATTATTCCAGAACTAAAGAAATCAGATAAAACAGCTACAACAACAAAAGAAAAATGCGAATTACTAGCAGAACATTTTCAAGAAACATTTTCACCAAATACAACCTCAAACAATAACAACTTAATCCACATCAATAACTATGAAGTAACAACAGTTCCTCACCCAGTAAAATACATATCACCAAAAGAAACATACCAAACAATCAAGCACCTAACTAAGAAAAAATCAGCTGGAATTGACCAAATACCAACCATACTCCTACAAAAACTAAATAAGAAAACAATTAGTTACCTAACTGCAATATTTAACTCAATGTTAAGAACAGGATACTACCCCAAAAAATGGAAACACTCCATAGTAATACCAATTCCTAAACCAAACAAAAACCCAGCATCTACAGAAAACTATAGACCTATAAGCCTAATACCTATTGTAGCCAAAGTAATGGAAAAAATTAATCCTAAAAAGACTGCTGCAATATATTAATGAAATTCAATATATACCATCTTTCCAATTTGGGTTCAAAGAAAAGCACTCAACAACACATCAACTTTTAAGAATCACAGAACTTATATATAAAAACTTCGAACAAAAAAATCATACACTGGCTGTTTTCCTAGACGTATCCCAAGCATTTGACAGAGTTTGGCACGAAGGTCTAATATTCAAACTTCAAGAATCCGGACTACCCCTCTATTTGTTAAAAATAATAAAAAGCTTCCTAAAAGAAAGAGTTTTTACAGTAAGAATAAATTCAACTTACTCCACACAAAAAGAAATCACAGCTGGAGTACCACAAGGCAGCCCATTATCTGCAACCCTATTCAATATATTCACAGCAGATTTCCCAACTACCCAAAACACAACAACAGCATTATTTGCTGATGACTGTGCAATTCTAACCTCTAACAAGTGCCTAAAATCAGCCACTAAAAATCTACAAGATGAACTGAACAAAATAATACAATGGGCAGACAAATGGAAAATAAAACTAAACCCGAGCAAATGCCAAGCAAAAATATTCACCCTATGCCAAATAAACACTACTCCCAAACCACTAAAACTACTTAACACAACACTAGATTGGTTACCAAAAAAGAAACCCATTAAATATCTGGGATTATTAATGGACACCAGATTAACATGGACTAACCATGTAAACGACAAAATCACACAAGCAAATAAAAGACTACATAAACTGTACCCACTAATTAATAAAAAAACCGTTCTCAAAACAGAATGTACATTAGTACTCTACAGAGCAATAATTCTCCCCATCATAATGTATGCATGCCCAATATGGTACAACACATCAGCGACTAATATAAAGAAAATACAAACATTCCAAAATAAGATCCTACGTATAGCTGTAAACGCACCCTGGTTTATCAGGAACAATCAATTACACTCAGAATTAAAAACAGAAACTATACATCATATACTGCTCAAACGCGCACATTCCTTTTTCACATCTTTATATAACTTTCCATCAACTGAACATTACAACCTTGGTTCATCAGCAACAACAACCAGAATCAAAAACAGATTTCCATACGACAAGTACCTAATTCAATTTGCTGACCCTCCTTAAACCTGACAAAATTAAAATAAAGATTGCAAACAACAACCAACTATGCACTTATCAAACATCATACAATAATGAGGAACCTGTTGGGCTTCCCTTATTTCTTCTTATATTTAATGATTGACTGTATTATTTTTTTCTTTTTCTCTTTCCTTGTGTGAATGTAATCCTTTTAAATGTAGTTTGAAAGGTATTTCTACTGTTTATTTGTATAATTGTATTTTAAGTTGTTATTAGATATAATCAATCCCTGTAAAGCAGTAATGCTGGTCTGTGGAAATTAAAAAAAAAAATATTACGCTGCAGGTACTACGCACCTCTACCCTTCCCTTCTTCTACCTGTCACTTCACGTCCCACTCACGCCAAAGGTACGCACCTTGCCTCTTCCTCTATCTTCCTTAGGTACATCACCTGCAGGTCCTGCGCATACTTTCCCTACTATTTTACTCTCTCCTACTTTTCCCGATGCAGGTACCCACTTCTCTAATCTTCTACTCTTCCCAGAATTCCGCGCTACAGGTAGGCGTAATTTTTTCTTCATTGTTATTTCGAATTTCACAACAAGATAGATTTATAAAAACAAGAGAGAATCAAAAACCTCAAAATATTATTTCATGTCGTTCAGTACTGCGTCCAGAGAAATTGGCGCGAGATTTAAAAGGAAGGGATCTACAAATTGTCCTGGAGTGACTGTATGTTACTAAACACTTGGTCCATGAAAGTCTTTGGGATAAGCTATTTGAGTTATTGTCACATATTTCAGTCTATTAGTTACCATTTTCTCTTTAAAACAAATGATCCATTAAAAGAAATAATACATCAGTCCGATTTCAAATTCCCAATTGAGAGTTCAATCAAAAGTATATTGATTTTGTAATCCCTGTTTACGTAATAGTGATATAAAAGCTTACATTATCCACGTTCCAGTTAAGACGTTTAACAGACAAATATTTTTGTCTGTTAAAAGCGCTATCCTTTCGCAAGCGAGAATCGTTAACTTATAGATACTCATCAATTTATTTTATACTATTACTAAATACAAGAAATAACTGAATGATTTACTTACACAACACAAAAACGAAAACAAGGAAAGAATTCTCCATTCAAACACATTTACATTACATTATATAAGGGATAATTTATTTAAAAAATAAACATGCAATACTGATAAGTAGTGAAGAATATAAGCATAATCCAATTCTCGGTTATTTGATAGAAAACATATTTAGCCACTATTTGCTGCCTCGCGCCGCTTCATCTTGTGCATGTAAACCGGGGTTTTAAGGTTTAACACACACGCACTTTGACATTTGTAGCTATTTTTTATAAACAAAAGAAGTTTAAATGCAATTCAATTTGAAAACAGAAGTGATACTTATTTTTGAATCCTGAACGGCTCCTAACAATATCAACTTTGTTATTGTGCACGACTTTACGGATGTACACTAGAAAGTTTTTCTATCAGTCTTGATCGTAATATTAATCCTTTTTATTTGGATTTTTTTTCTCGGATGTCTAAGTGATTCTGTAAACAGGTACCATTATATCCATAACGGCCAGCTGAGACTGAGTCCTTAAGAGACTGGTACAGTTTAACGGCAACACTGTATTACGTCAACTTCGTTAGATTAACCAAATGATTAGTTTAAATGTGTAGTTGTAGGTCTACATAAAATCGCAGAAGTCAGTACAAGATGACCAAAATATAATGGGACTTGTTGGCTACAGGCGACCTGCCAATCCTTGGAGTAATATACGTCTGATTAAAGAGACGATAGCGAAATAAAATAAATGTGCATTCGCAGAAATATAATGCATTTGTTTTCATGGCTTCGAACGTCATTTATTAATGATGCATCATACGCGTCTATTTTTCTTGAGTTCTGAAATACCACCCCATTCCTGTACTAATATTAGTTGAATAAAGAATAAATGGTAGCAATGAGCGTTACTGACAAAATTTGAAAAACCGTTCCTGTGAAAGAGAAACTATTTCCCATCAGAAAAGTAGCTACAGGTTTGATATAATAGTCCTGCCATAAAGACAACCAACACCCTCTCCGTCTTCTCGCATTTAGCGAAATGGCTTAAGAAAGCGTGCGCCGATAATAGTAGCACAATACTTTTCACTTCTTTAATAAATCTTTAATGTTATTAAAATTTTCATCAAGGCTAGTATAAGTAGCATAATTAATTTGAAAAATATTTACACAGGGAAATAAAACAGTTGTCAGTATAGATATGTACACGTAAGAGCTGTAGATAAAATTCAGGAAGTATCTTTCTCTTAATCCATATTCATTTCATTCTAATACAAAAGGAGAAATATAAATAACGTGTTCGACTGGTCCAAACAGGTTCCCAAACTCGTGTGTCCATAGCAAGTATGATGGTGTACGCCTACAGCTGTCGGTTGAAAGTTACAAATTGTATTCCAATGGCCGTGCTCTCTGGCAAACGTGGTTTGTTGCATAACATTTGATCAAAATACCTGAAATGTATTTTCCTCCAAAACATTATTTGATTTGATGGACATTACAAATATTCAAAATAAGTATTCTCACATTTCAACATTATCAATCGTTGTACCAGTTGTATTAATCGTCATCAGAACTTGGATTTTAATGGAAAACTTGTAGCTAATATGTATATGAATGTTACCTACAAACTATCATAAAATGGAATAAAATATGATCTAAGAAATTAATTAAAAAATTAAAGTATTAAAAAGTAATGTATTTATAAAAGGTTTAATATATACAAGAAGAATGGTGAAAGAAGATAGTTGAGTATTAGCTATAGAACTAGATTAAATAATGCAATTATATTATTAATTAAATAATGTAACATTATTTTGTTCCTGAAAGTAAGAGGCTTTCACTCTTTTCTGATAATTGGCCATTTACAAAACAGTGTTTTAACTGTTTGAAAGTACGAATATTTTAAGAATTTAAATTCAAATCACCTTTTTATATCTTAATACTGCTTTTTACTGTATAAAATGCCGTTGAACATCAGAAGTTTAGGAGTTCATCTTGAACATTGCAATATTATATTGTGAAGTTAAATCAAGATATACTTCCAAACCAGATTTCTCAATATAAATTGCATTAAAGGTTAAAGCATTGGTTACAAACATTTGACAAACATTTGATCGTAACTAATCAACAAACCAATTACATACAAAACCTGAACAAATGCAATGTGTAATTCTATTTCGAACTTAATTTAAAGTACAATTGAAAATAAACCATATATAAGCTAATCTTTTTTAATGTAACTAATGTATCATTTAAGCTCATAGCCCTTCTACAAGCTACAACGCTGCAATTTGTAGTTGCCTATTTTATTCAATAACATTATTACATGTCAAAAAGAGTAATTCAATGACTTCCAAACCATAGCATCCTTCTTGTACCATGACGTCATAAGAGCGGGGGTTGTTCAGTAGCCGTACCGCTAAGATACGCTTTAAGGCATTCTTCTTGTACCATGGTATTACGAGAGCGATGGACGTTCAAAAGCTGCATGTGCACATTCTTCTCGTGACTTCTGACTGAGATGGAAGTCCAGTAGATGCACATGGAGAAGCCCTTCTTGTACCAAAATGGCATGTGAATGAAGGATTTTCATTATATGCATCGCTAAAAATGTGTATTGACGCGTTTTTCTTGTACCATGACGCCATGAGAGCGCTGAATGTTCAGCAGATGTATTCAATGTCGCCCTTCTTGTACCGTCATGAGAGCGTTGGACGTTCAGTACAAGTGCTCAGCGACGCCCTCCTTGTACCGTCACGTCTCGAGAGCGCTGAATGTTCAGACGGTTTTGTACCGTGACGCCACGATACCGCTGGATATTCAGTAGGCGCTCTTTGCGGCATTCTGCTTGTACCACGACGTCGTACCACGTTCGTCGTCGACGAGCGAAGGATCTTCACGCTTTGTGGCATTCGTTTTGTACCGTGACATCACGACGTCATGATACCGCCGGCATTCTGCTTGTCTCATGACGTCGTGAGAGGCGCCGGACGTCCGCCTGCCGCAGGCGCTGGTGCCCGGGGCGCTGGCGGGGGCGGCGGTGTGGGCGGGCGCGCTGCCGCCGTCGCCCGCGTGGCTGGCGGCGCGGGGCCGCGACCGCGAGGCGCTCTTCGCCCTCATGGCGTTGCGGCCGCTCAGCGACTCGGCCGCCGTGCACGCCGAGCTCGCCGACAAGCAGGTGTCCGCGTGGCCCGCCGCCGAGTTCCGCGAGCCCTGCCTCGACCTCTTCGGCCGCACCGGCACGCGCAAGGTACAAATCGGCCTCGCCACACCTTCAACAGTGCTGGTATCAATGACTGTTTATATTCTGAAGTTGTTCATATTATAACTATTATTATGATTTAAACGCACACAGGAAATTCATTATGCGTAACTCAATATCGGTTCATTTTATATTGACACATTAAATGGAAGATGGTTCTATGTGGATTAATTCTATCCTTTTCTACTATAGCAAGTGCTAGATAAATGTAATCCTATATCACCTTTAGTGTTTTTACTGCAGTCTTAAAGCAGCGTTCCCGATATCATATTGGGGTTTTAAATTATTCAGTAAAAATATTACATGAATCTTAAATTGTACATCGATTACTGTAAGCATAAAAACCTGGTATTTAAATGGGCTTGGATATCTTCATCCTGTTACATAATACCTATATAAAAAAATCCTGATAAAAATATCTGGAACCTGGTGCGTCTGGCAACACTGGTACAAATGTCCAAAGCAAAAATTACTATGCCCCCTTCGGAGTCTTCAGAGGTTTGCATGAGTGTGTTAGATTCTCGGAAACTTGGATAGTACAAACACATCAATGTTACTAATTTCTCATGCGCACAGAAATACAACGAAAACTATGCAGACTACACTCAGGAAATGACCCAATGGTTTCGTTACATACTCAGGAGCTCGGGACACACATCAAAACTAGTGGTACTGTCTCACTCCCTGCGTAACGGTTATGTAATATTATTACACCGCAATATCTGTCTATATCAGTACATCTCAGTCAATGAGCGCTGACAACCATGCGCGCATGCAACGATGGACACTGCCATCAATAGGCACATATTTGCTTATCAATTCTTGCTAAAAACGCCATTCTTGCCATAAATGGAACTGTTTTTCAGTTTGCATTGATGTGGTTTTATGAAAGTTCTTATAAGGAGTTTTTCATGAAACATTGCTTGTTTTGAATAAATGAAAGTATTTTTCGTTGTGTCGCCATAATATTATAAGTTAAATCTTAAATATTTCGTTTTCTTTTAAATAAAGACCTAGAACCAAACAAAACCATAACTAAACTCTATATAATTAATTAAGAAGTTAAACAGTTATATATGCCCTTGAGAGCAGTAAAGCAGAAAGCCCGCTAAAATATTTCATATTTTCTGCCAACTCGCTTTCAAAAACTGTTCCAACTTCGTACGTTAATTTTTTTTTAAAGTATGAAGTAGTAAATCCGCCATATAGTACATTGCAAAATATCAATTTTGAACAAAATCGGTTGAACGGTTTCATATACGGACGAACAAACATTTTACCGTCAATGACTTCGGAATGAAGGAACCACAAAACGTAGATTCCGACTACAACACATGTTAGAGAAATATTTTTCTATACTTAGCAACTGGATTTATCCTCTTTTTTCGTTACTAGGGCGTGGTAGAGTTTTTTGTCAAAAATCTACCCTTTACTCCCACAGCATTACATAACTTTCTCTGTACTCCGTAAGCAGTGGCGAGGCAACATCAAAGGAACAATGAAAAATGTCAAAAAAGAGTTACAATTTCTTGACATTTATAAACATTCCAAAAATGAACAAAGAATACGTAAAGGAGAGAATTTGTCTTGCAATATTTTCTTATATACAGCTACAAAACAAGTCGAAAGTAATTTCATTAATATTTTTTTGTAAACAAATCTTGATTAATCAATCAGTCTCGGTTTATTTTCGCTAGTTGACCCCCAGGTGACGTTTTGATTTTTATTGATCTCCTTTAAAATTTCATCAAACCCCAGGGCTCAGTAACAATATTGACGGGAACTCCTGTATTAAATCATCCACATTACAGCCTACTACTGTCTGTAACAGGCGTTGTCTGCCGTGTTGGCAGTCATGTTCCTGAACCAAGTTGGATCCTTCGTAGCACTGCCATTCCTAGCTGGAGGCCTTTTCACTGGTGATCCAAAAGCGCTGCAGGTATGGAACACTCATTCTTAGGTATAATAAATCACTATAATTTGCATTAGCAACAAAATAGGGATATTAAACATCAACGAATATTTGATGGCTTCATAAAAAATGAAAATATTATCTAGTTACTCAAGAAAGAAAATGGAGAAAAAACTCACAATATCATACAAGAGTTAAATATCATATTTTCAATTTATTATTACACTCGAATAAAGGTGAAGTGGTTTACAATCCTGTGTGTCAAGCAAAAATACAACCACTTTAGTGGTTGTTCCCAAATTTGGCACGATTACTTTTGAGAGACCAGTAATCAAACTCGGAGTTGTTGCGATTCAAAACGATACAGAAAAAATTGTTTTTCCATAAATTATTCAAAATTGCTTTGGATCATCGCAGTACAATTATGATAGATTGTTGAAATAAAAAAGAAACTGAATCCAGGAGCAACGCGGGGCACTTCAGTTTGATACTAAGAGATTAAAATACATCTCCAATTAAAATTGTAAATTTGATATTAGTTCATGTTTTTTCACTTAACCACGCAAAGAAAGTGGAATTATTGGTGATATTGTGAAGCATCATTACACAATACGTGTAATATTTCCCCTTCTCAAGGGCCACCTAAACAAGCGCCCAACGAACGTGGGCATTTCGTATTTGCACCTCTATTAAGCGGACAACTTTAACGATTTAGAACTGTAATCTTCTTACGACAGATTGCATTGTCAGATTCTGTAAAACAGTCAATATTTATTCGCTTGTCTGGGAGGGAGATTAATTTACGCAATGTGGATGATTTTAACAAATAACCTGTACGAAAAAAACAGCACGTTCACGTCACCCATGCGGCAACATTCGTGTAAAGTTTGTTAATCCCTGCCGCCTCTCTGCGGGAATTTGCGTCATTCGCAAACTCCTTCGTTGATTGATTGATTGACTGATTAGTGATTTCATACGCGTTAAATGATATGGTCATTAGTCACGTAAGTGTAGTGCATGTTGTATCGCGGGAGCTGCCTGTGATCTTCCCCCGCTGGATGGCGAGATCCACCACCGGCCTCCGTTAGCTTGCGGAGATTTTCCGCAGCCAGATACCTCCCATGTACGTGGCAGCACCCCAGTCGCGACTAGCTCTGAGCTCCCGACTAGTCTCGCAAAAAGAGTGGTAGTGTAGTGTATGTGGATGTAAGTAAGAGGGGAGGACAGGTCAAGGAAGAAGAAGGAAAGATCGCGCGGGTTCGAGGCCCATTTTTACGGTACAGCTCCGACATTAGCCCGGTATTTGGTCTTAAACACCGTGGAAAACCACTAATCATGAATCCTGATTTGTCAGCCAATTCTTGTATATTGATTCACTATTTTGTAGCATTTTGCAAGAAGAACTAATATTTTTTTCACTTATTAATATTGTGATGTCATCAAGAAACAAATGTATCTTAATTGATCGAGGGATTAGATTTTTAATTTCATCTATAGCAACAAGGAAGAGAAAAGCACTAAATACAGGCCCTTGAGGAAGGCCATTGCATGTTTTGTATTTGTCAGATAAGACACCATTACATTTAACTTTAATATATCTATCTATCATAAAGTTAGAAATAAAAATTAATGTGTGTCCATCTATTCCTAATCTGAGTAGAATGTTGATAATTCTGTCTATCCATAGTGCGCCTTCTCTTGTCCAAACGTACCGCATCTACATGTTGTTTTGAAATGAATGCGCCACATATATCGTTGTGAATGTTGACTAGGTGGTCAGTAGTTGAGCGGTTTTGCCTGAATCCACTTGGATAAGGTGATAGTAATTCTTTCTTCTCAAAACACTAAATTAAATTTTTAGCTGATTGCTTTCTCCATCAATTTGTAAAGAGTAGATGTTAAAGATATAGGTCTAAAGTTTTTTGGGTGGGTTATCTGGCTTGTGCACAGGAATAACAATCGATTATTTCCACTTATTAGGAAACATGATTTGAGACAATAGTTCATTGAATAAATGTGTTATATATTCAATGGCCATTAGAGGGAGTTCTTTTAAAAGTTTGTTATGGATGCCATCTGGTCATGGGCTGGACTCCCTAGTAGAAGTTAGAATGTTCTTGATTTTGTGTACTTGGAGAGGAGCATTTAATGTTATGTTATTATATGTATTTTGTTGTAACATATTTTTAATTTGAATTTCACAATCGGCAGAGTAGTTCCCATTGTCCCTTTGGACAGAGAGTCCCAATAGGTAGAATAGTCTGCAATGGTAGAGTGGCCCCAGTGGAAAGAGTAATCCCTTATGGCAAAATAGTTGACGTTGGCATAGAAGTCCCCATGGGCAGGGTAGTTACAGTGAGGAGAGCAGTTCGTATTGGCAGAAAAGTCCCTCTGCGTAGAGTAGTCCCCGAGGGCAGAAAAGTCTCTGTGGACAGAAGTTCGCGTCGGCAGAGAAGTCCATGTGTGCAGAGTAGTCCCAGTATGAATAAAAGACCTTGCGGGCCGGGTGGTTCCCGTGGGCCGGGTGGTTCCCGTGGGCACAGGAGTCCCCGTGGGCAGAGTAGTTACAGTGAGTAGAGTTCGTATTGGCAGGAAAGTCTCAGTGGACAGGAATTCGCGTTGTTAGAGTAGTCCCTGTGAGCAGAGTAGTCCCAGTGGGCATAGAAGACCTTGCGGGCCGGGTGGTTCCCGTGGGCACAGGAGTCCCCGTGGGTAGAGTAGTCTCTCTAGGCACAGAAGACCCTTAGGGCCGGATGGTTCCCGTGAGCAGAGGCGTGGCTGCAGGCGCAGGCGGAGTGGCTGGCGGCGCAGGCGGCGGGTGCGGCGCTGTCCGTGCTGCTGGTGGACGCGATGGGGCGGCGGGCGCTGCTGGGGGCGTCAGGGCTGGGCGTGGCCCTGACGGCCGCCTGCCTGGGCACCGTCGCCATTGAGGAGGGCGTGCCCATGATGGAGGGGCCCGCCGACTGGCGCGCCAGATGCTACGTAAGACGCTACACGTTTCATTAGCCCCGCGACCAAAGGTAGACTTTGCCAATGTGCAAGGCCAAATTTAATGCAGACACGAAAACATCGACTCGCTAGCTTTTGGAAGGGCAGCACAAAAACATGTTTTAGCACAATGAAGCCCAGGCCCGACCTACGCATAATCAGGCTGTGCTTAATGCTCGAAGGTCCCAAGACAGTGCATAGCTCAGGCGATAGTTTGCTCGTTTTCCTTCGCACGTGCCCGAGTGTAAGTCGGTTCTGGCACACACATGGCACATGTCTCCCTTGATGTGGCTGAATTTTTCTGCCATTTGCCGGCCAATTCGAGAACTAGTTTATGAAATGCGAGTAGGTAATATTAATTACTTTTTGTAGTAGTTGCCAGTGTTAGACGGAGTTCTGTACTGTGACCTGTGTATTGTTTTGCGTTTTGAAAGTCGGGAACTATTTCGTCCAACGGAAACGACAAAATGGAAAGAGTTTTCATTTATGCTAATCAACTATTAAATTTTAGCTGTCAAAATTGAAAACAAAATCAAATATTACAACAAAAACGCGATACGTTGTGATTAGCGTGAATGATTATTGTTTTTTTCATTACTTAATCAAGAGCATGCAACACAATTATGACTTTTGGGGAAAGCTTTCGGATATTAGCTTCGGAAAAAGATTTGGATGAAATATGTTAAAATTCTGATTTGAAAAATTTATATTGTTGTTGTGCAGTTTATTTATGATGTATTTTTATAATACTTTTAAGTATGTCAATAAAATAACAATGTTGGCACTTTTATTAATTGTTCATTTGTTTGCAATTACAAAAATACTAAAGTTTCTAAAAATATCTTTTATTTCACTAAAATAATTACTGATGTCACTTAAAATTCCTCTAAATACCCTGAGTTCTTTGACCCTAACCGGACATCAAGCGCCTTGAACTCAAATGTTATATTTGAATAAGAAAGCGCAAAGAAAATAAATGATACAAATTGCTAATAGATTTCTGAACTATTGTAATCACTATGCCGCATTTGGACAATCGATATTTGAACAATGAAAATATGCGTAAAAATCTCTACTGTGCATAAACAATGTCTGCATCTTCGCGTGTCACGATCTCGTTTTAGCGGACGTTGAGTGTACATATCTCGCGCAAACTCGACGAAGACCAAGGTTTCCAATTCGGAAAAACTCACAACGACCTAAAAGTAAAAACGTTTGTAAAAGTAATATTCATATTCCTCTGGGTATATCATCTTAGGTAAATTAGATATTAGTGAATATATTGCTCCCTACTTGGAGATTAGTAGAGGAACAGCGAAACCGCGAACTAACCGTGAAGGTTGTCCGCCAATGTATAAATAAGACGTTCGTGTCAAAACAAGTTGTGCCAACTGAAATACGATAGCTCAAAGCGGCGCATAGATATCTTCCGCTGAGTAATTTTTTTACGGCGTAAACATGTAATTTGTGATATCGGATCTAATTCCATTTCTTTTTTATATTATTTCATGTGAAATAATCATTACATTGTTAATATTCATTACATTATTTTTTGTGATAAAAGTACGCAGGCACGATTTCAACCATGCACGTAGCAATCCCAAACTGCACTATATTACTAGTCAAATAAATGTCATTATGTCAGTATTGCAATACTCTGCCCAAGGGAACTATTCTGCCCAACCGAAATGACAAAGCGGAATGAGTGTTCATTTTTGCTAATCAACCATTAAATATTAGCTCTTATATTAAAAACCAAATCGAATATTACAACAAAAACACGATACATTCAGTTTAGCATGAATGACTATTGCTTTTTTCGCTATGTAAATCAGTGGAAAACACACCCTCAAACGGATGAGGTAAAATATATACTTTTCTAAATTTTCGATATATTGATCATAGAATTACCATGGTAAATAAAACGAAGTAAGAGGCAGAGAATACCAACACTACTTAAGTAAAAGTTTTAAATGCGTATATTTAATTTAACATATAAGTACGTGAACACATTGGGTGAGAAAATTAGCAGTTTTAATGTTGCAAACGTCTTTTGGAAAGACAGTTCATTGGGAAGCCGATTAGATCCGCACTAAAACGAATATTCGATAAGAGAAGAGTTGCTTTCAAATTTATCTCACTCTCTTCTTTCCCTCTTTCAGTGACTTTAGGATGACCAAATGCTTGGAATTTACACCACAGAGAATCGGGCATTTTTCTAAGCCTTTTAAACAGTGAGGAATTCGAAACGGTTCGAGAGCACTTATCACTTCACCGGAAAGACACTCCAAACATACACAACGCCTGAAGACTATATTTCAACCTTTAGTGAAACGACGCTGCACACTACGGAGTTTCACTGGCATGTTGAGGAAGAAATAAACAGACTGATTTCCGACTTTTTTGCTCCTTAATATTCTACTTACCCAGATATGTGTGTGAGATATTTACTCACTAAAACCTAACCTCCCTTTTTCTCCATCCTCTCCGCGGAACCGCCTGCGTGCATTAGACATGTGTGTGTTTGTGTGAGTGTATGTGCGTGCGCGCGGGCGTGTACGCATATGAAATAGTTGAAATGCAATAAATAATTCTTTATAGAAACAAGGTCTGCTTAATAAGGCTCAAAGTGTGAAGGGTTTTACACTAACTAAATAGCAAGTAGATAGCTATCTGGAGTAGAATACTAGCGAACGACTGTTGTGATCGGCACTTTTCTGTTTATGCCCTAAATATCACACGAATACCGGAGTAATACCCTAACGAACCGGCCACGGACTTAGCGCGAACTTTCCTTCCTTTTCCTTGTCCTGTCCTCTCCCCTTACACACACACACACACACTTGCATGCACTACAGTACCACACATGTCGGGATCAAGCCAAATCATAGAACGTGTCCCAGAATGGGCGGTTCCCTTTTCGTGGATAGATACCTAAAACCCGCAAGTAAGCGTGTATGTTGTCGCCGGATCTCGCCATGCAGCGGGTAAATATCATTACAATCTCAATGAAACATTAAGTACACTCACGGGTCTAATGCAAACAGCGATTGACGCGCACGGAATTACTAATCAGTCAACGAACGAATCAATTGCCGCGGCTCAGAACAGGCCCTTGCGGTGCGCCAGGTGTGCGGGTACGCGGCGTCGCTGGGGCTGGGGCTGTGGCCGCTGCCGTGGACGCTGCTGGGCGACCTGTTCGCCGCGCACGCGCGCGCGCACGCCGGCACCGTGGCGTTGCTGCTGTGGTCGGCGCTGCACGCCGCCGCCCCCGACGTGCGCCTGCTGCTGGCCGCGGCCGCGCCCCCGCGCCTCGCCGCCGCCCTCGCCTACGGCGCCAGCGCCACCGCCGGCGCGCTCGCCTGCTGCTACGCCGTTTTGTGAGTGGCCACGCCCACGCACCTCACATTCACTTCGCCTCACTTCCTCCGCACCTTCACTTCGACCTCACTTCATCTCAATTTCACCTCTCCTCACTTCTACTTCCCCCCTGTTCCACCTCACCAAACTTCCATCTCGCCTCACTCCCGTTTCACCTCACTACTTCAATTTCATATCGCGTCACTTCCACCTCACCCCATATGCACCTCCCCTCAGATGTACCTTACTTTACTTCCACGCACCTCACATTCACTTCGCCTCACTTGTACCTCACCTCACTTCCACCTCCCCTCACATTTGACTCCTGATCCTTGACTTCTATCTGGTCTCTCTCATTTTCATCTCATTTCACTGCACGTAGCATCAACTTACATTCACTTCTTATGTACCTAACCCCTCAAAAGGTGCACCTCATCACACGTCACATCTGCCTCGCCACAGCTTCTCAACACCTCACACTTGCACAACACCTCACTTCCTTTGTATCGCCCTACCATATCCCGTCATTTCAACCAGGTCTCATCCATACATTCACATCATCTGACATGCACGTCCTCTCACATCCAAATAACTTCGCTTCAACCTCACCTCCCTTTCATATCGCCTGAAATCCTCTTCACCTCCTGTCCTCAGTTCACTCTCAGTAACACAACGATATTACATCTCACCTCTTCCCCTACATCACCATAGTATATCACCTCAGCCCAATAAAGCCTTCGTTTTCTGAAGGTTAACATATTTGTTTTAACTCAAAAATGGACCCCGCCATTGGGACACCATGGACCATTGAGACACAAGAGGTTAAAACATATTCGATATTCTGATAGTAGAGCACTATTTTGTTCGAAACATTGAAACAATTTCTACGTCTTATTTTCAAAGGTATGCAACAGAACTAATAGGAAATGAAAGGCTAGAGAGGAAGCCATAAAATATCTATTCAAATTAATACAATACGTTTCTAACAACTCTTTTGCATATTATATAAAACATGCTGCCTGAAAAAGATTAATAGACTATCAAAAGTTCTTCTCCCTCTGTATTTGCTGTTAGAACGTCTTGTTTAAACATCTCAAACAGCATTAAAATCACAATTTCGGGACACTATCAGTTTTTACGATTTATTTATTACGTGATTTTTACGAATATTTATTTTGTCCCCAGCAACATTTTGTGATTCAAGCCAGGTATATTTGAAGAAAACGTTTACTTCACACAAATAGTTCAGTCAGTGTTGGCGATAATCAAAGGTCTCGTGAAATGTGCCTAAACAGTTACCCTATAAGAGAAAATGTATTCAAGATATTACGACGCAACCATACAGATAGCATTGAATCGAGGGCCCTGTTAAACGTCATAGCCTTGTTTAAACCACAACACCCATACCGCAATAGTTAGGATGCAGTCGATTCTCTGTGCACTCATGAATGGGGGATGCATACCTAAATAGCCGCGCCGATGCCTCATCCTGAAATTTCCGAGCTGCCACTCCGACGCCAGGCCGAGCGGCATGAACGAGCGCTGTGCGAACGCGGTGGAATTTTAATTGACTTTACGAAGCAAAATAATTTCCGTGTGAGCGCCGACAGGTGATTGTCACATGCAGCAGGTCGCATAATGAATTGTGGTCTTGGCGATGAACGTATATGACGTGATGTAGAATAATGATATTTGGAGGTCGAATTTCAGTTCAAAAGAGATGTTATGATTTTGGCAATTAATTTAATAATTGTTACCACACTGAAATTTTGTACGTACGTTTTTTATATTATAGATTATGAAGGTACCAAAAGATCTTAAAGTTTAATGATTGGAATTAGATTTATTACTGCAAGTCATGTATTGGTACACCGTGAGGTTTTAGGCATTGTACTTCTGATTTTTTTTAAATTTTGAAACAATGTTCATTACTTCATTACAATCAAAACTCATTATTTTTCATGCTTATATCAGAGTAAAGCGACAGGATTTAAATCAACTGGACAATTCGATCAAGAATTTTAGGTCGTAAAATCCGGATTTACGGTTCATTTGAGACCTAACTTTGTACACATTTCACGACTAGATATTAGTGCATCTCCAAAGATAGTTAAGAATGACGCTGGTGGAGAGGAGAAAAGGCTATTTGGCACTGAAAATCGCGATGATTGTCTAATTGGAGTACAGGCCGCACATAATTCTGTCGGATTAGTACAGTTTAAGCTAAACCTAAACAAACGATGGCTGTGACATGCTTTAAACCATTGATGTTTTCAAACCATTAATGTTCTTTAGAAAATCAATGTTTGAAACATCACTAAGTTGATGAATTTTTTAACATGGAAGTTTTGATTTCGCAGTTTTATTTGAAAAATAAATAGCCCTATAATAATTTTTAATAGTGTATGAAATAACTAAAGCCAATTCATGAATTTAAAACATAAGAACGCTGTTTATACTTTTTAATTTCCCATCTACATACGTATATACGGAGTAATATTCGTAATATGGGGAAAATTATGTAATGAAGAGTGAAAAACGTCGGATTTTCGGCAGAAAAAATTCATTGCAGAGCCCTGATCAGGAAGAAGTGGATAAATCCAGTTGCTAAATTAAGAAAAAATTCCTCTAACACATGGAGTAGCCAGAAACCCTATTTTGGGTATCCTTGATTAAGAAAAATCGATTAACGGCAAAGCGTCCGTCCGTCTCTTGGTTCGTCCGTCCGCCTGGTGTATGTGAACAACACTAGCGCCAAAACTAGGCGTTCAATTTTTTCACTCTGAATAAACTCCTGTAGATTTGGCCTGACTCAAAGCTCTACGATTTTGAAAAACATTCATTAATTTGTGGAGTTTTACTTTACATGAAACCCGACGGACATTTACAAAACTTTCTGAAAAATGGATCAAAATTTTTTCTTACATTTCTTGTAAGAATAAAGTAATTTATGAAGACGACAGTCTTGATTTTCAATTTTCAAAAATTTCGGTACCTTCGCAATATTTTCTGTGAAATACAGATAATTTCTATTTTTGTTCAAGCGTTTTTTTTTCAAAACTTTCGTTTTTAAATTCGTGAAATTTTAATGTTGGATGGTTTGTGAAACTTTTAAGAAAATGGTGGTTTTCGGTGTCTTCCTACAATTACAATTATTACGTGATGAAATTTTTCTTAATGAAATGTGTTCATCAAAAACGTATCTTCAAATAAGGTAATGTTCAACTTTTCAAAAACATCATTATTTTTTGCGAAATTTCATGTCAAACAAAGGCAATTTTTAGTTTTTTAAATCATTTTTCTTAAAAACCGCACATTTTTTTTTATTAAATTGGGATCTGAGATAGCACAAAATACCCTTAAGAAAATGATGCTGGTATCGTGTTCGTTAAAATGCCTGATATTGCGAGAATTGTAAAAAAATACCAAATGTTCGGCGTCTTTTTTCAACTACAATTGTGAATATACATTTTTTCTTAATGAAATATGTTCATAAAACCAGACCTTTAAATAAGATCATGTTCAATTTTCTGAAACTCTGAATATTTTTGTGTAATTTCATGAAACAACTTAATAGCCCACTACGAAATTACTGAGCTTCTTGAATTTAGTTCCAAACAGTTGGATGCTTCGTAAGTTAGAATTTGTCTATTATATCATTTTTCTTTGTTTCTTACATTCGACCTTTTGTTATACATTTACATATTAATATTTTAGAAATTATTTAAAACCTATTCCAAATATATGAAATAAAAAGGTAGCTTTTAAGGAATGTCAGATTGGAATGCAACTATGACTCGACCACAATGACTCGGGAGCTAATTGTTGGAAATTGCGTCTTATTTTTGGCTCATGATTTACCTGCATAAAAAGCAGTTGTAATCGTTAAATTTCTGTTGATATTTGCTTGAAAATATTTAGTTTTTGTACCAAATGTACGATATGTAATGTGCAAGGTTGGGCAGTATTTAAATTCTTGTATTTGAAATACGTATTTTAAATACATTTTCTATTTGAAAAAAATTCTTTGAGTATTAGGTTGAGAAAATAGTTTAGAACGAAGATAGTTTCTTTTGATTCTACTCATTTTTGCAACACCTCATTGAAACAAAAAGAAAAGATTCTTTCAGATGTTGAATTTGGATTCCCTTTATCTTTAAATCATAAATCTAAATTATTAAACATGTTGGACAACTATCCGGCAGTAAAAAAGCAATGATTCGTTATAACACTAGTTTACGTTCGACCACGCCAGTTGAATGACTGTTTTCCTTTTACATGTTTTACACATTCACCAAGTTGGCGTTTATTGCTTGATGATTTGTTTAATAACTTTGTCATTTTAAAAGGAAATTGCATCTCTTTGTCTTAGATCTATTTTGGTTATCATTTTATATTTGAAAATGTTTATATATAGTTACAGTTACAGAAACAGTGCTGACAATAGGATGATTGGTATAGCGTAACTCCGAGACCGAGAGCCAGAATTGGTTTATAAATTAATTCTCAAAATGCCCTGTGAGTTATGTTGCATTTAATATCATCTGATTCCTAAGAAAGTTCTGTGTATTGAGTAAAAGAAATGGTACCTTAACCGTGGGATTTCTTCAACAAGTTACAGAAAAGTATGCCCGCAAAACTCTTTTCATTAGAGCCTGTACTAATTGAAGCTTCAGTTATTCAAAAATTAAGCCGGTAAGAGCCAAATTACCCACTTGAAGAACATACATTTTTATTTTCATTTAAAGTATTTTCTGGTGGTACTTCGCCGTGGTCAATTTAACGAATATATTACCTAAAAGTTTTATTTTCCTGCACTTCGTTTGAGGTGGTGTAAACCGTATACAAAAAAGGCGGTAAAAATTTAACTTAAAATTACAAATCGTAGAATATTCGCAGTTTAATTACTTCTATAGTATTAGAGTTATCTATAAACTATGTATGATGTACTATGACTAACCGATAAAAAAGTTGTAATCTGAATACAGATGGAAATTAGCTTTTTGGCAAAAAAAATATATTATTCGCCAAACGAATGCACATAGTTTTGGCAATGCTATCAGTGCGTTGTTTTCTTCTTGGTTGAATTGGAAGTTTTCAAGGAATTGCTGAGATGTTAGTAACGCAGAAAATGCAATATTTTAATATTACGTAGCTATTTCCAATAGCACAAGAAAGTACGTGCTGTTGTAGCATCACTAATTTCATACTGTGCTCGTGTTGCACTTTTTTTGTAATTTTCTACAGTTGTTCCTTCTAATTGACCTAATAATTAAGTTTTAATAATTTATTGAAATTAATAGAATGAAAGTTTGAATGTCGCCCTTTGATCACTATTGCGTTGTGTGAATAGTAATCAATTTATTGAAAGTAGTCGACTTATCTTCGAGAAACCACATGAGAGTGATGTTAAATTTAGCGAAGCGAAAAGAGAAAATAAATTTCGAAGAGTGTTTTTAAATTTAAAGATAAACGAGTGTATAGATTAGAGAGAGTTTGAGACATATGTTCTCAAAAAAACCTTGAGGGAATATAATTATATCTGGTAGATTATGTTTTTAAGTAAAGGTGAACATGTCCTACGTTTTTTAGTAAAAGTTAAGGAAGAAGAAAAAAGGAGAAAGGTAAACGATTTCTTTGTGATATTTCCCTACAACATCCATCTACAGATCTTTGTATGTATAAAATATATGAATGACATTTTCAGAATCATGTTCAATTCGGTGTTCACAGTAAACAGATATTATATTTCCTCCGAACTTGTAAATCTCTCTCATTTCATTAGTCTTCTAGAACAAACATAACAATTGAATTTGGGGTTTTTAATTTTCTATAAAGTTGATATGCAAAAGATTTCCAACTTATACATTTCTTCCTTTTGTTGAATGTAATCGAAGGTTTGGCTTGTCCAAATTTATTTTCGAATCTGTCCTACCCATCGAATGTTAAATACAGAGCTTCCTTTGTAACAGCAACATATCTCTCAATTGAATGTAATTATGCAGAATTCGACCATTTCACAAAAATGCATAAATTAAGCTGCACAATGCATCCAAGTGATAAATTAAGTTTCACAATGCATCCGCAGTGCTGATCTTTGGAGGCAGAAAAGCGAAATCACATATTACTAATACTACGTTCATAAATTGTAGAAAATACCTATGATAAATATTATTCATCAAATTAGGTGAAAACGGGGTTTAAATATATCACGCACTTCTTATTTTTGGCGTGTATCCTTGCTGCTCGTAGTTTTCCAACTTGCCAAGCTATTTTTCAACCATTTCTTTCTCTTGGCCTGGATGTTTGCTATATAATTTTATTAAGTTGTAAAACTTTAAATTAATAGAGGTACTGTTAGCAAAAATATGAATAATTGTTGAGTAGAAACACGAAGATGTGGTAACGTTTCAATATGACGCGCTTTTCCAGTAGTTTACTAACTTATGCACCTTACAGAGATATTCATTATTCGCTGTATATATATAATAGATAAAAATAGTCTTTGGTTTGATTCATTGACACCAAATCATGTAAATATGCAATTGCTCCGAGTGGTGTACAAAAAACATGGTAACCTCCACAACATATTACTACAACTTATGCTAAACTGTGCTGCAACACGTTATCGCTCAAAACGTCTTGGAGTTGCGTCTTATGCCGTGTAAACCCGTACTGGAGTTGTTGCTTAGGAAGCTAACTCCAAAATGTCATTTTGAACCTTTTGTTACTGTCTTGAATGTCCAGTTGTCGGGGGTACGTCCCATGCAGTTGTAAGAGGAAATTACAAGTGTGACATGCCCCTGAATCGCAGGCAACACATCATACACTAGTGTTTTGCGGGTATACAAAATGTAGTTTTCTGCGTCACAACGCGCTCTGCAGATTCTCAATGAACGATATAATTGATATCATTGGAGGAACTCTGAACGGGAGGTCCTAGAATACCAATGGCATGATTTCAGAGAATTGCTAGATAGTTAGGTCGAGTTCACCTTTGTCTGGAGGAGAATTCTAGCGGTCGGCTACTTTGATCGGTAGTTTTCCGTAGTTTCTTCGACTAACACGAGGCAAATGCCGGGGTAGTACCATAACAAACGGGCCACGGTACACTCACGATCTTTCCTTTCTGTTCCTTGTCCCATCCTCAACCCTATCTTACACATAAATTCTCTACACTACCACACGGGTGACCAGGCGGGACCATAGAGTTTATCTCGACTGGGTCGCTGGATGCAGATGGGAGGTAACTGATTATGGAAGAAAACATGCAAGACGACGGGGAAGACGGCGCCAGATCTTGTCATCCAGCGAGGGAAAGTCACCACCATATTCAGCGAAAAACACATGCAGTACACATACGGTACTAATGGTCTCAGCAGTTTATGCGGCCGGAATCAATCAATAAATAAATCTCAATGCATGGTGGTGTGCCTACCAATCAAGGGCAACTTTCACAAGTGTAATTTGGAAATATAGTATAGGAAGTATAGTATAGAAGTATAGGAGATTTCATACCATATGTTAACTGTGGTAACACTGATTATCTTCGAATCTTTAGAATCTAGATTTCCCAAAAGGAATAGGTATCGGGCTCTTGGGCGTCGTAACCACTTTGAAAGTCGGGCACTTGTAGTAGTTCAAGGCACATTTAGTCTGGGACAGTTGTGGTCTGAGATACTCGTAGTGTGTAACGTCTATTGGTCAGAGTCACGTGCAGGGTGACTCACTCGCAGTTTGAATTGAATAAATGCCTTATTGTACGTGGCGAGACTCGAGCCATTAGGCCCGCTCTTCCGTCTGACCACGCCAATTTCGCTACGCTCCTTTCACCAACTAGCTGAGAAAGGAGGTATTTCTTGGGCGAGAAACCGGCGATTTGAATTCAGCTCAGAGGCGTTTGATGGCTCCGCTGTCCGCGACCCGCGTGCGTGTGCACTCGGTCGCAGCGTGCTGCCGGAGGGCGCGCGGCGCAACCTGTCCGCGCTGCTGCGCGAGCTGGACGCGCGGCGCGGGGCGAGGCGCGGGGCGGGGCCGCGCGGGAAGGATCTGCAGCTGCGCACGCAGTCGCTGCCCACCCACTCGCCGCCGCCGCAGCAGGCGCAGCTGCCGCCGCCGTCGCTGCTGGACCTGGTCGCCTCCGACACGCGCGGCTGCTGCCTGGGCGCCGACCCTTCGGGGCCCTTCGCGCCGGGCGCCGGCGGCGTCACGTTCTGACTCGCCACGCCCACCGCCGAGGACGAGGGCCCTTCAAGGTCGCGAGCTGGACACTGCCTTTCAATCGGGAGCTTCGTTTCGACTTACATGTTTGGGATTGGATCTTCCGATTGGATGGCAATGCCCCCCTCTCCTTCCAGCTCGTGACCTTAAAGTGCAGACTGTGATTAAATCGGAGTATAAAGCCAGGATTCACAATGGCCCGACGAGCAACCGATTTGCATCAACACTGTCATTAGAAGGGATCGCCGATGTGAAATAATTTTTGTTGTCGGGGTCCTCCCAAGACATTTCTTTGTGCTTTCATCGTCTGCGTCTCTTGTAGAAATTACTTTTGTTAGGTCTTTAGCACCTTTACCTTCTGAGTACCTTACTAATTTTCATCTCTGCCTACACACAAATGTTACCTATTTCTGGATCTTAAGGTGGATGTGGGCGGCATTATTTAAAACCCCCTACAATATTTACTTGAATTTACATCGCCTGCGACGATTAGAAAAGGCTCTGTCAAGATTGTGGTTAAAGAGGCACTTTCGAGGTGGCAGAGGGGGAGGGAGGAGCAACAACTTTTAACTCCTAGTCTGTTAATTTGTCTCCAAGACTGACATCGGCATCGCTTCCTAAATACACATCCTATTTTGTCCAAATACTTATCACCAGCAAGGCCTTGCGGCAGTCTGAAATATTCTTTGACATCATCATCTAAAACAAAACGTTTTGGCAAAATACAACATATTCACATAATATGTTTTATTTGAAAATTAAAGACCATCAACGAGACGTGTCAACATATTGTTTTGCTTCAATGTCAACGATTTGTAATATACTTAAGCTTTAAACACATTTCTAGATATAACTTCATCTTGTGTTGTATCAACTGCCGTTTCTACGTTTGTATTTTTTGTTTGATATTGCTGTCTTTTGCATGGAATATATTTAAAATAACATTTTTGTTTCTTTCAAATAATTTGTTAATTAACGATTATTCTAGGGCGTGTGTGTAACTTATTTTTAGTATGTATTCATGTTCATAGGCGCAAAACAAAGGATTGACCGCGTGAAGACTAAAGAGCCAGCCTGAACGCGGAATTGAATTGCAGAATGCGGAAAACCGATAAAAACAACAAAAGTGCATTTATCTTCAGTTAACGCAGTCAGTTTGATTTTTGGCAGTTGTTTCAAGAATTGCTAAACTCCTTGGGAAAGATTATTTCTAAAATTTTAAAGTACTTGTATTTCAGATTCTGTTCTTTAAAAATTAGCTGTTCAATATTTCATTAACATTCTGCACTTTTTAACCTTAGTTTGCAATAAAATAAAACTTGGGTAAAAAATCGTTTTCAAACTTATTTAACCGATTATGACTATATAGTTTTAAAGCAAATCCGTAAGAACTGACGAGTGAGTAACAAGGCTGACGACAATTTGGAACATTTTTGTTCCTTTCCAGGTTGAAACCAATAGAATTAATTGCACTATGAATAATCCATTATGCACAGCTTGATTCCAATATCGAACAGTAATGTTCGAACCCAATACAGAGGGTAAATAAATGCTAATACTTCCAGGAAATGCTGGGTAAAACATGATTTGGCGAGAACTATATGTCCAAGAAGTTCATTAATGACAGAAGGTTTATATGACGATGAAATCAAAACAAACACTGATCGTAATTACAAATGAATAGTATTGCTGTAGCTAATAAATTGTGCAAATGCACTGAATACAAATTTATAATTAAGCTGGTACAAGTGTGAAGATCAACACCATTTTGATTGTTGTAAACTAGCCTAGAGTAGTACCAGATTTATGTCCACAATTGTCCATAATTAAGTTGACGATAAAATCGTAATCGCTCGTTAAAAATGCCGTTAGTTTCACGTTTCCGCCAAATAAAATGGCAGTTTGCGGCATTTTGTGCCCAATGTATGACTTCCGTCTTCCACACGTCATAGAAGGACACGTCATAGAAGGAATGAGTGAGATTACAATCTCAATTAAAAATATGTATTTGTTCTGCCTATTTACATGATTGCATTGCAAGCAAAATTAAAAGTTGTCACAAAGTTAAACCACTTCTACAAGTAATACAGTCCGTTGCTCTGAAAATATAGAGCTTCTTTCATAAGTCATAAATCATCAGAATTTTATAATATTATTACGAACGTAAACTACTCGTGCTACAGAATGGCACACACTTTCCTGTATTAGTTCACTATTTCCTTTCGTCTCGGCTAGCTACTCGGACTTGCCACATACTCTTGCCAGCTGCCATCTATCGTCGCCCAAAGTACATTTTTTTGCCATTTTCTTAATTTTTCGGTTTCGTAATTGTAGAGAGAAAATACATTTTAAAAATAGCAAAACCTCGTCCTAAAGGGCAATTTTCATTAAAAATTGTGGAGTAGTTTAAAAAAAAAAACTAAGCGCAACTGTACATAAATTCAAAATTTGAAACTCGTTTTCACAGAAAAATTTTCAGTTTTGAAAACTTCATTTGAAGTCATTTTAAGTATTTTAACTCACAAATACAATAGTATTTCCTAATTGCTGGAAATGCGCATATGAATAGCGGGAGAGATCTTTCAAAAAATTTACATTTGTGTACTTTTCTTTTAAAAAAACAAACTTTACGTCTTATTAAGAATGGAATTAGCACTTTCCGTTCGAAATACTTGAAGATAAAATTTGGAGCTGCTTTGAGAAAATGGCATTTAAGCGTTTCTGAAAATGCGGAGTTTTGAGCTGGTTTTCACAGAAAATGGTAGAGCTTTCGAGAAACTTTATAAGACATTTAAAGCACATGCACTCATAAATACAATAATGTGAACAAATTGTCGATAATACAACTATTAACAAGAGAGAGAGGGAGAGGGAGAGGGAGAGGGAGAGGGAGAGGGAGGGAGAGAGAGAGAGAGAATTAAAAAAATAATTTTGGAAAAACAAAATAATAGAGCAATACGGCGTTCATGTAAAGTACCCCCAAATTTTAAAGAATGTTTTTCAAAATCTAAAAGCTTTGACTCGAGCTAGATAGGCAGGGGTTTCTTGAATTTGGAAAAACTCATACGCATGATTTAGGCTCTAGCAGTGTTCACAGATGGACGGACGAAGAGACGGACAGACAGACAGGCAGAAGGCAAACGAACGGACGGACAAACGGGCGGACAAACGGACGGACAGGCGGACGGACAGGCGGACGGACAGGCGGACGGACAGGCGGACGGACAGGCGGACGGACAGGCGGACGGACAGGCGGACGGACAGGCGGACGGACAGGCGGACGGACAGGCGGACGGACAGGCGGACGGACAGGCGGACGGACAGGCGGACGGACAAACGGACAGACGGACGGACGTTTCAAAAAACAGTTTTTCGGTATCTGAGGACCCTAAAAAGTATATTTCCTATGAAATATCGAAATCAATTTTCCGTTCAATAACTTTCCCTACACTACGTATATTACTCCATATATACGTACGTATAAGGGAAAGTATAAATGAAACAGAGGGTTGTTTGGGGGCATACGGGACTTTTCTTGAAATACTTTCAATAAATTTTGTACTACTATCCATTGCAACAGAAAGTTTTACGAGAGACATTTTGTATCAGAAACGATTATTTTCCAGTATTTAATATTATACCGATCAGAGTGTTTAGAATCTTAATATGAAATTGTAGCGAAACCGATTTCCTCATGCCAGGAAAATTAAATTAAATAAACAGATTCGGCCACCCTGAGTAATACTGGGAACAGATTGCGACATGGCCTCACGCGCGCAACCTTGCTTATCTGACAGCCGTCTCCGCCTCCGGCCCATTAAGAGAGTAGTTACAAGGGTTAGTCGTCGACAGATTTACTGTGGAGCACGTGTTCGCACGGCCGGCTGCGAGAACCTTCTAGACCGCTTTTGAAATCGACATCAATTCTTTCACGGACAACGCCCGTCTTGTGCGAGCATGTTCTCGAAGGGCAAAGAAAATTTCTGGACGCTCACAGTTATGCAAAGAGTCGGATCTCCATTCACTACCCCTGTCACCATTGGTCGCAATAACGCAATGCGCCATTTCTTTCGGCCAATGGCGACGTAACTATCTTAAGGAGCCAGAACATGCGAGAAAACGAGTGGGGGGTAAGAGTTAACCTAATAAGATTTGACTTATAAAATTGGCATTCAAAGCAGGGCAGTCGGGAGAGAAACTTCTCTGGGAGGGAGAGCTATTCACCGACCAGAGGCAAGTTCGCCTCTGATGGACTTTGAAAAAACTTCGGTGTGAGCTGTTGTAATAGAGCAGAGTAACGTGGACAGAGAAAATTCTCTGAAGCGGGAATCAGTTGCAAAGTGAAGCGAATGTGTCGCTGCAGGATTTCTAGACTTTCTAAAGTTGCAATTGTGAATAATCACGAGTATCAGAAGAATCCGTGAATGGTTACTACGCTCTTGAAATCGAGAGTGACTGCCGGCCGACCCCGAGCTCAACCGGACTGCCAGGCGCCATCGCCCCGGCCGCGCCCTCGACCGCGCCGCCGCCTACCCTTGGCCGCGCCGCCGCCTTTGAGGGTAACGCCCTCGGTCGCCAGACCAGCTGACAGGCGTGCCTGGGTGGGCACAAGGACATCGCCCCGGCCGCGTCCCCTATGAAGGTTGCCGCCGCCCTCTCAGCCGCAACGCACCCGTCTTGGGCCCACAAAAGAAAACTTTACCAAGGCAATATAATTCAGGGTATTCATCCCTGCGAAAATCCTGTAATGCGGTGTCGCGCTAAGACACAGTAATCTGTAATATTTGTTACCATTGTGATGCTAACTATAAGTCTTCCTAATTTCTAAGCTTTATACTGGCTACTAACTTTTCATCTTCTCATCTGTCCACCTAATTTTCAGATTTCCGATTCTATTTAATGTGTAACTTCCCTGGGGCATTTTGAATTATTTTGCCCAGGAATAAGTGATTTTACCAGTGATCAAAGTGTTTCTTTCATGTTACCATTATTTGTTAACAATTCCTTCCATCACCGACTGAGCTACAAGGGCCGCTTACCGGGCGTTATCTCACGAGACGACCGGGGGTGTTACAAAATATATACAAGCTTTTTATAATGATATATTTGTTAACAAAGGTTTGGTTGTATATTTTGTGATTTAAAACGTGCTTTTAACAGTGTCAAAAATTCGATATGTTTGATGGTTTTGGTGAAACACAGCTGTGACACGTCAGTTTCTTACTCGTATGTGAATATATCTGCACTCTGTGATGTGACAAGACATACAAAGTCTTTATTAATTTACAATTAAAAGCTAGTTTTGCATGAGTAACGTTTATTGCATGTTACAATAGTAATTCGATCTCACTTAACATCCCTAACTATCCAGATCTTTTCGAATACAAGCACTAAGTCTTACAATTCCAATATATTTCAATTGGACATATCCAGTCGCCCCCAATATGGTTCAAAGAGAATTCAACTTGCGTTAGGGTAGACCAACTATTGTCATATTTTGGCTGTGCTAAGAAATGTGACATTTACTATTGAATAATATATCTCTTGAAAATCACGAAAGTTTCAAACAGAAAGGTAACAAGTTTTATTTGTGCATAAGATTATCAACATCATATCCGTATTTTCCTCTGACGTAAAAATACTATATTGCATTGTTAATTATACAAAAATAAGTAAACGTGAACAAAACATTACTGTATAATTATTGTTTACTGAAATACATTACCTGAAATTTTTGAGTGATTTGGAATTTCTCACATAACCATTCGCATTTCAAATTATTGACGTAGTCTATAAATATTCATTGTATCAATACCACTTAGAAAAGGCCATTAATAAAAACGACACAAAGATACATTCCAGTGTAAACTACACGAAAATGAATATTTACTTCCTCCTATGAATGTAACAATAACGAAAGCTATTTGTGCGTGCTATAATACGAATTACAATAGTAAATTATTCATATTTTCGAGTAGCAGATTCTATTGCGCAAGAGCAAATTGTGTCCCATTAAACTATGCTAATAACGTAGTACAAACTGGGAATGTGGTCAGAACATCGTGAGTGCGAATATTCGAAAATATTACCTAATTTCGTAACAACACGTCCAGTTAATATTGTACGAAAACCTAAGATTCTTTTCCAAGTATAATGACTGAGAATATTTGTTCAATAATTTGTGCATAAGAATGTAATATGTAACATTAAAAGTCTTGAAATCTTGGTTAAATTAACTCTTGGCTCCTTGCAAGGGCCTAAATACCATTACTACTAATGTACAAAAGTTTGTCTAACGCGGAAAACAAACTCTAAAAGCAAAGTGCAAAAAGCATTGACAGGGAAAAGAGAGGATACAATTCTCGTTCAATTTCCAACGCAAAGACGTTTTCATTCCAGAAAAGTATTTAAATAGCGGACGGTCGACATCTCACGTTTGGAGTATGGAACTAAGAGCTTAAAAAGCTTAAGAGCGCAAGACACACGTTGCAAATCCATCAATGGGAGACTACTCGACGATAGTGACTAACTGCAGACACACGAAAGATAGAAACAGTTAAGCTAAGCGCGGCCGGGGGGGGGGGGGGGGGCACGGCAGTTTTTGTGCGCACTAAGCTTGGAGGGAACGGGATATGACGGACACTTGGACACTTTGGGCTGCTTCGTCGAAAGTTATGCTCCTTGCTTTGTGTCTTGTACTGTGCATCACAGATACTTAACTTTAGGGAAGAAGCAATTGTTATGTTCGGTTTTAATAGTCGAGGCAAGGAAACGAAGAAAGACCAGATAATGGGATTTGGTATAAATAATAAACTGAAAAAGAGGAATTTTACGTGTTATATCCATACCTGACTGAAGATGATGAATATCTGTTTCATTACTTCAAGATGTTTTGTGATTAATTTAAAGCTCTATTAATATTTTGAAATAGGTACTACAATAAGGGAAGCATCATAGTGCCAATAGGATCTAAAGTGGCATTAGCAGTTTGTTTGGGCAAGGGCCCGGTACAGTTCATGTAAAAAACGTATTGCTTGGGTAGAGAAAAAATGAAAACAATTAAATGAATTCAACGTAAGGCTAACGGTTATTTGAGTTTCACTAATGGTCAATTCTCAATTTTGGCGGACGCCACTTCATACGAGGGAATGCCTAGCAGACAGAAACTTTTCTTCGCCTCAGTCTTTTGATATGCAGAATTTAGATATTGTTGTATCCGCAGTGTGGCACACTCCATAGTAAGACTATACGGTGTCGCTCTCTAGGCTCGCAAGGGATACAAGAGCGTAGATCGCCACCGAGAAGGGGCGGTTTAAGATTGGGGGTCGAGGGGAGAATTACGGGATTCGATTCTAGCACATAATGAGTGCAGCAGATGGAACAGATTAAAATGTTTTGAAGGCAACACGTAACGACGTTGGTATTAATTATCTCAAATATTTCACAAATGTTAGTAATATAATTCATTTCAGTGGCGAAGTACGATACATGCATTGTGTCACCCCAACGCCCACCTAGGTCACCTCCATAATCTCGCTACCACATGTTTTATAATATTGATTTACTTAATAAAACTTTACAGGTTTTGGTAGTTTTTAGTTCAAAAAGTAATATTCATTTCCACACCAATTGTCTTGTAACCTTTAGGTCCAGGAAACGTGTGTAGGAGATAGAGGGAACAGAACCTTTTTCGGAAATCTGATATTGTGTTTAGTGCAAAGGGTAATGTATACTAAAATTAAATCCTATGTTTCATTCGTGCTTTAAGCTTGTTAACTGGTATACAGGAAAGGCAATATCAAATGTCATGATAAATACGAAGTGGGCTAGGATTAAGAACGTCATCTAACGATTTCAGTGCTTGGAATTTGGAAATGGACATGGACGGGACGGAGAGACGGCGATGTAAATGAAATTACTTCAATTTAATACTAGAGACAAATATTCATTAATTTTCCTATACATGAGATTTTTATTAACAAATACCTTGAAAAATACGGTAGCTCCGTTGCCCGTATATAGAATAATAAAAATAATACTCATAATCGTTACGAACTCTCTCACCTTATTGGAGACGCAATTACGCTGGAAATAGGTTCCGTAACAGTAAATGCATCCAAGCTGTGACATTATTACTGAGCAACCTATGTATTGAGGCTGAGAAACGGCGTAAACCAAGAGACCCGGGTTCGAGTCCGATCGGGCTGACAATTCTTTGAACAAATTTTTAAAAAAAAATCTGTAGTGTGCATGTAGTGTACGCATAACTCGCTTTCCCTCACCGTCCCCACCAAGTCTGGCGCGTCTAAGCAAGAAACAGTACACATCGACCTCACACACACACACACACACATACACTGACGCGGTTGTTAATTCGGGGCCTGGCAGAGCAGTGCGGCACAAAAATGCCGCACCGCGTCCCGCAGCTCCGCCTCCACCTCCCGCGCTGATCGCATCCCTGATATGCGCGACATATGCCCCTCATGGGACCGCCCCTCCCCCTCCCCCCTCTCTTCCGCTGCGGAAGTCCTGTCCCGCACAGGCGTCAAGGGGCCGCGCGTGCATTTTTAATCCGGTGGAATCCGCGCGGAATTGCGCCGCTAACGAAACTAGACGCTTCCAGATAGCGCTTCGGGCGGATTGAAAAATGTGTTGTTGGGAGCATTGCTACCTCGTCGTATCTTGGTTCGGAATGAAACAGTAGTAAAGGGCGGCGGCTGTTGTTATTTCCGAAGGGAAATAGAAAGTGAAATTTCGTAACCGATATTTTTAGAGAGAAAAAACGATAGAATGCTGTCCCATCGTATGAGGACGAGGTTTAATTTTGCAAAGTGGTTTTCTCTCATGGTCGTAAAATATGGTATTATGAATGAGATAGGAGTTGTTGAGTTCAAATTCCATAATAACGCTATTACATCCAGAAGTAACCAGATTCCGTTATTTATGTAAAGTTGTCTCATATCAGTATATTGTGCGTAATTCGGATTCAGCTTGTATTTTTCTTTTGCCGAAAAAAATACTATAAAAAGTAATATGGAATGTATTCCAAAAAATATACATGGAATTTTCATATAGACAATAAAACAATGGAAGAATTATTACAATATTCATCAAGAAAATTATGAATGAGTATATGATTGAATAAAATAATAATTGAATAAAATAGGCTCTAGTTATTCATTATACTAACTACATCAAAAAGGAGATGAAGAGAGAAAAATACAAAAGTTATCTTTGAATTAAAACTCAACGGAAAAACATCAGCAATGAATTATTCATGATGAGGGAAGGGAGAACATTCATTTCAATATTGGTAGTGAAATGCTTAATTACAAATGCTTAACTTTGTTGGTCTATAATTTGATCGCTGAACAAAAATTGCTGATTCTGGTAGTTACACAATGAGTCAGTTGTGGTTAGAATTGTTCTTGATCTGAACACCTTCTAGCACGCGTTAATTATTTCCAGCAGAGTCAAGAGTTAACAATTTTGGTTAGTTTTGTTTCTTTATCTGTGATTTACGTTAGATGTATCGTTTCACGAATGGCAATACTAATCAGATCACTAGTGTCAGGTACTCTATCCAAAACACATATTCCCATACCGAAAAAAAATATTCATCGCCTCCTATGTAAAAACGGGAAATTTGGAAATCCACCGTATACTGGGAGGCTCTTAAAAGTCTTCGGTATGTGAGTGCTGTACATGAAGAACAACTCTCCGTTCACGCAATGTGTCAGCGGGACAGCCAGTACACTCTGCACCAGTCATTACTGAACATGTTTAGCCCGGGCACAAGCACAGGGTGGTGTTCAGGAAGATGGAGATCTTGTAGAATTAGTCAGGAAGGGAGCGATACACAATTTGAAGAGATCTATTGACGACTAATTTATAGTCTTTAGTTAGTTTAAATGCCAACTAAGTCCAAAAAGAGTCAATCGTCTAATTTCCGGGAATAATCCTCATCAAAAAGAAAGGACATGTGAAAAGTAACATATAACCGTATTCATTTACGTCACTTAAAAAGAAAATGTAAGTGTGAACGCCTGTAGATTTTGCAAATATTTTGAAAAGAGTGAGGAAACATTAACATTTATTACACATTTCTTAAAGCTTATAAAAGTTCTAACTAAATGCATTTTAACCTATACCTTATACGTAGCGCCATTATATTTCAGTAACTGCAGAAAAGTTATTTATGTGCTTTTTATGTTTTTGTTAGAGGCGTTGTGTAATGAACGATACACGACCAATATCACAAATAACGGACGCGATGAGAGTTGGTAAACTTTAGCGACAGACGAGCTTAATTATATTAATAACTATATTTGCGAAGCAACGAAGAATGGCGTCAAGGGCGTTTTAAAGAGAACCCCCAGTCCTCCATTCGACGTGGAGCGTTTCGCGAGCGTTTCCCGCGCTTTCCCAACCGCCCTTTTCCTTGGCGCCTCCTACGGCCCTTTGCAAATCACAGGGCATCATTCCAAGATCAAACACAAATACATTTTGATTTAGCGGGCGCGCCAGCGCCGCGCGACGACACTTTATCAAAGCGCCCGACGAGCTCGCACTGGTCGCCGAATTTTTAATGAGCATAAAATGGAAATTCGGCGCGCCGAGACGCGGTTTCCACGCCGCGCGTTGGCCGCGCGCCAGCTCAGTAAAACGCACGCGCCCAGCCCCCCCCCCCCCCCACTGCAGAGGGCATCACCTGCGCTATTTCTATCTCTTTGTCTCGTCTATGTTCTTTATTGTTTGCATCTGTTTCTTGGCTGCTTGGAGGATGTTTTAATCTTTATTATTTTAATGTGGTCCTGATATTGCCCCGCAGGGCGTTGCCGAACCATTAATACTAACGATAAGAACATCCTATTTTCTTATACTAACTCAATAATTTGGCCCTTCGTTGAATCGGTCAAGAATAGGAGGTAATTTACATGAAGCCCATGGGATATTTTCAAAATTTTCTCAAAAATTAGTTTTAATTTTAAAAAATTTTCTTGTAAGAATATTCGAAACTACAGTTATGAAGGCGGCGTAGGTCTGTTTCCGTTGTTAACTCTGAATTTTTTAGAATTGTAAGGGTATGGATTGTTTTGGCAACTTCCTACAATATTGAAGGCTTCCTTTAAAAGAAATTTGTTGTTCATAATTAGTTCTTTCATTAAGGTCCTGTACATTTTTTGAAACTTTTTGTACTTTTCGAACTGTATTGCGCGTAAGTCGTGCAATTTAAAAGAAATAAAAAAAACGAGAATTTTTCAAAGTCGGCTTCAACTTGGTTTCTTTAAATTTTTGGTAAGGTAAATGTACTCTGTAAGATGACATAAACGCAATATTGCTCTATTCTTTGTTGTAATTTAATTACAAAAGTGTAACATTTTTGACTAGCCTCTCATGTCGTTAATTTTTACATTAGTGCTGATTTGTTAACATTATTGTATTTATAAGTACATGTCCTTTAAATCATGTCACATTAAGTTTCTCGAAAACTCGAAAGTTTTCTATCAGAATGAGCTCAAAATACAACATTTTCAGAAACGCTCAAACGGCATTTTCACGAAAATTGCTCCAAATTTTTTCTTCAAAAACGTTTCTAGGGATAATGCTTATTGCACTGTTTAATGTGACATAAAGTTCATTTTGAAGTATTGTTTTCTTTTTTAAAGAATAACACAAATATGTTCTTTTCCAAATATCTCTCAAGTAGTTAATATGCATATTTCCAACAATTTGTAAAAAGTATTGCATTTATGATTCAAACTGCTTCAAATGACTTCTAATGAAGGTTTTAGCAACCTCAAAAAGTTTCTGTGAAACAGCCTAAAATTGCGCATTTGCAATAACGCTTAAACGTCATTTTCTTAAAAACGGCTTCAAATTTTGCAATGTAAATTGCCTTTTAAGACGAGCTTTTACTTGTGTTTAATATTGAGAAAATTTTTTAAAAAATGTATTTTGGGAGGCGATAGGCGGCAACTGGCAAGACAATGGGGCAAGTCAGAATAGCTAGCTCAGACAAAAGAAAATAGAAAATTAATACGAGAATGTCTGTGCCATTCTGTAGTTCCACTAGTTACTTTGTCGTATACGTAGGTATATAAGGAGTATGCAGTATATGCAGTACAGAGAAAGGGGTGATAAATGCTGCGGAAAATCGATTTCGATTTTGCAACGGAAATACACATTTTGTGGTCCTCCCGTTACCGAAAAAGTGTTTTTCAAAACGTCCGCCTGTCCGTCTGGTATATGTGAAAACCACTAGCGCCTGAACCATGCGTAGGATTTGTTACTAAATGAAGACCTGAGTCACAGCTCTGCGATGTTGAAAAATATTCATTAATTTTCGGGGCTATTTCACGTGAAACCCCTGGGACATATTCAAAATTTTCTCAAACATTTCTATAATTTGTTTCTGTAAATTTCTTGTAAGAAGAGAGTGAAATACACTTACAAATGTTGCATTGGTCAGTTTTTCACTGTAAGCAAAGGAAATAAAAAACTAATTTGGGAAAGTCTACGTCGTTCTGTAGCATCATTCATGTACGTAATTTGCCGACTAAAATTTTAAGAATTCATTTTCAACATACCGGCTCTGTAATGAGTAATTATATGATACAAAATGGAGAAGAAACTCTTAGCGGGTTTATTATACATATTGTATTGTGTATCTAAATATATTAGAATTAAAACTGTTCATTTTACGTTTGTCAATAAGAGTTAGGTATCCAAGTAAACCTTCTACTCCGGGAACTCCCAAAACCTAATTCAGTGGTTCCAACACTGATAGGGGCTTATATGTATTCCCTTGATATGATGGTTGCAGCCCCACTTACGAGGCATCGCCTTGCTTGATTGTGACTTGACTAGGAGTGTAAAGATGTGGCCTTTGTGGAGTGTGCGGGCTGCACCAGGGCAGTGTCATTCCTGAAGTGAAATACTCCTTTTCAGTATAGAAAAGTTAGCCTAAGGAGCGGTCAAAGAGACAGCTTGTCTTTCTAATTGAACCCTGACATGAGTAAGACCACGTCAATGTGGTTACAAACTTCGGCACCACATTGTTACCCGTTCGTCGCCGTGTTACCCGGACAGCCAAGATTATTAGCTCGTCTTGCTGCTCCTGGTAACTTAGATGAAGATTCTGTCCCCGTCCACGTAAATTATGTCAATCAGCGCTCTTTTCTTTCTTCCTTCATTGGTTAGCAGTTGGCTGGATGTAATAGTGTCGACACTTCGTCGTACGAATACGAGTTCATAGGCCGATGGAAAAACAGGGCACTACCAGATATAACTGAAATTAGTGCCGTGACATTTGTGCTTAGTTAAAAACTCCCGTTTTCACACACAATGTCGTTTACATTATTTTTGCGATAAGTATTTAATATATTTTAAAACTCTGTCTTGAATGCCAAGACACGTGATTCGTGACCGCCAACGTCGTCTTTATGAGAGCCAACAACAAACAGTTTACAAAGTGACGAGGCTAAATAACTTTCACGGTGAATGAATACTTCTTAGAAATAAATAAGATTGTGACTGTCGTTTGGTTGTGATTGTAGATAGGGATGCGACATTACCCTCTTGGGTAGCCAGAATGACAAGTTGCGTGTTCTAATCATCTCAGCATCACCGGTTGACTCTGTCGATTGGTAGTTACGACAACTATAAATGCAGAATTATCTTTATCTATGTTGTTAACTTGCTTCCGGACTCCCTTTGATCCTCTAACTCGTCTACAACATTGTGGGGGCAGTGTGGTCTAGTCACGAGCAGTGGGGGCCTGCGGGAGACCTAATCGCTTCCTAGGCGCAACCTTATCGGACCAAGTCAATAGGGGCACGCCGATCAAACTTGAAATAAACAGCAAGAACTCGCTAAGTAAATGCGCCGGCGTTACACATCAGGTAATGGAAAGGGGAAGCTGGCATGTGCCGTCATGGCCAAACCTAGATGATGACCAGGGTCCAGCCGATGGAGAAAACTGTAAACGGCCGCTTTGGCAGTGAGGCATAGCGACGATCACTTAAGCACCCTCTATAATTGGATAGGTTAAGAATAAATAAGCACATAATACATCTTGATGTTGTTTGTTTGTCAGTGAATCAGTTTATCAGTGAATGATCCGTTGTTAACAAGTGACCCAGCTAATAGATGAATATCTCTTCTATGCATAGGATCTCTCTGCAATCAATCATTCTACACAAGATGAAAAGTTCAAAATATTTTTAGGAAAAATGTGTGGGAACAATTTTGACTTCATATATTTTGGACCAAACCAATTATAGCATTTTAGACAAAGTATGTTTTAGTTGCAGATTCTGATGAAATAAAAAGTTAGTGTTGGCATATACGCGGCAAAATTAATTCAAATTTGGCGCCGTACGTGGAGTTCAATCATTTTTTGTCAATTCTTTGGGACTAATTAAGACCAAAAACTTACATTTCAAACATCACGCCTTCAAGATATGTTAATATTTCTCCAAAAAATTTTAGGTCTCTCTCACAAAGAGGAAAAGTTAATTATTCGAATGAGACTCTTTGAGAAGTATTTGAACTGCTTTCAAAAATGACCTGAAGGTCGCGCCACCTCTCGGGCGCCTCGCAGGCAACATTGGGCTACTCGGAAATCAGCGACTTTCACACAAGACGCGGCAGATTCACATTGTTGAAAAATCGTAGCTGCCATGCGGTTTTTACAACGGATCGCCTCCCCCGTGTAGAAACCCAGTAATACGCGCGTGTGGACTGCACTGAAGATTGTATTATTACCTAAAGTTGGTATCACATTTCCGAAGCGTGTTTGCGCGCGATCCCCGTGCGAACTTCATTACACACAAAAATTTCAAGCTGTGAGGAAAACGCTTTCCTCACTCCCAGACAAAGGTAACACTGACGATTCTTCAATACTTAATGATTCTTACGCCGAGCTGAAGTAACCGTCTTGATTAATTTTCGTTTTCAGAATTCTCCCTTATTTAAAGGGTTTGGAAGGACGTATCGCAGTTTCCTCACCTCCAACTTGTTCAGCAGCTCACCAAAACATTTAAGCTATACTCTCGGCCTCAACAGATCGTGATGTTATAATTATTCTGAGGATTGAGAGGCGCTATTATCAAGGCAGTTAATTATAGAATTGTAATTGTTTGTAATTCTATTACTCATGATGACGCATTTCTGTCGCGTTTATATATGGTGTAACCTACCTGGTGAGAATCGCCATGAATATTTGTATTAGGTGAATCTCCCATTTTGTCTGAAGCTGATTGGAACGTGACGGGATCTGTTAAATCATGTAATTTATAGTAGGACTCATGACAATATGTAGTATTGAAGACGTGTTTTGTCAGTTGCCGGGGTTTCGTTATTTCTTTAACAGCCGCTGATCAAGGGGGAAAGTCACCGATGTTCAACAACATAACATTTTCCCAATATCGTTGTTTATGAAAGGCATTATTATGATATTTATTCTTTTAGCACTTTTATTCATAGAACATTTTTTAACCTTCAGTGATAGTTTTGTTTTTCAACGATTACACTACAATGTTTTTTGCCTCGGTTCTTTTTATGATTAGTTGGTTCAATTTGTTGTAAAATGAAAAATCAACGACAATTTCCGTGTTATGAGATGTTTACAAACAATTTTAAACCTTCCAATACATGCATAACCGCTTCGTGGAAACTCCATTGTTGTCTCTCAGTCACGCTTGACAATAATCATGTTAAAATATTATTTTAGTATTTGGAGAGGTAGAGAACAGTTGTGTAATCAGAGTGATATAGTAAATGTGGAAGTAGTTCTTTAAAAAACAAGAAAACAAGATGACGCGATCTGTACTTCTGTGGATCGGACTGCAAGTTCTGAAGAAGGACAAAATACAAATGACCTTGCCATACTAAGTATATTTTGACAAAACCATGCAAACAATTAGTGTAATAATTGCATAAATACATCTATTATTACTATTAGCGGCGGCTAGCCTTCATGTTTTAGTCTGTTGGCCTTTTTCGCCTAGCTGCCAGTCAGTTTTTTTGAAGCAACCTGCCAATAATTACTTGAAGTAATAAATAAATAAGATAAAATAAATGTTCTCTTTATTCATTTAAACAAATATTTCACTTTTTCGTACAGCTTTCATTGTTTGGTGAAAATATTTATGTTTTTTCCATAACACTGTTTTACACTTTCTTCTTTACCGCTTTTCGGTACTCCGTATCCGATCATTTAGTACATATGAATTTCATACGTTACCATTATAATCGCCAGCTACGTGTTTCGTTCCGTATTGAAATTCAGGGAATGGTATTTGTATTATTATTTTATCATTGTTGCATGATACTTATTTACTACGTAGTAATCAATGTAACGTAGACTACAGATGACTAATTAATGATTGATATCAGCTAAGAAAACGATGCAACTACGAAAAATTGAAATCAAAAACAGAAATGAGGTAGGTCATCCCTAAAAAGACGTCCTAATGACGCTCGTATGACCGCCCGCTTTCAGATCCCTCTCGTGGATGTAAAGATGTTTTCTTTCACTTGGCGTTCTCGATGTACCGTTGAATGTATTTCCCGCACACTCTTTCTTTCACTACGAACACTTTCTGTCAAGGAGTGTTACAAGTTTATTTTGGATATTATGGTTTCCTAATTAGTCTACCGGCCACAGAATCCCTGATCCCGTTGTGGGCTTAAAGGATTGAAGGTTTAATACTTTCAAGGATTAAATTACGGTTAGCAATGAAAACTGTTTGCCGAATTATAACTTCACGATTAGTCTAAAGGCAACAAACCTCTCCTCCATTTAACAACAGCTTCATCGTTCACAGCTCTCGTTTGCTAGATTTTTTCTATTCATTAGTTTGCTTCCTTTCAATACAACATAATGTTTTCTTAACAAAAATGGTTATGACGGATATGACATATTGAAATATTAAAATATTAATGGAGGATTACTCCTGCGCTGATATTTATGGAGGATTACTCCGAAAACGCAAAGCTCTCAACGCATCCAAGGGGCTTGGAGACGCGTTGCATCAATTTGAAGACGCAACAAATAAAAAAATTAAAAATATGCAATTTAGAATTTGTGGTAATTTAAATATACTATGTGCATTGTTGTGCATATTAGCAAAAAAGAGTAAAAACGTAGCTGTACTAAAATATAAGTATTAGCATCATAACCTGGCAGTATTTGTTACAGCGATAATAATTTTGAAATTGCAATAAGACCGGTTCATCTCCAGTATGGAGGCATGATACAAGGCCATTGAGTGTTGGGAACTTTTGAACGTAAGTGTAACATTATCCGCTACTACGATTCATTGGTAAGGTCAATACCAGATCTGAAACAACAAATTTGAACAAAACTGGACACGAAAGAAATGAAGTATGAAATAAATTTTCAATACATGAAACTATTTTTAAAACAGTTAACAGCGTCGGTAACGCAACATTTTTCTAGTTTATTAATAACTATGCATAGGGTTGCCACTTTCGAGACGGAAGCCACCCGGAGATGATTGATTACCGGGGGAGGTGAAGGTGCAGTAAAGTAAATATTCAAATTCACAATCAACATTTATTATAAAAGAATGCAGGACTTCTTTACGATTAATTAATAATAATACATATACAATGTTAATAACACATTAATTACTACAACAATAATTATATTTCTGTTGTGTATTCTTTATTATATTACAAAGATCAAATGATTTGTGTAAAAAAATAAATATTCAAAAGATATATTACTAATTGAGCATAAGAACAAGGCAATTAAATTTGGAAACCCAATACTACGACCGCCATACTATAACAAACAGAAAACCGAGAACGTAAAAATTCTTAGATTTGACTCTAGTCAATACATCTACTACAGATGGCGCCAAATTAACATGTTTTGACCACGCGCTAAAATCCGTCGAGCCGAAATCCGTAAGTATCCATGATTGGCTGATTCGAATTGATGATTTAAGAACAAATACTGAAAATAACAGATGTTTTCTTATGTATATATCACTGACATCTGACAAACCTTGCAGAAAAAAAACAATAATTGTCTGCATTTTCTGTAATTTATTGAAATTTATATGAAATCATTCGATAAAATGAAATTATTCAACACAGATTAAACACTTTTTTAAAAAGTGAAAACAGGTATTACATTTTGTATATAACCCGGAGATTTTCAACAGTAACCCGGAGCCCGGAGATTGCCTATGAAACCCGGAGTCTCCGGGTCAAACCCGGAGAGGTGGCAACCCTGACTATGCAGCCATTATATCCATTAATTGAAGATACGTGAACGTGATAGATGAACAGACTGATGCGATATGTCTTTCCAATATTATTTGTGAGGTATAAAGAAGACAAAGCGCAAGTAGAGCATGTGAGACGTGTTTTAGTAAACCATGGGAACTAAAGCTATTGTCGAAGCTAGTTCTCTGTTAAAAAGATCGTATAATCTTCAAATTGTCAATGCATGTTCTTGTCACATGTTTCAGCTCAGACGTGTACAAGTGATTTAATTTGTATCTTCGTATTTTAACAATTTATTCTAGCGTAGATTTGGCCACATCGCTTCTCTGGATTTTACGCATCATAATCACATCACTTCTTCAAGAAATTATAATGCAACTAATTCGTCTAATATAATAAGAATTGAATATTCTTTCAAATAATTTTTAAATGAAATATTATTTCATATACTTTCTTAATAGTAAAATAATGTAATTCTCAATGTTTCTAAATCCCGAAGAAATATTATACATCTTTCCCTTTGGCCTGCACGGGAAAACCCACGAACAATGTTTCCCCTTTCCATGCCGCTATCGGCTCACTGTTAAGTTGAGCGCCAGCGTTTGGAAGAGAAAGATGTGTGTGTGCCTCTCTCCCCCTCTTTTTCATTAAATTGTATTTTACTTTGGCAGACCGTACAATGTTCAGTCGTGACACTCTCCCGTTGATTGACCGAGCAACTTTGTGTCTGCGAAGTGTGACGGGGGTAACTTCTTGCCACCTTTAACTTTCATTAGGTTATACCTTCAACCAAGGTTATTGAGAGAAAAATTCATAAAGAGAGCGACGACAGGGTTTGGTAATTAATATGATGGGAGAGACAGGTACACGCAAGAAATGATTTTACCTCATCTAATGTTGGAGAAATGTTGAAGGAAAAACGTGAAATGGGAGTCTGCTTCATATGCGGGAGAGTGGTGTTGACCAGTTCCTATGTCGTGACTGCTCCTTGTACATGGTTTAAATTATTGAATAAATTATGTGCTATTTTCGTAATAAAGAAAGTAATCAGTTCTACTGCAAGATCGTTGTGAAGTGTCTTATTGCTAACAAACCAGAGGGTATTAACTGTTATTCTTAAGATTTTATTTTAAAAATATTGTAACTTATTTAAGGTGCTTCGGCCTCTCTGTTCCTCAGTCATTCTTTTCTTATTTGCGTGTCTACGACAGTGTCATCGTTTTAATATGATATTCTCTACCATGAACTGCTTGATGTGTTTAAACGGCTACTTGTCATGATATACAGTATTACGCAATACGTCGATTTCCGCACTGAAATGCTCAACTCCAGGTAACATACGTGTGGCCAGAAAACTATTTTATGTTATTAATGAAGGAACTCATTGTATGAAACATTCAAGTGCAATTCGTGTTATCGTTTAAGAAATGTGTAATTTCTTGACAATGTCTAATTACCAGCTTACGCAGGCGAACAGTGTAATGTTGCCACCAAACAGCTTGCCCTGAGTTCTGTATTGCTTCGAAACAGATTAACTGATGTCTTCAGAGAATAATTCTGGGCGTTCACGTGGAGTATTCATCCAGAATCTACATACAGAGGGCCTCGATTCAGTGCCTTGTCCATATCTTGGTATAACGATTGTATTTTTTGCGTTTTTATCACCACGCAATGCCAACCCTCAGTTGAGCTCAACTATGCATAATAAAATATATAACGGTATTTTATTTGGACCCGTCTGTGTCTGATTTTAATGAGATTGCATTAATTTAATATAAATGTTATTTTTGGGCATCTTTTTATTGCCAATTACTATCACTGCTACATCATGGATCAGCTGATTCAAATGCTTAGTATTTATAACTTGTAGTCAATTGTAATCCATGCTATGCTCATGCACCAGTAAATTCAAATACTAGGTGTCTTTCATTGGCAGTTACACGTACGTTTACATACTAACTAATATAAATGTGTGCTTTCTCCCTTCATTATTAAAAATAATTATTACTGCAGTTATAGTTCAGCTGATGCAAATGAGTGGTGTCCCTTTCTTTGCAAGAATAATTAATATTCTACTGAATCACTAGTCAGATCACTAAAATGTTGTAAATTATTATTTCAGCTTAATTACATTTAAGTTCAACAGATTTAATATTTTTTATAAACCTCCTTCCATTGTAGCTCCTGTTACGATATTAGAAGTTCGTTTCATGTCATTAAAAGCGTCCGTCTCGCGAGATAAGAACAGTGGTCTTTCGAACATCAATTTCACATTGAGTTGTCGAGGTAAGTGGCGGAGCAAACAAACACATAATCTACAGTCCACACCAGCACTACCATGATTATTTTCTTATTAAGTGTGTGAATTAGCTGTCCTTCGGGGTCCAGATTGAATAGCTTACCTCAATCTACGGTCTCTGCAAAAAAACATTAAAATCAAACATGTAACAAAACATCCACTTCGCTCACAAAGTAGGTACAGTATTTTTCGTACAAATGTATACAAGTACACTATTTGAAAAAAGACTGACTCTTTATTGGGATAAGGTGTTCGATAACTCGGGGAATACTAAGACATACGTCTGATTATTTCGTTATATTTCCATGCGCTAAGTACTTTTTTCACGGTAGCAAGACCGTTGCCTTGGTATCCATCTTTTTTTAATGGATATTAGAAATGACTTGCAGCTATACAAAAAATATATTAAAACTACTTATTTTATAACGAAGCTTCTTTTGGCATCCACATGAGTGAGCTAATTGAACATTCTAGTGAAATTGATTGTGATAAATTTGCTCTGCTCTTAAGCACGAATATAAAATTTGATTTCGAATGAATCGAGTTGATCACACTAACATTGCTAAAAGAGACGTAGATTGTTGGCAAAAGTTAGTTGGTGTAATCTGCTTCAAGCTAAAAATAAACGCATCTTTTTGAGACTTCAGAACATAATTATAGATTTGAGTTCCTTCGTGAGTTTCAAATCACAGAGATATTTTCAGTGAACCTTCCTAACAGTTTCTCCGGAAAAATACCAGAGAATATTCTAACAACATCATTTTGCACTCAAATGCAGGCTTATACCATTCCAGGGAAGGCATTATTAATAAAAGAAAATGTGTGGTAAAGGGTAGAAATTAAACGCTAGTATTCACACACACCCATAATCGTCTTAAACAGATTTCGTATTTGAAGGGAACGGAAAGACTGTAAAAAATACGGGAAGCAGTTATACAAATTTCGTTTTAATTTTCTGGTTGTCAGCTCTCTATTAAATTGTGCTACAGTTCTTCGTAGTTGACTACTGACGGGTAAAAGAATAAAAAATAACTCTTGAAATTGCATGTAACGGAGATAATAATAAAATATATTATAGACTCCTAAAAATATTCTACTTCGTATGTACGTCTTGAAATAACGCTCTTACATGCATATTCTCCTTCAAATCAACACACAACGAAACAATTCCAGGTGTTCGATAGAATTATGAAATTTATGAAAATGCAAATAATGTAACAAAATAAATGTTTGAAGTACGTGGTTACAAGGTTCTTCGGTAGAATTTCAAATATTAATCAAATGATTGAATACATCTATAAAGTGTTTTAATGCTGTAGGTTAACAAATTAAGATAACTATGTTTTAACATCTCTCTTCAATAACTTACACCTATAAACATTTAAGGTCGAAAATATACCTTTATTTTTATTTTTTATTACTATATCAATGTTTTTCCTTGGGTGAATGAAGAAACGCTCTTCAACTGCTGGCTAAGTTAGAACAATGACGGCAAGACATTTTAGTGAGCTTTTGCAATCATATCAAGGCAATGTGTGGTTATAGTTTAGAACAGGCACTGTAACTTACACTTTATTGATCTTCAGAATAATTCTCCACAAAAAACGTTTTTGGGAAATGAGTATAACATAATTCAAAAAGTGAAGAACTAAAAAAGAAACTTCTTTTAGACAAATAAATATCCCAATTCCGTAACAGGATATTTGAATCAAGTGAAAAATTAAAACCAGTTTGAAAACTTAAAAATTTATTGTACATTATAGGAATATCCAGGTTTAAAAATCGCTGATTTCCGTATTATTACTCTTATTATAATCACCACATTCTTGCATTTTAAAACAAATTATATGTGGTAATTGAAATTCAGTAAAACTATTGAAACCGAGATTTTTAATAATTTATCACACGAGTCTTCATAATTTTCGTAACACTGTCAAAATCCACACTTCCCTATGTTCCACTTTTATCTCACAAATTCATGATCCACACTACATCGCAAAAGCACGCCACGATTACATTTCACTGAATGGTCGTACGTTTAAATCAGATACACAATCATTTAAATTGAAATTGAATTGGTTAAACTCTTCAGATTCAAACGGATTTAAATTGGTTGTACATCAAAATCAAATCGGATACTCTCCTGGTATTTTCGTAGATAATTCTCTTTATTACAAGAATAGAAACAGGACACACAACACAACAGGGACGAAGACAGGTCGAAATGGTACTTAACTCTTTTACAAACACTCATCTTCCGCAAAGTTTCATCTCAATCGTTTTATTATGAAAACTGTAAAACTATATACAAGAATGTGTACAGAAATTGAAACACTGGCCGAGTTCTTGTTCCCGTGTTGCATTGCCGCGGGGTGTTCTCCTGCAAACAAACATACAAACGTCGATCAGTAACGGAACATTCTGTGAGGATGGCGCTCTCTTTGAAATGGATGTAAGTGGAGGCGAGACAAGCGAGGTAAGAACGCCTAAGGAACACATGGCAATGCAGGAGAGGTGAAAGTAGAGAGAGTGGGTGTTGCGGAGAGAATGAGAATATAATATCGAATATTTTAGAGTGAAGCGCGTTGCAAAACGACGGTCGGTCATTTCAAAAACGTTACTTCATTCGTACATGGAATCTGTGAGCTAAACCAAGACGAATTTAGATGGACTGTCAGTCTAGCCCCAGCGTTACCCTCCCTGGTCGACCTTCACCCGTACTATTGAAGTTTTGACTTCCTGTTTGTTTGATAGATTATTTTGGTTTCGCGAGTTTGTCCATTGCTACAGGCATTTGTCCCGCGAGTATAATGTAGTTTGTCCGGCGCCGACCTACATATCGGCTGCAAGCACCTTTCCCAAAGGGGCACCGCCCCATTAAAGGCAGACTCTCAGCTCCCGGCCGATGTTCTGACATGAGTAGTAGCTTAATGTCAACAACGTTAGTGGATCGAAATACGGCATAATATCCAATTGATATATTGTGATTGGGGTACGAGTTCGCAATCTTTCTAATTTAAAATACAGAACCGTTCTATTTTCTGTTTCGCCAAACCTAAAAAACTAGTGCTGTGATTGTATATCTTATATTTGTCTTTAAATAGAGAAGATAAATATTTGTTATTAGTGTAAATTAAAAATTTAGTCAGTTAAGTAAAATTGAAGTTTTACTAAAAAGGGATTGTAAGAACTAATTTTAATTCGCTTCCTACGTATAGAAGTTACATTTTCATCAACTCTTCGAGTTATCGCAAGTATTTGGTTCACGGGAAAGTAATTTTACAATTTTTCAATATTTAAATACTCCTTTTCTCGAAAGTGCATTATTTGGAGAAGAAAATTAATATTAAAACTGAATTTTAAAAAAGTTTACATTTGTGATGGGGTTTTGCTTGTAGGTGGGTAAAAAAAAGGTAACTGAGGACACGGAGTAGTGATCACCTTTCCCAATCATGTAATTTCACATAGTTCCTAAATACAATTATACAGAATACTCATTGAAGAGGCCGCTTTGACATCAATTTACATCAACATAACTGCAGGTTATCACCATACACTCTATTCGTCAATGTTTTTGTTTGCAGTAGGCAAACGTCTAAATTGCTTCCACTCTTCTTCTTGGAGTGCCATAGCCCGACATGTCAATTCCCGACTTGTCAAACCAGCCCCTTCTTGGAGTAACTTGTCTTTACCAGCCGACATTTGAATGTGAATATAAAAAGAAAATGACAAATATTAAAATAAAAATAAAGGCAATCATACGCGATCGCTTCTTACCTGTTCCTCGGGATTACACGTCATCTGCTTCGTAGCTGGGTCGAAACGTAACGAGCGTAATCGCACAATTCCAATATTCATTCCAGCAAGTTACACAAAAATTTAATATTCTCCCTTGTTAATCATGCCGCTTGGAAACTAATGTGCACACTCAATGCAGAAAATGGTTAGGGACAACCCATGCAAGATACAAACGCACAAAGCAAGCTAGAAAATCACAACGTATGCATGCGTAACTAACGCTAGTATCACATTATTTGAAAATCACTACACAAAAATTGGATTCATAATATTTGAACGTTGAAAATAACTCTAAAGTCGTTTCCAAGTTGCTGTTGAGCAAAGATAATAAAAATGAATTCGAAAATAAACCTGAAGCAAGCGTACACTCAAAATTAACTTGCGTAAGAATGATAAGGGATTAATTAATTTAAAAATTAGAAATTAAGACATCCGCAAAGAACCAGCTCTTCTCTCTTCTAATGTGTTCCAACTTCTATACAAAGTCTCCAAAACTTCGTCGTTCAAGAAATATACATTACAATTAATGTAAACCAATGAGAGATTAAAATACGAACCTTCAAAAAATACAGGCCAGTAGTAAATTGTATTTATTGCCACAAACCAGACTCAATAAGTAAAACTATTCGAGTGAAAACTCTTGCATGAAAACGAAAAGTAATTATTTTCTCAGAGAATGATCTTCCTGTGTATATAAGTATTTATTCTTATTATTAATTAAAACAGTTCAGGCATGCTGGATATTCAACGAACGTAGATCCCTGCACTTTTTTTCATGCGTGTTCTAACTTACGCTTCAGGCTATTTTGTTAAATTTGAAGTGGATGTTATCAACCGCGATTATACAAAGGTACACAGTAAACTCTCTTGACTCCACAAATATTCCCAGCACCAATTCTAGGACGCCAATTACACACTTGAAAAATATAGCCATATATTCCCAGAAAAATAAAATTTTTCGGTCACCACTAACGGAGACCAGCGTTCGCAGACGCGGTAAATACCCAACATGGGCCATCAACGCATCCTGTTGAGCGGGCGAAGGATTAACATCTGTTTAATTAACAACAAAATCGCGATATCCGCCAGACGTGTTTATAAAACAAACAACAAAAAACCCGGCGCGTTAGCCGAGGGCACACAGGGAGCCGACTGCAATGGCAACACGCCTGGCCTGGTGTTTGCGTCCTGTCGCTGTCCGTGTGAGGACCTCCAATTAGTATGAGGATAATTAACGAAGGCCATGGTAGCCGCGTCGTCGGTGCTGCTAGCTGGTGCAGGCGGTGTTGCCGCCGCCGCCCCCGCCGTCACCACCGGGCTGTGGGTGCGGCCCGGGGAAAAACGACGCAGGGAGCAGGCTGCACGTGTTTTGTCAGCGTCGGGGCGGCGGCACGGAACGTGCAGCGGGCGGTGGCCGCGCCTCTTTTGCATGAATCCCTCCCGCGGCCCGACAAATAGCCCCCGGGGTCAAAATAAATATTGCGGATTTTATAGAGCGTGTTCTTCCTGTTTTGTTGATGCTTCCCTGGCGGGCCCGTGGTCCGCGGCCTGGGAGTGAGGGCTGTTTGTGACGTGCGTCGGCGTGAGGTTCATGATGGGTCGCAGTTATCGAGAGGATTGACGTGAAAAGTATCAAGAGGACGTTACATATTGGAAACATATTTTCCCGTTGTTTGCAGGCTGCATGCGCCGGCGGTCGTCAAATGAGCCACAACATGTCATGCAGTTTCCACTTGAAAATATGGCCACGGAGAGCCACTCTTGAAAATTATCAGCTCTTGTGAGTGGCAAGTGATGTTTATATTCAGCTCGCGTTGCAATCAACCTCATACTAATGCCTCTTCATTTATTAATTAATAACCTAAATAATTTCAATCATTGCATTTTATTCGATATTGGCCATACAAATAACATCAGATATATTCGTGAGCTAATGTAAAGAAATATTTATTTATTTAATAGGTAATTATTACAAACTTCAATTACATAGCCTGTTACTATGTGGATACGCCGAAAGCCCTTATGCCATTACAATACCTACATCTTAAATCACTTTAATCTTTCAAATTTTGGTATTTACCACAGATGGTCACCCTATAGCATCAAATCCGCGAAAGAGACCAATGTACGGCTAAAGAAAAAACTTTGAAGGGGAAAAAGTCTGCCGCCACAAGGCGAGTACAACCAAACTCTTTCAAAACTATTTATTTTTGACGCGGACGACATGTTCTCTCCTATAGCCTCCTCAGCGCCTGAAATGAGGTGAAGCGCAACAGAAAATCGTCTACACCGTCACCTCTGTGCTTACTTCTTAGATACCCAGTCCCATTTGCCCCCTAACGTGTTCATTTCTTTATTTGATGTTTCACTTATTTACTTACGTATTACTTAACACCTTATTTACTTATATATTGACTAACTTTAAAATATTAACAGATTAAGTTAATCATTGTGTCCTTATTTACTTCCTCTTCAGTCTAGACTCTGTTTATACTATCCAGTGCTATTTTCCCACTCTCTAATTACCGTTTCCCTAATAGTCCGACCACTTCGCAGAAAGTTTCCTAATTCTTTCATGAAGTGGGTCCTATTATCACCTAATATGTTCTGAGCAAGCGCTACATTTCTATGTCGGAAGTAACAGTACTCCATTCCCCTTCATTTCCCTCTCCGTGTTTCGGTAGCACAGCAATTTAAAAGGATGTGGATTCAATCTTCTATATCACCTTAAAGCACACAGATATCATTGCCCTTTGAGTCTTCCAATCTACGTTGAATGTATCCCCGATTCTAACGCACGCGTAACCCCTTCTTGCTTCTTTTGAAAGTGCTTAAACGTAACTTTCACAACTCCATACCGGACTGGATTAAATTTATGTCTCCAGAAAGCGTTTTTTCTCCCGTTACTGTCAGGATATATTGCCTTTTCATAATAGAAAGTTTATCAGAAATTAACCGTTTTTTCTCACGTGTTTCCCTACCCTAAAAGATCTCCACAAAAATGTCTCCGAGGCTTGTGCCTTCTAGCAACAGTTTAACTTCGAAAGACCAGCAGCGCTGATCGCATTCCCGTAATTGCATTCTCAAGCGCCAACGTAAAAACTTGTCAGCCTGTTCACCTGCTAGTTTAATTCAAAGCTTAATGAGTGTAATTTTAAAATAATTCCAAATTCCCACACAACCGACATATCTTAAGACGCCGACATTTGCTGCGAATCTAGAGACTCCGATAAATAATTTGTAATACTCCGTTTCAATCTATCCTAACCACTCCCCAGATTTCCGTCCCGTAATTCATAGAAGGTCAAACTAGCGATTTAAACATTGTGTCGCACATCTTTAAAGACAATTCTGGTAGTCGGCGCAGTGCACAAACACTTTCTTTGAACCTCCAATATGTGAAGTTTGCAACGAGATTCAAAAAGGTTTTAAAAAGGTCGATCACATCCTGCGCGTTATATAACTTCTCTTTCTTTCCCCAAATAATCCCATTCTTGAACACAACAATTTTCGTGTTTTTTTTTCATTATTTACTTTTAGTTCTAATCTCTTATTATACCTTTCGAAGATATTTAAACTCCTCTGTAAGCCCTCAATAGTATCCGAACAAAGAACTAAATCGCATCGTAGGCTTTCACCGCCGGAGTCAATAGAAGATAAATTTTCCGGGTGGTAGGCCGTGCTCCAGTTGGTATTGAAGGGCCAAACGTTGAGCACGACTGCCAGCCGCCCGAACACTGCGCCCTCCTTCCTGCCGCCAATGAGGATATCCACCGCGTTTCGGATATATTCCGGTCGAAACGTTTGTTCCAGCCCGGAAAATGTATCTTCTAAAGAACTAAATCATTTGCATACTGTAATCCTGTAATTTTAATACCAATTCCCGGTGCATTTGTACAAAAATAATGAACTTAGTTCAACACATATTTTTTACACTAAATTATATTTTATATTATGTCTGAAAATTGTTAATTATTCAACATTGAAAACATTGTTAATTATTCAAGTGATAGCTTTTGATTTCTGGGGAAGTAATATTGTAATACTTTTTGTACATTGACATGCGTTACGGTAAGGGGAAAAAGCAACATGGGTCTAGAAGTAGCAGAATGAGTGGGATTCCGTTACTATGTTGGGAGTTTTGTGTACTTCTCATTGATGTTGTGTTGTCTGCTGAGAGACAAAATCAAACGACCCATCTCTCGAAAATATACATTCTCTTAATAATCGTCAAACATCCATACTGAAACAACTCTGTGTCGAAGTGGTAGATTGAGAGAGATGGAAAACGAGATAATGCGAAAGCAACCCACACTCAACTCCATTTGTCTACCACAAAGTCCACACAGACCGCCCTAGGATCGAATTGGGACCACAGCTGAAGGATGATGGGTCACAAATGAATTGAAATGACTTAAAACATTGCAATATTGACTACTTAATGGACTTGTAAGCGATTTGAATACCATTCTGTCTCTATGTCCCTATCTTGCAGGAGCTTCAACCACATGTTTAAGAATGCTTAGAGACTGGTATATAATTATCTATCTCATTACTGACCCTCTATAGTCTGTTAAGGGACGTGGTCTGTGAGTTAACCGTAGAAACGATTTGCATCAATTTAACAAACGTTGACTAACTTGTATTTTTGTTTGGCTGTTTCACTCGCAATTATTTTTGTTATTCCCCCAATAGGAGAATGTTCGGAAATCAATGTATTGACAATGCAAGGAAATTACACTTTAAAACTTGTTTTTTAACAAATATTCTTTATATTGATTTCTTTGATAAAATTTAGACTATTGCGTGTTTCATTAAAACCGCGATGAAAGTAAAAATTGAAGGCTCTTAGAAAAATGTTATTTACATCTGTTTGATTCTTCAATTCATGCGCATGCATATTCTCATCTGCTTTTCGAGAAGAGTTGTGTGGATTTTTACCATATTAGTGGGGTACTCGACTATTATGCCACACGAATATTCCGCAATATTTCTTTGAAATAAGAAATAACAATCATCAGAACATTTGTATTAATTTGACCAGAGAATATGTAATGAATAACAGTTTGAATAGAATTAAGTGACTTTATAACTACGTTTCTCTTTTAGTACATTAAAACCTTTCATCAAAAAGTCTCTTTTAAAATCTTTCCTGTTTCAGGCTATTGATGCATACTTTTTTGTTTTAATGTCAGAATGTTCATTACACGTAAATGACGAACACTTACTACATCTTGTTCTTCTCTTACTGTATCGGCTTGTAGCGCGTATTTTCCAGCTTAAGCGGAAGAAGAGCATTCGGGAAGGACAGATTCCGCCGCAATGCACTTGCACTTGTTGGGTTTTCAGTCATTCCTTTGTTTTACATTCTCTCTTCAAGACAAGGTTTGAAAAGTTATTGTCACATGTTAAAAATTCATTTAATTGTTTTATATTTTATATGTTTTACGTATCTTCGACATTGTCCCATGTGGAATGCAAAAACAGAAGCATTAACTCTCTAGTATAGACTGATGTGATAACTCAAATGCGCATTTGAAAATTTGAAGCCGTTTCAATACTGCCACCATCGTTTGAATCAAAAGTTTTTAATGCCAATCCAAGAATATAATACTCATAATAATTTATAAGGAATAAAAAAAGTGAAAGTGGGGTACAAATGTTCCCCAGTGCTTGTTTTCAGTTAATATACGTAAAACATCCCAAAACTATTACATTATTTAAGACTCGTGTGTAGTTGAATTTCAGGCAATGTCAAGAAATTTCAATAACACAAAATAAGCGAAACCTACAAAACAAGAAAAAAGAGAGATGTACGCAGGCTAACCTCTAAATCCACGTACTAAATAGCCACTTTGAGGTGTTGACAGCTGACGCTCCCGCCCCTACTGCTGTCGGAAGAATAGGATTCTGCAGTGCGATGCCGTCTGTGGTGATGCTCTATTGTTTTAGTACCTGTCGAAAAGTTCATTTTGATTGATTGATGTGTGTCCGGCCACAACAACTACTAAGGTCATTAGTCCCGTAAATGTACTGTATGTTTTTTTTTATCGCGGGAGGTGGCGGTGGTCTTTCCCCTTGGGATGGCGGCATCCGGTGACTATTTACACGTCGCTTAGCTGTTTCTTCACAACTACCTATGTCCCACCAGTGGGGCAACACTCTAGTCGGGGTTAGCTTTAGACTCCCAGCATGTGTGGTAATGTGCTTCAAAGTGTAAGAGTGTGTAAGGGGTGCGCATAGGGCTAGAAAGGTGAAGGAGAGATCGCGCACGGTCCATGGCTCCTTTATTAGGGTACTGCAGCGTCAATTACCTGGTTTTGTTCAGAGTAACCACGCAAAACTATCGATCAGAGCAACCGACAGCTAGACTTCTCCTCCAGACAGTGGCTGCTTTTAACCTAGCGAAATGTTCGTCGGCCGCTCTGAACAAACAATACCGGAAGGGGGGGGGGGCACGGCGGGTAGATTCTAGGGCCCACTTTTCAACACCGCCCCGCGCGCGCCCACACAGGCTCATGGGCACGCGCGCGGAGTCCGGGCGCTGCGGCGTGAGGGACCGGGCGCTGAGCGGCAGTGGCAGGGTCACGGTTTGTCAACATTAATCTTGGGTTGTTTCGCAACCGTGTAAACATTATGTTAACACGCGTGTTCCGCCGCGTGCGCAATGCCACACGCCGGCTGTTGCGGGACGGAAGGCGCGGATTTTAATTACCGCGCTGCGCGGCGCGTCGTCAGCCCGCTATGGCACGCGCGTTTCTCTTCGTCCGGCTGCGTGACGAGCTCCATGACGTGCAAGAACGAATTAAGTTCTCCGGTCGGTGGCTACTTTCGGTCGTGTTTTGTTGCCGGATGCGAATTTTTACTTTTTCGTATACGCACGTATAAGCGGAGTAATACAAGCCGCACAGAGGAAGTTGTGTAATGCTGCGGAAAATCGATTTCGAGATTTCAACGGAAGTATAGTATTTTTTGGCGTGCCCTGATACTGAAGTATTTATAAAAAAAAAACTTCCGTCCGTCTGCGACTAGTGCCAAAAATATTTGTAGGATTTTTTCCGACACGAATCTCCACCATATTGAAAAACATTCTTTAAAATTTGGGGGCACTTTATATGTAAATCCTGGGACATATCAAAACGTTTCCAACAGTGGCTATAATTTTTTTCTTTGACTGTCTTGTTTTGGTGGAGTTACGGTTGTGGGTGGAAATGCGAAAGAGATTAGATTACTGGTGTAAACTGACAAATGTGTCTCCAGTTGATTCTCCTCGAAGTCGAATTAGATTGCAACTCATGCATTTATCTTATATCTCCTTTCGAATGTCTGATATCGTGTTCCCGGCAGATGCTGTCAAGCTAGATACGCACAACGTAGATACATCATAAAGAAATTTGAGAACCGAAGTAAACGTTTTGTTATAAAATCAGACTGGAATTTCAAATTAAAATAACATTTCTTTCGTTGTGTATACATGAAACGTTCAATGGCAATAGCAGTCACTACAAAAAACGTGTAAAGTTTTTTTTAAAATTAAACTTGCTATTTTAGAAATTGATATATGATACATTATGTACGATATATGGTTATGATAAAATAAAATTATAAGAAGTGGAAAATAAATAATAATTTAAATTTATTACCTTAAAATAGTTATTTAAACATTCGTTTTTAAGTGTGGCATACTAACCAAAATACGAACGACACTTATTTACCAGTATATTCATTTAGAAACAGATTTATGTAATGCCAATTCTTCTTTAAAACGAGTTGTTTGGCAATTTCGTATCCAATTAAGCTACATTTTGTTTCCAACAGGTTCTTTGCTTAAAAACTCCTGGCATTTTGATGTTAATAACCTCTTTTTGAATTAGAATGTGATAAATTCATTTCTAGGTCTGAATATTACAATATCCTTAGGCACTTTTTGGGCGTTCCGAGAGCTATATAATGACAGTTTCAGTAAAAAATACAGTACATTGTGATTCGACTCCCTTGTGTAGATTGAAATGGGATGTAGATCTCCTACGGATCGCGACACCTGGAAATTATTCCAATGTCCCTTTGCAAACTGATCCAATGTCCCTTTGGGAAAGTATTTGTGAGACTCTTCATTGGAATCAGTTTCGGAAAATCATGAACCAACACACTCCTACATAGGCGATTTCATAAGTTTCCAGCCTGACCTAGATATCGTCCATCAATGAAAAAACCTTCTGAGCGGTATATAGTCTTATCGTTAATTGTTGTAATATGTTTGCAGCCGGCATCTCGTTTGGTTTTGAGGAGAGAGGCACTCGAGTTGGATCCGATGCGTAACGTGTAGGTTCTTCAAAACACCGCACCAGTGCTTATTACTCTGATTGCAAACAATATCTTGAAGGTGTATGGCTTTAATGAATTGGACCATTCTCTCTACGGTTCACATTGGGTACCCTCCGACGTCTACCACTTATCAAAACTGAAGAAAAACCTTCGAGAAAGAAAGTTTCTGACTAGTGTGAGGTGAAAGAAGCGTTTTTGGCCACTTTACAAACAAAAATAGGGGACTATTTGGTAGCTCTTTTGCTGCAGTGCTACTGACCTCTGGCGGAGTGTATTAGGAAGCATCGATGAGGTATTAGTTCTGTCACAGTACACATCATACAATAGCGCAGCTCAGTCCCTTTCTTGGCTAGTTAGAGATGCGCACGCATGCAAAAAACGATTCTGGTAGAAACAAAATAAAACTACGTATACCTAAAGTCAACGCCATCTTTAATTAAAGACCACATCCGTGAAGTCAACGTCGTTTTGCTTTCTTGAGGGCGTTGCTGAACTACACTAAATTGTTTGTGAAGTTGCATTTTCATGAATTGGTTAATCATTTAAAAATAATTCCTGTTGAGTATTTACCTATTTCTGATCTGAGGTTCAGAACTCCTCAATATGAAATATCAGCTTCACATTAAGTGAAAACAATTGCTACACCTCTAGCAGAAATGAGAGTGGGGGAATTAAATATGGATTTAGTAGAAATAAAAGCCAAGCAATATATTTTTGATTTTGTATTAAAGAAAGCAAGGGAGTTGTATCCTCGTTAAATACAAAAAATGTTCAGTGATAAAGATAAGACAAAAACGGTTATTGTTTCGAAAATGTTCAAACTCATATGTGTGTTTTGCCAGTTTTAATGAATATCTGCCACAGTGTGAAGCAGTTTTAATGAAATAATATGAAAAATTAATTGCTTAGCAAAATATTGCTACTGAGCTGTTTCCCAAACTCTCAGAAATCAATTTTAAAAATTCTACTTTGCGTTTTGTATATTCATTTATATTTGAGAGACAATAAAAATGTATAAGCATTTTCCTTCTTGAGCATATTTAGTTGAATGAAGCTGCATTAAGAAAGAAGTATCGAATGAAATCGGCGAAGTGTTCCGTTGTGCCGTGCGGAACGCCCGAGTACTTGACTAACTCGTCATAATTTAACACGGAATTACACTACTATTGATACGTATACTGTAGTTCTGTCGCACACTGCTTGCTTATGGCGGAATACATTAGGAAGAAATAGTTTTACCAACAGGTGAAAAATAATGTACGTATTAATTAAATTATTTATTTTCCGCATTTGTGTTGTATTAATCTTATCCAAACTTTGTAAGAACTCTGCGACAATCCTCAAAAAGAGCCGGTACAAATTTTGTATCTATTCATACACTTCGTACACTCTCTCTCTCTCTCTCTCTCTCTCTTTCGTTCACTCTCCCCCCTCTCTCTCTTTCTCTTTCTCTCTGCGCCCCTGACTGTCTCTCCTCTCTGATGGCGCATTAGGCTAAGTTGACCTGTTGCCTAATCTACACCTACTCGTAGTGACGGAGTTGTTAGAGATGATGGTGGGTGGGTGGGTGCTATTTGGTCGTCGGGTGGTGAGGATAAGGGAAAAAGGGGTAAGAAAAGATTAGTCTGCGATTGGGAGACAGTAATGAGATCAGACCAGCCGGTTTCATTCCCATAAAAACAGATTTATCCTTCACTTTTTTCTTACTGAAAACGAACAACTGATTAAAATTGGATTTACAACCTTTTAATTTTCAGTTCATATACATAAAATTGTTTTCCAACGAGGAATACCATTATCTTACCGCTGAAATGGCCAATAAACGCGAAGTAAAAGTCGCGATGAGCAGTCGGGGAAAGTGTTACAAGCGTGTTTGCGAAGAGCGTCGATAAAACGATTCATCGAAGTCATTCCTCCGGCGCTATCGAAGAACAGCGTTCCGAGTCGGCGTGGGCGTCGGGAGAGGGTCGGGGTAAAGGGGGAGGGAAAGGCAATGTTTTCCCAGCTGGGAGGTGTCGCGTCGACTTCGCGGAAATCGTGCAGGGGTGGGGAAAGGTCAACCCCGCGCAACTTCCGCCCCCCCCGTCATCCTCCTCCTCTTCCCCCACCCCGCCCACCCCGGTTCTCTTTCCTCTCGGTGATGGATGTTCCGGGAGCCGCATCTCGCGGCGAGTAAATTAGCCAGAGAAACTTTTCCAATTTCATGCGTCAGCGTTTGCCGTGTCACTGGCCCGCTCCGCGGCGCGGCGCGGCACGATGCGGCGCGGCGGCGCCGGCGTTTGTTTTCGGCCCCGCCCGCCGGCCCCCTCCTCCTCCCGGCCCCTCTCCTAGGACGAAGGCGTGAGGCGTCTAGCGCGACGGCTAGAACACTCCAGCAAATGCAGGTTCTGGATATTTCAGGAAACGGGGAGTTTTAGGCAAATTGTTTTACGCTATTTCTTGAAAGAAAAAGACCTAATTGAATTATTTTTGGAAATATCATTAGTTTACGCATTCGTTTTCAATTCAAAAGAGGAATTTATAAATGTTTTCTAAGTACAATATGTAAATGGTATTTTTTTAATTTCCAAAAGTACTACTTATTCTTCTATAAACGTTTTGACTTTGTGTTTGGAGACATTTAAAATAATTTCTTAAGTATGTTATTTGTTAATATGATTAAAACAAACAAACAATATATTAATTAATACTTACAACTGTCTAAATATTTATTTCGTACACAGTTTTTAAAGAAGGAACAACGTAATCCTATGAGTTGATCCCGTTAGAGCTGTCGTGTATTTCAGACCACAAGTGCATGCATAGACGGACGTTCTGCTTTACATCCATCGATATCCGCACAGCTGTACTTTATAGTCTATATGTTTCTAGGAGAATGAAGGAATTCTGTTTTCGTTTTTTACGCAAAAGTTTCAAAGAAAGATAAAGTTAGTGATTGATACAGAATATTTTTGATTCTTTTTTTCTGGACCGACTCATGAAATGAAGACTTGTTTGAATCATTCTGATAGAGTGACAACTGCATTAGTAGTAATTTTAGCTCTCAGTAAGTAATAACAACAATTAAATATATGTGATTGTTAGCAGATTAATTGAATTATTGTTTGTGTCAATTAATATATTGCTATTAAATTAAAACAAAAAGTAATCGATTAACTTCCTTATCAAATTGAAATATGTTTACAAATTATTTAATTTCTTGAGATCGTACTTTAAGTACTTAGAGCTTTTAGAACTGATACACACTTTTTTACGATGATTTCAACATAGTCAAGTTATACCAATAGAATGTATGTTAATATACGATATACTCCACATTTTATATTAGGAAATATGGAAGGACAGCGTTTCTATCCAAACGGTCCCACAGATGCCGTTACTATTTTTTTCCTCGGATAGCCCAGTTTTACGTGTAGAACATATCAAGAGAAAGTCGCTCCATAACAAACAAGGTGAATGAAAAAGGGAATAAAGCGGGGTCTACATGTTACGATTCGCATCTGGAACTCAATTACGGAATCGGAATGGCCAAGATACCATGGAAACTTATAGTGTTTACGAACAAAATTATAGGTGGATTCTGTGTTTTCTGCCATCGAAATGGAAGTCGTTCAAGGTGCTCTGGAAAGTACTTACAAAAGGTCATTTGTTCCAAAATGAACAGTATGAGAACAAAGATAAATGTCTATTGGTGAATACCCACATGTAAACGCGAGAATGTACTCATACTTGGCTGTCTGAGAGACGTCGTTTCCTGGGCACGGATGCCAATGTTAGAGCCGTCATGTTGCGTCCTTCCTCAGGGCGAAATGCGCGCAAATGGGCTAAGCACGCGTCTGTGTAAATAGAGTTTCCCCTTTCCCGCCAGCTAGTTGGCCGGTCGATCTGTCAATCCGGAAAGAGCATCCAAACCAATCAGGCAACTATCCTTCTGGGAGGGGGGAGAGAAGAGGTCCGAACGTGGTCGAACATCAGAGATTTGCGGGTCACACTTTTTCAACCAGTTACACCTTTCAATAGACTGATTCTTGCCGGCGTCCAACAAGGTGCCGTTCTATCTCTTCTGCCTCTACTCTTCACTCTTTTCCTTCATGATTTTCCACACTACCCTTCAGTTACAGAGTATCAATTCGCTGACGTCGTGGCCTACACATCAAAATCATGTAACCTACCAATAGCAATAAACTGACTACAACAAGAAACTATCGATATCCACCATTGATGCAGCTTAAACGGGCTAACTTTAAATACAGACAAATACCAAGCAATCTTTTTTACATGGACACGGAAAGAAAAGCCCTTGACATTAGAGCTAAATGGGTACAGAATACAATGACGTGCTCACGTTAAATACCTCGGCATAACTTTCGATCAAAAAATCACTTGGGCGGAACAATGCAAAGAAGCAGCTAAACAAATGGGATCGCGCATAGAACAACTCGCGCAACTGCGATGAGCCGCAAAATTGCGAAATAAAACAAAACTCTCGCTGAATACAGCCAGCATCAGAAGCGCAGGTACCTTCGCCTAACAAGTCTGAATGAAGGCCGCAAAGATAAAGTTAAAACAACTCAAACGAGCACAAAATAGATTTATCAGAGTAGCCTTACGTCCAAAACCAGGAACTGTCGACAACACCATATTAAAAAAACAACAATCTTCTAACAACTTACAACATCCATTTTGACACAGAGAAATAAAAAAAATATTCACAAACCCCTCTTTAAATCTTCTTTTCGAAAAATTACATCTAGTACTACAGCAAACAATCAGACAAAACCTCGTCGAAAAAAACTCGTCACTGATTCACGCTTTCTAAGACCACCATAACCTTCACAGCAAAATTATCTCCGCGGACTAGACGCATTCTTATCAAAAATAACTAACACATTTACTTCAAAATTATAATCTCTCCTCTTTCACTTATATATATATATATATATATATATATATATATATATATATATATATATTTCAAATTTCATTTTTTCTTCTCGAAAACGATACTTCGCACCACACTTTTGCCGCACCCTAAATTTAAAATCAGCTCACACATCCAAGAGAACACGTCGCCGATCGTATTCGCGTACAGCGTAATGCATCCCAACAGAGCAAGTACCGAAGTTAACCTGCGACGCGGCGAAAAGACGCCAAACGGCATAAGCCGCCGACAACACTATACCATCAACCATCGACGAGAGCTACGGGAACGACGGGCGACGCGATTAATTGAAAATTTTCCACGCATCGTATCAGGTAATCAGACGTGGGTGCAGTGAAGAACAAGAGGAGGAGGAGCAATTACATTTTGGGGCTGCTGTTTCTTTAAAATATTTTACTTAACTGTGTCATATTTTTAACACTAAATAAATGAAACCAACGTTCGTTCATCTGCTCGGAATTTGTTTTGAAGACTAATCGTTGTCTTTTTGTGATCGATAATTTGAAAATTCTCATGTAGATCATTAATTAAATGTTGTTTTTTTTATTTTCGTTTACATGTTTTTCAGAAAATATACACCCATATACGTACGTATTTTAAGTTTTTATTATTTATTGATTTACTTACAATATGAAGACATGTTCCTTTGAAATTATGAAAAATTAGAAAATTCTTTACTGCATTCTTTAGCTCTATTAGCTCAACTGTTTATCTCAATTTAACTCAAGAGTTCAATTCATTAGTGACTGCGAAAATAATTGTAGATAACTTCTTGGAATTCCTATGCTAAACGTGCGTAGTTCGGTTCTTCGCCGTTAACCGTCAGCTGACCCAAATGTTTTGAAAGCGCGAAGAATTGAAATCCGAAATGAGAAGCTTGTTCCTTCCCGCAGTGGGTAAACATATTTCAGTAGCAGTGACCTGATAGCGAGCCATCCGGCCAACGCGACGCACAGAGAAAGGAGCTGCGTGGACAGTGCTCGGGCAGTGGGTTGTATGCCAAAGGCCGCTGCTGCTGGGCTATTAGGAAATTGTCGCCACACAAAGCGACGCGGGCGCAGATTACCTCCAGGCTCCGCGCCACCTCGCCTGGCCACGCCCCCCCTCGCGCGCGCGCACTTAACCAATTGAGCAGCGGGCGGCGGTCAATCGCCCAGCGGGTGGGCAACGGGGCGACGGATATGGAAATGATGGCAATGGCCAGGGGCGTGATGATAAGAGGCGTGAAGGGAAGGGACGAGACGAGACGGGGAAATTTTGATTAATATATTAGTGATTCCGGTTTTGTCTGATTGATTAGTGACTCCTAGGGGAAAGGTCTCGTAACTGAAGAGTATGGTTTTACTACTGGAGGTGCCGGTGATTTTTCTCAGATGGCTGGGGAGTTCCGGTGCTAATCTGCTACGCCGGCGTGCCCCCAACACGGTATCTTCCACCCGCGAGGCACCTGTTCCGTCCACGACACAAAGCCCTCGCGCAAGGTGGGTGGTCGCTCCCCCCCCCTCCGGAGGCGGCCGCTCCCGAAGGGTGCGCCCGCCGCACCCATGACGCACCCGCGCCGCCGGTCCCTCCCCCGAACGGCGCCCCCTCCCGCTTTCCCGAAGGGCTGCAGCCTTCTGGCTTGCAACGCGGCTTTGACTTGTGCGAAGAGAGCCACCGCGAGAGGCACAGGCGACACCGCCTATCCTTGGCCGTTTCGTTGAGCAGTCTCCGCGCTCACGAACGCATCTTCATGTTTTGCGCTTCGCGCATGTAAACACGCTGCCCTCGGCACGTGTACCAGTGGGTTGAGTGCGCTGCTCGATCATCGACGAGCAGCCACTACACAGGTGTACGGACGCCACCCGACTCACACACCTTCGGTTGCCTGCTGACGAGAGACCGTGTGTGCCGCGCGCACATTCTTGCTGTCACGGCCCACCTAGGGCCCGGTCCGTATTCAAGCTGCGGGACATACTCTCCCCACAACCAGAGAACTGTGTGGGACGCCTGCGTTCCAGCTTCGCCCGGGAGAGGAGCACCGCGGGTCCACGCATGCCGCAGCCACCCAGCAGCAGGTATTCGGCAACTCCGTGTGCCCATGGACGAGTAGTGCGACAAAGGTCACGACGTCACCTTCACGGTGACAACTAAAGAAGAACATCCATTTTGTACAATTCATTTGCTTTCATTACTGTACATTAACATTTCATTTATCATATCATCAAATTCACGTAGAACCAAAAATTAATATCAATAAAACGTATGTGCAATGAAATTCTTATAAATTCGTCATCCTCCGCCTCCCTTCTTAACCAGCGCCATCCCTCTCCCCTCCGGGCACCTCACGGCCCGGTGCGGTGTAAAAATTTACTTTGTATAGAGAAGGGCCTTTCAGTCCGCTAACGCCCCCCTCCCCGTTCCAGGTATTCTTCCCCCTTCTCTGTACAGCACCGTCCCTGCCGGGACAAGCTCTAAGCTCCCGACTGATCATCCGTCAAGTTTGGTAGAGTAGTGCTTTTGAGTGTGTAAGTAAGGAGTGCGGAAAGGAGAAGGAAAAGGAAGGAAAGATCGCATCTGGTCTGTGGCCCTTTTGTTAGGGCACTGCTCCACCATTCGCCTGATGTTGATCGGGGAAACTTGCCGATCAGAGCAGTCGGCCGCTAGAAATCTTCTCCAGACAGCGGCTGAAATAGAACGAGATGTGAAAGGGCGTGATAGGAGAAGGAAGAGACGGATAGAGGTGTTAGGGGTAAAAGCGTTGTGATTACGGACGTGACGCCTAAGGTCATGGGGCGAGGGGCCTTAAGAAGCCGATCCGTGCCTACAGTACACTCAAATCCCCGCTGATTAAAGTGAAATTCTTGGTGGACGAACGAGTTCCCAGGAAATGTTTTAGTGACGTACCGTTTTATCCTACACTCATCACAGCTCCATCATTATTTACCACTAACTGAAATAATAAGAGATTTGATTAGGACGGGAATAGTCGGGGGTTTAATTTCGCACGGTTCCGGTTCTTTTCAATGCGTCAGTAGGGGTCTATTGAGGCAATTGCGACCTTTGGAAATCAATCGTCTCATATATATTATTTTTCGTGAAAATTAATTCCGGAGGCGAAGACAATATTCAAAACTTTTCATTCGTCAATGGATTAAACGCAAATTACAAAAAAATGTGCCATCGTTTTATTTGTCGAAACATTCTTTTTTGAGCAATTTAGTATAGTTGTGTAGTCTTCGAGTTAAGGAGTTACATTACCAAAATTGTATTAGTTTACACACATTTTTGTCACATTATCTCAATAAATTATTTTCGCAGCGTAGTGCTGTTCCGTGGCACATCTTTTGAGAACCACTGCAGTAACTTTTTGACGAAATTTATAATTCATTTGTGCTATGTCGAGCCATTGCGCGCCACCGCTGGCCAGTGAGTGTGCGTGTGTGGGAGGGGAGGGGGATCTCATCATGCAAGGAGCCGCTCACCGCTAGAGGTCACCCCCAGCTTCCTCTCCTCCGGCCTCGCCATGTCGATGGTACTGCGGCTTTGGCGGCCAGGGGCAGCGCCGCATCTAACAAGGTTCGAACAATACGAACATTCCCATCTGAAGGGGCAGCACGAAGAAGTGGCAGTGTGGGGAAATAGAGGACGCGATAGTCGAGGAGACCGCGTAAGGTGCTGACGTGGTGAGAAGACAGTATTGTACGTGCGAAGATAGTATGAGGGGATGGCGAGAGAACTTGGTATGAGGTGATTGGGTGGAGACGAGGTGAGGAGGTTGAAGGTTCGGGACAGAGCAAAATGATTGTTGACATTACGGTGTGACGAGAGTGGTAGCAGTAAATTTGTTTTTAAGGATATGAAGCTATCCACATCTTTTATGTTAAAAAGGAGGGTATCGCGAAAAAATATAAAGAACGAAGTTGCAACAAATTAACTGTACATGGAAGGGATAATAACCATATAGTGTTATTGTTACTTTATTGCCAGTAGAATTCTCAAGGATAGAAATCAAAATTTAAAAAAAAATAATATAGAGCGTTTTAGTCATGAGTCTCCTTTCATTATTCAAATATAAATGGGTTTTTATTTTCTTTAATATTCCTTGTTAAATTTGTTATGTATATTAATTATGTTAAATTTCCATTTCATAAAGTTCATAATAAATAGAATTATTTCACATATATTAATTATTTCTCTAATTATTTTCATCGAGTATGATCTTTTTTTAAATCCTTAATCTACCTATGGCCCAAAAAAAGAATTGTTGGGGACATTGCGAGACATATTTCTTTAACATAGTAGAATATATTAAGAAATAAACGAGAGTGAAATTAATAGAAATCTACTTAAGTTTTCAGTTGCACTCGCAGGAGATGATGCGTTAGTGCTATGTTCGTAAGGTTGTGAACATCCAGCAAAAGAAAGGCCTTAAGGACACGAAACCACTGTAACGATTCTAAAAGCTCCGGCAAATGCAACGCGGGCGCCTACTCGCACGTCAAGAACGGAATAAAACGGCGCATAAAAATGCAATAAAGCGCTTGCAAATAACACGGGCACAGAGGTGTCGGAGGCGGAGGTGGAGACGGTGGCGGTGGAGATGGTGGCGGCGAAGGCACCGACTGCGGAGGTGGCAGTGGCGGAGGCAGGGGATACAATTGAAGCAGGGCTGGTGGTCGAGGTGACAGCAGATGTAGCGAAGGCTTTGGCAAAGGCAGTAATCAGGGTGCAGGTGACAGGGAGTGGAGGGGGCGGGGGCGGTAGCGGCAGTAGCGTAGGAGGGCCATGGTGGTGGAAGAGGGGGTGGTAGCGATGGCGATTGCTGTGGTGATGGCGGTGCTGGTGGCGGTGGAAGTGGAGGTGGCGGAGATGGCTTTGAGGGAGGCTGCGTTGGGCGTGGAAGTGAAGATGGCGGTGGTGGGAATGGCAATAGCGACGGCGATGGCTACGTGGTGGGGGTGGCGAAGACGGAGGCGACGGTGACAAAGAAGAGGGTGTAGATGGTAGCTGGGATGGTGGCGAGGAAGGTGTTTGTGGTACAAGTAGGTGTTGGGGATGTTGATGGAAGTGAATGGGGTGGAGCGGGCGGGGGCGGGAGTGATAGCGGAAGCCTCTTGAGCCCCGGCTGCAACCGTCCCGCCTTTCCTCGCCACCGGCCCCACCTCTGCTCTCGCCCCGCTCCGGCCCGCCTCGCCCCGCCCCGGCCCGCTCCGCCCAGATCGGTTAATTGAATTTGTAATTTTCGGGCTCGCCGCCGCGCGCGCCACTGCGCCCGTGACGCGCAGCAGAAATTATGATTTATCCCGAGCGCGCGGTGGGGGCGGGGGCGGGGGTGGGAGCGTGGGCGGAGGCAGAAGTAGAGGCGTAGTTGGGAGGAGGAGGAGAAAGCGTACACGGGGCCAGAAAATATGCTGAAATACAATTCCGGTCTAAATCATATTTATTTCGCAAACCCCTCGCATCAGCAAAAATATACACACAGCGCGTTGCGCTTTCCGGACGCGGAAAATGTAAAATACACACACACTCTAGCGTCAGTGTTTCCGAAACTATAAATCAAGAGGGGGACAGGCGTTCAGGGCACGGTTTTCGCTAGAGGGGTGGGATCGTACTAATTTGAGGTTACAACTCGTTTGCGTATGTTCACTCTTAGAAATCATTTCGATCTCCTTGAAGTGAATTCATTCAGTGTGCAAAAAACTTCCGAGAGAAATGGAACTGACAATACGTTTGTGCTGGTGGCTAACCACGACATACAAATGTATCACTTTTTCCTTTACGTGCTGTGAAATGAATATTGACACATAATAATGGAACGGAATAAAAAGAATAGAAGTATTGACTACGGATCATTTAACGGTTTTTCTACAGAGTTTTGCGAACATTATCCCTAAATTGGAATAGAATTGTGCAATAGAAACGTATTCATGTTTATCCACAATCTCACGCTCGATTAATACTCGTAAATGACTGTTGGTTTCGAAATAATGCGGAAATAACCACATTGCAGAACACCTTTTCCAGGTAATTATATCCGACACAAATTACTTCAGTGACCGTGAGTTAAATGAATTTCTGGGTGCCTTTCACAATTAATTTTCTTTGTTAATGACACTCAGTGGCTGCGCAATTATGATAAATTATTGCTATTATTATTACATGAAATAAATTATTAACTTTAAATTTCAGTAGATACTAGACAACTACTTAATTATTACATTTTTAATGGAGAGTTAATAGGTAAAATAAAATTAGGCATCCACATCTCTATGCTCATTGAAACACAAACGTGCAATGCAGTTGTGGCTGCCATCTCTTCTCCAAAATTCATTCATTTGGAATTAGCATTTTGGAAATAATATTGGCTCAATGTAATTATAATACAGTATTTCACGTGTGGTCGTGTTGATTCTGATGACTCCGCAAAAGAACAGTGGCCCCCGCTGCGTTTCTAACAGGGAAGTCCTAGAGTTAGTATATCGGTAGGTAGCGATCATAATTTAGATATTATCTAGACTTTTGTAGGTACTCGTATGTATGCTCATCTAGTGTATGTGCTCGTGTACACACGAATACAATGAAATTTCAGCTGCACTTCAATGAAATTTCAGCTGCACTTCAAGGAAAGAAAAAAATACCGCTTTTGGCAGATATTGCACCCACGTTGCGCTGAAAGTCTTCCAAAAATTTAAGCTTTTAGAATACATTCAGATCACGAAATACTGTTCTTTTTTCTTGCAAAAGGAGTGTGGTGTAGCCATACTTACGTTGCAACACCTGAAGCGAACATTAGATAACGCTGAAATTTACCATAAGCAAAGTCATTTTAAGTGCGCAAAACTGTACGGTCAACATACAGACGATTAGAACCAAAGTGAAAATACTTATTGACTTACCCTCGTATTTAAGACTTTAAGCTAACCCGCAAGAGGTTTATATCTTTATCGGAACTTCTTAGAACATATTATTAGGAACTATTAACGCTATCTCCTTTTTCTCCATCAAATTATCAAACTCATGTTACATAATTTAACGAGAGATTTTAGCTAAACTTGTAATATTTTTTAAGTATACTTTTTAAAATAAGTGACAGTTCCTCCTCAAATGATTTAAATATTTTAATAAAAAATACAGTTTTCTAAACAATGTAACTTTAAAAGTACTTGTGTTACATGAGGTGTGGAAGTTGGGTAGGAATAGGATGAACAGAAATTAAGAAAATTTATACCGAAAATTTAAACTTAATGTTAACTTAAGCATAAATACTAGTATTTTTAACGCATTCTTGAACTGTGCCTTTCATTTTAGGACCTACTTCCATTATTTCTGACATTCTTTATCTATCTTGGTCAATTCTTGTATCATTCTTTATTGTGAGAGAAACTTGGTCTTTAACTTCTTTGAACGTTTCACATTTTGTCAAATTACCTTCAATACATGAATGCAAAAAGTCATAAATATCAAATTAAATGTTTTTTATACAAAATGTATTTTGGTCTACGAAGAGAAGTTAAATTACTTAAACATTCATAGACATTCTGAGTTCAAATTGTATTCAAACATGAGAACAAAACTCCTGAAACAATGTCACGAGGCGCAATGGAGTTGTTTGAACTTTACCAACTGGCAAAGACATACATCACCCAATAACAATACCGACTTTGTGTTATAACTAAATGTAAAATGAAAATCAGAACGTGAGAAGAGTTTGTGGCATTCTTCCTTAATGTATCATTGAACACATTCGGTATTTTACAATAGCATTGTCATATTAGGACGAAACACATACCATTTTGAAAATAGACACTTTTGACCCATTGCTTCTTCCTGGTGCCCTTAATAAAAGGAACATGTGTGATATTAATAATATACTAATATTTTAATTTTGGAGTAATTTTGCATTATTTTATTTATCACTTTAAAAAATCAATCTTATATGATTATATGATATAAAATCAATCTATTATGATTATCTCATATGATTACAATATTATCACATAATGACCCAAGTAGCGTGTTTTTAAGTAGTTAACATAAAAGTTATCTTAAATCTATTGTGCTAATGCTTGAAATATTGGGCTACTTTTAAAAATGCCTTATTAACAACTTTTTAGTTACACGGTGCAGAAAAAGTCTACAGGAATTACAGCGTATCACCCACATAGCCTTACATGAAAAAGAGTGGGGTAAAGTTAAAAGCCTGGCGAATTTTTATTAAATATTTCATTATTAAAACTAAATATCTTGATCAGACAACTTATTCATTAACGTCACATCTGCAAAACATTTGCTACTTTAATGTAACTACTATGTTGCTAAACATCCTAAACACCTTGTCATAAGCTATGAGCATATTTTGCTCGGAGAGACGAACTTTTTTACGGTCTCTTCAACTTGTTGTGATGTGTTACCTGCCAACTCCGGCGGTCGTTTCGTACTCAAATGCAAATCCTTCATCTTGAAGGACAACTTTGCTCCTAGTCAGAAGGAGAAAAAAGTTTCAAGATATGCATATTTTAATTCCTGAACTTAAACGAGAAAATAATAAAACTTTGCCGTGATTTTCATCTAAGTGTATCGAGTTTGAAATTCAGAGTAGCAAGCTGAATTGCAAGTTGAGAAGCGCCAGGTACCGCGTTGCCCTGACGCTCCGAGACGGAAGGGAACGTGTGCTGTTGGCAGGAGAGAAGAAAGAGCAAGTCGATGAAAATGACACGCTTTCTTTTTATTCTTTAATTAATTCGGTATCAAACATGTATTTTCATTGTGATAAATCGTTCAGAAATAGGAATTTTACGGGAGAAGTGTTGATTCGCCCATTTGCTCTACCACTTACACTACCAAGATAATGAAAGCAGCATATCGCTGTTCGATTCCTGATCAGGGCAGTGACATTTTCGAACAGCTCAAATATTATTTTTAATAATTACACCTGCTTAGGGACTTTTGAGTCTGATTAGTGGTAGGCATTTACGAAATAGGTAACCTATTCCTTCTTAATTCAAGACAATAACAGAAACAAGGTGGTAAAATAATGCGTCTTTCACAGTACTCTAGAACATAGGACAGTTTTCCAGGAATAATCTAGGAATTTCGAAAACGTTTTATAAATACACCTTTACCAAAATAATGGTAAATACGTATTCACAAACGTCGATCATGTTTCTGCATTGATGATCTAACATTTATTGTTTCGGGAATATTCTATCTGATGGAATTATTCCGAAAATATACTTTCGACACTACACACCATAAAAAATAGAATAAAGTTACGTTTAATGCGAAAAAACAACCCAAAACTAAGAATGCAAACTCGGTATTGCTATTTGAATAATTAAAAAAACCAGGGCCATTTCTATCTCTTCATTCACGAAACCTAATATTATTCCTATCATCTCAAAGGCTACTATTATTATTCGTGTCATACCTGCCCCACATCCTCCAAAGTTAGGGTCATTGGCAGCTTTCTAGTTTGTGTCGCCAGAAGTTCGCTGCAGTCGTGAATATAGATAGATGTCCGTATCTCGGAGAAAATGCACTACCTTTGCACGGAGCAGAGACATTCCAACATCCGCCACGCCAGCACACTTCTCCCTCGGCTCACGGACGATGCAGAGAGGGGCGGGAGGGGGAAGGGAGGGGAGGAAGGGGAAGGGTGGAGGGGCAGAGAGACGGGTGGGGCAGGCGGTCGCGACACTTTGAAGCCGCGCAGCAAGGCGCGTTATGGCGCCACGTAAATTAAACAGCGCCTCCAACCTCCCCGACGAAATAATGATTATAGTCCAGAGAGGCGACGGAGACGGCACAAGTTCCCCGCGAGCTGGAGCGAAGAGAGTGGACCGGTTGTTCCTTTGAACACTCGAGCAATTACGCCGCTTTGTCGAGTCGCATTCGATAAATTACCGAGTGTTATTACCGAGTTAAGCCTTTCACCTTGTATCAATTTTGCTCGGGAGGGCGCGACGAAGAAGCCTCTCGCTGGCAGAGCCTAGCGTCGCGCTCGACAGTACTGCCGAATTTAAAATTTAAATGAAGACATAAGAATGTTTCCCGGGCCGGGATTTACATATTCATCGGCGGCGATCTCCCCGTGTGACGTAATTGCCAATCGCTCCAAGCTGCGAACGGATCTTTAGGAAATTGAAAAGATCAAATGAGTCCTCGTGGCGTTTGGAGGGCGCGGATAATTTAATAGAGCTTAAGCACCGCCTCCTTCTTACGACTTGCGGGCGGGGGAGGGGGATGAGGAGCGGTGGAGTTGCTGAGGATCGCGAGAGGCTGTGAAGCTGTGACGACAGCTGTGGCGGCTGAGGCGAAAGACGATGGAGGAGGTAAGTGAGGCAGCGCCAAGTTACGGTGACAAACGCAAGAGAAGGTGGAGACGGAGGAGATCATAAGAGGATTGAAACGATATAACAGAGGTTTTCATATACGATTTCCTGTTTGACGGTGATTTTGATGGTCAGGATTTACAATTTGAAGACAGGACCAATACACGACGCAACACAGCAGAGATTTGCGGCCTCATTTAACAAACATGTTTCTTCCCCGTCATTTGTCACTTGTCCTCCATTGTGGTAAGTCCATTTAGAATTTGTAATGTGCATGCTGTTATTTGTAACAGACGAATTCAAGTAATCACATCGTGTTAGAAACGTCTTAGGCAATTTCACCTATTAAAATCTAGATCAAAATATTTCGACTCAAAAAATAAAAGGCAAAAAGATTTCAGAAATTATGTAATTTTCAAATTTTTGTGTTTTATGGTAGATAAATAAATTTAGTTTTCATGGTTTCCACTTCATTGAGTGAAGTAATTGGTACACACTACTTTAATACAAAAATAACCTACCAAGTGGAAAAAAATATTACAACTATAATGTAAAATTATTTTCGATATTTAACTACTCAGTTTTATTCTGCTTTGATTGTTTGTCTATCAAATTGCAGAATTGATGTCGTGAAAATCGTTGTGGCAGTGATAAAAATGAGAGAATTGTGAATGAGAGCATGCGAGGAGGTGAGAGCAGTGGCCAAGTTGTGAAAGTGGAAGGGAGTGGAGTTCAGCCAATTACACAGGAGGGAAGCAACGACGAGAAGTGACGGGTTACAACTGGACGGGAGAGAAAGAAGCGAGACAGCAGCAGTGGCTGTTTCAGATAAGTGGAGACTTCTCCATTTAATGGCCCCTAAACGTTTCCCGTTTGCCCTCTAGGGATAGTGTAAAGAAATGGCTGGGGAACGGACACGAAAAGGTTATGGAGAGCAATCAGGAATGCGGCATAGGAAGAAATCACCTAATGCTGCTGTGAATAACCAAAACTTCGTAGACAAAGAGGCCCGGTTCAAAAGGAGACAAAGAGGTTCGGGTCGCTTCGGAAGCAGATTGTTGACTTAAGTAAATAGTTGAGTCGGACTACGCCATAGTCTGTATAACAAATCTGGAGGAGGATGCTCTTATCATTTTTATTTTCCTCTGCATTATATTTGTTAGATGTATCGACAGGTGCGTCTTTATAGCGAATAAGGCAGAATCACAATACAATTCAGTAGCAAAGCGACGTCTGAATAAGCATTCGTAATGATCTCAGACTTCAAGCTGTAATGACATTTTGCTGAATGCACGTGGTGCACACATGATGAAGCAACGTTGTTATACTTTCAGTTACAAAAAAATTATTATTTCTAATAATGCAATTCCCAGCGGACGCTAAAGAAGTGAAGTGCAAACCACGCGAAACTTACTTCTCACTCTTGTTCTTAATCGTACCCTCAGGGCAATTAATTCATCCGCCGTTAAGTACCTTCTAACGAACTGAAAGATTCATGAAGTTGTCAGCCGGATATGAGGCGAAGTCTCGGATTGAAGAATATGGATTCTCCAACACTTTCGTGATCACAGTTTAACTATATTGAGAAGGAATACACTGACATGAAGTTTTGTCCTCTGGTTTGTATTTCTCACGCAATCATACTAACCGCGAGTCATACTTAAGAGAACAAATTTTCATTTTTTAGGTTTAACAAAAACGTGCTCAGTAAAGCGCGCAGGTGTTTTGGATATAGTGAATGACGAACTCATATCTAGACTAAAATGAGAAGCCGACGGTTTCAATCGCGTCAGTGTTACCCGAGCGAGTGTTATAAGAGCTCACCCCGAGGTGCATGCCGACCACAGAGACGTCATCCATAGTGCCTGTGAGGGAACAAGTGACTGTGATGGAACAAGTGCCTGTACTTGTGACGACAGTGTTCCTCCCACGCTGGATGTAAGATCCGGTGCCATACAGATCAACTTTCGAGTTTTTCCTCTCCAAGTATTCCCCAGAGGGTCAGCGCCTTAGTCGTCACAAACTCTAAGTTTACGACTGGTCTATCCACATCTCTCCCGTAATGAGTGAGAGTAAACATGTTTATTTTTGTAAATTATAAAAACTTAATGGATTTTTGTGTTTTACGTTCTGTTTAAGAAACGGATACACTGACTTCGAAAACGGTAATTATAAATACCATTATAAATAAATCAGGCATTAAAAATACACCATTACAAATAAAAGAGGAATTCTTGAAAAGTTTTTTTAGAAACCTTTTCTTTGTTTACAGTATTGTATCGAACGAATATGAAAATTTTCGTGATTAAGTATTAAACAATTCAGAAATATCTTACAAATCACTCAAAAACTAAATAACACTGCAACATGCAAAGGATTTTCTTCATTACTCCAAAGAATTAAAACAAAACAGCCATACGTTAAAACAAATGACACAATATAAAACATACAAGCAAAATAAAGTAACAAAATACTGATTATACAGTATGACCAAACTTTCATCTTTCAAAACAATAATACATACATAAATTAATATTAAACTTATTTTAGTTTCTACAAAAATCTTGAAAATGTATGAGTCGAGTAATAATTCCATCTCAATTGTTTATCTATTATTGACCCCTTTTCGGGTTGGCTTATATAAAAAAAGAAATTTTCACGTTCTCAGTTTTAATTAAATCTTCAAATACACGACGTTTCGACAATTTTGATATATTGTCATCTCCGCGATAGGAAACAAATTTATTACGATAATCAATTGCACAAAATACTATATACATTCTTTAAGAAATACAAATTATATCTTAGTGACCTCCTTTTAAATCCTAATGTGCACAAATTAAATTTTATATTTACATTACATATAGAAGAGAGTAATACACTGGAGTAGAAGATTGTAAAGAACGGACTCATCGTTGATGAAGTGTTTAAACACCGGGGCGGGTTTTAATCGGTGGACGCAGGTTTAGTTGTTTAGACTAGAGACGTAAGCACTTCGACAAGGCGCATAAAAAATGTGCCATTTTCGAATATTGGCGCAGAAACCTCCTAATCGTGGAGAGACGAGGTTTCTAAACTCTTTGAGGTAGTACGTGTGGTCAGATTCACAATTGGCGACGCACCAAAAATGTTACTGCGAAGACCCCACATAGAAGATGAGTAATACCCACATGCTAAGTCGGACGTAGCGTTTATATCGTGCATGAAGACGAAAAATGAGAACACTAAAACGTATAAAATTAGAAATAACAATACTGAATGGTTTGGCCTTTGCATGAACAGTCATTCGATGTCCTAGAGCACCGACAAGCCTTAACGTGTACAGGGAGTGCGAGCAGTTGGATTCCCTGTTGAGGTCGCAACTAAAGACACAGCAGCCCCAGAATTGTATCTCGAGTGTAGCTGCACGAGTGGACCACACTGTGACTGCGTGCAAACAACTATGAACACAAAAACAGTACAAACAAGGTAAGGAGAGCGCAGAATATTTATGTTTTTATAACAAATGCATAAACACTTATGTAACAGGGTGTTGACTAATCTCCCAATAAAAACCTGTCAATTCCTTTTTGCGTGTTTTCTGGATTCTTCAGTGCGTTCTTTTAAGTATTCAAACAGCCATTGTGTAAACTGAATTCCAAAAGTACTGAAGTGGGATTTGATGCAGTGAGAGTAAGTGCAGGAAAACACTACATTGATAACTTTCACGAAAACTAAAACGAGAAGAAGCGCAAACAAATTGAAGCACACATCATATTGCATTCAAAGCCATGCGATGTTACAGAACAGCGTAATGTATATACGTGCACGAAGACGTATATCAGGATGCCATATATTACTTTAATTTCAGAAATGAAATTTGAATTACATATCCTATGAACGTTGCGTAAACATTCTTGCAAACCACCGAAAAGTATTAGTGATCGTTCGGTGGAACTCACCGGTAGTCGCCCTTGCCGGCGTCTCGTATGGCGACCAAGGAGCCATTCAAAACCAAGTTTCAAACGTAGTGAAAATATTTAGGGTATTGGGAACGTCACACCATTGATGACGTGCACGAAGACCAAGATGAGGATATCATGCATAAATTTAATTTCACAAACTAAATTAGAATCGTAATTCTTCGTAGCGTGGTCCTTGCATTAACAGTCATGCAAAGAACCAGCAAAATGTCCACGCGGACGTGCGACGGGGCTCACCGGTCGCCGTATGGCAGTAGTCGCCTCCTCCGGGGACTCATACGGCCACCAAATCGCCATTCAAAACCAGTCAACAAGTTCCAAAAGAAGAGAAAAGATTTCGGTTTGGGAGGCGGGAAAGACTCACCGTTGATGACGTGTCCAGAGATCAAAGTGAGGATATCATGCATTATTTTAATTTTACAACTTAAATTAGAATCGCAAATCCTCGCAGCATGGCCTTTGCATTGACAGTCATGCAGAAAATCAGCGAAAAGTCCACGTGGACATGTGGTGGGACTCACCGGTCGCCGTATGGTAGTAGTCGCCTCCTCCGACGACACATACGGCCACCAAATGGCCCTTCAAACCCAGTCAACAAGTTTCAAAAGAAGAGAAAGGGGTGGCCGGAGTGACTCACCGTTGATGACGTGCACAAAGACCAAGATGAGGATATCATGCATAATTTTAATTTTACAACTTAAATTAGAATCGCAAATCCTCGCAGCATGGCCTTTGCATTGACAGTCATGCAGAAAATCAGCGAAAAGTCCACATGTGGACATGTGCTGGGACTCACCGGTTGCCGTATGGCAGTAGTCGCCCTCGCCGGCGACTCATACGGCCACCAAATCGCCCTTCAAACCCAGTCAACAAGTTTCAAAAGAAGAGAAAGGGGAGACCGGAGAGACTCACCGTTGATGACGTGCACGAAGACGGAGGCGGGCTCCGCCAGCGTGGGCACGCACGTGTAGTTGCCCGAGTCGCCGAGGCGCGCGCGCTCGATGCGCAGGTGGGACGACAGCTGGCCCGCCCACTCGGTGTGGATGGCGACGCGCGGCGGCGCGGGCGGCGGGGCCGGCGCGCCCGCGGCGCCGCTGCCGCCCGCGTGCGGCGGGGGCGGGGCGGGCGCGTCCACCATCTCCCCGCCGCGGTACCAGAAGATGGTGCCGAGGTCGTGCGGGCCCTGGCTGATGACGCACGTCAGCTGCACCAGCGACCCCGCCTTCACGTACAGGTCCGCAGGGCCCAGCACGCGCGCCTTCGCCTCTGCGAACGGAAATGGGCCACGAACGGTCAGAACTTTCCTAGGTTCCCGATGGGTAACTACTGATTAGGAATGCGTCAACAATATCGATATTTTCAGAACATCGATATTTCTACATGAAACATTTATGAACATTTACAGAAAACATTCATTTATTTAACATCGATTTACTGAAGTTGTTAAGTGTTTTTTTAAGATCGTTGTTTTGTGCGCCCTGTGTTTAACATATTGTTTTTATGTGAAAAAATACACTTTTTTGTTATCCTTAACTTCATCTTTCTTCAGACTAAAATCACCAAGAGTGAAAAAAGTTTGTTGAAAAATGTAGGGTATTATCTTTGTATTATTCATTAAAGTTTTTGTGAATTGTTCGGATAATTTTTGTAACTTCGCTTTCTCAGCTAAATCTCAATGAAAAATTAACAAACACTGCCACCTGGACAAGAAATTGTTTCCCCTCCACGCATGTGATCATTGATGTTGGAGGTTACTGAAATACTTTTACAAACATCGATGTTTCGGAGTTTGTTCGACGATCGCCTTGCGCCGATGGAGTTTGAACATCGTTGTTTTTAAAATTTGAACATCGCTGTTCCGAAACATCTATATTTTGTTGAAGTATCTCTAGTGCAGTGTAGACACTACATGACAGTATAGACAGTACAACTGAACAAGATGGAAGAACATCGAATTGGCCGGCAAGATCAACACCTTGTCACAATTTTTATGTTTTGATAAAGTTATTATTTAATTAGGGAACATTCAAGGCTACATTACCCGGGGTCTAGAATGTAGGCTTTTGCCTATGAAAACGCAATGAAGGAACAAGATAACACTTGAGAAGTTTGTCACACGTTCATAATATGTATCTTAGGTCTTCAACAACTAACTATGCTCTAGTATGAACGGTACATGTGCCCACAAAAGAACGGGAACACGGTGCCGACACGATCAGAGCCGAGGCAACATTTGCTTGCGAGGAAAGTTTTTACGGCAATGATGATTGCTGATGGTGTTATTAATCACAAAATTATTCAAGCGCATCACTGCCATAAAACCAAATACACTATCAATATTATCTATTGCGTTTGGACCTTTAAAACCAGTCAGCTGGGAGCCTTGTGACAGACAGTTACAAGTTTACAGTTTTCAGAACTTGTAAAAAGAACAATATATTATTTTTAAATAGATTTGTGGCTAGTTGATTGGGCGTTTTTGCAGATCTCTTGGGGTTTAAATTAAAACGCCCTGTTATCTTGCCACAAATTGACTAAAAGAAGAGAATTGACTAAGTGAGTATGTCTGTTATTTTCTGAGTTTTAGGGCTGGCATCGCTCACGTCAAGACACTTTTTTTAACTTGCCCTTTTGTCGAGTTCTGGCTTTCGGCCAATTCTGGCAAAAAAATTGACCTGAAGGGAGTTGTCATAACAGTAGTGGGCCTTGTAAAAATTCCATTGCAAAGAGGTTTTCAAATGTCGCTTGGAAAAACAAAAATAAAAAAAGAATTCTATGTTTTAAATGTTGACAGATTTTATGACTTATCCTGTGATAAGTGAAATCTACAAGAAATATATATACTAAGTTACATCATTTTTTGAGTCTCTTCATTAATTTATGAATGTGTGTGCTGAAACAATTGTTGACAAATTATAATAAATATAGCATATGATCACAATAGCAATTCTAAAACGTACACTATGGAAATTTGAACTATATAAGTACGGCAACATAACGTAGTGATAATAGTAATTATGTCTGGACTATTAAGTACTAAACAACCTTTTTTGTTTTAACGAGTTTTTATGATTAAATGTTGAACATTCTGGCAAAACTTTCGCCTTTGTGATTATTTTCACGCATAAGAAAACCACTGAATAATATTGTACAACAACTGCTGTGTAGTTAGAATATTTAATACAAAAAAGAAATATTATGTTGTACAAAGAAATGAACTGAGAAAATATTGTACTAAGTATATTGTGACATCACACGTTGCAATCCATCTGAGGCGAATAACTTGCCTAATCAGCAGGTGTCAAGAAGTATTTTTTCTTTTTCAGATGTTTCAGATACATTTAAATGGCTAAGTAGAAGCACTAACAAAATAAGCCGTGTGAGCTCTAGGATGGCTGCCGATATTTGAAAGTGCATGTAACTCAAATTTCGTATTCCAATTTCAATCCCACAAAAACACAAACAAAGATCATCACCCTCAGAAAACTCAACCCCGCACCTCCAAAAATAGGTAGCTCCCAACTCCCTTGGTCAAACAATTTCACACTCATAAAATATCTGGGAGTACTAATAGACAGATGCTTCACCGGGAAGCAACACATTAAGTCAGCCCTACAAACAGCAACAGCAAAAGCTGTTAAACTATATCCATTTATCAATTTTGAATCCTCTTTAAAAGTTGAAACCAAAGTGTCTTCCTACAAGAACATAATTACATACACGATGACATATACCTGTCCAGCCTGCACAAATGTTGCTTCGAGAAACATAAACTTGTTACAATCATTCCAAAATAAATTTCCCCAAAAAGTAATTAACGATCATGGTTTATACCCAATAGACAAATTCATTGTGAACTCCAAATGCCATTAATAACAGACTATCTGATCAACTTATCCTCGAAATTTTTCAGTCTTTTACCGTCCTGCCAAAGTATACCCATTTTCAACTAGAACAAGCAAACACTTAAACAGAATTAAATCCAGACTCCCCCAAAGAAATTTTCAAACCACCTTAAAAATCAAAACTCATCTAAAAGATTCCAAATCCTTATAATTTGACTATTACATTTCTTCCCTAAATCATTAACCAGAATTATTATAATCTAAATAAGAAGTTGAATTTTAAAAATATTATCGATCAACCGGAGATTTCTTCTGTCTGGCATGGCTTATCTCGCCATATCCTATGACATTTAATTTTATATGAGAATGATGAAACGATCTCATTCATCAGGTTATTGGCACAGTGATAATCGGTACAGCAGTACAGCATTGTAAACGTTCGTATCTGTCTAATTTCCAAATCTGCAGATTTGTCGGCATTAGTTTATTAACTAATTGATTCAAATATCTCGATTGCCATGTACATGGATGTGATGCAAATACGCAGACAACTTTCAAAACCACGAACTATGCATATGGGCGTAACGAAAGCGATGAATGCTATTAATATACATTGTCGACTCAAACAGACTGCAACCATGCATTTTGATTTGCGTGAATTGACATCTGAGTATCAATAAATTCCAGATCTTCAATTATTTTAATTCATTCGGCCGTCGTTAACACTACAGCTCTTGACATTAATGCCAAATGCTAGGAAAAAGATAATGTTTAGAAACCTCTTTTGAAAATTAAAAACTGAATGTATGTTAGGCACATACTCAATTCTTTTTAGAATGGAATTACTATTCAAAGCGATTTAACTTGCAAATTGAAATTTTAGTTTTGCTAACTGAAGTAAGTGTTTTATAATAGACTTAACAGCGATATTTTGCGTTTGATATATTTATAATACAAAGGTCAAGATTAGTTTAAAAGAGAACATTGGAGAAAGTTATATCAATTTAGACGACTCTTCGGTATGTTTATTTGCAAAGCGTTTATCACTGCGTATAACTGTAAATGTTATTTACCTATTTTATACTTTATACATTTAATAATATTCAAAGTATTATCATTAATATATTAATTTTTACACATCTTAGACGATCTTGTCATTGATTAATTTATTAACGTCTGTGGATTTATTGCCATGGTGAAATCTCTCGCAAAATTGATGCGTATTCCTAGGCGAATTGTATTATTAGAAAGCAATCGGCTGAAGCCCAAATCTACAAACAAAACAATTCAGAAAGCATTCTTGAAGTAGCCATGGAGATTTAAACATTTTTGGTACTATATTACAGTAAATTGATAACAACAATTTGTTATTGTAGCGGTACAGAATTCTTAAGACAAATTAAGTTAAGTAAACCAGACCTAAGGAATTTGTACTGAGAGAAAAAAACATACGGCGTCACGCGCGCAGCCCCCCTTCTTGCAACAGCCACGGTCCCCTAACCCATTTCAAAATTTTATGACACCCCACCCAACGGCCGGGTCAAAGGGCTAATTGAAAACCGCCCAGACGCAGCCACATCTGGGATATTTCTGGAACGCCTGTCGTCGTGAACGGGGAAACCCAAAACGATAATTCTGTAGCCAGGGGGCCCCTTCACAGACATGGCCTATTTTCGAGACGGAACAAAGGGACACTGTATCCCGACAGAAACACAGAGAGTGGAAAATTCCTTTTACTCCCCCGTCGCTATTGGCCGAATATAGTGTACAACGCCATCACCTTTAGCTAATAGCGACGCGATCATTGTAGGGAGCCAGAGCACATGAGGAGAAAGGGTGGGGGTAAAAGTTTACTTCAGGCATTTTTGAAAAACAAAATTTCAGTGGGCTAAGAGCAGGGGGCTGAGAACAGTCAGAGAGAAACTTCTCTGGGGGTGGGAGCCATTCGCGGGGAGAGGCGAGTGCGCCTCTGAAGGCACTTGTAAAATTTTAACTTGGTTGAGAAACTTCTCTGGGGTGGGAGCCAGTCGCGGAAAGAGGCGAGTGCGCCTCTGAAGGATTTCGCAACTTTCTGAATTGGTGCCTGAGAACAATTCTCATGAGAATCGGAGGAACACATTGTTGTGTGCTCCGCACCTGCGATCGTGAGCAATATCCCCGGCTACCTACAAGCTCCGCCGAAGACGCCGCCAGACGCCAGTCGCCCCCCTGCTGACGCCACCAGACGCTGCCAGACTCTGCCGCAGACGCCGCGAGCCGCTGCGAGCCGACCAGCTGTTGAGGACGTGCCCGAGAGGGTGCAGGCTCCGGCCGCATTCCAGCGAAGGTCACGCCGCCCCCACAAGCCCCCGCCGCGCCCGTCCTTTTGACACGGAAGCTCTCAGGCAATGTAACTGGGGGCTATTCACCTCTGTAGAATTTTGTCAACGCGGTGCCGCGCCAAGGCACATCGAATGGTCAATTTTTATTATTGTAATTTTAGTTATAATAATTTTGTACTCTTCTCTAGTTATAAGCTTTCCTGTTAATTTTAATCTTTATTTTTTTCTCTTTCATTCAATCTCTTCTTTCTTTTATTTTATAAATGTAACTTCCCTGGTACAACTTTGTCCAGGAATAAAAGTAGTTTTTTTACCAGTAATCAAAGTGTTTATTTCGAATTTCCATTGATTCTAATTAACAATTCCTTCCATCACCGACTGAGCTACAACCGGGCCGCTAACCGCGCATTGTTTAGATGCACGGAGGTGTTACATTATACATTTAGGCAGAGTATCACGTGAGCTACTAGTTAAATATAATGTCTCATGAGGCTTCAACTACAATTCGTCCCATCAAAGATGAAGACTATAGAAATAAAAATTCCAATGAGTGTACTCATCAGTCTCTCCCAGCAGTTTAAGATATTATCAAGTAAGAATAGAAGAAAAATATACAGCGCACCTATCAAATATGAATAGAAAAGCTGACCGTCTCTGTCTCGGGTCACTGGGATCAATCTCCTCGGCCAAATATCAAATCCGCTCTTTCCGACTCGCCTCGAAAATAACTCTCAACACGAACTGTTTGCCCACACATCTAGAGAATTCTGTAAATGGCGAATTCCCTTACAAATGAGGGCGCAACAACACACGCACGAGTATGCATTCGAGGCGAGGAAACGCCCATTCCAAGGCCCTCTGGAAATGCTGTGAGCGAATCCACGGCCCCCTGCCAGCGGCGCGCGTCGAGGTGCCAGGCGCCTCTGCGACGCCGGCGCTCCTGGCGGGCACGATCGAATTAATCCGAAGGGCACATCAACGAGCGCGGGGAGGCGACTTGCGGCAGGCCGGGGGTGGAAACAGGAGCGAGGGAGGTGGATCCTACCGCGTGGGCGGCATGGAACGGCGGCGGCAGGGCTGTGACGAAAGAAGGTTGGTGAGGGAGTGGTGGGGAGAGTGGCAAGGTGAGCGACGGAAATGAGCAACGGCGGTGAGCGACGGGGGTGAGAGACGAAGGTGAGCGACGGAGGTGAGCGACGGAGGTGAGCGACGGAAGGAAGCCACGTAGGTGAGCGACGGAGGTGAGCGACGGAGGTGAGCGACGGAGGTGAGAGATGGTGAGTGATGGAGGTGAACGACGGAGGTGAGCGACGTATGAGCGACGGAGATGAGAGACGGAGGTGAGTGATGGAGGTGAGCGCCGGAGGTGAGCGAGGGAGGTGAGACACGGAGGTGAGCGGCGAAGTTGAGCGACGGAGGTGAGAGATGGTGAGTGATGGAGGTGAGCGACAGAGGTGAACGACGGAGGTGAGCAACGGAGGTGAACGACGGAGGTGAGCGAGGGAGGTGAGAGACGGAGGTGGGCGGCGGAGGCGGCGCAGCACGCACGGATGAAGGGTACGACAAGGTGAAGGTGGCTGAGGGAGCGGAGAGAGCGGTGAGGACGGTGGGGGCGGAGGGGAGCGGAAGGGGAGGGGGGCGGAGGGAGCGGAGGGGGCGAAGGAGCGGGCGCACTGGGGTGCAGTCGGCGGCGCTGTCGACGGGGTAGGGCGAGCGGAGTCGGCTGGCTGAGCATGGAGGAGGTGGTGAAATGGTCGACGAGGCAGAGGGGAAGGGGATGGGGTGTTTGGTTGGGTCGAGGGTACACGGAAGGGGAAGGGAGGGATGTGTCAATCTCAAATCGAGTTACTCTCGCGGCTGTGCGTGGATCTAAACACGGGGTGGGAAAGACTAACTTTTCATGTTAGGTGGGTTGCGGCAGAGAACTTGCAATTGGAGGGGAGGAACGGAAGACGGCGAGAAGGGCGGGGGAAACTCCGATGGGAGGAAAAAAGAAATGAGTGAGAAAGAAGTAACATGAAAACGAGAAGTAACAATATTTGAAAAATAACGAACAAAAGTAGAAAGAAACATACACTGAGTTTGCATCAACCATTAATGAAACACCAAAAAAGAAGATGGTAAATAAGAAGTTTAAGTTATAATTGGTGAAACGAGTATGAATTCGAAAATATAATAATGAATGTGGAATCAACGGAAAACAAAGAGTAAATATAGAGATTTCAAGTTGGAGTTCATCGTGAAATCGATCACGAGTGTGTAGTTGTTATAACACTTCTTGAATACTTTTTATTCGATCGTTTGCACATTTACGTTTCTATTATGTCAAGAGATGTTTCAGCATAATGATAATCTACAAAATAATATAATAAATTAGATATTTTATACATTAATTTTTCAGGAATATACTACCATTGGTAAATAGTTAATAATTTGTTTTCAACTGTTAGGGTAAGTAGGGAAAATGTTAATCAAGGAGTAGTAATAGTTCGTACGTCAGGAGAAGAGAAAATAAAGACATAAAAATGCTATTAAAGGTAAATTATTACATAGAAACAGATCAAGAAATGTAGAAAATTTTTAGCATTTTCAAATAAGAGAGCACAAAAAAGATAAACTAAAAAAATCATTTATATACGAGTAATTGTAACTAGCTGAACTAAAAAGTTGGTGTTTGTGTGGAGTATGTAGTATTTCACAATATTTTCCTTGAATGAGCAGAGTAAACAATTTCAACATCTATCAGAATGCCATGGTATGAATAATTCACTTTAAAGTGTTCAACATTTGATTTTGCGCCATTTGAAAAGTTTGAATTGTAACAATAAATTGTAGTACGTGATACGTAATATTTATTTAGTTTACTCCTCCACTTTTTATTTTTATCGTTTTACTCGCTCTTTTTCCATTACTATTCGGAATGAAATTCACCATCTTCAATGTTTCTGTTCCTTACCTCTTTGTGCAGGGATCCATTCCTATTCCAACAGTGCTTCTTGAAACCGTCAGACATATTAAACTTTTAATGTAAGAGCTTTTATTCTACCCTAGATCTGTAGGGTGCTTTCCTCTTTTTCGGGAACATTTTTCATCACTTCGCGCCGTATTATCTGTAGTCTATTTTCTCGCACCTCTTTACAATATTAGTATCAACTCGGGAGTTCTCAGAAGTTCATTTTTTATAATGTATCTCATTACACCTCGAAGAATTTTCTTCGACTTCTACACTTTTCTTGAACTATTCTTCTGAGCTGTATCTCATGACAGGTTGACGACACAACTATTAAAGGTTGCCTTATATTTTGCTATTTAAAGTTGATTTGCAATACGCAATACGCGTGTCAGCTTTCAATCTCTGAGTCCACGTGTTTTTGCGTTATTTCTGTTGCTTTTTTCAACTTGTTCAATATTATCACACACAGTTGACACTGTAGTGAACACACTGACACACTGGAGAGAAAGGGAGAGAGAGGGAGAGAGAGAGAGAGAGAGAAAGGGAGAGAGAGAGAGAAAGGGAGAGAGAGAGAGAGAGAGAGAGAGAGAGAGAGAGAGAGAGAGAGAGAGAGAGAGAGAGAGAGAGAGAGAGAGAGAGAGAGAGAGAGAGAGAGAGAGAGAGAGAGAGAGAAGGGCTGAGAAGTTTTGAAAGTGGCTGCGTACGTGGCGGGGAGGTGCAGGCTGGAGCGCGTGCCGCCAGTGACAAGCGCAGGTGCGGGGCGGGGCGGGCGGGGGAGGGGCGGGGGCGGGGCGGGGGAGGGGGAGGGGGAGGGAGCCGAGTTGCTGAGTGACGTATCGACGGGCAGGGCTGCGCGCAACGGGGCGCACGGGCACACCACCCGAGTGGAAGTGACGGCGCGGGTGCAGGGGCGGGGTGGGAGGAGCAGGGGAAGCGGGCGCGGGGGGAGGGATAGGGGGGGGGCGTCGCAGTTCCTGTGTGCCCGAGCGCCCAGAAGAGGGCGCGGCAGCATTGAGCGGGACGGTGCGGAGCAGAGAGCGAAGGAGCGGGGCGGGGCGGGGCGGGGCGGAGCGTACAGGGGCGGGGTTGGTGTGGCATCACGGTACGTGCGTGGGCAGTGGCTGTGTGTGCCCACGAGAGGTGCGCAGGGGGCGGGAGTCGAGACCGGCTCCAGGCGGATGAGCACTGGAGTTGGTTGATTGGTTAGAGGACGATCGAAGCTCTTGAGTTTAACCGCCATGGATTGGTCAAACGGAAGATGGCACGGTGTAGGACAGAAAAGGCATGCAAAGAAGAGAATAGAGAGAATATTGGAGAAATAAATGAAAGTAGATGACAAAACGAGAGGAGTGAAATTAGATGAAAGGAAGAGAAAGGCAAGTAGACGGATTTTAAAAAGTACGAGAAAGCTAGGTTGGGGAATAAGCGGATGGACAAGAGAAAGGACCGAAAGAAAAAAATAAGACAATAGGAAAGTGTAAGTATGTGTATTTGAGACGAAAAGATGATGAAGTGGAAGTAATTATACACGGTGCGGAGAAAAATATAGTAGTGTAAGTTTCAATGAGAGAGGCTTAACTTGAGGAGACTTAAAAAATAAGAAAACGAGACGGGATTGTAAACACGTGGTCATAACAAAGTAATACAAAATGCATATCAAATAAAGGACACGAAAATGGAATTGAGCATCCTCGAATAAGGTCTACGGTTTGGTTTGAACCACTGCTCTAATACAGAGCAGAATCAAAATATACTAAAGGGGTAGAGAGAAAAAGTCAATTAAAATTCGGAGAAAAAAATAAACACAAATAAACATAATAAGAGAGAAAAACACTTGGAAACCGTAATAAAATGAGAAGAGTAAAAATAAGGAAGAAAATTAAAACAACAAATATGTTGTAGAGGAGGGAAATAGAGCGGGAGGAGAAAGTAGAGTTGGAAAATTATGAATAGAAGAAAGTTACAGAAACGTAGAAGTAGAGGGGTGATTTTCGTTGATAGATGGAGTAGACGAGAAAAGACAGAGATGAAGTGTGCCTAGAGAAAAAAACAACGAAAGAACAGAAAGAAAGAGAAAAAGAGTGGGAAGAGAAGAGCGATATGTGAGCGATTCGCAGGCCCCTGGGCCGCGAAGGGTAGATGGGGATGAAGAAGGAGAAGGAAAATGCTCGCACTTCACCGTTCTGCCTCTGGAAAAGTGACGGCGAATGGAGACATTCAGTCCAAAGAGACAGCTCCCAGAGGCGACAAATATTGCACAGTTCGCTTTTTTCTGGTCAGTGGCGGAACCTAATACTTAAACCGATAAATCCTGAAGTTATGAACTGATATACGTAAAACACATTTTAAATCACTAAATCTTTACTGATTCTATTCAGAAAACTAAAGTTTTATGATTTCCTACACGAATATCACAGTCATATTTTTTGCGCGATTTCATTTCACCTATCCAAAATGTTAATGATATGAATGGAATACTATAATAACATTGCTGCCATGTGATATCAGAAAGTTGCAATAACATACCTAATGACCTGAAGAGCGCTGTACATTTTATTCTTCAGGTGACACCTACTAGATGCTGGAGAATAGTATTTCTATAAAATTCTCTGGAACCTAATGGTACTAGTGAAAATATTTTAACATTTATTATTACCAGCGAGAATATTTACTGCAATATTGAGTATTGCTCGTTCTGTGTATATCATTTATAATTGCAAAAATGTAATATTAATAATAATAATAATAATAATAATAATAATAATAATTGTTATTATAAAATTAAAGTTACAATGAATTCAATAAACAAACATAATATGTTATATTACTGAATCACATATTAGAAAACCAATAAAACCTCCTAATTTCACGTACTTTTTTTGCAGAATCCACGTTCATTTCATAAAACTTTATTTAAAAAAAATGTATGTTGAGAAAGCTCTATTCCAAGTTTCGCGCTGCGATTTGCCTGGCGCCTGGCGCTGGGCGATGTCGCAGGGGTGGAGAGAGGAGGGTGGGGGGGTAGGGGTAGGTCGAGGTCGAGGTGATGCATCCCTCTCGGGGATTTTCCATTAAGGCCGTCCCCGACATTTTTGCAATTTTCGATCCTCACTCTCCAGTATGCCCAGTAGCGTCCAAAGTGGCAACCTCACTTCTAATAAACTTTCGTCAGTTATCTTATTCATATGTCGAAATTCGTTCTTGAAAATTACTTTAATGTAGAATAGTGACATTTTATAATAATAATACTGTAATAATCAAATATATTATTAAATATATAAGTTATAATAAATATTCAAACAAATAATTATTTGGTTTTAGAACCATAATTATAGGGTAAGTCACCCATGTTCAATTTTTTGAAAAATACAAAATCATATTGTCACTCTTTTGAGGTAATCCTTGGAATCTGCGAAGTAAACAGTTTTCAAAATATTGATGTCAGAATATTTAATACAGCTGTTTGAATATTATGTATTTAAAAAGTGAGTTCGTCAAATAATCTCCTGGCCCTTGACAGATCCAGGTTTACTTTACAAAACACTATTCACTCGATAATGGTTCTACACACGTAGTAGCTACGCTCGCCTCAAGCAGGTTGTGCATGTGTTTGGCACCGTATTCTCTAGTATGCGAACTACGAACATAGCAGCAAAGGCGTCAGATTTACAGCTTGCAAAGATGACTTGTGGCGGTTCCACATCTGCTGCCGAAAAATTGTCCTGTGTTGTGTAAGTTATGATCAAGTAGCCCCGTGACAGATTTACAACCACATGCCGCACGCTCGTCAGCAACGTTTGGAGCACTTAAAGAAAACTAGCCTACGATCGCTCTGACCCTAAAAGTTGCTTGCAAACCTGAACTGTGCCCATTGAAAAGCTTTTGTTGCCGCATTGTGCCTCGTAGCAGAGGCCATGGTTTGAAAACTGACACGAGGCAGACACATGAAGTGACGCTTGCCCGTGAATGCCTAGTTTAAAGAACCCCTTCTACTTGCAAGCTCGAATTCTGTTCGGATTTAAATCGAATTGTCGTTGCTTACCCTATTGTGAAAATGATGATGAAGGATACAGGGTAGCGACGATTAAATAATTATTTCGTGGTGCCGGGTGCGTCAATCGTTAAGTCCATTAGTCCCAAACTTACAGTGCGTGTATTTTCCCCCGGGAGGAGGTGATCTTCTCCCGCTGAATGGAAAGACCTGGCGCCAGGAGACGTCAGCAAGCAGAATTTTCCAACTTGGTATCTCCCACGAGTGAAACACATTCCCAGCCGGGACAAGATTTAAGCTCCTGACTGGTCTCCCAACATATGTGGTAGTGTAGTGAATGTAAGTGTAAGTGGATGTTAGTAAGGGAAGAGGGCAGGACAAAAAAAAAGGAAAGATTGAATGCGGTCCGTGGCCTATTTATTAGGGTACTATCCCGGTATTCGCGTGGTGTTGATCGGAGATACCACGAACAAATTTCAATCAGCGCAGCCGGACGCTGGAATTCTCTTCCAGGCAGCGGCTATTCAACCCAGCTTTGTAACAAGTATCGATAATTCTACCACTGACTGTCGGGAGTGGAACCCTAGGACTTCCCTGTCAGAGGCATTGCAGTGACATCAGTTGATACCCCACGCGTGAGCGACGAAAGTTTGAAATCTGTCCCGAGTCAATCTGACGAAGCGCCGCTTCGCCGGTATGGCTAGCTTTAAGCTCGCGGACGTCTTTTATGGACAACCCCTTGTCCGGCGCCGGCGCGGCGCGGCGGCGGGGGCGGCGGGGGCGGGGGCGACGGATGCGGCGGCGGGGGCAGCGCGCAGCCAGCGGATCGAGGCTAATGTGCGCATAACAAGTTTTTAATGCGGAACGCAATTAAGAGAGCGCAGGTGCCACGGAGCGGTGGGAGGGACGGCCGCAGTGGGGGAGGGAGCGGCCAGGGCGAGGCTTGAGGCGGAGACGGGAGTGTTGGCGCGGGTGTCGGGGGTGGTGGTGCGTTGCGTTGGGGCAAGTGGTGGTTGCGGTGGCAATGGTAGGATTGTGAAGAACTGATAGATGTTATGATCAGGGAGGAAGATAAGGTAGAGGTGGTGATGGGGAAGAGGTGACAGTGACAGTGGTGGCAGGGGGAGATTGTCGTGGCGATGGAACTGTTTGGAATGCCGTGGAATATATCCAAGCCATCGGTGAAGGTATTTGATCAGTAATTTATTCGTATTTATTTAGTATTAATTTTCAAATATATTTACTAAAATATCTTTATTGCCATGAGAAAATTCGGGCCGGTTCTCTACGGTTACACCACACGGAATAAGGTGAAAGACATAACCTGTCTGAAACTAATTTCACCGTTTATAAAAGATAAGGCGTTATTCTACTAAGAATATACCCAGTAGTGCCGTACAAGTTTGTATATATTCCATCTGAACATTTATTTGAACAATCTCACTTGTTTCCTAAAACCTAGATTTTTTTCACGTTCTTTATGTCGAAACATTTCCCACGCATTGAGCTCAACATCAAGGGCATTTCGACCTCGCGCCGCAGTCAGTGATGGCGGAGGGTGCGTGGGTGGCGGTGGGTGGCTGGGAGGGTGCGGTAGGGATAGGGGGGCGGCTGCAGGTTCGTGATTCATAGAACTGCTCCCTTCAGCTCTGCAGTCTCGACGCTCCTACAACCTGCACCGAATCCAGCGAAGTACCCCTTGCGCAGAGGCACGTGTTGTGCGCACGTGTTGTGCACACGCATGGGGAGAAACCCATTCCTATCCTGGATTTCTTTGATTGATTGATTGATTTATTGATTAGTGATTCCGGGCGCGCTATTCTTAATTCATATTCGGGCGTGATACTTAAATCATTAATCATGTAGCCTAGTGTTGACTGGAAAAATTGCGGTAAAATACCGATCAGATCAGTCGGCCGCTAGAATTGACCTCCAAAACTCGGCTGAATTCGACCAATTTGAAAATTTTGCCACCGTAGGGACTCGAACTAGGTCCTCCCCCCAGGCAGAGGCACAGCAGTGAAATCAATTGTATTTCTTGGAGAGATGAGAATTTCGGTGGGCGAGTGGTCTGTCAAACCCAGAGCTCAGTTCGACCTCAGATCAGGTCGTGAATTTTAGGCTGCTGAAAAAGTCACATTTTTAATTCCATACCTGTGGAATAAATAGTAGATCTCTGTCATCTCATTTTTAAGAATTTTCCTTGCTTCATGGCTCTCTCTATCTTGGAAAAAATCAAGAATAAACAAGAATGGAAATCAAATTCACTCGTAATATATAGATCGCAGACATAATTTCTTGGAGTACATGTACAATCATAAAATGTTTAAAAAGTCGCAATTGTATCAGTTATAAGCAATTCGATATTATTTTACCTTTACTACAATATTAAATTCAAACTCATGATTTCTTATCTAAAGAAGTTTATAAGTATGTATCCTTTATATTAAGCAGAGTTCACTGACACTCCGTATTATACATAAAAATTGAGTTTCACACAAATGAAAAATAATCTTTTAGTATATGATTTTATTACTTTATTTGATTACAACTCCTAAAGTTTTCTTCGCGATCTCGTCTGCGAGAGAACTTTTAAAGACAAGAAAGTTGTTGACAAATGAAACTGAAGAAAAAATTAATTAACGATTTCTGGGTACACACAAACCTCATAACTATTCATGTATTTAAAACGATCGTACGGGAAATTACGAAACATATAACTAACGAATCCAATAGAAGAAAAATAGAGAATTTATATTCGTATAAGCAACAAAACCTAATATTTATCGCTAAAATCAGCAAATGTCAGTCACCAAATGTCAAAATCAGATCTCCTTAAAGTAAGGACGAATGGAGAGCATTCAACAAAAATTCATGATATTATGAAGCAAGCCAGAAACGCAGAGAGAACAGGAGAAAACAAAAAGAAAAAAGAAATTACTGAACTTTTACCTAAAATAATGTGCGACGGGTTGCATACTGCCCTTCCCCACAATTTTTGCATTACATTCAAAGTTGGTTCGACGGCTTCCTGGCTCACTCTTTCTCATCTCGCGCCTTAAACCTGAGCTCAAGGAGAAACGCCGAGATGGGGAGAGTTGGGTTTACTCCCAACCTTTCCAATTAAACTAACTTCGCAACTGCTTCGGAGGACATCTGGATGAATTTGCTTTCTCATTCTTGCGGAATGTGGGCGGCGAGAGTTACTCACCACCGACATCCTTCGCTTTCGAAGTGCAGCCAGCAGAAAAAATAATAGACAAACTTTTTGGAACAGGAACAAAAGTCCAGTTGGTTTTTTAGCATTGTCATTTTTTTCACGTTCTCTTATACGTAGTATAGAGGAAATTACGTAATCCTGTAAAAATTCATGTTAAGATTTTAATGAATTTACGCATTTTGGGGATCACTGATATCTGAACTTTTAAAGCAAATAATAGTGAACTAGTAATGAAATATGTTCTTAATGCTATGAAATTGAGAGTATTATAAGATTTTAAAATGTAATTTCAGTGAAATAATGTCTTAAAAAGTAAAAAAAAATTATGATAGTATTAACGATGTCATTTAATTATATTATACGATTATGATTACACGATTATATGATAATGTTATAGGATTATATATCCAACACAAGTAAAAGGCTTTTCTATTTCATCACTAATAGTTTAGATCGGGGATGAAATGTAATGTTAATTCATATCAGAAAATGAAATAAATAAATTTAATTTTCCTTTCTACTTAATTGATTACCGGTTTAAAGAATGCCTCTTTCGAATCATAGTGTATATTCATCATCTTGTCAGATGCAAGTACATTCCTGGGACTATCAAATGTGCTGCGTTCATAATGTACCACGCAGCGTCTCAGAGGTGGTTCAGCAGTGTTAGAGCGGAGCTGCACACTCCCTCAAAGGCCCAGGCCGAGCCCGGTTGCGAGCAGAGGGGCGATAGCAAAATTTGGACGTAGACGGAACCAGGGCGAGGGCGAGGGCGAGGGCGAGGGCGAGGCGAGGCACGCGAAAAGGCGGGGCGAGAACCGGCTTAGGTGGCTCAGAGAATCAATTGTTGTAACTGCAGTGCCGATGCCAGTGGCGGTGCCTAGGCTTTCTCCATGTCCAATTCTTGTGAAAGAGGAAACATGTCTTACTGATACAATCGACAGTGTTTAACATCATTATTTTAATGTAATTGGTTCCAATGTTTATAATACTTTTATCATTCTTTCATTCTATTTAAATTTCTATAAAAATTAATTCTATTATAATTTATATTTTCTTTCATTCTATTTTGCAGTTTGCCATTATATTAACTAATGATCGTATACATTGCTTTAGACCTCTAGCGAATCTAATTAGGTACCTGGTTCTGCTGCACTACTATTGCTCTCTGGCGGAATATGTTATGATCCTATCTCTAAGACACCAGTTCTGGCCTCTGGCGGGGAACCGCGTGTTCTTAGCGAGAGGGGTAAAACAATGATCGTAGTGCATCTACCAATATATTATTCAAATTATTTATTTTCCGCATCTGTGATGTATTAACCTTTTTCAAACTTTGTAAAGACACTGAGACAAACAGAAAAGGAGCCTGTAAAAACGTCTTGTCAAGTCACACACTACTTTTTGTAGTGTCGATGTAGGTTACATTTCGTTGAATTAACTTTCATAATAATAATAATAATAATAATAATAATAATAATAATAATAATAATAATAATACAGATATTAGAAAAGACAATACAAATAAACAAGCAAAAATAAAATAGAAACAGAAATAGAAAAGTGCAGAAAATATATTTATAAAAATCAATACAATACATGCGAATATAAAAAAAGATAAATAATGTAAAATAGGAAGACAAATAGGCGTGTACAAAAAAATAGATTAAAAGTGTCCCTGTTTCTTCACTTCACTGCATTTTTCTGTGACCAGTAATTTATACATTAAAGGTAAGAAGATGCATCGTAGTTTGCCGGCACTTTTAATCGCCTTTTCATTTCCTGAACACCGGGGTCTTTCCTTTTCGTGACCAGCGACTCTGCATTTCCCTGCGCATCACGCACTTGCGCTCTTAAGGAACTCTCGAACGCACAACTATAACATAAGCTAACAGCAGTGTTGCTGTTGGCTGCATCGATGGTGCCCCCTGCGGCGCCAAAGGGACTTCGCGGTCTTCCCGTGTAGACGCAGGCCGCTCACAGCGACCGCGCAGGCAGCGGGGGCGGGGGCGGGGCGGGAACGGCCGGGATCAGAGCAGAGGGCGCAAGAAACGCGGGAACAGCGCGGGGGGCGGGGGGGCGGGGGCGGGGCCGCTCGGATTAGCCGCATCCACCAATCAGATTAGCGCTCCCAGAAATCAGCGACTTACGCGTGTCGGAGGTTAATTAACTCTCTGCTACGGCTGCGGGAACAATCGCCTCCTTCCCCCCTTCTCCTCCTCCTCCGACAGCCGGCGACGCCCCCGCCAGTAATCCGCCGGGGAGGGGGGGGGGGGGCACGTGCGACCGCTCACGCAGCGCGCACGCGTGCGTTTGGGATGCAAATGAGGGCCGCTAACAACACGTTCTTCCTCGTTTTTACTTTCTCGCACTTGCTCCGTAAGAAGAGAAAGTTATGTTAACGTGCGCCGGAAAAGGCCAATTTTCGGTAGAAAATCTCTTATTGCCGGCCCTGGTAACGAAAAACTGAATAAATCTTGTTTTAAGGAAATCGTTATCCTTGGTTTATTTCGTCTTCGCCTTTCTTCGTTGACTTACATTCTTTGTATTTGTCTATTACTTCTCTGAAACTCTTCCCTTCAATCAGCTATAGATTATTTCTTCTTTTCTACTTTTCGTTTTCATCCATTTTAACTTGATTTTTTACATCTATCATTCTACCATCGTTTGAATAATGAAGATTCTCTTTCAATGTTTCGTTTGTTACATCTTCAAGTCAAATTTTCAATATTACAGTACAATCACCATATTAGAGATATATTCGCGATAATTAAACATACAACACTAGACTTAAAGGTGAAGGCTCCGTCGAGAGGGACACCTCAAAATGGGAAGCCGAGGAAACATTACTCTCCAGATAATCTATTTCACTGACACATCATTGTTAAATCATGTATCATCTTTAATATACTCGTAAAAACAGTTTCCCTTCAAATTTTAGACATTCAGATTTATTTATACTTACACACAAGTATGATTAGTTGATCTACGTTATAAGTTAGCGAGACGTTTCGGCTACTACCATGTACCCGTCTTTAAAGAAAGGATATGCAATTTTTCAAAAATGGATTATTACTGCAGTCAAAACATAAACCTCCACTTAACAACAGTGAATTATATTCCAAATCTATGTAAAACAAGGAACGTTTCTGTCAACTTACATATAAATGTAATACAATTCAACATTAATAATATATGACGTTTGATTTGTAGTTTATTGTAACTTCAAGTAATTCTCTGTTTTCCCTGTTGTGAAGTGGAACTTATGTTCTGCGCTATTCAAATGCTAAGGCCATAAGTGAAGAGAAAGGATGGCGAGATTCGGTACCGACCTACATCGGTTTGCGTTGATTTTCACCAACCAGGTTTTTCCCACCGTGGGGCACCATCCCAGCCGTAACAAGATCTAAGCTCTCTAGTGTTTTCCGCCAAGTGTGGTAGCTTAGTATGAGTAAGTGGTGAGGATAGAACAAGGAAGAACGAAAGATCGCGCGCGGTCCGTGACCTGAGGTACTTCTCGGAATTCACCAGGGGTTGAGCCGTGAAAACACGGAAAACTACCGATCAGAGAAGCCGATCGATAGAATTATGCTATCTAGTGTTGAAAATTCGGACACCGTCGGGATTCGAACCCTTTGCTAGTGAATGCTGTCGAAATGAAGTTATGATTTTAAACTCTATAAAATTCTTATAATCTGGCAAAAACATTGGAGCGGGAAAATATTGATAAAAAATCAATATCCCTATCACACTTTTTAAAACTACTACGTTATCTTCAAAATATAAAGTAATGCAAATAATAATTCCAAACGTTACCTTGCTTTTCGTTTGAAAACCTGAATCAACGTATACTGCATAGTTATTAAATATTACCGAAGTCTCTATTATTTAATTCACGAAGTTGGAAAGGGATTCGAAAATGAATATGTAGCTCAGAAGGCTCTTTGTAACTGTTTTACAAGTGTTTACTAGAGAGAACGAGTAGAAAATAGTTTCGTTTTGGAAACGTTCTTTTTACGTTTACTCGCATATGGACCCTGACGTCCTATTGCTTCATTCACAAGGCCCGCGCTTACCTTCGCCCACGCGACCATCGGTCCCGACATCCGCAGGTCGGCGGTGGCGGCGGCGGCGGCCGGTTTTTGTGGGGCAGAGCGGCCCGCCTGGCTTTATTGCGCTGAAGATCTGAACCCGGGGCCGCGGCCAAGAACATAAATAACTGACGCTCGCGCAGCGGCGCCGGCGAACGCGTAAATCGCGGCAGGTGCAGCGGCGCCCGCCGCCGCCGCCGCGCCCGTTACGAGACAATTTGCCTAGAGCCAGCCAGCGCGCTGCAAATCCTCGGGGATATGCTAGGAAATGGCCCCCGGCGTATCTGAATCCACTCTTCAGAACGCGTTTGCGCTAGAGTTACAAATGAACTCGGGGCTCGTTAATGACCGATCTTTCCAAATGAACTTTTACAAGGGCAGTTTTGGAGAGAAAAAAATGAAGAATTTTGAGTCATTTGCAAGGTGAGATATTGTCTCTAATGAGTTTCGTTATAAACATTATTTGCCAGCGGAGATACCTACGTATCAACTGATAAAAATACCGTATAGTATAATATTCGTAACCAATAGACATCAATATCTACACAAATAAACATGTTTCAGAAACTTAAACTCAATAAATTAGGTCTAATATATATAAATTGAAATATAAGAACGGAATTAATCCCACAAACAGTCTGGAAATAGGTTTACGTTGTATCGTGAAATGTCTTCCAAGAAGAGCAACACATGGGAGTTTGAAAGAAAGCAGCCACAAAATGATTGACGGCATTCATGAGAAAAGTGAACTCGGTTCGGTGGGGGGGGGGCGCAAGAGGGTCAGACTGAGGAAGGACTGATGGGTTGATGTGTATGGGAACGTCCCACTGCAATGGTCATTAGTTCTGTTCGTGCGTTATATTCCGAGAGAGAGCGGTGTTCTGTCCGCTGGAAGGCGAGATTGGCGCCGACCGTCGGCGAATCCCCTCACAAATCTCTCCCAGAGGGACACTGCTCTCGCACGGCCAAGATAGTGTGACGTAGTGAAATGCGAATAAATTCAAATAACAAAAATAAAAATAGTATATTGAAAAGTTACAGACTAGTTACAATAAATTGCTAAATTTAAACACTCCGGCAACCTTTTCCTTCCAGTACCATGCCTTACCGCAGAAAAAAAGCCACGCGTCATGCGAGCTGTCGGACTTCCGTCCCGTGACAATTACCGTCACATGGCCTGATGCCAAAATTTAAACCGGTCGCCGTCTGGCAGACCGCGTGCATGAAGCACCCGAGATCGTCTGGCCCTTACACTCCGGACATCTCGCCCACACTCCTACGCTCCCTGTACTTACTCATACTAGGCTCTCCGATGTAAACTGAATGAGAACGCGGGCGCAGATGGCGCCGCGTTAAATAGTTGAGGGCTACACCCCCACCTCACAAATTCCCTAGATAGGCTCGCCTGCTGTCGGCAAGCGAGGCTCGCTAGCCAGCTTCCTAGGAGTTTACAGCCTAAGGTTATTTTTGGCTCTGCCACACTGTCTGCGTCAACTGCCAGAGCGCAAAATCCCGGAAGTTCAGGCTCAACCCCTTCCTCCCCCGCAGGGCACTTTCACCGACGTAACGGTTCTGGCCCTCGTGTTAACGACGCCACAATAGAATCTCCAGACTGGTCTCCCGACCTGTCAGATATCTTATGTGTGTGAATGCTGAGAAAGGAGCAAAGGAGCAAGAATAAGGAAAGAAAGATCTCGCGCGGCCTGCGACCCGTTATCAGCGTACTGCTCCGGTATAACCCACCTTGACAAGATACGTTTCGAGATATTGGTAGTTAGAGTGTTTAAAAATATCTTGTAAATTTAATTTTCAAAGTAATATTTTCAGGATAGGCAGATTAAAAGGTATTCTTTATTAATGTTGTTCTAGATTCGTGCAATATATTTTTATTTCACAGTGTTTTGCTCTAATTGCCATATTGAAATGAAGCTGCATAAAATATTAGTTTTGTGAAGGTGTTTTCTTAATAAAAAATATTTTTTTGATTTAAATCAAACATATTGTTTTATAACATTATTACTACAATATAATTCTCATAAAATCAGACAGAAACTTTTAACTTATATACTAATCGTTACACACAATAAACTTCACAATTTTCTATTTTAAATGAACATTAACCCAGAATTATTTTAATACATAGATATTTCAAAATAGATTTTTCTCGGACGTTCATACTCTCATGCTACACTTCAGTTATTCAGTCATATCTCCAAACTCGCCAGAAACTGCAAGGTTCTTGTAGAAGACACGATACTGTGACGTTATGTGATTAGCTTCTCACTGTGCTAAATTTTCAATGCTAAAAGTATTTTTTTATTTGTGTAGTTGATAACCTATCTGTACGCAGGAATGAGTTAATGTAAACTTAATATCCTACATTGCCGGTGACAAACCTGAATACACTGAATTCATTATCCTCAAATTTTGTTTTATATATAATTATAAAAGAGGTATTTCCTTTACAATTTAATTTTCACAATTTGATTTCAAATAACTTTTTTCATTATTTTCATTTGTATTTAAACAGTGACCCAAAAGAGGATGTCAGATGTTTCAAATCATATATATCCACTGTATGCATTTCATTTGATTGAAATGGCTCGCCAGTTTCTTTCCCCATCTGAATAACTATCACCCACTGAGCAATACATTGATAGGCCCTCCCCTGAGTGCACGTTTTTTCTGTTTTCCAAACGTGAGTACATGTCATCTCCATCACTCTGTATGTGGCTGGTTATAAAATATATGTGGGATAGGGTTGGGGTGTGAATAGAAGAAGAGGAAAGGAGAGGAGGGGAAAGAAGAGATTGGGAGAGAATTCGGTGCGAAAGGAGTGGTTTGGGTGAGGGTGATGGGAGAGAGAGAGAGAGAGAGAGAGAGAGAGAGAGAGGGAGAGAGGGTGGGCTGTATATTGGGTGTGAGAGGAAGAGTAGGAGAGGTTGAGAGAGACGCCGGGTAAAGAGAGTGGGCTGGGTGGGGTGGGCGAAGAGCAGAGGGTGCGCTGTGGATGTGAGAGGGGGTGGAGAAGAAGTTGGGAGGGACGGGGGAACAGAGTGGGCTGGGTGGAGGTGGGGAAGAGGAGAGGCTGAGCGAGCGCGCTGGTGTAGGAACTCGCGCGTGGGATGGCGGGCGGTCGCAAGAGCGCGCTTAGGAAAGGGGGCGGGGGCGGGGCGGGGGGCAAGGCCGGTGCGAGGGCCGGCTTCCGAGGCGACCCGCAATCGCAGCCTTGTTGAGAGGTCAGCCGCGCCGCGTTCTGTTTATCGCGGCGGATCTCTGCGCGGCGCGTCTGCCCTCTCGACCCGGGCGCCCTCCCCCTTTCCGCAGCCAACGACCAAGCCCGCGCCCCCTCACCCCGCACCGTCCCTGCTCTTCACTTCCGTCGACCGCACAGAGGCGCCAGCAGGCTTGGCGAAAATGTGGGTATGGTTGGTCGCTATACCCACACGACAAATTCAGAGTGGGTATATCACCCACTCGGAAATTTCTGTGAGAGAAATATTCCATAAACGTCATATTTCAGAAAAGAACGAAGTTTCAAGCGATCAACTATGTTGCAAGATCGGCTCAACAGCGTTACGTTTTTACATGTTTATAGCGACAGGAGCGACAAAATGGATTAGCAAAATCAATTTTTTTTATTTAAAAATGCAAAGCGCAGCAGTTTTTTGCATTGCAAAAACGAACTGCTGATATTACTAAGATATTACTAAGATATTTCACTGCGGAAAATTTACGATTGATGTGAAGCTGATGCTTCGTTCTAATCTGAGGCGGCATACTCTGCCGTACACAGCTCAAGTTGCGATACAAACTAATAGTTGAGTTTGCGCAATTGTTGCTCATTACGCTTTTTCGAAACTTGTAAGACGGCTTTCGCGAAAAGTTAGGAGCACGTCTTACAAGAAACTCTGTGAACACGAATCACACACGCGTGTTACGCATAATGTCCACTGCAGAATTTATTTGTATTGGCGGCATAAGTGTCGCCACGTGGCAGCATACGTGTCGGATCATCAGAAGATGCCGAGTGGGGGAAAGCTAATAACCTACCACATAGTAGAGTTTGAACTGATTCTAGAACCTTCTGTACCAAAGATTCGTTTGGTTCCGTGCAGGGGCGGATTAATATTTTTGCCGCCTGTAGGCCACATCAAATTTGGGCGCCCCCTGTTTAAAATTAATGTTACATTTCAAATTGTAACGTTTTAGTAACAATTCCTCATTAATTAAAAACATTTTAACTTTAAAAGTAACATTATATTTTGCACATTGTCTTCATAAATTAAATAATTTTTTGGATTAGCTAATTTTGGATATAAACTGTATCTTCATAGCAAATAACGTTCAACATTATTAACGTTTCAACACTGAAACGTTACATTAAAAGGAAACTAAAACATGACAACTAAAATTGCTACATGTTTTCTTTCGTCAATGGGCCTTAGTTTCAGATTCATATTCTTCTGAAATCATAAGGTATACTCTAATGAAGTTGACAAATAAAATAGCTTGTATTAAATATTAATATGATATTTTTAAAATAAAAATATGATTTATGCTGTTATAGTTTTTAAAGAATCTAATTTTGTTTTCGAAAATATCAAGAAAATTTTGCGCCTTTGAAAATTTGGCCGCCCTTGAAAATTTGCCGCCGTAGGCACGTGCCTACTGTGCCTATGCGTAAATCCACCTCTGGTTCCCTGAAGAAGTTGCCTCAGCGTGGCATGTACAGATATGTGAGAATTTCGAGACGCGTCGTTGCTCGCCGGGTCGGCCGAACTGCGAGTGGTGCCCACACATTTCCGCCGGCGTTGCGTGAGAAAGGCTTCGCGCAAATTCTGTCCTGCTACGCTTATAAAATAAATTTAATTATCTGTTTTGCTGTGTGGGTCCGAACAATAGCCTTGAAATATATTTTTCAAAAATGCTTCAATGATTTTTCAAAAATATATTTTTTATTACAAAAAAATGACATTTTCCCCCTTACACATGTTTAGAATTGTCAGCTTAGAACGCCACATGCACACGTGACAACACGGCAGTGTTTGTGTGTCAGATACAATGTGTATGGGTTAACCTCCAACTGCTCTGTACGTCTCGAAATATGTGCGTGTGAGCGCTGATAATATTACCTTTAGGTGGGAAAACAGTGAGTGAGATCGTGTTTCTTGATTTTTAATTCGAATTTATGAGAGATTTGGTTGTTAGAGACGCGTTTACGAAGACAATGCTATAAAGTGCCCTCGTTAGTACGATGGCTATATTTGCTCTCAAAAGTTACTAGGGAAGTTACAAGAGCAGGTACTTTCTCTCTAAGCTGTAAAACTCATTTCAAATCGTAGAATATTAGATGCGAAAACTAATTCTTTTAAAACTTATATCATTAACACAAATTCGACAGTTAAAGCTGCGATTCATTTAGCCGTAATATCTCCCAACAATAGGAAGGAGTTCTCAGAAATTTAAACTGTCAAGCCGTTGTCATTGAATTGGAATCTGATATTTCGTGCAAAACTCTAGCAAATGAACCGCAGAAAATGAATGAAAGTGCAAATTTTACACACCGCTGCGTAGCAGCTGGGAAGGGGGTGGGGCAAGATCCAAAAGCTTGCCCAGACTCCTGAGAATAGGAAACTAGTGCGAGAATGTCTGTACCAATCTGCAGTACTTCTAGTTTCTTGTTGTTGTTGTATTTTTATCTCGCACATGTCAATACTCACACGGTCACCACTTTTCCGCGACGTCCTCCTTGATTCAACGCCGCATCGACTTCGCCCTCTGTCACCTCCCCCATCCACTACAGCGGCTTCAGCCCTCTCCACGCTGCGATATCTCGCCCATCTGTCCGCACCCGATCTCCGCGCCGCGCCACGTCGTCCCTTCCAACTTGCGAAGCACTGGCCGCCGCCGCCGCCGACGCCGATGAACAAAAATCGAACAAGAGCGTCGCGGAAAATCGACTTTCGCTATCATTCAATCTCCTTGTCTCGTACCCTGCCACCAGTACACACGGAGGTCGACAAGTTTTGTCGATGAGAAGCAACACAAGGCAGAATCCAACTCCCCACAAACGTTTATATCCTGTTCACAGTATCGTTGGGACTTTCAAGAGCAATGCTTCTAAAAGTAAAAAGATGAATAATATTAGAAATCGAGAAATTAAAAAACAAATAATAAATTAAATGCTTAAAATATTTGCTATTTGTTTTTTTTTTAAATTGTTATATATTCTTTTATCCTAAATTAGAGTTTATTTCATTATTATTTATAAATTTCCTGTATGCAAAGGGACAATACCAGCTTTCCAAAAACGTATTTCTATTTATAAAAAAAAGAATCCATTAACTTGATAAATAATGTGGGTGTAAATTATACTTACTACAGTGAATACATTACGAATTTTCCAAATAATTGATACAGAGAAAATGCAACGTCCATTTCAAAAACAATAAAGCAAGGATATCGTGACTTAGAGGTTATTTGCCTTTTAGGGATGGTGCTCTAAGAGTATCCCTTCGAATGTATCTCCCCGGCGAAGCACTTTGCAGCCACGCCAAGCTCCAAAATCCCGATTGGCTTCCGAATACGTGCGGTCGTGGAATTCTTCTAAGTGTGGATGTAAGGTGAGATGAAGAAACAAGAAGAAGGAGGGAAAGAACACGCACCAATAGACAACTCTTTCTTGGATAATTCTCCGGTATTTGCCTTTGCTGTTCGGAAAAATTAGGGAAACTATCGATCAGTGTTCTATCGATAAAGGATGAATTCAATCTAGCAATGCATCTAGTTTCGAAAGGATACCTATTTCAGATCTCGATCCTGACGTCGCAAAAGCAACGTCAGTGCTGCCACTGAGCCATCCCAGGGGGTGCGATCCCCATCGCACAGAGCTAGAGAGAACGAGAGCTAACTACACAATTTTAGTGGAAGTTTTTGCTTCCCTCTGCTATATCCAACTTGACAACCACCGGGTGGAGCTCCACTCCAAACCTCATTGGCAGCTCCAGGCGCTCAATTTTCGCGCCTACTGCCCTCTATTCCTTTTCAATTTTCATTTTCCGCTCCGGCGGATTGACAAATGAAGGAGGCGGCCGCGTCAGGAATGTCGGGAATTAACGTAAGGTCGGGGTGGGGGTGACGTGTTCGCTGCGACGCTACAGCACAGTCGCTCTACAGAGCTCAGCCAAGGTGCGGGATCGATTCAAAGTCGACTTCACCCTCGTACTGAACCGTTAATGAGTTTGCGCCCCTTTTGCACCGTCCTTCGAAAAAATTCGGCGGAGGTCAATGGCCCCCCAGGCCAACAGCTGGCGGTTGGGTCGTGACGTCACCACAGGAGTGGCGACGCGTGGCTGCGTTGACGGCGTCTAGTAGTGTTGTCTGCGTCTGGGAGAACTGGCAGAAACTGGTAGACTTGGAGCGGCCGGGCGTTCACAATCTCAGGAATGTAGTGGTCGATCATGCGTCTCTCTGATTTCCGTGATAATAATTGTCGGACTCAACTTCGGACAGTTTACAACTTCTTCGGAGAAACATTCGCCTCACGACGAATTCCCACCCCAGAGAATTTTCTCTGTCTACTGCAGCCGGCTCAGTGCTCAAAACTCGCAGCAAAATAATAAAATCCCACATAGGCACATTCGCCCGAATAATCCCACCCCAGATAAGTTTTTTCTCCCAACTGCCCTCAGCCTAGAACTCAGGCTCCTTCCGACAAAAATTACAAGTCTTTCAGAGACACACTGGTCTCTCCCCGACGAATAATTATCCCCCCCAAAGAAGATTCTCTCCCGACTGCTCCCCGTCTAAAAGATCTGGCCCCGTCTGATGCTCTGCACTTTCTGATATTCTGTCAGTCGAAATTGCATTAGTTAACTTTTGCCCCCACCCAATTTTCTCGTATGTTCTAGCTCCTTATGATAGGTGCGTCGCTATTGGCCAAAAGAAATGTCGCATTACGTTGTTTCGACCAATGGTGACAGGGGTAGTGAATGGAGTTCCGACTCTTTGCATAACTGTGAGCGTCCAGAATTTTCTTTGCCCTTCTAGAACATGCTCGCACAAGACGGGCGTTGTCCGTGAAAGAATTTGTCGATTTCAAAAGCGATCTAGAAGGTTCGCGCAGGCTGGCCATGCGAACACGTGCTCCACAGTAAATCTGTCGGCGACTGACCCTTAACGACTTTCTTAATGTGCCGGAGGCGGAGACGGCTGTCAGATAAGCGGGGTTGCGCGCGTGAGGCCATGTCGCAATCTGTTCCCAGTTGAACTCATGGTGGGCCGAGTCAGTTTGTTTAATTTAATTTTCCTGGCATGAGGAAATCGGTTTCGCCACAGTACATAGGTAATATTTTGAAGCTTGAGGTTACATTGATTTAGTATACATGAAGTTTAATGTAGGTAGAATTTTGTTAAGCTTTCTGGGTTTGGGGCACTCATTTGAAACGTCATCTTGTATTTTTAACATATATTATTAGAAAACACCAAAACAAAATGTTAAAATTATACCAATTTCAATATTAAATAAATGAATATGAACATTAAAATATTCCATATTTTAGGGTACAAATTATTAAATAGGCATACACTTAAATAGATGAAAATATTTTTTACACGAATTGCGTACCATACGTAAAAATGTCACGTGACAGTTGTTCTACCTAACCTGGAATTGTATATGAAAAACATGTACAGTCAACAATAATAACTTAATTGCGTAAGCTAATACGATGCGACTTTGACAGATCAACTTTAATATTCTGAAGAAAATATCAAGTTTTCTGCAACTAACGACTTGTACTCGTTCTGTGCTTCACAGCGGTTATGTATGTTTTGGTCATAATAAGAGATGTAGTTTTCATTGAAAAGTCTCGCCCATTTTGGAGAATTTCGAAAAAAATATATTAAGAATTATTGCTTTTTGTTTTTCTTGAATGCTCAGTAGTGCTAATAAACTTAATTTTTAAGTAATTAATTAACAAATTAATAAGGAATTAAAATTTATATGAAGTTGAGCAATGTTCAATTTCTACAAAACAATTGTTTTGTATGATTTAAATATGCATTTATAGAATGTAAAGAACTATATAACAATTAGGATTAAATGAAGCAATGTGCGCAACAACGATGTTGTAGCGAGCGTGTTAAATTCTTGTTCAATTTATGATATTATAAATATAGATAAAAAATAGAATATTGCAACGAAACTTATCGTCTTTAAAAACCTACAATTTAAAAAATAAAATAATTAATTTTAAATACTTGACTTTTATATCATCCGCAAGAAATACACTTTCATGCAACATGCTACAGCGCCGAAATAGGTCTGTGACTGTATTAAAGTAGCAAAACATACTTTTGATAAAATCAGAATTAAAACTAGCATTGTGAACTAACGGATGAGCAGTGGGAAAAAATTATATGGAAATATATTTGAAAAAACATCTTCATTTATTTCTCATTGAATAATAAATTTTAAATTTTGTTAACTTTCTGTCTTCACTAAAAGTATTGGTCTGAAACATTAATATCGGCTGCTTATTACCTCTCACATTGTTTAATAAATAGTTTCCACATGGGCCTAAAAGCAAAATTATCAGTAAGTACAACATCGCCCGGGAAGAACAAACGGGCCCTCTCCGGGCGGCTCAGCTGTACAATCACCTCCCACGTCGAAGCCGAGCGCGAGGAGAAGTCTCCAGCCTTTCGTGGAGGTCCTTGTCGTTCTTCGGTTCGGGCTCCCCCTCTCAGCCCCACCCCTCCAAAACTCCAAGCACCAATCCCCTCTCCCTGCCTGCCTCTCTTCTACCCAGGGTCATTGAGTTAAATTGTCGAGCGCCGCGAAAAAAAAATACAACTCGCTTCGCGTTCTCCGCCCCCTCACCCCCCTTCCAAGGCACCTTTCGCTTTCGGCGACCTGCTCTTTAATTGCAGCTGGTCGCGCCCAAGAACCCACCAGCTGCCGTAGAGGGCCGGCAGGGCGCGGCCGCCGCGGCTGCAAGTTACTCGATTGTCCGCGAGGGGCGCGTTGGAGGAGGCGCGATACAATTTAAGACCTGCGAAAAAATGGGAAGGGCCTGTAATGTTTATAAGATACCGAGAGGAACACACTGCATTTTTTTATTTCAACATGCGTGGGATTTTGGTAGTTTACATGCTTACTTGCAGTTTCGAAAATGGAACCAAACAGTTCACTTACGTTCCGTACCATTTCTGATTTTTATTCTTTTAGTAAATTGGATATTGTCTTCAATTCTAGCCAAAATCGTTGATAATCCGAATATTCAATAAATTATTCAATATTTCGGTACATCAAGGTCCGACGAGTAATAATGGAGATTGATATACAAAATCCGAATTTCAATGATGGAAGAGTCTCCTATTCAATGGTTACAGCGCGCACATAAATAATCCAATATTTGTCAATGAAATGCAATAATGTTGTAATGATAATGAACAATTTGTATATAAACAAAATATTTGAAGGAAAATGGTATATGATTAGTGTCAAAATAAATAGAATTTCATTGACATTTATAATTTATCAAAGCGCGCTAGCATAAAAGACGAGTTTTTCTTCTTCAAAATTACTGCGAGACACGAAGAGCGAGGTGAAGATACTAATATTTTGGTAAACAACTGCATACGATTTCATGAAGGGGAATGTGTAGATATGTATCTCGATTAGCAACATTTTATCTCGTACGAATTGTCTACATGTGACTTCCTATACTGAACACCCGGATGACAAAGTGATTGGTCAAATATCTTTGAACCGTCTTGTAGGGTCTCCGTCCGTACCTCTTCTAAGATAACAAAACAGTTTCCTATGGGCCGCACATCGCAATCTACATGCAGTCTGTCACAACTTTTCGCATCGAACACAACTAAGAAAACGACATCAGATTTGATCACACACGCCTTGACCGTTTTACACAGTGAAGTTTCGGTCCGTGGACCGGAACCGAATATCAAACATGTCCACACCATTAAACCATTCGTTCAAAATTATCTCATTGAATTGATAAAAGTTCCAAGTCAAACGTATTCTCAGTAGTCGACAATACCCCAGTCATAATCGAGTACATGACTGTGGCACTACCTCTCATTGAAGTTCCAGCGTATTCGCGACGCTAGAAACGAAAGAGCGATTTATTGAACAACGAACAACAGAAACTGAATCGTGCAATGAATAACCATTTGTAGAGTAGAGAAACCAAAGTTACTGACAGCCGTCAGGAATCGTAATTTTAGCCCATAGAAATTTGTAATGTGCTTCTTCGACACACCAGCAACAAATATGTTGTTAATGGATGTATGGGAGAATGATACAGAATAATACAGAACATTTTGAATACCCGGGACTTTCAAAGGAAGTACGATATGCGAATCAATTGAAACAGATCAAAGCTATTGTGCTAATTATATTAAACATCAGTGGTGCTTAATCAGTGCCGTTCATTTCAGCACGTTTCTGTGCTGCTCATTCAGTATTTTTCCATGTGTGGTCTCGAACGATTATTGAATATGCATTCTGCTTCCAGAGCCCGAGATTCAAGAAAGTGCATTAGATGTGTAAAATCAAACCTGAAATCAACTTTAAGTAGTGTTGAAATTCCTAAAACCTGAAATTAACTTTAAGTTTTCGAGTGAAATAGAAGTGCAATACGAATATACAAGCTGATTTGTTTCAAACCAACAGCTCTCGTCCAAATAAGTGCCGTTTTCAAGCAGTTGCATGTCCACCTCGAATAGTTTTTGACCTGAAACTGAAGACCTTACGTATTGTCCTTTTCACCAAAGGGTTTTGAAAAGGAATCTAATTCACTCTCAAAGTATTCATCTCTGTGAAGCAATCACAGTAGGCAATAAATTTAGTGTTCGTGTTAAATAAATCATCAATGACGGTTTTTTAATCACAAAGTTTTTTTGATATAATGATGTAATAAAGCGCCTCTGACAAAAAAAATTACGCAAATTTACAAAACCTTATTTCCTGCAATTGCTTCAAAACAGTCAAAAGTGGCAGCATGAAGGCAAGGATTATCGGGTACAACTTGTGGAAAGACTTCCAACATATTTATAACAATATGACATTTGTTTGTAAAAATGATGCGGAAGTCACGTTAGATCACGAGCAGGAACTGGACAACAAACATGATTCTCCCGCCATTGAAATTGAACAACTAGAAGAGGAGTAACGAGTTTTTCAGGTGAAGGAGAAAAATACTTCTTCCATATTGTCTTCTTTGGGGATGTAATTACCGATTATTATCTTTTATTTCTCACACGAGGGAACATTTATAATTTTGTTGTCCAGAGTTATCAGGAAATTGACTTTGTCCGAGTTTAAACTGCATGCGCTTTTTAAGCGATGCGAAAACTCGAGATCGCTTTGAGTCGTTTCCAGGTATCCCCTCTCGTGTAGTAATCGTCATGTAACGTGGGGACGGCGTCGACGAGCAGATATCTCGAATTGAGTGCAGTTTGAATGTGATGAAGGAGGGGGGTGGCCACAGCAGTGGCTGAAGCCGAGGCAGTGCGAAAACTGAAGTACTTCCTTTTTCTCTCTACATTTAGGGTGGAAGCACTCGCCGTATGCTGAAGGCATAAAACTCCAAGCGGTAATCCGGGCTCCATGTCTTGCAGCGCACGCAGTGGGCGGACCCTCCGCAGAGCCAGAGGCGCGCATGGCAGGGATGGCGAGCGAGCAAGCGAGCGGAGGGAGGAGGAACACGTGCTATAGAGGAGGTATTCGAAGTTTGACTTAGCATGCGTGATGGCATTGCAAGCAGTAGTGATGATGCCACTTAAAGTTGACCTAACGTAAATGAATCCAATGACGACTGCAATGTATGAACATAACTTGCATTTACGAGAATGTTTGACAGCAATAGCCGAGGAGTTGCTGTGCGATCAGTACCTTTGTGTAGTAGTCTTTCAATACATATACCACTTTTATCCCGATTTTTTTTACTTTTACACTTTCCGTAAAATAGTATTTTATTACGACGATATTTATTCCTTACAAAACATTCAGACTGAAAGGATGTAAAAGTGAAGAACACAAATAGATTTTGTTGTCAGAAAAACTGCGCTGGAAATAATATTCCACAATTCGGCAATAATAAGATCCGCAAACTGGAGGGTAGACGGGTAGATATTGCGAGCCGCCATTTTCTTATCTAACGAACAGCATCAATAAGAACATTCTTTCCAGCCAGCTGTGCTCGCACAAATGTCGCTGCCGTCCAATTCTAAGTTTGTTTTTAGAGTGAATTATTGAATTCATGAATAGTTTCGGCATCATTTTACCTTTTTAATTACCACACGCCATGTGTTAACTTCAATAAAACAAGAGAGATATTGAGCGGCTTGTACTTAAATTCTGCGGATTCATTGATTATTTCGTGTTACCAGGCGCGTCATCCGCAAAGGCCATTAGTCCAGTCCCGTAATTGAAGTGTATGTTTTATTACGGGAGATGGTGGCGATCACCCTCTGGATGGTGAGATCCGGTGTTGACCTACACGTCCGTTTTCTGAGATTTTCCCCCCAACCTGGTATTTCCAACGAACCACCCCAGCAGGACAAGCTGTAATTTCTCGACATATGTTCAATGATTTCTTCTGACCCTCCTCACGAAATCTTTTACGTAAATAAAACGTCATTGTTAAGGTGTAATTTCACTTTGCACAGTTAATGGGTAATTTGTTTGATTTAGATATCTGCTAATCACGTTCACCCTTCTTTAGAACAAATTTGGCCTCAGGAATAGACAGGTGGTGATTACGTTTGACGGGCAGAGATGGGAAAAAGGAAGGGTGGGGACAAGCACAGGGACGAGTTGGGGTTGGCGATGGGGTCGGGGGCAGGGACGGGAATGGGAGGGGGCAAGGACAGCGGGTGGGAGGGGTAGGGCGGCAGGTAGAGGGGAAGGCGAGAGGGATGGTGACAGGGACTGGGGGAGGGACGGGGGCAAGGACGGGAGTAGGAACAGAGGCTGAGACGGCGACAGGGACGGGGACAGGGACAGGGACGGGGACAGGGACGGCGGCAAGGACGGTGGCAGGTACGGCGGCAAGGACGGAGGCAGGGACAGGGGCAGGGATGGGGGCACAGACGAGGGCAGGAACGAGAGCAGGGACAGAGGCGTGGACAGACACAGGAGTAGGGACAGGGGTAGGGACAGGGGCAGGGACTGGGGCAGGGATGGCGGCAGGGCCCGGGGCAAGGTCAGGGGCAGGAACGAGGGCAGGGACAGAGAGAGAGAGGAACAGGGGCAGGGATGGGGCAGGGATGGGGGCACGGACGGGCCCAAGGCTAAAGATTTGATTAGAAGCAGAGTGAGAGCGGGGCGAATGTCGTTGAGTGGCTACGGCGCCGCCGATGACGGGCTTTCTGAAAAGGCGCTGGCGGTAGGTGTAGCTCTCCGGACGGGGGCTGAGGATGCGTAAAGTCGGAAACGCTGATGTCGGACGCTGCAGCGCCGGAATACGGCCTTGGGAATAGCGCAAGGCGTGTATCGAGGGGCTTGCACACCGTAAGGGTCGATCCGAGGGCCTTCGGGAGATAAAACGCAGCGGTGCAGGGAATCGAATGAGGGATGGTTCCTGTGAACTGAGATAAGGCGGGTGGGGCGATGGACGATCGCAGCTGCTACAAGAGAAATGAAGAAGACATAACCGAGAGAAAAGAATTTTAACCGCAAAGGACAATGAAATTCTTAACTTTTTTTAGTGATCACGACAGTAAAGTTACGAGTAGCCCCAAGTAAAATATTTTCTACTGCATGCTTTTCTATTCAAGTAGATTCATACCAAATATCATAAAGGAAAGTAATATTAATTTTAACAAAGATTTTAAATGTATTATTTAGCATTTGGACTGTGTAATTCTGAACATGTTAACCAGTATTGTAACTAAGCTTTTGAGTCAATGACCCCATCTTGATCATGTTTTTCGTCCAGTTCCTCTAATCCTTTCAGTGAATGTTGTGATGGCCCTTTATTTCGTTTCTGTAAATAAATCATCCTTATCATTCATCAACTTTAGGATCTGTGTACGTCTTCTAGAGTTCAGTGGGAAATATAGTTATTCCAATTATCGTTATCCATGTTGTGACAGCAGGAAGTACATTGATTCACAAAAAACATGATGAGGGATGAAAAACTCAATCTATAGTGCAATCCATGCGTTGAACTGTGATTGCGATGTATTCATTAACGGTAATTAAAGGTAAGCTTTAAAAGGACAAGTAAAAGAGTCTTATTTCATTTGAACATATTGAGGGTAAAAGAGAATAATAAGTATTAAAAAAATGAACGCGTGACCGTAGTTTTGTTTGTGAAGCAATATGGGCAGGTGTGTCTTAAATGTAATATTGTAAATAAAGCATTTACACTTGCAAGTATGTTACATGACTAAAATTGACTTTCATAATTCTATAAGTGCGATTATGTTGACTTGAAACAGGTTTACTCAGACCTACATGTATGCGTAAAAGCACCTTTTTCACATTTGCTTTAGATAAACGCTTGACGTCAAATAGAGAAGATCAATCAAGTGATGGACACCACATACATAGGTGGATCGAAATAGATATATACTTATACTGAAAAGTGAGAGGGACAGAAAACAGGTGAAAAAAAGGGACTTCTAAGACAACACCAAAATCAAAATAAATTATAAATATCGTTTTGTTTAAAAACGTAAAATAATTAAATTGTAAATATTTATTCAACATCTCCTAGTTTGCGTTTTAAATTTTAATAATCGCAGAAACACTCACCAAGTGCGAAAGTGGCACGCTGAATTTATTCATCACAAAAGTAGTTTAATCTAAAAAGTCCGCAGAGGTGTAATGATTTACTACTCTTACGCCCGCTCCCCCCGTCGGCGGAGGAGGGACGATCCGGAGCGGCGGGTGTCTGCTAAGAAGAGCCCTCTGCGGCGCACGAGGGCGCGCAGGAGGCGAGCGAAGGTCGCGGCCGCCGCCAGTGGTGTCGGCTGCGAGGAACTTCGAGGGCAGAGGTCGTCGGCGAAAGGCGAGACGCAGAGGGGCGCAGCGGGGGCGGCGGCGGCGGCGGCGGCCGCGCGCGAGCGGGTTATATGCGAGCGCTGCCGGGATCGAGGAACACGGACGCTTGAGCTGCGGCGGCAGCGGGTTTCCAATTTTACGAGGCCCTGTTGGCCCGCGCCCGGGCCGGGCTATATCGCCATTACCCCGCCCCCACCCCCGCCGCCCGCGCAGCCCTCTGCCGCACGTCATTAGTTTATCCCATCCGCCACCACCGCGCCACCGCCGCGCCGGCCAGCCGAGGCCGGGGCCTTGTTTTCTGGGTCCTTAATTCATTCCGTGCTCGGATCCCCGCGGACAAGCCCCGGCCGCCCTTTTTAGCCCTTTTCCGGCGCCTTTTTGCCCTCGACGTCCCGCCCCGCTCGCCCCCGACCCGCGGTCGTCACCGCCACCGCCGCGCCTCGTCGGTGCCCACAGGAGCGCTCTCGGGGCTGGACCTGCGTCCCGCCGCCGCGCCGCGTTTTGCCACGAGAAGGCGGCGGAGAGGAGGCACGCCGAAGATGGGCGGGGGGAGGGCGTGGAAGAAAGGGGACGGAGGGGGAGACGCGGCGGAATTTTGATACAAACTCGGGCTCTGAAGGGGAGAGGGGAAAAAGCTTGTGAGGGTTTAACAGCAGCCGTTCGACGTATCGAGAAGCCCCGTGGCTCTTCTGTCGGGAGGCGACGGAGCCGTCGAGAGCTCATGTGCGGACGGAAAAGCAACACTGAGGGCAATCGGGAACAGAATGGGAAATGCCTTACTTGTTATTTTTGGAAAATTGAAAACAAGCTGGCATCGCGCACTGAAATAGAGATACAGCAGACTTTTGGTTAAAGGATCAGGTGCAAAAATAGGTCGGATAGATAGATCACAGAAAAAGGACACGTACGTCAAAGAATTATCTCTCTTCTTCTTTACTTTTTTAAAATAATGTACAGAATTTTTAGTCGCCCCCAATCTATTTTAGCTATGATTATATTTATATATATTTATTTATAGATGAATTATATTGTGAAAAACTTTCCCTTTTATTTCTGAGGCCTTGACACATGACATGAGTGGTTGCAAAAGTATCATTGAAGCATTAAGAATTGAAGCGTTTGCGCAAACGAAAATGACATAACAGTTTTGATGTTTGAACTGACAACTTAAAAAAAATCATCTACGAGGTGACAACTCGCACAAAAATCTTGGTATAGTACTGTTAGAAATTTTGATTCAAATTTCAGTGCACACATGTGTAAATTGTAGCGAAAAAGTGGATGAGTGACCTACTTTCTCCTGCCTCTCATTCCACAGTCGCACCTCCATCATGTATAACTGTGGCTTGCTTAGTTCCTTCTTTGTGTGTCAGAAAAGGCCAAAGTCGAAAGTCTATCGAATATTCAAATTTAACATTCATTTCATTGTACCACCATTGTTTTGTCATTTCCATGGAGTAAGAAAACCACATATTCTGTAAAACTTTGAATACTGACATTAGCCTTTCATGAACCAAGCCACAGAGAACATATCTTCATTATCACCTACCCCTTGAAATCATTACTCATTTAGAAATATTGTTTAGGGACGGGTATCAAATTAAAGAAGATATAATGAAGTAAAACATAACAAATGTGTACGTAAAAACTATGATAAAAGACAAGTTCACATGCGTTTCGTAGAACAAAGGTAGGCAAATGTTACAAGACAAAATGTATAAAAAGTTTGACATGTTTAAGGAATATTAATATGAAATTCGTGTTTCAGTTCTGGGGTATTTTCTTCATTAGACCTTCTTTAGATGAAGAAATTTTAAATATGTGTAGCAATTGTACACTCAAATAGTGTTCAAAAAAACGCATTTGAAGGTAATGTACGCATCATAATTCATTTGAAGGTCATGTCATCGTTAAAGCTATGTCAGTTACAAAGCACAATGTTCCATAAAAGGCATTCAGTTGACAGATTACACGAACTGCTTCTCAACATTCTCGTACTTCTCCAGGAACCCATTAACCTTGTAAGAACACTTCGGTTTGTTTTAAAACAGAGAACTACGTACTAAAGCTTCTAAAAATGTTGGTTCCCGTCTTCTCCAAAATCCGATCAGAACGCAAACCGTCTGCTTGCGAGCTCACCTAACGCCCCGGGTTCGTTTCCCGCGCGAACCAACGGCGAGCGGGGCAGTGAATGGACCGATACACTGAGCGCGCCCCCGGGGTCGTAAGTAAAGAAGATGGCGGCGGCGGCGGCGGCGCCCGCCCCCGCAGATACGCGGAGACTTATTCTGCGCGCGCGGAACAAAACCGGGGAGGGGCGGGACCGGGCGGGCGGGGGCGGTACGGCTGCTATCGGTTCCCGAACGGCGGCGGGGGCGGCAGAGGGAACCGGTCGTCCATCATGCAGATATGTGGCGCCCGGGGGTGAGCCGCGGTGAGGGTGGGCGTGTGGACGGAGGGGTGAGGGAGGGGAGGTGAGACTCCCTGAGATACGGGGTCAGCCGAACCAGGTCACGCGAGATGGCGACCTGGGAGGGAGCGGATTCATTTTTTCTTCGTCCCGAGGGGGTTGCGGAATGCAGCGGGGGGTGGGAGGGAGGAGGGGGACCGGGTGAAAGCGGCGAAAACGCACCTGCAAATATTTGGGAGTGAAGTTTATTTGAGTGCGCTGATTTCCCTGTCGCAAAATGCAATAAAATATCAGTCTTTCATTGCGTCCACAATTCACTCGTCTGGGATAAGGAAGAACTGACAATGATGTTATCATGCATCAACATGTATGAATACAATATAGATTTTCGTGATACGTATATGCTGATAAAATTATAACATTTCACATTATTAAAAATGAATATAAATCAATATTTGTTTAAAATATGTCCAAATACAGTAAAACGTCTAAAAGCAGTAAAAAAATTACGTGACGATTGGGAGAGAAATATAAGCTGTAAACGCTTTCTTGTGCTTTAGGAGCTCTACCTCACCATTTTTCTGTAAGCTGTTGAATGATGAATAATAGTACCAGCAAATCGAGGCTACCAACATCTGAATATTAACAATTTTCGCCTCCGAGATACTGAAAAAATATTTGCATTCGTAAATGAATTATGGATTTGATTTTATAATATTGCTAACTGAATAGCAACCTACATCCCCAAATCCTGCTCCTAACACAACTTTTAAAAGAAGTACCGTGCTCAGAGTAAAGCTACATCATGAACAGAAGCAAAACAAGGGGCCATATCAGCATTTGCTTCATGGATTAGGGTAATTGGACGAAAAGCTGTTCGATATGTATATCATTAGCCCTGAAACTGAAGATCACAACTTATTACATGCATATTTATATACGAAATCAATAAAATCTACAACAATGGATTCAAAAGAGAGATTATTACTTTTGTTCAGTATTATTTCCAGTTTTTCTACAAAATTGAAGTAATCTACAGCCCGCTTTGTTGTTGGAGATATTTATCCTTCGAAAATATTCCAGACATATCTACATCGTATATTCTAGTCGAAGGTTAAATGGTTTTATTCATTTATGTTGGTCTTTTAGTGGATGTGTCGCAATAACTGAATTTTTACGCACTTTGTACGAAAGAAACAATGTAATCTTTTCTCTCTCATATACATTAAACGTGAGTTTTGTATGATTAGTAAATCATTTTTTTAATTAATGCAGCAAACAAAGTTGCCCCTGCAGGGACAAACGCCAGAAAGTACTCAGACAAGTACAGGCGCTCCACGGTCTGTACTTAGTCTGATCTAGCCCAACCCGATTATATTGAAGTAGCTCAACATATGAGAAACTTCAAAAAGCTATGATGTAAATAAATTATTAAATTAATTTATTAATAAAAAATCTTTCATCTCTGAGATTTTTCTCTTACATTTCAACCACAATACATTGCTTTCCGCAGTCTGTCAGAATTTTCTTTTTGAGGATTTCTTACATTTTGTGACTATATTTATTACAGTAAGTGTAATTTTATGCGTAATAATACGAAAAAAGAGTGTATTCAAAACCATAAAAAATATAAGTGTAAATTAGAAACATTTTGGAATATATTTGCATTGTGTTATTTGTTTGTAAATGAATAATAAACTTGACGAAGATCACTTTTCTTTGAGAATTGTATATACATTATGATTGCAATTTCATTATGATTTGCGATGAAACAACCGCCGTTGGCATCTTTAGCTTCTTCCAAGTAGTTTATGTAAAGGATTAGAGTAGTATTATTACGTAAAGGATTATATGTAGGAAATGGTTGAAAAAACCGTCCCAAAAAAGGATGAGGATTTTCAGTATTGTATTACCACGGGAGGTGAGTATCACATAATATCAAATATTTCATGTTTTGTGTTTTCAAGTAACATTCGGTGTTTGTAGAGAATACGCTATAAAGTACACACAAACAAACCTCGCCGATTAATTGCGGATACGAAAACATCGCCTCGCCACGGTGCACCGCTCTGAACGAACGGCCAAGGCGTGCAGGAGCATGCACAAACAAGGCGTGCCCTTCCCAGGGCGCAAACCGGATAGAGAACAACGCCCGCAAATGCTGCGGGGCTGGGCGGTCGTTCGCCAGGATACACACAGCGCTCGAGATATCGAGTCGAAAGAAAACACGCTCAAGGTAGTTTGGAAGATTGATACAGAGAATATCGATTGCTACCGCTGCAGCAGTCGCCGCCGCCACCGCCGATACCGCGGGCGGTGCGGGGGTGGGCGATGCGGGGCTGAGAAGGTTGTGGCGGCGTTCGTGACAGAAACGATGTCGAAGACGGAGGAGAAGTGACAGGGTGGCAAATGTGGAGGCTGGGAACAGATGACGCGGGGAAGTGGAAACGCAAAGAGAGACCGCGAACGCAAAGGAATTCGTACAAATTTGTCCACGACTTGTTACATCGAAAGCTGTAATTAGACTGGTGCATTCAGAAACGGGGGTGAAGGCTGAAATGTCTGAAGTAGTGTGTCATTGAAGGAGTTTGATGTGATTTGAGAGGGAGCAGGAACATAACCTGATGTCAAGGCAAAGACAGCAAGTACACACACAAAATAACGGCTGTAAAGACAAACGCGCAGATGAATACAGACCGTTGAGTCAGGAAGTAAGATGATACAGCAGCTTCATAAAGGGCCAGAACAAGTAGTTATTAATGTCTCATAGTGGAAGATGTGCCATGGAAACCCATGTAGTCTGGGAAAAAACGACAATCTGCAAGAAGCGAAATATTGGGAAGTGCAGAGAGAAAATGAAGGAAAATGAAGATGAGAAACCAACACGGATCAGAAAACTAATCACGGAAAACAGTTAACACGAATAATAAAAGACAGAGGAAGAGCTCGGAGACAAAAATAGTTTAAGAGTAGTAGAAATAAGGAAGGAAAGGGAAAAATAAGAAACATGACGGAAAGAAAAGATGATGAAAACAAAGGGTTGTAAAAGCATCAAGAAAGAACCCCTATAGGCAGGGAGCCGAGGAAGAAAAAGAGTTAAGGATCCCCGGAGAAGCAGAAACAGTGAATAGGGGAGCACGGCTGTAGTGGAAGGGATAGTGCTAGAATAGGAATAGAGAAGGGAAGAGTCGGCTGGGCAGCGCACGAAGGAGGCAGCCACGGCGACGCAACGCAAACAAGGCCGACGGAGCAGAGCCGCACCGCGCCTCCCGGGCCCCCCGCACGCCTGTGTTGTCATAACGGCCGGCGACTGCGTCTACGCGGCGGGACGGGATGGGATGGGATGGGGCGGGGTTGGGACGGGGTTGGGGCGGGGTTGGGGCGGGGTTGGGGCGGGGTTGCGGTGGGGTTGGGGCGGGGTTGGGGCGGGGTTGGGGCGGGGTTGGGGCGGGGTTGGGGCGGGGTTGGGGCGGGGTTGGGGCGGGGTTGGGGCGGGGTTGGGGCGGGGTTGGGGCGGGGTTGGGGCGGGGTTGGGGCGGGGTTGGGGCGGGGTTGGGGCGGGGTTGGGGCGGGGTTGGGGCGGGGTTGGGGCGGGGTTGGGGCGGGGTTGGGGCGGGGTTGGGGCGGGGTTGGGGCGGGGTTGGGGCGGGGTTGGGGCGGGGTTGGGGCGGGGTTGCGGCGGGGTAGGGGCGGGGTTGAGGCGGGGTTGGGGCGGGGTTGGGGCGGTGTTGGGGCGGTGTTGGGACGGGGTTGGGGCGGGATTGGGTGGGGTTGGGGCGGTGTTGAGGCGAGGTTGAGGCGGGGTTGGGGCGGGTTTGGGGCAGTGTTGGGGCGGTGTTGGGGCGGTGTTGGGGCGGGGTTGGGGCGGGGTTGCGGCGGGGTTGAGGCGGGGTTGCGGCGGGGTTGAGGCGGGGTTGTGGCGGGGTTGTGGCGGGGTTGTGGCGGGGTTGGGGCGGGGTTGGGGCGAGGTTGTGGCGGGGTTGGGCGGGGTTGGGACGGGGTTGGGGCAGGGTTGGGGCGGGGTTGGGGAGGGGTTGGGGCGGGCAGGGCGGGAATGGGGCGGGACGAAGCGTGGCAGGGAGGGCGAGGTGAGGTGGTGTGTGACGGGGCGGGGTGTTGTTAAGCGGAGCAGGGTGTGCGGTGCAGGAAAGTAATGGTAGATGGTAATGGAGAATGGCGGAGGGTGGAGGGGTGTGGCCGAGGTTGGAGGAGTGAGGCAGGTGATGGCGAAGTTGGCAAGTGGTTGTTGGCAAAGAACGTTGGGTGTAGGGAGGCAAAGATGGCAAAGGGCAGTGGGTGGTGGAGGGCGCGGGCAGTGGCGGGGAGTGGCGCAAGCGAGGGGAGAGGTGGAACGAAGTTAAGGGCGGATGGAGAGGCGCCGGGTGGTGAGTTCTGGGAAGGCAGAGAGAGGTCGGTCGGTGTGTGTGCGGCAGGTTGTGGCGGAGGGAGCGCAGTGTTGAGTTTGCGGAACGTTGGCGCAGCGGCATACGAAGTCAATGCAGTTCTCGGGGACAAGTGATGCACTTCGTGTGAAGATACGAAAAGTGAGGTAGGGCATCTTGTCATCGCAAATGATAAGGCAAGACAAAGATTACGCCATAGAATTCTGAATGTTTTAAACACAAGGGAATTGATGAAAACAGAAAATTAGAAGGAGAAGAGATGTAATGGTAGATGGATTATGTCGCCTATGCTGTCTAGTCTATGCAGTTGGCTTCCATTTAACAAGAAAAACGAGTTTTTGCCGAGAAAAGTAGTATGGTGTGTAGAGCGAGAATGAAATTAAGAACGAAATGTCCTGATAAGAACTATATTTTCTAATACTTGTATTTATAATTCGAAATATTACATTAGCTTAGTCCAAAGCTGCAATAGAATAAGAAGACGTAAACTGGAATATTTTATCACATCAGTACAGTAATGAACAAAGCTTATGTATCATTACGATAGTATTATGCATCTATTACATATTATCCGCGATTATAACTTCGTCGCTGTTAAGCTGAGGACTTTGAAGAACAAAAC